>CM034234.1:69962147-71271418 GCA_019916065.1 Vitellaria paradoxa | reverse complement strand
CGTGGTTGGAGTTCCGGCTCCGACTTCTCATTTCCACGGGGAGAGGGCGGGGAAGAGAGAGAGAGAGTATAGCAGAAATGGCGGGTAGTTGGCAAGCGAAGCTGCGAGTGTATAGGCAAAGAAGACCTTGATTTTTCTACGGCCAGTGGGCCTAACGTGCGCCTTGGAGTAGAGTCCGTTTGGTGTGCAATAATTTGTTAAAAATCTCTAAAAATCTTTATAAATCTCTGTTAACTTTATATCACATTAATTTTTTCTCTCACTGCACGCATTACGAATTCTTCCCAAACCACAATTTATCTTAATTTATCTTTTTTTTCTTACTCCAAACAAACCCTTCGTATACATAGCTGGAACCAATCCAATTTGTTACCGGACCTGGACAAGCCGTGATTAGTTGTCCGTTTCAAAGGCCAAGTCAATAATTTGAAATATATATATATATATACACTATTATATAAAGAAAATACTTTTCCTCAAAAAAAAAATTCCAACCTTCCTTGCATACTTTTGGCTAAAAATCATAAGGTAAAAACCTTCTTTCCAAACGGTAATTTAGTTTGCAGCATTTTTTTTTTCTTACCGTTGTCAAATGCCTGAAAGAGCTTTGAGCTAATTTTGTTTCAATAATTTGTTATTCTAATAATTGTTGATATAAAAAAAATTAATAATAATACTTTTGTCTAACAACTATGGATCATTTAGAGGAAAGAGAGAGTTTCACAACAAATAATTAACTAAGAGTAAGCGTTGTTTGGTAAAACTAATTAATCTTGTCATCCTATATAACAATTTTTTCCCCTCAAAATGCAATTTTCTTTTTAATTTTAATAGCTTTTAAACATGTTATTCACATTTAAAAAAATAAGTTAAAAAATATTTAAAATAAGAAAATCCATCACTTATTAACAGGACTTGAGCATTTTTTTAAAATGTTATTAAGACGTAAAAAAAAAAAAAAAAGCAAATTTTTAGTGAAAAATATCAAACTTCCGTTCCATTCCATTACACCAAACGCAGCCCAGCTACAAGGAATAAAAGAATCATCAAAATTACTGTCAGTACAATCACATCCATTAACTTTTCTCCTCCAAAATCATCAAACTTGTCTACTCGGCACTCATGCAAATCTCAATCATAACCTCGGATCTTCACTAGTTTCTTTCGTTTTTATTTGCATGTCTTGACTTAAAAAAGAATCCACTAGAAATGATTCCAGCCAAGACGAAAATTTTGAGTGAACAGATTACCAGAAAAAATTATAATCATAAATAAATAAATAAATAAATGTCACAGGGAGATGAAGAAGATCGGACAGACACTGCTTAATTCTAACAGTAAAGGAACCATACATTTATTTGTAACCACAATTTTTTTTGTCATATCTTTGTCAACGTCAACCACGCGCTAAGAAAAAGTAGTCCCAACTGCATGGGACTTTCATCTAGAAAGAGATATGTTCAACTTTTTACAATTTTTTCCCCATAATATTCAAGTTTTCAACAAGGATGTTAGCATCACAATAAAAACATTGGTGTGTACACACACACACACACACACACACACAAACTTTTTGCTTGGTGGCAGAAAAATAGTTGCCGTGACTTTAAGGTAGGTTCAACCAAATGACGATACATCAATCTAGGGGAAATTAATCTATTACCCTTTGATATGTGGTAATAAACTTCCAGCAGGTAGATCAATTGTCTCTGTTTATTATGTCAAAATCACAGTTGGTTGAGCAGAAATACTTACAAAGCACTTGAAATCATGAAAATATGCAATGTTGGTTGGCATCAGATGAGACCCAGATCATTTACCTGCTAGTTGTTCTGGCTGTCGGGCAAAAACAAATTGGTCTGACTACTGATATATAAATCCACAATGTGCATTCTCGTGTCTGTAAAAACATGAGAAACAATTTAGTCATCCAGAAAGTGATTCAACTGTAGAAATTTCTAGGAATATTTCTACACCTGCAGTTAGTGTTGCAGGTGCATCAACCTCGGATGAAAGGCAAGGGTTCTCAAGTTCCAAGATCAGAATCAGAAGCAAATCAATATCCAGCAGACAATCACCAATCAGTAAAGCACCATATCATCTTAGGAACTCCATAATGTTTTCCCTCAATTCAGTCAAATATTGTCCACAGCATCCACAGTGGACAACAAGTCTTCCTCCATTAATTTGACCAGCAATTCCAAAAATGCATAAGCCTCCAAAGCTCTCAAGTGGGATTTATCACTTGATACAAATGTATGTAGCTGATCGCCAATCTATATCCAGCTACTACCTGGAATTTTATGATTACAATTGTCTCTCATTATTTTGCGAACTCTTGCTACATCAGGCCAAGAACCAAGAGAAGCATACGTATTAGACAAGATGGTATAATTGACAGGCTTGCTGGGCTCCAATAAAAGAAGTTTCTGTGCTGCCCACTTTGCTAATCCAGAATTGCCATGGACCTTACATGCCCCAGTGAAGGCTCCCAGCATGTCTGATCCAGGTTCAATAGGCATTGAAGTTAAAACATCGAAAGCCTCATATAGAAGACCAGCACGCCCAAGTAGGTCAATGAGACAAGTATAGTGCTCTAAATGTGGCTCAATGTGATAGGTATTAGTCATTAAATTAAAGTAACAAAGCCCCTCAGCTACAAGTCCACCATGGCTACAAGCAGAGAGAACGCCGAGAAACACAATTTGATCCGGCTTCACACTATCCAATAGCATCTTCTCAAATAGTTCAATACCTTCCTCGGGTGACCATGGAATGCATAGGCCCCAATCATTGAAGTCCACGAAACAATATCAGGCTCTGCAATAAAGCTAAAACATTTGAACGCTGCAGCAATGCTACCACACTTGGAATATGCATTTATTTGGGAATTGGCAACTGATAAAAAAGTTTGAAACCCAGTTTTTATTGTGGAGGCGTGAACTTGCACTACTTCAGTATAAGAGGATAAATTGCCACATGAACTGAAGACACTAGCCAAAGTTAGTTCATCAGGGTAAATACCTTCTCGAGACATCTCCCGAAAAAGTTCCATGGCCTCCTTCCCATTACCAAATTGTCCACAACCCACAATCATCGTGTTCCAGGAGACAACATTTCTGATGAGCATCCCGTCAAAGGCATTACGAGCATCCACTATATTTTCATTCTTCACATACATATCGACAAGTGCGCTAGCCACTACAATATCCAAATCGAAGGACAATCTAATAGCAAGGCCATGAAGCTGCCTACCCAAGGAAGAACATCCCAAAATGGTGGAGGAATTTAACAGATTACTGAACGTAAAATCATCGCCATTCAGACCTTCAAACCGCATCAGCCTGAAGACCAAAAAAGCTTCTTCTGCCAAACAATTTAAAGTGTAACAAGCGACCATCCCATTCCACAAAACCAAATCTCTCTCCAAACAACAATAAAAAATGCACCTTGCATCTCCAACCAACCCCATTTTTGAATAGAAATCAACTAGAGCACTACTTACAAAACAATCTACATGCAATCCTAATTTCACGACCAAACAATGCAACTGTCTTCCAATCTCAAGATCATTCAGCTCGACGCTCACGCGAAGCAAACTTATAAAAGTAATGAAATCAGGCCCCACCATTTCTGATAACAATCTCTTGAAATAGAGAAAACCCGAAATGAGAACTGACCTGAAACCAGCCCCGCAGTGAGCTACACCACTCATTAACGTATTCCAAGTCACAACATCCCTCACGAGCATTTCATCAAACAGCTTAAAAGCATCAAAGAATTCCCTGCATTTGACATAAACATTTAAGAGTTGATTTTGCAACGACAATGCGTTACAGTATCCTAACTTGGATAGAAGTGCATGTAGTTGTCGTCCTCCAGGCAGAAAACCCATTCTTGCGGACCTTTTCAACGCATTGGAGCAGAAGGAATGGGTTGAGTATGTGTCCACGACATGGGTTATTTCAGAACCCGCCGCCATTGAAGCTCGTCCACCCAGAGAGAGACCGTCGTCGATTCCAGGATGAGGATCGCGTTTTGGGCATACAGTCATTGACGTTGGTAACCTTCGTTTGAAATGGATGGTGGGGATTGAAAGTGAGCAGCATTTCCGGATCATGAAATTGATGAAACGAAGAAGAACCGTTGATGAGGGAACAACAGAATAAGTGCACAAAAGATGTTTGAATGTTTCTGTGCACCGGTCGTTCTATGTTTTTTTGTTTTTTATTTTTTAGTCAATCTATAATTGAAATGATCAACTTGTTCGCACTTTACTAATAATAATCTATTACACACTATTTTTTTTTATTAATCAATATTACATTAATTATATATCTTTTTTTATCGTATATTTTGTATACCTATAATATCATAAATATTTTTATATAAAAACTCAACCTAAAATATAATAATATTATAAATATTCCTATTTTATAATAAATTTCTTTTAAATATAAAGAGAAGGTAACTTATTAATTTTTTTTTTGATAAGCAGGCAAACAATTACAATCTAATTTTATTTTTATTTTTTAAATTCACTTATACATATGAATTATCTTACTATTATAAAAATTTTGAATTTTAAATTTTTTAAATATTTCTTAATATTAAAAATTTAAATTAAATTTTTAAAAAAATATTTCGTTGGATAAATCTATCTATATATTTAAAAGTTAATTGTTTTAGGTAAATTAATTTTCTCATTTAGATTTTTTGTTTTGATAGTTTTATTTTTTCTCGTATGTGAATGGTTAAAAAAAAATAGTGGTTCTATCATGAATTTAAAATTAGTGAAAAAAGTTAGTAAGGGTATGGACAATTAAAATAGTTCTATTTTTTATTTTTGTAAGTTTTATGTAAGAAAAAATATTTTTAAAGAAAATAAAATTAATTTCATATATATTTTTAACAATCATATAAAAATAAATTTTAATTTATTGTACAATTTAATTTAATTTCAACTTATTTAAAATTATTTATAAACTTTTGTCATTTCTCTTTATTATTTTGATACTTTTTTTTTTTTTTTTACAAAATTTGTCATAATTTATTTATTTTAATATTTATTTCTTACATTTTATTTTGTAATATTATTTTTAAAATATATTACTAAATCATAAGAATTGAAATCAACGTATAGAATCTTACTAAAAATGACTTGAGAATAATGATAAAAGTTAAAATGATAAAAGTTTGTAAACAAAGAAATAAAATAATTAGTCTTTTATTTGATTAAATTATGAAATAAAATAAAATAAATTTTTATATGATTGTTAAAATATAAATATAAACAAAATTTGTTTTGATCTTTAAAAATAAAATTTCTATTCTTGTGTAGGCCTACAAGTTTTTCTACAAATTTGTATACATTTTCTTACGAAAGGATAATTATATCATTTTAAATTATACATAAAAAGTAATTAGTAAGAAAAATGATCATTTTGTAATTTCACTTAATGAAAAAAAAAGTAAAATAAAGTATAAACGACTATTTGTAGAGTATAAATAAACACTCTAATTGAAATTTTGATTATTTCTGTAACATTATTAATCACAAATTTACACATTAAATATGATTAAGTGCTTACTTACCACTCGATTTAAAAGAGAAAAATAAATTTTGGCTAATAGAAAAAAATATCATTATTAAAATAATAGTCTCAAATTAACTCACTTGCTTCCAATCCTTTAGACTAAATTAGATATCCTAGTCTCCTAATTACCACATGCAGAAAATATTATGGCTCTGTTTGGAGTTAAATAAAATAAAATAAAATTTTATAAATCTCTACAAATACGAATTATGAGACAACAAAATTTAAATTTTTCACTAATTACATGAATTATGAGATATTTATTTTTACAATTTTATTTTATTTTATACACTTTTATACATCTCCAAACACACTCTATATAAAAAATAATTTGGCGTCGCCCGGACTCGAACCGGAGACCTTCACCCTATATGAAAAATAATTTGGCGTCGCCCGGACTCGAACCGGAGACCTTCAGTGTGTTAGACTGACGTGATAACCAACTACACCACGACACCAACTCCCCTCAGCCGTTTGGAATTTCTAAATTCTTCATATAAATTAAATATTTGGCACCAGACCCCACAATTTTGAGATTTATTTATTTATTTTTAACTTAAGGTGCGTTTGTAATATGAATTTGCGGTGGAAGAGAAAAAAATAAAGGAAAATAAAATTTATAATTTATTTAATTTTTCTACTTTAATCAATTAAAAATTAAATTTTATTGATAAATATTTACTCATTTTATTTTTCCTAACTCAATTAAAAAAATAAATTTAACTTTTTATTTTATATTATATTCTTATCATTTTTCTTTACTCTTTTTTTTTTTTTTTTTTTTCATCACAAATCCATATTCTCAACACGGCAAAGGTTTGACAAATATTTAATTTATATTACAAAATTTAGGAATTTCAATCAGCATAGCGGAAGAGCTGCCGTGGTGTAATTGGCTATCACGTCAGTCCAACACATTGAAGGTCTCCGATTGGAGTCCGGAAGACGCCATTTTTTCTTATATACTTTGTTCAGCTTTACGGTGAGTGCCTCGAAATTCCCATTTTTTCTTGTCTCCTCCCTAATCTTCTCTTATTTTCGGAAAAAACCCCGTCATCCAAAAAGAGTGTTCAAAAAAGCACGGAACTGGCGAACCGAATCCCTTTCTCTAGCAGTCCCTCACCGCCCCATTCCTCAAACACTGAAGCGCCGCCGACCACGTACAAGAATCTTTACATATTCTTCTGTGTATATGCATACAGCACACACATATATGATCGTACATGCGTTGCTTGTTTGTGTATTTTAGGTACACACACGTTTGTGCTGTAATTACTGCTCTGTTAAATGATCGAGGTTCTTATTCATTGGGTGGCTGTAGACTCTGTTCTCAATTTTTTTTTTTTTTTTGGGGTTGTCAATTTATGTTCTTTTTTCTTCGTACTTGTCTGCTTGTTCTGTGTGGCAGTATAAATTCGATCGATGGATTATTTTACTGAAATTCCTTCAATTGGTTGTTTTATAGTTCTTCAGCATTCTATTCTAATCGTTGGATTGCATTACTGACTAAAGGGGCTTTCAGAAACATGAATTTTGGGAAGTTAGATGGACTCTTAACTATTGGTTCTAGTTACTTATTTGCTACCTCATCATTTGGGTTTGAGCCTTGATGCACGCAGAATATGCAAAGAATTTTATGATTAATATTTCCTATCTTGGTTTTGGTTTTGGGTACTTGTCAAAAATATTATTTGATCAATGTTTTTCATTTATTTAGAATATTTACGATATTTCTAAGTATGACTTTAAATATTTTATTTAGCTTGTTAGTGAAGTTAGGGATTTTTTAGTCTTGGTAGTAATTCTGTTTCCTAAATTTACGTTATTCTACTTCCTAATTTTAGTTATATTTTATTAGAGTTTTTCTCTATTTAAATTTTGTAAGCCTACAATACAAGGCTCTAGGGTGATTTTTGATTAATAAAATTATTATTAGAGAATTGTTCTCTACAAAAAATTTGTATTATTTTCTCAATATTCTTAGACTAAACAAAAAATCACAATCCATCTGCTCAACCTTTTGATTGTTCTATTTCTGTCTTGTATCAGAGCTTGAAGGTCTTTCTTAGACTCTGGAAAGAGGGCAATCTTTTGTATTTAAATTGAGTTCTGCCAACTTTACTTTGGCTTTAGGCACTTGGGCTTTCAAACTAGGCTATCTTTTATGAAGCTTGCGTAGCTTTGTTCAAAGAGACACATTCTTTATTGCAACAACATGGTTTAAAAAAAGAAAGTCTATCCTGAAGGAGAGTAGCGAATGCTGAAGTAGAGATGGTAAGTAATTAACTAGGCAGCTTCAAATATAGCTTTGTTAAGGATTTAATGAGAGTTGTTGCGGGGGAGGTGTATTTCTTACTCAATATGTCGAGGTTCTATTGTGTTCAATGATAAATCTAGCGAGAGATATTTGTAGTTTAGAATTTGTATAAACAAACTCAGACCCCCGGAATGAAATAATTTGTTATGAAAACTTGTGAAAGAACTACTTGTAGTTGCTCTCTACTTGTCTTTCGTAGATGTGGTCTCTTATTCTGATTTATTAGTTACATATTGAATGAAATGTTGTAAGCTAATCTTGATATTCTTGATTTCCAAAACTTGCCATACAGTGTTTCCTCTAGCAACCTTTATACCTTCGTTGGATATTTGTAACATGTGGTTCAATGTATCTTTGTAGAATCTGACTGCTATTCTATCATGCCAAAGAGGAGAGTGCAACGGGCCCTGAGCTGAAGGATTTAAGTGGATAACATAAATACCGCAGGAATGGGGGGTTGCTGTTGTTCTTCCAGAAAACCTCAGCTGCATGGAACACCTGTATATTATTATGTCAGTAATTTCTTCCACCAACTTAACATGCTTGCATGTCGCCAACCACTCTTATCATGTGCTTTTCTTCTTGAATTATTGGTTGGATGTAGCACTTTTTCAAACAGTTTATTTCAGATTGATGGTTCCTTCAGTCTGTCAGCCATGCTACTTAAAGAGGAGCCCTATCCTCTAGTGTGGCCTTTGCATGTTTTGTAGTTTCAAATTCAAGGACGAACAGTCATGCCAGATGAGTGACAGTGCATGGACTAACCAGACTGTGCAATCTCCTGTAGCAGTGGCTTCAACTCTTTAAAAAAACCCGTTGATTTTTGTTCATTCGTGTCACAAGAGTTTGGAAACTTGTGTCTATAAAAATAATTTGAGCAAGCCATCTCCTTGGTGTATTTTTGGTTTCACCAATGCAGCCGCGTGTTTCTCATTCCTCAATCAGACTGAAAAATTGTATAGGAACTTGGTAATGATGCATTTGTAATGAAAATTTGTGTATTAAGAAATATAAATTTTTTGTTGGAGATGCAGAATGATATTTATTTTTATTATTCATTTTTTGCTTAATAAATCTTGTTTATTATTTATCTCAAACATTGAATGCTTGGAAAATTACTGTTAATAGAGGCCTTTCTATAACCACTCATCCATGGGCGGAACCTCACTTTGTGGTGTGGACCTGACTGCATTAAAAATAAAATAGCTATTTTCGTACTGCCCTATATAATTTTGTTAATCCACCTCTGTATAGTTTTTCTAATCCATCCCCCATTATCCACTTGTAATTGTAATCTCTCCAGTGCAGCGCACATATACAAGGCCAATTCATGTGAAAATTACAAAAATGACCAGTTTTGTTAAAATAATTTTATTTTTTTAAAAAATATTCTCACAAATTTTATTATATTACCATAATTATTCTTAATAATTTTATTATAAAAATATTATCACTTTCTTCCTAGGACATTATGTAATTTTCACCTTCCATTGACTAAGAAGTCTAGTTCCACTCCTACACTAAGTGGGTTTGTCAAACATGTGAAAGGACTGTTGTTTTTTTTTTTTTTTTGGCCCCCCTTCTCTTTCGTTTTCTCTTTACTAAGCCTAAAGAAACTCAAAGGCCTTTGCAGTTGAGTACACCTCCAGTTTCTATAAGACTCTTTGCTAGCAGATGGTGGCACAGGTTGTTACAAAAATTATCTGGGCAAATTCGGCATTTCTTTTATTGAAATTGCTAAAATCCAGACTGAGATTTTTGGGTCCTACTCTTGTTCGGGGGGAAATCTTCACTGAGCTTGGACTCATAAAAGTCATGAAAGGTTTGTGATCACGATCAGCATATTCTTTTTTATTGTTACTTTTGAAGCCCTGTTTTTTGAACCATCTTATCGTCACAACCAACAAGAGGACAGATCTTATTTATAAATTACAATTAGCTGCCAACCATTTAATAATGATCATCATGCACAAAGACAAAGTTGGCATGCATTATGATTCTTCTCCGTCATCTTTCCTCCTTCTCTCACCTCCCTTCAGCATGTGGCAAGCCTCACTAGTCTCTTTTGTTTAAGCAGAGTTTTGTCAATTGGTTGATTTTAATGTAAAAGGTGTATTGCATGAGGTTTTCTTTTTTGTTCACGTATCCTATCTGAACTTTCTTTCTTTCTGCAGTGTCCTCCGATTTTGGCAGAGCATGAGTCCTTGGCGTCGCATGAGAGTGCAGCCAGAGTTCTCACCGCAGGATTCCTATTCGATTTGAATTTGGATATGTCAACCCCTGACACTTACCAGCCGCCGCCTGCACCTATCCCATATGAGGCTGTTATGGGACATCGGCAATCACCAGATTCTGAGTCCCTCAATGAAACAATTAATGGCAATGTGTTTGAAAATTTGGCAATGTGTGCGGATCGTGAGGATTCGGATCATAGAACTGACACTTGCATTGTTCTTGCTTCCCCAAAGAAGTTTGAACTTGAACTTTTGAAACCAGATGATCTTAATGAAGCAGCAACAGAAGAAGAGGATTTTTGTCCTACTTGCCTTGAAGGTGGACAACTAGCAGAGTTTCAGTAGACCAATATCACTTATTATAAATAGAAGTAGAGTTATCATCCCTGCTTGTGGAAAATGTGAACTCACCTCACAACTACGTTGGAATCTTATAACTGATTGTTTCCTTTTGTATCTTTATTTGCAGATTACAGTGCGGAGAATCCGAAGATTATCACGAAATGTGACCATCATTTTCACCTTTCGTGCATTCTTGAGTGGATGGAGAGAAGTGACACCTGCCCCATATGCAACCAGGTTTGCTTCAGACTATATTGCATTTTGCTGTGATTGGTAACCCAACCTGTGCGTGCTTAATATTTATTTTAACACACCTGGTCTCAAGGCTGGATAGAAGAAGGGGGTTGCGATAGGTTGACGGAGTGTTATACATAGTCGCTTCCTATGAACATGAAAATGGTGGATGTTACGAAAGCAAGGAGTTGCTATGAAATACATTAAAATGATCAATGAAATGTATGATGAAACAGTTACTAGCGTAAAAATTGTTTAAAGATTTTAGAATAAATAGGACTAAGACATAATTTGTGCATTATAAATTTAGCAAAATCAAAACTGCAAATGAGGGTATAGAAAAAATGAGATTAGAAAGTGCAAAAAGCGATCGTTTTTATATCTTGGATCAATTATTAATGCAAATTGAGGGATTGAAGAGGATTTTATGCATAAGATTCAAGCTGGGTGGTTAAAATGGATAAATGCCTCGTGTGTTTTATATGATTGGAGAATATCTATTAAACTGAAAGAATAATTTTATAGGATGCTTATAAGACCAAATATGCTATATGGTACATAGTATTGAGTCATTAAAAAGCAATACTCTCATAAGATGAATGTAACGAAAATGAAGATGTTAAAAAGATGCCTGGTAATACAAGAAAAAATAAGATAAGAAATTAATATATCAAAAAGAAATTTAAGGTGATACTAATAAAGAGAAGTTGAAAGAAGATTGTTTAAAATGGTTGAGTCATGTCAAACGTAAACCTAGATATGTACCAATAAAAAGAGTGAGTGGATTCGAGTAAAAAATGTAAAGAGAACAAAAGTTGAACTAAGATTATAACCCATAAACAAAATTTAAAAAAAAAAGAACTAAGATTATAATTATCCCAAAAAAAAAAAGAAAAAGAAAAGAAAATTGAACTAAGATTACATGCATTGAAATTATGAAAAGAGATCTAATTTTTAACTTCACAAAAACGTAATTCGTGACAAAAATGAACAAATAAGAGAATATATGTAGGTGACTCCCAATTAATTTGATACTAAGGTTTTATTGAGTTGAGATAAGTTGTGCTGAAACCTTGTTAAGTTGCAGTGATATAGGACGCAAATTTCTTGATTTTTGTGCTGAAACCTTGTTCTGCTGCTGCTCTATATTGCAGGAAATGATATTTGAAGCTGCCTAGTGCTTTGAAGATGAAGCTTCTTGGATCTTCAGATACACATGGCTGATTTGTGATGGGTATATATATATATATATATATAATGAGCACACACAGGATGAGTGTTTTTCTTCTAGTGTATATATTTATACACACTTCAAATGTGGTGGATGCGATGCCTGCAGTCAAAAAAAAATTTGGGTGGAAACTTTATTTAATTATTTATGATAATGTGGTTGTTATTAACTTATGAATTTAAATTTTTATTTATTGAAAATTTTTTATATTAATAAATTTTGTTATTTGATCGAAATTGTTTAAGAATAATAAAAAAAATTAATAAGATTTTATTAAATATTTAATAAATTTTGTTTGTGTGTGTGTATATATATATATTATACACGCTTATATCACTTACCGTATCAATGGGTCGGGTTTAGTCTGGTCTAGAGCAACATTAAAACTTAAAAAAGGTTTCTTCTGATAAAATAACAACCTAAAAAGGTCAAGAAAATGGTTGGTTGTTGACCAGTGCTTCAACCCAAATGGTGGATGAATCTTGGATTAATTTAAAATGTCCAATGGGTCTACCTAATCTTGGCAACAAAAGTTGATGAGAAAGGGCGGTGGGGCCCATAAATTATTGGAATCATTTTTCTCTTTATGAATTGTACAATTTGTATCCAATTCCATTTCTTTTTTATCCCTGCCGTGCAAAGGTTGGTAACATAATTTTTCCTTTTATGTAACTTTTTTTTTTCATTAAAGAGTTTTTTTTTTTTTGGGGGTAGTTTTAAGCATATTATTTACATTTATAAAAATATTACTAAAAACATTTTCAAATAGAAAATTTTGTCTAAATGACCAAAAAAAAATTTAAAGACTAGTACACAAATTTTTTTTTTTTTAGTTATCTTTTTTAAAATAATACTAACCTGCCTAAAAGCTACCAAATCAATAAATAAAACAATAAATAAAATTAAATTTTGATAAAAAAAATCATATAACATGAAAAAAGGAAGGAAAAAAAAAAAGAGAAAATGACGCTATTTTCTGATTGATCAAAGTAAGACTATCGCTTGTTCAATTTTAACCACACATTCATGTGGGGTTGGTGAAATCTGCACGTATGAATGAGATAATTACATCACTTGTTAATGCATAATTTAATTGGAATATTCTTCATTTGATTCTTTTTTTTTAATATATAGTAAAAATCAAACATGGGAGAAATAAAATTGACCAAAACTATGATTTAATCAAAAGCAATGAGCCAACAATGGTCCCTTTATTTAATATTGGTACGGAAGATTTGTATGGCGCGCGTGGCTAAAAGATAACTCAAATTTTAAAAATAAATATAAATTTGCAAACTATTGTAGTTGCTTTTAAATTTTCATTTGTTGTAAGTAGCGGTCCATTCATACGACAAGAATGCTTTAAATTTAAAATTTGATTTTATGACTAATTAAAAGTAATTTAAATCTTTTTTTTGAAAATATTTAATTTTAGAGTTTGTTTGGAATTCAAGAAAGAAAAAATAAAGAAAGTGTGAACGAGAAATCACTTTTTATTTAAAAAAAAAAACAATATAGTCATAGTTAACAAGAGAATGAATAACTAATGAACCACACTACTTAGATTTTAGGTTTTAAGTCCAATCAAACACTTCCTAAATATTATTTTCTAATCCACACTGTACTAAAATAAATAAGGTAAATTACAGAAATCTCTTCTAAATATTTAGTTAAATATAATTAAATTTTAAATATTGTAATGTAATAATAGCATCACTTATTTTATAAATTATTTATTATTCTTAAACTTTGTAAAATCACACGTAAGAGTTAATCCTAGTAATACTTAACTGCTTAAAAAAATATGTGTTTCATTAAAGAATCACTATAATGTAAAAAATTCAAAATTTATCTAATACAGAGAGAATACCGATCAGATGATTCAATTTTAAAGATTTTACTATATATAATGAGGTGTTTAGAGTGTCAAAAAAATTTAAAAAATTAAAATTGATATTGATGTGATATAAAAACGATATATAACAAAATTTAATTAAAAAATTAGATAATTTTAAAAAAAATTTAGATTAAAAAAAATAAAGATCCGAACGAACCCACAATTAATGAGCATTCCCCAAAAATCGAGAAGGGCGTGCCAAGCGCGTCAAGAAAAAAGTGGCAACTTTTTGATACCTTATTTCTTTTAAACTAAAAAAGTCAAAAAAGTTTACCGAAACCACTTACTAATTTTATTTATTTATTTATTTTAATATTTTGACTTAACCATTTTTTGTCGCCAAGTTTGCTCGTGGGCCTCCGTGGCTTTTATTGCTGATTAACGAAGAGGGGAGAGACGAGGCAGAGGGATTGAGTTGCACGGCAGTGGTCCCCACTCTGGTAGTTGATATGACGTTTACATGAAAATATGTAATATATTTTATTTTTAATTAATTTTTCATTAGAATATACAAATATTTAAAATGATTTGTTATTAACGTGTTTGGAAGTGTATATTTTAAAAGTTATGTCTTATAATTTATGTAACGAGTAAAAAATAAAATTCTACGGTCTCGTAATTTAATTTATAAAAGTTTATATTTTTTTATTTAACTCCGTACAGTACCTAAATTTTCAATCAAATCATACACCTATTCCATTATGTCTTATCAATTTAACACTCAAAAATATTGAAGGTAGTGTTTGAAGTGATCAAAAACAAGAAAAAATGTGATTTAGAGTAAAAAAATGTTTGGTGTTTCTTTCTAAATTGTATTTTTTAAAGATGAACAGTGCCAAAACCGTTATAATGATTTCTCAAAATTGTTAGTACAATTTCCCGTTCTAGCGGATGCAAAAAATACTTTTTCTCTCTGAACAATGTCAAAACCGTTAAAACGAATTTGAAAGACCGTTCTAACGGATTCTACACCGCTAAACCGTTACCCAAATCCGTTCTAACGAATTTAAAAAAGTAGAGATAAATTAGCGACAATAGTACTCGTTTGAAAGCTTTTAACGTAAAGAACATGATAATGAAAAAAAAATTTCGCACTCAATTAATTTTGTTACGAATTTTTTATTTTTTTAGCAAAATATTGAAATTTTTTGAAATTAGTAAAGGCGAAAAAAAGTAAAAATGTGATAAAAAATTTTAGTTAATTATAGATGTTGTTGGAGTTTTATAGAGTTTCTTAGCACTCCAAACGCTCCCGAAATTTACTATTTCATGTACATAACTTTTGGATGTGTTGGAGGTATAATTTTCAGTATTTTTTTACCAAAAGTTCCTAATTTCAAATTTTAGTATATTAATGAAATAAATAGTAATTTTTAATAATTTTTAATAATTTTTTACAACATTTGAGTATTTGGTAAAATTTTTGATAACTTTTAGTAATTTTTAGCCAAAAAAATAGTAAAAGTTGGTGTTTAGAAAATGTGAACTTTACAATTTTTGACTAATTTTTTTACAAAATTACACTTCTAAACGGGGTCTTTATATCTTATCCCCCAATCCAACGTACACTAAGGTAGCTCGCAGTTTGTTCCTTTTAATTTTTTTGTTTTTATTTATTTTTAACCTATATTTGGAATATATGTAAAGAAAATTGATAAAGATGTGAGAGATAAAAGAGTAAAATAAAAAAATATATGTAAAATTTATTTAATTTAACATTTTTATTAAATTTTGACATTCATTTAATAGAAGGAGATTAATATTAATAATATTTTTAAATAAAAAATAAATATAATTTTTAAATATTAAGAGATAAATATAATTATTTAAATATTAATAGAAATAGTTGTAGTTTGCCCAATGAAGGTAGCATTTTTAAGTCACATTTTTCATTCATTCAAAAGTGATTGCAGTTTAGCTTCTCCAATATATATATATATGATTTTTCTCTTTCTCGCTCTTTGTTGTCTTTTTACCTAACGAGTGGCGGCCATCATTATTTTCTACTCAACGAATATATAAAAATATCATAAAGTGTAATTTAAAAATTATGATGTTGATGTAAATTATTAATATAATATTATTAATAGTAGTATATGAAATAAAAATATAAAAATAATTTTTTCTAAAAATATTACTGGTAAATATATCTATTGACAACTGTTGAATAATTAATAAAAATTAAGAAAAATTAATACTTAAATAATATAGAGAAGAGTTTATATAATCTAATACAAAATCTTACCGAATAGAGAAATTATAATAAAAAAAATATCATTTTTACTAGGAGTTCGTTTGGAACTCCAATAAGTTCAAAAAATTATAAAAAAATTTTAAAAGTTTCAATGTTTTAAAATTTCAAAAAATTTTAACTTTTTACAAAAATTTGTCAAATTCGATCGAACAAACTAATATAATGCATTCCAATAAATTTTGACAGATTTTTTGAAAGGTTGAAGTGACATTTGTACCAAAAAATTTACAAAATTCTAAAAATTTTCAAGATTATCCGTTAAAATTTTATCACGTGTTATTTTATATAATTTTTAATAATTTTATATCAAATCAAATATAAACATCTAATTATTATTTTAAAATAATTTTTATATTTTAAATTTTTAAAAAAATTTTACTTCTCTTATTTTTAATTTTTTTTTAACACCCCGAGCGGTTTCGGAATGTGGACATTTATTTTTGAGAATGGTGTTTGATCTTTTTTTTTTGGGGGGGGGGGGGGGGGAGCGACATTAGTTTGGACCAGTCGAACTCGTGAGTGGACTCCAAACTGTGCTGTCTTTGTCCCCAATGAAGACTTTCTTTTCTTTCTGATTTTACCAAAATAGGCTTGACTTCCCATTCAAACTACGGCTACTATCCATTTAAAATAATAAAATTCTTCTCAAAATTAGGCTACTTTTGTCATTTCACTCACATCCCTCTTCACTTTCCTATTTTTATCCAAGAGTTGCAGGTTTTAGAGAAATCCCATAAAAATCAAAATCCATCATGCTGTCTTCTCCCACTAGATTTTTCTCTCTCTCTCACAAACTTCAATCACGTTGAGAAACAGAGAACTCTCCGCTGGCTCCAACTTCCTATTCCTATGATTGGGATTCTCTGATGGCCTGATCGAAATGTCACCGGCCATTGAGGTTGTCGTTTCTCTTCTTCTTGTTTCAGCGACAACCCAACTCGTTTGGAGTTCAAATGCTGCTTCAGAAATGGCGAAACCCTCCATTGACGCAGACCTCAAGCTCAGTTGCAGGCTTGGACCGTGTATAAATTCAACTGTGATTAGTGGAAAGTTCGGCAGAAGCACCAAGTTGGAGTTGAGTTCTGGAGTGGTAATACGAGGAAATTCTACGATTCTGAGCGAGAACGGGACGTTCGAGCTTGGGTTTTTCAATAGCAGTGGTGAACCCAGATGGTATTTGGGGATTTGGTACGCTTCGATTCCTACGCGCACGTACATTTGGGTGGCGAATCGGCAATCTCCGGTGAAGAATTTGTCGGCAGCGGTGGCGGCGATTACACCGGATGGAAAATTGGTGGTGAGAGATTTGGAAGGAGGAGGAGTTGTGTGGCAGACGGAATGATGAGACGGCGGCGGAGGCGAAGCTTTTGGAGGAAGGAAACTTGGTGCTGATCGGCGGTGGCGGCGCGGTTGTTTGGCGGAGCTTTGATCACCCAACGGACACGTGGCTGCCGGGGATGAACTTATCCAGTCATCAGTCGCTGACGTGTTGGAAAACCTCCAAGGATCCGGCTCCTGGGAAGTACTCGCTGCGGCTAAAGCCGCCGGATTACGGCGAGATCGAGGCCGTACAAGATGGAATTCACTCTTACTGGTCCACCGGAAACTGGACCGGTAATGCCTTCGCCGGCGTACCGGAAATGACGATACCGTACATTTACAGGTTCCACTTCACCAATCCATTCACCCCCACGGCGTCGTTCGGATACACGGAGGCCTCGCTGGAGAGCGGCACGCGGCCGCCGCTCACGCGCTTCCAACTGGACTCCTTCGGCCAGCTCCGGCAGTACACTTGGACGCCGCAGACGGAGAATTGGAACATGTTCTGGTCGCAGCCGGATAATCTCTGCAGAGTATACGGACTCTGTGGAAATTTAGGCTTCTGTAACACTCGAATGTCGAGTCCTTGCACTTGTCTGGCTAATTTCCGGCCAGTCGACGGCTCTGGCTGGAACGACGGGGACTTCTCCGGCGGTTGCCGCCGTGATAGCGATACAGCCTGCGTTAGTGATGATGGGTTTGAAGAGGTTGGGGAAGTAAGCTTTGATGGCGCTGTGACAGAGACATTTTCAGGAAGCAAAGGCAAGTGTGAAAGAGAATGCTTGAGAAACTGTTCGTGTATTGGTATATATCATGATTCAAGGTCTAATTTGTGTAAAACTCTATATGGGTCTCTTTTGAATCTTCGAAATTTGACTGCTGATGGCACCATTGATGATATACTGTATCTGAGGGTTCCAAAAGATGGTGTTACAAAGAAGAACACAGAGAAAACAGGGGTTTTTATAGGAACGATATGTGGTTTTGTAGTGATTGTAGCATTCATGGTTATGGTATTGTTGTTTATGAAGAAAAGAAGGATTAAGAGGACAGAAGAAGGGGACTCGCGTTTCGTGGTGACAAATTTGAACGTGTTCTCATACAAAGAGCTTAATGCTGCCACTAGGGGGTTCTCGGAGAAACTCGGGCATGGCGGTTTTGGATCCGTGTTTCGTGGTGAATTGTTGGATGCTTTGCCCGTGGCAGTGAAGAGACTTGAAAGGCCGGGTGGTGTTGAGAGAGAGTTCAGAGCAGAGGTGTGCACAATTGGGAGCATTCAGCATGTGAATCTTATGAGGTTGAGGGGTTTTTGTTCAGAGAACTCCCATAGGCTTTTGGTCTATGATTACATGCCAAATGGTCCTCTAAGTGTGTACTTGAGGCGGGATGGTCAGAATCTAAGTTGGGATGTTAGGTTTCGGGCAGCAATTGGGACAGCGAGGGGCATTGCTTATCTGCACGAGGAGTGTAGGGATTGTATCATACACTGTGACATTAAGCCTGAGAACATTCTATTAGATGAAAATTTCTCACCAAAGGTGTCAGATTTTGGATTGGCAAAGCTTGTTGGTAGGGATTTTAGCAGGGTTTTGGCCTCCATGAGAGGTACATGGGGTTATGTTGCACCAGAGTGGATCTCTGGTGTGGCAATTACTGCCAAGGCTGATGTGTATAGCTATGGAATGACTTTGTTGGAACTAATAGGTGGACGGCGCAATGTGGAGGGACCACCATCTCCTGGAGGTGGTGGAGCTGGGGAGAAGTGGTTTTTTCCACCATGGGCGGCTCAGCAGATAATTGAGGGAAATGTGGCAGCTGTAGTGGATGAGAGACTTGCCGGCACATATGATACAGCAGAGGCTGAGCGGCTGGGATTGGTAGCGGTTTGGTGTATACAAGATGAGGAGGCTATGAGGCCTACAATGGGGATGGTGGTGAAAATGTTGGAAGGGGTAGTGAAAGTTACTGTCCCGCCACCTCCAAAGCTGCTCCAATCATTAGTTTCCGGCGAGTCATTTCATGGGGTTGGAGCTAATTCTGGTAATGTGGAGTTGGCCAGTGGTGGCTGTTCCAATAATAATGTTGCAAATTCCATGGACTCCGTCAGTTGCCAATCAACTGCAATTTAAGTGTTGTCTTTGCCAGTGGAGTTGAACCTTAAACTCGGAAGTTTTGATGGGGTAATTGACTAAACTCTTTTTTCACCTTTGCATTGATTTTGGTTATGTTTTTGCTACTCATATCGTCTTGAAATCCTATCAATTAGAGGATATGGTTGAGATGGGAATTGCATTGGTTGGTTGGTGTACTAGATTCAAAAGACCATCTATTTTTGTTAGTACAATTTTTTTCTAGGATAATTATTATATTTGTTCATATTAGAAACTTTGTAACTATGGACAGTGAAATTCTTGAAACATCGTCAATCAGGCATTGGGAATTTGGTGCTTAAAAGAGTCAACACCTAATGGGTGTTCACCAACCACCGCTAAATAAAGGATCTGATGGATTCAGAATGGTGGTCCTTCAATCAGTTGCACCCAGTGTTTGCCTTTGTGTCATTTTTTATGGCTGTTTCACCTTATTATAGCTTGACTAATTTAGTCTTGTTGATAATTCTGTCTAATAGTGCCAAAATGTGGCCCAAGCTCCTTGTTAACCCTTTATTTCTCTCTTCCCCACCTTGTTCCTCAATGTTTTGGGCTGTGGGCTGGTCATGAATCATTGTCACAATTCCTTTCCCGTCTTGTCATGTCATAATCACTAAACTACTGAGGTCTTATCATGAAAACTTCTTCCTAGTAAGAATTTATTACAATAGTATAAAAAAAAAAAAAAGAAAAATCTCCTATCTTTCATGGTTGGTTTCTGAAAAATCTATTGTCCTGGAAATGGACACTCTCTTGTTTTTCACTTTATATTTATCCAAGTTAAAAAGATGTAGATTCTTCATCACATAGGCCCTTAAGGAACGGAGTTATGGATGGACTAGCCCTTTATTATCTTAAAAGCCTCCCTAGATACCTTATATTTTCAATTAAAAATTTTTATACATAAGATGTTGGCCCACCTCCCAAAGTGTTGACCCCTGCTAGTTCGGCCCCCCTTACTAAGGATTCCTGGCTCCATCCTGCAGGGCCTCGCTAAATTGTCTTCCAAAGATGACCTTTTGCCCCACAGTAACCCTGCATTCCAGTCAAGCCTTGCGAAGCAAGAAGCTTATTCCATCCAGATCTTTTATTTTGATCGAAGCTTTACAAACTGGTTAGGAAACGGCTATGAACTTATGGCTTGTACTTCAAAATTGTTGTTAGGCTCGCTAGTTTTCTTGATTTCTCTACTTCAATGTACTATGGTTGCCTATCAGTTTGTTTCGGGCAGCTTGGATGGATACTTACGTCCCAACTCCTGTCACATAGCAGATCAACTATCTGTGGACATGCATTTTCAAGCCTTTGACGAAGTGTCCCCAGAGTGACGCACAAGCTGCTCAATCAGTTGCTTTTTTAAGTCAACATCCCAATGCTCAGTGCTGCTATAAGAGTGAGTAGTGAAGAGTTTTGATGTCAACTCAAGCCGGAGCTAGCTTCATTTCGTTATTGAAACAGGGGTGACTGAGCTATAAAGTCAAAGCAGACCAGAGGAAAGATCTCCCCTTTTCTTTGAGAAGATAATCATTGGTTTGGCTAATGAACAAATCCGAGACATAATGTATGGAAGCATTGTGGTTTCCTTATTTATCCTGTTATTTTAAGAGTTAGTCACCCAAATCATGCTCTGTACATACAATTCTTGAATGTTTAAGAAGTTGATTTGAATGGTTTTTTTGTTAAGAATGAAAGCTATGCTTGAATCCAAATCCTGTTTCTGATTCAATTTTGCACATTGCGACTGTGGATGATGAAAATGTTATATTCTACCTATTAGACATTTTTATCTTGAAGAGAATGGGAAAGGGGCGTGTTTCTTTCTTATTTGAACAAATCTTCTCTGCACTAGTTGTTCCTCTTTTAATTGATTGTTTTTTTTCATATGTGTAGGTCTGATATGTGAATTATCTATATAAACTTCTAATTCTTGCTCATTCTAGAGCATTCAAAAGGATAAATATCAGTTCTAAAATATCTCAAAAATTTTCTCTCTTTAGAATCAAAGAAATGTATTCTTTCTGTCTGACAATATTTGAAGATTCATTATCTTCAATTGGGTGCCACCAACAGAAGGCTTTTTGTGAAATTTAATTGTGATGGAATTTTTTCTTCCTTTGGAAAGCCAGCAGCTTTTGCAGTTTTAATTCGGGACAACAACGGGGCAATGATGGTAATATTCAATTTTTTTATCCCTATCTAGAAAAAGAGAGGAGCTGATATGACTATCTCACTACCTGTGCAGTCAAGAACCGTTAAATTAAAATTCAATGGTCGAAATATGCTCATATTCTTTTTAGATTAAAAGTATGCGAATGTATTCAAACTGTTAGATTTTAATTTAACAATTCCGATCTCACTACCCGAGCTAACATCACTCGCAACGTCAGCTTTTCCAAATCCCTCTATCTAGCTGCTGAAGTTTAGACCATCAGAGTGGCATGCTCCATGGTGCAATCGACTTGCTAACAAAAGGGTAGGTTTGCTTGTACCCAAATCTCCTCGGTGTCTTCGAACTTGATACAATCGGTGCAATCAGAGGCCCCCTAGGAGCATAGGAGGGTTTTGCTGGTTTGTCTGACGTCTATCTTTTGTATTTTTACTGTTTGTTTTACTTGCCTTCCTTGAAAAAATAATAATAATAATAATAAGTAAAATTTATTTTTAAGAATTTTAACACCATTTGTGAATTCGAGTTGATGACTAGTCATTATGTACTTATGATGGACATTTCATTGGAATTATCTATGTAACGGTATATCTCATTAATTTGACATTTGTATATTTTTAATTGTTAGATTTATTTAATGGTCAGAGTTATTTCTTTTTTTCTTTACTTTAGTTATTTTTTTGATCATTTTACATAAAAATATAATTCCTCATTTTTTTATATATTTTTGAATATTTTTATATATAAGTTTTTAAATTAATGTTTTTAAAATGTGATAGTATTTGTAATATAATAAAATTTTATACCTTTATTAAACACTTTATGAGTCTACTTTAATTAGTAATTTTTATTTTTATAGTTTATTTTTTTTATGTATGTTTACTTTATAAATTTAAATTCAAGTTAGTTATATATCAAATTATATTTCTATACTTTTACGCTTGGGTACTTATTATAATTTATAAGTTTTTTTTTTGTTTCTTGAGCCTTGATTTGATTGTGATTTTGCCTTTGGCTATTCACTTGGCTTCAATTTCCGCCTCCCTATCCTAATCTCTACCCTATTTAAAAAATAATAAAAATAAAAACTCACAAACCAATAGTAGGGTCCACTTTATAATATTTATATTTTTTATATATATTTTAACAGTTTTAAATTTTAAATTTTTTTTTTTCAATTGTAATTTCTTTCATCAAAGATAAAAATAGAAAATACTTTTTTTGTAATACAAGTTTGTTCAAGTAATTAATTTTATCTTAACAAAAATTGTTTTAAAATATCTATATAATATTTTAACTTCATACTCCCTCTCTCTCTGGGCGCATGCGCGTGCGTGTGTATGTTTGCTTCCATAGAAAGAAGTTTTTCAAAGTTAAAATTGATGAAATCTTACTTAAGGTCGACTATGTCACAAAAAAATATTAATTGGATTAGCGATGCTATCTATTGAAAAAGATATAGTAACAAAACTTGAATATAAAAACTTAATTAGTATTTTTGCATCTTAAAAAGCAAGAAAATTTAATTATCAATAAAAAATTTAATACTAAATATAGAAGGCCTTATTTAGAAATATCACTTAGGTCTCAAATGGTCTTAAGACAGCCCTATCTCAGAATATCGGATAAGACATTTATTCTATTTATACAAGGAAACAAATCCTATTTTGACCACTCATTGATCTTTATGTGTATCCAATTACACCTAAAAATAGGTGTTAGAGTTATTTGACAAGAATACTAACACATTGTGCATTCAAAGTACAATAATCCATATATAAGACCCTCATGGTTTCTGAAGTGAAATGATCCTTTATATTATCATAACATAAACAATGTGTTCATTGATAGATTCAAAAATACTCTATTAGAAATTCCTCAATTGGTCATATTTGGTGTACATGTTCTCTAATAAGCATCCACACACTTGCTTTAGTTTTTTTTACACAAATGACTTGAGATCGGCCACCCTCAAAATGGAACAATCATATTACATGCTAGTTTGTTCGAAAATTCATCGTCCAATTGACTATTTCAACAAATAGGAATATTTTAGAGACTGAGTGTCATAGGTGTAAATCTCTAATTCTCAACTCTTTAAGAATTTACCATTTAGTTCAATTTCTACAAACATTTATCATACATCAATAATGACAGACTAAATAAAACGATAAAATGAATAAATATTCAAAATAAAAATACTAAAGACTATTACAAGAAACCTAATCTTGCGACATATCCCCAAAATTAAAATATAAGTGGGTATATTTTTTTCCAACTAAAATAACCTATTTCATTGAATATAAATAAGTTGTTAATAGCAAACAACTTCTATCAAAGAATATGATTGCGGATAACATGCTTCTAAATTTAAATTATTTTTAATTTTATTAGTTGACCAAGACTATTTCCTGAACTAGTGCAAGTCTAAAACAATTTCACCATATGCAAATATTGATTTAATAAATTACAGGGTATTGGTAGAGATGTTATTTTTTTTTAAAAGTAATGCTATACATCTAAAAAAATTACTAGAAAAGTAAATAAAATAATATGGAATACTTGTAATCTTATTACTGAAAAATAATAAATCTATTGAAGTACAATTTCATTATAACACCACCATTGTTATCTTATTTTATTTTTTTATTTTTTTGATAAATAATATTTTCCTTAAAAAATGAAATAATATTACAATTCTTAAAATTATGCCAATCTTACAATGTCTAGCTTATATCTCAATAAAATTGGTTTGGAAAATATAATTTCATATATCTAAAATTTAGTTTTGAAAAGACAATATATATAAACACAGATAGAAAATATGAATATATAATTTAGTGACATATATGAATACTAAAAAAAAAAAAAAGACATGATCTAAAAATTAGGAATGTTAATAGAATACCCTAACTTATTTGAGTTTTTCATTCCCACTCTTACCTTCTGTTAAACTTTTAATTTTTATGCAACAAAAGCAGGTATCCTCACTTAAAAATAAAAATTATTTGTTAAATTACATAATATATATAATATTTATTAAAAATAAAATTATTATGTATTTTATTTGTATTTTATTTTTTGATGGGTATTATATTTTAGAATATATATAAATGCATAAAGATTAGAACTATTATATCCATTCTCGTACTTGTTCGTTAATCATTTAAAATCCATATTTTTTGTCCTCATTAATAATATTCCCATACCAAGGCACGTAAATGATCCTCATCGAGCTAGATAGGGATAGATCTGCACTTCAAGAGCAAAATTAGGAATTTTTCTTGTTTTGGGCTGCTGATTACAAATATTTTTTTCTTGTCTTGAGTTATGAGTTAGGTATTAAACTGAGCTATACATAGTTAGATTAGGGTGTTATATACTATTATCAGTAAAAATTTATAGGCCAAAATATACATGTACTGTAACTCACCACAGCCCAATTACAGCCCTGTTGGTGCTGGACTTAGGCTCATTAAGAAAATTGTAGATCTAGATCTGTTAAGTCTATAATCATTCTTTCATATCTGATTCGCAAATAATCCAATATTTAGTCTAATTATCCAATTTGACTCGATAACATATATATTATAAAACATATTATAACAATTCTATGTTTGTGTAACATTTATAACAAGGTAATTTACATTTAATTTGCACCCTTAGGGGCCGCTTGGATGAGGGTAAAGCAGCCCTTCAAAAATTTTACCCGTGGGCCCCGCATCTTTCACTTGGTTTGGTAGCCGAATGTGCCTCCCCTCTTCCCCAGTTTTGATTTTGCGCGGTATTAAATTTAGCCCCCGCGGGGGATAATTTTTAGCTAGGGTTTGGGCTAGCTAAAAATTATCCCCCTTCAAGTGGATAAATTTTTGACCTTTTTAACCTTCGTTAATGGTATTGTTAACTTGATTAAAATAAATATAATGCTAATAAAAAAAATAGATATGCCAACAAGTCAAATAAACATAATTAAAAAAATTGGATAATAACCAACCATTCAAAAGTACATATTTAAAAAAAATTTTTTAAATAAATTTATAAAAAATTAAATTTTCAATGAAATAAATAATATAACTTCAAATTGTCCAAAATAATTAAACAGAGTGGGTTTTGTAATTTAATATTTAATTTAATAGGTAACCAAGTTTAGGACACCACAAGGGCAAAAGAGTCATTTAATTGATTTTTCCATCCTTCACCCCCTCTTATTTATAAAACATCCAAACTAAGTCAAAAGTTATCCCCCTTCATAAACATCACATCAATGTGGGCCAACCCTTTAAAAATAATACTCCCTCTTATCTTATACCCCCTCTTATCTTATAACCCCTCTAAAACTTATCTCCCTAAAATTTTAGTACCATCCAATCGGGCCCTTATGGTTTTACACTAAATCTTACTTTGGTTCATATACTTTTAGTTATAACAATTAGTTCCCTTTTCCTACGATCAAGTTCCAATTTGTCCATCACATGACATATTTTGTTAATAAATTTGACAAAATATCAAACTTTTAGGTAAGATAGTGGCTAAAACTTTAAGATGGTATCAGAATATATAAATGTCTTGAGTTTAAATTTCATCGCTATCCGAGTAAATCAATAGTCTCAGGGGTTGGAAACCGGTAGATTACTGACCCAATTAACAATTAACATTATTAAACTCGTTTATTTTTTGCTTATCATTACTGTTCTAAACCTGTTTATTTTTAGTTAGAATTTTAAACCCATCCTATTCCAAACTCGCTAAACTTAATTAAGTATAATTGGTAAGATTACGTGGAATTCGATTTGACAAACCCGTTAAATATCTGATTGGAAACAAAAATAGAAATAAAAAATTAATAAGTGACAAAAATTTTAAATTTATTAGACTGAACAAACCCATTAGTCAACTTTTAAGATTAATACATAAAACTGTCTATGAGGACCATTATCCACACATATTTTTTTGCCAACTTCATCAATAAATAAAATATATTTACAGTAATAAAGAGAAAGAATTAGAAAGACATATGTTTCTACCAAGAGTAATTAATGAAACATTTTAACATCTAATTGAGTGACAAGATTTCAGAAGAAAAATAAGAATATTCAAGAAAGGAGAAGAAGTTTCACTATCAAATCCACAAATTACAGAGTAAAGTAGCATTACTTATGAATTTAAGCAAATTTATTTTAGGGATAGAATATTAATTATAAAATATATATTGTAATATATTATATTGAACAGGTACTCAAGCACTGTATGAATATCGGATGTTGGGTACCCTATAAGTATAAATGAGTATCCGTAAATTCCAAACACGTTCCAAACTTGTAAAGATATTAAATTGCAATCCCAACCACGTCCCAATTTTATTAGACTATTTTTCATTTGGTCTGGGTACCATCGTATACCAATCTCATTAATATTCTTTACGTATTTTGTTTTTTTAAAGTTAGTTGCTCCCCTCCCCACCAATTTAAGTTTTTAGGTGGGATAGTGCCTACACTTTAGTAGTTAACACCAAAATGAAACGAGATAGGATTCATGGACGAGTATTCCAATCCCTTTTCTTGTATTCAACAACCAAATATGGCTTAGAATCATTTGATCACATATATGATGTGTTTGGAGTTGAAAACAAATCTACAAAATTTTACAAATCTCTATAAGTCACTATAAATCTTTAGAAAACTTTTTTCAACTCAATTTACGTAAATCTTTATAAAATATTTGCAAATATTTATAAATTTATTTAAATCTCTATAAATCTCTATAACTTTACAAATCCCAATAAAATTTCTACGAATCTCAAAAAGTATTGACACAAAAAAGTTAGAAAGTGTTTTATTTTTTTGTTAATTGCATACAGATGTCAAAAAGTTACTCAAATCAATTTTAATCAAACTATCTAAACTCTAAATGATCCCATAATATTTTAAGACTAATTTTTTTATTTCTCAAAAGGCTCCTCACCCAATCACAACAATTTATAACCCCATAACAACCCTAGTTAATATACCATGGTTTGTCAATGATGATACCAACTATAAATAGGGATTCTTGCCCACTCATGAAACCCTAATTTTTATCTCCAAAATTCATTCCTTTAGATCTATCCCCTCTTTTATTGTTCACACAAGGTGCCTTAAGAAAATAGGGGTTGGGGCAAAAGGAGGAAAGGACAAAGGGGTCAGCAGCACCCAAGAAAATTCTGGTACATCTCTCCCTTCCTTTCCTTCTCCAATCACATGTCGTTGATTTATTTTGAAGAGGGTCTGCATCTGCTCTAAATTGAAAAGGGCCCCTCTCTCTAGAGAGAGAAACGCCAAGCTTAAATGTTGGCCCAAAAATTGTATCAATTCTACATTCCTTCCCGCCAAAAACCCATCTCCCTTCCAATGACCAGATGATCAATCAGTACATATAGATGGGTATATATCTCTCCTTTTTCCATATATAGATGTGTGTATATAGCCAGTCTTACGTATGTTGATTTGTTTATTTATTAACTTTTCTGGGTGATGCATATTTTTATGGAAGAGTAATGATTTGTTTTTAGGGTTTGAATTCACAATCCATGGCAGGGTGGTCGAAGATAGCTGGATGGGTCTGCCTGCTTTAGATTGCTTTGAAACCCCTCCATAAGCTTCAGCAAAGGAGTTTTGGATGGTCTCGAACTGGGTTTGAAGGGCTCTGTTGACTGTGCCAAACAAGATGTGCTTAAGATGCTTTGTTTGATCAAATTTTGTGCATTTTTCTCAAAGCAACCTGTCAGAGGGACTGTTTTCTTTCTTTACCTCCAATGCTTGGAGATGGGAAATCAGTGGATTTGTTCAAGCTGTACTCGATAGTGAGAGAAAAAGGTGGGTATGAGGCCATTTCCATAAATGGATTGTGAATTCGGTGGCTGAAGAGTTTGGGTTGGGTCCTGGTGTGGCTCTGCTGTGAAATTGATTTACGTGAATATTTAGATGCATTGGATAGATGGTTACAAAGAATGGTTGAAGATAAAGACTTAAATGGTGGTTACAAGATAGTGGTGCAGATCTGGGTGGTGGTTTAATGGAGATAAAGCCAGAGCTTAGAGGGGCTTCATCAGAGGGTTTGGGGGAGACAAAGAAAGATGGAGAATACCCACATTTGTATCTGGAAAGAGTAACTTGAATTCTATAGAGGTTGGGAAATCGTACAATGGCAATGAGGTTAAGAGCCCAGTAGTATCAGATGAAGGTAGGAATAGTGTTGAAGACACAAAAAAATGTGTGTGAAGGGGAAGGTAATATGATTTTGGATTCTAGGGTTCTTACAGAGGAGGTTTCCAGTAGGAAGAGAAAGCGAGAGTGTCATCAGAGACTAGTTGATTGGGTTGTTAAGGTTGCGAAGAATCCTTGTGATCTGCAAATTGGATCCTTACCAGAAAGTTCTAAGTGGAAATGTTATGGAAATCAGCAGTTGTGGAAGCAGGTTTTGTTAGCCCGGGAGGCAATGTTTCTGAACAGAAATGTTGATGTAAGTGCTGACCAGTCAATTTGAAATTGGCTGGTATGTATTATAAACATTTGAGTTTCATAAGTACGTTGCAACCATGATACTTCTTTGTGCATTTAGGTCATTAGATGGAATCTTTCTTTTTGTTTTACTGTTGCCTGTACATAAATAGGTGCCCTTAGGGTTGCATCTGGTGTTTCCATGCTGGATTGCAAGCTGTCTTGAATTCCAATCTTTATGCAATAAACTTATCAGTCGACTTAAACATGGTCACACAGTAGGCCTTCAACTCAACTGCATTTTATCTCCTATGTTGAAATGTTTCACACCTTCGCTTCCTAATGGCCATTTTACATGGGGGTTTAAACTGTTCAGTTTTTATTATGTGTTATAACTTGTTATATCCTATTAGGAAGACACATTGATCATCACTACACAGTGTTTCCTTTGAAATTATTTTTCCTTCAATATAACCTTTTTGTCGTTTGCTTTGAAGTGAATTGCTAATTTGTGACATTGCATTTTATTTAATTTTTGTTTCTTGAGAACTTAGATGAGGCGATAATGTTTGGAGAATAGGGAATAGAATAATGTTTATAAATTTGTAATAGGGGAAGAAACGATTAGTGTTATTAGTGTTTATGCCCTCAGGTAGGATTAGATGAAGCAACAAAACAATGTTTTTTTGGGAAGATATGAATGAAATTATTCAAGAGATACCGAATGAGAAAAGAATCTTTGTAGGAGGAGATTTCAATGGGTATGTGGGGAGAAGTAGTAGAGGTTTAGAGAGGGTGTGTGGGGCTATGTATTTATAGATAGAAATGAGGGAGGTGAATTAATTTTGAGTTTGCTATGGCATATAGGGATGGCATTTCGGCCGACCCGTCCGAATCCGATCCGTTATCTGATCTGAATGGATGTGAAATTTGGGATTTTTTTTTGGAGATTGGATCGGATTTGGTTTTGGTTTTTTAAAAAAAATTTGAATATTGGATCGATATGGGGATGGCATTTTCTCCACCTCAATCTGCCCCGAATCCGATATCTAATCCGAATCTGTCTCAATCTGCCTCGATTTATCCCGATCTATCCCAAAAAATATCTAAATAACCCCAAATTATTTGAAACCACGATGACAACGTCGTCACTATACCATAGCAAAACAATATTCACATTCATAATACTCTAGACTTATTGAACTTCACTATTATTATCATTAAAATGAGTATTGATAAATAAATTTAAAGCAAAAATTGTCATCGTTTTGTATTAATTAGGGTGTGTTTGGGAAAGAAATTATAAATTTAATTTTTTTCTTACTTTTGTGCAAATTGAAATTTTAAAAGTTCAATTTATTTTTTTCATACACAAAAAAAAGAAAACTTAAAGAGAGAAATTTAAAATTTTATAAGATATATCATTTAGGACTCTACAAAATTATATAAATCCCTTTAAAATTTAAATTTTTACTTATTAAACGAATTATGAAACTATAATTTTTATAAATTTATATTAATTTATACAATTTCAAACCCTATTATGACTTGTAAACTCAATTATTTTTATAAAAATATCTAGATACAAATTTTAAAAAATAATTAAAATATTTTATTTGCTATTTTATTTTATTTTTCTTATTTTTAGTACAAAAAATTACTGTTTCATTGAGTAACTTCTTTCTTGAACTTTAAATAGTTTATTGTTTTTCCCGTATTTTTAACATTTTCAGTTAAAATATATTTTTAAACTTTTCAATATTGAAATTCAAAAGAGTTCTCTAGAAAATAAAATTTTCAAATAATTTAACTAAAATGTTTCATGAAACATTCAATATTTTTTTTTATAGTGGAAATTATTTTTTTAAAATATATAGAGAAGGCAACTTATTAATTTTTCTCTTAGATAGTCTGATAAGTGCAGATAATTACATTTTAAATTTTTTGAAAAAAATTTACTTATGCACATTAGTTATCTTATCATGATAAAAATTTATAGTTCTATATTAATCTAAAAAATTATTTGTAATTATAAAAAAATTAAAATTTTTGTAGTTTTATTTTTTTTTATATGTGAATGGTGAGAAAAAAAAATCAATTATTCTATTTTGAAATTAGGTTGATGTAAAAGTTAATAGGGACAAAAAAGAATTAGAAATTTAAATTTACAACTTTTATTTTTTGTTTGTAGGTTTATTTAAGAAAAAAAATTTAAAAAACCAAACCAAACCAAACCAAACCAAGCCTTTTCCCACTAGGTGGGGTCGGCTATATGGATTTGTCGACGCCAATTTGATCTGTTTAGGGGCATGTCCTCCGATAAATCTAGGTAGGTTAGGTCATATTTAATGGTTTCTTTCCAGCTTATCTTGGATCTTCCTCTACCTCTCCTACTCCTGACAATCTCCATACTTTCACACCTTCTAACAGGTGCCTCTGCTGGACGCCTTCTAACATGGTCAAACCATCTTAAATGGTTTTCCTCTCATTTTATCTTCAATCGGTGCTATTCCTACTTTGCCCCTAATCTCCTCGTTCCTAATCCTATCTTTCCTTGTAATCCCGCACATCCACCTTAGCATCCTCATTTCCGCAATTGCCATCTTCTGACCATGATTATGCTTTACTGCCCAACACTCTGATCTATATAGCAGCGCTGGTCTAACCGCTACCTTATAATACTTTCCTTTCACCTTGAGGGGAATTTAACACATGGTTACATTGTCCACATACATTTTTTTTGCCAAATCTATCACAAAACAATTATAAAGAAAACCAAGCATAAACAAATCTCAACATTTCCAACACAAAATTCATTGTTCTACACTTAAAAAAAGTAGAAGTAGAAGGTTAAATTTCACGTACCTCCCATAAACATTAGGCTAATTATAAACACCCCCTCAACATTTAAAATTTACATATACCTCCCTTATTTTCAAAAGTTACTAACCTTGAACCTTTTCTGTTAGTTTAGACCCTAACTTTGTTAAAATATTTGTTATTGAGACAAATTTACTCTCCAAACCAAACCAAGCATTTTCCCACTAGGTGGGGTCGGCTATATGGATTTGTCGACGCCAATTTGATCTGTTTAGGGGCATGTCCTCCGATAAATCTAGGTAGGTTAGGTCATGTTTAATGGTTTCTTTCCAGCTTCTCTTGGGTCTTCCTCTACCTCTCCTACTCCTGACAATCTCCATACTTTCACACCTTCTAACAGGTGCCTCTGCTGGACGTCTTCTAACATGGCCAAACCATCTTAATCGGTTTTCTCTCATTTTATCTTCAATCGGTGCTATTCCTACTTTGCCCCTAATCTCCTCGTTCCTAATCTTATCTTTCTTTGTAATCCCGCACATCCACCTTAGCATCCTCATCTCCGCAACTGCCATCTTCTGACCATGATTATGCTTTACTGCCCAACACTCTGATCCATATAGCAGCGCTGGTCTAACCGCTACCTTATAATACTTTCCTTTCACCTTGAGGGGAATTTTTCGGTCGCACAAAGCCCCCGAAGCACTCCTCCATTTGGTCCATCCAGCTTGAATCCTGTGACTTACATCAGTATCAATCCCTCCATCTTGTTGCACCGTAGATCCAAGGTACCTAAATTTATCTTTCTCTACAATCTTTTGTGTGCCTAAACTTACTTCTATACTACTCGTTATCCTACTTTGACTAAACTTACATTCCATATATTCCGTCTTGCATCGGTTTAGCCTAAACCCTTTTGTCTCTAACGTATCCCGCCACAATTCTAGCTTAACATTCACTCCTTCTCTCGTCTCATCTACTAAAACAATATCATCTGCAAATAGTATACACCGCGGCACCTCATCCTGAATATGTCTTGTAATCTCATCCATAACTAAAACAAACAAGTATGGGCTTAACGCTGAGCCTTGATGTAAACCAATCGTGATAGGGAACTCATTAGTCTCTCCACCAGTCGTCCGTATAGATGTCATGGCTCTATCATACATGTCCTTTATCGCCTCAATATATGCGACACACGCTCCTTTTTTTTCCAATACTCTCCATAGAATCTCCCTAGGAACCCGATCATATGCCTTCTCTAAATCGATGAACACCATATGTAAATCTTTTTGACCTTCTTTATACTGTTCCATTAACCTCCTCAAGAGAAAGATAGCCTCCATAGTTGATCTTCCAGGCATGAAACCAAATTGGTTCTCTGAAACGTTTATTGTCCTTCTTAGTCTTCTCTCAATAATTCTCTCCCATAATTTCATCGTATGGCTCATCAATTTAATCCCGCGATAGTTCGCACAGTTCTGAATATCTTCTTTGTTCTTGTATATTGGTATAAGGATACTTTTCCTCCATGCATCAGGCATCTTCTTGCTTTTTAGCACTACATTAAAAAGTTTTGTCAACCAACTTATGCCATCCTCTCCTAAGCACCGCCAAACCTCAATAGGGATCCCATCTGGCCTAACCGCTTTCCCATTCTTCATCCTTTTTAATACTTCTTTTACTTCTTCCCTACTGATTCTCTTATAGAACATAAAATTTAATTCTTCCCTAAAAGTGGTCAACTGCCCCAAATGTATGTTACTACTGCAAAAAAAAAAAAAAAAAAAAAAAAAAAAAAAAATTAAAAAGCTAAAATAAAATTTATTTTTATTTATATTTTTAGCAATCATAAAAAAAAATAAATTTAAATTTATTTGATTAAGGTATAAAATAAATTAAAATTTATTTACAAACTTTTGTCATGTTTTTTAACATTTTGATATTTATTTATTTTTTTACAATTCTTTTAAAATTTATTTATTTTAAAATTTACCAACTCATGTTTTTTCTTATATTTTAATCATTATAGTATTTTTAAATATATTATTAGATTATTAAAATGTATTACATTATTTACAAAATATGTTATTATGTATTATTTTGATTTTGGAGATGAATTATTTGGTAGTAATAGATTACATAAAACTTAAGAGCAGATTCGGAGGTGAACAAATGGTTTGGAGTTTTGGATATCTGTAGATATATCCGTTCTCCGCTTGAAGCGGGGATGGAGGTTTAAAAAAATATCTGTTTGGAGTTTGGGACAAATTTGGAAGTAGGCAGAGGATTTGGAGTTTGGATTTGGATAATGTCATATCCGCCTCCGATCTATCCCGTTCCCGTCCCTAATGGCATATGACTTAGTAATAGAAAATACTTAATTTAAAAAGAGATACTCATTTAATAACCTTTAAAAAATGAATATAATAACAGTCAAATAGATTTTTTCATTGTTAGAAAAGTCAATCATGTTTCATATAAAGATTGTAAGGTAATAATAGGTGAGAGTCTAACTACATAGTATAGGGGTGGACATAGGCCTCATAGCCTACCCTATTATTTCAGGGCTTGGAAAAATTTTAAGCTTGATTAGTTAAACACACCAGGTTTGGGATTATGAACTTGGCTCAAAATAATTAAAAAATGTATACTTATAATATTTTATTTATATTTTCTTATAAAAATATTTAGTTTAGTACTAAGCTATTTTTATATTTTTAAACTATTTTTTTTATCTAAAATATATAATTTAAAATATATTTAAAAAAAATAAATAGGTTTAAGTGGGCAGGCTTGGGAATCACAACCCTAGCTTGATTTTTTTTTTTTAGGCTTAGCTTGATGGCTAATAAACTATTATTAAGCCTGGCTGAGCCCATATGCACCCCTAGATTAGTAGTATTAGATGCGCGTATTAAGAAGTGGAAGAGAATGAATAGAACAAATACGCTTTCAAGAATTAATTGGTGGGAGTCTAAAAGGAGGAAAAAAGTGACTTTTAAGGATAAAGTGTTCAAGGAAGGAAACTTGAGTTTAGATGATTGCATTAATATAATGTGAAATGAAATGACTAAATGTATTAAAGGAGTGCTTGCAGAGATATTAGGCACATCCAACGGAAAAGGACTTAGTGGTGGAATGAGGAGGTACAAGTGGCAATCAAGGCTAAAAGAGAGTGTTATAAGAATTTGACTAAATCAAAGAATGAGAAAGCATGCGAAAGATACAAATTTGGTAACAAAAAAGTTAAACGGACAATCAGATAAGCTAGATATAAGGCATTCGATGCATTATATAAAAAGTTAGGGATAAAAGGAGAGAAATATTTATAAGTTGGCTAGATTAAGCGAATGGTAAAATAAGGACTTGTATCAGGTTGTGTATAAAAAATGGGAATTAAAGAATTTTGATAAAAGAGGAGGATATTAAATAGAGGTTGAGAAGTTATTTAATAGTTGCTGCGAGCAAAATTTGGGAGATTTTTGTAACCTTGTCGAAGACAGAAACATAAGTTTTATGCGTAGAATTAGACTTGTATAAGTAAAGGAGGCTACGGAAAAGATAAAGATGGGAAAAGCTGTGAGTTTAGATGGTATTTTGATTGAGGCTTGGAGTGCTTAGGGGATGATGAGATAATTTGGTTGACTAAATTGTTTACCAGGATTTTGCGTACCAATAAGATACCCAACAAATGGAGGAAGAGTATTTTAGTGCATATTTATAAGACTAAAGGAATATTCAAGAGTACAACAACCCGTCGGGGCATTAAAGTTATAAGTCATGCAATGAAACTTTGGGAAGGAGTGATTGAGGTTGAGATAAGACATGACCAACATACTAGAGAATCAGTTTGGTTTATTGTCTAGCAGATCAACTATCGAAGCTACTTTCCTAATAAAAATATTAATGAAAAAATATGTTTTAAATAAGAAGGTTCTTCACATGGTTTTTATCAATTTAGAGAAGGCATATTATGGGGTCCTAGGATAAATATTTTAAAGTAGATGTTGAAAAAGAAACGAGTTGTTATGAAATATATTAGAGTGCTCAAGAAAACATATATGACGAAGCAGTTAACAAACGTAAGAATTGATGGAGGTGATGCAAATAATTTTTCAATTACAATTGGTCTATCATCCACACGAATCTCTTATGTTTTTACTTTTGGTTATGAACAAGCTTAATAAACATATTCAAAATGATATTTCTTGGTGTGTTTTGTTTGCAACTGATATTGTATTGATCGATGAAGCTAGCTCTGGGGTTAATCATAAGTTAAACCTTTGGATGCATACTTTAGAGTCGAGAGGTTTTAGAGTACATAAAAATAAAATATAGTATATGTATTGTAAATTTAGTAAAAGTAAAACTACTAACGAGGGCATACTGAAAAATGGGAGGTCAGTAAGTGCCAAAAAAGGGTCATTTTCTATATCTTGGATTAATCATTCACTCAAATGAAAGGATCGAAGATGATGTAATTCATAGGGTGAGCTGGGGAGTTAAATGGAAAAGTGCATTGGGTTTTTTTTGTGACCAAAAACACATATTAAGTTGAAATAAAAATTGTATAAGACAGTTATGAGACCAATTATGCTTTATGGTATAGAGTGTTGGCTATTAAGAAACAAAACTCTCATAATATGAGTCTAACTAAAATAAGGATGTTAAGATGGATGTGTGGTAAAAAAATACGATCAAGAATGAATACATTCAAAAGAAATTGATGTGGCACTGATAAAAGAGAAATTGAAAAAAGATTTTTAAGATAGCTTGATGTTTAATATAGATATAGGGATGCACCAGTATAGAAAATGGAGTCAATCTAAGTAAAAAGGATAAAGAAGACGAAAGGTAGATTTAAGATTACATGGATTGAAATTGTGAAGAAATACCAAATTTCATATAACCTTATTAGAAAACATGACTCATACAGAAATGAATGAAGAAGATGATTCATGTAGTTGATCACAACTGGTTTAGGGTTAAAGATTTGTTAAGTTGAGAACTTAGCCTCTTGCTTGATACTACTAGTTTTTAGTGGTAGGTTTACAGAGCATTCATGTTCAAATATTATGTTTGCGTTTCTGAATTAGTCTTGTAAAAATTCTACCTTTTGCTTTTCATTTAGTTTGAAAATTCCGAGTATGCTGTATATCCAATGAATTAATCACGCATAAAGTTGCAAACAATAATTAGAAGGCAAAAAAATAAAGAAACACAAGATTTAACAAGGAAATACCCAAACTGGAAAAAAAATCTTGAATCTTTCATTAGATCACAAAAGGGTTACAAAGTCTCAATCTCTCAATATACTCAAATCTATGATTCTATGTTGTTGATGTCCTTTACTGGAATCCACCCAAACCCTAACGACAAGACTAATCTTCAAATCTTTAAAAACTAGTGGAATCCACGACTAACATTGAATCGATAGTAATCCATGCTGAATCGCAGCCGACCAAATGCACGTTATGCAATGTCAAACTTTTTTGGATCACCAACGCACAAAGAACTCATCTCCAAGAAGAGATCTTGCAACATCTGAAAGAAAGCCAATAAAACTGGATCAAAATGTGGAAGGGACTCTTCAATGGGGTAGATGAAATCCCAATAAACACTGTGGACTTGGGCATTGATTGGGACATCTCACCAGCAGAAATCTTGGTGATACAAGTTTTCTCAATGATCTGGTCAGTTGCTTTACTTGGTGCAATAAGGCAAGGCACAACATCACGAAATCAACAAACTCTTCACGGATAGGCTCAAAAGTATGCTCTTTAAGACGTTCTTTGTCAGGGCCTATTGCAACGAACATGAGAGTTTCCGTAAGTGAAGTAGTGATGCGAGACACAACATTAGCCAAATTACCAAATTCATCCAAATCATCAAAATCAAACCCATGAAGGTTAGGTATTCTTCAAGATGGTTCTCTTCAGGCTTTTTCACAGGGTTTTTAGTGACACAGTTTTCGCCATTACTCATTGGTGGAGCTATAGGAGTAGAAACTAGCATTGGCTCTGAATTTAATGATAGCACTTGACTCGAGGGATGAGGACTCAACGTGGCCTAATGGGTTTCCAAATAAGCAATTCATATTCTTGGACAAAATTGTAAGCATAGTCAAGTGTTGTGATACCCCTAAGGTAATGTTCCCCTTTAAGGTCAACGTGTAGACCTTGCATAAACCTATTCAACGTGACGACCTAATCTTCAAATATATAACGTTTTTTCCAGAACTCATCAAATTGATTCACATATTCAGTTATGGAGCAATTTCCTTTTTTTTTTTTTTTTTTTGGTAGGTTATGAAACAATTACATTGCATTAGGTGATTCCATTGACTCAACATTCCCATGGCCATGCTTATGATGCATCCTGCCATTCTTCCACGTACAGTGACTCTAACTTTGGGACACGAATGAATAACAAGACTTCTCAAGGTTTATCCAACCTAGTAGCCAAGTTTTGACGCTCTTGCCAAATAGCAACAAATTGATATTGTACCTCTTGTAAAGAGGAAATGATTTGATATTAGTGTCTTTTTATTGTGTCATTCTTGACAGAATCCATAGAATAGGTAATCCACACTTTTTTTTTTATTTAAATCAAGAAGAAAAGCTTAAAAGCAAATAGATGTAGATACATCCACATAAATGAAACTAAGAGTACTAAAGGTTGACGTTGATAGCGTTGGAGGTCACTGGAGCTTTTGCTGGAAAAATAGTGGGGTCGCTGGAGATCAGATTGTGTCATAAAACATTGACAAGTTGAAAATTTTTAGGATATTTGGTTCTGATACCAAGTTGATGTGAAACAAGAAATAGAATTTAGTAAAAAGGAGAAACAATAGCCAAGAAGAGAAGAATTAAACCAAGGAGAAGAAAGGGGGAAGGAAACTTCAGCTCATGGACTATTCATCATTCATTTTCGTATATTTAATCCATTATAACAAGCAACACATGCAACCCTTTAAATAAAAAATACAAAAATAAACCAAAAGACACGTCCTAGGAAAGACCATTCGTAGCGAAGACTAAGAGACAATTTAAGGGGAATGCACTTATTATATGCTTGATGTCCAATCATATTACTTTGACCTCTCTTTGCTAGTCACATTTTATATGTTTAAATCTTTTGCAATGGTCTTTGAACTTCATTTTTTTCTCAGTAATAATTAATTATGTTAAGAAACTTGAGCGCCTTCCTGTGTCAGCATTTTATGCTTGAATTTTTAATTCTTTGTAGAGGAAGCAAAGGATGCATCCATCAATGTATGATGATCAGATTGGATCTGAAAGAGCAAGATCCAGTCGGAGGGTCAAGGATTCTCGAGCACTTGCTTCTAAAACACGAGCTTGTTCAGAGTCATCCTCAGGCACTCAGAGTGATTTAGAGAATCGCTTTGACAAAGTATCTGAATCTTGTCCTGCAGATTCAGTGTTCAAGTGGTTAGAAGACAATCATAACAGAAAACGAGTACCTGTGGGGCCATTTTTTCAAGCAGATGTACCAGAATGGAAAGAGAATACTTACGAAAGTGACTCTAGATGGTTAGGCTCACGGGTTTGGCCGCTTGAAAAAGGGGGGAACGACAAATACCTAATTGAAGGGGATCGCATTGGAAAAGGGAGGCAAGATTCATGTGGCTGCCAACACCCAGGTGTTGTTGAATGTGTCAAATTCCATGTTGCCGAGAATAGGATGAGAGTGAAGCTTGAGCTTGGCTTGGCCTTCTATTATTGGAAATTTAATAAAATGGGTGAGGAAGTTGCACTTTCTTGGACAAAGGAAGAAGAAAAGAAATTCCAGGAGATAATTAGGTCAAATCCCCCATCTCTGGACAAGTGTTTTTGGGATGAGATTGTCAAGTCTTTTCGGGGCAAAAAGAGGGAAGACTTGGTTAGCTACTACTTCAACGTCTTTCTTCTGCAACGGAGGGGTTACCAGAATAGGTCCACTCCAAGCAACTTGGACAGCGATGATGAAGAATCAGAGTTTGGATCATTGACCAATGGCCTTAGGTCTCCAGGCTCCATTTTCCGTTCCCCAAAGAAAGCCATGCTCAAGTTTAGGTAATGGTTGTTGGAGGATTATGATCTAGGGCTTTGCTGAGAAATTTGAAGTGTTCTATTTTTTTTTTTTTTTTAAACTTGGTTTTAATTTTCAGCAATTTTGACGGAATAAATCTTTTTCTTGTCATGCAGAAGCACAAGTTCGTAATGGCCTTTTGAAACGTAATCTTCGGTTTCTTGTGTTCTTGCACTCGGGTATGACGTGGGAAAACACAATCTGTGCATGTATATGTGATGGTGGATGAAGCTAACCAGATTCTCAAGTTGGTCAGGTGTTTTTGGTTCTCAAATGTATGCTTCGGATTTCTGTCCATTCATGATGATTCCCAACATATGATACAGGTTCTATTAATTTTCGTACCCTTCTCTTTTCTTTTCTTTTCTTTTTTTTTTTTTTTTTTTAAGGTGGTGGTGGTTTTGGGTTGGGGGGGGGGGGGGAGATTTTATGGTGTAGGAAAAGGATGGTATTGTAAATTTTGAATTGTATTCCTTTTATCTGGCAAAAGGGTACATGCACTAGTTGGAATGAGGAGGATGTTCAAACAGTTTTGAAAGAATCGCTTTTGCTTCTGCCATTTTCATTCTGAGATCTCTCCATTCTACTGCTAATTTTTCATTCTACGTAACGCGCATTCTTACACACAACTCTAGGTGAATTAGAATGATTGAATTCCCTGCTTTTGATAATATATATATATATATTTTGTTTGTTGCGTGGTAAAATGATCAAATGAACATGTTCATTGACTGCCTTTATATATATATATATATATATGTATGTATATATTTGTTCAAAGCATCTTTGTTTTGCCCAGTCGTCGTCGTGGAATTGTTCTTCTTGCTTTGAAGCTACCAGAAGTAAAGAAATGGAGATGGAATGTATTCTGACCCTCGTTTAGTTTTACAAGCTTTCCTATTATTAGATTTGTGAATCTTTTTTTTTTTTTTTTTCAATTGGGAAATTGGATTTGTGTTATATTTTTATTCTCTACTCCTTGGGATTACGTGTAGGGTTGGGTTGTCTGCACGGGGCAGCTTGCAGAATTCAATTTTCCTTCCTCTTTTATTTATTTATTTATTTATTTTTTGAATTAAATAGGGGAGGTTGGCCGGCACTTCTCATGCTTACCTGTGGAGTTGGATGTATAATCAAAAATCTCATTCACTGATTTTTGAAATTTGTGTTTGTTGGGTAATGTAATTCATAATAGATCTTCTTTTACAGTGTAATTTTAATGGGTTTAGAGCACGTGCTCTAGGAGTAGCCAATAAATTTTTCTTGAAGGGAGTTTGTAATTTTATTCATTGAACACTATTAGAAGTACATATTGCTAACTAATTACATTATCGAGTCACAAAAATTATTTTAAACATTCAAATGAATTACTGACTACCTACTTACATTATCAATTTTCAAAAATTACTTTAAATATTATTTATGAGTTAATCTATCAAAAAATATTTTAATTATTCTAGTGTTTTTTATTCCTTGTTTTGTATATCAATTAATTTTTAAATAAGTTGAGTTACGTAATTGTATCCAACTATATTAATATTAGTTTGTTGATTAATCTAAATACATTTAAATTATACACAACAATGAACCATTGTATGAATGTGCCTTTGGCGACTTGGAGAAGTTTGAAAACTCCCAATTGCTTGATAGTTCAAATTTCCCTCGTCTTTTAAGTTTTTTCTTTCCAATAAAATTAAGCTTGATTAAGTGGTAATTGAAGAATCCGGTAAAGCCTCAAATAACTAATTTTCATGTTTCATTAAGGGTGGGTTTGGAGCGACGAAAAACAATGAAAAATATAATTTTGAGTAATTTTTTAACATTTGGCGTGTAGGAATTAAATCACATTTTTTTAGAGATGAATAGTAATTTTTTTGACTTTTAGAGAGAAAATTTGTTTGAACGGTTTTTTGGGGGTCTGTCGGTATGATTTTATTTCAGAATTTATTAAAAGTCGTTGAAAAGTTTTTGAAATTTGTAAAAAAATTATTAGGGTTTGTGAAATGTTATTGGAGTTTGTAAAAAATTTATTGGGATTTGTTAAAAGTTGTTAAGACATGTAGATGTATATAAATTTATAAAAACTTCATGAAATACGAGAAGTGTAAAATGTGTTAGAGAATTTTAGAAATTTTAAATGTGTTAGAGAATTTTATAAATTTTCAAAAAATTTTCAGTAATTTTCGTCGCACCAAGCACCCCCTAAATCATATTGTGGGGTGCGTTTGATGCACTGAAAACAATTTGGGAGCTGCAGTAAGGGCTTATTATAACTGTTACAGTAATTTCAAAACGACACCGTCTTGGTTTTTTTTTCCTCAAAACAATGGCGTTCCACTGAAAAATGTTAAAAAAGCTCTGAAAAGTTCTAAAAATTATTTACTTTTTATTTTATTACATGAATTACAAATCCACAAATCATCTTAAATTATCTCACTTTATTTTATTTTTTGTCACTCTGAACGTTCCTTATATAGTTTTGTTATTCGTGCTTAACATGTTGTCTCTATTTTGATTTCATTTGATTTTTTTTTTCCTCTTCAATACAAGTAAGTTGTGTGGACAGACTAACCATTCAAATCAAATTATTGTTGAAGTAATTTTTATCTTATTTTATTAATTATATGACTAATTTTAATTTGATGTGTTTCATACATCGAAGAGATTTTAACAAATTCAAATACATTGAAGGGATTTCATTTCATTTATAATCTCATAGTTTACTATTAAATATTTTTATTTATTTCATTTAATACGCAGTGGGCAAGCATTCCACATCAGAATGTTAAGGTGTGTGTGTAGTGCACAAATCCCACCTAAAAACTAAATTTGACTTGGTTTGATGAGTTGGGTTAGTTAAAAAAAAATGATATTCCACAAAAATCTCATTGTTATGTCATATTTTTTTTATTTAAATACGTCTTTTCATTTTAATTAAATAATTATATAATATTTAAAAAAATTGATATGTAAAAATAACTATAACATGACTGTACCATCCTATGCCTCTGCATTAAAACTAGTAGATTACTAAGGCGGTGGAGTTGGGAAGAATGTGTCTATAAAAATTTGAAAATGCATGCTCTTGATTCTTTTCTGTTGAGTCTTATCTTCAATGTCCGTCAGAGATTTGACGTTGAATCTAATATTTTAGCCACGCAATAGGATGGTGAAAAGATGAAGACATCATGTGGCTTGTTTGTTCATCTTATCCAAACTGGGACAAGGAATCTTCCCCCTTCTTTCCTCCATCTAATGCCCCCTCAATATTTTATCACATAAATCCAACTAAATTAGTGTTTTGATCTAGCTCTAGTCTAGAAATATATATAAATACAATTGTTATGTCATATCTGATTTTTAACTTCCAATGTAATTTTTTTTTTTATCTTGTGTATAAACTAAATATATATGTAATGAAATTGGTCACATAATTGAAGACTGTAAATATTATTATTATTGGGGAGGGACTATCATTTATTAATCATTTTATTTTGTATAAGATACGATTAGGATATGAAAATATTATTATTATTAGAATACAAAAAGAATACTTTTAAGATACAGTAAAAAAAAAAAAAATTGTGGTAGGTGGTGATCATGAAATATATCAATGCAATGAATCCAACGTAGGATATTTGATTGGGGGGTTCTATTAGTGCCTACTTTTTGAATTTTGCCAAAACAAACAATTTTTTTTGTTGGGTTCTTCTTCGCAGGTGGCGCAACGATCTAGAAATCAAAATGCATATATTTAGGGTGCGTTTGGAGTCCCAACTAAATCCAAAAATTTTCAAAAGTGTATTTTGAAATTATTATGTAATAGTTGTTGAATGTTTTATTTGATTTGATATAAAATTGTTAAAAATATATAAAGTGACACGTGTTAAAATTTTAGTGGAAGATTTTGAAAAATTTTAGAGTTTTGTGTATTTTTTTGTACACGTGTCAGATCACTTTTTTTTGAATTTTGGCAAAATCCGTTGGAACGGACCAAAATGGTGCGTTCCAACGGCATTTCAAATTTTTTGGCAGATGTGTCAGTGGCAGACCGTGTCAGCTTTTGGATTTTTTTGGATTTTTTTGAGGCTCCAAACGAAGCCTTAAACATCTTTTGAGCCCCACTTTTTCACCATCCAAATAGGGCCTTTTGAATTTGTATCAAATTTGACTTTTTTTGAATTAAACAAAATAAAATAAAATCTTACAAATATCTACAAATACGAATTATAAAATAATAAAATTTAAATTCTTTACTTATTATACAAATTACGGAATATTTATTTTTATAATTTTATTTTATTTTATACATTTTTATATCCCCTTAAACATATCATCCGTGAAACAACTTGTTTTGACAGCTTAACGAGCCACCAACAGGGAAAATTTTTCTTGATCGTACTGTGTATGAGCTGTGAGCCCCAAAAACTGCCACCGATTCCCTGTTTGGAGTCCTTTCGAAGGAGTATGCCTTGGAATTGAAGTTACGTGTAGTATTCAAGGACAATATTCCACTTTCAAAGTATTGAAAATGGTGCAGATTTCAAATCATGGAATTTGGAATCTTTTCAGTCCAAATTCTTACCTTTTGTTACTGGGGTTTGGGCCGACGTTAAAACGATTGGTGTCACGGTAAATATGAATTTCGACAGTGGATGTGTTTGAAATTGTATAAAAATATATAAAATAAAATAAAATTATAAAAATAAATATCTCGTAATTTGTATAGTGAGTGAAGAATTTAAATTTTATTATCTCGTAATTTATGTTTATACAGATTTGTAAGATTTTATTTTATTTTATTTGTCACCAAACGGAGCCAGTGTTTGGATGAAAAAAAAAAGAGTATAATAAAAATATAAAAATTTGATGTAAAAATAATGTATAACGAAATTTGATTAAAAAATATAAAAAAATTAATAAAAATTGATAAATTTTGATCAATCAAACACCTTTTTTAATTCAAATCCAAAAAAATTGCTCCATGTTAAGTTTATGTTAAGATTTTTTTTTTATTTAAAAGAATTTAAAAGGTGTTGATTAGTAATGCAGGTGTAAATGTTGGTAATAGATTACCTAGCCATTCTATAGGAGTGTAAAAGTGTTAACGAAAAACAAGTTAATTAGAACAGCAAAACATTTAATTTGGACTCATTAAATTTATTGAGTTTAAAAAATTAATTCAAATTTAATTGTTTATTTTTTTGAGTTAAATTTAAACAAGTTATTGATGGAATTGATTTTGAACCAAATTCATATATTTTGATATTTTATAAAAAAAAATTAAAAATATAATTCGTATTTAATCAGTCTCTATACCAAGCCGAGTTCAAATTTAAATGATCTTATAATCGCATTGAATTCAAACTAGTCTCAAATAGTTTATTCAATTTTACCACCCTATTTATACATTGAAGTGGGTATTTGCATGCTTGACGATAAGATGGTAATCACATTATTTTTTTCTTTAATTAATAAAAATGTAGAATGCAATAAACGGTGGAGGGACGTAAATAAGTGCCACTAGTCAACCAACCACGGTGGACAAGTGGGTGGTACGCATTGATGCAATGCCCTTGATTGTCTTCATGAGGCATGATTGTCGTTCAACAATAAAATTTTCTTTACAACGGAAGCCAACACATGGTTAGGTGCATGATGTGCCAAGAAGGTATATATACTGCTCCGAAAAGGGTAATCGAGTTGGTTCGGATGGCGGATTGGAAGGTTTGGGATCAATAGGTCTCGAGTTTGATTCCTCTTGAGGGCAGTTCTTCCTCTAATTGTGGATAGCCATCTAACAGCCTTCTCGGCTGAGCTGGTCAGCCAGGACTTGCCTAAGCTGGTTTACCTCCTCGTGATTCTTTGCCGACTAGGGCCACGAGGTGAATTTCACCCAGTACGCACCCATGAGTAGCCGCTGCGAGTTTCTCTCCGACTTCAGAAGAGCGACTGCGGGCTTCTCCCTACCCCATAAGAAAGTACATATACTAAAGGCAAGCTCCTATTCTGAAGCAGGAAATAAAGGGAACAAAAATATAAATAAAGGAGGGTTGCAATTCTCGGTGGTAGGGAACACCTTTTCCATTTATTTTATTTTATTTTTTATTTTTATTTTTTTTTTATGGAAAGGGAAATTTTGGTGGGAATATAAAGTAGAAAAGGACCCAACATGAAGGCTGAAAATGTGCTTTCCTACTCATCAAGCCAATCCCTTTTGCGTACTTGGTCTTTTCTCCTCATTGGAGAAAAAAGGAGAAAGGTACAACTCATTGTTAGTTAAAATTGAATGTATGAAATCATCATCCCATCCATGCAGGCATATTATCAGCTTAATTTGCAAAATTACAAATAGAATAAGAATATCTAATTATATTTTAACTGCCTATGATTATGTTTAATTTCGTATTAACTTTTGCATTTTTAAATGTAACACTTACCTTTTTTTTTTTTGGATAATTATGACTAACTTGTGGCCATCATTATTCTTTTTAGGCTGCGTTTGGCATAAAAAAAATACTAAAAATCTCTATAAATATCTGTTAACTTTATATTATATCAACTTTTTTCTTTCACTGCACACATTATAAACTCTTAATTTATTTCAATTTATCTCACTTTTTCTTACTCCAAACAAACCCTTAGTCAAAACTAGCTATTCCCACATCCAATCTTATTTTGAAACTTATTATAATATATAATAAATTAAAACGACATTTATACATTATTTTTGCTCTTCCTTATTTTCTCTTCCTTTGTTTACTACAAAATAAGAAAGAAAATTTTGAGAGCATAAATGTCATTTTATTGATTATATTGTGTACTAAAATAAAATCCTATGCGTAAAACTTAAAACTGTTAAATTTTTGAGACTGAACCTAATTTTATAACTTGTTTTAAGTCAAATTTGAATTATTTTGAATTTTAGGAACTAGAGATTACTTTATAATTATAAAAGACCGACACTTAAAAAGTTTAGGGAATCTTTAACCCTAACTCTATAATTCTTCTTCTCTCAAGTCCTAGTTTTTCAAGTTCCATGATTTGTAACTGAATTTTTCTATAGCCTGGGTCAGTAAGAAATTTTCTAACTTATTCAAGTATTGTTCTTTATACAATAGGGTTGTTTAATTTGCTGAAAAATTCTAAAAAATTCTATAAATTTCTGTTAATTTTATATCATATCAATTTTTTCTCTCACTGCACGCATTACGAATTCTCTCCAAACCACAATTTATCTCAATTTATCTCATTTTTTTTACTCCAAACAACCCTAATAAGAGTTTTACTTTATTATTTTTATCTTGTTACTTATCTATGGTTCAATGATTTTTTTTCAAAATTATTTATTTGGTAAAATTGATTCAACAGTTGTGTTGAAACTTAGTTACTTAATATATCTAATACTTTCGATCCCTTACGAACTTATATATATATATGTTATGTTACTTCTAAAATTATATTTCACCATTTATTTTTTAGAAAAATACTCCAAATCGAATGCATCTTTATTGTATATCCATTTTAGTTGTAAATTTATTAAATAAAATAATATAAACGCAGGGAATAAAAAGTATATGGAAAGATATCATTTTTTTCATTGATTTAAATCCCATTTTTACGCACTTTATTCTCAAACAATCGAATGTCATTTCAAATGTTTTCAGAACTCTTTATTCTTGATTTTTCGATTATATAATCTTCGAGGATGATGCTCATACTCTTCTGCTTTTACTACACTATCTTTGTGCACTTATGAAAATAAAATTATATATATATATATATATATATATATAAAAGTAGTCAATTGTTGCTGACCATATATTCACCAAAAAGTGGATTGTAACTCACTTAGTGTAGGACTGAGCCTGTCTAGGGCACCCGGCCATGGTAGATTATGGCCTAAGGATAGGTCCAAATGGGTGGTCCTTTCTCGTATCCGCCTAAGTTGTTTTAAATATTCTATCGGCTCTGAATTAGGGATAGAAGAGGGAAAAATAAGTTTATATCAGTGTATTATGCAGAATTATTTAAAGAGGGTGTTGGAGACACAATTTTTAATAATTTTAGTATTTTTATTAAAAGTTGTTACTTATAATTTTTTATATATTTGATAAAATAAGTAGTAATTTTTAGTAATTTTTTTACAATTTTTGGATGTTTGGTAAAATTTTTGATAACTTTTAGTAATTTTTAATAACTTTTGGTAACTTTTAACAATTTTTATAAATTTTAAGCTGAGAAGTTATCGTAGTAGAATAAAAAAAATGATAAAAGTTGGTGATTTGTCAAATCCTCAAAAATAAAAAATTAGTAATTTTTAGACACCCCCAAAGAAGAAATTGATCCAAAGTGAGTGAAATTAAGTAGTGAATCTCTTCAAATTAAAAAATATTTATTTTTATTTTATTTTAAAAACACTCAAAAGGAGTTGATCAATTAATCATAAAATTAAATGTAATTATTAAAAAAAAAGATGCCAATCCCTTAGTAATAATACTAATTCAGTAACACAGTAATAATGTATTATTATTACTTCAAAATCTAATATTTACGTACAATCAAGTGCACCCAACCACATAGATAGATTTCAAAATTAAAAAAAATAAAAATAAAAAAAGGAAAGAGAAGTTCTAAACACTTAGTAATGAAGAAATGGGAGGTTCATATAAAATCAAGCTTAACAATTGCTGAATTAAAATTTAATTGTTCAAAATCATTCAAGTGTTTTTTACATTAAAAATATACGAATGAATCATGAACCATTAGATTCTCAGTCTGATATTTAGAGGTGACATCACGAGTTCAATAATTAAACCTCATATGAAGGACATTGAAGTACAAAATACACTTGATCTAATGAAAAGAAATTTGATTGAATTAATAAATTATATGAAATGAGAGATATTAAAGTGCAAAATACACTTGATTTAATGAAAAGAAGGTTGATTGAATTAACAAATAATATTGACTGAATTAATAAATATTATTTAACTACATTAATAAGTGTTGATTAAATGATATCGTCACTTCCCTCTCCATCCCATTAAACATGGCGAATCGTTTGTAGAATTGAATTTCACATGATCTTTCACATGGAAAGCTTTTAATTAATTTGGCTGTGATGATAAGATAGACAAAGCACGTTTAAGGGGCCATTTGGAGTGTCCAACAAAATAAAAAATTAAAAGTAAAATTTTTTGAAATTTAAAAGATAAAAAATTATTTTAAAATAATGGTTGAATATTTACATTTAATTTGATATAAAGTTGTTAATAATTATGTAAAGTGATACGTGTCAAAATTTTAGTGAAGAATTTTTAAAATTTTTGAAATTTTGTAGAACTTTTTGGTATAAATGTCAGTCTAACTTTTAAAAAATCTAACAAAATTCATTGAAACGTACTATTTTAATTTGTTACAATAAATTTTAATAAAGTTTTTTAAAAAGATTAAAATTTTTTAAAGTTTGAAAAAATTAAAACTTCTAAAATTTTTTAAACTTTGGCGGTGCTCTAATAAACCCCTAAATATTCACAAATATTCACAAGTAGATAAGGGAAGGATATCATCAACACAAAACGGGTGCCATTTAAATAAAATAACAATATTTTAAGGGGCTTAATCGGAAATACAATTATTATTATTATGATATCATCATCATCATCTCCAAGTTTCACTCATTGATGTCTGAATTATTTTGCTTCTCTTGGTTGTGCAAGCAACCTTTTCCTTCCCTTCTGTCATCTCTCTCTCTCTAAGCCTCTTTCTCAAACCCACCGAAAGAAACGAAAGGAAAGGAAAAGAAAAGAAAAAAGGCTAATTTTTTTGAGGAAAAAATCATGTCTTCTCCAAGCAAACGCCGAGAGATGGACTTGATGAAACTGTTAATTCTCTAATTGTTTTAATGATTTTTTTTTTTTTAACTTTTTGCATCAATTTTTGAATTCTTTTTTAATTTTTTGGGTCTTTTGAAAACTAGGATGATGAGTGATTACAAGGTAGAGATGATCAATGATGGTATGCAAGAGTTCTATGTACATTTCCATGGACCCAGTGACAGTAAATCTTCGTACCCTTATCTCAATCGGATGTGCCTTACGGATCTTGCATGCAAATTTGAGCTATTAAGATGTTTTCTCTTCTGGGTCTTGGCTAATTCCTGCTGGGTCTTCTCTTGATTTTGCTTTGTTGACCATCTAATCTGAAAAGTTTGCATATTCTGATGTTGTGATTATTGTATTATGAATTAAATTTTGTTAATAAAATTTTCTCTATTGCCTGTTTTGTTGATCTGTGTGTTTGATAGGTGGATGGGATTCAATTATTTTTGGTAGTGTCTACTCTTCTGGGCTTTAATTTCATGTTAAAAGATTCATGAGCCTTTTTAATGCCGCAAATCTCACAATTACTGTGACTTCTAATAAAAAATCTTGGACCATTTTTGGCCTTTGTGAAGACTTTCTAAAGGAAGTGCTTGTTGGTTTCTTGTAATTACTGTTTTCATTTAGCTGCTGCATTATTCTTGTAATCAATCTTAGCTAAATTTAGTAGTAGTATGCAAATGGGTGTCTTTTATTATTCTAAACTAAAAGAGGTTTCTATTCTATTGAATTGTTCATGGCAGGTCCTTATCATGGAGGTGTGTGGAGGATAAGGGTTGAGCTTCCAGATGCTTATCCATATAAATCCCCATCAATAGGCTTTATTAATAAGATCTACCACCCAAATGTTGATGAAATGTGAGTAATACAATAGGATTCTGTAATTTTCTACACAGGGCAGTGCTACATTTATATGCTGAAAAAAGAATGATTTTGTGTCTGAAAATCTTGGTCTGTTTTTAAATACAGGTCAGGCTCGGTGTGTTTAGATGTTATCAATCAGACCTGGAGTCCAATGTTTGGTAAAACAAGATATATTGGTGTTTTTCAATATCAAAATTCAAAAAAATTCATTAACATAAAAGGAAAAAGTACATGTCAGTTAAATAGTTTAGATTAATTTTGTACCTATGTTTTCCCAGATCTGGTAAATGTATTTGAAGTGTTCCTTCCACAACTCCTGTTGTATCCTAACCCATCAGACCCCCTGAATGGGGAGGCTGCAGCTCTTATGATGCGCGACCGAGCTGCTTATGAGCAAAGGGTTAAAGGTATTCAACTTGTTTAAATCTATGCCCTCTCATTCATGCGTGCATGTAATGCTAATGTGATTTGGATGAAAATTCCCCACTCCATTTCTATTTCTTTCTGAGAAGGGTTTTAACTAGTATAGGTGTTAATACCAGATGAAATTTAGATGCAGCTCTTTAGTCTCAGCTATATGAAATCTATGTTTCTTAAGAGGGTAGGGTTTATGCCTTTATGACAGTATTATTGGGTAATGTAATATTAGCTGATTGTCTTACTCATTCACATTAACTACTTCCATACCTTTGAAGGAACTGCTTGATATGGTGGTTAAAGAATGATATTAAACTTGATTCAGCATTCCTGGAGTTGTTGAGTGTACATGCAGTCTTGAATAATAGCAGTCATTGTTCTACTCTTCTACAGAATTCAAAATTAGGATATGTTGGTTGGAGATAAACATGAATAATAAGGCTCTGCAGTGATTTAGGGCTTACAATTCGTGTCTTTACTGGCCATCCAAATTTATCAGCAAAACTGCTCCCAACACAGTTTGCTGGCAACAAAGACACATTCTTGTGTTTAAGCTATAACTCGACCTGTGAAACTGAAGAAGTTTTGTGTGGATTTCAAGTCATATAAAGCTAATTCAGCCCATGGCTCCCAGTAAAATCGTAAAAGGACAGATCCTTTTTCAATTTTTGCATTTCAGCCAGTATTACACCCGTGTTATTTCGTTCAAAAGAAAAAATTGATCATGCATCTCTATATCCCCAGTTATGCTGGTCACTGCTTTGCCCGGGCATGCCAATAGTGACTTATTTACTAGGTCACATGATAAACCTCAAGTGTCCAGTAGGGCAGTTTTTGTCCTGCACTTTGGGTGGGTAAGCTAATCGAATGATTGAATGCTTTATCTTCTCATGCTTACCCCATTGTGCACACTACAAATTATGGCCACTTGGACCTAATTTCTCAAACTGATACAAATGAGAATCCATTGAGCTACAATTGCATGTACACTATTTATCTAGGTCATCTTTTCTCCTATGAATTGTCCACTGTTTCTTCACTCACAGGTGCAACCTTCTTTCTTTTCTTTCCGTGTTCTTGTGGAATTATCATTATGAATCTATATGCTTTTTTTTTTTTTGGCTGTGGACCAAACTTCCTTATTGAGGCATTTGACGGGATCCTATTCACAAGTACGACAAATAAATGTCCTTGAATCTGCACGAACACGCTCTTGATTCCACAAGATTACTCATAAAAGAACAAAAGTTCTCAAATCTCGTTTAAGTTAATAATCTTTAATGAAGGAAATTTGATATTGCAAGCTCAATTTATTAGGGCTAAGATAATACTACATAATCCAAACCATAATAGATTTCCTAACTAGATTAGGAATTCTTCAATCCTATTTCCTAAAGGGATACAATGAGGCTTTTAGCCCAAAGCAAAAGACTTATTAGAAAATGAAAATGCTTAAAATAATCCTAAACTAGTTCAAATTTGAAAGCACAGCAAAGGAACTCAAAGAACAACGCAAAGCACAGTAGGCTTTGTCGCAATTTTGAACGGAATTAACCAGGTTCAATTGGAAATGTGCTAAGGTAAAAATTCTGATTTTGGCTTACTTGTGTTAGAATTGTGCCAAACCTTGTTTGAACAGTAGAAGGCACATTCGACCTTTTTGCTTCTTTGATCTGCTTACGATCCCACTTTGCATTCAAAAATCTTCATTACTTTTGGAACTCATCCTACATCACTTATGAGACAGTCTTATCTTGCACAAGGTGGTGACTCTTTAAATTCTTGGGACACACATTAAACCTTCTGGTCTTTCCATTCATCCATGTCAAGATCTTAGTTTCCATTTTTTTCCCCATGACATCATGTTATTTAACTACTTTCCAATAAAAGTTTTTCTTTTTGTCAAAGGGATGTAGAACTCTAGATATTCTCTTCTAACCTATCCATCTCTTTAATTTCCTTCTTCCTTCCAATGAGATTCAAAATCTTTTGTTTCAAACTTTTCCTATGCTCTTTTGTCCATCGTTTTGATCAAATATACTTTTATTATGCCTTTTATCAAAACAAATGAATGTTAGAGATGTGAGATGCCATCATAACCTTGGAGTGTGTCAAGTGCATGTCGTGCCATAGACTGAAGTTTTTTTCCTTTTTGTTAGATGTTGCCATGCACTGAAGTTAAAGGAGTTGATTCTTGAAATCCACGTTATTTCAATATCTAACAATCGAAATCTAAATATCTTTTGCTTGTTCAAATTCCTAACTCTAAATTTATAAATTATTTGTGTTTTTGTCAATAGGATGAAAATTATACAACACAATGCATAAACCAAACCAAACCAAACCAAGCATTTTCCCACTAGGTGGGGTCGACTATATGGATTTGTCGACGCCAATTCGATCTGTTTAGGGCCATGTCCTCCGATAAATCTAGGTAGGTCAAGTCATGTTTAATAGTTTCTTTTCAACTTCTCTTGAGTCTTCCTCTACCTCTCCTACTCCTAGCAATCTCTATACTTTCACACCTTCTAACAGGTGCCTCCGCTGGACGTCTTCTAACATGGCCAAACCATTTTAATTGGTTTTCTCTCATTTTATCTTCAATCGGTGCTATTCCTACTTTGCCCTAATCTCCTCGTTCCTAATCCTATTTTTTCTTGTAATCCCGCACATCCACCTTAGCATCCCCATCTCCGCAACTGCAATCTTATGACCATGATTATGCTTTATTGCCCAACACTCTGATTCATATAGCAGCGCTGGTCTAACCGTCACCTTATAATACTTTCCTTTTACGTTGAGGAGGACTTTTCGGTCGCACAAGACTCCCGAAGCACTCCTTCATTTGGTCCACCCGGCTTGAATCCTGTGATTTACATCAGTATCAATCTCTTCATCTTGCTGCACCATAGATCCAAGGTACCTAAATTTATCTTTCTCTATAATCTTTTGTATGCCTAAACTTACTTCTATACTACCCGTTATCCTACTTTGACTAAACTTACATTCCATATATTCCGTCTTGCATCGGCTTAGCCTAAACTTTTTTGTCTCTAACGTTTTCCGTCACAATTCTAGCTTAATATTCACTCATTCTCTTGTCTTATCTACTAAAACAATATCATCTGCAAATAGCATACACCACGACACCTCATCCTGAATATGTCTTGTAATCTCATCCATAACTAAAGCAAACAAGTACGGGCTTAACGCTGAGCCTTGATGTAAACCAATCGTGATAAGGAACTCGTTAGTCTCTCCACTAGTCGTCCGTATAGATGTCACGGCTCTATCATACGTGTCCTTTATCGCCTCAATATATGCGACACACGCTCCTTTCTTTTCCAATACTTTCCATAGAATCTCCCTAGGAACCCGGTCATATGCCTTCTCTAAATCAATGAACACTATATGTAAATTTTTTTGACCTTCTCTATACTATTCCATTAACTTCCTCAAGAGAAAGATAACCTCAATGGTTGATCTTCTAGGCATGAAACCAAATTGATTATCTGAAACATCTGTTGTCCTTCTTAGTCTTCTCTCAATAACTCTCTCCCATAATTTCATCGTATGGCTCATCAATTTAATCCCGCGGTAGTTCGCGCAGTTCTGAATATCTCCTTTGTTCTTGTATATGGGTATAAGGATACTTTTCCTCCATGCATCAGGCATCTTCTTGCTCTTTAGCACTACATTAAAAAGCTTGTTAACCAACTTATGCCATCCTCTCCTAAGCACCTCTAAACCTCAATAGGGATATCATCTGGCCCAACCGCTTTCTCATTCTTCATCCTTTTTAATACTTATTTTACTTCTTCTCTACTGATTTTCCTATAGAACATAAGATTTAATTCTTTCCTAAAAGTGGTAAACTGCCCCAATTGTATGTCACTACTACTGCTTTCTTTAAATAACTTGTAGAAGTAGCGCTTCCAACGCTCCTTTATCTCCTCTTCCTTTACTAATACCTTTTCATCCTCATCCTTAATGCATTTAACTTGGTTTAAATTCTTAGTCCATCTATATCTGGATTTAGCAAGCTCGAATATCTCTCTTTCACTCTCCTTAGTGTCAAGTCGCCTATATAAATCCTCAAATGTCTTTGCCTTAGCCTCACTAACTGCCTTTTTGGTTTCTCTTCTAACTTCTCTATATCTCTCCAAGTTCACTTCATTTCGGTCATTTTGCTAAGATTTAAAACACTCTCTTTTAACTCTTATCTTGTCTTAGATGGCCTCGTTCCACCACCATGCCTCTTTTTGTGACGAAGCATTCCATTTGGATTCTCTTAAGACTTCTTTCCCTACCCTCCTAATACACTTTACTACCTTATCCCACATAATATTTGCACTCTCATTTACCGTCCAAACGTCTTCCTCTAGTACTCTTTCCCTGAATGCTGGTTGCTTATCACCTTTTAAGTTCCACCATTTAGTCTTTGAGCATTTATACGATTTCTTTTTTCTAGTCCACCTTTGAAGCTGCACATCTATGACCAACAACCTATGTTGAGCAGTCAAGCTCCCCCCTGGTATAACTTTACAATTTTTACAAGTTACGCGGTCTCTTTTCCTAGTTAAGAAGAAGTCAATCTGTGTCCTTGAGGAGCCACTCTTATAAATCACCAAATGTTCCTCTCTCTTCCTAAAAAAAGTGTTCGTCACCATGAGATCATAAGCCACTGCAAACTCCAAAATATCATTTCCTTTTTCATTTCTATTACCGTAGCCATATCCCCCATGTACTCCTATGTATCCATCTACGTCGCGTCCTATATGATCGTTCAAATCTCCTTCTATGAAGACTATCTCCTCCTATGAAGACCATCTCTCCTTGAGGTATCTCTAATAGCATTCCTTCCAAGTCTTCCCAAAACTTCTCCTTGTGTACATCTTCTAAGCCCACCTGGGGGACATAAGCACTAATTACGTTTACTATCTCTCCTTCTAACACTAACTTAATTGCAATAATCATATCTCCACAGCGTTTTACATTAACTATATCTTCTTTTAGGTCCTTGCTTACTACTATGCCGACCCCATTTCTCGATCTATTAAGTCTCGTATACCATAACTTATACCCAGTCTTCTCAATCTCTTTAACTTTCTGTCCTACCCACTTCGTCTCTTGCAAGCAAGCAATTGCGATTCTTATCCTTTCTATTGTATCCACCACTTCCATAAGTTTCCCAGTTAAGCTCCTAATATTCCAAGTACTTAATCTCAGTCTTCTATTTTGGACTAGCTTCCTTCCCCCCCTTACTTGTCCAGGGAAGTGTGAGGACCCTTGCCTATTTAACACTGCACTCGGGCGCCGATGCAGCGGTCCATGCTTATTTAACACTGTACTCAGATCATACAGCGCGTCGCTAAGTAGGGAACGCCCCCACAAAATCTCATTAGGTGTCAGAAAATACATAAAAAAATTCGACCAAGTTTTACGTTGGCTGTTGACTACCTAACACAACTCTCCTCCTTTATCCGGGCTTAGGACTGGCTATGAAAAAAACATAGGCGGAGTTATACAACACAATGCATAGATAAGAAAATATTTATGACGATTGGAGGATGAATTATGCAATTCTAAACCAAAATGAAAATCAAAGAAGAAAAGATACAAAGGAAAGTACAATACAAGATAAAGAAAATTAAATGAAACGGAAACAGCCCCTGCTCCTGAAAATCAACCTCAAGTTCTCTATAGGATAGAAACAACTTCCAAAATTATCGTTCTATTAAGGCATGTTTATTGCTACCCCCTAAAATAAAAATAATAATAATAATAATAAAGAAGGTAACTCAATGCATAAGGCTCCCACATTGTGAGGTTTGGCGAGGATCAAATGTAGACAGCCTTCCCTTTTCAAGCAGAAAGATTGATTCAAGGTTCAAACCTATGATCCCTTGTCATGTGTTTGTTAATACGTTAATCTCTTGTCATGTGTTAGTTAAGCCCACACTGAGTGAGACACAGGTGATCAGTCTACCACATCAGGCGGGAAATATGTCATATTTTATATTATGTTATATTTATTAACTTACCCCATTTGATCACCAAATCTAAGTAATTTCAAGAAAGTAATGCATTAAAAAGTTAATAATTATTTTGAAACATTAAATAATATAAATAAATATATTATATTTATTTATGTATGCCTACGGTCTAGAAGCTCTCCCGCTCTTAAAATATGATAATAAACGTTATCACGCTCTTACACCCGCTTTCGCTCCTGCACCCACTCGACAAATTGGTTTCTTAAGGGAAGGTTGTTACTCCGTATTCATGTATTGTTCCAAAATACAATAAAAAGGCCACTAGCTCATCCTACTGCCACTTCTTTGCATGTCTCTGTGTGGTGGCGTTATCCTTCCTGCTGCCAACTCTGAATCACTTTCAATAGAGCATTTTTGTATCACTAGGAGGAGATTCTCAAAGCTCTTCATACAAGGAAAACATCTATACTAGAAAGGCCCCTATAAGGACTAGTTTTCAGTGACTGTTGGATATCATTTTATGTTTAATGACTTGCTAGTTAATCAGGAGATCCCTCATGATAAAGATGCAAGTAAAAATAATACTCTTCCGTTGCCATTGGCTCAATCGCATTATAGTTCTTCAAAAATTGTCAAGTTTGTCTTTCCATGAATAGATTCGAAGCATTTGCCCAATTTCTTAAATTGGACAAGGTTAGAATCAAGCTTTGAAGTTTTTTGATGTGCTAACAGTAACAGGTGTGCAAATTGTTTAAAGATCAATAATAGCTGCTTTATAAGTTAAGGAGCCAAAGCAAATGGATACTTTTTAAAAAATATAACGCACTTAATGTATTGAAATTATTGAACTTTGAATTTTTGTATAGAATTTTAACTTTCTGAACCTTTTAGGATAGAGTATTGAGAATTGGCATATCCTTTTTTTTTTTTTAATTTTGAAATGTAATTGCCACATCCCATTATTTAAATTGAAAAAATAAATTAGAAAAATATATGGTAGCTTGTAGGATTGGAGAAATAAGCTTGTGGAACGTGTGGCTTTTCATATAGGAAGGGGACTAAATATGAAAATTTTGGCAATTGTTATGAAGTTAGATCATGAAACAACTAAAGTGCCTTTTTGGATATAATGTAACTAAGAGTTGGACAATGAAAGAAAATATCTTTCCTTATTTTCTTTTTCTTTAGCAAGTTGGATTGTGAAATATCCATGACATATTTTTTCCTTGCATCTTTTTAACGCTTCCAAAAAGCACGAGAAACATTCTAGTAGAAAGTAATGTAGTTTTATTGGGGGTGTCTACATTGTACCTCCTTGTGGTTTGACTAAAAACACATAGCACCCATGTAGTTTGAAATTGAACAAATAACCTCATAGTTTGGACCAAAGTGATTCTGTGAAATTTCCCGTTCAAATTAACTGCCATCCTCCATAATTTAAAATTTTGAAAATTTTACTTCTTTGTGATTTTGCCTAAAAAACATGTGATCCTTTACAATTCAAAATTGAACAGACGAAAGTGTTATTGTCATAAGTAAGGGTATAGGTTGTCTGTTATGTTCATATCCAATAAGGATTGCAGAACAACGAGAGATTTTATTAGACAAAAACAAGAAGCTTGTTGAGAGTATAAAAATAATAACTTAAGTAATAAAGTTATCCCCCTCTCTCTTTCTAACCATTTAACCTCTTAGATTAAGCAGTGACTAATAAAGTTATCCCCCTTTACCAGATTCCTTTTCCTGATGAACCCCAAATCAACATTGCCACCAGAATGTGCTTTGTCAGCATCAACTTCATCTATACTTAAGAGTCTGAAAATGCTTTTATCTCATTTGACCCTTTGCTTTCTACAAGAGAGGGGCCAAATTCAGACCGTATCTCAGGCTATATTTTGTTTTGTGTGAATAAGAGCTAATGCACCTAAACAGACCTTGTGAGGCAATTTATATTGTATCTTAAAGTCAGACAGGAAAATTAAATATAGGTCGGCATTGAAGTTTGGTTTTGTGATGCACAATGCAAGTATTTTTCTTAAGGAACAAAAATTTCTTTGATAAGGAGATGATCTGGTATATTCCTCTTCTGCATGCACAAATTTTAGTGCTAACATATACTTGTGAACCAGTCCACCATGTGTATATGTAATCTGGATATAGAAGAGAATGAGGTTGTTAAATTGTTCTTTCAACCCTGAATTGTTGTGATCGGATGCTATAGGGCATGCCACCGTGAATTGTTCCATTTGGATGTGGGTTTTTTTTTTTTTTTTTGGTTCATTTTCTATATTCTGACTAGTCTTTTTCAGACAAAACGAATCTAAGGTAAAATTTCTGCAACTGCTGTTTTTCAATATTGTCCAGAGTACTGCGAGAAATATGCCAAGCCAGAAGATGCGGGAGATGCCCAGGATGAGAAATCTAGTGATGAGGAGCTAAGCGAAGCTGAGTACGACTCTAGCGATGAGGCGGTCGCGGGGCCTGTGGATCCATAATCTCTCTCTCTGTGTCCCTTGTTTCTGTATCTGTACATGATGTTTCAGTTTCTGTACCCAAAATGCTTCAAAGAGTAACTATTCATTGGGAAGGGATGAAAAGAACATCTCTGCCTCTAGTGTTAGTTTCCACTCTGTGTAAATAAATCTACCGTTGGTTTTATGTTGAAATTATTTATTAGCTTTTCATCATTGGGACTTGAAGGCTGTACATGTGGGTTTCCTTTCCTTTTTTGGGGTGAAAGCTACAGAAAGTTGCATTCTTTCACAGGCATCTGGAATTCAAATATATACCATTTGTTGAATTGGGTACCCTAAAACCATAGGGTTTGTACCCCCAGGGCAGCAAAGCTTTGTGATAACCCTTGTGGGTTTTTTTTTTTTTTTTTGGGTACCTAATTTAAAAAAATAAAAAAAAAAAGACATTCGATTAAGTTATTCTAAACACATTTTCTTCTATGAAGTTTGAGATAGGTGAGAGGATATAAATACATATTCTTATAAGCATAATTTAGCAGAAAAGTGAATATTCAGATTTTATCATTAATGATAAATAAAAATATCCCTGTAAAATTATTCCTCCAGACATGCATGCGCATGCAGAAAAAACTAATTACCAACCTCAAATGGGATACTTGAGAAGGGAGGAAAAAATAGTTTTTCATATAGTTAAAAATGTCGGCATATTCCTTCTTCTTCTTCTATTTTTTTTTTTTTTTTTTTTTTCAATTTCTAGGAAACAGGAGAATTAATGAAGGCGGATAAAAGTGAACAATCCGATCTGCATCAATTACAAACATGGAAGTAACTAGCATCATGAGAAATTATATTACGTATAAATATAACTCACTCAAAAACTCCAGAAAAAAGCTAAGGGAAAGAGAATATTTTCCCTTGTCCATCATAGAAAAGACAATAATTACCTCAGTAATGAATCCAACTCCTTATCATCAAAATATACACCACAAAACCTAGAGTGCATTTGGCTTGATAATTTTCCACTTGGTTCCCCCCCCCCCCTTTTTTCTAAGAAAATTAAAACAGGTCGAAAAAAATTTTTAGCTTAGAGCAACAAACATGTATATACACAAGGATGAAAAAGAAAATGCTATCTGGAAATTCAATGATTTAAAAAAAAAAAAAAAAGTATTTTTACAGACAAGCAGATCGCCACTGAGCTTGAAGCCTAGAAAACTTAATTCTCAGACGACATCAATTGTGCTATCAAGCGCATCTATAAACTATCATAATAGTTCAACTAGCAATAAGATACAATAGAGCAATACGGGGCCTTGACACTAATATTAACAAGTATGAGCTCACTGCACTTCTACAAAGCCTGGAATGGCCGGTTACACTCCCAGCACCTTAAATCAGTAGCAGTATCAACAAATTTCCTCATCACATCATCCTCTACAAATCCTCATTCCATCATAAATGGCTCGGTCGCCTTTTCCCAGCATCTGTTCTCAATCTCTTCACAGGATTTGCCCAACCTACTATCCCACTACCGCCATTCACCTGTTGTTGAGGAGGAGGCTGGTTAGCCGCATTGCCCCACACTTGTTGATGGGTAGACTGATGACTCAATCTTGCATCCTTTGAGATTGAACCTGGACCTGGACTTCTAGTGCCCCGACCAACACTGGGGGGTGACACAGGACCAGCTGATCCGTTCCCTTGCTTCACCATTGACTTTTCCCTGTCTTTCCTCTTCTTTTTGCAGATAACAAGCTCCCCTGGATGAGTTAGCAATCGATGATCATCCTGCTGACTCTGATCCCTGTTGCTGCTGCTGCCAATCCTTGATTCCTTTGGAGTCATATGGCTCCTGATCTTTGTATCATCGATGCAAGGAACAGAACCACGAGACAGTGGCTTCTGAGGAGGACTAGGGTCAGGTTCCACGTCAGTTATCAGTTTGTGTCGCTTGGTTTGGCTTGCAACTGCCTGTCTTAAAGATGGAGCAGACGCAGCTACAGGACCAGAGAAAGAAAGGGCATTTCTAGCTTCCCGGAAATCTGTGTCCGGGAACGCAATCTTTAAGATATCAAAAAAGAGATCATGCACCTTCCTTGCTTCGGATCTCACCTGTTCATCATATTAGTAAAGTTGCTATGTAAACTTGACAGATCTCACAAATTAAAAATATGGAGAGAGAAAAGGATGCATCTCTTGATAACTTTCTTAAATAACCCAATAATTTACTCTTCATTTATACCACTAAATGGTGCCAAAACTCAACAAATTGCCAAGAGATAAAAATCTCATTCTTGACAGAGAAATCTAGAGGACAAACACATGCGCATGCGCGCACACGCACACACAAAGCAACCTAGTTCACGAGGCTCCCGCATTAAGAGATCTAAGAAGGATCACATATACACAACCTTATTCCTTCTTGTAAAAAGACTTTTCCCAGGATTAAAAGCCGTGACCCCTAAGTCACACCAGAAAAACCTCGCTAATCCAAGAAAATACATATATATATATATATATATAAATTCTCGTTTCAAAAGCGTAACTGCACAACAACTCTCTCTCTCTCTCTCTCTCTCAATTACAAACTAGTTTGTGTTACATATTTTAGATTGTCTGAGTTATCTATATGACTATATAGCCAGCACCAAGGGTATTGGTGAGATCTAAGAAATTGCAAAGCTTTTTTGCCTCCGTATAATATTTGATCACCAACTATTTTTGAAGTTTTGAATTAACTTTTAAAAAATCAAAAGAAAAAGCTTGTCTTTAGAAGTAATAAATAAAAAATAACAATAAAAGGCTCATCCTTAGTTTAAGAGGAAAATGACTTGTTTAAAAAGCTATAGGATACACTCACTTTCTGCAACCTAAAACTTGTTTCTAGTTAATTTTTAGACTGGAATAACAGCAAGTTTCCAGTCATTCATGTTTATTATTTTTTTTTTTTTTTTAGCCATCCAACAGTGCAAAAGGAAATTATGCCATAGTAACTGTGGATGTTGAAATTTAAATTTTCACTTCACCTGTTGAGAATAGTCCCAAACTACATTAGTTAAAAGAATTCTCCTCCAATGTGAATTTGGATTAGCATTAGTGCCTAACCTACTTTGAAACCGTAATATCTGGATATGAACACCAGCATTGTGTCTTTCAGAATACAGAGGAGCAGAAATGACATGTAAGACAAGGAAACTCTAAAGAAAATACACAACACAATAGAATACGCTAGGACTACTCAATCAAAAGAAGTGTACATGGAAAAACCAGACATCAATTACATGACAAAATGCTATGGCTATCTGACACTATTTCTAACACTACAAATTAGTAGTGCTTGTTACACGTAGACAAATACATTCATGAACAAGTTTCAGGCAAACCAATCTTTGGGCGTGAAGGTCATAGGCACCATAAGCAACACAAAAGAAGAGAGTCACCCATAAAAAGGTATGAAAGTAACTATCAAGAACAAGTGCACTTCTGGGAAACCATGTTAGTTTTCCACACACACAGATTTGCTGAATCATTCTAGAAGCAGCAGTTGCACATAACTTTTAAAATTCATACTAATGGCACTCTGGAGGTTTCAGCATAATGCACATCAAATTAAATGCCTAAAAAAGCATATTTCATGCATTTATTTTTTCCAGCAAGGCATCTATATCAAAACATAAAAAGTGTAGCTACTCAACTATTTTGATGGAAGAAGTAAATTATATTGAGCAATGAAGCGCAAATTAACAAAGCAACTATACCTCATGTGAGAATCCAAAATACTGCATTGCACTCTTTAACATAAACTGTACATCAAACACAAGCTCCATCACTCCATTATACTCAAACTTCTCAACACGCTGATCGATCTTTCGCAAATCCAAAAGACTGTTTGCAGCCCCACTCAAGTAGCCAGAACTTTCAATCCTCTTCCACAAATCTGTTAGAAGTGGAATAATTTGAGGACCTTCCTTATCTATTCTCCTCTGGAGCTTGCTAATTACATTCTTGCACTGCAAATGTGAAAAGTTTCACGTTATTTCATTTACAGTAAACAGAAACAAAAAAATAATAGGACAATATATAAAAAAGGAAATGAAGGAAGCTGGACTGAAGAAGTTTTCTCATACTGCTTATATCTACCTTCACAACAGGAAGGGGCATTTCTAAATATTGATGCCTAAAGGGGAACTGAATATAAAATATAAAATGGGCCAAAGTAAAACATGTCCCTAGCGTGGCACTTACTACAAGATAGTGCATGCACCTCTACCAAAAATAAAGACAATTTTTTCCATATGCTCTTAATCATCAGCAAACCAAGACTTGGAATATAACCCAACAATGTAAACATGACAAAAAAAAACAGCTCTTCACTCTATACAATGGAGATTTGGTATTTGTACCCCTCACGATCCAAAAAATACAAAATGAGATAAGGTCCCACACTCCCCCATGTTTAGTGATCCTAGCACCTCGCCATCTTCCAAAAACTGTTTCACCCCTTTCAGGGTAACTCACACTATGACAAAATGTGACAGAGTTCAATTCCAAAGTTCCTTGGCCCACAGACAGTCTACAAATAGAACTGACTCCAGTAGAATATAGTGGCAATCAAACACATTTAATTCCTCCATACCCAAGCAAACCAATCTAACTTACCAATTTAGAAACCCCCCCCCCCCCAACAAAAAAAAGAAAGAAAAGGTACATGCAATAAAAAAAATTTAGATGCACCAATAGTCCTATAAAAAAATTAGATGCACCAATCATTTATTAGTCCCAAATTCAGAATTGCAGCACAATATAAGCAGAGGGCATCCAGCAATACATACCCGTCTTTGAATGACATCTGACATCTTACTACCACCAACTAAGGTCCCACTATTGCTCATAACTTTACCATCCCAACTTTCCCTCGAGTGTTCAGCAGCATCTTCTGATGGAGTAGATATGGAATTCAATCTGGTAGATTTTGGCAGAGCATGTATTTTTGATGTATTTGTGATTCTCCTTGACGGTAAATTTCGCCTACTTTTCAAGGATGAATCACTTTGACCATGTTTAAGAGAATTGGGCTCTCCAGGTGTTTTGGTTTCGGAGTCACTCTTGAACAATGGTTCATATTTATGGTCCACTTGGGATGGTAACTGAGATGAATCTCCACGATGGAGAGATGACTTTTCATTAGGGTACTTCTCTTCTGGCCTTTCCATGGTATAACGTGGACGAAGCCGAATACTACGTTTCCGTTTTATTTTGGGCTGCAAAACCTGTTCATCTTCACCTTCATCACGATCTTGAATCCAACTTCCAGATTGCTGGAGGTCCACATGAGAGTCTCCAGACACAGCTATTTCACCCTCCTCTAATTCATCAGACTGGCAGCATTATCAGAAGAAAAAAAAAATAAGCAATTTAAAATAAATGCAGCAACAACAAAGCTTTAATATGAATGAGATAAAATATACCAGTCTTTTGGAAAGAGAACTTGGCCTGGCTTCCAGTGCAGACAGTGACCCAAATTTCTGAGATGATATTGAAGGTGAGACCATCTGTTTCAATCTTCGACTGTCTGACGATGATCCTGATGAACCAGCTTCTTCAACTGCATGATTGTGTCTAGTGCTTTGAGAAGCACGGGGAAACTCAAATCCACCAGCACAGACTGGACCTTCTTCTTCCGATTGATCTTTATTTACCGGAGGTGCCTCAACAGCACCACTATATTCTTCCTCTTCATACTCACCAATTTCTCCCTCCTCTTCCTGCGCAGAATATCCATTCCTCTCTTCAGAACTAGCTTCAGAGAACTCCTCATTTTCATCATCCACCTCCCTGTAAATAGGGAACTTTTTCCCCTTAGGACGCCCCCTCTTTTTCTCGGTTAAATCGGAACCCATTCCACTCGACTCCATGCCAACACTACCACCTAGCAAAGTGTTCCTTGATGGCTTTTTTGACAGGTTGGCAACTGTAGTATTTACTTCGTTTGTGCTGGCTCGAAGCCATTTAGGTACCTGGTCATATCTCATCATCTCCTCTGCCCAGTCAAATTCTTCATCCATGTGATCAAAAAGCTCTACTTCTTCTTCATTTCTAGCAATCATGCGATTAACTTCTTGCAATGAGGGCACATCATGGACATTTTCTTGATATCTTTCCTCGTCATGCAACAATGTCTCTAGAGTCAAACGCCTCTCTTCATGAGTCGTCCTCTGGTCAAAACGCCCAGCATTAATAACCTCATCAGCCATGTCAATCTTATACTGTTGGATGTTATTCCTAATGAGGCCCTCAATAGATCCCATATATCGATCCTTACCCGCAAGGTCATCCTCTGAATCAACTATTCCACCACTTCTAAATTCATCCTCTTTCTGATGACTCGAGATCTTATCAACCACTGCTTCCATATATATAACTTTGACTTCCCTCGTCTGTCCAATGCGGTGGGCTCTAGCAACTGCTTGTTCCTCATTTTTTGGGTTTGGATCAGGATCATATATGATGACAGTGTCAGCAGACTGAAGATTTAAACCCCGCCCAGCAGCACGAATGCTAAGCAAGAAGATAAAGCAATCAGTATCAGGGCTATTAAAGTCCATAATAGCTGATTCACGGTCTTCTAAACTAGTGGTTCCATCAATTCGTCTGTACACAAGTCGCCGCCACTGCAGATATTCCTCCAATATGTCTAGTAGTTTTGTCATTGTACTAAAGAGCAGAACTCTGTGTCCTGTTCTCTGTAGCTTTATGAGGATCCTATCCAGTACCCACAATTTGCCACACGAATTAACAAGAAAATCCTTGGAGAAATCGTAAAAATAAGGGTAATTAAGCAAGGGATGATTGCAAACTTTCCGGAGCTCAATGCATCTATTATTTAGAGGTTTATATGTTTTAGCCTGGTAAAGAGGATTTTTTTGAACCCTGCGCTTCTCATCTTCAGGATCAACTCGAAGTGTGCCAGTAGATTTTATCCAATCATAAATGGCACTCTGAATAGCTGACATTCTACATCTTAGAACAATGGAAACCTACAAACAAATGTTGCCATTAGAAACAATGAACAAATAAAGGACATGAAAAGTACTATAACAGCGTACCTTCGGTGGAAGTGAGCCTTCCACATCTTCAACACGACGCCGGAGCATAAAAGGCTCTAAAATTTGATGAAGTCGATGGATAATGATGACCTTCTTCTCGGTCTCAAGCCAGTCATCCTCTGCATTATGCGTGGGGCCTTCCCTTTGAAATGGTTTTGAGAACCAATCATGAAATGCTTTACGGTTGTCAAAAACTTCAGGAAGGAGGAGATTCAGAAGTGACCAGAGTTCTTTGAGATCATTCTGCAGAAACAGAAAAAAGAGGTTGAAAACACTACGTGCTCAATTCAACTTGAAATTGATTAAATGAAACAAAGTGAATAGAACAACATAATTAACTAGAGGGATTTAAGTGCTTTATCAGTGGTAGTCCTATGTTAACGTTCTCAACTGTAAGGATATGCTTTCTTGCTCTAATCAGATTTTTGTATGCAACAAGTCATGCTAAGAAATTATCAACTAAACTAGCAAAGTATTTTATTTATTATTTATTTCTGGCAGGGGTTTAACGGAGGACATGGCTCTAAACAGATTTGATTGGCGTCGTCAAATCCATATAGCCGACCCCACCTAGTGAGAAAAGGCTTAGTTTGGTTTGGTTTTATTTCTGGCAGGGGGTTGGGTTTGTCATATAGCAAGAGATCATTAGATTACTATGATTGCAAAGATTACCCTAAGCTCAAGCTTCACTTCGATCAGCATAGTTGCAGTAGATGCAGTTCTCAAATTTAGAAATTAAAGTAATTAATTTGGTATTCAAGCAAAAACCATATTAAAGGGCAATCCAATACATGAGGCTCTGACAATGTGAGGTCTAAGGAGGGTCAAATATAAGCGACCTTACCTCCACTTGCAGAAAGGCTCTTTCCAAGGTTCAAACCTATGTCCCATGGATCGTAATGCAGCAATCGCTGCTCCAACACCACCTTTTCAATGATATAAAAAAGGTCAATTCTAGAGTAGCCCCAAGACTAAAGCCCAGCTTAGCTTAACCCAAACATTTTGAGTATGTTTGCTGTAACTTATGTGCATTGAAAGTCCTCTGTAGAAAGTGCTTTGAAGAAAGTCCTTTTAAGGAAAAAAAATTTCTAAAAGAAAATAGTGTTCAGTTAAAATAATTGAGTTATATTAAATAATAAGTAGTAAGTAAAATAAATATATGCAATAATGGATGATGGGTTATATTTTTTAATTTGAAACTACCATACATATATAAAGATAAGATAGGCAAAAGATATATTTTGAAGGGTTAAAATTGAGTTTTTGCAATTGGTGATTGATTTCTTGATAAGTCCATTCCAAAGAAGGCACTATGGGTAACTTTTCCGTAACGAACTTCCAAGTGCTAGGCTTCCTCTAGGAGTCCTTCAATGTGATTTTATCAAAAATCCCAAAAATTCTAGAAGTCATGAGAAATCTGATCCAAAAAACAACGCCCTCTTTGTTAATTAGTTAAAATTTTAAGATGGGAAAGATAATCAGGGTCAACATGTCACAACCCTATACCAAATTGCTGGTAACTTTCTTTAAGGCCTTTTACAATTATTTATTTTTATAGTTATTTTTATTTGTGTGTGTGTGTGTGTGTGTGTCAAGGGAGGGGTGCTGGGGCAGGGTGGGGGAATAAGGATATACAAATGCTTGGTGAATAATTGTGCCTCAGAGAGCAATATACTCACACACAAATATGTGCATAATTTATACACACTTAAATGCATGGCATGCAATTATGTGTTGCAAAACTATCATAACAAACCTGTAGAGGCGTCCCCGTGAGAAGAAGGCGCCTCTGGCAACGATATCTGTCAAGATCTCGAGCTAGAACTGATTCCCTGTCCTTCATGCGCTGGGCTTCATCGATTACAATATACTTCCACTCAACTTTTGAAAGCTTTGAACGGTCATACATGATGAACTCATAAGTTGTCACAAGGACATTAAATTTCATAGCAGAAACCTCCTAGACAACAACAACAACAAAGCTCAGCAACATGTCAAAAGCTCAAAATGTGGAAATAAATAACTATGAACATCTTACTTGAGAAAACAATTTTGACCGTTGATCCTTCCCACCAACATAGAAAATGCAGGACACAGACGGCAACCAATTATGGAATTCACTCTGGAAAATTCTGTGTCAGTCGTATTACAGAACAAGGTAACAATGCTCATCCCTCAAATAAATTATTAACTGACCTTCCAGTTCACCAAAACAGCATTTGGAACAATAATAAGATGTGGGCCATAGTTTCCTTTAAACTCCATCAGATATGCAATTAAGGCCATAACCTACACAGGCAAAGAAAACAGTAAATAGGCATAATCTGTAAGTCTCTTCTCATATAAAAGAACTGTAAGTCGCTTCTCATATAAAAGAAAAGTTCTAGTGGTTGGGTAGTATTGGGATGCTGGGTGCTCATCCTAACTTAGATCATGTGATGTGGAATTTTAACCTTATCAACAAAATTATTCTATTTTCAAATTAAGAAAACAACGCCCCTTGTTATAATCTCACAGGAGTGAGTACAGAGACTACCAAGCTACTAGACTTTTTCCCCTCGTTCATTAGTCCTTTTTAGTTATTGGAACTGATAAACCTCCCATGTGTACAAAAGCCCAAAGACATGTTACCTAAGAAGCATGGATATGGATACAGATACGGATACGACAATTTCGAAAAAATGAACATGCAAACACAGCGAGGGTACGTCTGAAAATTATATTTTTATTAATTAGACGTGCAAATGTAACATAAACAAGAAACCTAAATTACTAATTAAATACATAATTCACCCCAACTAGCTGGGGAATAAAGTTTTGTTGAGTTAAGAATACATAATTCAACATATATAGCATAAAAAAATAACAGACACAAGATTTTATGATTGGGTAATTACTTCTTCTAAACATTGGGCTAAATACAGAAACTTAACTTCGACATTTGAACCTTACAATGACCTCCCTTATTTTGAAATGTTTATAACAATTAACCCATTCTGTTAGTCAAACCATTAAGCATTAACAGAAATTGAAAAGCTCAACCAAAATTACAAGTGTTATGACAGTTTTTACCCTTTAAGATAATTTTATAATAATAATAATAATAACAATAATAACAGCACAAAATAAAAAATAAAAAATAAATAAAGAAGAAGAAGAAAGAAAGAAAGAAAAAAGAAAAAAAACACCTCACAGCCCTCTTCAGAGCCAGATTCAGTTATGTTCCATATGGTGGTGGGGGAATCAACAGGTCGTGGACTCAAGCAAAACGCTAGCAGCACCAGAATCTAGGACTTCTCACATCGCTAGCAGTGCACAAGTGGTTTCCAGCACATAGTAGGGTACAGGATCGTGAATGGTGCAGAGCAGTAGGGACTTCATTCGCTGCAGGTGAAGGCAGATAGGTTAATCTTTCTACCCTTGCGAACGCTTCCAATCCTGATGCTGGCTCTGAAGCCACTGGGCGAGGAGGCAGTTTCCATCAGAGAAACGAAGGTTTGATTTTGAATGTTCACTAACAATGGCAATCCCAAATTGTTGTGGTTCAGATTGATGCTGGCAATGATGACAATGGACTTGTTGATGTTGCTATGGTTCAACGAATTTTTTTTTTTTTTAAAAGAAAATCAAGGATCTGTACCCCAATCCAAATGTGTCTCAAACCATAAGACCTGGTTCTACAATTTGGGGTCTAGCTTTGTTAAGAAAAATCCCAAATGAAGAACCCATCCTCTAGTCACATGCACCTGGTTCTACAATTTTATTAAATGGGTCTTTAATAACTTTGGATGAATTTTTGGAACTGAAACGTTGATGTTAATTGGGATTTGATTTCATTGTTAACACTCAAAATTTCACCGTGGACAAGGATGGGTAAGCTTCCACTTGGAGCATCTTGCTGTGAAGGATAATATTGTAGCAGGCTCAATGTTGAATGGCAGTTTGGAGTTTTTTTATGTTGCCCTTGCGGACGATGGTGCCGATGCCTGGCCAGACACAGATGAAGATGGACGGTCGAAAGGACTGTAGGTGTCCCCCCCACCCAAAGGTTATGAGCTGTTATTTTTTTTTTATACAAATATTGTAAAGGGTAAAATTGTCACAACACTTGCAATTTTGGTTGACATTTTTAGTTTCTGTTGAGGCTTAACGGCTTAACAGCCGAAATGAGTTACAAACATTTCGAGATAAGGGAGGTCATTGTAAGGTTCGAATGTGGGGGGGTAAGTCTCTATATTTAGCCTAATATTTAGGGAAAGTCTTTGCAATTTACCCTTTATGATTTTAGGGGTTTTGGTTACTCAAAACTAGATTTGTTTTAATTACATATTTGCATAAAAAATAAATAAATAAGCAAATGATTGGTTGCATCATGTAGCATGTCTAACACATATCCCGGTGTGCCCGAAGAGTGTGTCTAACATATATTGTGTACAGGTAGGACACTCATTCTAAAGTGTATGTGCTTCATAATTGCTTACAAACAAGAATACAATATAGTGTCTCTTCATTCTTTTGGTGGGGATTGGAAGGCATCAGACAAAAAATCAAACCACAACATACATAAGAGATTCACCTGCACTGTCTTCCCAAGACCCATCTCATCTGCCAAAATCCCATTTAATTTGTTGTTATACAAAGAAAGCATCCATTGTAATCCAACCTGCAAAATAAAGTACAATAATTAAATAAAAAGTCCGACTTGCATCAAAAGAAAAAATGAAAATAACTAAAACAAAAGAAGAAAACTCTTAGCTTTAAAAATGAAATAACCATAAATATTAACAGCGTAATTACAACGTACAAGTTGATAATCTCTCAAGGTTCCAGCTCGTAGCATTGAGGGCTGCCTTATCACCCTTTCATTCACAGCATGTGCAAGATTGTAATACCTGGTGACAACCATGAAAAAAATAAGAGGGAAATATAGTTGACAATGACGATGATGGTGATGATAATAACATTAGTGTGTGTAAGACATATCTTCATCCTAAATTTAGAGCAAATATACATCCAGAAACACTCTGGTGACATAGCTAGTTGTGACTGTGCAAAATAATGACTACAGGAATGGATCTTGCATTCAATCCGAACAATTGGCATCCATAACTAGTACAAATCATTCGCGTGAAGCCAACAATTCTACTAGCAACCATACCCTCATTTAATCTGCTCTCAGTATCTCCTGGAAGAACAAAATAAAAAAATCTTATCAAAATAATAACAAACTCACTTGTTAACAGATGAACTCTCCTTGGGTGCATTCATTTCGGAGAAATGATTTCTTATCATTACTTCCTCTCTAGCACGAGCTGCTACAGCTCTTACTTCTTCTTCAGAGAGTCCCTTTTTCAAAAAATAAAATAAAAATAAGTAAATAAATAAATGAAAGAACCAACTGCATAGGGGTCTGAAGCTTAACTAGACAACATTATTTGTGATTTAACTTGACGAGAACGTCAAAGCAAGTTAATAAAGATAATAAAGTCGCCCCTTCCCTAACAGCTTAAACTTTGGGAAAAATGATGGTTAATACAAATGGTAACAAAGCAAACAAAGGTCCTAAGTTCAAATCTCACCACCACCCAAACAAGTCAATAATCTCATGTATTAAGCCCATTTAAGAAAGAAGTTAGTCCGGCCACATTTGAGGGGCGCGTTGAGAGAAAATAAGTCAATATAAGTAGAAAAGTTGCCACTTCCCTAACAGTTTTAGCTATTAGGTGAGATAATAGTTAACACACTAACATTAAGGATAAAAATAATGAAAATAAACACAAAAGAATACCTGAGCTTGTGCTGCAGCAGCAGCAACATTTGCCGCTTCCTCAACCTCCTGCTGATTCTTGGCAGCTGTTATTTTACTTCCCAGTTTATGGAGATAATCTTCCGTCTGTGTCAAAAATGACGAGAGAACAGCATATCTCTCAGCAGCATCACCTGGGATGCTAGTCTGCTGCTCCAACAACATTTCTCTGTACCTCTCAACATCATTATTCTTCAATGCTTCCATCCTTTTATTACGATCGTCATCCTTTCTTTTTGAGAACTCCCTCAACATTCTCTCGTGATATCTTGCAACTCCCCTGTTACGGGCAGTTCGTGCATCACGCATGGCCCAATGAGCCTCAAGAAGCTTCTTACGCCACTGAAAAATGGATTTCAGCTGCTTTTCTCTCATGGCTTTTTGAGAAGCTTGTACTTGCCTACTTAGTTCTGAGCGTTGACGCTCACAAAGTCGAACGAACTTCCGATATTGCCTGTCAGGCATTGCCATTATCTCCTGTTGTTGCTGATCAACTTCATCCCGCAAGCGCAACTGAAGATCCAAAAGTCGAAGTTTCCGCTCTTCAATTTGCAGCCGCAAAACAAGATCTGGCCTGATCCTTTTCCTCTCCAAATTTACTGCTAGTAAACCACCAATCTTTCTTAAATTTTCTTCCCTTTTCTTGGTAAGCACTTCCATGCCTTCCTCAAGAAGCAGGTCCTTCACATCATATGCCAATGTCAAATTATTGTTGTTCACCATCATTGAAGACCCAAAGGAATCGTGTTTACGAGTAAAAGAGGGAAAATCAAATAGTGGTCCATGATACTTCCTAGTAGATCCAACATCTTTTGGCTGCTGTGAACTGCTTGCCAGCACAGGTTTCTTAGCTTGCATTATATCAGATACAGCAGCCTGTGGTGCAACTGCCTTCCCTTTATCTACTGTAAGATCAGTTCTAACAGGATTTTTCTGGTTCCTACATTCAACTTCCTGCTCTGATTTAATGGGAAGTATGGTAGCTTGCTGCTCTTCCTTTCCTGGTACGGGCTCTTTTGTTAAGCTTGTCATACCTTGTGAAGGACCTGTCAAGGCAGTTGCTTTCTCTTCTCCAGCAAAAGCTTCTTCTTTATCCTTCAGTCCACTAGATGATGCTACGGCTGGAGGATCCTTCTCACCAGCATCCAATTGTCTTGCACGGTCTTCTGCATGTTTTCCAGCAGATCTATCCTGATTACTTGTTCCAGTGGGGAGAAACACCTGCGATAGTTGTGTTTCAAGAGGTGGTGGAACAATTGCTCTAAGTAGTTCTTGTGGAAGAGTTCCATCTCCTTTCTGTAAGCAAGCAGAAAAAAGAAGTATCCTCCCATCAGCATTTGAGCAGTAAGTCCAACAAGCTTTGCAAAACTTAGAACAAGTAACAGAAGTTAGCCAATGTGTGCGTGCAGCATGTAGATAGGTAGAGGAGGATGAAGTTTGCAAACCTTCAGACGCCTGAACGCTAGTATTTGAGCTTTAAGAACATGCAGTTGCTGTTTAGTAAACCCAATACACTGTTGCTGCATCTGGGGCACCATTCCAACAGGTGAGGCAGCGGATTGTGGAGAAGAACGGTTCAGTTGCCAGCCCTGCTGCATTTGAAACGTTTCTGGTGCTGTTAATGTGTTTTTTGCATGAGATGAATGATCCACACCCTGGTTTAAGTTCATAGGTGATTGCGGGGGACGCATGGGAGGCATTCCATTACCAATCATCATTGTCTGTCTTGGAGGCCCCTGGTTCTCTCTTCCATGAACAGAAAACTGTTGTGCTTGAACGCTGTTAGTATTGCTAACTGTCATAGCATTTGAAGAAGTGACAAACACGCCAGGTGCAACAGTCTGCCTAGCTTTCATTGAGCCAGACTGTCCAGACACATCACTCGATGAATTTTGATGGGGAGGAGTTTCACTTGCAACGCGTGGAGAACCAACCTGCTGCTTTGGCATCGAGACAGGTGAAGACTGTGCACCCATATTGTTTTCATTTGCTTTCGGTTGTGCAAGCATCCTAGACTGCATGAGTGGAATAAGCTGGGCCATCAAGTTGGCATTTGAAGGAAGTGACAAATCAATATTCCGCTCATGTGCAAAAGCCTGCATTGCCTGTATCTGTGCAGCCATGGCAAGCTGACTGTTTGCCATGTTCTGGATACTTTGCTGCACCTGGGGTGTCTGCGTAGGTCTTCCAACATTTGGTTGCATTAACTGGCCCATAGATGTTGACTGTGTTGGAGGCTTTGGATCACTCCTTTGATCAGAGACTGCCTGCTGTGCAACCTGTGCTTGTTCTGACTGCTTGTCAGCACGAGAAAAATGTTCAGGTAGTTTCTTGGACGATGATGTCTGGGCTTGGTTAGCAGCCTGAACGGACATGAGCTCCTGCAACTTCAGATTGCCCATCCTTGGGTCCTGATCCTTACCCGACAAAGGCCCCACCATTCCCATTTTGGCATGCTGCTGAGATTGGATCCCAGCAGCTGATTTCTGTTGGGCTGCCTGGAAAGCATATTGGAGGTAAGCTTGCTGAACTGGATTCAGAACTTGTTGCTCAACGCCTTTACTCCTATTTTGGCCCTCCTCCCGAACGTGAGCAGCAGTATGTTGTTGAGGCAAATCAATGAATTTTCTCGGCTGTTGAGGAAGTTGCATTACACCAGAAGACGAAGCAAAATTGGTCCCGCCCAAGAATCCATGAATACCACCAGCTTGGTAGGCAAGAATTGCTTCATTTCCTTCAGGATTTCTAAGCAATTGATGTTGCGATGACTGCACCAATAATACCCAAGTTCAGATTTTCTAAGCGCATAAACTAATCTACAATCCCAAAAAGTTACATCAGAAGATAAGTGTTTAAATAGTCAAACAAAGAAACATTCCCATTATCACAGTAACAATATGTAAGATTCTAAATGAACACAGAACAATATAATGAGAGCCACAGATATTAATCAAAGACAAAAATTGACAAGAAGTTAGAAAAAGATAGGATTACCATTCAAATCAACCAAAAGAATGTCCAATTAACGGAGACTTAAAACCATAAATAATTACTGACATAAATTCCAGGGCAAATAGAAGAATCACCAAAATATCAATGGCAAAAGATGCACACTTTACAAACAATTAATCAAATGGATTTTCCTTATTATTCTTACTTTTTAAAATTAGCATGAAAAAAGAAATGCCTTGCCAGATCATATGAAAGGACTCTCTGTGTGTATAAGATATTTATCTAGTTGGATTTTGTAGAAGCTCCGATGTTTCTTTGAACTTTTCCTTAGCCAAAAGCCCACATGTTCAACCATAACCAAAGTTTTGACCCCAAAAAAAATCAACCCCATTAACAATTTAATCAACTTCCTAAGGCCACATATGAAATATCCCATATTGATAACTGCCTAGTCCAAATGAAAATTTAAAGAGTAACGTGGACAAAAAGAAAAAATATTTATAAAAAAATATACAAAAAGAAAAAAAAATAGGGCAGACTATTATTAAATAAGACAAGGCCCTTGTGTGGGTATTGGACCCAAAAAAAAGGGCCTTGTGTGGGTATTGGATCCAAAAAAATAAATCATGATGCTGACTTGTAAAGATAGATATGCTTTATCTATTGTTAATATGCGTTGAGCAGCTTATAGCTGTTACCGTCAGTTAACTTTTCCTTCTAAATTAGGATTTGCCTACTTTAACTCCAAGAGCTACTAAAAATTGTTTAAGGGAAAGTGAAGATGTTAACATCAAAATGTTTTAATCAACTAACTGAAAATGAAATCGACATTACAAATAAATAAATGACCTCATCAACTACATCAATAACCACATTGTTCAACCCTGTCAACAAAAACCTCCAATTCCAAAATTATTAAAAATTGAAGCAAATACAGATACTAAACCCCTGCCTCTTCCAACTCCAAAAGGAGCCAAATTGGCATATTGAAGATAAAATAAAACCAAGTGAACAACTGGATTGAGCAGAAACATTCATACCATCAGGTACTAATCACATCATTAATTACACAAATCAATGTAAACCCACCACAGAAAAGAATTCCAATTCCAAAATCCATTAGTGAATTAAATGAACATAAATCAGACCATTTTATAGCAACCCTAACCTGCCTCTGCTGCTGCTGCAGTTGCTGCTGCTGTCGGATTGAATCAAACCCTAAATGCTGTGTCGATACAGCGGACGAAGAAGACGCCGGTGATGCCGAGACGACGAAGGGCCCACAGCGGCCGAATTCCGCCCATGGACGGTGGTTCCGCCACCATGTCCCTGCTGAACCCCACCTCCCGATTGCATGCAAAAAAAATCTTATAGAACAACACGGGCACAAAATTGAATTGTACTTACAACTACCAAATCCCTCCAAAATTCCCGCGGTTTCTGCAAACCGCTGTCGTTTAAACCCCCTTTTTCAGTCCGATCCCAACGTTCAAATAATTTATGTCTTCTCTCTCTCTCTCATCCCACTTTCTCTCTCTATACGTATTCCTCGTTTCTCTCTCTAAAAAGCGAAAATTTTGCTGCAAATAGAAGATGAGCTCTTTTTTGGCGCGACCAATGGAAGATCGATCTTGTGGCCGGCGAGCCCCCGCAGTTGCCGGATACGTCTGATCCGTCTCTCTCTCTCTCTCTCTCTCAAATTCACAAATTTTGCATTTCAGTCAAACCCTAAGCTGTGATTTCAAGGTTTCTTTTTTTCCCCCCACCCCTATTTTCACTCACTTCCTATTTATTTATTTATATTTTTCCAACCCTTTTTTTTTTTTTTTTTAAAACCACTTCATGGTTAACTCTGGTTAGCTTGGGGGAGATAATGGTACTGTTGAGTTTGGAGGAAAGGACAGATTTGGAATTTTACTATCAAAGTTGTGATATTTACGGTTAAGCCAGTGGTCCTTGCCAAGTGGGTAAGATTTTACGGTCACTCTGATGTTATTAACGGGCAGGTACGGTTTTTCTTACTCCTGTCTCCATTTAATAATATTTTTTTTATTTCCGTTCTTGTTTTTGTTTGGGGAATGAAACCCGTCACCATTAAAAATATATATATAAATTAACAAATAAGTATACAGGGTAGGATAGAAACTCTTATATCCATTTTCGTTCAAGAAATACTTAAAATCTTTATATTTGTCCCTCTCCTTATCTCTATCTCCATTGTTAGTATCTCTATACCTTATGAGAGCAAGATAGGCGAAGCGGATACCTGACGGATACAAATAATTTTGAAATCCCTAGATCAATCCGTATTATTTAAAATATTGGTCTTCAAAACTATTAATTGTAGATCGAGTGTATTTTGGTATCAATGTTTTTTAAAAAAAAATATTATAATATAACTTTAAAAGCTTAATTAAATGAGTTTAGAATTATTTTTTTAATAAATCAAAATATCATTTATCTCCTTTTATTTTTATTTTTATTTTTTTAGATGGAATTGTTGATAGTTAAAAAATTTATAAGCAAGGAATGCAAATGGCTGATCACAAGCAACATTGTTGTGTTGGGGCAGTCGAAACCTGAAGATTAGATAATCTTTTATAATTTATTTATGGATGAGATTTGATTTTGACAAAATATTTATTACTTGTATACGGAAAAATAAGTATTTGGCTTTCTAGTATAATAAGGCAAAGTTAGATACGAGACAGAGATGAAAATGCCAAGGAAATAAAAAGTGGGTAAAAAATTTTATGATCAATCCATATATTTAAAATTTTAATTTCCAAAATTACTAATTTTAGATTGAGTGTATTTTCGTATCAATTTTTTTTTTTTTAACAAAAGGTTATAATATAACTGTAAAAGCTCAATTAAATGAGTTTAAAAATTTTTTTTAATAAATCAAAATATCATTTATCTCTTTTCTCTTTTTTTTTTTTTTAAGAAGGAATTGTTGATAGTTGATCTAAAAATTATGAGTAAGGTCAGCAAATGCCTGATCACAAGCAACAATCACTGTGTTTGGATAGTTGAAACTTGAAAATTAGATAATCTTTTATAATTTATTTACGGATGAGATTAAATTTTGATAAAAATTTTATTAGTTGTGCACGGAAAAATTGGTACTTTACTCTATAGGGTGCATTTGGCGACAAACGCTGAAAATTTCTAAAAGTTATTTATTTTTTATCCCACTACACGAATTATGAATCTACAAAGTATCTCATTTTATCTTATTTTTGTCACTTTAAATGCCCTCACAGTATGATAAGCCAAAATGACCCTACAATTTGTTAACCATTTTGTGCATGTAGATGGCACTGGTAATGTACATATTTCTTTATTATAATGTATACTTGTTCGTTAAAATCGAGTTCTAGAATTTTCATTAATTTTATTGTGATTGGGTCGGAGGTAGAAATGAAATAAATTGTATTTCATATCACGCAAATCAATTCAAATTAAATTAAATTTAATGCTAGTTATTATATTAATGAAATGCAAACTCTGCATAAAAAATTTTGAAATTTACCAAAAAAAACAAGGAATATATTCTCAAGGGGAATAAAATTATTCAAATAGCTATAATGATTATTTAATAAGAATAACATTAATGCTAATAATAAAATACGGGATTGAAAAATCTCAAAATTACCAAATCAACATAATTAAGATATTCTCAAAATCTTAAAAATTATTTTCTTATTAATAACCATAGAATTACTAAGATTCAACTCTGACTTTTATTCCAACGATAGAACATCAAAATAAAATTGCCTAGAACTTACTATAATATTTGTATAAAATAATTTTCAACGTTGATCACACTTAATTATATTATGCATCACATCAGATTCTCATTTATTTAAAAATTAAAATAAAAATTCATCATTTAGTTTAAAATGCCGTCACATGTAATGATGAAATTGGGCATTCAACAAGTATTGAATGACAAAATTTTGTAAAGTGATCACTAAATCATCTTCTTATGGCATGCGCATTAGTATCTCTAGGTTGATTGATGGTGTTTTATTATTAAAAACACATTATATTATATTATTGTTATTTTTAAGAGTCATTTTATAACATATAACCATCATATTCATCGTCATGAGAATTATTAATCAACCGGTCTTTGATGATTCAAAACCTTATCCACCATTATTTTGACTGCATCCACAACCCTTGATTTTATAATCTCGATCAATACTCTGATTTTAATTTTTTAAAGTTAAATAAGCAAACATTGCTCATATCTCTTTGCGTAGTTTTCCAAATTCATATTAGATAATTTGTCCGATCTTTTCCCTTGATCAACAATCGAGAATATTTGTAACCATCAAATGCGAAAATTGCCTAATATGATTTGGAAAAATCAAATCAAAACATATCTGGAATCTCTTCACAAAGTGCTCCAATATTTTTATCATAAATAAATTATTTGATCTCTTGCCGTAAGTCTCATAAATGGTACTAGGAAACTCACACTCTTATACTCATCGAACATATTAAATTACTGAAATGCTCTAATATCACTTGATACAAAATGAAAATAAAGTAGGCTTAATATCATTCAAATGAAACTCAGAGTTGTTAGTCATCCTACTAACTAAACACAAACCTTAGAGAGGAAATCTTAAAATTCATCGAAAAATTAAGAATTAATAATCAAATTAATCTATCAAATTTATATTAAAATAATAAGCTCATCATTTAATTTATATTTTTTCTACTCATATACTCTCTTTCTCACTCTTATGTCATTGGTCAGTATTAAATAACTTTCTTTTCAAATAAATTAAAAACAATAATTGTTATATTTATTTACATGCTTAGAATACGTTTAACACACTAAATTTTATTGAAAATTTTAAAAATTATTTACTTTTTATCTTACTGTACGAATTATAAATTCATACTTTATCTTATTTTATCTAACTTTTTATTAATTAAACACACCATTGATTTGACATTACGCAAACCTCCCCCTTCACTCCATCCCTTTCACGAATGAGATGTAGAATGAGGCCAAATGTCAATTCGACCCCTCACGTGTGACAAAGTTGTAAATTAGAAGGAAATTAAGGTTATTTCCCTTTAGTTTTTTTTTTCTTTTTTTTTTTCCTTTCTAGTTTCAAAATAATTTCATAGTCAGCAGAGCAAAAGACAACCCATGTGTATTATTTTCTCTCTGGATTAAATACCTTCGTCGAAGTTTTTTTGTCTCGCACACAGACAAACGTGGGTCCCCATGTATTCTAACAAACTTTTGTAAATTTTATTTTTATTTTCTTAAAATTTTAAATTACGCATACTTTGTTTTTAATTTAGACGCAATTAAATTTAAATAAAAAATCATTACTGCTAATTGTAGAATGTTGTGTGAATTACCTTCTCAAGCGTCGAGAAATGTCGTAATTCATCAATTTTACTCTTATTATTAACTTTATTTCTTATATTGTAACATAATTATGTTATTTATTTTACACGTTACTTTTATTAATTTAATTTAATTTTACTTTCCCCAATTTTATTTTTTATAATTATTTTTATCAAAAAATTTTGGTGAATGCAGAAATACTTATAAATGATTTTTAATTAGTAAAAATTACGCCAAACAAATGGATTTTAAGCTTTGTTTGGTCTTACTGAATAGAAAAAAAGATAATAAAAGATGAGTGGATTAGTTGCAAAAAAAAAATGTTTGTCCACTCATTTTATGTGAAAAGAAAGAATAAATATTACTAAAAAAAGAAAACAGTAAATAAATTATTGCACTTGCCTAAGAAAGAAAATGAGAAGAAGAAATTAAATTTTTCTATTTTTTTTTCCTTTCTTATCCTTTCTTAAAATAATAATGATAATAATAATTAAATTTTAGATTCTCCTTGAAGAATTATTTTATTGTTATTATTATTTTGTGACTCACCAACTTTTGATTGAAAAGTCAAAAGTTAACTTTTGATCATAATTTCTAATCATAATCTCAATTAGGATCTTCAAAAAAGAGAAATTAAAGAATGAAAATAAAAGAAAAAAAATTTCCTACTATAAAAGAAAAAATTGCGACAATAAAGTCTAATTTTGAACTTTCATTTGTTATATATATATATATATATATATGGGACTGTTTGGCATTTCTAAAAAATAAAAAAAAAAATTCTAAAAACTTTTATCACATCAATTTTTTTATTTCACTACACACATTACGAATTCACAACTTTTCTCAGTTTATCTTATTTTTTCTCACTTTTTATCACTTCAAACACACTATATATAAAATAAAATAAAACGATTTTTGAAAATATTCTTTTTATAATAAATTAAGATCTAACCATTAAGAATTATTTTTTTCTTTCAATTAATGATTGAGATTATTTTATATTTTTAATTTCCTAGTCAATTCTTATTTTAGCGGATCCTACTACCATCTACTTACAAAACGGTTTGGTCATTTTAAATTTTACCATATTTCAAGAATGGAGATCATATGCAAATCAAAACTGTCAACTTAATTTCTGTCTAGTTATTGTTTCTAGAAAGATGAACTTTCCAAATTAAAGCATCATAATTTTTGTTTTCTTTTATGGTGCTTATCAAAAATTAATTGGAGAGAGAGATTAAAACACATATAATAACTGTTAGAGTCTAAAATTTTGAAAAAAAAATTAAAACTCATGAATTATTGTAATTTTTTTATTTGAATTGAAATTTCATACTAATTTTGTTTAAAATGCCATTGGCACAGATTGTTGCTAGTATATATATAAATCCTGCCAGCCTCATTGAAAAAAAAAAATCATCTATGGGTCTTTGGAGTTTAAAAAAATTAAAAAAAATCAAAAGTTAGTGTACAAGTAACACGTACGCATGAAGAAATCTAATTAGAAGATGTTAAAAACTTTCAGATTTTTAAAAATTTTTTTTAATGTTTCTTAAAGTTCTTTTGAAACTCCCAAACGGAGCACTAGTAAGAATGTTGGAATCTAATCTCAAAATGCGCCATAACATAGTAACCGAAGAGCCGAAGAGGAATTGGAATCTGTAGAGGGTCTTGGTGTTAACTCCACCACGGTAGGATTGTCCACTGCAGCTTTTAATGTGAGATTTTTAATTTTTTATTATTACATGGTCAATTTTTTTTTTTTAAGGACTTTTGGAGTTCATCCTCTTCTAACAACAGCTGAAATTTATAATAAAATTTAAAAATAAAGATAGTAAATGTAATTTCATAAATTATAACGGTATTTTGTGTATTTTTATTAAACTTTAGAGATAGTTAATATAATTTACCTAAAAAATTTACTCTTCCATTAGCATACAAATTTAACCATAAAAAAAAAGATTTTTTTATAAAATTTTTCAAAGAGAAACTTGATTTACCTTTTTTTTTTTTTTAGTTTTAAAAATTGCATCTGTGAAAATGAATTTATTTTATCAAAAAATTATATTCCTTTTTAATTTTCTCATTATTCAGTAAAAAACGGAGTCGCTCCCACCGGACTGAAACCAGCGACCTAAGGATAACAGTATTAATAAAACTACTATCAGCCGCTCTGCAGAGCTAAGGCCAGCTTATGCATTTTTTCAGATAGTTATAATATTAACTTTGTCTCACAAAATTCAAAATACACAGACGATCTCACTGTTATAAAAATAATTAACATTTTTTTTAGCATATGAAATACAACAGTATTGAGTTTTTTTTTTTTTTAAAGAAAAAAAAAAGGTAAACAAAAATTATTATCAATTATAATAATTATTGGAAAGCTGATGTGATTTTGGGAGTCATTTGGCAAGCTTTGATTTATTTATTTATTTAATATATATATATATAATGTGGGTGGGTGACGGAGGAATTGTGTCTCTAATTAATAACAATAAAATTTTAAGGCAGCTATTTACTTTCGCAAGCAATTACCTGAGAATATCCAACAAGTTCAACAGCATATGACTTCCCAAATATGGAAATAAAATATTTCGGGCTCATTTAGTTTATTTTTTGTTTTTTATTTTTATTTTCTATTTTCTATTTTAAACTCATTTTTCATTTTACGGTTTTGAAAATGAAGAAAATAGCTCAAAACGCATTTTGGAGGTGTTTGGTTGGAAAAAAGTTGACTAAAAAGTATAGTAAAAATATAAAGATTTAATGTAAAGGTGATAAGTGGCAAAATTTAATTGGAAGAAAGTACAAACTTTTTGTGACTTTTTGTAAATTTTGGTATTTAGTTGAAGGCCAAACAGCCCCTTGGTCACTTATATTTTCAAATTTTGTTTTATAAAATAGAAAATAGGTTTACACAAAAAATAAAAAATGATAAAAAGTCATTTTGAGCGTTTTTAACTCAAAACAAAAAAAAAATTCAAAATAATGAAATTAGAGTATTTTCTATTTCCTTATTTTGAAAATTTTAAAACATAAACTAAAAATAAAAAATAAAAAACAGAAAAATAAACAAAATACCACCTTAATTATTCAAGTACAAAAGCTTGGCTAGTGTCCAACAAACCAAGCACAACATCACAACAACACAATTGGGATGAGCTGTTTTATTGGGAAAATTCCAGGCTTAATCCACCGGAACTGGTTGCATTGCTTCAGCCTCTTTCCTCAGCTCTTGAAACAGCACAGATGACAAGTATCGTTCCCCAAAGCTTGGATGAACAGTCTGACCACATTCAAAGCAATCACAATTTTTATTGCTTTTTCATTTTTTATTCTTTCAAACAATCAGTACTTGAATCAAATTACTCTCTTAAAATAGTAGTAGTTAAAGCTGTACATAACATTAATCAAATATTGTATACATAGCACCTATAACATTAATCAAATTATGACGTTAGATAACTGAGTTTCACTCACCACAATGAGTTTGCCTTTGTTCTCCGGCCTTCTAGCGAGTCTAAGCGCTGCCACTGTATTAGCCCCTGAAGATATCCCCACCTACACACACCAACAAAAGATTCATGAAAATGAAAGAAATTAAAAGTTGCGTCAATAAAAATAAACCTGTGCAAGCACTTAACTATGCGTCGAATTTAATTTCATTTTCACAGTAATCGATCTCCCCACATGAGGAATTCGGCAGATATCTGATGCAGGGCCAACATGACATCAGAAAAAATCAAGCTAGTTTATCTTGTTGAAAATTTTGTTGAAAAATTCATTGTCCTGACTCAAACTCTTAAAACTGGCTTACAAGGAGAGGGTTCTTTGAGACAACCTTGTTATCACAACTCCCTCGTGCGAAGCATGGAGTTGGCCCTCAGAAAAATAAAGCTAGTTCATCTTATTGAAAAACTCAGGAGCCTAACTCAATATTGAAAATCCATTTTGCAAGATTAGCGTCGCCCAACGCCTTACATGAAGAGTATATAATCAAACTAATTCATCTTGTTGAAGCACGCATTGGTTTAACTCAACCACGAAATCTGGCTTACGACACAAATAGAACCGGTACTGATACAATGTTGATGAACCTATTTGACTAACCCTACCATGAAAACTGATTTGTTAGGTAAGACTCGCCCAATGCTTTACATGAAATGTACAACTTTAGTATCAAGCGATGCGGGACTTCGCTTACGCGTCTAATAAAGGACCACGTTAAAGGGAAATGATCAAATTTCATACGAATACGATTGTTCAAAATCTTAAGAGTTTAGAGCATGATGTGAATTATTACCATAAGCCCCTCCTTCAAAGCCAGCTCCCGAGCCATATTCACTGCTTCTTCACTGGAAACCTATGATACAAGTCAGAAGAAAAAAACACACTGAATCAGTAAAGTCCTTGAGCATTGAATTGGCCTACAATGCTTGTGACCAACAAAATACTTACCATAAGAACTTCTTCCATTACATCCATGTCCAATATATCTGGTTTGAATCCAACCCCATTCCCAGTTATGTGATGAGGGCCTATATGGAATGAATGCTTCCATGCATATTAGTCCTTAGAATCTCTTTAAAACAAAATTAATTTGAACTGGGAATGTGGGATGCTTTACCTGGTTTACCTCCATTCAGAACATTGCTTTCAGCAGGTTCAAGTCCATATATCTGCACGATTATCAACATATTAAGAATATGGAAAATGCTAATCTACCATAATTTTTATCCATAAATTTGTATATGAATAATGTGACAATCACATAGTTGCAATAAAAGAAGGCCCATAAAATAACCACGTTATTCTGATAAATATTTCTAGTTACATAACATTTAGGATATATGATGATCGTTCTTAGCACAAACAAATGAAAAACCATATACAATTTCACCTTAACATCAGGATTTTGGGATTTGAGATACTGTCCAACACCAGATACAGTGCCACCACTTCCAATTCCCATTATAAAGATGTCAACTTTTCCATTAGTATCTTGCCATATCTCGGGACCAGTTGTCTCAAAATGCACCTGTTATATAATAATAACCACAACAATCACACAAATGTGGAGGAAAAATCCCTAAAAACACAAGACAAACACTCATTGATCTCTCGGTAAAACGTTTTTGAGGGAGGGGGGAGGACTGTAGTGCATTTTTCCTACAGGACTCTATATAGTGTCCATGTGAGTTGTTGAATAAGTGTGGACCAATTGTAATGTGAACCCCACACTTGATCTAACGACTCCTATGAGCACCACGATGATTCCTTATTAGATTAGTTGAATCTTTGGTACTTAAAGAAGTGCGAGATTGGTGAATCTATTCTATTGAGTTACTTGAAAATGCAGATATTAGATCTTGTACTATAAATGCACTACAAGCCCCCCTCGATTCTGTGTTGTAACCTGTGCATTGGCAGGGTTTGAAAATTGTTGAAGCATGAAAGCGTCCGGGGTGGATTCCAAAAGTTCATAAGCCTTCTTAACAGTGCCTCCCATCCCCTTGGTTGGATCAGTGAGGATTAAATCAGCTCCAAATGCTCTCATAGTTACCCTCCTTTCCAAGCTCGTGTAGGAGGGCATGGTCAAGACCATCTTGTACCCTTTCATGGCTGCCATAAACGCCATGCTGATCCCCATGTTCCCCGATGTTGGTTCAATCAACACCGTCTGATATTCAATAACCAATTAATCAAGGGTGAGTAAGAGCGTTGGTCAAATGAGCTCAACGTACTGAATAATATCAAAATCTTTGCTGACCTTTCCCGGAGTGATTAACCCTTTCTTTTCTGCATCATTGATCATGGCCAGGGCTGGTCTGGTGATCGGAAAAATTATCATAAATTACAATATATGAAGCACAAGAGAGGATAGAGCTTTGACAATGAAGAGCTAACAATATATATAGATATACCTGTCTTTGATGCTTGCAGTGGGCTGCATCATCTCTTGTTTGACAGCAACATAGGCTCCACAGCCTTCAGTAACTTTGTTAAGATATACAAGGGGAGTTCTCCCAATAAGCTGAAATACAAGCGATATCTTTGGATCAATATATACGATAGGAACAACACTCCTCACTAAAATAAGGAGGTATTAGATAATCTAATAAATCAGCTGAGATTGGAGTAACTGATGCTCTGGTTGATGATGAACAACCAATGGTGCCTATGTGAAACATGCCTTTAGATTTTTGCATTCTTGTTCTGTTTTCAGGGTTGGGAAGATCATTAATGTACTAGTAAAAATCATAAATACCCAAAAAAATTCAATGATTTATCAAAAAAATGTTCATAAAAATCATAAATACCCAAGAATTCTAATGATATTTTATAACTAGTAATAACCCATGCTTACGGCACTCTTAACAAAATTCAAAATTAGTATTAAATTTTTTATATAGTTGAAATTTTAGACAAAAAATTCAAATTGAAAAACTATGATAATGCATAGTTTTAATTTTTTTTTTCCAAAATTTTAAACCCTAACCGTTAGTATATGTATTTTGGTCTCTCTCCAATTAATTTTTAATAATTTTTAATACTACCATAAAATAAAACATAAATTATAGTATTTCAATTTAAAAGGTTCAACTTCCTAGAAATCATAGTTGGACAAAATTTTAATTGACAGTTTTAATTTGCATATACATTCTTGAAATATGGTGAAATTTAAAATATCTAAATTATTTTGTGAGACAAATGGTAATGGAATCTACTAAAATAAGAATTGAGCGAAAAATTAAAAATATAAAAATAATTTCAATCGTTGAATTAAAGAAAAAATAATTTCTTAATAGTTAGATTTTAATTTATAAAAGATGCATTTTAAAAATTATTTTGTTTTATTATATAGATATATAATTTTTTATTAAAATAGTTTAGATAAAAAAATATGTATTGAATTATAGGAATTTTTAGATATTTTTTGTCCAAAAAAATGTTTTTCAAGTATTATTCTTAGTAGTAAGATTTCAAAGGAGGATGAGATAAAACATTATCTGGAGATTCTAAACCAATTTTGGACAGTACAAGTCCTTATCCAAAGGTCGTTAACGCTTTTAAAACCACAGATGCCAAGTGGATAGATTAAAAACAATGAATTGGCGAACTATCAAGACATACTTGATCTCTCAGACTGCAGTCATGAAGAAATTGTAGAGCTAGAGGACAACAAATAAATAAAAAGAAAGAAAATAATAAAATAAAATAAACTTTTATTTGAGAAAAAAAAAGAAAAGATTAAAAAAAAAAAAAAAACAGCGACCTACCTGACGAAGTTGTCTAAGGGGCAGAATAGAAAAGAACTTAACAAAGGGGCGTTTGGAATTATAGAAAATGACATAAAATGAGGTAATTTATAATTATTTACGAGTTTATAATTTGTATAATAATATAAAAAATAAATAATAAATAATTTTTTAAATTTTTCAGTATTTTACGTAACAGTAAATGGAAAAAACAAAATGACTAATAACAGTAAATGAAAAAGAACTTGTCAAAGTAAAAATGATATGCCAAAAGATGAAATTGAGAGAGAGAGAGAAAGAGAGAGATTAATTACTTGAGATACTTCCTTCTTGATGTTAGTACCAGGAAGATCTTTGGGCAAATCCCTGATTCTTTGAACAAAAGAGGGATGAGAATCAACCATGGATTCGGTTGAGAACCATCTGGCTTTGACAAGCCCATCGCAGATTATGGATCTTCTCTTGATGATTGAGGAGGCTAAGGCAGCCATTAAGGGGGGAGAGAGCGATAAAAGGCTTAAGAACTCTTCTGGGTCAGTGGCGTCGCACTGTTTTCAGCGCCTCCGTTTCTCAACTTCAGTGTTCGCTTGCCATTCAAAGCATTTGTGACAAACATACAGAGGAAAAATGTGTTATTTATTGGTGAAGGGTGAGACTGGTATGGTAATCTGTGATGTGATCGCTCTACGTTTCGTTTGCGTTTGGGATTATATAAATTTATAGAAGTTAATATTTTATATTTTATTTAATAAATAAAATTAAAAATTTTATAGTTTAATAATTTGTATTTATAAAGGTTTGTAAAATTTTACATTTTATTTTTTTAAAAATTTCTCTCCTAAAATTTACGAAATATATTTTTTAACTTTATTAATTTTTTTTAATTTACTCTAACTTTTACTTTTTATTTTTAAAAATTTTTATCACACACCACTTTTTCAAAAAATAATAAGCAACAACATTGAAACAAGAGTTGCAAGAAATTTTTACTTTTTATGCCAAACACAACTTGGGTTGGGGATAGGTCTGGTACACTGCAGACCGTTAGATCACCTAATAATGTACTGTACAGTGTACCGTACAAATAATCCAATGATCTGCGGTGCACCAGATCTACCTCTTCCCAACGCAACCTACATTTGTTTGCCTATGTTTCATAGTATGGTCTCCACCCAATCACATAATTGTTTGAAAAAAATTACTTGAAAGCCAATGGTATATCTTATTGAAAGTTGGTGTATACTTCATTCTTTGAATTAGGTTTGGTTTGAGATGTAAAAAATATAGTTTTTTTTTTAATTAATTAGTAGTTAATTAAAAAGATTAATTTTTTATATGTTTGGGAAAGAAAAAATTTTAGTTTTTTGTTAATTTAACATTTTATCCTTAAAGGTTTAAAAAAAATTAAAATACAAGAGGATAAATTTGATTATTTTGTAAATAAGTCAAATAAGTCAATAAATCAAGATTCTCAAATGAAACCTTAGTAGTAACTAAAATTTAAAAGTTTAAATTTATTTTTTAAATTTGTTGTTTATTCACATTATTTATTTTACTCCACACTAAATAAATAATATATAAATAATTTAATATAAAAATATTAATTTTATATCATATATTGATTCCATAATTATCATGTCATATTATCTACTTCCAAATTTTATTCCTGCACAAATGTACTCACATGCTGAAATTAGGTGAAGTAAATGTGCATAGACGGAGCGAGGAAATTATATTTGAGTGGGCATTAATTATAAGACTAGTGAATTATATAAAAAGATTAAAGAAAAGTTTGATTATCGTTGAAAAAAAAAAAATAAGAGAAAGAAAAAGAGAAGGAGAAGGCTTCACTACCGTTGGAAAGAGGAGAGAGAGGGGAAAAAATATCAAAGTGAGAATAAAAACTTGGACCTACCACTCACAAATAAAAAAATGTATCTGCATACATATATAATTGCCAAATTTGGTTTTTGCTAGCATAAAGGGCGGTTTGATAAACCAAAAAAGTACATTTTTAACCATTTTATTTATATTTGGTAAAATTTTAAAAATCAAAAAAATTAAAAAAAAGATAGTAATTTTGTGTGTATGGTAATTTTTTTTTTTTTGGTAATTGGTAAACATTCGGATAAAGTGAAAAAAATTAAAAATAGGAGAAAGTTAGAATTTTTTTGTTTTTTGTTTTGGGAACAACCAACTGGACTCAAAAGTTTGGCGTTCAGTAAAAAAAAGTAATGAAAATTTTATTTTTTTAATTTTTATCTAAGCAGCGATGAATTTTTTATTTATTTATTTTACAAACAAGATTAACGCATCTAAAAGTTACGTTTTCTAAAATATTTTTTATGAAAAAATAAATTAATTAATTAAAAAAATTAAAAACTGTTTTATACCACATGGTAAGGCATCCATTCAGAGTGGTCAAACGCGCATCACCGTAGCAATATATATATATATATATATATCCCGTTTAGTTTGTAAATAAATTCTAAAAAATTCTATAAATCACTGTTAATTTTATATTACATCAACTTTTTTCTTTCACTACACGTATTACGAACTCTCAATTTATTTCACTTCAAACTCACTCATATATATTTAACTATTGGAAGCCCTCCTTATCATTTAGGGTATGTTTGGAGTTGTATAAAAGTGTATAAAATAAAATAATAAATAAAATAAAATTATAAAAATAAATATATCGTAATTTGTGTAATAAGTAAAAAATTTAAATTTTATGATCTTATAATTTATTTTTATAAAAATTTATAATATTTTATTTTATTTTATTATACTCTAAACGGAGCTTAATTCGTGACAGAGGTTTTGTTTATTTTGTTATTTTTAACTGTTTCTGGCAGGGGGTTCCTCACCATCGCGATCAACAAACAGTACTTAAATGTTTTTAAAACGAACAGTACCCAAAAGATTCGCCTATCGTTCCGGTTAGAGTGGAAAAAAAAATTTTTAAAAAATAAAAAATTTTAATAATTATTTATATTTTATTTAACTGTATAAATTATAAATTCATAACTTATTTTATTTTATCTTATTTTTTAATACGTTAAACTCACTCATCGACGAGATACCTAGACTTGGTGGCACAGTTAGCTCGAGATATGTGATCGAGAATTATTAAATTAAAATTAATTATTTAAATTTATTTATATATTTTTAATTTAAAAAATAAGTTTATTTGAACGGTTAAATTTTAATTTTTTGATATTTGATTTATTGCCACTAAGTTGACAGTCTCTCTCTTTCTATATATATATATATATATATATAAATATAAAGAGCGTTTGAAATGATCAAAAAATAATAAAATTTAATGAAAATTATGAATTTGTAATTTATATAATAAAATAAAAAATAAAAATTTATAAAAATTTTTAATAATTTTCAGATGTCGAAACGGAGCCACAATTGTTATTTGGGTGCTTTTTAGAGTAGTAAAAAATTAATAAAAGTTACGACATTGTAACTCATGCATTATGAGAAAAATATAAAATTGCTTAAAAATTTTTAGATTTTCTTTTTATTTTTTTTTTTATGAAATTTGATGCTGGCCTTTGTATCAGCAGACAAGGTGTCCTTTGACCAGTGGGTGTAGAACCCATGGAGTGGTCAATTGAAGCACGCAACCTTGGCTGCTGGGAGTGGTCAAAATTCTCACAAGCGCTGTAATGATCAGTTTGAATCTTCCATGCTACTGTGCAGTGAGAATACAAATTTTAATATCAATGTTATAGTTGAAATAAAAAATATTACTAATTATTTTTTAAATAATAAAATACTACTTATTACGTTGTTGTAATAAATTCTGTTTTAACAATTCTAGTGGAATATAAAAAGAGGCAGACTTATGATATTTAATTAGTAAAGGAAAAATATATATTTTTAAAATAAATAAAAAACAAAAGTCAAAATATATTGGGGATAAAAGTTTAATAATAATGTAAAAATATAATTTACAAAAAAAAACAAAATTAATAATATTTAGATATAATTTTTCCTAGTAAGTGGGGCAATTACCACCAGTGACCCTTTAGCAAAGCCGCCTATAGAAATAAATGTTATTTTATTACCAAAATTTTCAAAAAAATAATATTTTTTAAGTAATTAAAGTGATAATTAAATGATTTTTTATTTTTAGATTGATTGGACACAACTCCGCTCCATTATCCTAGTTACCTTTTAGGGTAAATTACAAAGTTCAATCCTTCCTTAAATATTTAATTAAATATATAGATCACATTTTTTAAATATTATGATAAATTTTTTTTGTTTTACTAATATTATTATCATTGAACCCTAACTATTAAATTTGTTTAATATTAAGCAAAATACTTACCTTTATATAACTTATTTTTCATTATTTAAATATGTAAAGTGTTTCAAAAATGAGTAGTAATCTCTTTACATAATATCTGATACTTGATAGAATTTATTTATTATTATTATTATTTTTTTTTGGTAACTGATAGTGTCTACACTATTCTATGTACATTTTAATTAATTCTTAGAGGGCTAAAATTAATTAACAAATAAACTCTCTAATAATTAGAAAGAGATTCAAACTAACGACGACTAAGAAACAAATCCAATCCCTTACTAGTGGAATTAATTCTTAAACTTCAACGTTTACCATTTAAAAAATGTGAGGGAACGGAGCTCACCGTCCTTCCTGTGCAAATGGCTTGGCAAAATAGATCAGTGCCACGTGGTGATCGCGACTGGGGAGGAACATAGGCCAATATATATATATATATATATATTTCTTTGTGACGATCATCAAAACATTTATGTTAAGTAATTAACCATTTGTTTTTTCTTGATGGGCCCTTTTCAATTGGGAAGCAAATGCTCCTTCCCTTTCATTTTTAAGCCATTGGTTTTGGTTTATGGGTGTATTTGGTTTATTAAATTTTACTAAAAAATATAAGAAAGTAAAAAAATTATTAATTTTTTTAACTAAATTTCGTGATGTGTCATTTTTATACAAATTTTTTTAATTTTTTTTACCATCTAAACACCTCTTAAAATTTGTTTCACTTAATTAATTTATTTTTTTTACCTTGCAGCAGTAAATCAATTATTAACTTTTATCAGGGAATGAATATTTAATTAAAATAATAATATTAAACAAAACATAAGAACACAATTAGAATGTTATTGACACGTACAAAGTTATTGATTTAAAAAAAAAAAAACGAATCGACATAAAAAAAATACATTAACTGTAAACTGAAAAAAAAAATTGATTCTATCTTAAAATAAATCAACAGCGCAAATTTTCACTCTTACATCTGTATACTATTATATAAAGACAACACTGAGAATATTTGATGAAACTAAAAATTAATGAAAATTTGATTTTGGTAAAGTATTTTTGCCTTCTTTTGTTAATACCTTTTAACTTCTCACAGTAATTAATATTTTTCATATAAATAAAAATTTTTTTTAGTAACTATCACTTAATTAAGTAATATTTCTTAAATGTCCTTTTTAACCATTTATTATCTTTATAATTTTTTATATTTTTAAGTGCCACCTAATTATAAATTATTTACTTAAATACTATTTAAAACTCGCAATCTAATATTTTAAAGTGTTTCCATATATTTTTTTATTTTAAATTCAATTAGTAATTTATTTAAAATTAAAAAAAAGCGCACACACACTATGTGCGCGTATCCACGTCTCGTATCCAATAACTCGAGGCCTTAGTACTTCTCTGATTGGAAGTGTTGGCTACATTTGGTATCTCAAAAAGTGAGAAAAAATGAAATAAAATGTGGTTTAAAAAAATTTTTTGTGTTTGGTGCACACCGTTTAAAGAGCATTTTTGGAGATAAATAGGAAAATTTCGTTTCGACGGATTAGATTTTCGTTTGGACGGATTCAAAATTTTAGACAATCATGACTTATTTACACTACAATCCGTTCAAACGAATTATAGAAACCATTTGGACAAAAGTTGTCCGTACGATTCCGTCAGAACGATTTTTATAATCCATTGGAACGGTTTTAGAAACACCACAAAAAAGTTAAAGTGGGTGTCATTTTGTAACTTGGGAGTCCATGGTGAGAATGGCAATAAAATTTTTGCTATTTGATTAACTAAATTCTAGTTATTGACTTTTTTTTTTCAAAAGATATTGAACATTTTTTAAATTTTAAGAAGGTAAGAATGTGTTAAATTTTATAGAGATTTTCAGAAATTTTCAAATATTTTCATTAACTTTTTGTGCACCAAACGCAACCGTTGTTTCAATTTCTGTGTAAGCAACACTATACAAGGGTCAGTTTCGTAAATGCACTATTTTATCGAGCATGTGTACAAATTAATAAATTGAAATCGCGTGGCCTTATTTAGAAAAACAGAAATTAATATTTACATGGACCTCCATAATTAAGGTAAATGGATCAACAAATTACAACTTTGCGGGAAACTACCATTACAAATTAATTCAAATTCCAACAAATAAAGTTATAAAAGGGCTATTTCAAATTCCAACAAATAAAGTTATAAAAGGGCTATTTGTTAGAGAAATTAGAAAAGCATTCAAGGGGAATACTGAGTTGTCATTTGGGAAAATAAGGGTTACCAATTACTAATTTCTTGAAATTTTTTAAAATGATTAAATTTATTTTTATACATTTTAAACTTTTTTTTAAACATTAAAGGATAAAAGCGTCAAAATAAGAAAATTTTAAAAAGTTAACTATTAAAAAGTTAATTTTTTCTTTTCTTAATTAAAAAAAATTAAAAATTTAACAATGCCAAAACTATCTCACACTCCGTTTAAAAAATTCTACTATTAGAATTGATTTGATTTGGTAAATAAAATTTTGTATTTGAAATATATTTTAAATTTAATAATTGAATCGATTTAGTTTAAGTGAAATATCAAATTTGACCAAATGAATATGAAATAAAAAATATTATAAATATGATATACGAGAATAAATTTGTCAACTTGCTTATATTGTTTAAAAAATAATGAATCCAGTCTTATTATTTTTGATTAAATTTTAAATTTTATAAAACTCTTAAAATTTAAGTTATTTTATTTTATTTTATTTTCAAACAAAATTTTTATAAAATAAAATTAAACCTGGTCAAATTTACCATTTCACTCAACGAAGCGTTGGGTATTTTAATCATTTATGATTTATGAGTTCTGTTTGGAGCTCTATCAAATAAAATAAAATCTTACAAAATTTTACAAATACGAATTATGAGATAATAAAATTAAAATTTTTCACTCACTGTATAAATTACGAGATATTTAATTTTATAATTTTATTTTATTTTATACACTTTTATACAACTCTAAACACACACGTGATATCGATGAAGTGAGTTGTCCACGACACATATCAAAGGAGTTTTAATCTATCTCATCAGCCATCCAACCATTTGTTTAATTCACTTGATCAACTTGATAATGATTGCACGGGGGTGTTAATGATTACGGTGGTTTTCGATTTGTAAAAAAATATAAAAAATAAAATCTAAATTCGGTGTAAAGGTGGTTCTAAAAATTGATAAAAATTAAATTTTTTTTTAGCATTTTTTAAGAAGATCCAAACACGCGCGAACACCTTTGCCCTACTGATATTAGAGGTCGATGCACAAGTAATCCGTGTGAAATTTTTTTTCCTAGTATTCAATAAAAATGTTTTTATAAATGTATACAAAGATAAAAATGATTATGAAATAAAAAATATTTTAGTTTTCTTTTATAAATACACAGAGATAAAAATGACTATGAAATAACAACATTTTGATAAATTTATATAAGGATTAAGATTTATGAAATATGAAACATGTAAAGAGTTAGTTTTAGAGTTGTTTTTGTCAATATAAAAAGAATAAAAATAATTAAGAAATAGAAAAATATATTTTAAGTATTTTTAAATTTAAACCTGATAATTGAATTTTTAAATTTAAAAATTTTTGAATTTAAATTTAAATTTGAAATTTTTGAATTTAAAAATGTTATGTACTTAATTTTGGAGGTATTTTTATTAATTTAAAAATATGAGTTTCACCAAAATTAACACTTTATAAAGAAAAAAAAAAAAAGAGTTTTACCAAATCTGTATCGGATGTAATTTCAACCCTATATGAGTAAGTATTCTAGAAACACTAATAATTTTTATTTTTAGTGATGGAGTACTCCGCAATACAGGGGTAAAATTTATAATTCGTATGCTAAAATTATCTTTTAAAATAAATAGGACAAAAGTAAAAATACAATAGGTAGAAGTTAAATAATAATAATAATAATAAAAATAATTTATCAAAAATAAGAATAAAATTAATAAAATCTTGATGTTATTTTTTGAATCTGGACCCGCAATGCCCCAATTAAATTCTAACTACATTTTAATAAAAAAACTTAACTTGATTAAATTTTATGTAAAAAAAACACTTCTCAAATGGGTAAACTTTGTTAATATTATCATATACTTTGTTTTTTTTGGTTATTTTCTATTTTTACAGTCAATTTTTGGATTAATCACCAAATACATTTTTAATTATAATTTTCGGGATATTTTCTAAAAATATATTTTTAAAAATAGTTTTCTAAAAATCAATACCAACCATGATTACTTGTGAATTTTATCTATTTATTTATTTATTTTAAAGTCTCAATCTAGATGACCTGCCTAGCTAGATTGAGAATTAATTATTTATTGGGGTTGATATATTTGCCTTACTAATAATGACATGCAAATTAAAACAACCATATGCAACATACACTAGGCCGGATATTTTGGTTTTCGATTCTTGTATAGAGGTCACCTCTGTATGTGTATGTAACTCATTCACTTGTCCACAATGGCTGATCGCAGATACTCGAGTTTATCTATCGAAGTCACCACAAATGTCACTATCACATCCTTCTCATTCAAAATTTTAGTTAAAAAAAATTAAAATATAATATTACTTTAATATATATATATATATATATATATATCTTACTACTGTATAAAGTATGTTTATTGAAAAATATTTTTTACATAAAATTGTCTCATAAAAATCAAATATACCTAAAAAAATCCATTATTTAATACATATTTTTTTTACTAAAAATATATTCATAAAAACTATAAATACCTGAGAATTCTAATAATTCGATACATATTTTGTTTCACAAAATTTGCTTATAAAAAATTATAAAAATATCTTCATAAATATCTTAATATTAATCATAAAAATCATAATATCCTCATAAATATCATAAAAATTATAAATATTTTCACAAATGCTTAAAAAAATTATGAATTATGATTTTTATGAGGATATCTCTAGACCAAAAAAAAAAAAAAAAAACATTGTATACTAACATGGGGTTATTTTAGGTATTTATGAGAATGTTGTGATTTTTATGATTAATATTAGAATATTTATGAGACATTTTAAGATATTTATGAGGATCTTATGATTTTTATGGTTAATATTAGGATTTTTTATAAATTTTATGAGGATATTTTCGTAAAAAAATATATATTAAATCATGTAGTTATTTTAAGTATTTATGAGGATATTTATGTGTTTTAGGATATATATGTGAGGCTATTTAAGATTTTTACCAAAAATACAATTTACCTCATGATTTTTATTAGGATATTTATAATTTTTATGAATTTTACGAAGATATGTAGTCATATTTTTATACAGTAGTAATAAAATATATAGTATACAAACTACCCAAATATATATATATATATATAGTATATATACATGTATATATATAAAATAATAAAAATGTTTTTAATGTATTGAATAATTAGCATTCTTAGAAATTTATAATTTTTTAAGATATATATATATATTTATGGAATGATCACTACTATAATAATTGATAAAGATCACACTGAGAAACTCATAAAGATCACAGTATTAGAAAAAACATGATAAAGATTTGTGAGTTAAATTTTTTATCTCAGTCTAATTAAAAAATTGAGATAAAATGTTATTTTAATACTTTTTAAACTTTTTATCTCACTTTTGCTGAAACCGTGATTGTATTTAAAACAAGATAAAAGATCAATGAAAACCATCTATAGAAAAAACTGAGATAAAAGATCAGTGGAAATTATCTCTAGAAAAAACTGAAATAAAAGATTAGTGGAAACATATCTAAAAAAAATTGATATCAAAAAGTGAGAAAATTTATATCTCAAAAAGCGAGAGACAATGTTGTTATTTTTTTCTCTATATCTCTCTCAAACAATTTTATTTATCACTTTATATGATTTTAATTAGATTTCATAAATTTTATTGTAATATTTATTTATTAATTTTAATTAATTGAATATGCTATAAAAACTATAATCATAGATCAATAAACAAAAATATTTTTAAATTAATGTTAAAATTAAATTTATCAAATCAAATTAAAATAACGCTAAATGTATAATCATTATTTTTTTCAGTAAATATATGGGAGTAGTCTTCATAATTTGTATCACTTATAACAAGGTGAATGTTAAATACTTAATATCTAATAAACGTTTAATGTATCTTTAATATTAATTATATTAAAAGTGATATTATTTTATATTTTGTTGGAAGTGATAAAAATTAAGAAATAAAAATAATAAAAAATTTATTTTTTTCTTTTTAGAGCTAATTTTTTAATATAATCATTGATAAAATTTTTTGTATTACAAATCAATTTCTAAAATAGTTTTCAAAAATTTTGTTTTGAGCAATAATTTTCTAGAACTAAAATAAACGCGACCCAATTACTCTTAAAAATATAATACAGAATGAAGAAATAAATAATGAGTTATGATTAAATATATACTATACACAAAGATTAAAGGAAAATAAGAAAAAGAATTAAAATCATTTTTAATTAAATATGATAGATATTCATAAATTATTTATTAAATATTCGCATGGTATTATATATTGATTATGATTTCAAAAAGTTAAAATAATTAAATAAAGGTAAATTTTTTATTATTTTTCTCGACCAATTGATCAGGAAAAGTGTAAATTTTAGCTACTAATTGGTTGGCAAAAGTCATAATAAATTATTGTAAAAAACTCAAAATAATTAAATTAAAATAATATAATTTTATTCATTTTTTTAATAACCCGAAAAGTGATAAATTTTTGTTTTTGTATATTAATATGTAAAATGTATATGTAAATGATAGTTTCGACTAGCGGTCAATTACACTAACTTTCAGAGGAATGGCACGAGTTCGATTCTCAATAGAAACAAAAGATATCAAATACATAAAGTTGCTATAATGATAAAGCACCAAATAGTGCTATGATGGCATGATAGGAGGTTGTCATATGATTTTTTATTATTTTAAAAATTAATCCATTTTTTCAGTGTGATTATTTTTCTATATTTGATCACTATTTTTCAAAAAAATGTGAGATTAAAATTCATAAGATCACATAAGATTTCTTTTCATCTCGATTTTTATCATAAAATATCACGCTTTTAGTGTGTGATTGTTGTAAATTTTTTATCACGATTTCATCTCAGTTTTTACCATAAAATATCACACTTTTAGTATGTGATTGTTGTAAATTTTTTATCACGATTATAAACTGTGATCGAAAAGAAGTGACTTACAATCTTACTTGAATCAATCACGCTTTTGTTACTGAGATAAAAGTGAAACATTACACCTAAAAGCTGTGATATTTATGCATTTTTTTTAGTAGTGGGTCATAATATATATACTATACATACATATATAATATAATATTAAAAAATTAATGTATTAAATAATAAAAATTCTTAAATATTTATCATTTTTATGAATATATTTTTGATAAAAAAATTATAAATCCATAACCTTGTAGTGGGAACAACCCCCATTGTCAAGATATCAACGATGATGACCCCATCCTCAAGATTATCAACGATGATACCACGTTTAGAGATGATAAAAAGTGATATCAAATATGATAAAGTAAAGTAAGTCGTGAGTTCGTAATTCGTATAGTAAAATAAAAAGTGAATAAATTTTAAAATTTTTAAATATTATTTTATTATTTTTCAGAATTTTGATTTAGTTTAGTTTCAAAAATTTTTTTGTCACCTTAATAATTACAGTGGGTTTGGGTGTTAGTAACCCCGAGTACATGAAGAATAATTATTTTAATTAGTACATTTAAATAATTTGTGATTGTATATATAGTTAATTATATGTATGTTCTTTTCAAGTATATGCCTTGTGACACTTGTATTTGTAGGAAACCCATTGGATTCATAATATAAAAGTCGACAGACATTTAGGTCTTAAAACAAAATGCCATTTATATAATTCAAACAGGCGAATCCCAAACTAGAAAGATTCGGAATCCAAAATAGTATCTTCTTCTTCTTCTTGACCACTTGCTTTTCTACCACTTAATACTATTTTTACGATTTTAAATAAAATATAAATTGAAGTTAAAGAAGTAGAAGAAGAAAGAGAGAAAATTCATGGGCTTTGGATCTCGCAGAGAAGATTAATATTTTTCCGCTGGCATTTGGATACGCAGATCAAAATTATTGCTAAACTCCAAAAACCGAACGTCACTCTGCACCGACTCTGAGGTAGAACCATGAATTACACGTGATGATCAATAACATTGGCTTTTACTTATTACTTTTCAAAAAGATAAAAGAATACTAATTAAAAACAACTATTTTTGGATGATATTAAAAAATTAAGTTAATTGCCCTTAGACATTTTTATTTTTATCTCCTAACTTTATAAATGTATAGTAATATATCCTGTAACAAAAGTAATAAAATTGATGGAATCACTGAAATTAACAGCGCGTGTAATTCACGCTTTAATATATGTAAGTGTTCTTCCCTGTCATTCGTTCTGTTGTGCTTCATGTTATGGTGCTTCGACACTGTGTTCTGTTATTTTTAAAAGATTTAGATTTGAAGGTACACCAAATTTCCATTAAATCACAAATAAATCTCCAAATCTCCGGCTGTTGCTACTTCTGACCGGCAAAATCACTCCTGCTGCTGCATGCTGCCGACCCCACCGCTCTACAGGTGAGTGATTTAAGGTTTTGATTATATAAATGGTATTTTTGACATTTTAACACTTGATGTAATAATGTTAGTTTTGTCACTTTTGTATATAATACAAGAGTATTTGTGCACATTTATGAAGTTGAAGAGGTAAAAGTAAAAATAGACCTAATACAAGAGGTGTAAAGACAATTAAGACTAAAAAATTTATTAATCTCAAACTGGGTAGAAATTTAAATAGATAATATAGTCATAAAAATTAAGAAAAAGTAAAAGCTAAATAAAAACATATTAATTAGGATTTTTGTGGTTTGGTTTGTAATTCCCTCCGCTGATTTTTCAATATATTTGTTAAAAAAAGACATAAATAAAAAATTTGTATTTAACTAAATTAGAGATAATTAATTAAAATACGCACAAATTGACTTGAATATTACGCCATGCAAACAAAACATGTCTAAGGTTATGGAACTTTAATTTATAAATAAAATGCCGACTAAAATGTTATTTGATTTTAAATTTTGTTTGTGTCATTGTCAAATTAATATAGTGGTATTTATTTAAGAGATTTGTAAAGTATATAAATATTTAATTAGTGGTGAAGCTATTAAAGCGCTGTAGTGGGCTGTACTCGGCCAAAATTTTAGCCCAAAATATTTTTAGTACTAATGATATATAACATCATTATCCAATTGTTTATAATTCAGTTTAATCCCAATCCCATAACCAAGGGCAAAAAAAATTACTAATTTAATTTAATACGAAGTCACAATCAAATTTAATGTTAAATTTACACCTCTGAATAAGAAAAATTCTTAATTTCACCCTTGCCCTTAACTTCTCACATTCTACCATATTAGTGAACAGTGTTTTGTGGACTGTAAAAATTAAAAATAAAATAAAAATTTAACATATATATATATATATATATATATACCTTATGATAAAAAGTACTACATGGAATACAATTTTAGTTTCTAAACAATTAAAAAAATGAGTGTGCATCCCTCAAAAGATGGATGTTTTCTAAGGATGAGTTTAAAAAGAAAAAAATTAGTTTTTTTTAATTAACTACTAACTAATTGTTAAAAAAATTAGTTTTTTTGTTGGAAAGAGAAAAAATTAATTTTTTAATAGTTATTTTTTTAATTTTTTATTAATCTAGAGGGTATTTGGCAACTCAAAAATTAGTAAAAAAATACCAAAAGTTGATTTTTGTGTGTTTGATAAAATCACAAATTTTTTCACTTTTTTGATTTGCTACAGTAAAAAGTACCACTTCATAATTACAACTTTTTTGATTTGCTACAGTAAAAAACATACAAAACACCAAAAAGTTACCACTTTTTTGTTTTGCTACAGTAAAAAATTTACCAAACACCCAAAAGTTACTAAAAAATACTAAAAATTTCACTTGGTTCAACCAAACACACAAAAAAGTGTAAAAAAAAAAAAAAAACAACCAAAAAACAACCAAAACTTAAATTTTTTTTTAACTTCCAAACACACCCTCTAGATACTTTTGTCCTTCTGTGTTTTATAAAAAAGTTCAAAATGTAAATTTATTAAAAAACTAATAATTTTTTTTCCCCAAACCAACACTAACGGTAATTCTCCCACTACGAATGAAAATTTGGTGGGTTTGGAATAGATTCAACTCAATCCTACTACCAGTTCCCCCCCCCCCCCCAACAAAAACAAAAAAAAAAAAAAAAACCTACTACAAGCCTTTTCAGAGGGATATTTTGACATTGTGTGGAAGCTGTTAAAATTGGATGATGAGAAAAGTTACCGTTATAACTGTGTAATATGGATCAACTTTTTGACCTTACCTACAGCTAAGCGATAATTCCAACTGTGCATAGAGGGTCTCGCTGGGCTGCATGATTGTGTGTTTTTTCCATTTGGAAAGGGTCCTGACAAGTCAATTTTTGACTTCGAACATCAGGGTTCGAATTCTCGCGGACCGAACCTCCTTGCTAGGAGATCGTTGGGTCATCCTGACTTACCCTCTCACGTGCTTGTGGGGCCGGGGCGTAAGGACTGACTAAGGTGTCCAGTAACACACCTTTTTGACTTCGAAGTCAAAAGCCAAATTGTGTTTGGGAACCGATCCAGTTACTTATATTAGTTGGCTTCTGGCCTATTAAAATTACCAAAATAACCTCTAGTGGACCACGAATGCAAAACGCATTAGGCAATTGTACGGTAAAACGGTAATCCAAATCCCTAAAATGGTACAAAAAGCTATATTTTTTTTCCTTTCTCAAATGCAAATAACTAGCCGTTTTTAAGCTGACTTGTTAGAATGGTGGGTCAGATACATTTCACTCAAGACTCCATTAAAAAAGGTTGATGTTTCAGCGGAGCACAAATTGCTTCAAAATTTTTATTCGTTGCAAGGTCACTGGGAGTTGTTAAGATTTTCAAAGAAAGTTTATTGAGGGATTGTTTGGTCACATTAAATTTTACTAAAAATTATTAATTTTAACTAATTTTTATACTTTTTTTTCAATCAAAATTTTTTACCTATCACCTTTGTATCACATTTTTCTACTTTTAATATACTTTTCCCTACACTTTTATTTATTAAACAGACCGTGAATTGTGAAGGTCGGTTGAATAATCACTAGTAAGTTCGTTTAAATATTATTGGAAAGTACAATGGAAAGTTTGTTAGGAAAGTCATCCCAACTAGCGGCGTAATTTTCGATATCTTTATGATTGTTTCAAGATTTTTTTTTTAAAGTGAGAAAAATCATTTAATATTCTTTCTTTTGTTTTTGTAATTCCTTCTCTATTATTGAAAGTTGATAATAGAAAGTCAGATATATTGTATTCATGAATATAAATAATTTGCTAAATTACGTAAATTTTATATTCTTGTGTGGTTGCTTTCGATTCATTTTCTTTGTATAACATGTCTATAACACTAAGGCCCTGCTTGGATGCAAGAAATGCTCCCCTCAAAACTGATACCCCCTCATACGTGTGGGTTGTCATGTTTCGGATTTTCATAACCGAATGCCTAGGAGTGACTTGAGATTTATTTGTTGGGTATAAAAATAAGATAATAATACGCTGTCACACCCCAAAATTTTCCTTCAAACTGGGGTTGACTCGCAAAAAAATTTAAGATATTCAAAATCCCTTGTTTATCCTAAACAATATTTATAAATCGTTGGACTGAATCATTTGATGGGATTTCAACTACAGGACACAAAATAAAGATAAAGAAAAATATTATAGAGTCATCTAAGTGTTCCAACCACGCGATTAACATTACATACCAAATAAAAGCAAATTAGGTCTAAGCTTAATAATTGCAATCATCGAACAATTATTACAGACCACAAAAATAAAGTCCTCCAGCTCTGTGCAGGAAAGAAGAAAAAAATAGATAACTCTTTTGATGGAATATTTAAGAGAAATTAATCTCTTTCCAGCTCATCTTCAGTATCACTGTACTTAATATCCTGAAAATAATATTCCCACAAGAGGTGAGCTACTAAAACCCAGTAATCAGAATATCTTAGATGCCTATATGCAGTGGTTGTAATGCTACACTGTATTAAGTGACCCACTACAGTGAATGTTTTTAGGTGGCATACTGTTTATGCAACAATTAATTCAATAGATCTCAACTGAATAATGTAAATTATACTTACAACGGTTCGATGAAACCGTCACCGTAACTACTACTTTACTTACATGTAAAAATAGTTAAATATTGATGTGTGTACCACAATGAAGTCTGTGTCGCAGTGGTAGGGATCTCATATTTAGATCTTCAAGATCTCGGAATCAAATCCCGTAACAAACCTCTCTTGTTTATGTATGAATGATGTGTTGGAATTATTTAATTCTATTTAATTCCTCTTGATAAATATTTTATAATATAAATCCTCCTAAGATAATCATACTCCTATCCTCCTCTACCCACAGTCTTGGGAACCAGTGACTTTACAGGCTTAGCATCCAATGCATACCGACGGTGTCACCCACCAAAAACCTAACCGTCGCGACGGGCTACCTAATTGATCAGATCAGAAGGGAGCATCTCCCAAATAAAATGTATGTTCCCATCTTCATTTAAAAGGTCATTTCTACCCACCCATCACCCCATTGCCTAAAATAACTTTAGCACCGAGTGCCTTAATTTCTTCTCACCCTTTTACATTCCCAAGAGTACCTTGTATGGAAATAAGACATTTTTAATAACAACCGGTAATGTTTCCGGGTGATGAATCAAAAGTAGGATTATTTAGTCACATGCAGTATATTTTTAAGTACTTTATCTAAATCCATAATTTAATAATAATTTTCAATAAATCAAATATTTAACATAGTCACCAATATCATTATCACAAAGGTAAGTACTACATGTAAATTAACAAGTAGTAAGTAAAAAATAATTTAGAATACGAATTAGTATTTTAGTTAATTGTTTTGATAAGTTTACCGTACCACATTTGATAAGAATAAAATTATTTATAATGATATATTAATTAAGCCGAGGTTGGTAGCTTAGTGGGTGGGCGACCTTAATTGCGATTTAAAGTGCAAGTTCGAACCTCATTGGCTGTAAATCTCGATTTTTGCTTCTTTTACCTTTTATTTTATTATTTTATGGAATATAAAGATAATAAATAGCTCTTGGACTTATATTTGATTTTTAGCAAAATTGATAAATTTTATTTTATCCAAAATAATTTGAATAAATTTTCAATCATCATCTTATTTATAACCAAACCCTTATCATAGTTTTTCGGCTTCAAGATATCCACAAATGTCCACAGAATTTCAATGTTTAGGAAGGTATTAAATAAGTTTCATTAAATTCACTAATCATAAAAATATAGTTATATAACATGCTAGGTTGACAAAACAATGCCTAAAAATAGATTAACTTCATTTACGGAAAACCAAATGAGAAAAGAACAAGTCCATTATTTCTTTTGGGCATTTTATCAAATACTGGGCATTTTATTTTGAATAAGCCATCCAACTATCCATGATGAAACTGATTATCTAAGTCAATTATCATCAATATTAGAGTGTCAAATAATACATAATATCCAGTTTAGAATAATTTCATATCAATAGAAATTATTAACATGACAATAACTAACAGAAGATAATTAGAAATTTAAATAAATCTTTAAACATAAAATTCTAAAAAAAATCCAAACAAGTATCAATTAAAAACAAAACAGAAATAGCAGCTTGCAAGAAAATTCATATAAAATAGAGCAGAACTCTCATATCTATAAGCTTTATATATGTAGAAATTAGACTTCAAGACCTACAACTTTCATGTTTTATACTTTTTAAAATTATAAGGTCTAAAGGTACAAAAACAACATTGAATTCAGTTTGTTCAGAAAATACAGTTTTACACGTGCTCAGTATTTTGGGCATAACGTTTGACTCACAAATCGGATTGATGCAATTCTTTTTGGGTTGGAAATAAAATTAAAAGAGCGATAACTTTTATGTTTTAGCCGAAACCTAATTCCACTGTTTTAGGAGTCAGAAGCACATTAGAAGTTACAAATAGAGAGCTGTCAGCATACTAAGTTACATCAGTCAAAATTTTGGCTTCCCTACCCCCAATATACGGGTATTTATTTTTATCACAATCAAGTTTCATACTTCAAACCAGAAAAGGCATCAAATATATTTTAGGAGATTCGTCATCCTACCTCAATGAAGATATTAATGACCAAGTCTGAGAAGGAAAAATGAGTTGAGCTTTGATCACCACCCAAATTGAAAAATTCCAAGCCTTTCTTCTTCCTCCAAACAACACCAAATGTCCAACCACACTTGATAAAAATATATATTTTTTTCTCTCTTATATTTTTTTTCTCTTTGAAGGCACATAATTTATAAGAATCATGGGAGTGTTGAGAAGGTTATTGGTGGAGAAAATAATCATGCTTCAAATCAACTAAGGTAAGATCATGCATATACAATTGGTAGCATGATCCAAGAATCATGCTTGCTTTTTTACTATCTAACCATATAATTTAAGAAAGGTGATGGAGGATAGATGAAAATGGGTGGCATGATCCGGGAATCATGCTAACTTTTTGACAAATTAACAAAATGTTTTAAATCATGCTACCTTTCAAACAAAATACTTTAAATCATACTAGCTTTTTGACAAATTGAACAAAATGCTTTAAATCATGCTTGCTAAATAATTTGAGAAAGATGCTTTTAAGGTCATCAATGTAGGGTCTTCCTTTTGTCTAATTAGCCAAATAATTTGAGAGATTGTGAGAGATGTATGGAAGAAGGGATGGATGGAAATAAAGTTTGCCGGGAAATAATTTAGAACTACTATTCATGAGTTAACTCAGTGAGTGATAAAGTGAGTTGAAGTGAGTTGAGGTGATTCAAAGAAAATGGTTGACCCATGGGTTAATGGGCTTGGTTTGAACCAAATAGGTAATTGGGCTAGGAAGTGTTTGGATAAAAATTTTAGAAATTCTACATTAAACTCCCACATAGGGTGAATTTCAATCCGAAAATCTTTCTAACTAATTTTATTATTCCAAAAATTTTCAAACCCTCAATTTTCTAGATTTTTACTATAACAAATATCACCACCACACTTAAACAAATTAATTAAGAAAAAAATTCAGATTATTACATGGGTCCCACATTTTTGCCATGGTTTGGCAAGTTCATTTTATTTACCCCCCTCTCCAGATAAATTTTGGCATGGGTCCCACACTTTCCCCCCCTTGGGGGATAATTTTTGGACACCCTTGGGTTTAGCTAAAAATCCCAAAAATTATCTCCCTCTAAGTTGACTGCTTTTGACGTTTTTAGCTCTCGTTAACTGTTTTATTAACTTGATCAAAATAAATATAATACTAGTAAAAAAAATAATAGATAAACCAACAAGTCAAAATAAATATAATTAAAAAAATTTGGATAATAACTAACCATTCAAAAGTACATATTAAAAAAAAGTTCTTTAAATAAATTTATAAAAAATTAAATTTTCAATGAAATAAATAATATAACTTCAAATTGTCTAAAAATAATTAAATAGAGTGGTTTTACAATTTAATATTTAATTTAATGGGTAACAAAATTTGGGACAGCACAAGGACAAAAAAGTCATTTGACTACTTTTTCCATCATTCACCCCCTCTTATTTATAAATATCCAAACCAAGTCAAAAGTTATCCCATTCCATAAACATCACACAATGTGTGCCAACCCTCTAAAAATAATACCCCCTCTTATCTTATACTCCCTTTAAAATTTATTCATTTGAAATTTTAGCACCATCTAATCCGGCCCTAAAGTCCATTCGGTTTTTACACAGCATAGCTTATTAAGTAATAGCCAAAAACTAGAATTTATTTATTTATTTATTTGCTTCTGAAACGAACATAAAAGGTAAAGCAACTTTACTTGGAACCCGAATAATACCAACTTTTAAGTTAAAAAGCCAACTAAAAATAACTTTAGTGTTCCAATTTGCTGTAAAAAAAATTATTCATAGCATTTGTTAACAAATAAAAAAAATCAACTATTACTCAAATTAATGTACGTATATTATTTGGTATTGACTAAAATAACTGATTTTTTTATACAAAAATTATTATAGTATATTTATCATATATTAATCAGTATTATGTTATATTTGGCAACCAACAAGGGTTAGAATGATTTTTTTACGACAATTTTAAAAAATTTGACAACAAATAATTTATTTACAATTTTATAATTTATTAAAAATATAATAGAGAGAGTGCACATAATATTTAGTTTAATAAAAAAATAAAGAATTAGACAATTTTAGTATATTTATATAGATAATATAGATGCATAGAAATAACTCAAATATTGAATATTATTAACAATTAAAAATGATTGACATGACCAATTTAAATTTATAAATAATAATTTTTTTAAATTATTCTCAAGTCTAAATAATATTTAATTATTTTCTTTATGTTTTCAAACATAAAATATAATAAGAGTTATTATTGTAAGAGAAGTTGAATTTTTTAAATTTAATTAATATTCAATAAATTAAAAATTTTTTCTAATCCAAATTACTTTTTTTAGAAATTTTCCAGTGTTTTTAGAAATATAGCTCTTACAATTATAATGAATCAATAGATATTTAATGAACTATGAATTAATTTAAATGTTGAAAATTGCATGTCAAAACAATAGTAATTTTATAAACAAAATAAAAAAATAGAGTTGTCTTCATCTATTGGATAAAAAAAATTAAAATTTTATGAATAAAAATCAAAAGTATTGAAAAAATGAGAAGAGGGTATTTTATTCAAAGAATTATAAAAATAAAATAAAATAAAAAAGTAGAATAATAAATAAGAAAAGTGTCACACAAGATTTGAGAATAATTTTTTATTTGTTTTATAAAAATAACTCAAACTAAAAATATTATTATTAAACATATGTTGTGCTTTATAAAAAAATATGGTCAACGTTATCAATTTAAATTTAAATTTAGAATTTAAAAAAAATTACTCTAAGCTTAATTTTATTTAGAGATTCGTAAAATTAGAAAATGTAAAATAGTGAATATGAATAGTATTATATAGAATTGTTAATAATTTTCTGATGGTTTTATAAAAATAACTCAAGTAAAAAAATATTATTATTAATTGTACATTATATTTTATAAAAAAATATAGTCAACGTGATCAATTTAAAATTATAATTTAAAAAATAATTACTCCAAATACATTTTTTTTTGTGTCTTATAAAATACTAAGAGTTCTTATGGTAAAAGAAATAATTTTTAAATATTTTTAAATTTAATTATTATTTAAACATTTTTTAGCGTTTTTTAATTTAAAAACTAATACATTTGAAATATGTAAATTTTAATTTAATTCCTATTTTTAGAGACTAAGGAGCTAATTTCACGTCTATTAAAATTATATGCCATAACTTTAATAGTTTTACATAAAAAAAATAAAAAAAAAATGAAGTTACGGTCATTTAGTAACACGGGACAAAAAAATAAAGATTTTGTGAGTAAGAAGAGATAGGAGTAGAAAAAAAAAAAAAGAAAAAAAGAATGAAGGAGAAAGTGTCATGTCATGTATGATTGCAATGAAGAGGAAGAGGAGTTAGAAAAATATTATTTTAGGCCCTATTTGGTAAAATCTATTTTCATTATTTATGTTTATAAATTTTTAATAAATTAACAACAAAAGTGCATTTGGTAAACTTGGTTTTATTTATTGTTTCCAAAAAATGAAAATTTTAATAGGAAAATTATATTTTCACTCTTATTTTTTACTTTGTAAATATTTTATCAATTTTAATATTTTATCTATTTTTGTTGCATCATATTAAATTGAATTATTTTACTCAAATATTTGATTAAACTAAAATTATTTTAATAAATAATATGTTATTACAATGATTTATTTTATTAAAACTAAAATAATAATTTATCATTAAAATGATTTATTTTATTAAACTAAAATTAACAATTACACTTAAAAATATTTATTTTATTAAAATTAAATTAATTATAACTCAAAAGGTAATTTATTATAAATTTAATTTATTCTATTAAACTAAAATTATTTTTAATAGATAGTAATTACATATTAAAATATGTATGGTATTATAATCAAAATAATAATTTATTATCAAAATGATTTATTTTATTGGATTAAAATTATTTACAAAAAAAATAATTAAAAATTAAAATAATTTTAGTAAAATTAAATATTAAAATAATTTATTTAAATAAAATTGAAATTACTATTAAACAATAATTTATATTAAATTGATTTAATTTATTGAATTACAATTTTTTAATAAGTAACAGTTAAATTTTAAAATATTTTATTATATTGAAATATTTTATTAAATTAAATTAATTTTAAAAAGTAAAATAAAAACTTATTAATTTTTTTAGACCTAGAATTATTATTAAAAATAATAATTTTATTAACTATATTAAAAATAAATATTTTATAATGTTAAATCAGTTAGTTTAAAAAATTGTTAAATTAATTAAATTAATCCAAAATATGTTTTATCAAATTCTTTAAACATTAATAAAATTAAATATTTCATTATAATAAAAAATTAATTACTTTAAACGAGATTGTATTACTAAACATGTTTTTTATATTTATTTCGGAGCAAAAAATAACTAAAAAATACAAATAAAAATAAAAATAGTTAAATACAAATTTAACAAAGAGTCCCTTGGTATAAATAGGTAATTGAAAGACTTATTTCTTGTAAGGAAAATAAAAGAACTTGCCAAACGCAGCCTTGAAATATCTAAACAACAGTTAAAGGAGATTGTTCTTTCGCCGCCAAATTGGCTACTTGCACATCAAGCCAATTTCCACGCTGAGCCTTTCCTCTCGCAGCGTTACAGGACATCCTGAGTCAGATTCAGCTAGAGACTTATCAAAAGCAGAAGAAAAGTCGATTGTGTTCTTGGATAACAAAAAAAATCTTCAAAAAATTTTAAAAATTTTCAAATCTTTCCAATCAAATTTTACTACCTATCATTTTTACACCGCAACAATCCCATCTTTTGATTTTTTTTTTATTTTTTTGGGGACTCCAAACGCTTATGAGAGAGTTTGGAGTTATAAAAAATAAAATTATTTCAGATAATTTATAAGTTCGTAATTTGTATAGTAAAATAAAAAATGAATAATTTTTAGAATCTTTTAAAAATTTTTAACATTTTTTATTTCACCAAACATACCTTATATATTTAGAGAAGGGGTCTACTAATATTAATTTTGATATTAGTCTTGTAATATTTTAATATAAATTATTAGGTTAAAGTTTAATAAATTTTTAATTATATTCATAAATTTTTAATTAAAAAAATTTATATAATAAAATAAAACAATTTAAAAAATTTTTTCTCTCACAAACTAAGATCTAACAGCGAATAATTATTTTTTTATTCAACGATTAAGATCATTTTTATATTTTTAATTTCCACTCATTTCTTATTTTAGTAGACACTACTGCCATTTATCTCATAAAATGATTTAAACATTTTAAATTTTATAATATTTTAAAGGCAAAGATCATATGCAAATTAAAATTACTAATTTAAATTTTATTTAATTATGATTTTTAAAAAGTTAAAACTTCTAAATTAAATCATCATAATTTGTACTTTCTTTTATGGTGCTTATTAAAAATTAATTAGAATGAGATACCAAAACACAAATAATACCTATTAAAGTCTAAGATTTAAAAAAAATTAAAACTCATACATTATCATAATTTTTTTGATTTAAACTTTATTTCGAAGATTTCAACTATATAAGAAGTTTAGAGCATCTGTTTCTTAATCTCAAATATTTATACGAATAAATTATGAGACAAATTGACGATGGCAAAACATGTAGTTATTACTGTTACAGGAAGACGACAGGGCTTGAAGATGAAGGGAATCAAATTAATTATTATTTTTTAATTATTTTGTTTAATAATAATTATTATATTTTCAATTAGAATTTATTAAAATATAGAAAAAAATAAAAAATAAAAATTATATGATAAATAGAAGTATAGATTAAATAATATTTTATTTAATAATAATTATTATGTTTTAAATAATAATTTATTAAAATATAAAAATAAAAAAAATAAGAAGTTATATAATAAATGAAAGTGTAAATTAAATAAAAATATCAAGTGATATCTATAAATATTTGGAAAGTCTTTGATAAATAATCGGAGAGTAATTATTATTATTAGGGAATATAATTGGATATAATTTGGTTTGAATAAAAATTGGTTATGAAGATGAGAATAATGGAATATAATTGGATATAATTAGTTTGTATGAAAACAGTTATGAATGTGAAAATAATTATGAACTATAATTGGATATAATTTAGTTTGCATGAAAATTGGTTACGAATGTAATAATAATCACCATTAATTAGGGAATATAATTTGATATAATTGAAATTATAAGAAAATAAATGGGTACAATCGTCGATTAAAAAATTTTCAAACAATTAGACTTTTTATAGTAGTTTAAATTAAAAATATATTTGTTTAAAATAATTTTGCATATAATTTTTTAAATTTAATTTATTAAAAAATGAGTAAATTTGGTTTTTAGATTTTTTTATATATATAAGGCATTTTATTATGGATATTTGGAGAGGGTCTTAGAAAGTAGACAAAAATCTTAAACCTTCCATATCCGTGAAAAAATTTTAAAAGAAAGAAAAAAAAAAACTCTAATGTTCTAGCCTTTTAGCTTTTATGTTTTTATGCTTTTTTAGTCTAAAAAAAAAGGTTATTTGGTGAAAAAAATAATAATAAATAATCAAATAACTTAAGGAGAAAAAAAATAAAAAATAACTTAAGAGTTCATACTAAAAAGGAAGTATGCTTCATTGTGTATACGATCACGTTTGTACAAAAATTTTTTGGTGAAGTACTTTAATTGGGAAAGGCTAATAATGTTACACTCATCTAATTTTAGGTCTGATTTGGCAGCTATTTAAGTAATTTTTTTTATTTTTTTGGTTTTATGTGTATTTTTAATTTAATATTAAATTTTGTTAAAAATGTGGATCACATTCATCGAACCAAGCCAAGCATAAGACTACTTACAAAAATTGATGGAAGTAACATTTTATTGAAATTGGTATTTAAAATGACGACTTTAGCCCTTGATTTTATTTTAAAAATATATTTTTACCACCGAAAACTGTTATTAATTCGTTCTGTCGATTAGTACTAATTAAAGGTACATTTAAAGTGAAAAAATTAAATAAAATGAGATGAGTAGTAGATTCGTAATTTATCCAGTGAAATAAAAAAATAATTTTTAAAATTTTTTAGTATTTGTCACTAATTTTTGAAATTTTTTTTCACCCCAAAAAAAAGCTTAATTTTGAGCGAAAGTGCTGATTTAATCACCCTTACATTTGAAAAATAAATCAAAATCGGTGGAATGGGACTCGGTTTAGTTGAGTAAAGGCCAGAAGCACGAGGATCGATGCTCTGAATCATTAGACATCGCAAAAGAAATGGGCTGCCAACCCAATCCTCCAACACATTAATTGTGAGACTTTTTGATTCGAAAAGAGCGGGCAAATTTTCTGTTTTCATCACAAAAACCAGGCCCAAGTTTAATACTTAGGCCAACTCATGTAAACTCCCTTATATTTTTTTAAATAAAAATATAAAAGTAATATATTTAGTACTAACGTAATTAATTTTTTTTTATAAATTTTAACATGTGAACTTAATTTCTACAATACATATATATTTTAAAAATACGTTTTTTTGTATTTGTAAATGCCAGAAAAATGTATTAAACTTTGTTAATATATTTTTTAACCAACACAAAATAATGCCATAAGAGTAATTTTGTCAGTAATTTAAAAAACATTAACTGAGCTTTGACATTAGCAAATTCTTCTCTGGCATCATTGCTAGGGATGCACCAAAAAATCGAACAATCTAAAAACCAAATCAATCTGATTATTTTGGTTCGGGTTGGTTCGGTTTCATTTCATTTTCGGTTTAATTTTTGGTTAAAAAATTAACAAATTGATATTTTTGGTTTGGTTCGGTTCTCGGGTTAGAAAATACTCAACCTAAATCGAAACCGAAAATAATTTAATTCGAATCAACCAAAACCAACTTGAACCAACCCAAAAAAATATAGTATAAAATATACAAATATTATATAATATTATAAAGCCAAATAATATTATAATATATAAATATTTATATAATCTTTAAGTTTGGATCGAATTGATTTAAACTAAAAATGGACCTGACCCAATTTGAAATAGTCTAAATCGAAAACCAAACCGAATGAATTCAATATTTTCGATTTGATTTATTTCGATTCTAATTTAAAATCGATTTGGTTTCGGGTCTAAATTTTAGAAAGTGAAAAAAATTAATTTAGTTCTGAGTCAAGTGTAAACCCCAATCGAATTGACCAATGCATACTCTTAATTATTACTATCCTATAAAATATTATACATAAAAAAATATATTTAAAATAGAGCCCCAAATTTTAGAAAAAATTTTTTCATAAAATTGTAATTATTTTACACAAATTAAAAGACTACAATTTTCACCCATTTAGGCTCCGTTTGGAGAATCAGTTAGTAATCGACTTTTTTTTAACTTCAAGTGTTTGGTCAAATTTCTCTTCTTATATTTTAACATTTTAAAAAATTTTTAAGCTTAAAAATATCAAATTAACAAAAATTAAAAATTTATTTTAAAAAAAATTAATTTTTTTTTAAAAATATATAAAGTTAACTAATTTATTTTTACCTAGCCGGTAACTTTTTTTTCAAACCGAGCGTTACACTAACATTATTTTATGCTGCTCCCAACGCACCCACCGATGTGCTCAACAGACAAGTCCGGCTAAAATGGTTAACATATTACTGAGAAAAATTTATCAGGATTTGGTCGGGGCTAAAATACCGACCCCGTAACACAATTAAGCACAGCAGCACAACCCGCAAACTGTCCTCGATCAATGATTAGGTCGCAAGCCCATGAAGAACCAAAGCTCTCGCCTCCTCTTCGCCTTCTTTCTAATCCTACTTCTGATTGAACACGACCAAATCTTCCGATTTGCAGAGGGAGGGAAGCGGAGGATTCACATCACCGACGACCTCGACGACGTAGTCGACGACGAGGAGGACGAAACCTGGAAACAATGGGGCAAGAAATCGCCGTCCCCCAAGGCGGAGTTCGACCCACCTCCAACCGACTTCTCCAACATGGACGTGTCCCAGATCCAGGCCGAAATGCTCAAACGCCAGCTCGGACCCGTTTTCGGCTTCGTCAAGCTCCGATTGGGCGCTCGCCGAACTCCGGTACTCAAAGCTTGTATTTTTGGACTTCTAGCTTCGTTCAATTTACAGGGTCGGAGCTTTGATTTTTCTGGGAATTTGGATTTTTAGGTTTTTTTTTTTTTAAATCATGTTAATTTCTCCGCATTGTATCAATACAAATGGGAAATTTAGTGGAAAGTGCAAGAATTATATGGATTTAAGGTTTGGATACTTCAATTTGTCGGAAGGATTGGCAAGTTGAAGAAATTCTGATGCAAGATTGGAATATATATGTACATACACATATATTTATACTCTGCGTTTGTGACAAAGTGACATGCATGATGTTGGCAATTTGAAAGAGTTAGGAGTTTAGAAAATAATTAAAAAAAATTGTTTTATTGTGCCTTAACAACATGATCTGAAAGTTAATTTTTATGTATTTGTGTATGTTGACTTTTGTGTTATGATGATAGGTTCTTCATTCTTGTAATTGGATTCTTAATTTATGTAGAGAGCGTGTGATTAATTTGTCTGAATTAGCTCGGTGGCATTTTTTTTTAATTGAGATTTCATTAAACTGTGTAGTGGGTTTTTGCCCCAAATTTTCAGGACATGGTATCAGATATTGCGATGAAATGGACTAAACTTTTGAAAACCGGAGCTATTGAGACAAAGTTTATGGGCTTCGATCTTAGCACGATTATGTTCACTATGGAAAAAGGCCAAGACTCTTCAGAGGTACGTGTTCCTTGGCTGCAAATCTTAAATCTTATCCTTTTAACTCTTGGACACTTAGAAGATGCACTAAACTTTGAATTATACAAGATGGTTAAAATTGAATTTTACAGGGATTTTCAAACCGATCTTAACACGCATTTCTTTTTAGATCCCAATTCTTTGCATTAGTGAACTGAATTTGCATGCAAATATGGAGAAGCATATGGCATTTTGACTACAAAAAGATTTGCCCTGGTTTAAGAGCCAGATTGTTTGCTTGATCTTTTTCTTTTTTGAAATTAGGTTGGGAATTTTTGTTTCGCCTAAGATTTATTGCATCTCATAACTTTGGTCAATTCATGTGGATATTACATTCCTAAGGATTCATCCACAAATGGTAACTCAGTAGTGAATTCCTTTTTCTCTTCTGACTGACTTATTCTAGCTTGGGTGCTGAACTTTTTATTGAAATTAAAGTGCTAAACTTGTCTTCCTAATTTGGGGCGATGGGATTATGCATTCTAAACTTCTCATTTTGCGCAACATCTGCTTCTCTTCCTAGCTTAAAGAATTTGTACTGAGCCAACCGGAAGCATATGAGATTAAGATAGGCGATCAAGTTTTCCGGAGGCCCGGAGATCCTCCTTTAGAGGAAGTTGTTCAGAAGCTCCAAAAAGAGAGAAACAAAGCAGAGAGTGCCAGTTCCGGAGAAGATGATGATCCCAGGGAAGATGATAGACATGAGAAAGATGAGTTGTAGTATGACTTAACAAATAAACCACAGAGCGTTTGATTTTTGTTTTCTGCAGTGAAGATAAAGATGAATCGTAGTTATGACTTGAGACTTCCCATAAACTACAGAGCTAGTCATTTTTTGTTTTGTGCAGTTTATATAGTTGTTTTGGCCTCCTCTAATTCCACTGGGAAAAAGATTTCTCTATCAGAATATTTTACCTAAAAATGCAACTAGAATGATATGATAGTGGTCCATTTTTAATAGAAATATTTTGATGAATTATTTTATTTAAAGTGATGGTCTTGTAACAAAATCACATCATTATGTAAAAAGTTCTGGTAGAGCGTTGTTGGTGTATGGCGTTGGCTGCATTGCTCATTTCACTGTTTTATTATTATTTATGACATATAATTTATCTACGCATTTGTTGTTAGCCTAAAACTTATAGTTTAGTCCTTTACTAGAATCTTGTGTTCAAGAGCAGTTCTACTCCATTAATTTGCTCATAATCTATGCACTGCTAGCATAGCTAATGTTAAATTTATTAGATTAATTAAATTAAATAATTTTATAAAATACTTATTTTTTAATAATAATTAATCTTAATAAAATTTACTAATAAATGGCATAATTTATTAATATACTATTTATTAAAATTTAATTTAATGATATAAATCATTTTAATATGTGGAGTGTAAAACAAAGATGAGATATAAGTCTTTCAACCAACGTTCTGGATGGATTAATATTGACTGAATGGTCTTGATTGCCTTCACATAACACTAGTAAAATGGGAGGCTGGAGTACAACTCAGTGACATTATGATTGAAATCGTTAGATTAAAATTTACTGCTTCGAAAGCATTCATATTTTTTTAATTAAAAAAAAAATGTCACACTTTTGACTTAATTGTTCGAGATGGACAGTATGAGAATATGAGAACTAATTTAAAATAAACAAAACCTCTTCCAAAGTCAAAATCATAATTTAATAATAACAATCAGAACTATTTATATTGGTCCTCATTCTCATTTAAATAGAAATAACGTCACAATAATAAAAGTTGATGTCACACCTTGGTAACACAATCTAAGGCTGACACAGCTTTAATAATATTACAATCTCAAATATAAATAAGTCTAAAACCCACATCCTGGGTTGCACAAATGAGGATACATTAATCCAATAATGAAACGGAATAATAGGCTAAGTCAATTCATTAGTCTTACCTAAATTCTGGGTGGTTACTCTCTAGTCTCGTGTTGTCACCTTAAATAAGGATGGTGTGAGCACTACCGCTCAGTAGGTAGGACCGTGTAAGTGTGCACGGGTGAACAGTAATCAAGTATATAACATAACTCATAACAATATCCACTAAAATATAATATGAAAATGCACATGTGATGCGATGCAATGGTTAATACATCTTCTAATCTCCATCTATCTCCAACCTTATTTTGAGATGAGTGACGCTTAGCCAAAATTAAATACTTGGTATTACAAAATGTAAATAGATTTTGACCGTTAGATTAATGACTACAACTTGACATAGTTTATTATGTCAGCTCCCCAAATCACTTATCTGCACCCTAGCAAATGTTACTGGCCAGCCAAAATATAGCTTATTGCTCTTAGGCCCCGATTAGATGAGGGTAAAACCCCCTCCAAAGTTTTTACCCCCTCATAATGGTGGGTCCCACTCATTTGCCATGGTTTGGCAACACTTTTCTTCTCCCCTTTCCCCTCTTAGTCTTACCCCCTCTCCATTTTCTCCCTGCGGGGGATAATTTTTGGGCACCCTAGGAGCTAGCCAAAAATTATCCCCCTTTAAGTGAGGGGTTTTTGACTTTTTAACCATCATTAATAGTATTGTTAATTTGATTAAAATAAATATAATGCTAGTAAAAAATAATAGATAGGCCAACAAGTCAAAATAAATATAATTAAAAAAATTGGATAATAACCAACCATTTAAAAGTACATATTTAAAAAATTTTTTTTAAATAAATTTATAAAAAAATTAAATTTTCAATGAAATAAATAATATAACTTCAAATTGTCCAAAAATAATTAAATAGAGTGGGTTTTGTAATTTAATATTTAATTTAATGGGTAACCCAAGTTTGGGACACCATAAGGGCAAAAGAGTCATTTGACTAATTTTTCCATCATTCACCCCTTTTTATTTATAAAACATCTAAACCAAGTTAAAAGTTATCATCCTCCATAAATATCACATTAATGTAGGCCAACCCTCTAAAAATAATATCTCCTCTTATCTTATACCCCTTCTAAAATTTATCCTCCTGAAATTTTAGCACCGTCCAACCGGGCGGTTAGTGATTTGTGTTGTAAAAGTAGGATTCAGAATTTCCAGTTCTGAAGTAACATCAACCTTTTGTTATTTGCTATCCGTTAGTTTATATACGTTTGGGGTTAACTCAATCACCATCCTAATTGGTTGGATCACGTGTGATCGTGGGTTGCCGAACTAGATCATGGGTAAAAAGGTGGGGGGCCGAGGTAGTCCCCTTATTTCCCACGTTTATCATTGTTTTTACGCTCCATTTTGAAAAATTATCATATAAAAATATTTTTTTATAATATTTCATAAGTTTTAGACATGTAAAAAATTAAAATTTAACAAAAATAATTGTTCACCAAAATGACGACTATATCCTTAATAAGAGGATGGGAATCAATTGGGAGCCCAAATTAATCCTGGATGGCATGAAATTGCACAGAAAAATATAGAATATTATATTAAAGATTGCTACATTGAGAAATTAGTCAAAAGTAAGGGTTTAAAAATTATTTCACATTAATTATTAAAAGTGAGTTTCATTGACACACGCAAAGACTCAGTAGGACTCAAACACCCATTTTGTGTCTCTCAAGATCCAAAGTTTGATACGAATCCACAAGCTCAATGTGTAAGTTAGGTAACCTCCCAATGCCTTAAGTGAATGACTTTGAGTGATAATTACCCCAATGAAGATCTTTTTTCCTCATTAATTTTGGATAATACTAAATATATTTTAGTTTTTTAGTTTAATTTTTTACACACTGGAAACAAACTACTCACGGTGAGATTAGATGGATAACAAGAAGGACAGGTGGATTTGATTTGACTTTTTTTTTTAATTATTTTTATTGTTTTGTAATACAAATAAGATATTTGGAAAAATATGTTGGTCTAAAAAAGTGTTTGTTTGTTTGGTTTTTTTTTTTTTTTTAATATACTTGGCAGGAACAACAAATATTTTATAACATTATCTTTTTAACTTTAATGATTAGAAGGAAGATCATAAATTCACATTTGGGCAAACTTGGTATAACAATATACCTAATGGGTCATAATGCGATTCATTGCAATGTTTTAAATTTTGTATTGATTCGACCCGTTAAATTGATAAATTCATGACTCCACTTCAAAAATAATTTGGTTCGGTGTATGACGAAAATTAGTTTAAATTATTAAAAAACTAGTAAGTGCACACACGATATGTGTGAACAATACTTTATTTTTGTAAAATTTAATTTTTAAACTTATATAAAAATATGAAAACATGCAAAAAAAAAAAAAAAAAGCTCGTAAATAAAAAATAGAATGAAAAATAAAGTATTAAAAACTCCTTACTTGAAAGAACAAAAAACAAAAAATAATAATATGAAACCTCATAAATAAAAAACAAAAACAAAAATAAAATATTTAAAAAGCCTTAATTAGTTGAAAAAATTAGAAGTTATCTTTATTTTAAATTTATTATAATTCTAAAGTATCGATCATCTACATCATTTTATTAATTTAAAAAATCTATTTAAATTTGTAATAAACAATACAAAATAAATCCCATTCTATTTGTAATACCTATAACATATGTTGCCATCTAAATTATAATCCACATCTTCCTCTTTTTCCTATTTACCTATATACCCCTATATCCCATATGTCTTTTTTTTTTCTTATTTGTTTTTCATAAACTCTATCTCTATTTTTCTTTTTCTCTCTTTAAACTCATATCTTATCATCTCTATCTCTTCAAAATTTTATGAAATTTATCTTTATTAAAGTATTTTTTGAACAACTCAAATTTATGAGGAAACTTTTATGTTTTATTTTTTTCAATTACATCTAAACAAGATTTTACTAAGTTTTCCCTTATTAATTTTTTTTATCTCTATCTGTATATAGTAAATATGCAGAAAATTACCTTTGACGAACCACCTAAATTTTTTAGTAAACTTAATAGTGATTTTTTTTCCTATTCTATTTCTTCTCTCTTCAATGCTCCTGACGAATAACCCATTTATATTGAGATTTTAGTTGAAGGAAAAGCTTTCCGAGAGAATTTGGTAGCGTTTCAAAAATTGTTTTGGTGAACACAGATAAATTACTCATAATATCCTTAACTTGTTAAGAAATAATAGTTAATGTGTATTTGGGTGTTGAGAGTAGTTATATATATTTAAAAGGTAAAATCTTCACAAAAAAGAAAAGTACCGTTTGGTGTGTCAAAAAAAAATAAAACTCCAACAACCTCTAAAAACAACTAAAATTCTCTATTACATTTTTATATATTCTCACATTTACTAATTTAAAAAAAGTTTAATATTTTACTAAAAAATAAAAAATCCGGAAGGAGGTTAATTAAGTACAAAAATTTTTTTGGGCAATGGTGGCAATCTAACGAATTTGGGAAAGGAAGTGAACTCGCCGGGAATAAACCCTTCATTCGTCCTCCTCCGAACCCCATCCCTATGACTCAACATCTGTAGCGGCCTAACGGGAATGAGCAATGACGAAATGACAAGATGAGGTGCCCCGGGCATCCCCATTTAAAAAGAAGGATCGAAGGTTTTAGGCCTATATACTTCAAGTTGAAAGTTTTCGAATAAGTACCATTGTGGTCTAGGCCCACAAAATTTTTTAAATTCATTAGAACGAATTTGGAAAAACTATTTTAACGGGTTCGCCACTATTCATTTCCATAAAATACGATGTGGAGAGAGAGAGAGAGAGAGAGAGAAGAATTATTAAGTGTACAGAGATTTTTTGAATCTATTAGAACGGATTTGAGAAAACTGTTTATCTCCAAAAAACACGAATTGAAGGAGAGAGAGAATTATTAGGTGTGCAGAGATTCTTTGAATCTGTTAGATCAAATTTGAAAAAATCATTATAACAGTTTATCACTGTTCATCTCTAAAAAATGTGATTTGGAAAAAATACCAAACGCCAAAATTTACCAAAAATTACATTTTATCTTATTTTTTACTACTCCAAACGGACCCTGAGTTAGATGGAAAAAAAACTATAATAGTAATAAGTTCATTACTGTTTCCTTCTCACCTACTGAAACTTTGGTTAATGATCCTACTCATCGCTAATTCTCCTTGTGTCAGTGGTTTATTTTCCATCAGTGGTTTAGGTATTGGTGATTGTTCACCTGTTAGTGATTGTTGGTGATTTCCTGAACACATATCCTATTATTTCTTGGGTAAATTAGACCAAGACCTCCTAACCATTTAGGTAATTATACTTAGACTCTTTAATATTTAAAAACTAGCAATTGCCTGTGCCTGAAGGCACATAAATATAATTTAATGTGTAAATAACTCAAATTTAAATTTATAAAACAAACTTACATTAAAAAAAGTGTAAAAATAATTTACAAAAATAAAAATCATCAATCAAAAGAAATTAAAGTATAAAATTTTATTATTTATTACAAACATTATTACATTTTTTAAAATATTAATTTAAAATCTTTTATATAAAAAATATTAAAAAATTATGAGAAGAGAGAGAAAAAAATAATTTTGACCATTTAACAAATTCAACAATTGAAAATACCTCAAATTCAAAATTTTAAACTTTTTATTATATAAATGACATTTTTTTATATAAAAAGTATTAAAAAAATATGGGAAGAGTGAGAGAAAAAGAAAAATAATTATAGTTATTTAACAAATTCAATAGCAGAAAATTTTGAACTTCCTTATTATATAAATGACACATAGTGTAAAAAAAGTGTAAAAATAATTTACAAAAATAAAAATCATCAATCAAAAGAAATTAAAGTATAAAATTTTATTATTTATTACAAACATTATCACATTTTTTAAAATATTAATTTAAAATCTTTTACATAAAAAATATTAAAAAAATATGAGAAGTGTATGTATTAAATTAAATTAAATTAATTATGATATTTATTAAAAATAATTTAATAAAATATATTTGATATTAAACAAATTAAATTAAATTATTAAATATATTAACTAATTTAAATTATTTAATATAATTTTAATATTTATTGAAAATTTCAATAATATATATTTCATATTAATTTAATATGAATTAATAAATTTCATATTAAATTAATTAATTAATTATTTAATTTAATTTAAAAACTATTTAATTTAATTATTTAGTAAAAATAAATTAATTAATGAATATGATATATATTAACTATAATATGATACAATAAAAATAAATAATTCACTGTAATATGATACAATAAAAATAGTTAAAGTGTTAAAATTGACAAAATGTTTGCAATAGGAAATATAGAGTAAATAGATTTTTTTATTACATTTTTCTATTTAAGTTTACATTTTTTTAAAAATAAAAAATATAAATAGATTTAACAAATATTTTTCTGTTGTCAGTTTATAAAAATTTATAAACATAAATAGAAATTTTAATTTAAATATTTAATTTTAATAAAATTTTAAAATTAAAAAAATTAATTGACTTTGTCTATTAGGTATCCATCTATTGTTTAATATTATCATATTTTTTTAAATATTAATTTAAAAAAAATTTATATTTTTGTGCCCTTATTTTAAAAATTAAAATTAAAAAATATTTTAAATAAAAATAATAAAAATATTATTTTCTCTAGCTTGAAACCCCCACCCCTCCTCATTTTTTTCTCTTTCCTGCAGAGAAATATAAATTTATAAAGTAAACGTACATAAAAAAAAAAACTGTATAAATAACCTGTGAATATAAAAATTATTAATCAAAAGATATTACATTTTGAAAAATATTAAATTAAAAATTTTTATAAAAAAATATTATCACTTTTTTAATATTAATGTAATAATATCACATTTTGAAAAAAAAAAATTAAAAAATTTTTTAAAAATATTATCACATTTTTAATATTAATGTAAACATTTTTACAAATTTTTAATATTAACATTTTTAATGTTAATTATTTTTGCACTTTTTTTTATTAATGATAATTATTTTTATTTTTAAATTTACATTTGAAAAACCGGCCCCACCCCTCCCATAATCTCTCTTTCGCTCTCTCATTTGAAAAAGCGGCCTCACCCCTCTCATATCTCTCTCTCTCTCAAAAAATCGGCCCTCTCACTCTCTCATTTGAAAAACCGGCCCCACCCCTCTTATATCTCTCTCTCTCACTCTCTCTCTCTCTCTCTCAAAAAATCGGCCCCACCCCTCCCTCCCATCTCCCTCTCTCTCTCACCCACTGTCTCTCTCCCCCGCACCGGGCCCCACCCCCTCTCCTTCCCCCATCTCCTTCTCTCTCCCCTGCACCCCGTCCCACCTCCTCTCCCTCGCCCCCAGCTCACTGCACCCGTCCTTCCCCCCCTCTCTCTCTCTCTCTCTCTATTTGACACGTATATAACGGTCAAATCAAAAAACTGATCTGGTTAATGATCCTACTCATCGCTAATTCTCCTTGTGTCAGTGGTTTATTTTCCATCAGTGGTTTAGGTATTGGTGATTGTTCACCTGTTAGTGATTGTTGGTGATTTCCTGAACACATATCCTATTATTTCTTGGGTAAATTAGACCAAGACCTCCTAACCCTTTAGGTAATTATACTTAGACTCTTTAATATTTAAAAATTATAGATACCTCCCTTATTTTGAAAAGTTGGTGACACCTGACCCCCGCCGTTAATTTTGACCCCAAATTCATTAAAAATTTATTAAAAAGATAAATTTACCCTCAACTTAATTAAATTAATTATAAATAAAATAAACACAAATTTATACATTGTAATATGCTTATATATATAAGCAGAGTAGTGGTGGCAGCAGGCGGACGCTGGTGGCTTGTGCGGCAGCAGGTGAATTAAAACAAAACCCTAAAAGCACAAACAAAATACAAAAGTAGGAGAATCAGATGTAGAGTCAAGAAATGCGAATACACATGAAATAGTGAAAAATTAAGAATTTCGAACAGAGAATTGTTGATATATGATAGGGTGCACCCGACCGCTTAGGTTTACTTGGGCGACCAATACCCGATCTGCCCAACCGACCATTATTAACCTTGGTTGAATTGATCGATCGACATATTAAAGACAAGATTGTTTATGTCATGATAGCATGTATAACTATATTCTGGCATATTCTATAATTCTCGCATGCTAGGGTACTGCCTGCTGTATAACGGCTTTAATAACTAATTAAGAGAATCATCTTGGGATCTATAATACAAGTGACACAATATGATTGGAAGGAAACCATAATTTTGTGAGGCTCACATGTATCATGCCCATATAGGTCCTGCACCTCTATATATACATCATCCTCTCAAGCATATGGTACACACAGTTTTTACCTTACTGAAACTTTACCAAAATATTTTCTTAGATTCCCTTGCTAACCTAAGCATTGGAGGCTTTTTGGCAGGCACTGCACCGGTGTGCAGATAGCTTTTCGAGCTAGGCTTGGATCACCTAAAGCATTCCCAGATTATTGTGTTATCAATATATATGTATGATTATAAATATAGAGTATACACCTTAGGATTGATGGTATCAGGAGTCATGGAATGGGATAAATTTGAAGCAACAATGAAAAAGAAGAAAAATGAGAATTTGTAGAAGTGAAAAAATGAAGAACAGACTGAGAACAAGAATAAAAAAGAAAGAGATTGCAAGTTTGTGAAGAGGAGAAATAGGGACGCCGCAACAAAGGACTATAAATTGAAGCAGTAGTCATCTTCTTGGAAATAAGATTTTTGGCTCTACCGACTACGAAATTCCCCATTATAGTAATTGAAAATTTATTTCTAGAAATCAATTTTTTTAAACTTGCTTTCAGATTAGTTCTCGATTTACTCTGAAAATTCTGCAGTAGCGTCTCCTCTCACCACCTCTACTTTGTGTTTGTTTCTCAAGAAAAATAAATACCCAAATGTAATGCAAAGCAATTAATATGAATATAAATATATATGATTTGGATTTGGTTATCAGGTATGCATTTTTAGGTTAATAGGTTTTTCTTTGACGAGCATTTCATGGGGAAACCCAAAAGAGATCAATCCTAAACTCTTGCCGATTGTCAAAGCTCTTTGGAATCAAATTAAGGGCGATGTTCATCACTGAAATCATGCTAGCTACCATCTTCTACCAAAAGGGATCTAAAAACCCTCAGATTCTTGTAGTAAAATGAGTTTTTTCTTTTTTTTTTTTTTAAGTAGTGAGAGAAAAGAGAAAAGAGAAGTTTTTTTTTTTTTTTTTTTTTATGATTAACTAATTTAGTTATGGGTAAATTTATCTTTACACTAAAAATGTAACGGAGTTAGGGTTAAAATTAACGGAACAGATAAGATATTACCCACTTTTCAAAATAAAAGAGGTGTTTGTAATTTTAAACGTTGAGGGGTCCAAGTGTAATAAGGAAATCTCAAACTAGACTACTAAACCCATTCGAATGCAATGGCATAGAAAAAATTGACGAAACAAACTGGTTAGAATGTACTTGCGCCATCAGGCGAATGGGATGACCAGTGTTCCTATTGGAAGCCCATTTCTTTTACAATTGACCAGAAGATATCTGAACAACAATTGGCAATTTTTGCATTCTCTTTTATTCTTTTTTGTTTTTTTATCTGGTTTTGTGTGCAGCCTCTCCCAACATACTAAGTTCTATTTTGTTTGTTTTACATCAATATCCCATTTTTAAAAGAATTTGCACTTGAGTGAAGAATAAGAATTGTAGGAGTAGAATATTCAAACAAATTTCGCTCATTGAAGGTCTTTGAAATAGCCAAATCACTAGGGAGATCTGCAACATGAGCATATATTTTCTCTTAAAAATAAAGGAAAAAATTAAAAGGGAAAAATTGAGAATTGATGGAGTTAATCTATTTTAACTTGCTTATATTTTAAGAATTTTGCTTAAATGTTACACCGATTACCAAACAAGTGCTGACAAGGGAGGTAATTGTAATTTATGATTTTTTGGGAGAATCAAAAGAATAAAAAATTAGGATTTTTCAGGCTTGTTAAAAAAAATATCTTTTCTTTAAACTTTAAGGGAGGTCAATGTAAATTACTCTTAAAAACATTATGTTCCTCAAGAATAAAATCATTGCGTAATGGTGCAGCCCAACAATCACTCCACATTTCTTTTTCTTTGTTTGGGGTGAGTGATGATAAACAAAAATTGAAATAAGAGGTACAAATTCATATAGGCATATCAGCAAATAAGACAAAGAAAGTTATGGGGGGCGAGGATTTCATGTGGATAGTGATTACACTTGAAAAGTGTAATTACAAACTTCACATTTTGATATACATTGATGCATTTAAGTAGTTAATCTTGAAATTTTATCATTAATTTATTACTTATAGCCTTTATTTTCATAATTGCAGAGAAAAAGGCGAGATAAATGAGATTTATAGCGATGAAAATGGCCTAGAAGATGAAGGAAAAGTTATGGTTCAAACCCCACCTGGACTGGTACGGACTAGCCCAAAGACCTAGCCTGGAGGTGGAAGCAAAAGTTGAAGATCCATGATTCTGTGGTCCAGACCCCTACCCAGATGGTTCGAACCACAGTGGCCAGGCGCACGACTTTTAAATCTCATCTTATAGGGTTTCCTTGAAACCATTTTATAAACCTTGTTACATGGCCGGACCCTAGAGAGGAAAAAAACTTTTATTTTTTTGCATATTGTTGAGAGTTTTAGAGAGTTTTGAGAGGATTTTATTGTTCATAGGATGTTTTTAAATATTTTCGAAGCCTTTTTAGTTTTCATTACAGCAGTAGTTATTCAATACTCCGTTTCTGAGTTAATTTTAGGGTATGTTGTATTTCGTTTCTTCATTTAATAATATAATTTAGTCGTTTTATTCAGTAGATCCTTTGAATGTGTGTTCGTTGGTTGATTTTGTTTTGTTTAAAGTCATGCTAGCGTAAAACCCTAGATCTTGATTCAACGAATCAAGGAAGGGTAGTTTAAGATGATCTATGGGATATACGTAGACCTTTCGCATAGTTTGCGAAAACCTATGCGTAAGGATCTACAATTTTCAAATCCATTTTAATTTGTTTCAAAAGCCTTCGAAAATGAAAACCTTTAACTACATTTTTTGTAATCACTAGTAAATGTGTTCGATTCAAATTTGTTAAATATTTTTGGACGAACTAAAAATAGGATTTGAACTCAAATCTGATTTCGTTTGTTTCAAAAGCTTTCGAAAACAAAAACCTTTGACTACATTATCTGTAATCACTAGTTAAAATTTTCGATTAAAACTTTCTTAACATTTTTGAACAAATCCTAAATTAGATTTGAACCCAAATGTTTTTATTGAAAATCTTTCCGATATTATCATCCCAAATGAGATTTTAAAACTGAGTACTAGGAAATTTGTAAACCCTAACGAAGACATCTTTCCAATCTATTATTCCTTTCATGTGAACTATAGATTGTAGTTTAAAACATATCCCATAGTGAAGTAGTAAACTACCCGGAATTGAAAGTTGGATCAAGAATTACTTTAATATTGTGATTGTTATTTAATTCAATTTTTGAGTTGATTGAGTTGCTTGCTTTGAAATTTTCGAGTAGATTGTTTTCTTGCTTTGTAATCACTGGTAAATCCCATAGTGATTGTTATTTAGAACCTTCATTGCAAAATTGTATGAGAGTTGCTAGACTTAGAATCTTTATTGTTCTTAAGATGGATTATGCACATCATGTGTTTGATCCATGGCTTGTTTTAATTGAAATTAATTTCTCAAAAATTGGAACAAATAGGATTGATGATTGATACACTCTTGGCATTTTGAGATTGATTTGGAGAGGCATTGAAGTTGCCTTGCCCATCTTTTTAATATCAGATTTTGGTAAATTCAATTTTCATTTCAAAACCCATTTCCAAAACCATAAATATTTCCAAACCAGATTTTCATTTGTGTTTCAAATTCTTGTGAGCCTTTGTTTGCTAATCAAACCCAATAGATTCAACCATTCTTTGCTCCTTAGGTCCCTGTGGAAATGACCTGGTAATCACCAGTACTTTGTGCTACAGTCACACCTTGCACTTGGGGGAAGTTTGTCTCAATTTTCTTTACTCATCTCTCTTAAATCTGAATTTTGTAATTAACAGTGAGGTAATTGAGCAGCGACAAGCACAATTTTGGCGCCATTGCTAGGGATCTTCGAGAAGCAATGGTGTCTTGAATCTGTGGAGCAACTGGCAGCAAGTCTCACCCCCATCTTCAACGACAGAGCTACTCAATTCTCTGGGTAACTTTGTTCCATCTTTGTTTTTATTTTTGTAGATATTAGTTCTTAGTTTTAGTGAAAAAATTACTGCATCTGATCTCTGAATTTCTGATTTGATTTACTGTGCATTTGTTAGAGGAGAATAGAGCTGAAATTTTGTGTGAACTGGTGGATATTTGTGAAGTTTGGAGGTTAGGTTGGAATTAACTCAAATCTGAATTTCTGTGCATGTTTTTAAGGTTTGGTAGATTAGTTGGAATTAATTTTAAAGTTCATACTCCATCATTTCTTGCTGAATTAATTGAATCTGCATCATCTAGTTCATCATCTGAATCTTCTGCTGTACACATGGACCCACCACCACCTGTTTTGCTGGAAAGAAGTGTTCAAGGGGAGAATGATCAAAATGATCAAAATATTCTCAGACCTCTTCGTGAATACCTCTATCCAGCTAGACAAACCACACCATCTTGCATAGTACTTCCACATGGACATCAGAATTTTAATTTTAAACCTGGTACAATTCAGCTCTTGCCCATTTTTCGTGGCATGGACTCAGAAAATCCTTACATGCATGTGAAAGAATTTGAAGATGTTTGTGAAACTTGTATGGATAGAAATGCTAATGAGGATATGGTTCGTCTCAAGTTGTTTTCATTTTCATTGAAAGACAAAGCAAAAATGTGGTTGAATTCACTTGAGCCTAGATCCATAGGAACTTGGAGAGAAATGCAAACTAAATTTTTAAAGAAGTATTTTCCTGCAAATAGGACAGTGATTCTTCAACAATAAATCATGAATTTTGTGTGTAAGCATGATGAGACATTTGCACAAGCATGGGAAAGATTTAGAGAATTGTTGCAGGCTTGTCCTCATCATGGTTTTGAGTCTTGGAGAATTGCCAATTTTTTTCACAATACATTGACTCCCAATTTGAAAATGATTGTTGCAACTATATGTAATGGTGAATTTTATGATAAAACTACTGAAGAGGCTTTGCATTTTTTTGATTTACTAGCTGAAAATACTAAGCAGTGGGAGGTAGTCTCCTCATCTTTTTCTGAATTTCCTGACAGCTCAAATGTTAGAGGCAAGTTCCATCTCAGTGAGACAGATGATCTTGGAGCTCGATTGGTAGCGTTAACAAGAAAGGTTGAATCGTTGGAACAAAAGAAGCAGACAGTTAAGGGGAATGAAGTGAAGTATGTGCTATGTGAAACCTCAGATCATAGGACAGATGACTGTCCTACACTTCCAGCTTTTAAAGAGGTCCTTTATGGTCAAGCAAATCCCACACCAGCAGCAAGATCTTTTAATCCAAACCAAAGGGTGAACTCTTATACTCAAGGAAATAACTTATATTCGAATACCTACAATTCTGGGTACCGGTACAGAAATCACCCTAACCTCTCTTGGAAAGCTGAGGCACAAAATCAACAATACCAGCCTCAACAACCATTTCCACCTCGACCATTTCCTTCCCAACCTTTCCAACCTCAACAAAACATCAATTCTTATCAGCCACCTCACAAGAGGTCATTGGAAGACATTTTGCAGCAATTTATGCAAGGATAAATTGGAACAAACAATCAAAATTTGAGATTCCAAGAGCAAACAAACAGAGTAATGGAGGACATTCGAAGTCAATTATCAAAGCTCGCTCAAGCTTTAACCATAAGGGAATCGAGAAAGCTGCCATCTCAGCCAAAACCGAATCCTACAGGCCAAGTGCATTTCAATGAATCATCATCCTCAGGTGCCAATGAAAATTTAGAGCATGTACAAGCTGTATCAACTTTGAGAAGTGGAAAACAGATTGTGAAACCAGATTACATTCCACAAGAGGATGAAAATGAAGGAGATAAGAAGGAGAATGAGAAGCAGTTGGAGAGCAATAAGCTGCACAGCAGAGCAGAATTTGAGTAAAGAGGAACAAGAAATCAGAATTCAGAGGAAAGAACAGGTAATTTCTGATAATAAAAATGAAATTTCTGAAAATAAAATCAAAGTTTTTGATGAAAAATAGCTTGAAAAGAGTGAAAAAGTTTCTAAAATTGGAAAGAGTTCAAGAGAAAACCAAATGGACAGATCTGAATTTGTTCCAAAACTTTCTTTTCCTCAAAGATTGAACAAGAGCAATAAAGAGAATTTGAATTCTGATATCTATGAGGTTTTCAAACAAGTCAGAATCAATATTCCTTTGCTTGATGCCATTAAGCAAAATCCATCTTATGAAAAATTTTTGAAAGACTTGTGCACTGTGAAAAGGAAAATGAATGTCAAAGAAAAAGCATTTTTAACTGAACAAGTGAGTTCCATTTTGCATTTCAAAACTCCACCCAAGTACAAAGATCCAGGTTGTCCTTCTATTGCTTGCATCATAGGGGATAAAAGGGTAGATCAGGCTTTGTTGGATTTGGGTGCAAGTGTCAATCTTCTACCTTTCACTGTTTACCAAGAGCTTGGCTTAGGTGAACTTAGACCTACTAAAGTGACATTGCAACTAGCAGATAGGTCAGTCAAAGTCCCTAGAGGTATTGTGGAGGATGTCTTAATTCAAGTGGAGCATTTTGTTTTTCCCATAGACTTTATAGTGCTGGATACTCAGCCTATTTAAGAGTCACAACCAGCTCTCATTGTCATCTTAGGGAGACCATTTTTAGCCACCTCAAATGCCTTGATCAATTGCAGAACTGGAGTCATTAAGTTCTCTTTTGGTAATATGACAATTGAGAAAAATATCTTCAAAGTGACCAAACAGCCTAGTGATTATGATGAGTTAGTGGAAGTTGATTTGATTCAAACCATCACTCAAGAGCACTTTGTAGGGAATATTTTAATGATCCATTAGAGAGAGCTTTAGTGACTAGTGAATAGGTTGAATTTCTTGATGATTGTGACTTGGAGAGTTGTGATGAGCAAAATTTTGAGCAGAATTCAGGTTCTGTTATGTCAGTGAATAAATGGAGACTCGATTTTGAACCTTTAGAGCTACCAATAGTCAAGTCTCAGCCATCTTTTGAAAAGCCACCCATACTTGAAAGAAAACCTCTACCTAGTGACTTGAAATATGTGTTTTTGAGTGAGGGAGAGTCTTATCCAGCTATCATTTCTTCTCAGCTGAATTTTGATCAAGTGAGTAGACTTGTTGAGGTCTTGAGGAAGCATAGAAGGGCCTTGGGCTGGAATATTGCAGACTTGCAAGGAATCAGCCCACTGATTTGCACTCATAGGATATTTTTGGAGGAGAATGTCAAGACCATTAGGCAAATGCAAAGAATACTTAATCCTAACATGAAAGAAGTGGTTAGAGGGAAGGTGATTAAGCTGTTGGATGCTGGAATTATCTACCCTATTTCAGATTCTAAGTGGGTTAGCCCAACTCAGGTAGGGTTTAAGAAATCTGGAGTGACTGTGGTAAAAAATAAGAGGGATGAATTGGTTCCTATGCACATCCAAACAGGATGGCGCATGTGCATAGATTACAGAAAATTGAATGCAATCACAAGGAAAGATCATTTCTCTCTTCCATTCCTAGATCAGGTATTGGAAAGAATGGCAGGGCAGGCATTTTACTGTTTTTTAGATGGGTATTCTGAGTATAATCAAATTGAGATTGCATTAGATGACCAGGAAAAGACTATATTCACATGCTCATTTGGCACATTTGCATATAGGCGTATGCTTTTTGGTCTTTGCAATGCTCCTGCAACTTTTCAGAGATGCATGATGAACTTGTTTAGTGACTTTGTAAAAAAGTTTCTTGAAGTGTTCATGGATGACTTTTCAGTTTATGGAAGTGATTTTGATGTGTGCTTGGGAAATTTGGAGAAGGTTTTGACTAGATGTGAGGAAAAGAACTTGGTTTTAAATTGGAAGAAATGTCACTTTATGGTGACTCAGGGTATAGTTCTTGGTCACATAGTGTCTGCTAGGGGGATAGAGGTGGATAAGGCCAAAATGGAAATAATTCAAAACTTACCCACCCCTAGATGTGTTAAAGATATTAGATCATTTTTTGGGACATGCAGCTTTCTATAGGAGGTTCATTACATCCTTCAGTGCCATAGCTAGACCCCTATGCAACCTGTTAGCTCAAGATGTTCCCTTTGCTTGGACACCTGAGTGTCAAGCCTCATTTGATAGACTCAAAGGCTTACTTACTTCAGCTCCAATATTGTAAGCACCTGACTGGACCTTGTCTTTTGAGCTGATGTGTGATGCTAGTGACTGTGCTATTGGTGCAGTCCTAGGCCAAAGGAAGGAAAAGAAGCCACATGTGTTGTATTATGCTAGCAAGACTCTTAGTGATGCACAAAAGAATTACGCAACCACTGAGAAGGAGCTCCTAGCAGTAGTCTATGCATTGGAGAAGTTTAGGTCATACCTTGTGGGTTCTCATGTCATTGTATAAACTGACCAGGCTACACTGAAATACCTATTGACCAAACCTGATGCCAAGCCTAGACTCATTAGGTGGATTCTTTTACTTCAAGAGTTTGATTTAGAGATCAAAGACAAAAAAGGGGTTGAAAACGTGGTAGCTGACCACCTTTCTAGGATTCTAAATCAGGACCTAGCATCATTTGATTCTCCCATAAATGAGACATTTCCTGATGAACAATTGTTCCATGTAGACTCATCTAAGGTACTTTGGTTTGCATACATAGCTAATTACTTGGCTACAGGTCTAATACCTACTCATTGGACTAAGTTGGATAGACAGAAGTTCTTTAGGAATGTATGTTTCTTCTGGGATGATCCATACTTGTTCAAGTATTGCCTAGACCAAGTTATTAGAAGATGCATTCCTGAGAGTGAGTGCCACAGTGTCATTACATTTTGCCATACTTTAGCCTGTGGGGGTCACTTTTCTGTTAGGAAGACAGTGGCTAAGATTCTGCAATATGGGCTATATTGGCCTTGTTGTTACGGAAACCCTGGATCACCTTTTGGCAACACCTTTGCAAATAATAGCAAACACGAACACAAGAAAAACACACAATAGAAGAACACAAGATTTACGTGGTTCGGCAATTTGCCTACGTCCACGGGCACTCAGAGAAGAAAATCCACTATGTGAATAATATTACAATCACACAATATTTCCTCTCACCCAATATCCCAATACACCCCACAAAGCAATTCCCCAAGCAAAACTATAACTCTCACCTCAAAGGAGGAATATAACTAGAGTACAAGCTTGCTACCCAAAGTTTTGACTGGTGTGTCTTTTCTAAAAAGAAGGACCCTCTATTTATAACCCCACAAGGCCCCCTCTGCCTTTATGAGAAAACTGATGTAGGACAGGATTTACAACCTCACAAGACTTCTGCCTTTATGAGAAATCCAATGTGAGATAGGATTTATAACCTCACAAGACTTCTACCTTTATGAGAAAACCAATGTGAGATAGGAGCCAACAAATTAACAATCTCCACCTTGGCGACTGCTCACCCCTTAGGAAACTGAATACTGGTAACTCCACCACGAACCCCATAAGCTGGGGTCGTCTCTCATCTAGCAACTAGAGACATGAATCAAGTTCAAACAATGTTTGAACTTATCTACTGTGAGGGACTTCGTCAACATGTCTGCAGTGTTGTCAGAATGTGAACTTTCTCTAGCACTAGTTCACCTGAAGACACCAACTCCCGAATCTTGTGGAACCTCACATCTATGTGTTTGGTTCTAGCATGATACACCTAGTTCTTCGTCAAATGAATGGCACTCTGACTGTCACAGTAAATCTCAACTCCACTTTGCTGTAGACCCAACTCCTTAACTAGTCCAGCATCCCATAATGCTTCCTTGGCAGCCTCGGCCACTGCCATGTATTCTGCTTCAGTCGTAGAAAGAGCAACAAGAGACTGAACCACAGACCTCCAACAAATAGGCCCGCTTGCCAGAGTGAAGACATACCCAGTAGTCGACCTCCTGTTATCCAAGTCCCCTGCATAGTCTGCATCCGCATATCCTACAACTGAAAGCTCTTCTTGTTGTCTACTGAACATGATGCCATACCTCGTGGTACCCCGCAAGTATCTGAAGATCCACTTGACTGCACTCCAATGTTGTCTCCCTGGATTAGCCATAAACTTGCTCACCACACTAACCGCATGTGCCAAATCTGGTCTGGTACAAACCATCGCATACATAAGGCATCCAACTGCACTGGCATATGGAACTGACTCCATGTCCCTGATCTGATCTTTGGACTTCGGGCACTGATTTGCAGACAGTCTAAAATGACCCGCCAAAGGTGTGCTCACCGGTTTTGCTTTATCCATGCTAAACCTCTTTAACACCTTCTCCACATAAGCTTTCTGAGATAACCACAATCTCCCTGAGCTTCTGTCCCTATGAATCTCCATTCCAAGAATCTTCTCGGCTGCGCCCAAATCCTTCATTTCAAATTCCTTGCTCAACAAGGCCTTCAACTTGTTGACTTCAAGGATACTCTTTGCAGAAATCAACATATCATCCACATACGATAGGAGATATATGAAAGAACCATCATCAAGGCGTTTCACATAAATGCAACAATCATACTCACATCATACGTAGCCAATTCTGATCATGAAAGAGTCAAACTTCTTGTACCACTGCCGTGGAGACTGCTTTAGCCCATAAAGTGACTTCGTCAGTTTGCAGACTAACTGCTCCTTCCTGGGTTGTGAAAACCCCTCCGGCTACTCCATGTAAAGATCTTCTTCAATGTCACCATGAAGAAACGCCGTCTTTACGTCCATCTGTTCCAACTCCATGTCAAAATGAGCTACCAAGGCCAGCATCACCCTGATAGAAGTGTGTCTAACCACTGGGGAAAAAATCTCATCATAGTCAATTCCTTTCCTTTGTGAGTAACCTTTCGCTACCAAGCGAGCCTTGAATCTTTCACATTTCTTTTCTGACGCAGCTTCCTTGCGTTTGTACACCCATTTGCATCCTATCGCCCGCTTTCCCTCTGGAAGCTCCACCAACTCCCATGTCTTGTTCTTATGTAGAGACTCCATCTCCTCCACCATAGCTTGCATCCATTTGCTCTTCTCCTGACTGCTGATAGCCTCCTGAAAAGTAACTGGATCCCCACTACTGGTAATAAGTGCATAAGAAACTAAATCTTCAAAACCATACCTAGTCGGTGGTTTGATAATGCGTTTGGTCCGCCCTGAAGCTAAACTCTGGTACTGTTGCTCCTTTGAACTGGAAGCTTGCTCTTCCAAACTAGGAGCCTCTAAACTCTGAGTAGAGATGTCCTTAGCCTGATTCTCTACCTCCACCTATACCACTTGCTTACTAAAATCATTGCATTTTGGCTTCTGCTCCTCTTGTGACTAAGTACTCTTTAACATGGACTTTTCATCAAATACCACGTCTCTGCTGATCACCACTTTGTTTGCCTTAGGATCCCAGAGTTTATACCCCTTGACCCCTTTCTCATACCCGAGAAAGATACACTGTCGCGACTTTGGGTCAAGCTTGGACCGCTCATCACTAGAAACATGCATATATGCAGGACAACCGAAGACTCTCAACCCAGAGTAGTCAACCTCTTTCCCTGTCCACACTTCCTCTGCAACCTTCCCTTCTAGTGTTACCCTTGGTGATCTATTGATTAAGAAGCAAGCCATACTAACTGCATCTGCCCAGAAGTTCTTTGTAAGCCCAGCATTCAACCTGAGACATCTTGCTCTCTCAGTAATTGTTCGGTTCATTCTTTCTGCTACACCATTCTGCTGCGGTGTCTTGCATACTGTGAAGTGTCTCTTTATTCCTTGTTGCTCACAAAATTGCATGAACTTCTTCTCCTTGTACTCAGTGCCGTTATCTGTCCTCAAACACTTTATCTTCCTCCCAGTTTGGTTCTCCACTTCAGCTTTCCACACTTTGAACTTGGCAAACACGTCTGACTTGTGCTGCATGAAGTAAACCCAAACTTTCCTGGAGAAGTCATCAATAAACGTGACGAAATACTGATGTCCCTGCCGTGATGCAACTCTCACTGGCCCCCAAACATCTGAATGGACATAATCAAGAATGCCTTCTGTCTTGTGCGTAGCTGTCTTGAATTGCACCTTGGTCTGCTTTCCAAGAACACAATACTTGCAAAAATCAAGCTTACAAGTCTTTATCCCTTTGAGCAAATTCCGCCTGTGTAGCTCTAACATGCCACGTTCTCCCATGTGCCCTAACCGCATATGCCACAAGACTGTGCTATCAGAATCAGACTCTGCTGCGGCAACTCCACCTACAACTGTACTCCCTAACAGTCTGTAGATATTCCTAGAAACTTTTTGCCCTTTCATCACCACCATTACCCCTTTTGAAACTTTCATTGCTCTGCCATCAGATTTAAAACTGAATCCGTTTGAATCTAAGGCACCCAATGAAATAAGATTCTTTCTAAGATCAGGAATATGTCTTACATCACATAAGGTTCGTACCACACCATCAAACATACGGATTTTGATATTCCCAATCCCAAAAACTTTGCATGAAGCATCGTTACCCATTAGAACTGAACCAGAATCCACTAACCTGTAGGTGTCGAACCACGCCCTGTTTGGTGTCATGTGAAAAGAACACGCCGAATCTAGTATCCAAGAATCCGTGAGATGATCTGAACTTAATGAAACTGAAAGCATGTCGCCATCCTCCGAGTCATTCTCTACAACATTTGCAGACTTTGAACCATCTTTATTCTCGCCGCCCTTATCCTTACTCCACTCTGGGCAATCTCGCTTGTAGTGGCCCTTCTTGCCGCACTTGAAGCATTGAGGATTTTTCTTTTTCCTTGACTTGGACCGAGAATTTTTATTCCCATTCGATTCCCTTTGTCTGCTCCTTCCTCTATCTTGCTTGTCCTTCACAACCAGACCCTTTCCTTGAGAATTCCCATCACTTTGCTTCCGCCTTTGTTGAAAATCTAACAAAGCTGTTGTGATTTCCTCATATACAAGAGTCTCTTTACCATAAGTAAGGGTTGTGATCAAGTTCTCAAACACTGATGAATCTGGTAGTGAATGCAGTAACATGAGAGCCTTGTCTTCATCCTCGAACTTGACTTCTACCCTCTTCAAATCCCTAATGATTTGATTGAACGCGTTGATGTGCTATTCCAGGTCTGAGCCCTCATCCATCTTCAAGCGATATAGCTTTCGCTTAAGATAGAGCTTGTTCGTAAGAGACTTAGACATGTATCTCGCTTCGAGTTTCTTCCATACCTCTGCTGGCAAATTCTCCTCAACAACATACTGCATCACGTCATCATCCAGACACAATCTGATTGTAGCCACAGCCCTTTCCTGAAGTTCAAGCCAATCTGCTTCTTCCATCTTTTCAGGCTTCGTCTTCGCCAATGCTTTTGCCATTCCTTGTTGCACCAATAGATCCTTTAACTTTCTCTGCCATAATCCAAAATTCCCCGTTCCATTGAACTTGTTGACTTCGAACTTTGCAGAGGAAGAGCTTCCTGACATTATGCCTCGTTGAAGTGAATAGTACCCACTAAGTAAGTTCCCAGGAAAGATTGGAGGGGTCACACTGGTCCCACTTAAAATCCAACCTCCTTGACAGAACTTCCACTAAGTAAGTTCCCAGGAAAGATTGGAGGGGTCACACTGGTCCCACTTAAAACCCAACCTCCTAGACAGAACTTCCTTAAACTCGTACGTATCCACACCACAAACCAAGGCAACCTGAGCTCTGATACCAATTGTTGTTACGGAAACCCTGGATCACCTTTTGGCAACACCCCTGCAAATAATAGCAAACACGAACACAAGAAAAACACACAATAGAAGAACACAAGATTTACGTGGTTCGGCAATTTGCCTACGTCCACAGGCACTCAGAGAAGAAAATCCACTATGTGAATAATATTACAATCACACAATATTTCCTCTCACCCAATACCCCAATACACCCCACAAAGCAATTCCCCAAGCAAAACTACAACTCTCACCTCAAAGGAGGAATATAACTAGAGTACAAGCTTGCTACCCAAAGCTTTGACTGGTGTGTCTTTTCCAAAAAGAAGGACCCTCTATTTATAACCCCACAAGGCCCCCTCTGCCTTTATGAGAAAACCGATGTGGGACAGGATTTACAACCTCACAAGACTTCTGCCTTTATGAGAAATCCAATGTGAGATAGGATTTATAACCTCACAAGACTTCTACCTTTATGAGAAAACCAATGTGAGATAGGAGCCAACAAATTAACAGGCCTACTATGTTTCATGATGTGCATGCATTTTGTGTTGCATGTGACCGATGCCAAAGGCTTGGTAGCCTCACTAGGAAAAACATGATGCCACTTTACCCCATTTATGTGCTTGACATCTTTGATTGTTGGGGAATGGACTTTATGGGACTATTTGTGAATTCATTTGGCCATGAATATATCTTAGTAGCTATTGATTATGTTTCAAAGTCGGTGGAGGTTATCCCAACTAGGACCAATGACCACAAAGTAGTGATCAAATTCTTGAAGGAGAATGTGTTCTCAAGATTTGGAATGCCAAAAGCCATGATATGTAATAGAGGAACACACTTTTGTAATAGGCATATGGGTCTTTTGATGAGGAAATATGGGGTAATGCACAAAGTAGGAACATCTTACCACCCTCAAACAAGTGGACAAGCCAAGCTTGCCAATAGGAAGATTAAGAGAGTCATTGAGAAAACTGTAAATCCAAATAGAAAAGATTGGTCTTTGAAGTTAGTGGATGCACTTTGGGCTTATAAGACAGCATACAAGACTATCTTAGGCATGTCACCTTATAGGATGGTGTATGGGAAAGCTTGTCATTTACCTGTGGAATTGGAGCATAAACCCTTTTGGGCAGTGAAGCATTTTAATGAGAATATCAATGAATCAGGTTCTCAAAGAAAGTTGCAATTAAGTGAACTTGAGGAGATTAGGAATGATGCATTTGATAATGTCAAAATCTCTAAGGATAAAGTGAAGAAGTGGCATGATGCACACATCAAGAAGAGACAATTGTTTGTGGGACAAAAAGTGTTGTTGTATGATTCTAGGCTGCATTTATTTCCAGGAAAACTCATATCTAGATGGACTGGTCCATATGTGATTAAGAATATCACTGAATTTGGGGCTGTGGATATTGAAAATCCTACTTCAAGGAATGTGTTTAGAGTGAATGGGCATAGGCTTAAGGAATATTATGAGAGCTTGGTGGCTGAAATTGAGAGCTGGGATCTTGAAGATCCCCCAGAATATGGCTGATTGGTAAGGCAATTCTGCCACATGTATCATAGTAGTATAGTTTTCTTTTTCATTTTGTTCTTTCCTTTTTATTAAAAAAAATTTAAAATACTTCAGTTTCTAAGTTCTAACAATTGGTTCCAGCATTCAAATATACAAGGAGTGGCCTATTGAGAAAATGGAGAATTTACTGATTTGTAATGCAAGTATGTTTAAATCTGGTTTGATCAGTTTAACCCTGCAAATGCAATGATTTACTTGCAGTGGCAAAACCAATTGGTAAGATTCATGAGCCATACCTTTTCAACAGAAAATTTTCAAATTTCTGAAGTACATTTAGGGGAACTTAAGTGGTTTGAATTGAGTTGAATTACTGAAGCACTCCTTTACATTTGAATAAGCTGTTCTTGGAGTATGTTGCACTAAACAGGTTGGGGGGGAATTACATTGGAAGTATTCTGAATTTTCAGCAACTTAACTCAGTTAATTAAGCTCAATTAAGCTTATCAGGTACCCTCCTCTCTCATAACTTTATTGATTGATTCACTCTTACATTGAGGACAATGCTCATTTTTAGTTGGGGGGAGAAGAATAATTTGAGAGTGTTTGAAATTCTGTTTTGATTGACATGGGTTGCATCAAGATGATTTATTGTGATTAGAATTACCTAAGTTGAATTTCTGAATTGCTTGTGATTGAAATTATCTTGTTTAGCTTGCAAAAATTGGTTAAAAAAATGAAAATTTTGCAAAATTGAAAATTTTCAGCATTTTTTTATTATTATTGCGTAATATTTCTAGGATTGAGTATTTTTAGGAATAAATTTATTGTAAAAAAAAAAAAGAGAGTCACAAAACATGGCTTAAGTTTTTTTTAGGACTATCACAGAATTTGGTATGTGAAACACTAAAGGGCAGCGTTACTGATGAATTATATCCAGATATGGAGTTGGGTATTCGGATATATCCAAGATGGGTTCAAGTAGGCAACCCGAGATTTTTAATATCCGGATACTTAAAACCCTCACCTGAATGCACTCAACAATACAGAGCTCCTTATTTCCCTCCATCTGCGTGAATCAAAGATATCGAACAGTCACTTGGGATTTTTGAACGGAGGAAAGCTAGAGATTAGGGTTTTGGGTGAGTGGCTTCACGCGTAGACAACGAATGGGGCAAGGCTGTGTTGATCAGATATTCGAAAACATGCCACCAAAAAGGAAGATGGCAGTGCTCGGTCCACGAAGAGTAAGTCTACGCTTGAGGGAGCAATATCTAGGTAAGGCTCCTGTCCATGTTAACCCTGAACCCATAGAGATAGGGATGTCTGAATCTACAACACTTTCCCCAGCTGACGAGGTACAGACACCCAATGAGCAAGAGCACTCAACGGGTGGAGACGAGGTTAATGAGACTATTCCAGAAACAAAGGCTCCTGATGTGGCCATTTCAGAGGAGCCTTACTCTAGCCTTTGCTTTGCAAACCTAACATCCGAAAAAAGGTATACGGATGGGTAAGCTAAGCGAGCAGTTTTGTGTGAAAGGGGCATCCAACTTGATGACTACGCAGACCAGCGTTATGAATTGAAAGAAATGATTGAGGTCAGGGGATGTTCTGAGTGGGTGACTGTCAGCCAAAGGGCTATTGTACCCCTAGTCAAGGAGTTTTATTCGAATGCTGAAAAAGGGGAAGAGGGGAGTAATGAAATTTATACTAAAGTAAGGAAGACACCCATAGTATTGACCCATAAGTTAATAGCAAAGGTTGCTGCACCCCCACTTGGAAATATTCCCACTGCAACTCCACAGCAACAAGCTGAATGGGAAGAACAATTAAGAAAAGAGAATTTGGTGAAGTTGTTAGGAAATCCTCAAGACAGCTGGGATGGAGCGAGATTGTCTAAGGGAGATCTCACTGATAAAAGTAAAGTGCTACACATGTTAGTGTGTTCCAAGATTCTTCCCCACGCATATGTTTCCTCTGTAACATTGATGCAAGCTGAGTGATTACACTTGAAAAATGTAATTACAAACTCCCTAACTCAACACTTATTCATGCATTAAAAAAAAAAAGTAAAGTTGAAGTTTTAGTATTATTGTGTTACTTATACTTTTATTGTTTTATTTGTAGGAAAAAGGGCAAGGATGTCGAAGTTTATAGTTATGGAGAGGGCCAAGAAGACAAAGAAAAAGTCATGGTTCGAACCTCATCTTCGATGGAAAAGACTAGCCCAAAGACCCAACCAAGAGAAGAAAAGAAAGTAATGAAGGAGAAACTAGACGGTCCCCACAGTCACTTAGACGGTCGGGACCACAGAAAGTTCAAAACTTCAGACGGTCCCGACCCCCTCTCCAGACGGTCGGGACCATCCGTGATTTATAATAGCCGCATGAAAGGTCCTCTTCTAGGGTTTTGTGGCATCTATATAAAGAGCTATTGCACGGCCAAGAAGAGGAGAAGCCTTTTTTGATTTTGCACCTTCAATTGAGAGTTAGAATAGAATTTTGAGAGTTTTTAGATTAGTTTTTAAACTTGGATGCATGGATTCATGGTTTTCGTTGGAGCTTTCATCGTTGTCTTTGTAGTGATTCTTCACCTCGTCTTTTATATTCGCTTTACGTTGTAAGTTGCACTTTAATCTATTTCGTTTTATTTCGATTTGTTTCGTAATATCATATTTTGCTTGTTTCAATTCTCTTTTCGTATGATTGAATGCTATTTTATTGTTTTTAAGATGCTTAAAGTAGTTTTAGCGTAAAACCCTAGTTCTTGATTCAACGAATCAAGAATGGGTAGTTCACGAAAAACCTTGGGGTGTTAGTAGACCCTTCGCATGGGTTGTGAGAGCTCATGCGTAAGGATCTACACTGTTAAAATCTATTTTCAACTTGTTTCGAAAACATTCGAAATCGAAAATCTTTAACCACACTCGTTTGAAGTCACTGGTATGGGTTTTCGAATATAACCATTTACATACTTTCGAATAAGGTTAAAAATAGGTTTCGAATTCATTTCTAGTTTCGTTTGTTTGAAAAACTTTCGGAAACAAAGGTCTTTAACCATATCCACGTGAGATCACTGGTACTAACCTTTGATTAAAATATTCTTAACACTTTTCGAATTAAACCCTAATCTAGTTTTGAATAAAAACATCCCAAGGTAAAGTAGTGGACTACCCGGACTTGAAAGTTGGATCAAGAACCTTTTTAGTATTGTGCTTGTTATTTAATTTAATTTATGAGTTGATTTATTCGCTTTAGAATTTAGAGTAGATGCTTTGTTTGCATTTTAAAATTAAATTGAATTTCTTTCATTTAGAATCTAAAACAAAAGTTTGAGTTGCTAAAAAATTAGTTTAAATTAATTTAGGTTCACCTACTAACTAAGAGAACAAGTCTAGAGCTTTTAACAAAGCCCTTCCTGTGGATTCGACCTCGGTACTCACCGAGTTTTAAAACTACGACTGCCCTCTTGCACTTGAGAGGTAGAACCTGAAACACTTTTTTTAGGGTCGGTCACTGAGCTTATTGGGAAGCTGCTCTTAGATATCCCTATTGACTTAACTACTCACATTTGGACCACCATAGCTGCAGCAGTGGAAAAACCTGGAGTGAATTCGGGATTACCTTTTGGAGGACAAATAACAAAAATTGTTCAAAGCCATGGGGTGAGAGAGAAAGCAGGAATGGAAATGGTTAAACCTGCCACTCGAATTGCAAAGACATCTGTGAATAGGAGCCAAGGGCAATTAGTAAGAAAAGTGGTAAGGGAACCACCAGGTGAACAGCAACCAGCAAGGGAAAAAAAGGCTGAAGAAATTACTATCCAAAGTGTGTATGAAATGGTGAGAAATGTACAGAGGAAACAAGACAAATTTATTGCTGAAATGAGGAGTTAGAGGGATTGACAAGAGGAAAACAATTGTCAAGTGATAGAAATGTTGGACGGGTTGTATGAGACAACTTCCCCAGGAGATTTTGAGCCTACCCAGTGATCATTGTATAGGGGTTACTTAACTTAGAACCTTCATTACAGATTTGTATGAGAGTTGCTAAACTTAGAATCTCTATTGTTCTTAAGATAGATTATGCACATCATATGTTTGATCCATGGCTTGTTTTAATTGAAATTAATTTCTCAAAAATTGGAACAAATAGGATTGATGATCGACACACTCTTGGCATTTTGAGATTAATTTGGAGAGGCATTGAAGTTGCCTTGCCCATCTTTTTAATATCAGATTTTGGTAAATTCAATTTTCATTTCAAAACCCATTTCCAAAACCACAAACATTTCCAAACCAGATTTTCATTTGTGTTTCAAATTCTTGTGAGCCTTTGTTTGCTAATCAAACCCATTAGATTCAACCATTCTTTGCTCTTTAGGTCCCTGTGGAAATGACCTGGTAATCACCAGTACTTTGTGCTACAATTACACCTTGCACTTGGGGGAAGTTTGTCTCAATTTTCTTTACTCATCTCTCCTAAATCTGAATTTTGTAATTAAGAGTGAGGTAATTGAGCAGCGACACACACATGTCCTGATGACTTCGAAGCTGATTTCAAAACCCTAGAATAGCAGTTTACTTACAAAAAGATTTTCTAACGTTAAATCTTTCGGCCTAGTACTACAGGTGTAGATATTGGGTTGAGTTACCACATATTCAAATTCATCCCTTTGATAACATTACGGAAATAGGTTGAAACCAAGTGCTTTTTTTCATAGTAGTTCGTTTACGTTTAAAACAAATCGACTTTCTTTAGTATTTAGGTTTTCTCCTCGACTACGTTTCAAATTCGCTTTCACAATTCCAAGTTTAAAAAACCTAAAAAGATTTTCTTCGTTTTACAATTTTTACAAGTACCTTCAAAAATAAGTTTTCCACTCCTAGTCACACCCTTGCTCTCTGTGGAAATGACCTAGGACTCACCTAATCTAAACTTTAGCCGATCTCTTGCACTTGAGAGTGAGCCTCTTCCAATTTTGAGAGTTCTCAAGTTTTTTGGCACTGTTAACAGGAAGCAACGTTGTGTGTGTGTGATGAACTCGGAGACTTGTTACTGAAAGTACTTGTCGACGCAGTTGCATTTGGACTTCTAGGTGAGATTGTTCTATACTTCTTTTTGTCTTTTGTTTTATTTTTTTTTTATTGTTGTTAGGATAGTTAGAGAACTTTGTCTTTTGTTAAAAAAAAAATTTAAAAGACTCAAAATTTTTAAAATGCATGCAACTAAGATCGGGTAGGGTAATTGTAGTTGACTCTGAACTAGAAGACCCTTCCTATTATCCTGAATCACTTTCCATAGTCTCACTTACCACCTCATCTTTTCACTCAATGGCTGACTTAAGAGGGGAAGGTAGTGTGCATGGGGATAATGACCCCCCAGAGGTTCTGGGTTTTACTCCATTGATAGATCACCTTAACCCTATTAGGCAAACTACACCATCGTGCATAATTTTGCCTTTGAATAGGGGAAACTTCACACTTAGACCAGGAATCATTCAACTTTTTCCTACCTTCCATGGTCTTGACTCGAAAAATCCCTACAACCACCTTAGGGAGTTTGAGGAAGTGAGCAACACTTGTGTTGACTACAATGCCAATGAGGATATAGTGCGCTTTCAACTCTTTCTATTTTCCCTTAAGGACAAAGCCAAGTTCTGGCTTAATTCCCTTCACCCGCATTCTATTGAACATGGCGTGAAATGCAAACTGAGTTTCTTAAGAAATATTTTCCTACCCAGAAAACTCAGTACTATAGGTGGCAGATTACTACATTTTCTTGCAAACCCACTGAAAATTTCTGTCGAGCCTGGGAAAGGTTTAAGGACTTTTTAATGGCTTGTCCCCACCATGGTTTTGAGCCATAGAGATTAGTGAGCATTTTTCATGAGTCTTTGACTCTAGTTTTAAGCAACTAGTGTCAACCAAGTGCAATGGTACTTTATTTGATAAGACTGCGAAGGAGGCCATGGACTTTTTTGACATGGTAGCTGAAGACTCGAATGATTAGGAAATTGGACCTCCTTCTTCTTCTGAGCATAGGAACCCCATACCTAGTGGTCATTTAGAGTTAAGTGAGAGTGATGATTTGCGGGCTAGGTTAGCTGCGTTGCAACAAAAGTTAGACTCTCTTGATCTTAAGATTAAGGAGAAATTGGTTGAAACAAAGGTGATATGTGCTACATGTGATCAAGTGGGGCATGATGCCAATTTGTGCCCCGAGCTCCCTTTACTTAGAGAGATTGCTTATGGTCAAGCCTATAGTAATAACTCTCTAAACTGGCCATTCCAGAATAGGGGTCTAGGAAACACCTCCTACCCACAAGGTGGGAATGTCACGTACCAAGGGGGAAACCAACCTTCCAATGCTTATCTCCCGAGGTGGATGAACCCTCATGGATTTGGGTGGGGGAATGACAACCAAGGTCAATCATTTCAACCTTACCACCACCTCAATACCAACAGCTCAATCCTGTTGCATTCCAACCTGTATAGAAGAGACCTCTCGAGGACACTCTTCATCAATTCATGCAACAGTAATTGAACATCAACAACAATGTGACTTGGGCCTTAGATGACATTAGAGGACAAGTTTCCAAGCTGACACAAGCTATGAGTACCACCCAAAGTGGCAAACTCCCTTCACAAACTTTCCCAAACCTGAAAGGTTAGGTAAACCTTGCTGAGTCATCTACTTCGGGTACTACCTCACATGAACAGGTGCAATCTATTACCACTTTGAGAAGTGGGAAAGTTATTCATAAACCTGATGATCCTAGAGCTAATGCACCAAAGGTTAACATAAGAATGAGAGGTAATCGGGAGGTTGAAGAGCCGTGTGAAGTAGAAAATGAAGAAGAGAAAGAGAGAGAAACCAAAGAGAGTGAGACGACAACATTTAAGAGAAAAAATGGTAAAAAAGAGACAAAAGAGAAAGAATGAGAAATCATTGTGGGAACGTCGGGTAGGCATGAAAAGCAAATAGCTGGGTACACACCTAGGCCATCATTTCCTCAAAGGCTAGCAAAAGGTAAGAATGAGATGTTGAATTTTGAAATTTATGAGGTCTTTAAACAAATAAGAATCAACATTCCATTACTTGAGACTATTAAGCAGAATCCATCCTACGCTAAGTTCCTTAAAGATATGTGCACTGTTAAGAGGAAGCTCAATGTCAAGGAAAAAGCCTTCTTAACCAAACAAGTTAGTGCCATCATCTAGTGTGGTACACCTCCTAAGTACAAAGATCGTGGGTGTCCAACCATTTCGTGCATAATTGGGGATCACATCATTGACAAAGCTCTATTTGACCTAGGTGCTAGTGTCAACCTATTACCTTACACTATTTATCAACAATTAGGCTTAGGTGAGCTGAAACCCACTAGGATAACTTTGTAATTGGTTGATCGTTCAGTCAAAATGCCACGGGGTATAGTGGAAGATGTGTTGGTCCAAGTAGACAAATTCTACTTCCCAGTTCGAAACCTTTACCGAGTGAACTTAAGTATACATTCTTAAGGGAAGGAGAGACATTTCAGTAGTTGTGTCTACAAGTTTAGAGAAAACTCAATAAGAGAGGTTATTGGCAGTTTTGAGTGCCCACCGTCGAGCACTAGGTTGGATTGTGGCGAATATTCGAGGTATTAGCCCTTTAGTATGTTCCCATCATATATGCCTTGAAAATGATGCCAAACCTATGAGGCAAATACAACGAAGACTAAACCCTAATATGAAAGAAATTGTGAAAAGGGAAGTATTTAAGTTGCTTGATGCGGGTATAATTTACCCCATCTTTGATTCAAAGTGGGTGAGTCCCACTCAAGTAGTAATAAATTCGGTGTCACTGTGGTTGAGAATGAGACAAGAGAGTTAGTGCCTCAACGCACCCAAATTGGGTGGCGAATGTTTATTGACTATAGGTGCTTGAATGCCGTGACCCAGAAGGACCATTTTCTTTTCCATTTTTAGATCAAGTGCTTAAGAGAGTAGCGGGGAAGTCTTTCTATTGTTTTTTTGATGGGTACTTACGGTATAATCAGCTTGAGATAGCACTTGAGGAGCAAGAGAAAATCACTTTCACATGCCCTTTTGGCGCATTTGCGTATAAACGCATGCCATTTAGGTTATGCAATGCACCTGTGACCTTTTAAAAGTGTGTGATGAGCATTTTTAGTCACATGGTTGAACGATTCTTAGAGGTTTTCATGAATGATTTCTCCATCTATGGAGATATATTGGATGAGTGCTTGAGAAAGTGTTAGTGCAAGTGAGGAGAGTAACTTGGTGCTAAATTGGAAAAAGTGTCATTTCATGGTACAACAGGGGAATGTTTTGGGTCATATAGTGTCATGTCGTGGGATAGAGGTAGATAAAGCAAAAGTGAAATTAATCCAAAATTACCTACCCCTCGATGTGGGAAGGACATAAGATCATTCCTTGGACATGCCAGGTTTTACAGGTGATTCATTCAGTCCTTTAGTTCCCTTGCCCAGCCCCTATGCTCATTGTTGTCCACTGATGTTCCTTTTGAATAAACAACATCATACCAAGAGGCATTTGATTGACTTAAACAATTGCTCACCACCACTCCCATTATCCAAAGCTCGGATTGGTCCCTACCATTCAAGCTTATATGTAACGCTTGTGATTTTACGGTGGGTGTAGTCTTAGGGCAACACAAAGAAGGCATACCTTATGCTATTTACTACGCTAGTAAGACTCTAAATGAGACTTAAATTAACTATACCACTACCGAAAAAGAGCTTCTAGCAGTTATTTTTGCCCTGGACAAGTTTAGGTCATATTTGGTAGGTTCTCATGTTACGATGTTTACGGATCATACGGCCTTGAAATATCTTCTTTCCAAGCAAGAGGCCAAACCCCGTCTGATTAGATGGATGCTACTCCTCCAAGAGTTTGATTTGGAAATCAAGGACAAGAAAGGAGTAGAAAATGTGGTAGCTGACCATTTGTCTAAATTACCTCATCATCTGTCCAACTCTAATGACCTACCGATTAATTAGCATTTCTCCGATGAGCATATCATGCATATTAGTACCGATCATCCAGTCCATTCTCCTTGGTATGCAGACATTGCCAATTTCTTAGTGACTGGCCAAATGCCTTCCTATTGGACAAAGGTTGATAGAGGTAAGTTCTTACACAATGTGCACAATTTTTTTTGGGATGAGCCTTACCTCTACAAGTATTGACCAGATCAAATCATGAGGAAATGCATCCCCGACGATGAGATTCATAGTGTTATCGAGTTTTGTCACGCTTTAACTTGTGGATGCCACTTCTTTTCAAAAAAAAAAAAAACCACCCCTACAATTCTTTAAAGCGGATTTTATTGGCCTTCCATGTTTAAAGACGTGCATAACTATTGCTTGAGATGTGACCATTGATAACGCTTAGGAGCCCTATCTAAGCACAATGAGATGCCCCAAAACCTTATGATCATTTTAGAAATCTTTGATTGTTGGGGGATAAATTTTATGGGCCCATGTCCTAAGTCGTTTGGTTTTGAGTATATCTTAGTGGCCATAAACTATGTGTCCAAATGGATACAGGCCATTACCACTAGCACCAATGACCACCGAGTAGTGGTCAAGTTCCTAAAAGAACACATTTTCTCTCGTTTTGGGATGCCAAAGGCGATCATTAGTGATGAGGGTAAACATTTTTGCAATCGGCCTATTGGTACCCTAATGTGCAAATATGGTATGATGCATAAGGTGGGAACTTCTTAGCACCCACAAACTAGTGGCTAGGTTGAATTAGAAAATAGGGAGATAATGGTATTCTTGACAAAACCGTCAATCCTACTTGTCAAGATTGGTCATTGAGACTGGTTGATGCATTGTGGGCGTGTCAGATGGCTTGTAAAACCATTTTGGGTATGTCTCCTTATCGCTTTGTCTTTGTCAAGGCTTGCCACCTACCCGTTGAGATGGAACATAAAGCCTATTGGGCAATCCGATAATTCAATGAAAGCATAGATAATACTAGCGTTTTTCGAAAGCTTCAACTCAATGAACTTGAAGAATTAAGGAATGATGCCTTTGAAAATGCAAAATTTGCCAAGGCTAAGATGAATGAATTGCATGATAAACACATTCTTAGGAAATCCTTTCATATTGGCCAGAAAGTTTTGATGTATAACTCACAATTACATTTTTTCTCGGGAAAGCTTCGGTTGAGGTGGTTTGGTCCTTTTGTCATCATTTCGATCTTGGAACATGGAGTGTGTAAGGCCTACAACCCACGCAATAACACCACTTTCAAGGTGAATGGCCATCGTCTCAAGCCATATTTGGAGAACTTTGTGGTGGAGGTTGAGATATGGGAGCTCACTGATCCACCCTCTCTTTGAGTGATGTATGCATTCAGTTGTTGAACATAGTTAGTTTAGGAGTTTTGTTCTATTTTAAGTCTTAGTGTAGAATCTTGCTTCTTTTATTAGGTTTTGATTAGGATTTGAGCTAATTCTTTGAATTTTTTTTAGGACTGTTTGATTTTCTTTTGCATTGTTGGGTCTAGTTTTATTTGCTCTTTGGTTGGATATCTTTGTTTTTAGTCTTTAGTGTGAGATGAATGGGGTAATAGCTCAACAGTACATTAGTCTTTATTTTACCAAGGGAGAGATCAGTCGGGCGCCCCAGAGGTTAGTTAGGGCAACCCAGAAGCCTGCCCGGGCGCCCTAGCTTCTTTCCTGTGCGCCCCTAGAGAGCCACAGCCAGGTTAACCTTGAGACAGAACAGTCGGGCGCCTTATGAGGTTGCCTGAGCACCCAAGTTTGGGTTGGCAACTTAATAAGGTCACGTGACCTCTTCTTTGATGAGTTATATCTCTTCACTTGCCGCTGCAACTAGCCTTAACCCTCTTCCTCCTTTAACCGAGACCCTCAATCCATAGCCTTCCATCTTCTCATCTCTTCTCCTTCATCGTTTTTTGATCGTTTCCCTCTATGCCTTCTTTTTTATTTGAAGACATATGTACTTTTATGTCTTTTATTCCCTCCGTACCATTGGAGCTTCCATGATAGAAATTTGAAGTCATTTTTCCAAGGGAAGGTGAGTGGATATCTGATTCTAGATGGGGAGGACTTTAAGGGAATTTGATTTTGTTTCGGTGTTCTGGATGTTTTTGATGATCTTGGATGGTTTTGAACACTAGGTAGTTGTCGAGCAAAGTACTTTGGAAAGATGCCCACCACATGTTCGATAAATTGTCCAAGAGAAAATTTGTTAGCAATTTGGATGTTTTTCAGGAGATGCATGTTAGTTGACGAAAGGAGTTTATTTTGGAGCAATTAAGGAGGAAATTGTGGTTTATAAGAGTGTTTGCTCAACATTGCATTCCAGGTGTTTGTAAAAATTCCTAAACCAATTTTTACAGCATTGCAAGTGCCTTTTGGGGAGGAGTTAGAGTTTTGTTGGGTTGACATAGACTTACGAACTGAGCAGAATTTTTAAAGCTTAAGTGATGGCGAGACCCCGCAAGCAAAATTGCATTGTTAAGGAAAGTGGGCTATCTAGTTCCACTCGACATGCGAGGCACCGAGAACCTACACCACCTTCTTCTTCTTCGACTGAGGAGAAGGAGGTTGATTTTTCTACCGAGGCTGCAAGTTCACTCTCCCTTGATGATTCATTTGATCCTATATTTGAGGAAGAACAACAACACCGTGAGCGTTCCTTGTGCTTGCTTGCTTTATGTCTTAGTTACTGGAGTCTCTATCGATTTGGCCTCACTCATTCATGGTGTGACCATTCAGAGGGCTGGTTCTATGGCAGGTGCCACGGCTTTGCCTTTCGGAGGTTTGATCACTGAGCTTCTCATTGAGTATGGTGTAGTTGTTGAGGCTAGTCCCCGAACTTTGAAGCCACTTGCACAAATATCTGAAACCACAACTGCTTGGCGCACTGCTCAACTACGGATTCACGAAGCACCATCCTCTGTCCATACCACCACTAACGCCCCTGGCCCTTTTACTTCACCACTTCCTCCTACTCAGTTACATGATCCCCTGCTACCATCACTTCACCACCTCCCCCTTCAAAAGCCTTAACCTTCGGGTCTAGCATTTGGAGACCGCTATTTCTATTGCTCAAGCTTCATTAGACGTGATTATGGCTGAGCAGGCTACCCAACGTCATTTACTCGAGTCATAGGGTGCTACTTTGGATTCTATTCTTGAGGCTTTCCATACTTTCACTCTTCCTAAACACCCACCAGCCTCTGACCCATAGGTTGTTAGGGATATTGTTTTGACTATGTTTGTTCAGTTTAGGTCTTGCACGTGATGCTATATTGTTGGTAGACCTAAAAATGTCTTGTTTTGTTGTGTTGATTGTAGTGCTTGGGCTCAACTGAAGTGGGTTATTGGTAACCTGTTTTTGTACTCGATCTACTTTTGGTTTAATGGTATACAACAACACTTTACTATCTTTTGTTTTCTTTCTCCTTTATTATCATTTGTTTTTTTCTCTTATTATCTTTACTAACTTTCTTTCTTTTTCTTAAGTTTTTTGCTTTACTCCTTACTTTTCCATGTTGTACAGCCTATATGGATTAGTTGTGCCCTAGAATCCAAGTGATATTTATTCTTTTCTATTCTTTTACTCTTCCATTTCCCTTATGTCATATAAGATCTTTCTTCTGTTATTGGGAGGGGTTAGAATCTAGGTTAGGGGGAGTCTTTTAGGTGCTGCCTTAAGGGGTTTGCATAATGGGTGTGTGTTGGTTTAACTTGTGCTATGTTCTTTTTTGTGCATTTTATGGCTATTATTTCATACTCATCATCATGTTCATTTTGCACACTACAAACCCACCTACGCATCATGGTTCTCACATTAAGGATAATGTTTCATTTAGGTTGGGGGGTAGAGTTTGCATGATGACTTTAGTGCTAAAAATTGCAAAATTTTAAAAATTCTTGAGTATTTTAAGCTTAAATACATGTATTTAGCACATCTATACCTACATGTCTGCCCTTTTGGTTTGGTTGATTATGGAATTCAGTGAGAGAGTGACAAGTGAGTCTTGTTTAAGCTTTAATAGGAAACTTAGTTCAAGTTAAGTGCGTTATGACCTTGTGCATTTTCGTGACTATCATGGAGAAGAGCTTATGTGCTTAGGAGTAGATGTTGTTTAACATTGGTTAATTAAGCAATCTTAGACTACGTGAAGACTTATATCCCTTAATAATGAGCTTTTGAGCCTATTATTATTTTCTTAAGGGGTTGCACTTAATCAAAACTCTTTTATTCTTCACTTTGATTTTCAATGCACCAATTGCATCACACAAACCTGCATGAATTTCACTTGGCACATTATGAGTTGTTGCAAGTTTTGAAACTGATACCAGGCCCTTTTTGTTATTTTGAGCCTTCTTGTCCTTTCTTGATTATGAATTACCCTAGGAACCAACTTAAAACTTTTTAATAAAGTGTGTTATATATATATACTATTTTTCTCTGGTTCCGACCTTATATATTATTCCTTAACTTTATTCACACACTTTAAGTGTTTCCCTCACATGTCTTGGGTTATAAAAGTGCCTCAATGTCAGTGATGTGAACGGAGGTTGGGAATGAAAACTTTTTGAGAGCATATTGAGAGAAAATATTGGGCGAAAAATTTAGCTAATGTATATTTCATTATTTCAAAGGCAAAAAAAAAAAAAGAAAAAAAAGAAAAAAAAAGAGAAAAAATATCAATCCTTTGTTTATGAAATTATGGGACTTGTACATTATTTATAATATTTGCAATTATCCCAATGGTAGTATTTAGTGTGAATAAGCTTTTTGTTGGAATCTTTGATAGGGTTGGAAAGGAAATTAGTAGTTTGAGACTTGTGTACACTTGAACATCTTTATCTCAAGACATGTGTTTTGATTTTCATATTTTTTATTGTTAGCCACTACTCTTGGCCAAGTTACCACCGAAATAAAAACATAGTGAATTCACAAACTTTAGTATAGATAAAAGTTGCAAGATACATGTAATTGACTAAATTAGTTAACAACTCAAATAGATATATGCATGTATACGTATTGATAAAATATAATTTTTATTTTCATGAACTATTGATTTACAAAAAAAAAAAAAAACTTATTTTTTTAAATGGGCCGAATCTAGATATAAAGATTGAACCTAGATCTTGCAAACTCATATCCAACCACGAACTTTTGAATTTAAATCAAATCTGTTACTATTTGAACTGAATCGAGTATATATTTAAAAGATCTAATCCAAATTCGACCCATTAACATGCCTTATTTTATTATTATCATATTTATTATATGTTATACATATTATAATCGTTAGTTAATTATATTGATTTTGAACTCTAAACTTTCAATTTAATTTTTTTACATTATTAAATTAATAAATATAAAAACACACGTGTTATAATAAGGAGTGGACTTGTAATTCATTACTAGATGCAAAAGTACTATTTTTAAGTGAATAGAAAAAAAAAAGCAAAAGAAAAAAAAAATAGTGAGAACAAAAATGTAAAAATAATTAAAAATATATAATTTAATTTATAATGTTAAAAATTTAAAACTATATTTAAAATAATTAAATTAATTATTAATTACGTTACATTTAATATAGTTTTATATTTAATTAAATTAACAGAATAAATCAATTAAATCAATTAATTAATTTAATTAAATAATATTTCATATATTTTATTTTTATTGAATTAAATATTTTTAATAAATAATATAATTAAAATAATTAAATTTTATTAATTAGATTTACTAAAATAAATTAAATCAATATGAAATATATTTTATTAGTTTTTGTTGAAATAAAAATTAACTATAGCAAACAAAATTATATTCCCCACTATAGTTTTAATTTTTATTTCAAAAAAAAAAACAACAGAAAATAAAAAACAAAAATTATAAACAGTTAAATAGAAAAACAATAACGTTACCAAATAACAATAACGTTACCAAATGAATCCCAATTATTACATATTTTATTTGATATTAAATCGAAATAAGGATAATCAGAATAATTACAAGATGCAATTCATGTACCATTTTTAAACATGTAAACTGTACAAAAATAATGAATCTAGCAGATCGATTCAAACTCGGGTTCATTAATCATTGAATCCAACGGATCTCAATTTGTTAGATCACAGACTAAATATGCCGAATCTAACTTAATATTATCGTATTAGGTCTAAATTAGATCTGAGCCATTTAACTCATTGACAGACCTACTTATAACCTATTAAAAAATAAACTCACAAGTATAAAATCATTATTTTCAAACCCATATATAGAGAACTTCCAAATCCTCCTCTATAGTGAAACCTTACTCCATAATTTCTTCGTTTGTTTTTTCTATTTGACCAGAGAATAGGAGCTAGCTTCTAGTTCCTCCTCTACAGTGAACTCTTGTTCTACAATTTCTTCATTTGTTTTTTCAGTTTGACCAGAGAATAGGGGGTTAGCCCGTATTGTCTTCCTTAGATTGGGTCACCATTTGTTAGGCGGACATAAGAACTGTTTGCTTGAAAAATAGAGTTCCTTGCTCTTCAACTATGCCTCGCACAAAGATTACTGACGTTCAACACGGTAAATCCAAGGACCTATCTCAATTCATCACCCATGGAGCTGCAGTTGCCTATAAAGATTACCGGCAATATAAATCCGTTGTTGTAGAGGAAAATCTATTTTCCCCCAAAGGGATAAATCTATTTTAGTATAGTTTGATTCAAAGGGATAAATTGCTTGAGTTCTTTTATTTTCTTCAAATAAGGAAGCTCTTGAGGTAATATCATTCATCTCTCCTTTATTTAGTTTTGCACTTTCAAATTGGTACTTCATATTTATAATTGTTGTTTTCGGAGTGCTATAGAATCTAAGTTGGGGGGATGTATTGGGTAATGCCGTAAGTGGCTTGAATAATGGGTGCATGATTGGTTTAATTTGTACTTTATTCTTATTTGTGCCTTTTATGATTATTGTTTGATGCTCATCATCATGCTCACTATTGCACACTACAGACCCACATATGCATCATGGTTCTCACATTGAGGACAATGTGAATTTTAAGTTGGGGGTAGGGTTCGCATGATGACCTTTATGCCAAAATTGAAAATTTTAAAATTTTTGAGCATCCTTAATCTTGAATATATGAATTGACCACATTTGTACTTACATGTCAGCCCTTTTTGGTTTGGTTGATTGTGGAATTGAGTGAGAAAGTGATGAATGAGTTTTATTCAAGCTTTAATAGGAAACTTAGATCAATTTGATTGTATAATAACCCTGTGCATTTTTTACTATCATAGAAAAGAGTTTATGTGCTTAGGAGTAGATTTTGTTTAACATTGGTTAATTGAACATTCTTGGACTTGGTCGAGACTTATATCCCTTAATGGTGAGCTTTTGAGCCTATTATTCTGTTCTTGAGGGGTTGCACATAATCACAGCTATTTTGTTCTTCACTTTGGTTTCAATGCACCAATTACATCACACACACTTGCATGAGTTTTACTTGTCACATTATGAGTTGTTGCAAGCTTTGAACATGATGCTGGGCCTTCTTTGCTATTTTTGGGCCTCTTTATCCTTCGTTGATATGAAATTGCCCTAGGAACCAACTTGAAGCCTTTTTAATAAAGTGTGTGATAAATATATATATATTTTCTTTGGTTCCTACCTCATATATTGTCCCTTAACCTTATTCACACACTTTTAGCCTTACCCTCACATGTCTTAGGTTATGAAAGTGCCTTAATGTCAATGATGTGAATGGGGATTGGGAATAGAAATTTTTGAGAGCACATTGAGAGGAAATATTGGGTGGAGAGTTCAATTGATATATTTCACTATTTCAAAAAAAAATAGAAAAAAAAAGAAAAAAAGAAAAAAGAAAAGAAAAAAAAAAAGAAAAAAAAGAAGAAAAAAAATTGTCATTCCTTTTTACTTATGTAATTTTGGGACTTGTGCATTGTATTGTAATTATTGAGAATGTCCCATGAGTAGTTCGTAAGTTTGTGAATAAGCTCCTTGTTGGGATTCTTGTTAGGGTTGGAAAGGAAATGGGTAGTTTGGGACTTGTGCACACTTAAGCATCTTTATCCCAAGCCATGTGCTTTGATTTCTATATCTTCCATTGTTAACCATTACCCTTGGCCAAGTTACAACCAAAACAAAGACCTAGTGGATTCTAAGCAAGCAACTCTTGTATTGTGCATGTAGTGGTCTTATGTAGGTTGTGTGGTGTGATCTCTTATATATGCATTGGAACATAGTTATGAGCTGTCCACTTTGAATTTCATTTCAGTTCACTCACTTATTTTTGAGGTTATGTGCAACTAGGATAGCATTATATGCTAATAGGTATGTTCAGTGAACCCTTGATGAGTGAATTCCTTTCTATGAGTGGTACCCTGTGAGCATTTGAAGTCAAAACCTAGTTCCGTTTATGCTCTTACAACCTTGTTGAATAAATGAAACAATTTTGCACACATGATCTTTCTATTTTGATAGTCCATGCATTAGTGCTTAACACTTGGGAATTACACATGATAATTGGGTTTTGTGACTTGTTGGGCTTGAGCTTGATTCATGTTTGATCTTCATCACTTTTTGACATTTTGAGATCATGGCATAAAAGTTTGTAGGTGGATTCACTGCAAACCCTCACGAGACCTTACTCGTCCACTAGGGCTAACCTAGGGGTTTAAAGGGCTTGCTACACGTAGCTAAGTGTAGCCGTGTTTCTAACGAAAAGAGAAATATGATGGTAGTTGCATTTCATTTTAATAAAGGCATTGCTAGGGACTAGCAACACTCAAGTTGGGGGGTGTGATTGCACTTGAAAAGTGCTATTACAAACTCCACTTTTGCATAGCTATTAATGCATTTAAGTAGTTTATTTTGAAGTTTTATCATTATTTTATTATTTATAGTGGTGTTGGGGATGCTCAGGCAGGGAAAGGGGAAGCGGGGGGTAACATCGCACACGTCTCTCTCTCTCTCTCTCTCTCTCTCTCTCTTGGTTCAAATAGGTACTCGTGATTCATTTTTTTCAGTTTGGTTGGAATCGACGAATAAAGCTGGGTTCGGAAGAAAAAATAACTTCTTTTTTATATAGTTGGCTGCTAACTAGTTACTAAAAAAAATTAATTTTTTGGTGTTTATAAAGGGAAAAGAACCTAATTTTTTAGTAACTATTTTTTATCTTTTTATTAATTTGACATTTTTACTCCCTCAATGTTTAAAACAAATTTAAAATGTAAGATAAAACTGGAAAATGCAATCCCAGCCCAATGCATATGATATGCTTAATTATGCCAACAATTATCCTTTTAACATAAAAATATATATTCCTTGAGGATGATTTGGGGTTCTGGGAAACAAAAATGTTTGAAAATCTCAAAAACTTACATTTTTTGAAAAATTTTCAATTCTGTCCTTGAGACCCTTGTCCTAGGGGTGGCTAGCCTTTGGACCAGCATCCTAAGGGTAGCTACGTTCGGACTTATGTTCAAAGGATAGTTAGCTTTCGGATCCCCCTCTAAACAGTTGCACCTTCCAAACCCCCCTTTGAAGGGTAGTGTCCAGAAACAAATTTTGGGTTCATTTTTCACACGAAACCCTCGAACAAAAAACACACAAATCATCCATTCAAGTCATATATACTCAACAATCAATTATATATAAACATGTAAACATCTTAATAACATGTTATTTTAATATTTACATCAATAATAGCTTAAGAGAATGCAAAATTTCAGTGCAAATAAGCATATATATATACACAATCGTATACACACACACACATATATATATATATATCTCTGCAAATCAACCAATACCCTACCAAATCATGCAAATGATATATCAAAATCATGGTAACAACGCATATAAGCATGTATATAAGTCCCACATACTTCAAATCTAAAAAAAGAATGAGAAAAATAAAGAAAATTAGGTTGAGCTTTCAACATTCTGAAGTCGATTTCTTCCACCTTGGGTCAAATCACCGAAAATAGTCACCACCATGATTTTCACGGCATCGAATACTAGCCAAATCTGCCCGTTTCCTCCACAAAAACATTTTTCTCTCTCTATTCTCTCTCCTCTCTCCTTTCTCTCTATTTTTCCTGATCTTGAAGTCGTAAGAACAAAAGAAAAAAAAAGAAATAAATAAAGAGAAAAAGAAAGAAAAGAGAAAAGATTGTGATGGAGCATGGAGTAGGCCCAGACGAGATAGGAGGCCCAAGTCCAATAATAACTTTTATTATTATTAGTTTCTTTATTTATTCATATTTTTCTGGAATGTTAATTAGTTTATTTATTTAATTGTATTTGTTTTGAATTTACCTATTAGAGTTAGGATTTTTATTGGTGCTTATAAATAGCACCTTACGTTATTCTTTTAGGCAGACTTGATGATATTGAAACCCTATAGTTTTTCTTTCAGCCGTTCTTTTTTGTTTTCTTTATTTTCTTGTTCCTTCATAGCCGAGCTACGTCAATTTGGTATCAGAGCTAAATCGATCTATAATTAACGAAAACTCATTGTTCATCTCAAACCCTAGTCGCAAGAAGAGAAAAATAGGGTATAACGAACAGAAGAAGAAGAGAGAAAAAGAAAAAAAAGCTTGTGTGCAGCAAGTTTTACAGGCTATATCTTCTTCATTCACTGTCGGATTGGCCTGAAATTTGGTCAGTACATCCATCTCTTGTGATTCTTGTGTTTGGACGGTTGGATCGTTGATTTGAGCTTCCAGCAGTGAGAACGGCGTTTCCGAACAGAGCAGTTTGGAAGTGCGGAGTTGCAATTTTTTTGATGCGCAGTCTTCATCTAGTGCCATCATCTCCTTGGTTAACCGTTGGATCGGTTTTATTTTTGGTCAGATTGTTCAGAACATCTGGTTCTATATTTGGAACGGTTGGATCATCTATATCAGATTCCTGTGGTGAGTTCCGGTCGACCAAACTGTGGTGATCAGAAAATAGGGAAACTTGTTGACTGTTCAGTGTAGTTTTCTTTAAAGGCTGATAGGTGATATCTCTGCAATCAAACCGTCAATTGGAGATTGCTACAAAGAGTTATACAGTCCAGACAATGCTGCATTTGTGAAGCAAGGGATACCTTGTGTACTTGTAATTTGATTGATAATGAAGTTTTTGGTGGGCCAAGGCCTCATGGTTTTTTACTCCTAAATTTGAGAAGGTTTTCCACCGCAAAAAAAAAAAAAAAAAAAAACACACCTTGTTTGGTTCCCTTGCAACAATACTAAGGTATTGTAGGCGTCTCAAAGCTCCTTCAACGAGGTAAATTTTCTTTTACTTTGAGAACTCGATTAATATTTATGATATTTAAGTATATCTTGTTTGAATGTTTAGATTCCAATTTATTTGATAGAGCATAAAGAGTATTTAAGAAAAATTGTTTTTAGTTAATTCTTTCATGATTCGTGCAAATTGTGGCATATCATCGCATTAAAATTTTTTAGTTTTGTGTTTGTTGCATCAGCATATCGTTTATAAATTTCCTTACTTAGTGAAATTTTAGATTTTAACTCAGCATGTCAGCCACAAAAAATGACACCATTGAACCTTCCTCCTCTAACACAAAAGACCCAATTGAGAGACTTAATAATTTTGATTTAAGACTACAAGCCTTATCTCAAGATTTAAATGATAGTCTAGCATGTATTACCCGTCATCATGATGCAAATAAAGCTCAATTTGATTTAGTCACTACATCGGTAAGTAATTTAAATTCAATGTGTGATCAATTAACTCAACGTCAATTTGCCCTCGAACAACAAACTCATGCAATGAATTAAAAAAAAATTACTTTTAAAATATTTGGGTAAACATGAGATAGGTGAATATGTTGATGAAACTGCTAGAAAACTCTTTGGGGCAACACACACTGGGGGTTCAAGTCCATCCGGCGGTTCACATCAATTTGATGAATTCACAAATGGTTTGCATGATAATTTGGGTACAATGAACTTGGGTAGTAATTCAATTGCTTAACCTCATACAAGGTTTTCTGATATAGGAGGTCCTCAGTTAAACCTAGTTGATCAGTTTCAACCTGCCAATATTAACTTTCCACTAGATTACCAACCACCAAGGCAAAACCATCCACCAAATCAGGTGAGAGGGGATATCGCTCCTCAGCGATACCAGCCTAGGGTTAATGGTAATTGGGGTAGAGATCAGGATAGGCAGGTTAGACAACCTCTAAGAGATATCACAATAAAAGTCAAGATTAGTGCTCCTGAATTTGATGGTAGAATGGATCCTAACATTTTCTCTGATTGGTTAGTTGCTATTGAAGAATATTTTGATTGGTATGAAATGATTGATAGTGAACGTATTAGGTTTGCAAAAATGAAATTAACCAATTCAGCTAAAATATACTGGCAAAATGTGTTGCAAGACTTGATTCGTATGGGTAAACCACCTATCACCCAATGGGTAGTTATGAAAGCCAAGTTGCAAGAAAAGTACATTCCTCCATCATATAAGAGTCAGTTGTTCTCCAACATGATTAATTTAAAACAAATGACTCTTAGTGTAGCTGAGTATTCTGCCAAATTTGAGGAAGCTAGGCTTAGGTGTAGTGAGTTCCATGCTGAGGATCAATTTGCTACCTGCACCCGATTTGTTAATGGTCTTAGGTTTGACATTCAAACGATGGTTAAATTGCATGCACCACACACTGTAGAGGATGCATATCAAAAAGCCCTAGAAGTTGAGAAGTTCAATAGACCTTCCTCTTTTGCACAAACAGGTCAGCCCAAGTCACAGTCCATGTCATCAAATGGTAATGTTAAGCCCAATGACGTTAGGAGCAAGGAGTCTAGTGTGCGTAACTCTCTCCCAGTTGCTTCTCATATTGAGTCTAAGGCTAGTAATCCTTCGATTGTCTATCATAAGTGTCATCAAAAGGGTCATATTGCATCGTGTTGTCCCCAACGTGCTTTGGCATTAGATGTTGAATAGAGTAGTGTAGAAATTGAGGAAGACCAAATTGTTGATCCTTTAGAATATTCTGGTGATGAAGATGGTCTTCAGGAAGATTTTGATGTTGATGAGTGTGTTGATGTGGTTAGATGTATGCTGTCCACGACTGTAGATAATGATAATTGGAAGCGTACTAGTATTTTTCACACAGTCATACAGAGTGAAGATAAGAAGTATAAGTTAGTGATTGATGGGGGTAGTTTAATGAATGTGGTTTCTAAGGATGTTGTTAAATTGTTAAACCTGAAAGTAGAGCCACATCCAAATCCTTTTAGGGTAGCTTGGGTGAATGACCATACTTTACCTGTCACTCAACGGTGTCTAGTTTCTATTCAAATGGGGGATTATAAGGATGAAATCTATTGTGATGTGCTACCCATGGATGTTGCCCATGTTCTATTAGGTCGCCCTTGGCTTTATGATCTTAATGTTACCAATTTTGGCAAGGATAATATCTATTCATTTAAGTATAAGGGTAAGAACATTATTTTGAGACCTGGTAAGCCAAAAAGTTACAATGGTAAACGTGACATCTCTAAACTTCCTGAATGAAATTTGCATATTTTAAAATGTAAGAAGTTTGAGAGAGAGGGAATGGAGACTGGTATGTGCTTAGTTTTAGTAGCAAATGAAGTTTCATCTGACTTTTCGATTACTAATGTTCATTTGGAAGTGAAGAAATTACTAGATGATTTTATTGCTGTGGTGCCCAATGAATTACCTAGTGAATTACCACCTTTGAGAGATATCCAGCATGATATAGACCTAGTTCTAAGTTCTCAACTGCCTAACCTTTCACATTATAGAATGAACCCTAAAGAGCGAGAGGAGTTGAATAGGCAAGTAGAAGGACTTTTAGAGAGAGGATTTGTTAGGCATAGCCTTAGTCCTTGTGCGGTGCCAGCTTTGTTGACACCTAGGAAAGATGGATCTTGGAGAATGTGTGTGGATAGTAGAACCATCAATAAGATCACAATCAAGTATAGATTTCCTATCCCTCGCCTTGAAGATATGTTGGATTTATTAGCTGGTTCTAGCTGGTTCTCTAAGATAGATTTGTGTAGTGGAGATCATCAAATTCGTGTTAGGCCAGGAGATGAGTGAAAAATTGCATTTAAAACACAAGATAGTTTATTTGAGTGGTTAGCTATGCCTTTTGGTTTGTCTAATGCTCCTAGTACTTTCATGAGAGTTATGACCCATGTCCTACAGCCTTTCATTGGTAAATTTTTGGTGGTCTATTTTGATGACATACTGATCTATAGCAAATCCAAAAAAGCGCATTTAGAACATCTTCGACAGGTTTTTCTTACTCTTCGAGAGGCTAAACTTTATGTTAACCTTAAGAAGTGTTCTTTCATGCAACCACAAGTGCTTCTCTTAGGCTTTATTGTGTTTGCATATGGCATTTCAGCTGACCCCGAAAAGGTTAAAGTTATTAGGAAGTGGCCTGAACCAAAATTTGTCACTAAGGCTCGTAGTTTTCATGGTTTAGCTCCTTTCTATAGGAGATTTATAAGGGGATTTAGCACCATTATAGCTCCTATAACAGAATGTTTAAAAAATGAGGAGTTTCAATGGTCTAATGCTGCTAGCCAGGCCTTCAGGGAAATCAAGGTAAAAATGACTGAGGCACCTGTTTTGAGACATCCTGATTTTACCAAAGTTTTTGAGGTTGCTTGTGATGCATCAGGTGTAGGTATTGGTGGTGTCTTAAGTCAAGAAGGTCATCCTATAGCTTTCTTTAGTGAAAAACTCAATGATGCTAAGAGACGATATTCTACATATGATAAAGAGTTTTATGCTATAGTGCAAAGTCTTCGCTTTTGGAGATTTTATTTATTGCCTAATGAATTTGTGTTGTTTTCTGACCACCAAGTTTTAAGGTATTTAAACTCACAAAAGAAGTTGAATGCTCGACATGCTAAGTGGGTTGAATTTTTGAATGAATATTCTTTTGTGATTAATCATCGTGCTGGTATTGAAAACAAAGCTGCTGATGCACTTAGTCGATTAACTGTTACACTTCATCATATGAGTGCTCATGTCATTGGGTTTGATAGATTGAAGGATGAGAATTCTGCATGTCCTGACTTTGGTGTTATTTATGGTGAGGTTAGTAAAGGTAACCGTCATGAGTATGTTGACTTTCTTGTTGAAAATGGTTATTTGTTTAAAGTGACTAAATTGTGCATACCTTGAACATCACTTAGGGATTTGTTAGTTTGGGAGATGCATGCAAGTGGTTTAGCTGGATATTTTGGGAGGGATAAAACTATGGCATTGGTTGAGGATAGATTCTATTAGCCTTCTCTGAAAAGGGATGTTGCTAGGATAGTTGCACAATGTAGAACATGTCAGTTAGCTAAGGCTAAGAAACAAAACACTGGTTTATATACTCCTCTGCCTGTTTCTCATGAACCTTGGAAGGATGTTAGCATGGATTTTGTTCTTGGATTGCCTAGAACTGCTAGAGGACATGATTCTATTTTGGTTGTAGTTGATAGTTTTTCTAAGATGGTACATTTTATTCCATGTAACAAAACTAATGATGCTTCACATGTTGCTAAATTATTTTTAGAGAAGTTGTTAAATTGCATGGCTTGCCTTCCACCATTGTATCTGATAGGGATGTGAAATTTATTAGCTATTTTTGGAAAACTCTTTGGAAATTGTTTGGAACCACTTTGAAATTTTCATCTGCTTTTCATCCTCAAACTGATTGTCAAACTGAGGTTGTTAATCGTAGTTTGGGTGATATGCTTAGGTGTTTGGTTGGGGTAAAACAAGGTGTTTGGGATTTAATTTTGCCTACGGCTGAGTTTGTTTATAACAATTCTATTAATCGTTTAACTAGTAAGAGTCATTTTCAAATTGTTAATGGCTACTCACCTCGCACACCCATTGATCTTGTTCCTTTGCCACCTCATATGCGTGTGTCTGAACCTGTAGAAAACTTTGCCAAACATATCCATGACTTACATGCTGAGATTAGGCGAAAGATTTCTCTAAGTAATGAAGAGTATAAACTAGCTGTTGATGTGCATCGTAGATCTAGGGAATTTAATGTTGGCGAATATGTCATGGTTCGCATTCGTCCTGAAAGAATTCCAAAAACATTTTCAAAAAAACTTTATGCAAGAACCATGGGCCCTTATTCTATCATTCGTAGACTGGGATCTAATGCATATCTTCTTAATTTGCCTAATGACATGGATATTAATCCTGTTTTCAATGTGGAGGATTTACTACCTTACCGAGGCACTTTTGAGCCTCCTACTTTGCCTTCTAGTGTGTTTGCAGGTGGAGCTAGAAAAGGTGCACCCTTTGTGCCTTCGTTACAGTTTTCTAAGGAGATGATAGACACTATCCTTGATGATGAGTTCGTGACTTCTCGAGATCGTGGTTTTCGTCGCTTCCTTGTCAAATAGCATGGTCGTCCTGATTCTGATGCTACTTGGATACTGGAGGATGATCTTCGTCAGTTGGACCCTTCATTGTTGAATTGTTACCTTTCCTCCCACTCTTTAAAGTAGAGTTTTTTTCAACCCGGGGAGAATGATGGAGTATGGAGTAGGCCCAGACGAGATAGGAGGCCCAAGTCCAATAATGACTTTTATTATTATTAGTTTCTTTATTTATTCATATTTTTCTGGAATATTAATTAGTTTATTTATTTAATTGTATTTGTTTTGGATTTACCTATTAGGGTTAGGGTTTTTATTGGTGATTATAAATAGCACCTTATGTTATTCTTTTAGACAGATTTGATGATATTGAAACCCTATAATTTTTCTTTCAACCGTTCTTTTTCGTTTTCTTTATTTTCTTGTTCTTTCGTAGCCGAGCTACGTCAGAATGGTTGGGCCGTTGGTCTAGTTGTTTAACCCAATACCACTTCAGACCAAACTAGGCCTAGGAAAAATAAAATAAACCAAACTAAACAAACCTATTCTCGGTCTAATTATTTTATTATTCCAAAATAACATATAGATGGTCAAAAATAAATACTGCCTATTACATTAGTTTTTTTTTCCTTCTCAAACTCAGCCTTATTCGCCGATTTGAACTAAACTAGGAAAAAAAAAAAAACTTGTGCTTCGCTTGATTAAACCAAATAGGAGAAAGAAATGGGAAAAATAGAAAATGGAACGTGTGGCCAGCATCTGCTGGCAGCGGGCTAACATCATCAACATTAGCCTCCTCGCTTCCTAGGACAAGTCCAACTAAACTCAGGCAATTGCCCCTTTTAAATTATTGCAATCATCTCTTACTGTGGGTTGTTTGGAGTGACAAAAAGTAAAATAATTTAATAAAATAAACTAGGAAAAAAAAAAGAAAAGCTTGTGCTTCGCTTGTTTAAACCAAATGAGAGAAAGAATGGGAAAAAATAGAAAATGGAACGTGTGGCCAGCATCTGCTGGCAGCAGGCTAACATCATCGACATTAGCCCCCTTGCTTCCTAGGATAAGACCACTAAACTCAGGCAATTGCCCCTTTTAAATTATTGCAATCATCTCTTACTGTGGGTTGTTTGAAGTGACAAAAAGTAAAAGAATTAATAAAAGTTATGGGTTCGTAATTCATGTAATAAGATAAAAATAAATAATTTTTAGAAATTTTCAGATATTATCAAAATTTTATAACACACCAAACGAACATATATATTGTCGAGGGCTGGGGGTACCCTACTTTCTTGTTAACAAATTAAGAGGGCATTTAGAGTGTAAAAAAAAACCCATAATTAAGAAAAGTGAAGCTTTTTGAAGTTTGAGGTATAAAAAGTTATTTTGAAATGATAATTAAACATTTGTATTTGATTTGATATAAAGTTTTTAAAAATTATATAAAGTGAAAAACTTTAAAGTTTTGTAAAATTTTTGATACAAATGTCAATTCAACTTTTTAAAAAATCTTCAAAAATCCATTGAAACAAAATTTGACAAATTATTTTGAAAAAGTTAAAAATTTTTAAATTTTAAAAAGATTGGAACTTTTAAAGTTTTTTAAAAATTTTTGAATTTATTTAGAGCTCCAAACGAGCTTAAAACATGAAAATTTTTGAGTGATTGTAAACGAAGTAGAATTCTGTATATATATATATATATAAGTGAAGGAGAAGGAGAACGAGAATGGGAATGATAAATTAATTATATACCTATATATGAGTTGCAAATTGGAATTCATAGGTTACTTCGTAAATTAATTAGCAGCTAGCCTGGTTTTAGAAATAGAACTTCCAGCCCATATGTGTACCATATAAACATCTTAGTAATAACTTATACTTATAGTACTTTAAACAAAATTAGTATTAAATATCTTACGTAGTTAAAATTTTGGACAAAAAGTTTAAATTAAAAAAATTATGATAATTCATGGGTTTTAATTTATTTTTTGTCAAAATTTTAGGTTCTAACAGTTACTGTATGTGTTTTAGTTTCTCTCTCTCCCCCCCAATTAATTTTTGATAAACACCATAAAAGAAAATACAAATTATGGTTAATTTGAAAGGTTCAATTTCGTAAAAATCATAATTTGATGAAATATAAATTGAGATTTTTAATTTATACATAATTTCCGTTCTTAAAATATGGTAAATTTTAAAATACTCAAGCTATTATGTGAAATAGATAGTAGTGAGATTTACTAAAATAAGAATTAAACAGGAAGTTAAAAATATAAAAATAATCTTAATTATTGAATGAAACAAAAATAATTTTTAACCGTTAAATCTTATTTTGTGTGTGAGACATTTTAAAAACTGTTTTATTTTATTATATGTGTGTGTGTGTATATGATGACAACGAACTCATTCTGTATATTAATGGTCGTATTTGGTCCACATTCAATTTAGATTTAATTTAATAATATTAAACCAAATCTGATAGACTTAATTTAGGACTCGATGAATTTAAATTCGTTGTATTCAATTATTAATAGATGTAGATTTGAATCCACTAAAGTCATTATTTTATATAATTTTTATCAATTAATCAAGCATAATATTTTTTTATAATTTTATTTAAATACAATAAATGAGGCAAGGCCGGCTCAGGCCAAGCATATTTTGAAAAACGATCAACCCGTAAAGCAACTGGACTCCAAATGATACTGTTCTAGCTTGAAAAATATATATATCTTTGAAATGAATGGTCGGCATTAGTAGTTATTTGAATTATTTTCAAAGAAAAGACATTCCTTGAGATCGACCCTAGAAGTAACCAAGTTACAAACTTCTGTACAGATAAAGGTTGCAAGGTACATGAAATTGACTGAATTAGTTAACAACTCAAATAGATATATGTGTATATATATATATATATATTCGATAAAATAAAATTTTTTATTTTTATGAATTGATGATTCCAAAAAAAAAAAAAATTATATTTTCAAATGAGTCGAATCTAAGTACAAAGATCGAATCTGGGTCTTGCAAGCTTAGATCCAACTACATTCTTTTGAATTTAGATCGAATCATTATTATTTAATTTAGAATATGCATTTAAAGAATCTGATTTAAATTCAACCCATTTACTCACTTTATTCCATTATTATTATATTTATGATATGTTACATATATATTATAATCGCTCGTTAATTATATTAAATTTGAACACTAAATTTTTATTTAATTTTTTCACATTATTAAATTAATAAATATAAAATTACACATGTTATAATTAGGAGTGGACTTGTAATTAATTACTAGATGCAAAAGTACTGTTTTTAAGTGAATAGAAAAAAAAAAGTAAAAGAAAAAAATAGTGAGAATAAAAATGTAAAAATAATTAAAAATATATAATTTTATATATAATGTAAAAAATGTAATATATAATTAAACTATATTGAATATACAATTTAATATATTTAAATTAATTATTAATTACATTACATTTAATATATTTAAATTAAGTACAAACATGTAAAGAATAATGTGATTAAACTATATTTAATATATAAGTTAATATGTTTAAATTAATTATTAATTACGTTACATTTAATAACAAAATTAATTAATTAATTAATTTAATTATATTTCATATGTTTTATTTTTATTGAATTTAGTAATTTTAATAAATAATATAATTAAAATAATTAAATTTACTAAGTTAATTAAATCAATATAAAATATATTGAATTAATTTTTATCGAAATAAAAATTAACTACAGCTAACAAATTTATATTCCCAAAAATAGTCTCAATTTTGTTCAAATATTTAAATAAAATAATTCTTTTTAAGATGGCGCAACAAACTAGATTATGTTAAAATTGCCGATCTTTATAACCAAAGAAAAAACAGGTTTTTTTTTTTTTTTTTTTTCTCCTTTTCCTCGCGCTGACATTCAACAAGGTGAATCCAAGGACCAATCTCAATTCAACACCCATGGAACTGCAGTTGCCTATAAGGATTACTGGCGATATAAATCCGTTGTTGTAGAGGGAAATCTATTTTTCCCAACTTTGAAGTAGCATAATTTTGTTTTTCCCAGCTTATTCAGCTTACTTGCAGCGATCAAAGAGAGACACGGACATGAAACTGAGAGAAGAAAAAACAATTTGAAGAGACATTGAAGAGGACTTTTTTTCAATTCCATGGTTAACCAACTTACCCAGTCAGCTACTTCACGACAGCATCTGCCTACAAGACTTGCCATGCAATTTCTGACAAGCTTTAAAATAAAAATACCAAAACAATTCGCAAATAGGAGAAAGCAGCAGATCAATCTACCCCATATTGTAACTTGAAAATACATGGCCAACACCGTCGGGACGTATTTAATGCAACACAAATATTCCAGAATACCAAGACAGAACCAAAATAGGATTGCCCAACAGATTTTAATGCTACTTGGCTTAACTCACTCTATCAACACAAGATCAAAAAGATTCTCAACCTGCACCTTTGAGATACCTCTACTCCAAATTTTAATAACAATAGATTGCATTCCTTACATTTTTATATTTCCCTTTAATCCAACAGGACCACTTGATATTACCGCATATTTCCTCTAGAACCAACAAATATGAACCAAAGAGCACAACCATAAAAATAACATCCTCGCTGTTGATTTATATTTTGCTGTAGTTTAGTTTTCTACAAAAACAAAAGCCAAGATCCCAAAAGAGAACTGTACCACATCTAGCAGATATCTATACATATTAAAGAAAATTACACATCAAAATTAAGCGCAAAGCAAGCATCATATCTATGTTATAAAGACTCAACAAAAAGTCAAGAGTTGATCACAATATTTTGATCACAATATTTCAGTGAACATTAAACTCCATGAACATGCAAACCTGAAATATATTTTAAAGCTCCAAGTCAATAACCTGAAAATAACAGAAAAAAAATCAATAATCTACAAATAAAATCATAAAAAATAAGCATTACAATAAGGTAACAGTAACAAACACACACAATTAAGACACTAGTTTACAAGGCAATTACAAAACATTTTCCTATCATTCAATCTAATATAAACGAATTATTAATTTGACACACAAGCAAATATCTAAACAAACCTCAGCTCCTTTAAATTTGCCTTCATAATCAAACACAACAAAATGCAGTCAACATTTTATACTTGTAGAGTGCATTCTAGTTCAGTCAACTATTTACTGGGTGAATTAGACTCAACTTCTCGTAAGTTATTTGAATTCTAATTTATCCCACACATTATCATCACAATTTTTTACTCTAAAACCAAACTTGACAACATCATTGCTTGCCAGATAAATCTATTTATACATATCATCACACACTTTTTAGAGGGGAAAATATTAATCAAGAACGAGTTTAACACCTACAGTTCAAAAACATTGCAACTATTCAATATTTAAGTCATTCTATTACATATTATCTCTACCCAAAGTGCTATGCCTCAAATAGCATTAGCTGCCATCCAAGATACAGATTAAGAGTAGGATATAAGTTTATTACCTACTATTTAAGTAAATTAATAATCAAAAAACAAATCCAATTTTTTTTTTTTTTTTTGAATAGCATGCTAGTAAGAAAACAAATGTGGCACAGAGAGAGAGAAGGAGGGGAGAAAGAGGACTAGGTTACTGCATTGACTATGGATGGTTCATTAAACATGCAAAGATATAAATAGAAAGAGAGCAAAAAACATGGCCAGAATATGAGTGAGATGGCACCATGTGTGCCTCTAGTCGAATAAGGTAAGGAAGCATTATTAAGGAGTTTGCCTTTGAAGTGTGGAAATCACCTTGATTTAATGAACAAACATTAGAAATGACCAAAAGCATTATAAATTTGCAATATATGCACTTACTTGAACGATCCTCAATATAAGCAATACTCATAACTACTTGACCAGGGCCCCACTTATCAATATTACACATTAATACATTATTGAACTCATTCGTTCACAATGCCAACAAATATTTTCCTACCATCAAAATAAGTAGATAAAATTTTCTTTTTTCAATTGATACATAAACTAAGATCTAAACAAAATCAAAATATATAAACTCAAATCTTTTTTATTTCTTCCACCCAATATTTGACTTTGCAATCAACACAACAAACGTAGTAATAATTTGTGTTTTTAGTGCGTATTCCAGTTCAATCAACTATTTACTTGATGAAGTTGACTCTTGACTCCTTTAAGGCATTAAAATCTAATTTATAATCTAATGCAACGGCAAGGCATTTGGCTTTCTCAAGTATGAAAGGGAATAGAGTTCTTAAATCCACAAGAACAAAAGATGAACAACAAGTTCATAATTATTATTAATCAAAAGGGTGGATTCAAATCTAGCGCCTATACAGCAATATTTATAGAAAAGCAAAGCAAACTAAAACCCATTTGATTCCTGCTTTGAGTTTCTTAAGTAGATAAGGAAACCCTTCATCTCAATCTCTTTCTAAATTACAATGGAAACAAAAGACATAGGTAAATGAGGAAACCTCAAACTAGACTGCTAAACCCATTTGGATGCAATGCATAGCAAAAATTGATGAAACAAACTGGTCAGAACGTACCAGCACCATCAGGCGAATGGGAATGACCAGTGCTCCTATTGGAAGCCCAATCTTTCATAATTGACAGGAAGATATCCTAACAACAATTGGCAATTTTCGCATTCTCCTTAATTTTTCTCGGTTTTTTTATCTTGTTTTGTGTGCAACCTCTCCCAACAAGCCAAGATCTACTCCGTTTGTTCTACATCAGTCTCCCATTTTTAAAAGAACTAGCCCTTGAGTGAAGAGTAAGAATTGTAGGACTAGAACGTTCAAACAAATTTCACTCATTAAAGGTCTTAGAAATAGCCAAATCACTAGGGAGATCTGCAACATAAGCATATATTTCCCCTTTAAAAATAAAGAAAAAAGTTAAAAGGAAAAAATGGAGAATTGACGGAATTAATCTGTTTTAACTTGCATATATTTTTAGAATTTTGCTTAAATGTTACACCTATTACCAAACAAATGCTAACAATGGAGGTAATCGTAACTTATGATTCTTCAGGCCTGTTCAAAAAAAAAAAAAAATGTCTTTTCTCTAAACCTCAAGGGAGATCAATGTAAATTACCAAAAAAAAAAAAAGGAGATCAATGTAAATTACTCTTAAAAACATTATGTTCCTCAAGAATAAAATCATTGCATTATGGTGCAGCCCAACAATCACTCCTCCACGTTCCTTTTTCTTTATTTGTGGTGAGCAATAATAAACAAAAAACTAAAGTAAGAGGTGCAAATTCATATAGGCATATAAGCAAATAAGACAAAGAAAGTTATAGAGAGCGAGGATTTCATGCAAATAAATTAGAGATAACCAAGCAACCAAAAATTAATTTTGCTATTAAAATATATCCTCAAATGTAAAATCAACAATTATTTTGATTGAAGTGCATGACCATACCAATAACATAACAACCAATAATCAAATTAAGATATAATCTGTTTACCCAGCCAAAATATTATTAACAATTCAATAAATCAAATGATGCTTTTCCATGACTTAATACGTACATACCAGCCACATTAACAGGGCTCTTTCCAGAACCACTCTTTTTCTTGATTGCTTGAACCTACTCGGAATAGAAAAAGAAGAAATAAATGACAAAGAGAACTCAAAGTCAGTTATTTGTAAAGCTTCACTTAAATAACTTCCAAAATTTAAACAAAAGCATTAAAAAAAATGAAACACTTGCATCTTTTGTACACCTGTGCATCTTTCTTGTCACAAATAATCAGTTGTCCGACAGCAAAATAAATTAAAAAAAAAAAAGATTGTGCTAAATCAAGATTAGACATTTGTAGACTTAAACATCAACATCTAACTTTTGTTTGTGAAGAGGTGAATGAAGGTAAAAGGAAATAAATGAGATGAGTTTGAAAAGATTACACTGTTTGGAAGGAGGTAAATGGGAGGGAAGGGAAAAAAAAATGGAGGCAACCCATTCACTTACTATTACTAACTTTCTTCCACCCCTAATTTAGGGTGTAATAAGTGGAACAAGTTTTTAGATTGCATTTTTTCTGTTATGCCCTTGGTATTTTTCATTATTTCCACAAATGTCTATCGCGAATAAATATATTTTGAAAGATATAATAGGATTTTTCACCACCCAAATAAATGAAATAGTAGTTAAAAAAATCCAGCAATGCATATATTACAGTTTCTCATAACGAGTCATTCATTTTTCACCAAAATTAAGGGAAATTGCGAAGAATTAATAGAATGAGTCTAATTTTTACCTTGCTCATCCTGAGGAGGCTTGAGCCTAAAGGATAAAACATGAAAATCATTTTTTGAAACCCTCTTCACTCGTGTCTGATAAGTCTTAATATAGCCTCCATCTGCAAGATCCTTCGCTTCCAGAGTCATATAAAAGTAGAAATATTTGAGAGCATTATACGTTACCTTCAAAATCTTCACAAACTCGAGCTCTCCCTACACAACCCCAACAAATAAATTACTTGGAATACTATCATCCGTTGAGAACAAAAATCAGCAGTAAAATTAAAATAAAAACCTGGAAGCGGCGATTATATTCATCCAATGCACGCTGGGAATACAATTTCAAATCAAAGCAAGCAGGAAGCGAGTCCATACGGACAGGCTGAATGGGAGCCAACAACGTGCAGCGTGGTAAGTTCTTAACATCAAAACCCTAACAAACAAACAAACGAACAAAAGGAATTAAAGGGGAAAAAAAAAGAAAAAGGAAAAAAAAGAAAACGTAGCAGTGAGCAGTGAATGAATTTTAGTCCATACAGACAGTTTGAATGGGAGCCAATAACGTGCAACGTGGTAAGTTCTTAACATCAAAACCCTAACAAACGAAAAAAAACAAAAAAAACATAGGAGTGAGCAGTGAATGAAATTTTACTCACGTCACTCTCCCTAACTTGGTTAAGGTAGGCCTTGTACTCCTCCTTCGTAAGCTCACGATAGCCTTTTTGGTCAGAACCTTCATTTGTTAATGTTGGCGGTGGCGGTGCCGGTTCCGCTGTTGATGGAGGTGACAGTGGCGGTGCCGGTTCCACTGTTGACGGCGGTAACAGTGGCAGTGGCGGTGCCGGTTCCGCTGTTGATGGAGGTGACAGTGGCGGTGCCGGTTCCGCTGTTGACGGCGGTAACAGTGGCGGTGCCGGTGCCGGTGCCGGTGCCGCTGTTGATGGAGGTGACAGTGGCGGTGCCGGTTCCGCTGTTGATGGCGGTAACGGTGGCGGTGCCGCTTCCGCTGTTGACTTTGGCGGTGGCGATGTCGGCGCTGATGTTGGTTCCTTTAGTGTTCGCGGTGCCGGTGTTGATTCCTTTATTGGTGTTCGCGGTGGCGACGCCAATGCCAGTTCCGTTGTTGGCACTGGGGATGCCAATACTGGTTTCATTGTTGGCACTGCCGGCGATTGAACCAAATCGATTTTGATTCTTTTAGTACTGGTACCAGAATCTTCCTCTCCCGCCATTGTAATTCCAACCACACAGAACCGATCGATACCGCGTCTCCTCTTGACCTAAGGGTCAAACACTTCCTTCTAGAGCTATGTTTGGAAGAAAATGAGGATATTTTCCTCTTAAGCGACGTTTGGAAGAACGGCCCAGAACGAACCGACCCTAACAAAGGCAAGTGGAAGGCTCGGTCGTGGCAGCGTGCCGTTTGGTTGCCCAAATCAATTTAAGGTTTTTTTTTTCGGTTGTTGCTGTTGTTTCTTCTTTTGGCGCGCACCCGCCGCCTAATGATTTAATCCCTTCTGTCTTTGCAATTTTTTTTCGGCTCTTGTAATTTCTCCGTTATATCCACGTATAGGCCTAATTTGTCTTATGCGGGGACAACAAGTACCATTTGTATGCTGCTGAATTGCTACACAATTTTGCTTTAGAAAAAACGGGGTAGTACGATTCCACTAGTGCCCTTCGGCAATTTATACTTTGGCAATGATTTTGTTTATTTTTTTTTTATGAATTTTTTAAATTTTGTAACAAAAATGTGCCTGATAAATTTATTTTTATTTTTAAAAAAATAAAAATTTAAATGCAAAAACCCAATTAGAAAAATTATGTTGCCATTCTTCCTTTTTTATAAATATTTTTTCAATTTTAACACTTTACTATTTTTGTCATATCATATTAAAATTAATTATTTTATTTAAATTCAAATTATTTTTAATAAATAATATATTATCAGATCTATTTTATTAAAATAAAATATTTTATGATTAAAATGATCTATTCTATTAAACTAAAATTAATTTTAATTGATAGTAATTACATATTAAAATGTTTATTTTATCAAAATTAAATTAATTATAATTAAAAATAATTATTATTAAAATAATTTGTTTTGATAGATTAAAATTATTTATTTAAAATAATAATTAGATAATAAAATAATTTATTTCATTAAAATAATAAGTTTTTAGTAAAATGATTTATTTTATTAAATCAAATTGTTTTAATAAGTAAAATAATTATTATTATTATTAAATTATGTTATTTATCGATATACTTTATTAAAATTAACTATATTTAAAAATAAATATTTTATAACATCAAACTAATTAATATGAAATTATTTTATTAAATTAATTAGTTAAATTAATATGAAATATATTTTATTAAATTCAATTAATTTTGTAAAAAATAATTAATAAAATTAAATATTTTATTAAAATACAAATTAATAACTATAAACAAAATTGCATTACTAAACATATTTTTTCTTTTTATTTTAGGGGAAAAATGATAATTGAAAAAGATGAAAACAAAAATAATTAAACATAAAAAAAATAAATACTACCAAACGGACCCTAAGCTTTTCAAATGAAATATTCGTGTAAGATCCAGCTCAGGATGAACAACACCAATGAAACATTATCATTTTGGCTCTATTTATAAAATGTTTTTAAAAAAATATATTTACTTGTCTTTTAAAAAAATATGTTTTGAAGACATAAGTTGAAGTGCTTTTCTCATAAACATTTTACATTTACTTTCACCAGGGGCTTCGTGGAAGGATAGCTGCTGGGATGGCTGACTGGCACTCGATGCAGGAAGAAGGAATACAAGCGGGGAGAGGGCAGGGCTCAGCGGCGGATCTAGAAATTTTTTTCAGTGACAGAATAAAAATACATAAAGCAAACATTAGGAGTGTTTGAAGTTATAAAAATTAGTATAAATTTATAAAAATTATAATTTTCATAATTCATATAGTAAGTAAAAATTTTAAATTTAAAAAAAAAAATTAGAGTTTTATAAAGTTTCAAACATTTCAATTATAAAATAAATTATTAATTTTTTACTTTTACAACTTTTTATAACTTTTACCTCACTTTTTAAAAAATCATTTTTAACGAGTATATGACAAAAATAATGCATTTGTAATGTTATAAAATATACATTAATAACTAAAATAAAAAAAATTTACAAAAATAATATTTATTCTATTAAATATTGCTTGCTAGACACAATCTTTTAATTTTCCGTAGGTTCAAGATATAAAAATTCGAAAATTGAATGTTCAAGCGATGAATACTTTCAATTGTACACGTGTGTAAATAGTATATCATGTATAAAATAAGATAATCGATTACGAGTGTACAAGGTCTAAAAAATAAATTTTTTTTACAAATTACGTGGTTTAAATATATATATATATATATATATATATAATTTTTTTTTTCGAATTCTAGTGGCATCGGTCACCGTCGCTCTGTCACATGTGGCTCCGCCCCTGGCAGGGCTGATGGGCGTGAGATGAATGCATAAAGAAGGAATACAAGAAGGGAGACAGGGCAGACCTGATGGGTGTGAGAATGGACTGAATTGATGCAACCACCATCAAGGTGTTGTATCAGTAACCTCTTCGTCCAAGGGTGCTATCAGTTTGCACTCCTTGTTTTGTGCCAACATTAACCATATTCGGGACGTCGGTATCCTTCTGTTGAGGATTTGCCTAATTAATGCCTCGTTTGAAAACATTTTTTTTTCAAATTTATTTGATTTTAAAAGAAATAATTAATTTGATATAAATCATTTGATTTAATAAATGAATTTTTGTGGTTAAGATGACTTAAAAAAAAGTAAATTCACATCTAATTTTATTATTTTGGGTTAAATTTCAAAATAATATAAAAATTTTAAAATTTAAGTTATAAAATAAATTAAGTCCAATTCATTAAATTTTATTCTAAATTCAAATATAAGAATTAATTGAAATTTTTATCAAATAAAATCAAATCCACTATTTCAAACAGAATATAAAGGATTGTAATATTTAATTTCACGGATATCACATATGTTTTTTGAAGCCCATAAAAAGATCAATTAACATCCTATTTAATTCAGTAATGCTTTTTTTTTTAATGGTCAGAAAAATAATAACGAGTGTGATTTAAATTTGAAATAATCCATTCGGCAGATTCCATAACATTTTGGGCCATATTGGGCCTCTCCATCATCAAGGCCAACCTTGTGCAAAGAAACTTAAGAGTGGGCTAAGTGGTGGGCCCAGAATTTGATTAGTGAGACCCATTAACCAGAAATTTCCTGCACGGGCCCAATATATAGGCCGAACTGCATTTTTTTGAGTGGGCCCAGATAACTGTTAATGGGCCTATGAGATATTTGTGGTAGGCCCAAGCCTACCATGGATGGGCCCAACCAAAGGCCCATTTTATCGAGTCAAAGGGAAGGCGGGCTAACCCGGCCCATTTTTCATTTATAGTCTTCGAATCTTGATAATTTTCAACATGGTTTACAGTTTAAAAATTTTTAAACATTAATTCCATTTTTTTTTTGGGTAAGTAATTAATTCCATATTTAGGTCTTGATATTCTTTAAAGCCTACCTTATCATTACTCTTAGGCTATGTTTGGTACGTGAAAATGGATGAGAATAGAATGAAATTTCATCCATTCTCATTTTAACTTATTCTCATATTTGGCATATAAAATTTAAGTTGGAATGCTATTCTATGGGAGTAATTATTTTATTCCCACATTAAGTGAGAAAATGCATTCTGCAATTTAAAGAATGAAATAGTTATTTCATTACAACCAAATTTTGATCAAAAAATTGAAAAAAATAAAAATAAAAACAATGAACTACTTTGTAATAAAAATTTTCTCTCAATTACTCCATTGGATTATAAAATGACCATTTATCCCTTGACTTTATTTTTAAATTAGATCCAAACTTTGGTTGTAAATTGATTATTTTACCCTTAGGTCCGTTTTTTTTTTTTTTTTTTCAAATACATTCATATTTCAGGCTTCCTAAATGCTTCTAAAAATATTTATTAATATTACTTAATAATTATGCAAATTTGATCCGATCCAAATTCAAGTTGTAAAATGACTATTTTATCCACAAGTTCGTTTTTTGTCCAAATTTATATTTTGGATTTCTCAAAAAGTTAAAAATATTTATTGATGTGTTTATTAATAAATAATAAAATTTTATCTCAATCCAAACTCAAATTGTGAAATGATAATTTTACCCGTTAGTAATTTTTTGTCCAAATTCGTATTCTAAACTGTCCAAATGGCTAAAAAAAAATCATTAACTTATTTCTTAATAGTTAAATAAATTTTAGCTCAAATTGAATTTAGATTGTAAAATGACTATTTTACCCCTAGGGTCATTTTTGTGCCAAATTTATATTTCAAGCATTCCAAAAGACTAAAAATATTTATTGACACATTTTTTAATAGTTAAAAAAATTTTGACAGAATTCGAACTCGAATTATAGAATGACCGTTTTACCCATGAGTCTTTTTTCACTTAAATTCACAATTCGAAAATAAAGGTTATTTTTATTGTTTTTAAAAAATTAATGTCAGTAATTTTTATTATATCATATTATATTTTATTATATTTAAAATATCTAATCAAATTATGAATTTTTGAATATTTATTCCATTCGCATTATTTTCATGTTAGCTACCAAACAAAGGAACGAATTTAGTATTCCATTCCATTCCATTCCCGCATCATTCCATTTGCACCTCTTATTCCATTCCATTCTATTTTATTCCCACGTATTAAACATAGTCATAATTTTCATGCCCAAATAATTCTAATTTATAATTTTTTTAAACAAAGTTTTGTCACAGTTTGATATTCTCACTCAATTTCCCACTAAAGAAATAGTATTTTTAAAAATAGATATGTAAATTTGTTATCTTCAATTTTCAACAAATATTTACTAATTAATTGTCCCTTGTTATATTAATTTTTCGGTAAATTACTAAAGTTATGATTTTATAATTGAATATAATATGATTTTAAAATTCTTACGACAGATGTTATGAGTATTTTTTTTAAATCAAATGCATACTTTAAAAATCTGTAAAAACTAAACAAAATTGTAAATTTTCTGAATTTTTTTAATAAATAAAACTCAATACAAAAGTTCAAAAAAAAAAAAAAGATTTTATTGGTCACCTTCCCGTAGCCCCAGCCACGAACGTACACGCAACCGATGAAAAGAGAGCTCGTTTTCCCACTCCTCGACGAACTAACCCGCCACAGCCGGTAGCGGTTTACCTGCTGTTCCGGTTGCTTTATCTCTTCACCTCACCTGAAGAAATCTCCGTATAAAATTCTGTTTCTTTTTTTCTCGAGACGATTCTCGTCGATCTCGCCGGGCCTCCGCTGTCGTCGACGATCTTTTTCAATACCTCCGTTGTCGTCACCGATCTTCGTAAATAGCTTATGTGAGTACTTGATTATTTACTCGGGTAATGTAAAGATCTGGTCTTTATCGGTTGTTTATTATTTTCTCTGTTTACAATTCAATCGTTGGAGTTTGTATGGATCTGGATTGTTTGTTTTGATTGATAGATGGAGATAAGTGTATCGTTGGATTGTTAGGGTTTTGTTTTTAGTAAGTTTTTGTTGAATCGACGTCCATGGTTCGCCGAAGAATTTTATTGTTGTTGTTGATTAATAATTTGGAGGATTGCTGATGTAGGTTGGCTTTTTATTTATAGTTTGGGTGGGGAGGGAGGGGAAGGAACAGATGGTCTGTCGTGTGCTTAATTTTATTTATTATTATTATTATTTTGCTTGGTTGCTGAGAAATCTAGTAGGGAAGATGAGGTTTTGAATCCTATCTTTCTGCTGATTTGGTCTTTTAGAGTGAAACAACAGCTGAAGTAGGAAAACTAGATCTTATTAGGGTTAATTGGGTGGGATTATTTCTTCTTCTAGTTTCCCCCAAAAACCAAAAGTGGGGAAGAAAGAATCTGATTAATTCATTTAATTTTTCGGTTGGGCAAACATTTTGCGTATATGCTTATTCCTATTGTTTGATAAGTTATTGAAAGCTCACGTCACATTCAGGCAGCAGACTTGAGTCTTCTAAATTAATTATGCCAGAAAAGTCTCCGTGCAGTTTTGTTGAACTTATAGTACTTGAGCTTAGAGAGAGAGAGAGAGAGAGAGAGAGAGAGAGAGAGACCTCCTTAAGAATTATTTTTCTTTCCTACGATTATTGGAGAATGTGTAATTGGAAAATCTTTGTCAATAGAGTCAGTTGTTAAGGAGGAGTTGTGCAGCGTAATCTTATAGATTTGCCTACAAATTGGTGAGACAATTTTGTTATTACGATTTTCCTTTTCCTTATGTGGTTTTTTTTTTTTTTTTTTTTTTACATCCTATATATTTTCATTCGCATCTTTGGAATCTTCTTTATAACTTTTGTCCCTTTTTTTCTTCTCTATTCTTCCGTGAATGTGTAGAAAACCTCAAATTCTGGTTGATGGCTGATAAGGAGGGAGGGGAAACTACCTCACGTGGAAATGAATGGGAAGTTGTATCGCTCACGGCATCGGCATATGCTGCTGCTCCAGGTCGGGAACATGTTGAATTGATGGATAAGGACAAGGGACAAAGAGTAGAGGAGGATGAAGGTGAAACTTCACGTGCAATGTTTATGTCTGATCACTTTGTCTTTCCACCAAGTCAGCATGAGAATTTGCCACTGGAACCTGAAAGTATTGAGATTCGTAATGTACCGGGAATTGAAGATGATGTTCCTCAATTAGGTGGTGAGGAAGGGGGTAGGTCAGATACAAAGGATGAAGAGAACTGGAGCAGTCATGGATTAGCCATTCCAAAAGACTTTCCTGGGATTCAACTTTTTGATGAAAAGGGCAACATAATATCCATTCGTGAAACAGAGTTTGATGAAGGAACAACTTTACAAGGGATGGATTTGATTCCGAAAGAGCAGAATATGTATGGTGGTTCTAAATTTAGTTCCTTTGACAGTGAAACGGCCATAGGTGGATCGACCACGTACGATGAGAATAGAATCATTCCTGGACAAATCGAACCCTCTGAGGGAGGCTTAGACTCTGATATCTCGCAGTTGCCAAAGCTTGGCAGGGAGAACAAAGATGACGACTCTGAACTTCCTTATCAAACATGGTGGAAGAGGCAAGCTGCTTCTCTGTATACTCGGGCAAAAGAGGCAAATGCTTTTTGGTCTGTTTTTATTGCTGCAGCTGTAATGGGTCTCGTAATTCTTGGGCAGCATTGGCAACAAGAAAGGTGGCGGGCTTTGCAGCTTAAGTGGCAGTGCAACATCAGTGATGAGGTATGTCCATTGATATTGATCTGAAAAAGGAGTGTTCTGGTGGTAGTGAACAATACACTTCTTTTTTCCCCTATGGCATGGATTTAGAATTCAGTTACAAATTATTGATATGATTCTTATAGAATACATACTTGGTAGCTTTACAGTTTTAAAACTATCTTTTTTTGTTCAGACGGATGGCATAAACACGAATGTGGGTCATAAGCATGATACGAATCAGGAAAATTAACAGGATATGCTTAAAAGGGACACTGTCAATTCTATAATTTTGACTGGTATTGCAAATTGTTACTGAATAAATTCATAATGCGAGATCAATATTGACGAGTACGTGTTGCTTACTTTAGTAAAAAGATATGTTGTGACTATTTTCTCAATATAGTTTTCATTGTATTCCTGTCCCCACATTTTCCAACTTGGGACGGCAAAGATGAAATTTCCATGCAAGTGCTTTTACACTGATTGAAAATATTTTACTCTTGGAATTGATTTGATTTTAAAATAAGGAATTTAATTGAATTGATTTGATAATATGGAATTTTGTTGTCTAGAACACATGTTTGAATTCAATAGTTGAATTTGAAAATTTCGTGTATGGAAGTTAAGTGAATTGAATTGATTTAAAAAAAGAAAATACTAAATATGATCCTGATAAATAGGATAATATGAAATATAGGGGTAAATTTGTCCCCTTATTTAAATGGCTGAGGAAGGGAATTAATTCTCACCAAATTTTATTATTTTTAGGGTGGATTTCAAATTGTAAGGGAATCACAAATTTTGGGCCATGAAATGAAATGAAATCCAATTCGTAAATGCTTATTTTGATTCTAAACTTGAGAATTCTCACCAAATGTAATAAAATCCTATCAATTCCATCTTTCTAGACATAGTGTTAATGATATTTTTTGAGGCAAAGAAATATACTTTTTATTTTCACTCCAATTGGCGATAACTAGGGAAGGTAAAAAAATTTTTTGGGGAGCTTTTTTGTCTTATATGAATTTTTTTTTACCAAAATTTTCTTTCTTTTTACCTTTGGTAACTTTTGGGCATGTTATTAACATTCATAAAAAAAATTACACAAAAAAAAAAAAATGCTTCGAATAGGGAGAATCAATATACTGGTGAAAAAAAAATTTTTTTTTTTTTTTTTTGCCCTGTATATGTTATTTCTCCTTTTATGAATGTTTATTACTTGCCCAAAGCTACCAAAAGAAAATCAATTGGATGATGAAAAAAAAAAATGTTTGGCTTCTCTATCTGTTGCCAAACGTTAGTATTAGCTGAGTTTGGTAACAACTAGTTGGGCCACTACTATTTCCCCCCCCCCCCAAAAAAAAATAAAAGATGCCTTTTTTTTAATCGAAATTTGATTCTCCTCTTGCTTTTCGTATCTTTTTTAGGCATGTTATTTACATTTATAATAAAAAAAATTGTGAAAAATGCTTAAAAAAAAAAAAAAACCCATGCATTGGAAATAAATTGGCCTTTTTCACCTATATGTGTATTTTCTTATTTTTTGCTTTTTTTTTGGGGGGGGGGGGGGGGTGGGGGATGTGAACAGCATGCTTGGGAGCTACTAAATGTAAGAGGAAAATTATAATTTGGTGTTTTTGGGGGGGGGGGGGGGAATCATACAGGACGAAAAATGTAGCCAACAAAGAAAGAGTTAAACTTCTTTTCTGTAGTCAGTAGTTCTTTATTTTAGGAATTTATGCAAGGAAATTGTTAGTGCAGTATGTACTATGTTTCTCTAATATTATTACTCAGTCTTGTGATGCTGTTTATCTTTCTTTTTTTTCCTTTTATTGGGATTGTGGAATTCACGAGAAATGAATTTCTTATTAGCTTGAGTTTTTCAAAATGATACCATATTTTGAAAATTGCTCTCCGAATTGATTTGGAAGTATGATTGTGTTTAGCGCTCCTTTGACTTAACAAAAATTTGTTGAAATTTGCTGTGGGTGGGTGTCTTGTTTTTCACATTATGTACTTGCTATTTCATAATATATAATTTGCCACAGAGAGATATTTTGTGCTTGAACCATTTGACCATGCTACATTCATTTTAATATTTTAATTCATTTACTCTTACTCACTGCAATGCAAGCTTGACATCTTCTTTTCCTAACTATTGTGTTTTTGACAGAAGATGGGCAGGATGCTAGGTCCCATTTCCCGTTTAAAAGATGTGATCGTGGGTGGAAACCGTAAGGCTTTTTTTATCCGCAGCAGTTCCTCAACCGAGCGTTAAGATGATTGATTGTAGGGCTTCTTTTTCCGCAACCAAGTGCTAAGAGGACGATGGCTACAAAAAATATGAGAGAGATAAGAGGTGCTTAATTTGGTGGTAGTTTGATTTTACGTATTTTTATCTTAGGATTAGGGCGTAGCAACCGGTGTTAATATTTGTTCGTTTGACAATGATTATTTTGCTTTTGCGGATGATACCCACTGCATCTTAACTGCATCTGAGACTAAGGGATAACTCAAGTGATTAGAGCTTAACTGCAACCAAGGGATAACTCAAGTGATTAGAGCTTATCCACCCACAAGGTTGGTTGTGGGTTCGAGTCTCGTGGGGGTGGTGGGGTTGGAGTTTGGGTTATGAAATGTAGTGTAAAAAATTGCATTTGTAGCTTTTCTAAAAATATTATTATAACTGCATATGTATATGTGCTATGTGCAAACAAGTCCCCCCCCCCAAAAAAAATAAAAAGAAAAAGGAAAAAAAGAACAGATCTGAAGAAAGATTATCTTCCAAAAAAGATGGAAATTAGCATTCATAAAGAGCACCTTACCTAGCATGCTTATCTATTTGATGTCCCTTAAAATGTTCACTTAAGTAGCCTAGAGGTTGCAGAAGCTACAAAAGGTAATTCCTTTGAGGAGGGCAAGTCGAAGTTCGTAAATGTTATTTGGTCAATTGTGTCATAGGCTTAGAATTTTAACCGGCGCTTGGACTCCTTGTGAAGTGGAACATCCAAGTCGAGTGGAGTAGAGAACTATAAAACTAGAACGCTTCTAAGAGAAGAACACAAGAAAGTAGATGGAGAACTTAGGCTTTGCTCACTTACTTAAAACTCAGATGGATAAAATGAGACGCGACTTTTATTTGTAGTCCTTCACTTCCTTAATAGGCTTATATTTGCTAGCAGTATCTCTTCTTTGAGATGGGTAAGGGTAATAGGGTGGATTTTCGGAATGACTTGCTGATTGGAGAAAGGACTTTGCGAGAGACGTTCTTCACTATAGCCAATAAGAGAGAGAGCATGGTTTTAGATTTCATGGAGTGAGAGCTAAGTTGGAACACTCGGACGAGAAGGAACATTCAAGATTGGGAAATGGGGGGGGGGGGTATGTTCATACTCTGAACATTTCGAGGTGAGTCGTATTACACTATTTTAATGAGGGGAGGAGGTGGGAGGGTTCGGATGGAGAAATGTTTGGAAAGGGAGGGCCCCGTCAAGAGTGACTGACTTTCTTGGTACGGTGCATGCTTCACGGTAAGACACTTTTGATTGATATCGTATCGTATGGGGGAGAGAAACAAAGGGTGCTTTCGGAACGAGGAGTCCTCATTGTATAGGCTTAAAAGCGTATTTTTGGCATATTGTACGGCTGGGTTTCAAGAGAGAGAGGATCACATATATAGTTTCTTTCTCACATTTCTTTGACGACGTGTGTATCCAGCTGGAGGGTTTTAGTGAATTTTCGAAGCTCAGGCTCTTTGTTGTACTGAGGCAGTATCCATTGATATCATTTTTTTTTAATTTAAAAAAAAAAAAAAAAGGCTCGCGTTAGCATTTTGGCCTTTGCCCATATTTTTTTTTTTTGGTTTGTCCTTTGCCTTTGCCTTTGCCCATATTTAGATTGGCCGTCCGAGTGAATCCCCCCAATCCAATGGATACATGAAGAAGATCTATTTGTTGCGAATATATATACTCATTTTATTTATTTATTTATTTATTTGTTTATTATTACTATTTTTTTTGAATCTATATACAAACTTTCAATTTTTTTTTTTTTTTTTTTTTTGGGAATCAGCATTCGTAATGGAGAGAGAATTTAGAGAAATTGTTGCGATTATGAAACTATCGTTTTAATCACTGGATGTATCAAATAAGATTTTCAGATTAAAGTTCATTTAGTTTGTTTTTATATTTTTTATTTTCTGTTTTTGTTTTTCATATTTTGTTTTGAATTTATTTTTCATTTTGTACTTTTGAAAATAAAGGAAACAGGTCAAAATTTATTTGGTTACTTGTATTTTCAAAATTTATTTTCAAAAATAAAAAATGACTTTACACATAAAATGAAAAATAATAAAAGTCGTTTTGATAATTGTTAATAAAAAAATGAGAAAAATCTCAAAACAAAGAAAATAGAACATTTTTTGTTTTGTTATTTTGATATTTTTAACACATAAAATAAAAATAAAAAATAAAAAATAGAAAAATAAATTAAATGCCACCTAGTTATCCAAGAAAAGTGTAAAAGGAAACCAGATCTTGCGACAGATAATTTGCTGGAAGTTTGAACTACTTGACCTGAAGAATGCATGTATTCAAATTTAGCTACAGCTCATCTTCTGAACCCATTTTAAACCACCGAGTGAAATTCAAGTAATTTGGTTTTTTCAGTCTTCTCACAATGAGAGAAATCAAATTGTTCTCATTTTAGGGCTCTAAAACTTCAAATTTTTCCTCTACCCCGCTTCCTATTTTTATTTATTTTCCTTTCTTTTCACTTTTCATGGTATTAGTTAGTTAACCACCACACCAACATTTCATAAGAATGGGAAGTTCTACTGGAAGTGGAAGTCAAAACTCTTCTTTCAAGGAGTTGTTTTTTTAAGGGACTTTCCTTTTGAAGCCAGAAGGAATTTTCTTTTATACTTAGGGATGTCAACGGAGCGGGTATGGAGCAGATATGACCGTCCCCGTTTAGCAATACCCTTACCCGTCCCCGTCCCCGTCCCCATCCCCGTTTCGGAGAAAAGAAATTTCCCCATACCCGTCCCAACAAAATAATGAATTCTCCATCTCCATCCCCGTTTATCCGCCAAATATATTAACTATTACAAATTATATATTATATATATAAAATAAATATTTAAAATTATTATAAATATTATATATATTAAATAAAAAATATATTACATATATATATTAAATAAAAATTAAAAATATATATATAATATTTGACTTTGACTGATGCACTTAACCAAAGATGAAATGGTCTTTATTTATAACCTCACAATACCTTCACTTCTTTGTGAGAAACCGATGTGAGACTTTAAAGGAATCACCGCGCCAACAAAATTAACAAATAAATATTTAAACAGGTACAGGACGGGGTGGGGACTATCGTACCCGTCTCCGTCCCTGTACTCGTGCGGGTAACACTTCAAATTTCCATATCCGTCCTTGTCCCCGCTATTAACATCCCCATACCCTCCCCAAACAGGGCGGGTGAAGCGGATACTCACTGAGTACGAATATATTTGACATCTCTATTTATACCTAACACAGTGCATGAAAGGATCCTTGCACAATCATAGAATTGCCCGAACTGAAAATCCTTAGAAAAAGACTTCTACATTTTAAGCACACCCATTAGTTGCTTTTACAGGATTATTCACACAACTAAAATCACGAAGCCCGTCCATTAAAAAAAAAAATACGAGGTCAAATGTACACCCTAGTTCATGCAAGTCAAGTGGTACAAAATGAAATTAGCAACAAATCATAAACAAGCAAGCAAGTAAAACGATTGGGATTTCACATAAGAACAGAACTGTTCTGATCTTCTATAGAAGTTCTTGATGGTGATATGAAGTTTCCTTTGACAGGTTACAACTACTTAGATGTGCCGCTTATGCTAAGGAAAAGGTTCGTGGTTACAAAATAACCCTGTAAAGAAGTTTTCTGAAGCCAAACTCACAAAATTGTGTGGAGTTGGGAGAACAATGAAAACAGTATAATCTTACCATCGGTCTTCAACACATTTCCATCGTGTATATTTTGCATCTGATCTTTCCTTCTATCTCTTTGCTGTTAGATCTCCTCTGCCATGCAGACTGCAACCTCTCCTCCATTTCTCGTCAAATCTAGTCTAGAATCTTCTCTCCAGTTGAAAAGAAATTCCAGACTAATGTGCCAATAATGTATAATGCAACGGCCACCTTAAACACGTCATCCCAAGAACCTGGAAAAAAATAAAGATTCAAGACAAATTATTTAACTTAGTACCCTAAACTATTTAGGTTCTCATCCGCATAGAAAGTGCATGCAATTCATATATAATAATAGAATAGAATTAGAAGTCTGGCTGCACCTTTGTGGAGAATGTATCCAGTTGCAGCTGTACCAAAGACGCCAGCAAGCACTCCTGCCGTGTTGGATAATCCCAGCAATACTCCCTGTAATTCAGAAGTACAGTTACAGCTGTTTTTCTAAAACATTTTATGTTAGCAATCTAAGATATATTTGAAGAGAGCTTCTCCAAGAATGAAGAAATTTTATTTGCGAAACATTAATTGCTCCCATCATTAATACAAAACTGAACTCCCATGAAACATGATTGTCACTGGTGTCTTGGTATTTAAAAGCTCTTTCACCTTTGGATTTTCTTTATCTGGATTTGATTTTTTTTTTTTTTTTTTTTTTGGTGGACTAAAATTTTGAGCAAATACATTAAAACCAAAGAATGCATTACAGGTTGAATTTGGGAGAAAACAAGAAATTATTTCTTAGTTTTGTTTATGTTTAATGTTGTGTAGAATAAAGGACAAAGAAACTCACAGCATAGCGGGGCCCAATGTCTTGGTGATTCGAGTAAAGTCCGGACTGTGAAAATGCATCCGATCCCTGCAAAATATATATATATATATATATATATATATAGCACATATATTTTTGTCACAAGATTTTGTCCAAACCAATAGATGGAATTGTGTGAAGAGAAGAACTTGGATTTAAATGTTGCCTCTTTTAGGGTGTCAATCCTTTGACATTGCTTATGTGTTCTTACCATAATTATTATTTTCATTCACCAGCAATTAAATTCACACATAAGCTAGAATTCACTAAGGCACTAAAGAGAGCTATTGGTTAACGCTGGTAAAATTGTAAAATGCTTTGGATAGTCAGCATCTTGCTCGGGAGAAAACAATATTATCATCACCTTGCTAACCTCTTTCCTCGCTCTACCACCCAAAAAGTGGCATACAGATACTTACATATCCTCAAATAGCTTATTGGAAGCATAATTGCTATAAATCTCTTTGAGAATACTGAATACCCAGGGTACTGTCTAAAAATGAGAAAAAAAAAATTCCTAATATGTGAAAGATTCCTAGATAGAGCTAAGCAGCAGTTGATGGATTGAAAGAGTAGAAGTTGGAGAATCCAATCTTAAAATGCAACTTCCTGCATACGGTGTTCTCTATTTTCAATTCAATAACCCGTCTACCTTTCCCAGCTGAGAAATATCATGTACTTAATTCTGATCAAATTTGCCCAAAGAATTTGTTCATTTTACCAGGCAACATGTAATTATTTTTTAGGAAATATGCAGATATTAGGAAATATGCAAATATTAACGTCACAGGAATGCTGAAGAGCAGCTGCTCCTATTGTTAGAGAAACCAGCTAAAATCCATTGAACCAACCTGACTGCATGCCATACACAGCACGGCTAAAGCAGGTGTCTTGACATGGCTCAGCTGAGTAAGGAAGAAGGCAGGCCCCAAAAACCCAATTGATTGCATTATCTGAAATATTGAGAAAGGTTTTGAAAAATGTTAATATCAATAAGTAGAAAGCAAGAAGTACCATGTTTTCTACATTGGTCCTTCACCTCTAAGCGATCATACACAATGGTTTGTATATCATGAAATTTCATTACAGAAAAAAGTAAGATGCTTGATCCGTTTGGAAGATATTTCCATTTTACATGTATATACAAAAGAAAGCAGTATTAGTCCTTGCCTTGCGAACCACAGTTATGGAGAGGCCTTTGCCAACAAGTGTGTCTGCAATCCATCCTCCTAAATTTGCAAACACAGCCATTGTCAACCATGGCAACACGCATAAAAGTCCAGACTCAGTGAGGTTGAACTTCAAGACCTGAGAGAACGACCATAACCAAAAGAGAATACCTATGTTATTTGTCAGATTATCAACTACACTCATGGATCACTGTCAATCATTGTTTGCATTGGTTGACAGTTTACCTTCTGTAAATAGGCATGTAATAGTTACAATTGCATGCTAAAAAAATTACAAAATAATTGGACTAATATATGAGGCTAATGACTAATATACAAAATTGCTAAAATTCCAAAGGTTAAATGCTATGTTTGGTATGCGGGAATGGAATAGAAATGAACGTTGGAATGAAATGAAGATGGAAATGGAATGGAAAAAGCCATTCTCATTCTCTTGTTTGGTTATCAAATTAAATAATCACGGGATAAAATCACAATTTTTATTCTAAAATTAATTTAGATTAAATTAAATTAAATTAAAACAAAACAAAATAATCTAAAATGATGGTGGCAGTGGTGGTGATGGTGATGATGGCGATGAAGTTGGTAGAGGGTCGTGGTGGTGGTGGAACCGAGGAAGTAAGGCAGGTAGCAGTTGTTGGCAGTAAACAACGGTTGCGGAAGAAGGTGATAGAAGTAGTAGAGGTTAGTGGTGGAGAAAACAGTGGGAATGGTGAGGTCGCGACGAAACTAGAATTTTTTTTTTTGGGGGGGGGGGTGAGGGGCACAAATAAGTCTAAAAAATGAAACCAAAGAAATAAACTATATTTAGTAAACAAAAACATGTTAACAAAACCAACCAATGTATAACAATAATGCACCACCAAAAAGTAAGTTTCATATGTTATCATCCACATAAAAAAATATATATATATATATATAGTTTCATATAAATATATAGTGATTTATCAATTAAAGTGGTATGTGACGACTTTTCATGTCATGAAACCTATCAATGATTGAATCTATAGCGAACTTCTCTATGATTTCTCTTTCAACGTATACAAGCAATGCATTTTTAACGAAATCATTTTCCATCTTGTTTTGGAGCTTTGCACGCTCCATAGCTGAAGTAAATTGTCAACTTTTATTTTACGGAGCCTAACCTTGTGGCTTTTGGTTTTCCTTCTTTATTTTATCTTCCAAATTCATAAGTACTATTTGATATTGAATTGTTCATAACAGGCTTATAATTTTAAATATTTAGGATATAACTATTTTCATATGCTTAAATTTCTAGGCTATTTATTGCAATTGTTGTGGTGGTGATGGTAAGTGGCATAAGTTAGGGGAGGGTGGTCACTAGATGATGATGGAGGTGGTGGCAGTGGTGGAGGTGGAGGTGGAGGTGGAAGAAGGTGATGGACATTTTAGAGGATGGTAGTTGTGTTTAGGATTGCAAAATTACCTGTCTCTGACAGGTATTCACATTACTTGCACCAAATGGGGCTCGTATGAAGATACTATTTGCAATAATAGGTGCAGAAATTTTAAGAGATCCTCGAATAGATTCAGGTATTGTAGTATCTACCCGAATAAAAGTATATTGATATATATATGTGTGTGTGTGTGTGTATAATTATTTTATTTAAAATATGTATAATTTTTAAGAAATATTATATAACATTATTCTGATTTAATAAATAAATTTCTTTTTAAATGGGGTATAAGGATGGAATGAGATACCCACATCTAGACGATGATAAGGACAGGAGTGGTGATGGAAAAAGGTTCCTCCCAAGCCCACTCCGTTCACATCCCCAGTGGTAGTAGAGATGGGTAGCGAGTTGTGGTTGGTGGCATAAGGTGGCGTTGGTGGAGGTGGAAAGTGACAGATGTGGTAGTAGCGACAGTAGTGTAGGGTAGCGACAGCAATGAGGGAAGATGGTAGTGATTGTTGATGGTGGCCACCATTTGCTTTTTTATTCTCTCTATTTTCTTTTATTATTTCTTTCATATTTTACAAGGGAATGAAAATGAAAGGAATGGTCATTCTCACTTCATTCAAATGTACAAAACAAAGGAATGGGAATGAGCATTCTATTCAATCCATTCCATCGTACCAAACATGGCCTCCATTTTTTTTTCATTTGCCCCTTCACAATTTCCACCAGTTGTTCATTTTACGTTATTCACATACCTGATTATAGTAGGTAGGCATCCAAGTCAAAAGAATGAAGGTTCCCCAGTTATGACAGAAATGGGAGATGATGAGAGCCCAAACAGGTGCTTTTGACAAAATTAGTTTCCAAGGTATGACAGACACAGGCTCCTTGGTGCTGCTGCCACCCAAGATAAGAGTTTTTTCCTCTGCACTAAGCTCTGGATCTTCTTGAGGTGAGCTATGTGCCTGGTAGGAATCAAAGTTAGAAAATAAGAGAAAACTACGATAAAAGATATCTGGAATGCAACAAACATATGCATAGTAGAGTTTTGATTGTTGAATGTATGTTCCAAGGACATAAAATCACACAAGGAATAACATAATTTATACTTCACAACCATGCCTAAGAAAAGAACATTATTTCGTAGGCTCGTAGAGTCACAGGCATGTAAATTTTACATAGATATAAAGTGTGAAAAAAGGCATGATCCAAAAAATTGTACACATCATAGATAGCAACATAATTGTTGGAGCCGATGTACCTTTTAGCGGACTATAAACTAAGTATAATCGTTACTTCAAATTAAAATTTTGCTTCAAATGTAACTAAAGGAGCAGTTACTTACTTTACTAAGCCATAGTGCAAACCAGATACTTCCAAGAGAACCAAATGCATAAAAAACAGATGGCCACCCAAAGTTGTGGATTAAAACGGGAGAGAAGGCCAACCCTGTAACAGAACCAAGGTACATGCCGCTGTATACAAGTGCAAGTGATCTGCTCCTTTCTGAGACAGGAATCCACTTTGAAAGTATATTATTCATAGCAGGCATAGCGACACCCTGTAAGAAAATACAAAAATTCTTGAGACAAGAAAAATCATGCATCAAAAACTAAGAACCTTATTCAGACGTACGAAACGTTAAATATCATAGGCTACAAAATCGTATAAAATTTAAATGAGTAGTTGATTTAATCAGATTTGCTCAAGTCATAGCTGAACTCTTATCTACATCAGCTTGCATTGCTCGATTGTTTCCTTAGATTGTCACGGACTCATATCAATTAAAAGTTAGCTGGTGAAGCTAGCGTATCTGCTATGTTTCAGTAAAATAATAAGAGCTTAAACAAAAACAGGAATTATTAGCAACAAAAACAATGTAGCGTAGGCCTAATAAGTGCATGGGCGACCATGACTTTTATCTGTTGGGTTAGATTAAGCAACACAGTAGCTACTGCTTGGTAAAACATTAATAGCTACAGCTGTTAGTGTGAGATAGCAAAGTCAACTACGAGGTAAGACAACTAGTACAAATAATGCCAAATGTTACGTATGCAGCCAGTCTACCCTCCAAGAAAACCACATGGACAAGAACAGTTCCAGGTACTGCCCTTTTAGTAAAACAACTAAACCTGGCCAACACAGATATGAATTAAATACATGACTCCAACAGAGTAGATTGGCTAACTTCTCTTATACTAGAGGTTGGTGCGTGATGCGCATGATTACTACTGTTTGGTAGTCAAATAATTTTCAAATGATAGGAGAGGAGTATTAAAGGAAATGTAAAATGTTCTAAAGTAAAATTACTCAAGTACCAATAGTTTTTAAAAATATATATATATTTACACCTCCTTTTCAGTTATGGGTTGTTATAAGTGGTTAACGGATATTAATGGAAAGAAAGAAAATGCTTCACCAAATTAAAGGGTTCACCAACTTTAAGGCTTCACGGACTACCATTAGTTTTGCCTTATTACAATAGTATAGATAAGATTTGACTTTCTTGTCGAGTTAGAAAACCTGTGAGGTTTTCATAACTTCTCTTGTATAGTTCAATTTGCATTTCCATATAATGCAAAATTATCAGAATACCCCAGCCCTGGTAGGTTCCTCCTGTTAGAGAAATTTCACCAATGAGGCAGTCAACTGGTAGCTCCAGTTGTGTATGTGTATATCAACTATGTAAATTATGCAAACATACACATGCTTTGTGTGCTTCCATCAGTTGATTGTCTGCGTATGGCATTTTCTTCATGATTCGGACATCACAAAAATGTCTGACTTCAATACTGTTACTTATCCCATATAATATTTAGTTGAATTAAATTTTGACCACTGCTATGCTGCTTGTTCTCTGGTTGATAAGTTAATTAGATCCTCCCACTTATAACATAAAGTCCTCTGAACTAAGCAATAGTCCCTTTTTACTTTCACAGTATGTTCCGGGAATATAAAGTAGTCAATCATTAGAAGAACAGAAAATCTTTCAAGTCCATGACTGAAAACTAGCAAGACATGTTTTGTTTTGCAGTCACTAAAAACATAGCTCAGTTTCACAATTAACCACAATGTTGCAGCTTTAGGCATTATAGAATCCCAATCCAATGGAAAGATTTTTTTGGTAATCACACGGAAGTAAGAAGGAAGGAAACACTGTAGTCCCAGCAACACCTCACAGATGCTTCATGGCCTGGATGCCCCATTTCATGGGAAAGGTGAGTCTAATTTTCATTAGTCATTTTAGAAGCCTAACTACAATTTCAACATCATCTAACGGTGGACAAAATTCAAAGTAATTTCGTGCATTATTATATCTAGATCCCAAAGAAAAGAGATTCTAATTCAGTAAGCAATAAAAGCACCATAAAGAAGCAAAAAAGAGGCCAACCTCACCAATCCCCATAAGGGCACGCATGACAAGTAAGAAAGGAAGCCCAATTCTGGCAGCAATAGGTGTCAAAATTGTTGCAACCGACCACCAGACCACACCAAATCCCAATACAAGTTTCCCACCAATTTTATCTGCCCAGATACCTCCGACAATCTATTTAACAAAGAAAGAAAATCGATATCCAGTTAGCAGAAAAGGGCTGGAAAATTTACATTTTGACTTTTCAAGTAAAAAACTAATTCATTGACAAAGCTCAGATAAAGTGCACATCTATGATACAACAAATCCAGAATGAAATGACATGGCAAGTTAGCTCATCAAGGTCCAAGTGCAATGAAGAGTCAATTGGTATTTAATTTCTAACAGACAATCACCAAAATGCGTGGATTACAATTTTGGCCACTGGATTGATGACTGCAAAAGATATCATGACAGTTAAAAAATTTGCTCCCAGGTAAAAGACCAAGAATAACCCATCATAGGTGATAAAAAAGACGAGATGTCCATGTGCATGTGCAAGATGTAACAGCATTAAAATTCTAGGATTTTCTATTAGGGTTGATGATATATAAATATAACATTTGAAGATCAGAACCTAGTGCCAATTCTAAGTCAAGTTAAAATAGTGAAATCCCTTTGAAAAATAAGTGTGTTGTAGAAGATTGAATGAGCACTCATTTGGAGAATAACATCAACTCTAAATCACCTTTGGTACCATGCAAAGACATCCATATTTGAGTCAAACCTGAGTAAGCAGATAACCCCAAAAAAAAGAAGACTGAATGAGACCAACTGTTGCACTGTTCCAGTTAAACTCCTGTGACATTGGAAGTATTGCAATGCTCATGTTCACCTAAAATAAAAACTTTAGAGTGGTTAGTATTTGAAAATATGATATATATGATCTCGTGTTTATCTTCAATTGTCAATCCAGTAAAGTGCCTTGCTACTACTTGGAGGAGAAATACTCACAATGAAACCTAAAAACCACTGGAAAAATTTAAATAGACATAATCACAAAATACAAGAAAGATGGAATATAACTCACTCGGTCCATGTTGCATAATAGAAATGCAGCAAAACAGAGTAGCACAATCACCCAGCGCTTTGGAAACTGCACCCACCAAGGTTTTATTTGCTTCATTTCTTCCACTAGAACTACTTCACTTGGCCCCTCTGATGACATAAACGAATCCATCTGTGTTCCAGTGACGTCATAATCCTCAGATTTATAGTCAGCACGGATCATATTTAATTTTACATGCTTTGAAAGCTGTTGCCAATTATGGATCCCAAACTTATCCAGCTTTCTAGGTTGAACCCAATTGCTGCAAGGGGAAGTTGAAGAAAGACAGCATTCACATATTCCTCTGATTCTTTGCCCACGATTATGGCTCCAAAACTTTTCAGTAAGTAGCTGGGACACTGAAAATCTACACTCCCAATCACCTTGGAGTGCTCTGATTCTTTGAACGCGCAAACTTTTGCACATGTTTTTATGCACATACTGTCCAGCAACAAAGCATGACAAGTCTCCTCGGTGATAACCCGTAGCTTGTTCTCTTTGATATACTTTTCCTGCCAACACAAAATAACTTTTGGTATGAAAATCCCAGAAAATCTCAAAACCTTAACAGTATTCCCTTATGAATGATTGAATGAACTCCAAAACAACAATGGTATCCCAAATTTATAGAAAACAAAGCATATAAAATATATATCTGGTATGAACCACATTTGGGCAGAGACGCACTCTAATATCTAAAACTTCATGAATCACTTAAATAAACCCCACAAATAATCCACGTGTAACAATAATTATGCCGAAATTTCAATGGTATAAAGCATTTTTCCCTCTTTTCTTCAATTGACAATAAAGTATGGTCCAACATCTGGTCACTGGTTGCCATTCCAATTCAATTCAATCAATTCATCCGAAGTTTCCGTGACATAACAATATTAAAGAGATTCGCTTGGGAATAATGCAATCCAGATTTAAGCTCATTTCCACAAAATAAATCAATTGCACACAAATCAGATTACTGTCTTTCACTTGAAGAAATTCCAATCCAGAGCTTCCCCCCCCCCCCCAAACAAAAAAAATAAGTAAATAAATAAAAATAAAAATAAATCCAATAAAAGAGGCATCGAAAAACCCACGCAACACCCATAAAATATAATTAAAAAAGAAAAAACCACGCAACAACGCGTGAATTAAATTAACATTCTCCACTTAACCGACACGATATTGAAACATGAATGCCATTGCTAAAGAAATAATAATAATAATAACAATAATAATAATAATAAATCTGCAGCTAGAACAAGTACCTAGTAAATAAATTAAACCATATATACACATATACGAATGTATATATGCATAAGAATTAAAAGATGTAGCCACTACGAAAACCGATGACGAACCAAAATTCCACAGAAAAATAAAAATAAATAAATAAATAACAGAATTGCAGTAGAACTCGACCTCAGATGAACAATTACCGAAAAAAAAAAAAAAAACCAATTACCTAATAAATACATTAAACCACACGCACGCGAAAGCCATGTGTACACATGTATAACAATTGTGAGGGAAAGCCATTACCAGAACCGACGAAGGAACCGAAATTCCGATGGGAGAGAAGGGAGCCGATTGCCATTTCTTTTGTCAACACTCAGAGATTGTGAAGTCAAGAAACACTACGCCACCAGAACCTGACGCTCTGAAGCTCTAATTTAGACTTCAGACCATCTCTCTATCGCTCTAGATTCTCTCTCTTTCTCTCTCTAAGGGAGATAATCTGAAGAACGGAATATGGATTCTCTGCCAAGTTTTTTTTCTGCTGATTTCAAAAAGCGGGTAAAATCCAAATCGCGCTGGCGAAAGGAGGGTCGAGAAACTGACACGTGGCGTTTCATCCTCACCGGAGAGAGGGAGTGAGACGAAACTACAAAAACAACCCCCTTGCTTGCTCAATTTTCGGCATCCTCAGCGCGGTCGGTGAGCAAACAAGGGGTTCCCGTGGGTAATTATGGGAATTCAAATGGGGAAATGAAATCCTTGGCTGTATTTTTACTAAAAATACCTTTCGGTGAGTAACCGGAAAAGGGTCCGAAAAGGAATCCAAACGGCCTCTATCATTTTTTAGCCACGCGTGGTGTTCGTTTTATTTTAGAATTATACCATTTCTATTAAATTTTTAATAAAATCTTTTGTAACGTTATGATTTGATAAATACTTTAGTATTGTTATATTTGATGAATCCTTTCTGAAGGTTAAATAGAATGATGTAATGTTCCTGCAATCTTTTGATACAAGGAAGTCCGTAGTCTCTACCTTAGGGGCGAGAACTTGATGAATCTTACTTTGTGCCCCTATCTGACCAAGAACCACAGAGAGTAAACCAGTCTATGCAAGTTTTGGCTGATTGGCTCAACCGAGAAGGCTGTTAGACAGTCCCCCATAATAAAGGGACGACCACCCTCCGAAAAGGAGTCAAACTCAGGACCACATGGTCCCAAACCCTACGGTATGCTGTCCAAACCAACTCGACTACCCCGAAGGAGTAATGTTCCTGCAATCTTGGTACACTAGTTGGTGGATTCGCTCCTCACATCTAATTACTGGTTCAAATTTGTTTTAGTTATGATAAAAAAAAAGGTATAAGTTTAAAAAAAATAATAGAATGATGTAACAATATTATAAATTTAATAATTTTAAATAAAATTTATATAAATTTTTAACTAGGAGATTACTACTCCTATTTTATTATATTTTATTTTCTCTATATTATTATGAAGAATAATATTTTCTTAAAAATTTAATACTGCACTTACATGCGTACAATACTCAAGGAAATTTACTCGTATTAGAAGAAAATCAAAATCTAGGGATCTCACCAAAAATATATATATATAAGTTAAACTAAATTTTGTTTTAAAATAATATAAAAATATAATTTTGCGTTTTGGAAAAAAAATCACCAAACTAAAAATTTTGCCAAGTAAACGTAGTGTGTATATAAATTATTATGGCTTTATTTCGTAATCAAATTTTCAATAACTTTTAGTAATTTTTGATAAAAAAAAATTACTAATTAAAACTTTTTATCATTTGACAAAATAAATCATAATTTTTAACAAATTTTAATAATTTTTTGTTATTTGATAAAAATTTAATAACTTTTTAATATGGTTTTGTGTGAAATGACTATTATACCAACTGCTCTATAATTATATTACATGATATATACATATATACCAAATTGGTAAAAGTTAAAAAAAAAATAAAAATTAAAATCGTTGAAAGTTTAAAAATTATCAAAATTTTGGAAGCAATCAAAGGGACAATATTAAATAAATCGCATTACAAAAACATGTTTATTATAATGAATTTTTATGTGGTAATTTAAACAGACATGACACTGTTTGGAGTGTTATAAAACTCCAATAAATTCTATAAACTTCAACAATTTCTATAACTCACTAAAATTCTTCATGACTCTTTTACTTTTCCCGCCTTTACTAATTTTAAAAAATTTCAATATTTCGTTAAAAAAATAAAAAATTCGTAACGAGGTTAATCGAGTGCAAAATTTTTTTTTCATATTCATATGTTTCGTGTCGAAAACTTTCAAATGAGTACCATTGTCGCTAATTTATCTCTACTTTTAAAATCTGTTAGAATGGATTTAGACAACCGTTCTAATGGTTTACCGGTATAGAATCCATTAGAACGGATTTGGAAGGCCGTGCTAATAGTTTTGACATTGTTCAGAGAGAGAAAAAACTTTTTTTGAATCGTTAGAATGAATTTGAGAAATCGTTCTAACAGTTTTGATACTGTTCATCTCTAAAAAAACGTAATCTAAAAAAAAAAAATCAAACATTTTTTTTATTTCAAACTACATTATTTTTTATTTTTTATCGCTCCAAACGCTATCAAAATAATGTTCCATTTGCACCGAGTAATTGCTTCCGGCACGTGAAGCATTGATCTGAATGTCTTCGTCGCTGTATTTGTCAGTTGCGTCAGTAGATTGACATGGACGTCCTTTGAGGATTCAAAAAAATAATAATAATAAAATAAAAAATAATTAATTTCTTAATTGAGAAAATTATTTTAGTTTCTAAAATCTGCTAATTTTTTTTTAATTCTAATCACAAACTAAACATAAGAAGTAAAATTGATAGATTGACACAGGGATTGATTTTAACAGGATATAACTAAATAAAATGAAATGAAAATATTAAAATTTATTTTATTTTATTTGTAGTATAATTGGAAAATGAGAATAAGTTAAATAAATTTCTATTTAATAATTATAAAAAAATATTAGGATATAAATAATTTTATTTTTCTTTGTTTTTTTCCTTCCACAAATTTTTTATGTTCCAAACATGCCCTTATGCTATTTTTGAAATATGAATTTGTGGAAATAAAAGAAATTAAAGATAAAAATAAATAAACAAAATAAAACAAAAAAGGTTGAATTTAATTTTTTTCCCAGTTAAAATAGAAAAATAAGAAAAAATAAATATTTGTCTAACAAATTTGAAGTTCAGTAGTTTGCTCTGTTAAATACATAAAAATAATATAAATAAGTAATTTTATTTTTCTTTCTTTTTTTTTTTGACATTCAAATTCCAAACATAAATATTGAATGATATAAAACTGAGGGGCTATTCAATGAGAAATTTTAAGTGGCAGTTGGTCAGCCATGAGTGAATATTAAACGTGGAGGTAATACGAGTAGAGAGGACTCCTAAATTTGAATTTTGATTTTTCGAATAATGTATAAATAAATTTGTAAACTTAGATTTGGTCTATAAATACACTCTTATAATTTAATTTTAATATTTTCACACCTAAATGTAGTGATATATAAATAAGTATCTAAATTTATATTTAATATGCGAATACATCCCTCTAGTTCAATTTTTAACAAATTCATTTACACACTAATAAATAATGTATAAATATTAATTTACAAATATGTCTCCATAATTCAATATATGACAATTTTATTTGGTTTAAAAACTTAGACAACATGTTGACGTGTGCCAAGTGTCATCTTAACACAAGGGCAATGGGGGGAAATTATTACCTAAGTGTTTGATACCTTCAACTCTCTTATAGTTAAACCACTATTAATAAACATTTGATAATTTTGTTAGATTAAATTAATATTAGAATTTTGATTGTATATAATTAGGGATTACCAAAAATTAGGAGAGACACTCGTTATTTGGTTGAGTTTTTTTTTTTTTTTAAGAGGGCGCCGCATCCTCATTTTTACCACTCTGCAGCTATTTGTGTATTTGTAAATTTAGTATAAATCATAGACTTATTTATTGGTTCATGGATTGAGAGTTTATTTATTTATTGTTCTTAGTTCATAGATGAAATTTTAACAAATTAATCTTAAGACTTACCTTAACTGGTAAAATATTTGATTTACTCTTAAAAGGTTACCGGTTCAAATCTCCTTAGAGTCACTTGAGAGTTTTCTTTGTTGTTAACTTCAAAGTCGTAGGGATTAGTTGAGGTGCACAAAAGTTAAGTCAGACACCTAAGTTAAAAAAAAAAAAAAATTATTACAAATTAAACTATAATAATTTATTTATACATTAGATATAGATTCGAAAAATTATTTATCCATTTTTTCCTTTAATTATTTTAAAGTAAACCTGTATGCATATTCTCACAAGTGGGTGGGCTTCGCTGTCTCATTCTCTAAGATATAGCAAAAACATATATATTTTATTATTTTACAAATTTTATAGTTAAAATATAATAAAAATAATATATATTTTTCAAAAAATTTTATACTCAATATCCTTTAGTTAGGTTATCTAAAATGTTCTATACAATATTTAAATATCATTTTTGTTGAATATTTTTCATTTTTTATTTTTTCTTCAACTTTGATAATAAACATATTTTATAACAATTATATTTTCGGCAATAGTATTTGAAAAAAATAGCAAGAAATTATGGCAAAAAATAAGTAAAATTGTTTATAGCCGCTGATAAATAAGTAACTTCATATCCTCCCAGAAGTTTAATTTGAGCCTAGAAAGTTATCTAGTATATCGGTGTGGTGGCCGTCAAATAGTTTTCGATACTTAAGTTAGTAAGATAGTTGAGAAAATAATTTAGTAGAGTTTTAGTAAGATAAGAGTATTATACCTATGTACTTGAGAAAATAGTATATATAAAGATGGCAAACCTGCATGGACAAGATGTATATGAGACTCGCACAATCATACGTCTCTTCAATCAAGTTACGCCACCTATATTGTAGATCCCAAGATCGATTCTCTCGATTAGTTATCAAAATTGTTAAAAAATAGGCAGCACTTCTGGAAGCGAATATCACATGATATATTAAATGACAGTTATACACGTGATTATAACGCAAGTTATTTTATCTTTAATGTAACATAGTTCGGGCCCAATCGAGATCCATATCATTCGGTCGGCTCGAATCATGGTGTGGATCGATTAGGAGATATCTTACTCAGTTGGTAACCACACTATCAACCATTTAGTTCCCTGAGAAGAAGGGAAAAAAAAAAAACAAATGATATTTTTGGTAATACAATTTCATTTACAACACAACTTAGAAACTTTTACTTTTTTCTTTTTTTTTTTTTTATATTTTTTAGACTATGATATTTAATCGCAAGAAAGTTGCGGGTAAATCCACTTTAAGAATAATAACTGGTTAAGATATTTGTTTAACACTCTATTTAAAATAATAAATTTGATGAAATTTGATCTTATTTAAATATATTCAAATTTGGTGTTTTTTCCCCAATACAATTCAATGCTACTTAAGTTATAAAAACAAGAATTTCAATTTAATTATTAATTTAAATATATCTATCTATAGAATACAAAGCTACTTAAGTTACAAGGACGAGAATTTCAATTTAATTATTAAATTTAAATACGTGTTTAAAATACAAAATTCATAAATCAAATCAATTATGAGAGAACGTAAAATATTGGGATTAAGTGGGCCTAAAGTTACACAAAACAATAATTATTGAGCCCAATAAAAGGTCCCCCTCGAGCAATAAACGGTCAAGCCCAATTGAATGGGGGGAGATAACTGTAAATTTTACCGATACTGCTGGCTTGTGATTCAAATTTACTGAACTCCAAGGATACAAATGCAAAAAAAAAAAAAAGGGGGTAAGAAAAACGAATCCGAAGCCACCCAGGATGGGCCCTCACGTGCCAACTATTAGAGGCCGCTCGCTCGTACCAGAGCGACACGGCGCGGTCAGAAGATTACACACAACTGTGCGTATGGATATGGATAGAGAATGCGAAGAGTTTTTAGAGAGAGAGTCTCTATCGACCCTGACATAATCTTATGCGTCGCCATTCTCTCATATACCTGTCTCCTCCCTCCCCCCCTCTCTCTGTGTTTTCTAATTTTGGGCTTCGCCGACAACCGTCCAATCTCTGCAGCTCAGAGCTTGTCCTTCAATATCTCTCTTTCATCTCGCAACAATTGCAGGTATTCGTAGTTTTTTCCATTTCCGTGTGTATATTATTAGAAACGTTACTCTGTTTGTTGATTGTGTTGTGGTTTTGTTTGTTTGATCTATTTGTTGGCCCATTGCGTGCTACCAGTCCCATTCTGCATTTCTTTAAGCAATTTTTGGATGTAGACTTTGTTCGCAAAATTGGGAAAATTATTTGAGTGTGTGCAAGGGTCAGGGTTTTTATTATCTTCTGTTGGAATAATATCCTTAGATTGGTTGCTTTGAAATGGATTAAATTTGGAAAAAAATGAAGGCTTTGAAATGGATTAAAGAGGAAAAATTGTATGGCTTCCGGGTACATCTCTACACTACAATGGCTTACATCTAATAGAAAGATAAACTTACCTCTTTTACCTTCCATTTTGTTTGTCTGACTATGTGCTTCTTTGTAGTTTGATGTTCCTTTTTAAGGAAGATTTCTACTAAACAGATTTGGGTACTTATTTTCATTGAATTGAGAATATGCCACTTTGGGTAGCATTGAAGTTGGTTATTATTTTGGTTCCCTAATACTCTGCATATTATTTACAGGGCTATATTTGAAAAGAGCTTCATACAGATACATTTTATGGTTTTCCTATGTCAGAGGCTGATAGAAAAGTAATCAAACCTGAGGTACCTTCTATGTGCCAGCTGATGGAATTACCCAATGCTTTTCATTTGTTCAGTTATGAGATTTTCAAATGAGATGCACATTTCAACCTGCCTTTTCTCCCACCTCCCCACTCCCTTTTGATTTTTAAGGATATTTTCGTAATTTTTAGGTGATGAAATATAAAGTCATTTTAAATAGTAATGTCAAATGTGTTCTAAAATATAAGGACCAAGGTGACTCTAGAATGCTTGAACCGGAATTTCCTCTAGCCCCAACAATTGAATAAATAAAGACAAGAAGGATCCCCCATTAGTAATCTTCAAGGAGCTCCTTTTTGTCCATTCAAACTGTCCTGGGGAAGACATCTTCTCCTTCTTTTCTATTACTCATTCGAGAAAAGCAGTAATAGGTGAGCTATGTTGTCTCATTGACCCACTCTTCTATTCGACTAAACTTTATCAGCTTTCTGAGTTTGGGTGTAGAAATGCACCTTTAAAAAGGTCGATTTATGAAAGCATTCCTGAGCAATACTTTCGATTACATAACAGAATGCACAATTACTTTATCATGTCACATTTTCTTTTTAATATATATTTTTTATAAGGGGGTAATATATTACTTGAAATGTATTTTAGTATTTTACATAAACAAGTTTCAGAAAACCACGTGTTAGCAAATCCAATCAATCCCAAATAACCAATATAGCAATCACAAGTGGAGAAAAATAAAGAAATAATGCACAATGATTTAACAAGAAAAACATTGAGAATAGTAGGGAAAAAACTTGGGCCCTACTCATCCACTATATAATTTTGGCTGACAAAGATTCTTTATGATAATTATACAATCGAATTCACAATCCTATTGTATGGATGCTTTGCTCGCGCCTGTGGGAGTCATAACTCCAAATGAATGAATCACCATTAACCAAATCCGCGATCCGCTAATACCGGTCTTTGTTGTTTGACTAGGTGATTGAGAGAAGTCTCAATGCAGCACTCAATATCTGATCTTCTTCTCTCTAAATGGATGCATGCATGCTCTAGATTTTAGGAGTAGGTCTTTTATATAGAGCTTAGTAGAAATCTAATCTCAGATAAGATTGATGATGAATATTCATGGTTTCTTAGTTCTGTGAATAATTGAATCCTTCCTTTTGAGGTTTCCAACTTATTTGACTTTAGAAAACCTTCTTTAGGTGTCATCTTGAATATAAAACTAAGAATCCTGGGCGAAATAGGTCTGTTCATAGTTATTAAGTTTGCAAATTTGCTGCTTGCAAGAGCAAGCTTCCCGTGAAGTGCTCTGCATCTGATGGCAGTCTCAATTTTTCCACTAGTATCTAGTAACGAACAGGATTTTTAACTTTTTAGAGCCTCCAAAACAGTGTCACTATATTTTGCTGTTTTCTAATTTTAAAACCTCGAATCCTATACTTTATGTCACCCTAGCCAATGTCTAAGAATATAAAATTGAACTTCATTGTTATGTTCACTAATTTGCCAATTATAAACGTTACTTAAAAAAAGTTGTTCCCTCACATCATCATATAACCATTTTTGTAGCATGACATAATTCATAACGGGAATCTGTATTTTTGCTTACTTGAAAAATTAGTTAATGTTATATATCTTTTTAATATTTCTAATAAACTCCTGTTGAAAAAACTGCCTTGCTAAATAAATTACACTGTAAAGAAAATGATAGTTGAGAAAATCACTTTCGCCCAAAGTCCCCCCCCTCCCACTGACAATGACAGGAATTAGGGCAAGCAATTGCCTGAAATAAGAACTAAGGCATGTTTTAATATGTATTGTTCAGTAATAGTGTGTTTTGTTTATGCCACTAGTAGGAGCAACAGTTTTATCTATGGCCTTAAGTGGTCGGGGATTAGCTTTGATGCTAGGTGCTCAAATGGTGTTAAATTGGTTTCTACCCAACTCGTTCTGTTTTCACTTTTGAGGAAACTAATTAAGAATTTAAGTGTACAGAAAATCGATAAATTTTGACATTTTGATAGTGAAAGGCAAAATGAAATGGAGGGAAATAATCCTATCTACATGAGAAAATTAAGAAATGTTCTATTAGTGCTAGTTGCTAAGATCCAGATATTGTTGGTAATTTTAAAAAATAACATCACTGTAGTTATCTTGGAAACACTCAAAACTGTCCCTTTCGACTTTCTAAGGAATTGGCAATTGTGGAAGAGCAATCAGCAAGAGCTGGATTTGCATTTTTAAGTCTGAAAACAAGCATGGGAAGACGAACCTTGACCTATCCATCCATACCTGCTTTGGAAAACAGAGCACAGTGTCTCTGTCATGACCTCTTGTAGTGCGAGTGCAAGGTTCCTATCAATGATATTAGCAGGATAAATTGTCATATTTGAAGTTTACACAACCAGAGTAGCAGGAGTCTTGGGTTTCAATAAGGCACAAAACAGTGATACTCTTCTAATTATTAAGACTGTTAGGAAAAAAGGTAAACTAATATTTGAGACAACCGCTATAAAATGTTGAGAGTGACAAGTGAGCATTTTATTGAGAAGGTTTTATTTTATTCCCAATTACATGGGCTGGGTCTGTTCTTAGTGGAAGGGGGGTATGCTATGTTGCCCCCATTTCTTATGAGGGGAGACAATCTTACAGATTGATGCATTGCCTGTGCACTCTACATGCTTAGTAAGGCCAAACTGAGAAGGGAAAAGTCGTCTTTGAAAATATCTAAAGCCTAGTATCAGACAATCACAAGCATAAAGTAATGAGACACAAAATTTTTACGTGGAAACTCTTGTTAATGAAAGGGAAAAACCACGAGTCCTAGACAAAAAGTATGCAAACTTCTTCCACTAAAATAAATGAGTTGCAAAATTTACAATCACAAAGTACTAATCGAATTTTTAGTCCATTGAATTGAAGCTTTGCTCGTATCCATGACGAACCCTCCTTAACAAAAGACCAATCTTCAAATCCTTGAAGATCAATTAACACTTTGAATGAGGAATATTTTGGCTACGTCATGATGAGAACTTCTATGAAACACTCGGAATATCAAAATAATAAGTTCTCTACCCGGAAACCCTAGGAGAAGGTTTCTTTATATAGTACACAGCTTTCGAAGCGTAGAAAAAGGCAAGTTTCTAAAAAACTTCAGTTGCGTGCTGGGACGAGCTTCCCAGCGAACATTTAACTGCCATAAACATCAGCCTGGATTTCCCAGCGAGACTCCCAACAAACCCAGTAAGGCTTCTAGCAAGGTTCTGTGTATCACAACTAGAGAAATTTCCAGTGAGGTTGCCAGCGAGTATGTCAGATATTCAATGTTGTTTCTGTAATTCCCAGTGACATAGCCAGCGATGCCAACGCGATTTCAGCAAACAACTCAGAGTTGTTATTTTATCTTTGCCTTTTTTTTTTTCTAGCAGCTATCCAGCGATTTGCCATCTAAGACCTTTCGTTATGCTGTGCAGTGACCTTTTTATGCTTTTTAACCCTTAATTACCAATAACCAAGCTCGTGTACCAAGACATCTTAGCCTATGCCTAAGTATACAAAATGGATTAAATTCACTGTTTTGTTTATGGTTAGCAATATCTAATTTAAAACCTAACACTCTTCTTGCGCTGGGACTGATACAAATTATTGGATTGGAAGGCATGCTGAGGCCATATTTTTACTTCTGTTTACTGTGGGAGTCCTTTTATTCTTCAGTTGGATCATTTTTGTTGTGATTTTTATTTTATAGGGGGGGTTCCAATTTATTTAGCTTTCTCTGCCTTCTCAGATGATGAAGTCCTATATATGGCTTCAAACTGCTGATGGTTCAATTCAACAAGTAGAACAAGAAGTAGCCATGTTTTGCCCAATGATATGTCATGAAATACAAATAGGCATGGGATCTTCAAAGAATTACCCTATAGCTCTTCCCCCGCGAGTTAATCCAGCCATGTTGAGCTTAATTCTTGATTACTGCGGATTCCATCAAGTACCAGGTCGCTCCAACAAGGTTATCAGCGATTGAGAATTGTTGTGTGCCTTTCTTCTTGCATTGTTATTCCTTTGGTCTCCCTTATCTCGATTTATATGGTTCAGGAACATTTTCAAAACTTGGGAACTAAATAAATTAGTAAAACATTGGGAAGTTTGTATGTTAGGCCTTGTAATAACTTGAACAATATGGTATATTTTGGGATGAATCATAAATAGAAAAGCTGGGTTTGATTGTTGACTTTTGTTTTGTGTAGGAGCGAAAGTCTTTTGATGAGAAATTCGTTCGAATGGACACAAAGAGGCTTTGTGAGTTAACATCTGCTGCTGACAGCCTACAACTGAAGCCTTTGGTCGATCTTACAAGTCGTGCACTGGCACGTATGATTGAAGGCAAAACTCCTGACGAGATACGCAAGACATTTCATTTGCCCGATGATCTTACTGAGGTGACTTGTTCTTGCAAGCAGTGTATATGCTAAGCATGTCCTTTAAGTAGACTTGGGGTAAAAGTGGTCTCTGTATTTACTTTGTGGTACTGACAATTCAATTGATCCAGGAAGAGAAACTTGAGCCTTTAAAAAACATGACTGATGATCCACGAATTCGGCTTTTGAATAGACTGTATGCTAGAAAGAGGAAAGAACTAAAGGAGAAAGGGAGATTGCAGGTGACTATGACATTTTATCTTTTATCCTTCTTTTTTTTTTTAGGATTTAATTTATATAATTTTTCATTCTATTCCATCTATCTTTTCTGTTTCTACTGTTTAGTTCAGTTCAAATCCATAGCTTAGGCTCTGTTTGGCATTCTCAAAATAAGTTGACTTATTTTGGCCGTTTTCCGTCTTATATGACTTTTTATTTCACCAAAATGTTATTGTATTTTTTTGTTTAGTAGTTTTATGGTATGTTAGTCACATTTCTTTGAAAAAAAAAAAGTTGAAGATAGGAAAATCCAGTTGTGCTAAAATGACACAACTATCCTATTTTTAAGTGTTTTTTTTTTTAAAGAAATATGAACTGGGTCTATAGGTTTTTGTGAAAGGGTTGTTCCTATCATGTTATTGCTCATTGCTTCTGTGAATTACTCGGGCCCTGATACATTTTGCTCTAAAAGACCAGGACTATGGTAATTAAACTGCGATTTCCTTATGGTTTACTTAGCAATTAGGACGCTGGTTTCACCATACTTATAATACATCCTTCATTATATGCTAATTTGAGTCTATTATTTCATGGTGAAGCTCAGCTGGAGGGACAGTCTAGCATATACCGTATGTAGGAGTTATACACAACTTTAGTAGCTTCCCTGGTTGGATGCTTTTTTTTTTTTTTTTTGAAAGAAATGTGAATAACATGCCAAAATGCTATTAAACAGAAAAATACAATAACATTTTGGCGAAAAAAAGCCACATAAGACGGAAAAGTGGCCAGAATAGGTCAAGTTATTTTGAAAATGCCAAACAGATCGTTAGTAAAAGTGGTTATGAACTATCAAAGCAAAAGGTACCAAACAAGAACATACAATAATATTTTGGTGAAAAAAAAGTCACATAAGACGGAAAAGTGGCCAAAATAGGTCAAATTATTTTGGGAATTCCAGATGGATGCTTAAGTGGTTGTGAACTATCAAAGCATTTAAGTGATACCTGCATGTTAATACTGATAGCAATTGGGCCTTTTATGAGTTATAGAATGTTCACGTTGAAGAGGAACGTGTGGGATCGTTCAGTTGATGACCTGTTGTCATTTATTAATGGAGGAAGTGAAGGTATCTTATGTTTATCTATTTACTTGTCTGTGTACTTTTTCGCTGCTAAGTAGATGAGCTTATATATCACATATTTTTTTTATTAGTTATATAAAGCTGAAATTTTATTTTTTGGCTTGCTTTTCAATGAACTTCTACCCCTATTTGTTAACTATTAGTTCTATAATTGTGTTCTAACTATGGGTCCTAACATCTAAATTATATTTGATCCTGTCATTACAATATTGTTCGCTATTGGATCTTTGATGGTTCAAACGAGGCATTGTCCTGGCTATGGATGCACAGATTGACTGATTAGATGCAGCAATCCTTAACATATCCGGCTGAGAACTTCATGTCCAGCTGAGATTTGCTTGAGTTGGAACAAGATAGGAAATGGATGGCTAATAATTGAATAATCTTTTGGAAATTTATTTTATTTTATTTGTTTTTCTTTGCTTCTTTAATACTTATGTGGAATGTCAAATATTTTTACAAATAAATAAATAAAAAACAAAGTAAAACTTTCTGCTTGAAGCACAATTCAAAGGATTATCAAGTTATGGTGATGGTGTGGCCAATGCATCTGATTAAAGGACGGGGATACATCTTTTTGACGATTTCTTGTTCTTTTGTTTTTGTTATTTTCTTAGTTTTATTTTACATTACTGTAGCTTTTAATCATGTTCCTGAAACTTCTAATGTGATGGAGGTCTTGATGGGGGTTTTCTTGCATTTGACTGCCCGTGGCTGGTCAATATTTGAATTGAATTTGACTGAGTATTTGATGCGGCACACAATTGAAAGTAAGAAAGAATAGAGAGAAAGCAAGAGAAAGAAGAAAGTAGAGAAGAAGAGAAGAAGAATTAGAAGAAAAGATGGGAAAGAAAAACACCAGCCACTAATATTATTCAATCAATCCATCAATCAATCCCTCCTGTTAACCCTAATTAGGGTTTAAATAGAAAACATCATGGGCCTAATACAAAAGGCCCTAAAATAAAATAAACCGATACTAAACTAGCCCAAAAACAAATGGGTCCAATAACCTCTAATAATATAAACTCATTATCAATAAAGCCCAAAATAAATGGGCCAAATAATAAATAAACTAATAATAATAATAAAAGAAATAAAAATCTAGATGATGTCCTCATCAACTCTCCTGGACTGAGAAGAACTCGACTCGTCGATGTTAAAACTTGGCACTGTTATCATGTCGCATTTTCCACTTGACAAGACATTTTGGAGTTGAAGGAAAATGAGATCCTCAACATCGAACACAGATAGGCAACGCTGAAGAGGTGGAGGAACTGGAAACGGTATAAAAATATCTCCATAACCTGCAGACAATATTGAGGCCCAAGATGCCTCCACAAGATAACAAGTTTTCCAATGCCAAATTACGACAAAACTCATATCACATGGCAAAGTGAAAAAAATTGCATTGGGATTAGGATCACAAAGGATATAGAATGGCCCAACATTTTCGGCATGCAAATTTGGCAAGACGATATGAGATAGTAAGTATGCAATGCATAGTCATCATTAAGTACATCCATTAAATTCTTTATTCTCATCAATAACATAAGTAGGAAATTTATAATAATTATTACTCAACCCAATTTTTCAATTAATATCAGCATTATAAAAAAAAGGGTGGAATACATGGTTGAGAGAAAATGACGAGGGAGGATGCAAATGAACTTGTCAAATTAGAATCTCCCAAGAAGAATAAGTTGCTGGAAACTCAATGAGATCAATAGAATAGCGGTAAGAGATGCTATGCATAACTTGTAAGAGAAATTGTTCAATGTATACAAGAATGCTTCTGTTATACACTAGAAGTGAGGAGGATTCATGCAACTGAGTAATCTCACGGAAGAACAACTTGGACATAGACTCAAAGAACTCCCAACTGATGAAGTCACTAAGTAAAACTCTTAGGATGCTTAAATAATATCCCCTGAAAAAATACCATCACCAATTATAAAGTCTATGTAATCTTGACGATCATTATTCATGATGTCCTCAAATAAATCAACAAAATCAAGGTAAGATGACGGTGGAACCAATTCAACTACTTTAGACACATTTGAGGATTTGGTGACTCAATATGATCAAGTGTCAAAAGAGGAGAATTAATAAGAGAATCAGAAGTATCAACAGAAACAATAGGGGGCGCTAGGTTTAGGAGATGAACGTTGTAACTCAATAGTTTGTAAAGGGCACTTTGACTCTGACATAGATTCATAAGACTCAAACTTATAATATTTTTCAATTTTTAAAGCTTTGGAATAAGCTTCATTTAACGTCTTATGAGTGTATCGCTGAACTACCTCACGGATGCAAGGCCTTAGCCCAAGAACAAATCTACTGATAGCACAAGGCTCATTTTGAAAGTTAGACCACTTCCTAAGAGTTTTAAATTGATCAAAATAGTCATCAACAAAAGAATCCTCCTGTTTAAGACGCATTAACTGAGACCATGCCTTATCTATAAAACTTTTAGGAACAAATCGATCACTCAAAATTTGTTTCATCAAAGCCCATTGAGTAACATGTCTATGGTATAACTCAACTGTTTGCCAATACTCTCTAGCATAATTGGTCATCTTGTTTTGGCCAGACGAATACATTAGTCATCAGACAGGTCGTGATAGTTAAAAATGTATTCGATATCATCTACCCCAGTCAAGAAACTCAGGAGGATCGATAGTACCACTAAAATAGGGAGGATCTTTGACGTAAGTTTGATGAATAGAATGAAGTCCTACTTTATTATTCCAATATAATTGGTTTTCGAAATTCATGGCAAAAGGGCAGAAGTAATTTTTTTTTTTTAATGCTGATATTAAAGAAAATTGAAAAAGAAAGTAATAAAAATATAAAATCCTAATATGCTTAAAATAGGAATAACAAATCTAATAAATGAAACTCAACAACTAATTTAGGCAAGCAATGGGTGAGTGATTTTTTTTTTTTTTTAAGATGGGCAACAATTAACTAAATTCAAAAGGGAAATAAGAAGTAGGATAAATGAAACAAATAGGCAAGGTTCAAGTTCAAATTTATGCAATTCATGCTGCCATATGATATAAGCTTTTATCATAATTAACAATGAGAGAATTGTATCTAATCCAAACCTTTGCTTCAAACTATATAAAGTGTTCACTTTTGAAACATCCGAATAAGTAGTCGGCTGTTTTGTTGCTTAAAATTTGCCAAAATAGATTGACAGAGTGTTCTGGAATTCATCGAAAGTCGCCGGAGGTTCGCTAGAAGTCGCCGGAGGATCGCCGGAAAAGCTGCCGGAGGTTGCTAGAGGTCACCGGGGTCACCTGGGAGTTCACTAGAGGCAGGTGGTGTTGCCGGACTTCGCCGGAGTTCGCCGGAAAAATCGACGGAGTTTGCCGGAAAAGTCGTCGGAGGTTGTTGGGGTCGCCGGTGAGTTCGCCGGAGGTAGGTGATTCCGGTGTTGTAGGTCGCCGGAGCTGGGTGTAGCCGGAAATACACGAAAGTGTATACAAAGGTCTTGAGGGTGACGACGCATACGCGTATGGCAGCGGCAGCGGCTAGGGTTTTTTTTTTTTCTCACGGCTGAAAACAGTGATTTGATATTTTACTTTTGCACCAGGGATTCGCTCTGATACCAAGTTGATGCGGCACAACAATTGAAAGTAAAGAAGAATAGAGAGAAAGCAAGAGAAAGAAGAAAGTAGAGAAGAAGAGAAGAAGATTAGAAGAAAAGATGGGAAAGAAAAACACAGCTACCAATATTATTCAATCAATCCATCAATCAATCCCCTTCTGTTAACCCTAATTAGGGTTTAAATAGAAAACATCATGGGCCTAACACAAAAGGCCTAAAATAAAATAAATCGATACTAAAATAGCTCAAAAACAAATGGGTCCAAATAACCTCTAATAATATAAACTCATTATCAATAAAGCCCAAAATAATAAATAAAATAATAATAATAATAAAAGAAATAAAATCTAAATGATGTCCTCATCATATTAACTGCTTTCACATTTGACTTGGAGCATCCGAGATTCATTTGAGAAACATCGGCATCGAAATCTATCTTCTGGCATTGTTTTTCCTGTCGCTTCATGTTGATGTAATTCCTGACATTGTGGTAATTTTGATGTGCCAGACTCTAAGGGGGTCAAAACTTCCAAGCATAAAAAGAAGAATCGGAGAAGAAAAGACCAAAAAAAGGGTACTTCCAACTGCACTGCTATTTTAAATGATGCGTTGTCTTCAAATAGTGAAAACAAATTCCATAAGGTAACTGCCACACTGTTTTTTGAATTCGGGCACTTTCTTTTCTTCTGTGTTGATTTTGGATTCCATTGAAGTCTTGGTTAAAGATACCTTCTCCAGCCCCAAAAGGGAGAAAAGAGAAGGTAAAATATGGTTATGAAGTTACCATGTCTCTAACATGTTGCAGGAGTCTAGTGGTCTTGATTCCACATGTCACGAGTCTAAGATTCACTTTTCTTGTGAATGAATCTTTACAGCTACAATATGTTGAAGATGGCAGTTTCACACAAAAGGATGAGTTTCATGATAGTGAAAGTTGCTGCCGATGATGAGATAGATCCTGCAATGAAAGAAAAAATTGATAGGTGAGCTTATTGGGGAGGTTCTTCGGGATCTGACATAACACACATGCACCATAAGGTTATCTGCTGAGATGTCTTGTGTACTTTCTTCAAGATATTCTATGTTACTCTATTTTATAGAGAATTCATCGTTTATTATTTGCCAAAGATGTGCTCTAAAGTTTTCCTGAGATCTGTGATGACATCATGTCTTTGTTATATTCTATTGGGACATAAGCTGTTACTTTTTTGGAAAGAGTAGCAAACAAGTAGTAATAAAAACACATTCAGACATTTTGTGGTTTCTCTTTATGAGGTACATTCATGTTTAAAAGAAATAAACCCATGCATACCTGTAGGAATGTTTTTAGGCTTATGCGTAAATCACTATGGAGATTTGTTTGTGAGAGGAAAAGCTAAAATAATGTCTTGCTCAGGGTGACTAGTCTACCAAGGAGGTAAAAGGAGCGCATGGCACTACTCCTTCGAAAGGCCATAGAGCTTGTTTTGTTTTCATGAGATTGATCTCCTTCAATAGTAGGCAGTAGTGATCGAGTAATTTTTTATATGGCCCTTGATTGAAGATTGGTTAAGGAGTTGTGTTTTATCTAAAAATCCATGGCGTGGCAATGGTTAGGGACGCTGTCGTTGCTTGACTTTTTCCATAGTTATAATGGGAATCACTATATGAAATTTAATGCTTTGGAGAAATCTTCATGATTGGGAAGCTAGATAGACTATCTAGACTTCTTACTATTCTATACGCTTTGAAGGTAGGGGAGAGGAGGATAGAGTGAGATGGATTGCCATTAAATCTGGCAGCTTTGAGGTAAAATCCTTACAGATATGGGTACCCGACGTGGAGGGGATTCCCTTGGAAGAGCATTCGGTCTAATGAGCACTCCCCAAATATTTTTCTTTCCCTTTTTTTTTTCCCAATGGTACGACTCTCATCGTTGACAACCTTATCAAAGAAACAAAAGTTTGGCTTTGGTGAATTGGTGTTTCTTTGTGCAAAAGAGGTAGGGAGTCTATCAATACCTTTTTGTTCATTGCTCTTTGGACTAGGAAAATATGGGAGTTAATTTGGTCATGTTTGGGATGCAAGCCAAACAAATATTTGAGATGTGGTGGGGAGCTAAAGCTTTGCAATAGACTTCTTACTATTCAAATCTGTGTATTAGATTGAAGAGTATCTTTCGTCTTTTTTTTTTTTTTTTTTGGTTATAGTTGGTTGTCTAGGGGTAAAGAGCCAGATCTACACAACTTTTTTGCACTATGTTGAGCACCTGAAAGTTATTTGATACTTAAGGAGGGCGAGGTCTTTTGTATGTGAGGGCATCCCTTGATGCTTTTTTTATAATAATTTTGTGATTATTTATAAAAAAAATCCTTGCAATAATTTCAAAACTGTAGCTTCTTGTCATCTTTTCCTTCCAGTTTCTTTGTCCCAGTTTGTGGTAATGGCTTCTTGGACCACTTTTTTTGGTTGTATCGCTCCTTGTGACATTTGTACAAGAGTTAGTTGTACATAAAATTATAAATAATCAAAAGAAAGTAAATATAAACCAATACAACTAATTTTTCTTTCACTTGTCGATTCAATTATGTGTTATGTAAATTAATAAAAGGATCTATATAACCATCTTTTATGGTTCTAGTAAATGTTTGAGATTGAGGTAAGTTAGAATATATGTACAGTAACAGCTCTTATGTTTTACCTCTATAGCATATGTACGTATACCAATAATGTTGGTAATGTGTGTTAGATTTTGGAGAGAGAATTCATAGTGATTGGGTTGGACGGAATTTGGAAAAAAAAAATTGGTACATATGATCTTTCTTACCCTTTTAATACATACATTACATATATATTTAAATTCCCATGATCCAAAAGCTGTAGCTGTCGGCATAAATGTCATAACAGCAGTACCATAGCCAAAACCATTTATGCTGATTATATCATTGAGAATGAAACTCACATGCATTAAGCTGTTTTCTGGAAATAGCCAAAACCATTATGTAACGGTGTTAACAACAGTTGCATCTGAATTTTTAAAATCTTATTCCTTTGCTTGTAGCTGACTTCTAATAACTTTGCTTTTTCCAATTTGGTGCGTCCCTTGGTTACGGTGCTAATCTTAATACTTCAGATAGTGTTTTAATTTGTGATTATTCTGTAGGCTATGATTTCTCAGCTTCACATGTTAGGGATGAACAAGAGCTTCAGGGCAACTTGTTGTTTGTTTTGCTTTTTCCATTAGATATGATCTCTATCTATGAATAATTTGGGATGATTCTCGTATTGAATTATTTTAGGATAATTTAGGTTTCTATGTTTTGCGGAACCACATATTTTCGATATTGTTGTCTTTTTGCTTCCTTCATTGTTGACGTAATGCTGTCTATTAGATGGGAAAATAAAAATTCCCAGGGCTTGTGTTTGTTCTGTCTATAGCTAATGACAACCTAATCCTTTTCATGGAGTTGGTAACCTGCGTTCTTTTTCTGATGTGGCTAAAAGGGTAGGAAAAAATAATTAAAGAAAAATTTCACTTTACGACTTCCATTCTAATTCTAATGTGCTTTTATCTTTTCACCGCCACTTAGGGAGGTTGAGGATTTGCCAGGAGACTTAATTCAGACTGGCCTGAAAGAATGCAAGAACTTTTATCTTTAGGCCGGGAGAGGAGGCCAGTACCAATATCTATCAATGGCAATGGTTCCTTGAGGAGATATGCCAGTATGTATACTTTTTACCCCCAAAAATCAAATTATATGTGCTTTGAATCATTTCTATCTTTTCTTTCCCCTTTTTTCCCCTGTTGGAACTTACCTTAAATGGATAGTTTTCCGCTGCTCGTTTTTGAAATGAGCACTCTGGGAGATTTGCATGTGTATTAAAGAATTGCTCTCCTTTCTTTCTTTTCTGTCTTTATTGTCTTTACCTTAAATGTATAATTTTCCCCTCCTTGCTTCTGAAATGAGCACATCAGTATACGCTGTTTTTCTCTGCATGATTTTATACCATGTGGCGCAAGTTTGTAGTACTGCAATTTTTTTCTAGGTTCACGAGGATCAACTCATTGTTCCATTTTTCACTGAGTTCAACTTTGATGTGCTAATAATATTTATTTAGTTTCCCTTTTGATTTGAAACTTCCTGCTGGCTGGCTACATCTCACGCATTTTTGTGTAGTTCTCCTCTGTTAGAATGCCTGATTCAGTTAACGTAAGTACCCAACCTCCATCCTGTGTGTTGTTCTGCCCTCTAAAAATTTACACCTCTTCAGTGAACCATGCAAGGCCCTCTCAATTGCAATAGACCAAACCAAGTCATTGATTGAATGAAATGAAAAGCCATCTTCACTATAGATATTGTATGTGAATATACTTTACAAAGCAGAGGTCCCTGACCCTAAATATTCAAAGAGGTTTAAAATTATTTTATATAGTACTGAATATTTTTGAAGCCATACTATACTACTTGTTCTGACATAGCCTGTGGAAATTCTTGTTCCAATGGGCAGGAAGTGGACAACGGCCAAAAGTGATCCTTAAATTGTGGGGACTTCCTCAGACTGGCTGGTGCTGTTGGTGAGGGCAGGCACCTTGAAGGGTTGTTGATGCTGTGCTGTAGGACTCACTTGTAAGCTAGATAGGTATATATTTATGGTTTTTTCTTTTTCTTTTTTTTTATATTGATGTTCGTTTTTAATTCCTTGAAATTCAATTTGGGTTAGAGTTTATCTCTTGTATTCTAACATGGAAAGAAAATAAAAAAATGACCTCAGATGTAAGTTAGGTACGTATATATTATGTCCTTTTTTTTTTAAATTTCCTTTTATTTTGGTATTGTGATGTTCGTTTTTAGGTCCTTGAAATGCAATTTTGGGTTTCGAGGTTTATCTCTTGTATTCTAACATGTAAAGAAAATAAAAAACAATCTGTTTCTTCTAGCCAAATTTTCTCGTTTGGGTCCATTCTACCTGCTTGAGACCATTCTTCTATGTACTCGATGTTTATTCTGCAAGTGGTGTTTTCATTGGAAATGTTATGCTACCAGAAATAAAATATACTAGAAAGTCCAACAATGATTAGAGAATATTATCAAGGAGTTTTTATGTGGGAAGAGAGAGGGTTTAGGGGAAACTGATAAGTTTCACCTGGTCAAATGGGCGTGGTTGGTAAGCTTACGAGACTAGGTGGTTAGGCATTAGAAGATTTAAGCTTTTCAACAATGCTTTGCTTGGAAAGTGGCTCTAGAGATTTGCTGGGGAAAGAGACCGAGTGTGGATGAGAGTAATTGCTGGCAAATATGGGGTGGCTTGGGGGGAGTGGACTTGTAATACAGTGGACTTGCCTTTTAATGTGGGGGTATGGAGATGCATTCAATCTATCTGGTCAGATTATGTGGAACACTGTTCCTGTGAAGATGGGCAGAGGTAATAGGGTCCAGTTTTGGCGACATAAATGGAAAAGAGGTAAAAAGAGGCTTCAGGAAGATTTGACAGCCCTATATTCTGTAGCAGAAAACCGGAGGTAACCATGGATGGATCAGTGCTTTAGTAGTAGACCAAATGGTCCCAGTCTGGAATATTGCACTTTGCAGGAATATCAATGATTGGGAATGTGAGGAGCTTTTGTCCTTTGTGCGAGTTCTGTATCGTCGGAAGGATGAGGAGACAGGAGGAGGCGAGGAAGATGAGCTTGTTGGGAAGGCACGAATTCAGGTGCTTTTTCTGTTAAATCGGTTTATTCAGGTTCGTTGGGAGAAGAGGAATCAGATTTTCCATGGACAATGGTTGAAATTGTGTGAGTAGTGGGGCTCCTAATAAAACATTCCATAGTTGAGCTTACTTGGACGGTAAATCGGGACGTCTGGGCCCAGATTGGGACGGCGATACAATTTTTTTTTTTTTTTTAAGAGCAGAGTTAAAGTAACTGCTCTTGCGGACTTGGGAATAGCCGTGGTTTATCTAAAGATTATTTCTGCCTATTGAAAATGCTGCGTGAGGGTTCCATCATGACTCTCACCCACGCATATGGACGGTTGAGATTGCACGTCACTACCATGCATATTGACGGTGAAGTCAATCAGTTGGCGTGTCAAGGATGCTGGAGAATTGAGAAATCCAGAAATGTTCGATTTTTCCTGCACTGGACAAGTACTGGTGCAACCTTTGCCAAACTAATTGAGACAAAGGACAGCTTTAACCACATCGGCTGTGTTTGTGTTTTTACAGGACACACACCCCCCCCCCGGCGGCCGGGGGGGGGGGGGAGCATTGGAGAAGGTCATCTATGGGGTTCATGTATATCCTATGTTTGGTTAACCGAACCTGCAATTCAGATGTGGAAAGGGATGTCCCCTGAGTTTAGACATACATTATCCCATGGGGGAGTTGGGATGATACACTTCTCTATTCCATGTTTTCTTCCCATCGTAATTTACCTCCTTATCAAATTATATATATATATATTTATCTCATTTTATATCTTAACTGTTAAAACCTCAAATAAAAATAATTCCCACAAAATTTAAAAAATAAATTAATCACATGTTACATCAAATCCTGTACATTACGACAAGGGTTTATTTATCTTCCATTACCCAATTCTTCCAATCAAACGTAGCCATTAAGTACTATGGTTGAAAGCCTAGCCAAGAGCAAATAATCCAATTGAGTGTTCAGAGGGGAAGTCTTCTTAAAATCCTATATTTCAGATACTAAAGGTATCTTCATATTTCGTTCTTAGTACCGCCTGTAACCACAAAATTAGCTACCATGCTACAATTTCAAGCTGTGCACTAAAAGTTACACTAATAACCTAATTGGTTCGTATGGTAATGCTGTTTCTGTTATACAAGTGATGTTCAGTCTATCGTCTATTGAGATTGTCCTAGATTGACATGCGGGCAGGGCCTCTCTGGCTCTCCTCTTGTCCACAGATGTTTGAGATCACCTCTCTTTCTTCCTAATGTCAAGAAGGTGCCTGCAAACAAAAATAATGACAAATAATGTTAATGTAAGGCAGAGGAAAATGGCCAATGCAGGCAAACAACATGCTTTACAAAATGACTTACCCAGGGTGAAAGGAACAATGTAAAGGAGAGCTGGTTGACCATGTCCATCCATCAAGTTCAGAGCCACATATGTTATGAGGAGACCTTGCAACCAAAATTCCAGGATTGATGTGAATGTTAACTTGCCAGATAACAATAATGAAACCCATAAAAGCAAGTGATACACAAATCATGTAAACTTCTTCATTGTACATAGCTTGTATCGTTGTACGTTAAAAAATAAAAATAGATGTGGCAATTCTCATAAGGTGCCGCATTTAGATTCATAATTTTATGCTATTTATTTAAAAAATTTAATAAACATGTTAAATATTATTTTATTTTAGAACTGAATCAAATTGTGCCATTTTTGAGTTAGAATATTCGTGTTGTCATATTCGTGTTTTTTTTTTTTATCAATATTGTGTTATAATCTCACGAGTGTTGCATTTTCATGTTGTGTTGTCTTCGGATCGTGTCTAATTAGAACAAAACCCAGCTCTCCGTCCCCCTAGCATCTCTTATTGTCTACTATGTCAACATATTCCATATTGGGAAGCACAAATCTCTCTCTCTCTCTCTCTCTCTCATGCAGTGAAAATTAATCTTACAACAAAAACAATGGGGAGAGAGAGAGAGAGAGAAACAGGTGATATGCATACATTATTGAGCATATGTACCTGCATATTTCATCTGTCACGTACATACATTAACACAAGTACATCCAGATGTAATATGCAGTCACATAGACATGATCCAAAATGGTAGATTTAAGGTAAATGCTTAATAATGTATACTAGGTCATGACAGACGGAAGCACTTATGAAATTTCTGATTATAGATTAGTTGTTCATACCTAATCCATAGGCAATCATTGCCCATAAAAAGTATCCAGCCCGAAGATTCTTCTTTGACAGCCAATCATACCTGCAAATATCCAAAAAAACAATTTAGTTTACTATTAATAAATAACTTGCCAAAACAGTTTAAACTGCATCCCTGTTTCATCTTGTTTAACAAATGACACTTGAAAACCAAGCTCTTGGAAATGAGTTAATTATACTTGAACACCACCCCCTCCCCAAAAAAAAATAAAAATAAGAAGTAATCAAACATTGAACACTATAGTCTCACTGCAATATTGCCTTTGGAAGGACCTTGAAGGAAGAGGGAAGGGGTTGGTGGGAGCCTGTTCAAACTAAGGACGCATTAAAAGACAAACAGCTCATGATCACTTTCTGTAGGCTCAAAAGAGGACAATAGTCAAGCGCATAATGAATTGGGTGGATGCTCAAACCTTAGTGAAAATGCTACTAACAGTCCTGGTAAGATTATGTCACCAAATCCAATGATGCTGTAGCCCCCCCAAGGATCGAACATTCTCGGGATCTTTAGCAGCATTGGTATGCCATCTTCTCCACTCTTATCCCCACGAGCAACCTGCATGAAAAAGAAATCAGTTTTGACAATTACATACTTATGCCATATGATTATTATGCTATATCAACCATGTCAACAGGGTTTAAAGTATACTTACCACGATCATCACACTCTCATGGAACCATGACTTAGAAACAAACACCCAAAAAACGTCGTACAAGAAAGCGCAACTGAGAAGAACTGTTCCAACCTAATTGCATCAAGAATGAGAGATCATCTTAGTTTACACTAATTATAAAGCAACCCCCCTCTTAGTTTGAATTAAAAAATAAATAAACACTTGTTTTTATTCATTGGTGTTCCTCTGAACCAAAATGTTGACATACAAAACTGTTATCCTGAAGCATTCAAATGCAGTGCCACAAACAATATCCCACCTTAAACAAAACTGATTTTATATGAATTAATATTTTCTATTCAGTTACTAAATGAAGTTATGTATTCATTACTAGATAAGTGCATTTAGCATCATTTCTCCATCTACTTCGCAACACATAATGCCTATTTACTTGGAACAAGAATCAACATACAGGCGTATCATAAAAATTCCTGCATATCTGTGTAAATATATAATATATATATATATATTTTATAAACAATATGCATATATGTTTGTATAACCTGGTTGTTCATCCTTCATTAATAATATTGATAATCATTGAATAAAAGTACGGGTATCTTCACCATTATTTTATCTTCAAGTCCATTAGAGGCTCAGAGCAATATTATCCCACCCGATGACTGCAAACATACCTTATCTTGAAGTTCCAATTCCTTTCTATGTTTACAATACACGAGCTATTGGATATTTATGGTATTTCAGTAAGATCGCAATGGAGGAGCACCAAGCAAACATTTTTGTTCATGGAAAGCACAAATTTGGCATCATCTTAACGTAGTTGCCAAAAAAGCATTCAATGCCATTGGCTATAACTGCACCAAGATTTCTACAACTAATAAGTTTTCTACTTCAAATTTTGTAAGCAGCCTGTCTAAACACAGCTACCATTTAAGAGAGAGAGAGAGAGAGAGAGAGAGAGAGAGAGAGAGAGATAGAGAAGAAGAAGAAGAAGTCCAAATACGCCCATGAACCAGATTCACTGAAAATCACTGTTTCAATACTAGATTAATAGAATCATAATTAAGTGCACAATCATTGACAAGAAGTTAAAACCCATATGGATGAGTGTCACGGATATTACATTACTCTCAGCCTAGAGTCAACCTTGAGACAGTTGGAAGCAGGGTGACACTTGAAGGGACCTTCAACTATGTTATATATGAAGTCATCAAAAGATACGAAACCAAGGGACAACTCTAAAAAGTTTCTTCATGGCATAATCCAGATTAGTGAGATAACCTTGTTGATTTGCAGAACTACTTCAATTGCACAGGCATATGGTAAGTTATAATGACCAGATGGGCTCCCTCACTTGATATGATCACTTAATAGTTCGTGTTATTTTGTTATACTTTAGTAAAAATTAAAACTTTTAACAAATATCTATTAACAATCTTTTTAATTTTTGAACTCAATCAAAAATAAATAAATTTCTTTTTTTTTTTTTTGAAAGGTTAAAAAATAAATAAATTTCACTTTTTCCCTTCATTTTGTTTTCCTACCACTTTCCTACACTTCTCATTTCCCTGCACAAATCTATGTTCCAGAATCCAAAGCAAGCATTAATGCTACCCAACTAAGAACTTCAAGTTTTCAACTTCTATGTTTATTATTGAAGTACCACATACAAGATTGATTTTTGTGGTTTTGAAGTTAACACCAAGATTGATTACTAAATTCTTAAACAAAATCAATTTGAAGTATATCAATGAAAAAGTGCAAATCAATTGCGACGTAAATAATGATATGATTATATATTAAGTTACATTTTCTAAACCTTCAAACTTGTATGGCTATTGCATGAATGTGGAGTCATGTATATGATCAATTTTACAAGAAAACTATGAATATGGTATTTCAACATTATTACAAATAAAATTTATAGATGCAAATTGCCAAAATGTATACTGCCAATCTGATAATATCCATGGAAAGTAGTAAAAGTAGTGCCCAGATCAGAAAAAATAAATAAATAAATAACAAGTTTGAAAATTCACCTTCAGGTTAGGAACCCGTATAATCTGGAGAACTGTGATTATTAAAGCAATACCCTGTTTGGATAGGAAAAAGTAAAATTACATTAGTTGAACCAGCCCTCAATTTACAAAAGGCAAGCTAATATATCATATTATGCATCTAACCACATGACTACAGCACCTATCTCATAGAAGAACTGTAGTTCTGTATAAATAGAAGGCAAAAGTAGCATGACATGAAGCAAGTCCAGAACAGAGGAGTCTGAAAAGTTGCTTATCAAAAACAGTAGGCCTTTGAAAAATCTACTGTTTGTTTTTTGTTTTCTATCACTAAATAGATTGACAGATATAAAGCATCTCACGGCAAGTGTAGCACACAAGTCAGTCATGCCAGTAGCAAAACAAACTATTCTAGTGCCTCAAAATGATTAAATTGTATTAAAGTAATCACAATGAACAGCATGCCAATTCAGCAAGATTACAAAGCTTCCAGATCTGGAAAAGATCTGGGTAAATCCACCACAAATATTTTGAAAATAATTAAAAAGACAGATGAAGCTATTCAAGGGAACAGATAATCAACCTACTGATAAGGCAAGAACTACAAAAAGAATTAGTTGAATCAAGAAATAATAAGTTTGAGCGCATTACAAGTTCGGTATGGACTTCAATAATAGAAGCTTTGGTGGATTAAAAAAAGCAATCCATAGAACAAAGCACTGGTAATGGTTAATCCCATAGAAACATTAAAGAAAAGTTTCCCCAACTTCTATTGAAACATCTGTTCCATCTCTTGAATGGTATATAATTTAACATCATTATCTCTCTTCAACTTGAATAGATACTAATAATTGAAAATTTTGTGCAGATATATCAAATGGATGGTACTTTGAGTTACAATTTTCAATGTGGATCTCGTAAAAACACATTTTCACTTCCAGAATTACTGAACATTGAAGGGAATTACGAAGTGGTGAGGTGTTACAAGCAAGTTGCATGCGCTTTTTTTTTTTTCTTTTTTTTCATTTTTGTGTCTGGGGGAAACCCCTTTTTTTGGGGGGGGGGTGGTTGTTGCGGTTGAAAGATATTGGTGTGTTTTATATTTACTTTTGGAGTTCAATAACCAAATCAAGTATGCAAAGGACAAAATCAAATATAAAATAGAACGGTAGACAATTCAATTTCTTACAAGAATATCTTGTCCTATCCAAGCAAAAGAGAGACGTCGAAAAACAGCCCAAACAACAGCAAATGCTATGCAGAATGGAGAGACAGCTAGTGTCAGATGTGAGACAGCTCCAAGGAAGGGTACTTTAACAAATGATTCCGCAGCACGTTCGAACCATCTGAAACTATATTTGTTATTGTCAGTCCGTACATTGAAAAAAGTAAAACAAACAAAGCACTCTAGCAACTTTATTGAATGCATATACAACATCATTTGCACATGAGAACAACTCTTCAGATATTTTACCAATGCCTTTTTTTTTTTTTTGGTATGGATAAAATAAATTCACAAGGAATACCAAAAAAGGAGCAACACAGTAAACTAGTAGCCATAAACAATGACAGACTTAATCCATGTTTCCAGTACCAAAAAGAATGACATCTATAAGGAAATTGGCAGTCCTCTTATGGCAGAGAACCAAACGTACAATATGGAGAGTAGATAATTTATTTATCTGTTTACTTTTTTCAATGTAAGAAAGCTAATCACATCATTATTTGAACCCTTTTAGGCATCATTTCAATAAATTTTTACTTGAAATAAAAAAAAGATGCCAAGGCACTCACTAACAATATCAGTTATTTTCCTTAGTTTTATAATCCTCTATTTAAAAAAATATATAGATGAACATTGTAGTATCTAATGGAAAAGAAAGCAAAAGTGGTTCCTATAGCATTTTTGAATTCTATGTATGTGTTCAAAAATATAGATCTCGTGTTTAAGAGACTGTTTGACAAATGGGTTGGTTATTCAAGGTGCTCCATCATTGTTGTGGGTCCTTCACTTTCCTCATGCATGTATAAGCCTGAATTCGTTCAATTTCTACAAAAATTTACTGAGGCAGTAGCAAGAATCAAATCGTGACTTCTCCTTGGCAAAGAGAAATATGACCTTGTCAAATAAAAGATAACGAACAGAACTTGTAGGATTCCCAAGAAATTCCTCAATTTCTTCCAGGACCAAAATTGCATTTTTGTTCGTTGTTAATATGAAATATATCCATATATTATATATGTGGATGATCGGTTTTATTGTGGATGATCCGATTGTGGTCCTCAACAATGACGATCCCACCAGAGGTGAGAGGGATAAAAGCTAGGGTAGCTTATAGCGTAAGAGATAAGGGTCACTGGAGTAAGGAATTGGCAAGGATGAGAGGTTGAAACTAAATAAGAGGTTGGAGAAGCAGGGTATTTATAGATGGAGGATCAAGACAAGGAGATTAGCCTCCACATGTACAGCACAGTGGACTCTACCAGAGGTGAGAGGGATAAGAGCTACGATAGGTTAGTGTAAGAGAGGGGGGTCAATGGAGTAAGGAGTTGGCAAGGATGAAAGGTTGGAACTCAATAAGAGGTTGAAAGAGGAGAGTATTTGTAGATGGAGGGTCAAGATAAGGAGACTAGCCTTCACATGTATAGGGCAGTGGACTCTGGGACAGGTGAACAACTTTGTATAGCTTGACCCAATTGTTGGCAAAGTGAGGCTCTACCAAGTAGTGGTGACATCCCAACATGGTTTGTAGGCTGGTCCAAGAATTGTGGTTGTACTTCCACAGGTGACCACATTCTGGGTGGGTAGTGTATCTCTCTCTTTCTGTGTGGCTGAGCAAAGGGAATCTCAACAGATCCCCTATGTCTTGTCACCAACTCAATGGTCACTAATTATCCAGTGAGTAAGTTGTGTGAACGTAAGGCCATCAAGGGTCGGTAATACACCCTAAGAGAACAGGGGGAGATAGATCTTGCTCTTAACCCAAAAGATGGAAATGCTCTCCTTTTTTGGCCAAGGGTTGAATCTGAAGCAGCACTCGTGAGGAGATCCTACGGTGAGGGCCTAGAATGCCTTTGGAAGGTTCGCAATGCCCCAGCAAGGAAGGCATGGTCTAGGAGGAGGAAAGTGATCTACCACAACAAAGAGGAGGGGCCTCGAATGCCCCACAACAATGAGGAGATGTATGTTTTTGGGTGGGGGGGGGGGTAAAGGCCCAATTGCAAGGGAAATAATCTTGGCACTTTCATGGGGATTCACCACAAGGGGTGCAAGGGCAAATTGTCAGAGTGGGGCTAATGTGGCATCCTATCATCGACAATGCATATATTTAGATTATATTTCTGCAGTACACATACCTTTCCTCATCTCTAGGTGCCTAATTATCTACCATAAGTCTTTCCTTGTTTAAACCACTCCCTTGAAGAGATCTGATCAAATCAGTAGATTATCTAGTAGAAAAAGATCAAAAAATCACTGCAAACATCCCCTTTTCTTTTCTAATGCAAGTTCCAAATTATTGTATGAGGACTTTATTATGGTAAAAATCTAATTTTATTTCCGCACTCTTTTATGCCATAAATATTGTTAAGAGTTCCATGAATGTTCAGTGAGCATGCAAAATAGCCAACATAATTTAGAATTCTCACAGCAACAAAGTCTACTCAACATGCATTAGGCGTTAATGAAACTTTTCACAAGAATCTTTCATAAAATTCTACAATTTGGTCAATCCTCCCCCCCCCCCAACTTCTATGTATGATCATGAAATTAGAAGGATCATAATTAATAAGTGAATCCGAGTCAAAATAGTCAAGGACTTTGTGGAGATGAAGAAAATTCCATCTTACTTACCCCAAAAAAAAAAAAAAAAGAGAATTCGATCTCTTTAGCTCAGCTGTTGATGTATATATTCATAATTCACTTTAATCACAACTAAAGGCCAACTGCCCTTTTAATAGAAATACAAAATTTGTTTCAAAGGGAAAGACAAAAGATGGACCAATCCAAAAAGTAAAATAAAGGAAGATAGAAGATTAAATTTAAAAAAAGAAAAAAAAAATTACATCACAATTCTGCCATGCATGTGAGTTCTCTTAATTGCACCATTAAATCATTTTCCCAAGAAAGTTTGTCCCCTAAAACAATCGAACCTGAACTAACGTGTTTTCTAAAATTCAATACCATACATACCTTGATAACAAAGCCACCAAACATGTTTGCAGACCCTGCAATTAAAATAAGACTAATTACCATAAGAAAAAGAGAAGAAAATGTTATATAAGCTAATTTCACCATCCAATTGTTGTATTCTGATAACAACTCTTAACATGTAACCAAGCCGCAAACATATGTTTAATATTCAAGAGGTTCAGGTCCTCAGGCTCACTCCAATACAAGCCCAAAAGAACACCTCAAGGCTCAAAATCCTAAGGCCAATGTCTCAAATTAAGAGCTGCATGAGTACAGCCCTAAACTGGAGAACCACTATATATTTGAGGCGTGCACTGCCTCTAAAACCAGCAAAAGATTATCAAAAAAATTGTGTAGACGTTACATGACCACCCTTCTTACAGCTTTCACAAACTCTAGGAGTTGATAAATTATGTGCCACCAAATAAAGTCAGTCCTCCTTATCTGATGCTCAAGCATCATCAACCACGATCCATGAGGAGAGGGAGCCTACTATAATCAAATGTTCCTTAATATTGCTTTAACTATAGATGTTTTACTAGTTTATATTTCTTTTACACAGATGTGTATAGATATAGACATTGTACCATCTTTCCATAACAAAATAAGTGATTATATATTATTTTTCCTTCTGAATTAGTTACTAAATAAAAACTAAGGACTAGTAAAGTCCATACTTCATGCATTTAAAGGTGCTAGGTTTAAGTGGATTAGCAGGTCCAACCATGTCCACGCAAACGCACCCATTCATGACCTAAATTTTTATTAAAGCTTTAGCATGTGCCTTTTAAACCCAATTAAGTGGTCAGCCCGAACCAAATTAACCAACCCAAACTGGCCGATTTGCAACCCTTACCTATAATAACATATATGTATACGCGCACAAACATGACAACAAATCTGGAAGATTAAAATAAATATGCAAGTTTACGTACAGAAAAGTGAAACAAGCTTTCCATCCATGATTATTAGAACCAATGCCAGGAATTCTGCATATTTATTATAATGAGACGCAACTCTGCAGTCCAACTTAAAAATAAAAAGATATTTAATTTTTCTTTTTTCTTCTCTCTTTTTTTTTTTTTTTAATGAATAAGGTGTTAGCTATTCATGAGTTTGATGTGAGAGTGCATAAATAAGAAGTCTTGTAACATGAACAGTGGACCCACCTCCGCCCCACCAATGGCAAATAGAACCACCAGAAGTTCAATAAACCAGAATGACATTAGCTTGTAAAGCATGACTAGGAAACAGGAAGCAACGACAACAAAAAAAATTGCAGACGATGTGCTGATGTCAACAACCCCACTGGAACCATTGCCCTCCGTGCTTAAAATTTCATCTGTAGTGTCCTACATGAACAACAACAAATCCATATTTGAAGTTAAAGACAAAATTGTATCCTGCAAGTATAAATGTCCTGCAAATGAGAACCCTTCTTAAAGATCAGTTAATGTCTTATAAGTGAGATATGCTATTGGGCCTCAAGGGATGCTAAACCCAATTACATTAATATACGATGTATACCCAAAGAGGGAAGTTAGGTTAATATTTATTAAAAGGAAAAGTATAAAAGACAACAACCTTTAAGAGCTTGTCATGCTCAATAGCTGCTGCTCTGGCACTCCATGCAGACCAATAAGAAGCACATAAAATGGTACCAACGGCCATAAGCCATAAAAATACTTCAGCTACATCAACTGCTGGCCGTTTGGGAGAATACAGCTGCACTGTAACTGAAGAAATGGGAATATATACAAGTCACAGAGAGGAAAAAAAAAATAATAATAATGAGCCAGTACAATAAAATGATAGATGAGGTATCACTAGCACGAGAATGATATTATTTAGGGAAAGGGTGAAAAAAAATACTGTTGACATAAATATATATTGAGTCCTTTTTTTCCCTATTGATCTTAAAAAACATGCAGGATAAGCCTTACCATTGGAGTTGTTCTTCATAATTCCTACCAAGCTTGAACCGGCATCTTGTGGGAGCATGACAGCAGATATGCCTATTTTTACATCAGTTTCATTGGGTTCGCAAACCATCTTAAAAAGTCCTGCAAATCAAAATCTTGAAAAAGTGAGAAACAGATGAAACATGAGTTAAACTGTAGTAACAGTTGTGATACTCTCATTTCTTGATCTCTTTTTTTTTTTTACATTGAAGTTCTCTCCTTGTCATTGCCCAATGTAAGCTTTAAGCCAAACCACAAATTGTTGTGTGCTTGGCCATTTGCACCTTATCTTACTTTTTCTGCTATTATATTTGCAACTATTTTATTACCATGCTAACCCCAGATATAGATTTAGCACAACAAAACAAAAAACCAAATAAAATTTTATTAATGTCTGAAATCTGCATCCACAATGAGATCAACAAAACTCAAATCTTCTGGTCATTCAGACATTATGGACCAAAATTTAGCAAAAATATAAAGTAGAAAATGCAAAAACCTGTGTCATTGTTTACAATTAGGATTGCCGAAGCACCAGCAGCTTCGGCAACATTTGCCTTGGCTGTGAAGCTACATTTACCCCGGTACACAAGGATGACCTCACCTGTAAGCTACAAAACAACAAGATGTTCCAAATTATAACCTCATGATATAACTCAAAAAATGTAAAAGCTTCCAGTTGAAAGGACGCATGCTTCAAATGTGAGTGGCATGACCTACAAGCATAATTTGCGAGGTTAATGCAGAATCGGAGAAGGGGGTGAAAAAAAAAACCTTGTTTTTAGGTTCACTACAACAATCGGGTGGATCTGCAAGTGCAAGTTTAGTTTGGTTGGCATGCTTCTCCTTTGATTCCAAGGTAGGGCCAAAGCGAGCACCAATGCCTACAAATTCAGTCACTTCTCTACCATCAACATAAGTCGGGACTTTCACCTATCAATCAAAAGTGAATTAAACCTCAACTGCAAACTGCTGCGACGAGTGAGAAGTGGAAAAAAAGGGGGGAAGAATTGGGTAACTACTACACGAGAAAGGTACAGAAAAAAAGACTGAATTAAACCCCCCAAAAAAAAAAATGGCTGGCAACAATTAAATGCCACATAACATTTTCTACATCTAGTGATGAATCTTTGCATCTCTAATTTAAATGCTCACTAACAAACAAAAAGGTGTCATTCTACCTATTTACAACAGAGAGTAGCTTCAAAAGGGGCAATAGAATCACCCACTCAATAGGGGAGGGGGAGTCGGAGCAACTATAATTAGGACTATTTTTTGTGAAAAGTAGGATCATATTACAAAGCCGTCGCCTGGGGGGGGGCACCTATATACAACCAAGTGGAGGTTGAGCCCCAAACAAGCAAAACCATATATTTGGATTCTCGCAAAGGATTGTTTCCAACAAATTCATAAATTCTGTTCATGAGTTCACCAATGAAATAACAACTGGACGACTACCATACATCAAATCAACCCCTAAAATGAAGAACAGAAAAAACTGAAAGTTAATTATCGATTCATACAATCATTCAATTATCCATTCAGAGAACTCATCAAGCATTAAATAAATTACCAACGCGGCACCAATAGGACAAAACAACAAGGGAACGTTCAATATTACTCTATTTTCTTAAATGTGATCATCATCCTCAAGCAGCATAGCAATGTGAGCTCCAGAATAGCACTAGAAATACAAATCTACGCACGGACACACCCGTAGATGGATAAGAAATTGAATAAAGGAATAAAGAGGAAACAAATTTGAGGTTTACCAGAACAAAGTTGTTGTCACAACCAGGCCTCTTTGGGGCCACATCGTCCTGGTGAACTATGTCACTGCCATAGACCGATGAAGAACAGAGGGCCAGAATCAGAAACACAGCACGCAAAGCTGCTGACTTTGAGTCCATGGACGTCCCTCGAGAGTTTCTCTCCCTAAGTTTCTCTCCCTCAAGATCGTCGAGCCGGGGAGTCAATTAGGGTTTCGATTGCCTTCTCTATCTTGCTATCGGAGACCGAAAGTAGAGAGAAATGGAGGATGGATAAGGATGCAGAGAGATAGATATATATCGACATATGTCATGGAGAAGCAGTGCGTAGTTTCTCTCGGTTGTTGTTTTGGCATTCGTCTCATACGGACAACGCGGGGTTGCTTCCTACTTTTCCAGTGGACTTTAGTTCACCACTCGCCTTGGTAACGCGTGTGATTCTCCATGGTTTCCACTTCGTGCTTGTTTCCTTATCTTTCTTACATACTGATTTTAAAAATAAAAAACAAGATTACGGCCCCAAATTGAGGTGATCCTCGAATAGGTACGAAAATAAGTACGATGATTTTTATCCTGTCTCGTGTCCGCTTAAATATTTATTTATTAATTTATATATTTTTTATTTTTATTTAATATATATAATATTTTTTAATATTTATTTTATACATATAATATATAATTTATAATAATTTGTATACTTGACGGGTAAACAAGAATAGGAAAGGGGACAGTGACAAGTAAGAATATTGTTAAACGGGAACAAGAAAGGTCATACCCACTTCATGACCGCGCCTGTTGATATCCCTATATCAAAATTAAATTTAATAAAATTTAATATGAAAATATTATTAAAAAAAATTAGAGGTAAACTGGTTAATGAAGGGTTCTCCACTCCAATCCCCATGCAGGTGGACGAGGGGATCCTAAAATTAAGTTTTAATTTTAGGAGTTAGAAGTTGCATTTTTAATATTTAAATTTTCATGTAAATTTATCTAAGGTTAAAGTTAAAATTTTTAACCGCTTGATAAATTTTCATAAGGATTCAAAAAATACAATTTTAATTTATAAAATTATATTTCTACTTAGAGAACTCTTGGTTCATTCTTTCACTTGAATGTCGCTGCATATATAAATATATATTGTAAAATTATACATGCATATATTATATTTTAAATACATATACTTCACATCATATGTCATCTACATAATAAGAAAGTTTAAAATTTTGAATTTGAGATATTTTTAATTGTTGAATTTGCTAAATGAACAGAATTATGTTTATTTTTTCTCTCACACTTCTCATATTTTTTGAATATTTTTAATAAAAAAGATTTTAAATTAATATTTAAAAAATGTAATAATTTTTGTAATAAATAATAAATTTTTATACCTTAATCTCTTTTGATTAATGATTTTTTTTAAATTATTTCTACATTTTTTTATGTAAGTTTGCTTTATAAATTTAAAATTTGAATTATTTATGGGTTAAGTTATATTTCTATTCCTTTATGTACAGGCAATTGCTAATAGTATTACAAAGCAAGAATTAGAAACATCTCCTGGCAACCGCAGTGTGGGAGTTTCACCCTCTTGTGGGAGTTTCACCCTCTTGTGGGAGTGGCTCCTTGTGGGCACCAGGCACTGATCCTCCTGTCTAGGAGGCCGCTGTGTACCGTGATTTACCTCCTCTACCATTCCCTTCGGGTCGGGGCCCTGAGAGCGAATGTATCGCCTTTTACACCCAAATAATTAAGAGCATCTGATGGAATCTCAAATTTAATGAAACTCCAAATTTGATAAAGCATTTTTTATTTTTATTCATATAATATCCTTAAATTCTATAACTTTTTCTAACTTCAATGTTATTAAAAAGTAAATTTTTATAACTACCACTTAATTAAGTAATTTCACTTATTTATATTTTTATCTTCCTTAAATATCATTTGGCTATCCAATAAATTTGTAATTTTTTGTTTTATTTAAGGAAAATAGTAAATGTACTCCTTCATTAATTTACGTCACTCTACAATAGATTTAATAAAAAAGAATAATGTGAAGTAGGAAAAACTAATGAAAGAGTACAAATATTTTTATATTTTCTTTAAATACTCCTTAATTAGGTATTATTCTGTCGTTCGGAGATATAGTTGTAGATACGTTAGTCTTAATGGGTCGTTGGATCTACCTATTATCTCTTTCTACGACATGCTGTTGTCGTCGCCATAGTCCATATGCCTCTTAGTCATCTTAACCTTGGTATTATTTACTTAAATAACCTTAACTACTTAAAATGTACTATTTAGATTATTAAAATAAAAATTCAACAAAAATTATCCACTTAGCGTGTGACCACTTGTAGTATAAATGGATAAAATACATTATAAACATATATATATTTTTTAATATTTCAAGTCATGCTCGATTTACAACATCAATCTTATGCCTAAAAAAAAATACGTGAGTTTTAGTCCGACCTAAAATGTAACCTCTAATTTAAATTGGTTTATCAAATATGCTCGAATTCAATTAATTAATGCAACAATGTTATTTTAAATATCTCAAACTCAATTAATTATTATTTTTACGGTATGATCACAAAGCACAACGCAGTTTAATTTTTTTATATACGAATGAAAACAATAAAAAGTGAAACTCAAGAAAAAAAGAATCATGAGCGGTTCTGGAGGACTGATTAATAGTCGGATTTGGGGGTTGACAGCACTATTTGAATCGTTGAATTTTGATTTAATAATTTAAGTATCGTTTAAAAAGTTGACAGCATTATTTGACCAGTTGAATTTTAATTTAACAATTTAAGTATCGTTTGAAAGTCCATATTTGAATAATCTTTTAATTTTTTATCAAAAGTACTAATTATAAATTTTGGTGTGTTTAGTAAAGTAAATAGTAATTTTTAGTATTTTTTAATAATTTTTTTGTAACCTTCGGCTGTTTAATAAATTTTTATTAATTTTTAGCAACTTTTAATAATTTTTAAATTAAGAAATTACTGTAATAAAATAAAAAAGTGACAAAAATTAATAGTTTATCAAATATTTAAAAAATAAAAATTAATAATTTTTTGTTAAAAAGTTACACCTACAAACGGTGCCTTAAATGTATTTATAGTTTTTTAAATTAAAATGTTATAAATATATTTAAGTTATTAAATTTTAATTCAATGACTCTAATAACATTGTTGTTAACCAAACGTCCAAAACGATGTCGCTCGTCCTTTTATTAATACCCGGACTTTTTTCTTTTTATTTTTTTTTAAATAACGTTTTGATTGGGTGGTCCCAGCCGTTCGGACGCATGGATTGAGGTCGCCAAGTTGGTACGGTGAATAGGGGCCACGAAAGTACTGAAAGTGGGGGACCATTGCAGAATTGGTTCGGGTGCAGTTTCGCAAACGAGAAGCGCGTGGGATTTGAAATTTCTCTCTCGTCAATGGTTACCGGCTACTGTCTGACCCGGTTTCTAAGCCGTATGTGCCGTACTGATAAGACGGCGCACCAAATAAATTTGTCCTTCTGTTCTTACCGCCACACCTGGACCGCCCGGTCCTCTAACGTGTCAAGAGCGCATTGGATATGCATATTTTAAATAAAAAAAAAAGAACAACATTGATCTTTTATGACAAAAAAATTTTAAAACAGCTCTAAATATAATTTGTTTAGAGTGATAAAAAATAAATAAAATAAGATAAGATAAATTGGAATAAATTATGAATTTATAATTTATATAAGGGATAAAAAATAAATAATTTTTAAAATTTTTTTATCATTTCAAATAAAGTTATATATATATATATATATATATATATATAAAAGATGACTTTAGTTTTTCCATAAAATGCCCTAATCATTGTATAAGGTATTACGTAGTCATTAAAATGTTAGTGGTTTATTTTATACGCTAATAAAAATATTTGTTTTACCTTCTGTACCTCTAACAATCAAAAAAAGTTTGACTGCGTTGAATTATTTATACAATCTGACGGCGAAAAATTTTAAGGGGTCCTTGGATTTTAAAAAGTAATCAAAAAATTAATTTTTATTAAGGATGCATTTGACGTACAAAAAAAAAATAAAAAAAAATGAGATAAAATATAGTTTGAAAAAATTTTTTTTGTTTGGTGCATACCGCTCAAACTGTGTTTTTTTAGACGAATAGTAAAATTTCGTTCCGATGGATCAGATTTCTGTTTGGATAGATTAAAAATTCTAGGCATTCATACTTCTTTACATTATAATCCGTTCAAACGGATTGTAAAAATTGTTTGAATGAAAGTTGTCCGCGCGATTCCGTCAGAATGGTATCTACAATCCGTTGGAACAGTTTTAAAAACGGCACAAAAAATAGTTAAAGTAGGTGTCATTTGGTAGTTTGGGAGTTCACAGTGAGAATGACGAAAAAAATTTTATTATTTGATTAACCGAATTCTAGTTATCGACTTTTTTTTAGAAAGATATTTAATATTTTTTAATTTTAAGAAGATAGGAATGTGTAAAATTTTTAAATATTTTTAGAGATTTTCATAAATTTTCATCGACTTTTTGTGCACAAAACGCAATCTAACTTAAATATTGATTTTGAATCAATACTTGAGTTTTATCGATACTTGATTCTTGTTGATGTTTGATTCTTTAGGTTTTTGACAGCTTAATTTGTCATAATCTTCTCGTAGGCAAAAAGAAATGTTATTTCCTTTTTGGCAGTGACCTATGTTTATGGAAGTAAAAAAAGAGCTACAATGGAATTGAACTTCTCCAATAAAAAAGAGCTACAATGGAATTGAACTTCTCCAAGGGGATAATATGCTACAATGGAATTGAACTTCTCCAAGGGGATAATATTATTATTCACAAAAACTAAAATATTAAGATAATAATACACTTTTTTTTAATAATTATTTGTTATTTATCTTCTAAGAAATAAAAAATTATTAAATATTAATTATTTTTAGCAGTGAGTCCAACTGACAAGTAACTTAATTTAATTAGTCATGTATCGTCATTTTCATAATTATTTTACTTTTATACGTAATGACATGTGATTCGTTCATTTGTATAATTTTTTTAAAATCATTCACAAGATATGTGAGAAGTTTTGATTCGTGTTGGGACTTGTGACTCATATGGAGAGAAACCAAGTGCTAGAAAGGTGGGGCGGATGCGAAGCGGAGAGGAGTGGAGTGAGGGAAGTGAAGCGACCAAGCGGAGCGAAGCATCCGCTCTCATCTTGGATTCAACATGTAGTGGGCTGGGTTGTAGGCCTGAAGGTTTGGGAGGTGCGAAGGGCAACGCCCCCTGCGGTACGGTACAGTATAATTAAGGGTATTTTGAGAATCAGAACATGTAATTCTATTAGAGTTAGGAGTAGAGATGGTTATAAATATTCTCTATGTAACCTTGTGATCAATAAGAAAAAAAACTCTCGCTCATGCTCCCGTGAACGTACCCGAATTTTGAGAAATTAAGTAAATTTGTGTGTTGATCTCTTTACTATTTTCTTTTATATATCATGTGTGTGTGTGAATCAATCCAATGAGGTTAATTTAATTGTGTTGGTTTTTGACAAATGGGAACTCATGATATGCCAATTTCATGCCTCTACCCTCATATTTTAACTTTATTATTTTCAACATGGGAAAGTCAAAACAGGGCTCGAAGAGTTTTACCATCAACATGTGACTTTTAATTTGTTACATGAGAAATGTGAGGCGAATATTATTTATTTGCTTCTATATGTTGTAATATATATTAGGAATTTGATTAAACTGATTATGTATATTAATAATTGATTTAATATAAAATAACAAATACAATATAACAATGAAATTTTTAAGAAACCTACCAAAAAGGGAAAAAAAAAAGAAAATAACAAAAAGAAAAATAGTTACAAGACAGGCTTTTAAAAATTTACATTCAAATAAAAAAGAAATAGAGGTAGCCATTAACAATGTAATTAAATAATCTAAAGAGAAATTACGGATTAGTTATTTTTGTACGTAATTTAAAATTATAAATTACACGTAATGCTCCATTTTTTATTTATTTTTCTGTTACAAATGGTTAAAATAGAGGTCATTTGAATTTACATCAAAAATATAATTTGTATTCAATCACAACAAGTCAATCTGAAATTTTTCGAACCCTTAATTTTCGAGCTTAATTTTAGAAATTGAATCATTAAAAAATAAATAAATAAAACCACCTAAGAATTTTAATTCAATTATTAAAAATGAGTCTCGAAATTTGATTTTTTTTTTTTCTAAAAACAAGTTATATTGACAACACTTAATTTTGGGAGGGTGAATAAATCAAACAAATCAAATAGTTTTGAGAACTTTTACTTTTTATTTTTTATTTCCAATTACAACAAATCAATGGTCTAATTCTAATGAATTCTTGCAACCAATTCATTCGCAACTAGTCAAATAAAAGATTTAAAAGAAATAAGATAAACAAAAATCCCCATACAATAAAAATCAAAGAAGGGTTTTGATGAGAGCCCTTCGTAGGATGGATATGAGATAGATAAGGGACGGGTTTGTCTATTTCCGTACTCGATCTCCAAAGCCAAACTCCCTATATCCTACCTTATCCCTATCTGAGATTTATTTTTACCTCCTATTACCTCTCAAATAGGGAACGGGTATTCTCGTTGGGAATTGGATACTTGAAATGAAAAAAAAAATCACAAAAATTTCAAATTTTAGATTACAGATTCAAGTATCAAGTCCAAATTTCAAAATTTTAAAATTTCACAAGCCTAATTGTCTAAATATTAGGTTCAAATTCCAGATTTAAGCATAACCGCATAAGTATCAATTCAAATTCTAGTCTTCATATTCAAGCCTAAGGCCATTAACACAAGTCAATTAGGAGATTCGAAGATTTTTTGGGAATCAGGTAAGGAACGGATCGGGGATAGACTAGTACCCATACCTTACTAATAATAAAAAATTTTTTAAAAATATTCTTACACCCTATTTGATCCCCAAACAATTCCTAAATCCTTTACCCATTTAGTACAAAAATCCAATAGAATATAGATGAATTGACTGAGATGACAATCCTTAACCCCTCAACATGTACCCTAGGTTTTGTGTTGGGTCTCAAATGTGGAATTCGTGAGATTCACAATATTTGGGCAGTGATTGGTTTGTTAGAAACTAACAAAAATGTCTGAAACTTTTTGAGAACCCCTAAAAATCTTTAATATATTTTTTTCACCTTGTATTTTGTGAAAATTTTATAAATTTCTATATATACCTACACATCTCAATAAATTTTTACAAATTTCAATACTTTTTTTACAAACCTTAATAACTTTTTTACAAAATCCAATAACTTTTTAACAAATTTCAACAAATTTGACATAAATCTGTCAGAACGGATTGATAAAAGCGTTCCACGATTTCTCTCTCCAACTTTTTTATGCAGAAGTCGAAAATTTCAACAACTTTTAACTTAATTCTGACATAAATCTGCGAGAATGAATAAAAAAAATTGTTCCAACAGTTTCTCTCTCCAATTTTTTATTGCAAAACTCTAAAAGTTACACTATTCATATAAAAAAAATAATATAAGTTAAAAACACAAAACGTCAAAAATTATATCAAATTACATATTTTCTTGTTTTTGACTACTCCAAACGCTACCTTGATATTCAAATCCAAAAATCAACCCCTTAGACAAACAGAGCTTAAGGGAAGATGAATGTTACCAATTCTAAAGCAGTGTCATGCGTTGTGTTCTGTGTCCCACGTGCGTCCGCCTATTTCGGTGCACCTGCCAGATGCTGTGCTGCACGTGGATGATGAAGCCTGTTCGCTTGAATGGGGCCAAGACCAAGAGCATCCAAGGCTCCAACACTTGAGCCGAAAGATAAAGGTGGCGGTGAATGGAAAGTCCACGAAAAAAGATTTTTGTACTTCGTTTAATTTTTTAATGCTTTCTATGTTTTAATGTAAAATTATTTTATTCAAAAATATTTTATATTAATATTTCGAAACATTAAGTAAAATTATTTTTTAAAAATTATTTTATTTTGAAAATTATTTTGCTCATTTTATGAATTGTTTTTTATATTAACATCACGGGTAAATTTTTTCTTTTTAAGTAAAATGTTCTTTTAATTTCAATATAAAAAATATTTTATGAAAATATTTTCTAATTACATGAGTAAAATAAAATTTAAGAGAACGATTTACATTAGCAGAAATGAAGTTCAAATGAAAAATTATGGTCTCCTTTCCGGCACCAATTCTAAATAATTAATATCTATGTAGGCAATTTTTTTTTTTCACTAAAATGTGATATTATTTTGTGCATATTAATTTCAAAGAAATAATGAACTTTGAAAATGTCATTGTTATATTATTATTCAACAAATTTTGGTAAAAAATTTGAAAAAAAAAGTTTTTATTTATTTTACCATTTGGTTTGGAAGAAAAAAAAAAAGGAAATAAAACGAAAACTATTGATGAATCAATATCAATATTTTCAGATGTTATGCTTAGACATTGAATTTGTGTATGAAATGGCAAACTTGAAAAAAAAAAGAAATAAATATATTTTATTTTATTTTTATTAAATTAGAAAAAATGGAAAGAAAATAAATACAATTTTATTATATTATTTTTTAATTGATTAAATATAAAATATGAATATACATAAATAATTTTATTTTTTCCTTAAAAGTTTATTAATTCTAACACTACATCAAAAATATTAAATATAGATCTATTGAAAAATATCTACACATTTTGTTTAGAGGCTGTTTGATTTATCAACTTTTACCAAAAAAAAAGAACAAAAATTAATTTTTATCATATTTTATTTTTTTAACTTTCTCTACCATACACACAAAACTAATTTTTACTAATTTTCTTTAACTTTTATCAATTTTTTTAATTTTTACAAATATTTACTTTATCAAACTTTTAAGAATTTTTATCAATTTTTATAAACCTTTACCAAACACTCAAAACCCAGTTAAAGTGACATATGTCAAAGTTATGCGTAAAGTTGTCAAAATTTGTGTTGACAGAGGGTTCTTATTTACATTAAGAAAAATACCTCTATTGTTAGTTTTTTCTCCTGTAATGATGGGACAATCATGGGTCCTACGTTTTTTTTTAATTATTATTATTATTACTTGTTTAGCGGTATGTCTCTATTGAGGTTATCCCTCTATATGTATAAATGTGAGACTGAGTAAAAGGGACGAAAAAAAAAAAAAAAAAAATCTGTGAGGAAGAACGGACGAAAGTAAACATAAAAACAACTTGAGCCTAATCACTATAAATGCCGATATTTTTTCTCTTGGTGTTCTACGTTCTAATTCAAAAATTCCCACCAATCGCATCGCAACCATTAACGGTCCAAACCAAGCCACCACCGCCCAATCTCTCTCTTGCCTGTCGTCCACCACCGCCAGCGACCAATCGTATTGATCGCTTAAAATGGTAGGTTTTGCAACCACGTGGCCCACGACCATTGACCACCAAACTGGACGTCAACATACCTAACACACTCTTTGAAGACTCCTTTACTCCAAACATTAAAATAAATATATTATATCGATATGAGTTTAATTTCTTGCATTATTATAATGTAAATATATATATATATATTGATGATGATTCATTTTCGTTTGCGCACCATAAACCCCATTGCCAAGGTATTATTTGTTTTAGGTTTTACCCAGAACTACTTGGGTCTTATCTCTACTCTCACGATTTTGTCCCTCTTCCATGGGAAAAGTACGCCTTGGCAGAAAGAGATGCCAAGGTCTTTATATGGTGCTTCAGTCTCCGACTCCTAATCGATGTGGGACGTAGTAGTATCATCAGAGCCCCCAATTGGTGACTGAGGGACTTAGAAACGTCCACTCGTGACGGTAGAGCACGTGACTCTCGTTCCCACAAACGGCGCCAGCTAATGGTGCAACTCACTGGGACTATCGTGGATGGTCGAACCCGTGCCTGAAGTCTTGCCTTGACACCGGTGCGGTGCCTACCAAGGAGCCTCCAACGCTCAAGTTAGCAAACCAGAGGATTGAGAAAATATTTTAACAGAGTAACGGCAAAACTTAAAAGGGTGTGAATTTGTACCTGTTTCTTACACTGGAAGTATAAATATATATAGAATGAGGATGAATATGCATAGACTCCATACGTGTGAACTATATCGAATCAAAGTTCTCATCAAATCAAATTGTGTCACGTGAATGCATGAATTCCCACACAGATATTTCATAATTAGTTATCCAAATCGTTATTGAACAATTAGCGTATTTGTAAGCGAATATCACAGGACATGTCAAAGGACAGTTAATTATATGATTGTGGCGTGAGCAATTTAGCTTAACCTGATTGATCAGACGAGAAGCCTGATCACTCGATACTCGACCGATCGATTAGGTCAGTCAAACTCTCTAGACCGATCCTTCACTATCATATATATATATATATATATATTACAAGAGCAGTTTTTCAAAACATTACGTACCATTATTTGAAAAATTAGGCAGGAAACAAGAGTGTGAGGAGGCTAGGGTTGATGCCAAATTTGTAAAGACGCAAAAAACAAGAAAACTTAGCACAATTTGTTAAGCTCTGTTTGGTTGTTGAGAAAAACTAATATCACAAGAAAGGTGAACTTTTTTAATCTCAACTTTGTCATTACCAAGTAAACAAGAGAAAAAAAAAAAAAAAAAAAAACCAATTTAACAAAACCCAAATGGCAGCTATTTAACGTAAATAAAGAGCCATATAGGAATCCTTACATTTATGACAACGACAACAGAGTTGTTACAATGCAGGAGTATCTCTCCTAACCTTGTTTTATCAAATAATTATCATCTCTGTCCTTATCTTATCTTACTAAAATTAATAATAATTTATTATTTTATTTTCAAATAATTATCTTCTATACGCTTATCCTATCTTATTAAAATTAATAATAATTTATTATTTTATTTTAAAATAAAACGACAAACAAAATATACACCACTTGGTTACAAACTACAAAAGTTAAAAAAACAAATTCATAAATTAACAAAATAGTAAAGACAAACGTTTCAACACTGATATTTTAACTTTTCAACATATAATTACAATAAAATTAGTAAAGATATTTTTGTAATTTCAAACCTAATTGGGGATGGGGTGAAAAATTTTATAATAACCCGATTCAAATCCTATTGGATTTTTTAGTGTTTATTTATTTATTTTATTTTTTTTTTCCTACCCTTTTGCATTAGAGTAGAATCGGATTCCAGCTTTACCTGTTGTGACCCCTAGTCTTGAAAACGAATAAATAAAATTAACTGAATAAATAGCACTTGGCACCCATGAGCTTTTTAATCAAAATTCACTCCAGACCTTGGCCTTTTGATTGTAATGCTTAAAATTTCAAAAATTGTTGCAATGTGAATTATCCGTTGATTCACACACACACGCATGTACGCACATTTGCTTGGCGTAATTTTGGAACTTAGGATATTACAAACAGCATTCTTATTAATGCCAAATAAGGGTGTCCACAGAATAAAAGTACAAGGAAAAGAACCATGAACGCAAAGTATTCATGATAAGTTTGGATACAACAATCCACAACAGAAGACAAAAACTCCAATTTCAACATTACTGTAAACAGAGATTACAAGATCGCTGGCAATGCAGTCATTTGAAACATTTTACGACATTGCAAGATAAGTTTAGATGTGTACTCTCGTATATACATACATGGAGAACATAATGGAGGTGCAAAGTCGAAGATCTAACAAAAGAACATTATTAAAAAAGGGAGGGAAAAAAAAAGAAAATTATGGACAAAGAGTATGACAGAAAACTTGGAACTGAACATATTTCATGCCTGTTGCAGCCACTCTTGAATTGCAGAACGGAGAGCATGATTGGGCACAAGATTGCAGTGCTGCAACTTGAGATTTGTCATGGGTGAAGTATCGTGGCCGCTGTCCAGCCATCCTCTCAACGCCTCCAATTCGTAAGTATAGCCATCGGCTGCAACGTGTGGATCTTGCATGACTTCCTGCAAATTTAAGCCAACAAAATGAACCATCTTTTGCCCGCGACAATATTCCAGAATAACAGGGTTTGTGACATAAGGAGATCCCCGGAATAAATTATAAAATTGAACTCGCAGCACAGGTAAGAAAACTTGCTCAGAGCGATATCATGACGAAATGTTAGCGGCTAGAAAAATTAGATAGTTCCATTTGGAAATTAAATTAGTTAGCCAGAAAATATCCAGAAGTTATTTTATTTATTTATTTGTGTGTTGGTGGTGTTTTTTTTTTGGGGGGGGGGGGGGGAGGCCTCATTGAAGGGAAATCTAGAACTACTTAGCCACACTAGTGTTATGTTCGGATCCTAGATTTGTGGGGAGAAAAACGAAGAGGTTGAAAATCCTTGATCCAAACACAGAATAAAAGAAAATCATTCCAGATTGTTTGAGACTGAAATGGGAGCCTATCATGCCATACACTCTAAAATGTGTACTGTAAGGGTTTGCTCATATAGATTATGCTACTATAATTTAAGGTATTTCTAGAGCAATTTATTCTAAAACAATTTTTTTCCCTTTTTGATGAGTAAAATGTAATTATTTTTAACAATTAAACATCCAATAAAGTGTAGTCCGTTGTTTTTCCCCCAAAAAATTAATCACGTAAAAACACATTTCCAGGAATTTTATGGCTTTTTTTTTAACATATATTTTGTCCTTTCAAAACTCCACCATCCCTAGATGTTAGTTCATTATACTTGATCATTTTCCTCCAAAAGAAATCATTAAGTTGTGTTCGTGTTTGACTTAAGGATTTGTTAAGAAAAAAAGAAATGGATGAGATTCAACACTCTCTCTTGTTTGATTTGTGAAGGAAAACGGAAGGGAAAAGGCATGGGATTTGAGATTTTAAAAGTAACTAAATTAGAAAACTAATTTATTGATGAATGTCTTTTATTTTATTATAGTTTTAAATTCATTAAAATAAAAAACATATTTGGAATTTTATATTTCCTTTTTCTTTTTATTACATTTTTCTTTTTTTCTTTCCCTTTCCTTTTCTTTTCCCTTACCAAATCCTTACTCCAAACACACCCTTGGGGAAATAAATAGCAATTAAATTTCGGGATCACTAAATTCTGTGTACTGGAAATATAGTATAACATGTTTTGAAACAAGTGTTTCTAAAGGTAAATCACCAGGGTATTAGTGCGTCCCAGTAACACTAGTTGAATATAAACTATGCTAAAAATTTAAGATATGAAGCAATGGACTAACCTGAAAAATGGGACAAATAAAATATGATGGAATGTGGCAATACTCCTCAGAGCTCAACCGGGATGATGGGGCCCCACATGAAACTCTCATTGGTTCCAGCACCCTCCATACCTCCAAGGCAAGATCTGGCCGGCTACTACGGTCTGCCTCACAGCACCTCATTGCTAAGAGAGCCAACTGCTTGGCCTGCACAAAAGGCCAGTCCCCAGCTGTAGGATCTAGGAGGTCTTTCAAATTTCCTTTATCTAATGCATATTGCACTTCCTTTGTTATCCCCAAGGCTGGCCTTCCAGTCAACAACCGTAATAATATAATTCCATATGAGTAGACGTCTGACTTTGGACTAAGTTCTCCTGTTGCAAGAAATACAGGATCCATGTATGCAAAAGTTCCCTTTGGATCCGTTCTGCAGCACATTGTCATGTTGTCGTCTGACAATTCATTTTGAGTAATAACATGACATATTCCGAAATCACTGAGTTTACTGACATAGTTGCCATCGAGAAGAATATTAGCTGGTTTTAGATCACCATGTACTATGATGTGGGGATTGCAAGAATGAATGAAGATAAGAACAGAACACAACTCCGCTGCAATACGGATTCGAGTTTGCCAGGATAGCGGTGGGGTGTTGTCTCTGCAGCTGAGCCGATCTTCCAGGCTTCCATTAGAAAGATACTCATAGACAAGAATCCAAGCTTCTGGGCAGGCTCCGATGAGGGTAACAAGGTTTGGATGCCTCAACTTACTCAAAATATTCACCTAAATACAACCAACATATTAAAAAAAAAAAATCAGATGCTCCTTTTGTCCAGAAACTTAGTAGAATTGGTACACTACAATGTGCAAACATGCAAATAGATATACTGGGCAAAACGTTCGTGTGAAAGGCAGAAAACATATTTATAAATTTTATGCATCCAAAACAATTTCCTTTAGTTTCAACATTCCAGGAATCTCAGTACATGATAGCTCGGTAAAGCACAAGATAAATAATTAATTTTCTTTTGAGGAGAGATTTGCCAACGATTGTTTTATTTTTTATTAACTTCGAAATAGTGAATGAGAAAGAGATAAACACCTATTTAAAGAGATGAAGTAATTCTATAGTTACAGGCAAAGTATATGCTCAACAAGTCCACAACATGGATCTACTGGCATCTGTCAACTAAAAGCAGAAAATATAGGATGAGCTCCCCACAATTTTAAAGTTCCGTTAAGCTTACTGAAACATTGATAAAAATCATGAAACACAAGGTCGTTTACTAATGCATCGCGTATCTACAACCATAAACCATACCAGTTAAATTTTGAAAGTGGCACGAAAAGGATTAAAATTCTGCAGGCATCAAAATATTGATGACTAGATACAATTTCAACTCTTGCTTAGCTGAATGACAACTATAACCCTCTGGCCCAATATATGAATGGCTAAAAGGAATGATATAACTAATGTCAATTTGATGATAAAATTCTTACCTCTTGCTGAAATTCTGATGGGCCTTGCAAGCTATGAGAGTGCAGCATCTTTATAGCGACTTGAGTGTGACGAAGGAAACCTTTAAAAATACTTCCATAACCCCCCTCGCCAATCTTCAAGGAGGGGTCAAAATTCCTCGTTGCTTCTTCAATTTCAAAGAAAGAGAAGTCAGAAAAGAATTGAGGTGCCAGTGCGTTTGATGGATCCTCAACTTGTTCTTTCCGCAGTTCTTCAGCTACTTGGAGTGCATTGTCACGCTCTACCTGCAACTCTTCTCGTTCCTTCTTATACTGTTGCAACAATCCTACAGCAGAGAACATCTTCTGCTCCAAATCTTGGACCATCTGGTCTGCTTCTGAAATTTGGATCTCCAGAGAACATTTCTGTTCCACAGCAATTCGGAGTTCTTCCGTGACTTTATCCACCTGCTGCTTCATCTTCTCTAGTTCTTCTTTTTCCCTCAAAAGTGTTTCTTCAATTTCTTTCCTTTTCCTCAATTCATCGGCATATAACTTTTCTGATGTTTTAACCTGAAAATTGGCAGTCATGATTGGCAACTTGTATAAGATCATAGATGTTTTCAATTTTCAGTCTTCAAGTTACACATGTAAACATGTCTTTCTATCAAGGATGATGCACCCTCTCATGTGGTTAGGTAGAACATCAAACCTCATTATCAAAGAAATACTCAAATCTTTTGGGTGGAAGAACCAAAGGAGCTCCATGCATTGTGCACTTTGTTTTTTTCTATCTTCTGGTCTGAAATACGGTCAAGCTATACGAGAATCGAGCACAAAAGGTAGGTAATGTGTTGATTATTTCAATATGTTAGAAGTCACACCAATTTCTTTCAAGTTATTTCTCATGCCTAGGAGATCTATGATAAGGAAGAAAAAGAACAAGTACTCACCATGTATTCACATCTAATACTAAATAATCAATGGAAAAAAAAAAAAAGTGCACCAATGGAAAATTTACCCGGCGGATAGCGTCAAATGCAGCTTTCTCAGCCTTCCTACGCCTCATTGATTCTTCAAAGGCCTCTCGCTTGGAATTATCTGCCTCTGCCATGGCTTGGTCAAGCTGATCATAAATTTCGTCATTCATACCTCCTTCCTGCTAAAATAGAGAACCATTCAGTGACATATCAGGCAATTCAAATTTTAAAGTCTTTGTCACTAAATTTGGTTGATAATACTAATGCTTGAAATATAAGTTGAACAATGTTTATAATATAAAACGTAAGTGGGGTCTTTTGTTCTTGAGTGGCATCCCCTTGATGCTTTTTTAGTGTTTTTTTACCTATCAAAAAAAAAAAATGACTTTAACCAGTGGACGTGCTCCAGAACACATACCATATATGCATGCTTAACATTATGGTTTAGTACATACCAGCACACTAGGAGGAGATGAATGGTCCTCCTTTGCATGATGCAGTGCAAGTGACTCTAATCCAGCCTCAACTCCTGCATATGAGGTCGAAGCTGAATCATAAGCCAGGTCACAAGACGAATATGAATTCAATGAGGAACTCCTCCTTGAAATTTCATCCAAATCATTGCAACTCCCTTCTGCAAAGCTGCTGCGAGGAGTTAACCCTTCGAAGTGATTTGGGGAAAAAGCTGAGGCATTCATCCCATGTATTTCAGACCTTATTCTGCGAAACTCTTGACCTGAACTAGTGGGCTTAAGCTGGTTATTCTGTCCTTCTGAAATCGATCGAGATCGTGATCCCAAGGAACTAGAATGTCCAGCCTCGGCATCTGGAGTTGCCTGGAGTGTCAGAGATGGAATCTCCAGGGTAGATATACCTTCCCTATATGAATACAGCACATGCATCAGTAATCTCAATATTTAGATTCAAAATATGGTTCAAGAATCATAAACTAGTGACAAGAGAATAGTAGTAGCAGACAGAACTCAAAAAGTGTTTTCTGTTATAACTACTGATTAAGGATGTCATGCCACTAGATGATCCATAAAGATGTTAAGAAGCTTTAAAAGCTTACCCATTAAGGACAGATATCAACTACAAGATATTTACCCATTAAATAGATCATTGTTAAAATCACAGTAGTTAATAACAAAAAAAGTCGTGAACAAAAATCAGGCTTTTCAAGGACCAGAATTGTAAGAAACATAACGCAGTCAACATCAACTAGTTGGGACTACGACTTGGAAAGTTAAGTTGTAAGAACAAAAAATGTCAAGCATACCTTGTGTGAACAAGGTATCCCTTACAGATGAACCAAATGTGACAAAACATGGGTGCTTGTTGGCGCACATAGATGGCTTTCTTAGACTTTGGCTCCATCATTTTCCTGCAATTTTGAAGGAGTGGGGTAAGAAATCTTAGCATAAACGCACTATACAATCTTTATCAAGTGAGAAATGGATGTAGAGTTTCTTTTATTTTTATTTTTATTATCATTATTATTTTTACTATTATATACAGTCCACCAAGTATCTTAGATCTGCACTGTTTGAATTTTAACAAAACTGATCTTCTGGGAGTGTATAAATGCTTTATCGCAAATTAGAGCACTAAACCGGAGAGGTAGACAAAACTGTTCCTAAAGAATAAGATGAACAGGAAGTCATTTAAAGTTGTGAATATGTGTTCATGTAGTTGGTACTTTGAATAATGCTTGTCTGCTGCTGCTCCCATAACAAGCTTCCTGATCTTGTGCTGACGCACAAGCTCCACAATCCCTTTCTCAATAGAATCCATTTCATCGTGTAGTACTTCTGCATGCACCTAGATGAGAAGAATACCAAACACAAAAGAAAGTCCAGTTACGAAACTGATTCACGCAAATAAAAAAAAATCCTAATATTCAGTAGCAAATAAGTTGCATGGAGCTACTTGCAAACATAAACCTGAAAGCTTCATAATCTAACATAGATAACCATTGTAATACAATGTTAAGAAAAACTCATATTAGATATCATATATTGATCACATAGGTTTTGGTAAAACTAACACCACTTCATTCTGCTGCAAGATCTCAAGTTTCACTGAAGCAACGAAATTTTATTAATTTTTTAAATCAAGAAAGATATGTGTCCTGGAAGAAGAGGAGATGAGATAATACCCCTGCCCGGTCACAAAACTTGCAGTAATCACGCAGCAGTTTACTCATATCTTGTCTCTCAATTTCTCGGTGTGCCCTGACTTGATGATCTTCCAGTTGGCTTACTGGAAATTTTGCACCCACTGCAAACCAAAAGGGAAAACAAAAGTTGAATAAAACAGACACTCATAATTAAGTAATGAATAAGAACAATCCTAAACTAACCAAAAGGGAAAACAAAAATTGAATAAAACATAAATTCATATTTAAGTAATGAATAAAAACAATCCTAAACTTCATCCAACAATATCCATGTCAAGATACAGCTGGTAACTGTGCATCAGAGACAATTAAAAATTAAATATTGGATGGGGAAAACATAACCCATGATAGAAATGAATGGAGGAAAAGAATTCATGTAACCCCCCCCCCCCCAACTCTCTATCTCCCTCTCATGAAAAAAGAGAAACAATAAATCCATATCAGTTCAGGGAAGATCATATGCCCCGTACAAGCAATGAAACTCATGGCAGATACTAGCTTATCTAATAAGATTTTGAGAACAGATCAGGATTTCTCTTGAATGAAATATTTACATATCCAAAAAAAAAAAAAAAACAGATCAGGATTTCTCATATGACGTCGGAACAAAATCCAAAGAAGATTGTACTGCTAGGACAATCACGACATCCTTGTGCACTTGTGCTGGCTCTACATAATAGTTTGTATTAATATCTAATGTCCTACCAAGAAATTTAATTTAAAAAAAAAAGGAAAAATAAAATAAAGCAGCAAAATCAACACAGTAAGCAGAAAAAGAGCAAATTTGGGCAAGACTTCGAATTGCTTATTAATCAGATTAATCCCCAAGATAACCAAGAGGCAAAATCACATCAATTTTGGAGCACAGATTCAATTGCACAAAAATTGAGTCAAGATATCAAGCATAGAATATTATAAAACATCAGAATAGCACAAACTTTGGAGTACAAGAAGAGAAAAATTACTCAAAGAAATCTTCTGTGCTGGCTGGTGAATATGAAGGATGCATATCTTCCTTCCTCCTGAGTTCTGCAATCCCCAACTCAGAGTTGATTTGCTCTCATTCAAGTCCTTTCCCACAGCAATATACATCTTTTCTTCAACAACTTGCCCAGGTGATTCCTCCACAATTTCACCCCTTCTTGCCATGGTTCCAGAGATTTCAATTTCAGGGTATCTTATTGTGTTGATCTGTTGTGTCATTGCAGGCATAGGACTCCCCACGGCCATGGAAAACCATCAACTTCTCTCAATGGCAAACTCCAATTCCCCGTAAAATCTCTTTACCTTCCTCGCAAACGACTCACCAAACGCCCAAAAATGTCCCAAACTTCAATGAATTTCGATATCGAAGCTTCCAAACCGCAGCTGCTATAAGTTCGACCTCACAGTCTCTCCACCCCCTATCAGACGAATCAATCCAATTTTACTCTCTCAATATAACTCTATTCTCGCTCTCAAAACGATAGGAAGCACTCGGAATCAAATTTCACGACGTGCTCAGCCTCTCTCTCTGTCTTCAATCAAAAACCCCAAGTTCCGAGAAGATTCAAAGAGAGGAGACTCTCGATCATCACCCAAATTGGATTGAAATTGATGTCTGCAAAGAGACAGAGCTCTAACGAGTCTATGTAGCAATGATGACCACCAAAAGGGCTTGCTTGTCTCGAGCTACATAGACAACTACTGCTAAATATTATTTATGTTACATAATATTCTGCGAAGCTACATAAACAAATTCATTGCGGGCTCCATCTCCTCATCCCATACCTCCCTCTAGCTCTCTCTACTTTCTCTCTCTAAAACTCTCTCTCTATCCCCCTCTCTCTGTGTGATTCTTAAACGGTTGAACATCCTTAGACATGAAGGTTCTGGGAATGGGGGGATGTAGGGTCCAGCAAAGTGTAAACCGTAAAGAAACCAGAGAAAAATCAAGAAAAGAAAACGACGGTAGTTGGATCCGTCTCACTCGATCCGAATCAGATCAATTGCTGCTTCGCGAGTCGGTTTGATTCAGGGGCTGTTCGGACCGCCAAAAAAATACCCCCAAAAAATGGAAAAAGTGTAATACGATATATACTTTTTGGTGTTTTGAAAGATTTAGTAAAATCTATCAAAAATTCAGTTGGAACAGCCGAGAAAAGAATTGTTGGAACAGCTTATATATTTAATATTAATTAAATTAAACTAATCATTAAATTTAAATTAGATTAATTTTATTATTTAATAAAAATAATTGAATAAAATATATTTAATATTATTAAATTAATTAATTAATTTTATTTTTTATTAAAAATTTAATAAAATATATTTCATAATAATTAAACAAATTAATTTAATTATCTATTAGAAATAAATTAATAAAATATATTATATATTAATTTAGATAATTAATTTAATTATATTATTTATTTATCTATTAAAAATAATTTTAGTTTAGTAAAATATTTGAATAGAATAATTTATTTTAAGATGGTATAATAAAAATAGACAAAGTGTTAAAATTTACAAAATGTTTGTAATAAAAAAAAAAGAGAAAGAAACAGGGTGAAAAAACTTTTATTTAGTTTATATTTTTCAGTTTAAGTTTTTATTTTTTAAAAAATAAAAAATATAAATAAATTTAACAAATATATTTTTATTACCAGTTTATAAAATTTTAAAAATATAAATAAAAAAATAAAAAATGTAAATGTTACCAAACGAGGACTAAGTGTTTGTAGTTCTAAAAAAAAATTAATTTTTATTAATAATTTTCAATTAAATTTTACTTTTACACTAACCTTAAATTCTTATTTTTATTTTTTGACAAACCGAACGTCACTAGACCTTTCGGAAATAATGTTGAGATTAACATATTTTTTTAAAAATTTTATATCTTGTTTTTTTTTTTTAATTCCGATTTTAATTTTAGAACACATAATAAATTTATAAATTATAAGGAACAGACCCTTTTAGTATTTAACTAAGTATATATCAATTTAAACACTCCTTATATTACAAATGGTATTAACATTTTTAAAATAATTAAAATTTTTCCTAAATCAACTTTTATACCCTTTTGTTAACATATAAAATCTTAAAATTGAGCTTAATAATTCATTTTTAATTACTCATAAACACCTAAAATTTTAATGTCACCAAACTTCAACAGTATTTTTCAATTATCGTTTTAGTTAAATCTAAATTTTATAAAGGGACTTAATGTAGGTATACGAATTATGTGTGTAATTTTTTTAAGTAAATATTTATTTTTTTAATTTTATATAAATTACTCAACAGATTTAAAATAAAAAATATTGAAACGTTTATAAAATATTAAATGATTAGTTTTAAATAGTATTAAATTAAATAATATTTAAAAAAGATAAAAAAATGTAAAAATAATAGATGGTTAAAAAGGGTATTTAGGTAAATAATTTGTAAGTGCAAGTGGAGGTATTTGTACCATAGAATCTCAAAAAGACTCCGATCACGTCATCTATCACTGCATGTCTCTTGTCTAATAATTTAATTTTATGAACAATCCCCAAATCATTTTAATCCGTAATTTGTAAGTTCTCGAATCCTTTTATTTATGTTTTCCTTTTGTTGAACACCTATGGATCATAAATACTGGGGTCTTATTAACATGTGTCTCTGAGGCATCCATTAAGAAATAATAAAAATATGACACTTAGTAAATTTTATTTTACCTCCAACGAATTAAAAAATATCTAATAAATTTTATGAACTGTAAAATTCAAAAAAAAAAAAAGAAAGATTTATCCGCCTTAATTGATAAATTAATTTTAAGATGAAATTACAACATTACTCATAATTCTTATCTGAAATAAAATTACCCAAACAAATCAAACTCTTATTTTTAGAAACCAACTATTAAATTATTAAAAAAATTTAAGTAGATGAATAATTACAAATAAAAACCATATGCAAAAGCATATTCAGATAAATATACAAAATATAAAATATACACACAAAGATTATCTTTCGTTGAATAAATCATGATTTTGGATACAACAAAAATATAAAATCTTTATTTTCTTCTTGATGAAACATAAGTAATTAATTTGATGATTATATATAAAAATAAATTCAGATAAATCTTACGTAATTGTGTGAAGATTATATTTTTGATTGAATAGATCATAATTTTTCACAAAAAGAGAATACAAAATCTTTTCTTCTTATCGCACAGATAAAGATGAAGCAGGATATAAGTAAAAGTTAATTTTATTTCAAAGAAGAAATATGGACAAATTTGTAACTTTATCTTAAAAAATAATTATTATTAACTAATATAAATAATAAACACTTCCTTAGAACTCTATAACTGATAAAATTTATTAAACTTTTTTAATTTTTTTGTACTAAAATGAAAAAAAAAATGGAATAATTTTATTGGTTCTTAAAGAGTGCCCCTGAGGCACTCATTAACAGATACAAATATTTTGTACTTTTATTAGGTTAATGTTTCTATTCAAATAATTCTACAAAAAAAATATAAAAAGAAAAAAGTTTTAGATAACAATTATAAGAAAATTTAGGTAACCTTTTACTTAAAAATAAAATTTAAACCAAAAATTATAAAAAGATATAATTTAAGTTCTTTCCCTGAAAAATTAGCCAGTAATCTAAAATTGAGGTATAATTTTAGTTTGTCTAAAGTTTAATCTCTACCCTTAAGTGCACGTGAGTCTTCACATCCATCAAAAATTCGAAAGACGTGTTCCCCTTTTCAGGTACCCTTGATCCAGAAGAAAGGGGGTGGACTGGGAAAATGCACTGCAAAGGTTGCAGTAGCTCAATGAGCAGAAGGATTTGATTGTCTTAATTTAACTTAACGTAATAAAATTAATTTTAAAATAAAAATAAAAATAAAAATTAAATAAAATCTAATTGAAACATAATTAATAAATAATATAAAAAAAATATCACATTAATAAATAATTAAATCTTGATTGTTTATTGACTCACAGTCATTGCAAGCCCTGAAACTGAGTTCTAGTAACGAACAAATTTAGTGGCCCAAAATAAGCCTTAGCTGTGAGAAAATCTAATGTAATGGATGCAGTGGGTTAATTGACGATTAAGATTTATTACATTTAATTTAATAATTTTAATTTGATGTGATAAAATTAATTATAAAATAAAAATAAAAATTAAATAAATTTGGTTGAAACTTAATTAATGAATGATACGAAAAGACGCGCTACTTTAAAATATAATCAAATTCTAGTCGTTGATTGACGCTGCAACCCATAGTGTGAATTTTTTTACTGCAGTTACTTGGAATCCAACTCGATCGCCCGACCAAACAGTTCATTAATGAATCAGCTAAAGGACACGTAAAGGTACGTTGGGTGGGGCCCAGGAGGTCGAATATCCTACGGTGCTCACATTATTTTTGCCTCTATATTTTTCTATTTTATTTTTATTTTTTTAATACCAGAGGCGGAACGCTAAAGCACTGGTTGGGAAGTTATTTATGCTGTCCTTATTGCTGACTGCTAACTACGCGGTTATCGTTTTCATGGTTCTAGCCGCCTTCTCACCTCGAGAAAACCGAAACAAGGTATCGTTTGGGAAGCACCGGTTGCTTGGCTTACGAGGTTAATTGGTTTATTTATTTATTTGTTTATTTGTAAAATAATTAAATTTATTTTCTTACACTTTAATTGTTTTAAATTTTAAAAAATAAAAATGTCAAATTAATTAAAATTAGAAAATCACTTAAAAAAGTTATATTTTTTTTCAGACACAAAAAATGTGATTTTTTAAACTAGCTGGCTTAAAAAAAAAAGTCAAATACTTTTATTTCCTAACTAAGCACAAGGCTCCGTTTGAGTGACTAAAGAAAAAACTCTGAAAAGTAATCAAAATATTAAAATTTTTAAATTTATTTATTTTTTATTTTATTACACAAATTATAAATATATAATTTATTTCATTATATCCCATTTTTTATTAATTCCAATAAACCCTAACGGCCTTTACCGTTAAAACAGCACAGCGTATTTGATAAATGAGTTCATTGTTTTATTATTAATAATCGAAGGTACAATGACCTTTACGTGAAATATATATATAATATGTATATGTATATATATGTATATACACAGGCGGAACTACGTTGGGGCAAGGGGGGCAAGTGACCCCCTCAATTTTTTAGATAAAATTACTAAAATACTCTCTTTATTATTTTAATTTTATTTAAAAATTAAATTAATTAAAAATTAAGATATTTTGATTTTATTAAAAATTTAAAGTTAACTCAAATTTTTTTAACATATAAGAAATTTAAAAGAATCAAACTTGATTTTTTTGTGAAATAAAGTGTATCTTTTAATACATTATTGCATATTTTTGTTTATACTATCAGCAAATTTAGCATATAACATAATAAATTCTATAGATAATAAAATTTAATAATAATTATATTTTTTGTAGTAAGGGATATCTCTAATAAATTTCAGGTGTTTGAACCATTAATTGTGAGAAATATATTCACTAATTAATACTCAAGAATAATTTATTTTCTCTCTAAAAATAACATCACTTTTCTCCTACTCTTAATTGAAAAATAAGTCAATTGTTATTTTTTCTTGGATATTCGGTGCCCCCTTGGCGTCCGGTGCCTCCTGGCGTCCGGTGCTCCTTCTGGGCAAAAATTCTAACTCCGCCCCTATATATATATATATATATGGCAACTACGTGAAATAATTTTTCATTATTCTTTTATCACGTGTACACACACATTAACCCCCCTCTTTTTTTTTTTTTTTATTTCAAAACAAGTATAAAATTACTTCTACGGAACAGTAGCGTAAAAAAAAAAAAAAACATTCCAAAAAAAATACAAATGGTGATCTATATCTCTAGATATTTGGAATTGTATAAATTAGTATAAATTTATAAAAATTATAACATTGTAATTCGTGCAGTAAGTAAAAAATTTATATTTTGTAGAATTTTATAGTGAACCAAGCCCATCCTCTATACTCATTTAGACCCCATTTGGAATAAGAAAAAAACAAGATAAATTGAGATAAAATGTGATTTTGGGTTAATTTTGGCACCATTTTTTTTTAAAGTCGCAAACCGTGGGAACGATTTTCCGAATCCGTTCCCACGGATTCAAAAAAATTCACAAAAAATAGCGACAATGGTATTTGTTTGAAAGTTCTCGACAAGAAGAATATGATTGTATAAAAAATTTACACATTTGGTTAACTTATTTCCAGATTTTTTATTTTTTTAGCGAAATATTAAATTCTTTTTAAATTAGTGATGGCAGAAAAATTAGATGTAAAGAGGTTGTTAGAAATTTATAAAGATTTTTAGAGGTTTATCTTGATGCTAAACGGGACCTTAGATACCTTTGTATATTAATTATATTTTATAATTAAGTCATATATAACATTCATTTGATGAGGTAAATTACATTGATTTTTATTGAAGTTTAATAAAAATATATAAAGTGTCCATTTGGTTACAAAATTTTTAAGAATTTTTAGTAAAATTTGGTCAAAAATTATTAAAAATTCCAAAAATTTTGGAGTTTGTCAAAAGCACAAAAAATATCATATCATTTTTAAATTATACTAACTACTTATATTTTTTAAATTATGTTATAGATTATCTCCTAAGATTAATGTATCGTTAGAAAGGCTGACAATGTCATTAACATAAAAAGTATACATATATAGTGAAAAAAGTTAGTAAATTAATTAATTTGGCCATGTCATACTTAACGGTGTTTGATCATGCTTAATTGATTATTGGGATTTATGTACGTGTTTTTTTTGATAACTCTTGAGTTATTTTGATCATCAATTATTATTCCAAGTCTTCGAATTGCTTGATCACTATTTTAATCACTTTTTAGAGCTCACAGGTCATAAATTTTGATACGTATGGTAGAAATTTAATTCAATTATGTAATTGAACACCTAAATATTTAGTTGGGGCCTTTATTTAAAAATCTTAAGATGATCAGATTTATCTGAATATCTTAGAGAGTGTTCCAATGTTACCAAAATTACTCGGTATAACTTTAATGATGCGATATCTAATTTTTTTATTATAATATGGTTAATGGCCTTATTTAAAAACTTTCGAGTTCATCCGCATAATAGTAATCTTAACCAATGTTTTAAAAATCGGACCGTTCATCGAACCGGAAAAGCGATCGGGTCACGGGTTAGTGGTTCAACCGTCGGTTCAACCGGAATTGAACCGGAGTTGAACCGTGACATCATAAATATATTTAAATATATAAATAAAATATAAAAATATGTTAAAATAATATAATAATTTTAAAAACTTATTTTTTTCACATATTCTTCTACTTTGTTTCGTTTTACTGATAAAAAATGTCAACAAAATGTGTTGTAAAATAAAATCACTTAAAACTAATAAATTATATAAGTAAAACCAAGTAAAAATAAGAAACAACAAGCATTAGTGGTTCAGTGGAATAATACTACTTTATCACAAAATAGACCTAGATTCGATTCTAGGCTGGTGCGTATTAGTTTTACCATTTAAAAAAATTAAAAAAACAGCTCGGTACCGGTTGAACAGGTGCGTCATCGGTTTTCGGCCGGTTCAAGCTCCCACCGGATTTTACTAGTTAACCAGACCGTTTTTTGGACCAGTTTTCAAGTTCAACCGGTTAAACTAACCGGTTGGATATGATTTTTAAAATAATGATATTTAACAACACGCTAATGCTAATAGGGATTTTATAACAAAATAAAAAAAAAATATAAGTGGCGCGAATGTAATTTCAAAAGGGACAAAACAAGAATATTTCTTATATTCTCATCAAATTCAAGAGTGTCCGCTATAATTTACCGTATTTGATTTAAAATATATGTAATCATTATTTTTAATAATATTAATTAATTAAAAATACGTATAACTTTTATTCTTTAATAAATTTTATATAATTTTTTTATTTTTAAACGAGGATAAAACGGAACAATAATTACATTTTAACAAAAAGGGTAATGGAGAGATGATTTCATCCGTCGACGATGGCTCTGTTTGGTCGATCAAAAAATATAAAAATTATTAAATTTTAATTATTTTTTATATTTTTTTAATAAAATTTTAATACATTTCACCTTTATATCATATTTTTATATTTTTACTATACTATATTTTTTTCTCAAATTTTTTTCAACCAAACAACCCCGAAGAGAAGAAAGTCGCAAAAATAAAGAAAAATTATACACATAACACGTCTCTATATTCTTTAGCACGTGGTAAAGACGACTCGTAAATTTTCTTCTGTTATCGCCTTCTAAAGAGGACTCGCGAATTTAATGTTTTTATTTCTTTTGATGAAGATGGGACTTGTTAAAGTCAGCAGCCTTGACCGTCTCTGTCGACTGCCCATGTGAAGCAACGCAGCAGGGAGCTATCTTGGGCCCGTTTGAAAGTCATAATTTTATTTTATTTTTTGGTTAATTTTTGATAATTTTTAGCAGGAAAAATTTTTATTGTATTTAATAAAATAAATAAAAATTTTTAATATTTTTTTACAACTTTTAGATATTTGGTAAAAATTTTTACCAATTTTTTTATAATTTTTTGTATATTTAATACAAATTTTGAGAACTTTTAAGTCTCGTTTGGCAGAACACAAAAATGCAAAAATCTATCAAAAGTTACAAGTTAAACGTTTGGTGAAATCTCAACTTTTGTCACTTTTTTACTCTGCTACAGTAATTGTTCCACTCAAAGTTTTACCAAACACATAAAAAGTTACCAAATTTTGTTAAAAATTTTATCAAATACTCAAAAGTTACTAAAAATTATTAAATATTGTCAAAAATTTTTACCAAACACATAAAAATTACACTTTTTTACTAAAAATTATAATTTATTTTACTAAATATAGCAAATATTATAACTAATAAATTTTAACTAAAATTTACATAAAAAATACTAAAAACTTGTGCTGCCAGACGCGCTCAAAAGGTTTAAATAAATAACCATTATACTATTCATCACTGGGCGAAAGTTAGTATGTTGAGCCTGTTGGTGCCCTACCACGTAGGCAAAACACCAAAAGTCGGTGTTTTTTTTTTTTGTTTTTTTGCTATTTTGTCTAAACCGAGCTTTAGGACCCGTTTGGACTTTACTAAGATCAATAATTGTGCAGAAGAAGTTATGTTTAGGTTTGCCCAAAATTAATACTTTATTTACCATGGTAATAAAATTACTTTTTTTTTTTGGTGACATAATGCTAATATTATAGATTCGGAATATTAAAACAGTTTTTTCACATATAAGATAGAGAAAATTCCAAAAGAATAAATTTTTGGAACGAAAATTTCATTAATAAATGAAATATATATACACACATATATATAATTTTATTCCACGTGCACCAGGCAGTAAGACTGTAAAAGTTAATATATTTGAAATTTGAAATTTTTAACTTATTAAAATTAATTTTTTAGTCCAAAATTTTTATTTTTTGAAATTTTCTATAAATAAGGCTATATGTTTTTTTTTTTATCTCTCTTTTTAACTCTGCACTAGAAATATTTAAATATAAGTATATTATGAAATTAACTTTCCGTTCCAAAAAAAGAGAAAAAAAAAAAAAAAACAAGTAGGTGAAAATATAGGTTCGGCAGCCCAAAATTTCAAGCCCCGTTTTTTTTATTTATTTTATTCTATTTTATTATTTTTTGTCTTTTTGGGGGCTTGGAAAAACTTTTTTAACCATTTAGGATTGCAAAAGTTGGCACAAGTCCGACTTGCTCGCTCGAACCCAAAAAAAAGGTATATATTTTTTAATATTTTATTTATGTTTTCTTATAAAATATATTTATTTTTATAGTTTTAAGATTATTTTTATCTAAAATATATTTAAAAAATAAATAAGTTTAAATGGATGGACTTGTAATTCAATACCTAGGTCCGATTATTTTTAGACTCGATATAGTTCGACCAGATTTATGTCCACCCCTACGTGAAAAGAGATTTAATAATCTTTTAAAAATAAAGTTAAACTACACTTATTACTTATGAGAATTGATGAAAATACAACACGTAATCGTGTGATTTCAGAAATTATACTAAATACCTTCGTTTTATTATATTCTGTTACAGATTATTCTTTTGCCTTAGTGTGTTGGTATTTTGAAAATTCAAACAAATGCTCTAACAATCAAAGTAACTTAAAATTGTCAGAATAATGCATATAAAAGCCTTAATTGGCAATAATGTACTAGCAAATGCTAATAGAAAGAACCAAGTCGAATTAGGTTAAAATCAATTTACCTTAGAAATGTCCTAATCGAGAAACTGTTTAAATGATTGAACTATTTAAAATGACCGCCATAATCTATAGGTTAAGAAATTATAGTATTTTGGACACTAACGTAGAAAGAAATTTGTTACAAAATCTAAAAATAGAATTATTCATTATAATTATAATTTTACAAATTATGAGGGTATCTGTATAGTTTCATCAAATCTAAGAGATAATTAATATAATTTAATACCAAATCAACCACCTCCCCTTAAAAAAATAAATAAAAAATAAATCCCTTTTACATGGCTCCCTGCGTTCCAAGCGTGCAATATGCATGTGTCCAATGCAAATTAATTATTATTATTATTTGTATTTTTATAAATACGACTTTTCTACTAAGCAAAGATGTTTCCTTGAAAAAATGAGGAATAAAGTTAGGCATTACCAAACAATGCACAAAATTTATCCGAAGATTGCAATATATATATATATATTTCTCCTTTTTTTGACTTTGAATTACTATATAGCTAATTGGGAGATTATTGGCGGAAGAGAATTCAATGATAATTAATTTAATTTGGTTTCAACCATGCTCTCTTTCATTGCAACTTCTCCTTATAATGACTTGATTGGCAAATTGATTCTCTAATACATGAATCATATTTGTCAATACACTCCAAACTTGGACCATTCATTTGAAATAATTAAAAAAATGAATGCTATTTTCTTTATTTTGGACTAATTTTAAGATTCAAATCTTATATATATATTTGTCAAATGCAACGGACGTTATCATAAATTTTTGTTCAAAATCAACGAATGTAGTCATATATCCTTATTGTTTACTTTTAGGATAAATTACACTTAATTATTCTCATTATTTGAGTAATTATACTTATCACTCTTTAGTATTTAAAAATTATATTTACTTTATTTATTTTAAAATATTGTTAATATTAACTCTCTTTCATAGAATCAACTGTTAAAACTAAATAGAAAACATCAAAGTAACTAAAATTACATATTTACTAGTTTTATTTTATTTTTTTTAACAAAATCATGTCAGAGAGGAGGTAAAATAGAAAAATTTTTGAAATTTTGGTTGCTTTGACATTTTTTATTAAAATTTTAACGGTTGATTTAATAGAAGGGGATCGATATTAATAACATTTCAAAATAACGAAGTAAGTTTAATTTTTAATGTTGATAGTGGTAAGTATAATTATCAAAATGCTAAGAGGGTGTAGGTGTGGTTCCCCTTATTTTTATTATTTTTATTGGAAAAATATAAATACAATAAATTAAAATATCATGTTGATAGAGTTTTAGTTGTAAAATGAATAAAAAGTAAAAACTAGGCACCTAAAAAATTTTGTTTTAATAAAATATATTTTACTAAATGCTAGCTGTTAAAATAAAATTATTCTCAATAAATTCTTACACAAATTAATTATTATTTTTATATTTTAATACAATTTAAGGTCAATTTTATTAATTTAAAATTCATAAATATTCAAATATGACTTTATATATGTAAATATATACCATAAAATAATATAAATTACAAGATAGTCACCACTTTAATTTATTAGTCATACGTAGTAACCGTGTCGTGTTTAAATTTATAATTTGAGCATATTCGAATTTTATATTAAAATATATTTTTTAAATTAAATATATTAATTAATTTCAAAATTAGATAGAATCAGATGTGGGGTGATGTGCCCCTCTTACCCTGACTCAGTCCTGACTTTTGAAGCATAAAACAAATAAATAGTAAATGGGTCTGACCCCACCAAATTGACATCTAATTAACTAATTAATTAATTATTTCACGCAAATCCCGTTGCCATTGAAAGATTAGAGCGTCGAAACGAATACATCAATCAGTCGTTGGGGCAAAGGGGATGATCCAAGACGTGCCTCCCAATCAATAATAATATATATATATATATATATTTTCTTTTGTAAACCACATAAGTCGTGGGGAAATATTGTGGCTTGTCACTTTCAAATCACCGTCGCAAACTGTAATCAAAGGTAATTTACTAAACAAGATACAATTTTATTTTAAATAAATCAAAATTCTCTCCATTAATTATTTATACAGCAAACTAATTAAATTAGGTTCCGTTTGATAAGAAGTAAGCGATAACTGAACTACCATCTACTCGTGTTTTGGATTTTTTTAAAATAATTAAATTTACCTTCTTACATTTTAATTTTTTTTTTAGAAATATCAAATTAATAAAAAATTAAAAAATTAACTACGAAAAAATTAAATTTTTTTTTCTTTCTAAACATAAAAATAAAAATTAATTTTTTAATAAATAATTACTAGTTAACTACAACAAAATTAATTTTTTTTACTTCTCAAACAAAGCCTAATCTGAAGATAGATTCTTATACAAGTTTTGTTTACTACACGCGCGCGCGTATATATATATAACAAGAACTCAAGTTCTAAGCATGTTTCGTGTCAGGAGTTTTATATTTTTTGGGGGGCAGAAAGTTTTGAGTTCGTTCGCAACCTTTTCCATACTTTTTAATTGAAAAAATATATATACATATATATATATATATATATATATATAAATGTTCGTGGTGCACGACTTTGTCTTTCAAACAAGTGTCTATGAAAAATTTAAATATATTAATTTATTTTCTAATTTTTAAAATTTGACCCGAATCGATTTATACAGATGTACTCTAAATTATGTGTGTGTATATATATATATATATATATACATATCCTGTAACGCGGTTTTGATGTAGGTTTTGGATTTTAATGCCCTCTCCACATCAAAGCATGGATTTGTAATTTGTTCCACAGATTTTGAGTATCGCATCATAGGATTAACGTCGTACGAATAATGGGGATATATTTCCTTCACAAGTAATAATAATAATAATAATAATGGGGATATATATACATATTTTCTGTAAAAAAAAATATAGAAAAAAATATATATGTAATTTTTTTTTTTTTTTTATAATTTTGTTGGAAGCTGCCAGGTCTGTCATAATAAAAGTCAACAAGGTGGCATGGTATATAGTTGTTGGCATATTCCATGATACTAATTGAAGATACCAGAAATATTCATGCTTAAAATATATTACGTACGTGATGACAAATCCATCTCAATCAGCAACAAAATTAATTCAAAGGTTTCCAGAAGAAAATTACAAGTTTTACTTGGAAAGCAATTACCCAATAAAAATTCCTTAATTTCACGTCCGAACGCGATCAAAGAGAGGCAAAACATCCAAGAGTTTCTCTAATTTTGGGGGAAAAAAAAATACAAATAAAAATCTAATGTTTTGTTAAGAACTTTCGAATGTGGGAGGATGAGTAACCAGGGTGGAATTCAATTATCTATACATATTGATGGAGAGAAAGAGATAAATTTTTTTATAATAAATTTAGTTTATTATAAGTAATTATTATTAATTTAATAAAATTTGTCGGGTTAATATTTAAAATTATTTTAATTTGAGGCAGTGGACCACCCTTATATGCGTGTGAAGGGGAAACATTGCACATGGGCTGTGAAAACAACATGCTATACCAATTTCTATTCAACTAAATAATAATAATAAATCTGAACAATAATAATAATAATAAGGTAAGTGCACAATAATGTTGGGTAAGCTAACTAAAATCAAAACCTAATTACAAATTACTTTTTCAATTGGCACCAAAATTATATAGATTATTTATTACAATTATTAGACCTCGTTGTTATGACTCATAGTCCATTTTAGATTGAGTTAGGTATAATAAGAAAACTTTTTAATAGTCATTCTCTCTATACTATTCTTGTTCAAGAGCACTTAATTTTGAAATTTCAATGAAATTTAATATTCGCATTATTTTAAAGTACGTTGTACTATAAAGATGTTAAAGATAACATATATAATATTTCATCTCACCATATCTAAGACAATATAAGACAAGAGTGTTGCCCCTTCGGGGGTGGTCGAGCGGGAGTTCGGGGGCGCCTAAGGGCCTGGGCCGCGTGCGGTCCCAGGTTCGATTCTCTTTCGGGAGGGTGGGTTACCGCTTTGACGGGCTTCTAACAGCTCCCCTCGATCGAGCCGGTCAGCCAGGGCTTGCCTAGGCTGGTTTACCACCTCGTGGGCCATTACCGGCTTGATCCACGGGGCGGGTTTCACCCAGTGCGCACCTTCTGGTAGCAGCTGCAGGCTTATTCCCGACCCATAGAAGATAAAAGTGTTTCACCATACGTCCATAATAGCACACTTAATATTTTTCTACGACCACAAACATTACTGCTCGTTCATCACACATTTGAAATATTAAAATTTCACTGTAATTATAATCAAAGTCAGTGACATATAAAAATTTATATACTTTTGGATATTTTACTGAAAAGGCTTTTATTGGGCGTGTGCTTGAAGTGCTTAAAAAAAATAGTTTTGTAACTTTTGTTTTGGTATTGGCATGTGTTATTTTTGGTAAAAGTTGCGTATTTAATAAAAACTTGTAAAAATTGAAGAAAATTAAAAAAGTTAGAAAAAGTTAATTAATATTTTTTTTTTGGTGTGAAGAAAGTTAGAAAAAAATTAAAAAATTTATAATTTATTGAAGAAATTTTATGCTCCAAAAGGAGCCTGAATAAACTTGATCTTAAGTACATCGCGTTGGATGTAATTATTTCCCTCCTCTTTTTGGGTTGCCTTTTGATTTTAGCATTTAACTTACTTATTAAGGTAAATGCCACACCTGATAACAAGGATGCGTCCAAAACCAGGCCTCTCATTAACACTAAGGTTGCAATAAATTAATAACAACAATAATTAAGATGCCTGCCTTTCAATTACTAATTTAATTGTAAACTTTGCATATGGAAGTCGGCCAGTGAGCATTAATTGTGGTCCCCTGGGAGTGCTATGATCATCTCAAATGACCTAATCATGTATATCTTAGCATATATAATGATATTATAATACCAGTTGAAATTGACATAATTGTTGTATTTATTTATTTTGATTTGATGTCTTAACCGAAGAATTTATTAATCTTTCTAATTAACCAAAGGATCAGACATGAATGATATAAATGGTGTGTTTGGAGTTGTATAAAAATGTATAAAATAAAATAAAATTGTAAAAGTAAATGTCCCGTAATTCGTATAATGAGTGAAGAATTTAAATTTTGTTGTCTTATAATTCGTGTTTGTAGAGATTTGTAAGATTTTATTTTGTTTTGTTTAACCCTAAACGGAGCCAAAATACATGTAAAATAGAAGTAACAAATTAAAAATCAACCGCTGGGTACTAATTGGACTGTGAACTCAACGTTACAAAACAAAAGGTCAAAGCCAAATTTTAATAATTTCCAAACATTTTGATATAATAGTTTGCTCTTAACGGGACCAAACATTGTCTTATTCTAATTGAGACAAATGGCCTTGAAATCATAAAACTACAATATTTAGAGATCTACAATGTACACAATTTTATGCATGGAGTTTATGTCGAGGTCACACGTCCAATGAAGTTAAATATATATATATATATATATATATAAATTGGAGAAGATAAAAATGAAATTATCAATTAGATATTTTTGAATCATTTTGAGGTGAAAAAAAAAAGCAATTTTTTTTATATAAGGCTAACAAGTAGTGTAACGATCCGTTTCCACATAGTACAATATTATCCGCTTTAGGATTGCTAAGCTGCTTTCCAGGAGGTCACCCATCCCGGTACTGCCTCCACTGGAGTACGCTTAACCCTGACATTTCCACTGAATTCAGTGTTCTCACGGCTTTAAAATGCGTTATTATTATATGGATATCGAATATTACATACATACTACTTCCTTTCACTACTCAGGTGATATGGGATGGAAGGTATTACTTATTTGCTTCACCTGCTACTTCACTTTTCCGCAGGTAGAATCTCTCACAGGTAGGTCCCTAGCAGTCCCTCACAAATCCTCACCCCTTATAGGGCACGTGTCCCTGCGTGGCCCCCTGCTTTACTCTCCCGTAGGCAAAGTCTCTCACAAGCAGGTCTCCCACACGCGGCGTCCACGCGTGATCCCACACTTTCAACTGGGTATTGACTCTAATACCATTTGTAACGACCCGCATCCTTATAATATAATATTGTCCATTTTGGGTTTAGTAAGTTGCTTCCTAGGAGGTCACCCATCTCAGTACTGCCCCCTACCGGAGCACGCTTAACTCTGGAGTTCCCATTGAATCTAGTGCTCTCACGACTTTAAAATGCGTTGTTATATATTGATATCAAATATTAAATATATGCTACTTCTTTTTACTACCCAAGCGATGTGGGATGAAAGGTATTGCTTCTCTACTTTACTTTTAGCTTCACTCTCCCGCATACAGAGTCCCTCACGGGCAGGTTCCCCACACACAGGCCCCCCACACACGTGATCTCATACTTCCGGCTGGGCATTAGCTCTGATACCATTTGTAACGACCCGCATTCATATAGTACAATATTGTCCGCTTTGGACTTAGTAAGCTACTTCCCAAGAGATCATCCATCCTGGTATTGCCCCCACTGGAACACGGCTTTAAAATGCGTTATTATTATATGGACATCGAATATTACATATATGTCACTTCTTTCCACTACCCAGGCGATGTGAGATGGGAGGTATTGCTTCTTTACTTCACCTCCAGCTTCACTATTCTGTAGGCAAAGTCCCTCACGGGTAGGTCCCTCACAGTCCTCCCTCCTTACAGGGTACGTGTCCCCGCGTGCCTCCTGCTTCACTCTCCTACAGGCAGAGTCTCTCACAGGCAGGTCCCTCACACGCGTCATCCCACACTTCCGGCTGGGTATTGACTCTGATACTATTTGTAACGACCCTCACCCTTATAGTACAATATTGCCCGCTTTAGGCTTGGTAAGCTGCTTCTCAGGAGGTCACCCCATCCCGGTACTGCTCCCACTGGAGCATTCTTAACCTTGGAGTTCTCACTGAATCCAGTGCCCTCATGGCTTTAAAACGCGTTATTCTATATTAATGTCGAATATTACATCTATGCCACTTCTTTCCACTACCCAGGCAATGTGGGATGGGAGGCATTGCTTCTCTGCTTCACCTCCGACTTCACTATCCCGCAGGCAGAATCCCTCACGGGCAGGTTCCTCACAGTCCCTCACAAAGAACACTTTGGCGATTTGTTGGGTATTTAGTAAAAGTTTGTAAAAATTGGATAAAATTAAAAAAGTTGATAAAAATAAGAAAAAAATTAATAAATTTTTATCTTTTTATTTTCTTAGGTGTGCCAAATGCCAAATGCCATCCTTAAAGGGTGGTTTCAACATACTTCCGAATAATAATAAATTAGTCATTATAACAAATCTACTTAAATAATATTATACTGTTAATTTTAGACCTAAATCTCTATGCTTTATGTATATAACATAACACATAACACTTCATTACTTAGATGATATGAAACAACACGTATAAATGTGGTGCTCCCAATCAAGTCGTACTTATAAACCTTATAATAACTAATTTCACTCGCTTCAATGTTACTTATCTCAAATTTGTTTGCGTATCTTCAGTTCAATGTTAATTTTGATATCATTCTGTAATGATTCGATGTAATTTGTGTGATATTATTTGTTTTGAACCTGAACTCATACAATTTTTAAAAATCTTGTATCAACTCAATTGATAAAATTCAATGCCTTGCATACATAACACAAAACACCGTCGCTTTAACAACGTAAAACGGCACAGATAAATAGGGTACTCTCAAACCAATTCCTAATCATATACTTCACGAATCGTGGCTGACAAAAATCGAAGGCCAAAGTTTGCATCCAAAAGACCAAATACATGCCACTTAACTCTGGCGTTTGGAAATCTGCAATTCTAATTACTTGGTTTCTCTGAAATCATAAAATTATTATAGCAAAACTTATTTTTTTTCATGCAGACACGATTAACTTATTCTCGACTTTGTCTGCATACAATGTATGATGCGTGACATATTTTAAGAGTTTATGTGACTATCACACGTATCGTCATAAACTAAAAGAGTTGTATTTCGTAAAAATACAAAATAATAAAATAAAAAAAAGAGAGAGACAAAGATTGTAGGCGAACATTTAAATTTAAAGTTAGTAAGGTATTAGATGAAAAAAATTGTAAGCAAAAAATATAATTTATGTTGAAACAAGTGACTAATTCACATTAAAATTAATATACAGATTATTGTGTGTTTAAATTTTGAATTTATTGATGGAAAAGAAAAATGAAAGAGGAACTTTCAAAATTTATACTTATATCTTGGGTTACAGTCCGAGTAAGATTTTGGTCCAAAATTTTTTTAATACTGACAATATATAATATTTTAGCTCAGTTGTTTGTACTTTAATTTAATACTTGGTTCGTAGTCTAGTGCGAGAAAAATTTCAATATATAGCCCACCTCATCTTTATTTAATAACTCAAGACAAGAAAATTTTCTAAATCAGACTTTTTTTTATTAGATTAAGGCTGCGAAGTAAGAAGGAAAGAAGGAAGACATTTCTAAGTAAATTTATTCTTTTCTCATGTATCAAAATTTTATAATTTTCAATAATATTAATACTAAAATTAAATAAGAAAAACATTTTTTATTTTTTTAAATCAAAATACTGAGGATAAAAATACGGCGCGGGTCAAAACGAAAAAGTTGATTTCTTTACATTTTCTTTTCACTTCGTAGAAGCCATAGAAGGAATGGGATTACAATGAGCCAAACAATTGGGCCAAAATGACCACCGAAATGGGCCCAAGTACCGCGCTCCTAATTTCGGATCCCACAAGGTCTCATTTCCCGCCTATTTTTGCAGACGAACTTCGTATATAAATCTCACAGGACCCGTCAAACTCGCTCCATCCGCCGAGTTCAAATATAACTTTTTTTGTTTTTTTGGTAGGTTCAAATAGAACTTTAATCAAACACTTCGACGTCCTCAAAACCGATTCAAATTTTGCAGATTAAATCGATCCAACGGATTAATTCCTCAAATTCGATATCAATTGCTTCATCTATATCTCGGGAATTCAAATCAGTCGCAAGCAAATGAAGTTGAAGATCAACAAAGCTTGCGATCTCAGCTCCATTTCAGTTCTTCCTCCTCACGCGAGGTCCGATTCCATCTCAAACTCTCTTCCGAAGACTGAATTTCGTACATATGTCCACGTACAGTATGTATGTGTTTATAGGTTTGTGATATAAGCGTTGCTGTTGAACTTTGTTTGATAATTTGTGAAAGGAAATCGAGCGCCGTACCGAGTGGACGGGAGTCCTCTGTTTTCGGAAAAAGCCATCCCTCTCAGCTCCGGTCACAGCCGTCGCAGCAGTCATTTTCGCAGGGAGTTTCGTCTCAGCATGGAATGTTTTCTCAGCTCTCGCAGAATTCTCTCGACGAGATCGTTACGAACGATCAGGTCTCTGATCTCTCTGTGTACTTTTTTAAAGCATTGATGAATAGGTGAATTTAAAAAATTGAATTCAAGGATCCTTTTCACAACAATAATGAAGAAAATTTTGATGAAATTTACAAAGAAGTTTGAATTGAACTTTTATTTTTTTTTCTCAGTGATTTTTCATTTCAACGGCTATCTATCAGGTTTCACGTTTGTTTTACTGTGGTTTCCTTCTATTCCGAATATGTTGATCGCTGCTTACTTTTTTAATGTTAGAAGTCTGAAACCAATAACGGATCCACATGTGTGTGTTTTGGGGTGGGAGCAAAAGGTATATCACAAAGAGTAACTACATTTTTGTTCATATCATGACAACTGATTGGAAAACTTGTAACTTCTAGTCTGGCTATAAGAACTTTTTCTTGTCAACTAGAAGTAGGTGCAAAGGTGCCTATAGTATAACTATAATTCTGTGTTGAAACATTTATTTATTTATTTATGACGTATTCTTGCTTGTGGTTGTGACCTGTCCATTACTCCTTGATTGCCCTCCTCTAGCTTTTGATCCGCTTCTCTTAACTAAGAGTATTCTACGTTCTACTGCTTTGTTAAACTCTATTGGGATATTGAACAGTTTCCAATGTATTTTCTGTGTAGTATATCCCATTTATTATCACTTATTTATTTTCTCTGCTTGCATTTCTGAATCTGTGTTTTGGTGTGGTTGTTAGCTGTTGGCTAGCCTTGCTAGAACGAGCTGTGATGGTGTGTCTGTGATGATTACTAATCAAAGGAGGTTATTTTTGTATTTGTTACTTCAACAGCTTGATCTTTAGCCTTGCATTTTGTTCTATCTGGGATAGCCCTTATCTATTCTGTAAATCTCCAATTCTTGCTCCTTTTTTTTTAAGGCCTGGGAATGCCCTTTGCATGGATGTATTTGTATTATCTTTCTATATAACTTCACACATTTCCAAATATAATAATAACAATAACGACGACGACAACAACAACAACAACAACAACTTCCCAAGTCACTTGTTGTAAATGAGAATATTTTGACGTTCCAGAGTATTTTCAAGAAAATTAATTTATGTCCTCCAAGTTCTGCAAAGGAGATGAGTCTTGTGCTCTAGAAGGTCCATGGCAACTTAATAAAGGAAAAAAAAATGTATTTTTGTTTAATGACTACATTTTGCATTGTTTTTTTGGAAGTAGACATTTATTTATCCATTGTTAATTTTATAGAGAATTGCCTCTCAAGAAAGGGAGAATATAGTAAAGAGGACTTCTTGCTTGCCCCTCATCAGCTACATGCAAGAAGAGAGTCAAATACCAATCTCAAGATCATCCACCAATGTGATACACAAATGGAACTCTTCTTCTGTTGCAGATCACAGATGTAAGTTTACAACCAACAAAATGGATTCATTTCATTTAAAATTTTCAAAGCCATGTATTTTGTTCTCACAAACAAGATATCAAAGAATCTCAGTATATTTTTGTTTGACTTAAAAGCTTTTGAATTGGAAAAATAATCTTTTACATCCGTCCAAACTACTAGAGACCCAATTAATCTCGTGTCCTTGTACATGGGTGTGTCATTCTTCAGATTTTTCTTTTTTTCTTTTTATGATATGAGCAGGTCAGATAAATGAAGAACTTGAACACAGGATTGGAATTATGGAAACTTCATTGAATAGATTTGGAATGATATTGGCTTCTGTTCAGAGTGACATCATGCAAATAAACAAGGGGACAAAGGAAGTGTTAATGGAAAGTAAGTATCTCAATTTTTAAATGCATTGGTAAATATGAGTTAGAAAGGAAATTACGTGATTCACTAATCATTGATTGCAATGCTATTATCTGCAACTAGTTATTCGTTGGCTGTGACCCAGTAGCTTGGACGTCCCTTGAAAAGAACATTTGGATGTTTGACTACCATCAGTGCCCTCAAAATGGACTTGAACCAGAAGCTTGGAAGTCTCTTGGAAAAACATTTGAACCTTTGACTTCCACCAGTGCCCTCAAAATGGCTCAAGTCCTTTTTATTTAGGGTATTTAGAATAGAAAAGCGGCATGATTCATATGCTATAGTTCCACATATTCATATGAAAACAAGATATCGTTCAAAGAATTTGATCTAGGGGGTTAATTTTCACGTAATGTAGGTAAATTTTTGATGATCAAAATGCTTATTCTAGCTTACCATAGCTAATATTTTAGCATTGAGACAATGCCACAAGGCTACAAAACAACCCAGGCCTAAACTGCTATACTCTCAGCAAAAGAAAAAAAAGACATTCCAGATCTGGTTCTACCCCACCACCCTCCAGCTAGACAAACCAGACAAAACAAGACTCTTAAACCCATACATCGCTGACTCCACCACTAAAAAATTATTTTATTCCTTTCTTCCATATTAATCAATCATATGTAACTTGCATTTGAAATATGATGAATTATAGAAAAGGACGCACATAAAAAGGATAAAAAATCATTTTAATTACTTGATGAAACTCAACTTGTGTCTTATTAGTTTCATCATTCCTCTTTTTTTAATTTTCATTCAGTGGAAAGTATACGGCAAAAGTTGATTGCTAATGATAGCTCGCTGCAGCTAATGGTAAGAGTTCCATGCCTTATCCCATAAGTTATTTTGAACTGCCTGTTTGTATTAGGTGTCAATAGATGTAGACCTTCTAACACAATTGAGAAATTTCAATTAGAACAAAGGGCAAGAAGATGTCAAAACTAACCTTGCTGGGGCCTTAAAATCCATCTCTGATCAAGGCAACCAGGATATACATCGAGAGAAGTTAAAGGAGATTCTGTCAGTGATATCAGTTTTACCACAGCAGATTGATGCGTATTTTCAGAAATTTAAATCTGAGCTCTGCAATACTATCACTCAAGAAATAGAGGCAAGCAGCGTAACAAATCCATTTCCCTAGAACATGTGGAAAGTTGAAATTATAAATAATATCTTCTTCATTTTCCAAGATGAGGTAGAGAAGGTGTAGATCTATTTTTGTGCCACCAACATGCTTTTGGAATTATTTACTTCTATGTAATTCTCACTTCCAGGCAATCCCTCGTAGCTTGAGGATTCCCAGCCAAAACCATCCAACTCCCACTGTGCTTTTGGCAAAGGTATCTTGTCCTTAAAGAACTCCTAGTCAGCCTTTTCAGGGACCCATCTATTTGAGAAATGTTTTCCACGCATCTTTTCATTTTCAAATTTGTAGGGTATAAGTTGCCATGCTACTTCACAACAAATGCCACCTCTCAAGAAGTATGTTTATTAGACTTATCTCTTTTTATTTTCTTCTATTTGATTAACAAATAATGGATGTCTTGAGTCTCACGAGTCACAATACTAAATTTGTGGTAAATTCCTCACATGTTACAAGCCAAATTTCCCGTTTAATAGATTGCATTCTTCTTTTCCGTTGATAGCATGTTTGAGAAATTTAGAAATAGTTACACTTCATGTAAATCTATATATTTCCTTTTCCCCTTTACAATGACTATGACATTGTACCTTTCATGCTGTTTCCCTTTGCTAAGATCAAGTAATGCCTAGCTTTCATTTTTATGCTTTAGAGAGTTTCTTGCTTTATTGGTTTTGAAGTTTGAAATCAGTGCTATTGTTGCCTCTATCACTTCAAGTAATTAAAAGATTCTTCTTCATTCCAGTTCTGAAGTGCATCCAGAGATTTGTAGGAAAGAAACTCTAATTCCAAATATGGAAGTGGGAAGCTGGACCTCAGTTAAAAAAGAACATGCTACTTTCACATATAGAGGCTCCAGTAAGGAGCACAAACAGAAGAGGATGCCTTCCATTGAACTAGTAAAACTCGATTTATTTCTCTTTATTTTTGCACTTATTTTCATTTTTTTTCCTCCCCACGGGGGGACGTTATTAAAAGTCGTATATAAGTTATTTTATGTGAATTCTTCTAAATGTATTACATTTGGGTAAGGATGTTAGGGTAGGGTCTAACATATGTGGTAGGGTAAAGTATGATATATGTGTCACATATATGTAATTGGGCATTTATATCAATGGGATTTATCCCATGTCAATAAAATTAAGTCTCTCAAACTGGTATACGATTCTAATGGACCTCCTCATTCATTTTCAATTGGTTTTGAGTTGAATGCTCTAACATGGTATCAGAACTAAGTTTGGAAAGACTTCCTCATTTTATACACTTTTTGTACTTGGTATACCACCTGTCCCTCCACATGTAAGTAGAGGTTGCACGTGAGGAATGTATTAATATTTATCTCAAATCAATAAATTTAAGTATCTCAAACCAGTTTAAGATCCTAATAAGTTTCTCCATTTCTTACTAATTGGTTTTGAGTTGGATGTTTTAACAAATATGAACATTTAGGCATTGTTTGGTAACATTTTTGTTCTCTATTTTTCTATTTATATTTTCAAAATTTTGTAAACTTGCAATAGAAACATGTTTGTTAAATTTTTTTACGTTTTTTTTTTTTTGGTTTCCAAAAAAATGAAAACTTAAATAGGAAAACGTAAATAAAAAGTGTTTTACGTTGTTTTTTTTTTTTGGTTGCAAACATTTTGTTAATTCCAATACTTTGCCCATTTTTGTTATATCATATTAAAATAAATTATTTTATTCAAATATTTTATTAAACTAAAATTAATTTTAATAAATAATATAATTAAATTAAATTAATATGTAATATATATTATTAATTTATTTCTAAAAAATAATTAAATCAAATTATTTAATTTAATTAATAGGAAATGTATATTTATTAAATTATTTTTAATAAATAATAAAATAAAAATATAATAATTTAATTAATTAATAATTTAATTAATATAAATATATTTTATTAAATTATTTTTAATAAATTTCATAATTAAATTATTTAAATTATTATCATATATTTTGTTCAATTATTTTTAGTAAATAATATAATTAAATTATAATTAATATATTTTATATTTACTGGATTAAATGATATAATACTTATATTTTATTCAATTGTTTTTAATAAATAACATAATTAAATTAAATTAATATAAAATATATTTATTAAATTCAATTAATATTTTAAAAACTAATAAAATTAAATATTTTATAAAAATAAAAATTTAATAATTATAAACAGAATTGTATTTTCAAATGTAGTTTCAGTTTTTGTTTTAGGAAAAAAAAACGATAATAGAAAACAAAAAATAAAAAATATAAACATATAAACGTAAACAAAAAAACGACAGCATTATTAAATGGGGTCCTTAGCAATTTAATTTTAGAACATAATTATATATAAAACTTATATTTTATACATGAAATACGGACCATGTAAATACCATCTTATCTTATAAAATGAAATAATTACATTAAACATATGAATATTTTCCATATCTTGGTATCTTTGAATAAGAAAATTAAATGAATCTTACTCTTAGACATTTATCCAGAAGGCGACACCCATCCCCCAGTCCTTGTAACATAGTTTACAAGAAATGGACACAATTGGCCATTCACCGTGGAACTCTATGGATACTTCTGATGCAGACGGTATGAATCTTGTTTCCATGTTTATAATGAGATGAAGTTTGGCGATACAGGAGAGAGAACGGAGAGTTGTGATTGAATCAGACGAGGAGATTGATGGAGGCTTTTCCTGCTTGCTTGAAGAAAATAATACAGGTAACCAATCCTAAAATGACAAAGCAGGTTTTAATTTTTATCCATGCTGTGACATGCTCTCCTTTTCTTATGATATAACATTCAATATGACCTGGTTATTGTAAATCCAGTGATTTAAACTTTATTTGTTTTTTGAAATTCATTTGTTTAGTTGCATTACCATGTGGCTTGCGTGTTCTAACTAGGTAGAGATCAGTCCAAAGTCCAAACCCCAGATTTATATTTGAACAGGAGAAAGATGCATATATAGTGGCTGCGCTTTATGTTGGGTACACAAGGTTTAAACAGAATACCTATCATTTCCCTGTGCTCGAGATTACAGCTGGATCTAAGGCAAAGGAGGCTAAGGAGCAGCGTAAAGCTCTCTTAAAGATATGTTTTAACTGACAATCCATATAGATACCAGATATGAACACAAACTCCTCAAATTGTGGGTAGTATCTTTTTTGGGCAAACATGCTATAGGTGCTGGACGTGGATATTATTCCAACCCATCTTGTAGAATATGCACTAGCAGTAGTATCTGGTAGTCAAAATTTTGCTAAGTATTCGTAATTATACGTGAACCTTCTTATTGAGTTCCGTCTGTCATGTTATTGCTTTGGAATGCACACGCCAAACACTCTCTGCTGCATGCATGCACCATTGTGAAATCTAGAAGAATACTTGCAGCTTGCAGGTAAGTAATAAGCCATCTCCCACTGCCCCTGGATTTGGGGATTAGGAAAATCTGGCAACTAGTTGTATAACATTCTTTTATTGAAAACTAACTAGACACAAGGTAACCATGACAGTGAAAGAAATGTTTAGTCAAAGGGTTGTTTCATTCCTTTCTGCACCATTTGACGTTGGAGTTTACTTTCTCCAAATGAATTTCCCCTGTTATATTGGAAAAGTAACTAAAATTTTAAGCATCGTGTCATGTGTTTTACGATAATTGCTAAACTAATTTTTTTTTTGAAAGACATAGGAAACTTTTCAATGGCAGAAGCAAAGGAAGAAAGTGAAAGGATTATGGGGAAAGCAAGGAGGAGAAAGAGAAGATACTGCAACCCTATAATTTTGGATTGAAGGTATTGTGACACTTTATGCTCTAGCACTCTCATTTTGTACAATCTGGAAGTCTTAATTTTTGCAAGTTTCCTTGTTACATTGTGTGTTTGTGACGGAAGAAAACTTTCTGGTTGGTTTAGGATGTCCCTTCAAATGTCATCTTGCAATTTTGTTTCAAGTAGAAGCAAATGGAAAATGGAACAATCTAATTTGGTTATTTTTCCGCTTTGTTAATCCAAGTGAATATATATATATATATATATATATATATACTGGAAAGTAACTGTTATTTTATCGCAGGAAGGAAGTAGTTTCTGCTCCTTTTAGTGTACCATATTTTGATTTATAAAAAATGAAATAATAGAAAATGAAATAATTTATAGAAAATGGAATAATTTGATTTTGATTTTTTGACGTCAGTTGGTAGAGATCTTGGGTACAAATCTAAAGAAAATTGAACTCCTTATGAATCAAACTTCTCTTTTCTCAGGATCTAATGCATCGAAATGAACTCATTCAGAACAGAATATCTACAGTTAAGGTGCCATTTTCATGGTCACTGGCTAATCCAGATGCTCAATTCCTGTATTCGAAACTAGGAATGTCAGTACTTTCAATCATTAAACGGGAATTGCTGATTCTCAGAGTCATAAAATCAAGTTGGGCTTAGTAGTTCAAGGTTCCAAGTCTCTGAAGAGCCCAACTAGAATCTCTCATGGGTCCTGATGTTGCAAAATATAAAAAATAAAAGGAGCTGGGAAAGAAATATGAAAGAAGAAGAGGAAAATGTGAACAAAAATATATCTCTCTCTCTCTCTAATTTGCTTTCCCTCTTACTAGTTTCTCAAATCAAACAAGGTTTTCTTTTTTTTTCTATTTCTATTCGCCCCTGAACAAATAGTGTAAAATTAATCACATGACTTGTGGTCCAAGCTTGAACCCACCTAAAACTTCATTATGAAGTTCTCTCGTTCTTTGCACATTGTGTCTATATTGTTGGCCGAAGTAATGAATGATTTTTAAACAATTTGGGCCCCCTCTGCACTAAGGTTTTTAAATGATGAGAAGACCACTAAATTTTGAATCTAAGTTGCCAAAGGATGTAAACTAATAAGCCTACTCGGATGATATAATCGTCATTTAAATTTTGCTTATTTAATAATGCTTGTCTCATTAGGGAGGAGATCAAGACGCAAGAGCGGTCTGCATTTTTCAATGATTAACAATCTCATTTTTCAATCATGTATTGCAGGCCTCAACCTAAACCCTTAGCACTAATTCTATGTTGTTCCTTTTTTTTTTTTTTTTTTTTTTTTTTTTTTTTTTATGGTCCAATCACAATAAGGAGGCAAAGCTTTGGTTCTTGATGGACTGAGGTCCCTTCATTCATTGTTACAATGGCAGTAGTTCATCATTGCAACATTTAGATCAAGTAGAATAGTCGAGTTGGTTCGGATGGCGGGCTAAAGGGCCTGAGACCAATAGGTCCCGGGTTCGACTCCTCTTTGGGGCAGTCATTCCTCTAATTGTAGAGGGCCATCTAACAGTCTTCTCGGTTGGGCTGATCAGCCAGGGCTTGTCTAGGCTAGTTTACCTTCTTGTGGTTTTTTGCCAGTTAAGGCTACGGGGTGGGCTTTACTCAGTGCGTATTCATAGGTAGCGACTGCGGGTTTCTCCCCGATCTCAGAAGAACTGAAAATAAATAAATAAATAAATAAATAAATAAATAAAAGGAGTATGAAATGTCAGCTTTTTGATATGTTGGGTAAGTTTTGGTTATCTATATTATTCTACCAAAATTTATGAAAAGTTAGGATTTGATAATTTATATATATACATACATATTTGTTAAACTTTAACCTTTTAGTATTTCATTAATATATCTAATTATCAAGAAATTCAAGAGCCAGCGTCGAAAATAAATGTATAATATGGACAGCCTAACTCGTGCCTCCCAAGTTCACCTACTCATAATAATTCTTATACTTTCATGAGTATGGCCCAATTTCATGGTGCTTTTACTTTCTTTATTAGGCTGGCTATGGACACTTTGGGAGCCCTTTCAAGGACATGAGGTGTCCAAAAAGGTTAGCATCCAATGATTAAAAGAGTGTTGGTGCCTGGTGGAACAGTTGAAGTAGGAATTTCCAAACCCACCCACCCCCCCAAGGAGGGTTCCCATCCTGACTCAGATCAAGGTTTGAGTTTGTCTCTCTCGACTCCATATAATTGTAATTTTTAACTATCCTAATAAATAAATAGATAAATAAATAAATAAGCTAAAATCCCACTTATAGGCCTCACTAAGGTCGGTCTTGTTTTCATCAATTAAGTAAACATTTGTAAGATATGAAAGTTGTAATGGGAAAAAATAAAGGTTCGTTTGGTTGCGTCAATATAATCTTGTCATCTTGATTTATTTAATTTTCAGGTTATCAATTTATAACTAAATTTAAGATTAGTGTAGTCCTCAATTATTAATTTATTAATTTTACTTTTAAGTAAATTTACGTGTAAAAAAACTTCAAAGTTATATAATATACGGTTGTTTCTTTATGTTTTTGAGTTTTATTTTTAGGGAAAATAGTAAAAAAAATAAATTGCTGGACTGAAAATTCTATTTTAATGAACTAAAAATTTTAATCTTCAAATATATCAATTTTTGCTGCACTTAGTTGCACTCGAAGCAAATTTTCAATTGCATCGATGTAAAACTTGTTGCACCTAATTGCATCTTGAAAGTTATATATATATATATATATATATGTAGTCAAGTGTTAGGAAACAATAAATTAATACCAATCCACTGAACCAATTTCAAGATAAACAACATACAGTCTCCCAAATCAATCATCCAAACCAGCGGAGGCATTTTTTTGATTATCTTTCTAACTCTACTTTAATTCCTTTTTGGTCAGACCCGTGACATCCATTCAACTGTTACATGTCAACGACCGCACAGCAGGCCTTCACGATTTAGTTTTTAAATTCAATCGATTAGTTTTCACGCCGTCTTGCATTAACCTAATCCGATAATTTAATCCGAGGGATTTTCTCGCAAAATTTAGATTGTATTTGAAAAAGATACTCTGGTAAGAGTCGACACGCCGTGTGCTCCTGCGGTATTCGGTTGACACTGAATTCGACTCTCCTAGAAATTAATGGAGGTTGACAAAATTACAAAAGTGTTGAATTCGGCTCTCCCGGCTAGATATGAATGGAGGTTGACAAAATTGCCAAGGTTTTGAATTGGACTCTCCTAGATATAAATGGCGTATTTATTGTGAGGTTGTGGATATTTGGATTTAAAAAATAAATAAGTAAAGAATTTAAAATATGATATTGGTGCTACAATTATGGTTTATATATGTTACACTAAGATTTTAGAAAAGAAAAATATTATTTTACAAAAAAGTTGAATAAGAAAATATCATTAGAATTATGTAAGATGCTGGCAATCTTGTAAATAAGTTATATTTTTATGAACTTTTTATTGTGAAATGGTAAGCTTCTATTCTCATTTACATCGTTTTGATTAAATATTCTGGTTACGTAACATTATCTTTCAACAAAATCAAAAATACTGGAGTAAAATGCTACAGTGCACTATTTTTAAGATGTGAAAAAGTTATGATTTGAATGATTAAGTTACACAGTTTGAACGATTAGTTTATATTTTTGAAATTTTATCAGTTGTAATACTCTGAATTTGACTTAGTTTTAGTACTATCATTTTGTAACGCCGGGGTCTATAATACTAAAGAGGTATATAATAACTATTTATAAATTATTTTCATTTTCTTCAGAAGAGAAATATCAAATCTTATAACTCTAATTCGGTTCTTAGATTTTTTTGAATAAAAATTTAGATCTATTATATTCGTAAAATATAGGTATATTGTAATGTTTTCATTGATTTTTTTTTTTCATAGATTCATCATAACTAATTAGTTGAAGGTTAGGTTGAGTTATCCATTAGCAAAGGTGGTTAAAACCTATAAGTTTGGCACTGAATTAATAATCTCCGTAAGTGTGGGGAGTGTAGAAGAAGTTAATAAACGTTTGTCCCCTGTAATTTTTGTGGATATGAAGTTGACGGTGAACGATTGAATTTTAGGCATTAAGGCGTTGCTTCTTGTGGTCCTCTTTTCGTATTTTATTGAATCTATTCCTCTCTTTTTAGAACTTTCAATCTCTTCCTAGACAAGCAATGAAAAGGATGATGATTCTATCCGCATGCAAATCTCTCTCTCTATTTGCAAGTTGTGGAATAAAAAGAGAAATAAAAAATTACTTCTTACAAATATAAATTTTACTTTATTGCTTCTTAATTGAAAATAGGGGGAAAAAAACATATTTTTTGTTTGTTCTTTTCATTAAATAGACATCTTATTATTTTACTAGGCATAATTTGTACCTATGGCACTACAATATTTAAATTTTCATGAATTTTGTGAGGTTTATCAAAAAATAAAATTTTTGTTTTTCTAAATATAACTCTTTAGAATTCAATAATCTATCAGAATGTGAAGTGATACAAAGAATGAGCAAAAGTTTGAGAGAAATTTTTGGTTTGTAAAAGATCTCAGTTATTCGTTGAAGAATAAAATTCAATCTCAGCTTTTGAATTTTAATTCGTAAGAGTGATATTTTTTAAATGTGTTGTGTTTTATTATATAGATTTCATCTTTAATTTAAAATTTAATAAAAAAATTATTTTCATTTCTCTTTAAAATCAAATGGGGAGTAAATATCTATATAATAGCTCTACAATTTTAATCATTTTCATAATTTTTTTCTCTATTTTCTTTCCCTTTTTCATATTCCAAAGAGAGCATACATTTTTTTTTTTTTGTTAGTTAGTTATGTGTTTAGTATTATTTTTTGATTGTGACGTCTCTTTCTGATTAAATTAGTTAAATAGATCTACAAGAATGAGACAAAAGAGATTATAAAATTAATTAGCCATCTCTTTCTCCATCACTATCATATGGAGTTGCACCAAAAAAAAATCTAGTGTAACGCAAGGATGAAGACTCCACATTATCCACCATACCAATGGTCCCATGTTTGGTACCACTAAGCTTTTGGTAGCTTTAGACAACAACAATTTGGCTTCATCTATAAGAGTTTCAGGAACCTTAAATTTACTTAATTATTATTATTATTATTTTTATTATAGTTTGAGGGTCTTAATTAAAGAAAATTATTCTTTAGATATGTGTTCCAGTGTTAAGATCAGACTCGACTCTTCTACTATTTTTGTTTTTGCTATTTTTTTATTTTTATAAATTATAATCATCTATTTCCATCAAAGGCTTGGCAAATTTTCTATTTTTCTATTTTTGTAAATTATAATCATCTATTTTTATTATGAGTCCCATTGTATTGACCTTATATTTATTACAAATTGATTTAAATTGTCAATCCCTAGGTAAAAATAAACGGTTATGATTTACAAAAACAAAAAAATAATAAAAACAAAAAGAGAAAGAGAGCTGAATACCATATAGTTATATCTGTTGTGGGACTCACCAAATGTGGGTATGTGGCATGATTCCAACAATTTGTAAAACACACACAAATGAGGTTAGTATAGGGCAAGGAGTACCATGTCCCTCCTAACTTTGTAGAAACTTATGCTATATATGTATATTATTTTTATTAAAAACAAATATTTCTTTATTAATGACCCTTTGATAAACGAAAATAACTTTCAATCAAGTTAATTTTTTGTATTGGGACTCATATTAAATAAAAATTAATAAATTATTTTTTTTAATAAAAACTCATAAATATCTCTTTTGCTCACTTGTATCTCTCAACAATGGTCCTCTTTTTGACAAATAAAAGGCCCTTAGCCAAAATTTTTATAATAATAAAAAATAAATTAATTTTCAAAAGAAATTCACAAATCTCTCTCTTTTTCCCTCTCTCCAGCGCTCATATTTATTCTCTCCCTAACATCACCTTTTCACATTTTCTCTTAAACGTTCCATCTCCTATCATTTTTTTTTTTAAGAAATTTAGGGTGTCCAGACTAATTTACTCGTACCTCGATTAATTCTTGAGAGCCCTGAAGTTAATGATAAATCTCGAATGGTCTTGAGGAGACTCAAACTAGTGACACTAGAGAGTAAACTCAAGATCTTAGCAGTCAAATTATCTCTTAGGGTTAACTCTTATCAATTTTTTTAGTACAACAAAATAGATATAATTCGACCTGGTACTTTCGATTCTTTCTTTGTCAAAATCTCCCACTTTGAATAGGTATCATTTGTTGGGATTATAGTTATTTAATTTTTTACTACAAATTTTTTGCCCCTCATCATAAATTCCTAATTTCATCTCCACAGACACATATAAAAGGTGGTTTGACGCACCAAAAAAATTATGTAAAAATTAACTTTTATTAATTTCTTTTAACTTTTTCCACCAAATACAAAATCAACTTTTACTAACTTTCTATAATTTTTTTAACTATTATAAATTTTTATCAAATACCCAATTAAATATTAAAATGCCATGTATCAATCTATGATATATAATTACATTTATTTGATATTTTTTTTTTGGTTTGACATTGAACAACCACTAAGGGTGTTTTGAAATGATAAAAAGTGAGATAAAATATAGTTTGGAGAAATTTTTTGCATTTAATGCACACATCTCAAACTGCGTTTTTTAGAGATGAATAGTAAGATTTCTGTTCTAATGGATTGGATTTCCGTTTAAATTGATTTAAAATTTTATATCAGTCATATCTTTTTTTATATTGCAATACGTTGAAATGATTTCTACAATCCGTTTGGACGGAAGTTTGTTGTACGAATTCGTCGGAATAGTTTCTACAATCCATCGGACGGTTCTTACAACCCCATAAAAAATAATTAAAGTAATTGTCATTCGGTAACTTGGGAGTTCATGGTGAGAATAGCGAAAAAATTTTTGCTATTTAATTAACCAAATTATAGTTATTGACCTTTTTTTTTAAAGGTATTGAACTTTTTTTTGAACTTTGAGAAGTTAAGAATGTGTAAAAATTTTCAGAAATTTTAAAAAATTTTCAGAAATTTTTAAACATTCTTAGATTTTTACTAAAATTTAGTGTACCAAATGCACCCTAAATGTAGGGAATAACTCCTTCCTAATTAGCATAATCTTATCAACAAACATATATCTAACAATGTACTTATAATATTATTATCATCCCTCCATTTTAAGAATGCATCATTTGGTTAGACAAAATGTAGTGGGGGTAACTTTGTCTTTTATGGGCCTTTTGACTTAAAGAGAAGATGACAAGGGTGGGCCCGATTACTTTTGGGCCCAGTGGCATTTGTCCCAAAAAAACAGTTTTTTTTTTTTTTTTTTCTCACCAAAACAATTTTAATTAATTTTATTTTCTTTTGGAAAAAGTATACATTATTATGGAAACGGTTAAATTTGTTTCGGCCACAGACATTTAGCTCTTGTATTTTTACATGTCTCGCTTCTAGTATAAGGCTTCCTGATGCTTGCACAATTATTATTATTATAAAAAATTATAGAAATATACTGAAAATTGTTTTAAAAATTTCTAAAAATGTTTTCAGCTTTTTATTAAATAATCAAAAGTTACTAAAAATTATTAAAAATTATTAAAAATTTAAAAATTTCCTAAACTTATGAAAAATTACACTTAACAACTTTTATTAAAAAATTACTAAAAATTTTTAAAAGTTTCACTTCCAAATGATCCCATGAACTTTTTTAGAACTTTTGATTGCTTAATAAACAATTAGAAAAATCTTTAAAAATTTTTAATAATTTCTATTTGTTTGATAAAAAATTAAAAAAAATTGATGATATATTTGTCAATCACAAAACACAAAAGAAAAAGGATTTTGGGGGGGGGGGGGACTATTGTCTCCCACTGCTGTTAATATGACGGGGACAAGCCTAACCACTAAGGTAAAGACTCTTTGGGGAAAGTGTTTTCATTTGTCATTATTCGCCGATCCTCGATGTCTCCTACGTTCTCATATCACCCAAATTCGGTCGTTTGGAGTAAAAATATATAAAATAAATTGAAATAAAATATAATTTGATATTAATTTCAACGTATTTTTTTTTAATAGTAGAAAATTGTAAGAACGATTTTCTAAATTCATTCCCACAAATTCAAAAAAAATTTACATAAAATAGCGATAATGATACTCATTTGAAAGCTTTCAAAACGAAGAATATGATTGTAAAAAAAAAATTACGTATCCAATTAATTTACTTCTAGATTTTTTATTTTTTTAGTAAAATATTAAAATTTTTTAAAATTAATAATGACAGAAAAATTAGAGGTATAAAGATTGTTGGAGATTTATAATGTTTGTTAGGGTTGCTAAATCCGAGCGAGAGAGAGAGAGAGAGAGAGAGAGAGAGAGAGAGAGAGAGAGAGAGAGAGAGAGAGAGAGAGAGAGAGCCACCTCATTTAAATTCAAAATGGGATTATCATTGCAATGATAGCTTTTCTAGTGCGTATTTAAGTATGAAGAAATATAATTAGGCGATTTTTTAAGAATTATTATGTTGTTAATATATAAATTGTTTATATCCAAAATAAATATATGTATCTTATATGCTAATTAATATTTTTTTCTTATTTTTTAAGACATACTCCAATGCTCTTCATTCTACCTTTTTTTTTCTCTTTTCTATTTTACAAATTTTTGAATTAAACACTCTCTCTTTTTTTTTTTTTTTAAATATTCTCTCTTTCTATTTATAAAATTTTTAATTCATTTTGTCCAATATCAGTGGATGATTATAATTTTATTTTTTCTTTTGACTCTGAAATTACTAAAGTTGCAGCATTTGATCTTAAATAATGTGAAGTAATTGTATGAACCTGTTTATCTATTAATTTATTATAATTAAATTTACAAATATTAAAAAATAATTTTAAAAATTATTAATATTAATTAGATATAAAAATACATAATTAATAATAATTTTTAGTATATTTTAAATTTAAAAATAAAAAATATTTGAATATTGTTTAAGCTCAAGAGTGAATTATTTTATAAAAAATTAATTAAAAGTTAAATTGTCATATTGATCATTCGGTTAAAAAATCATTTAATAATGCCCATTATATTTTTAACACTAATATTTTTATGATCTAAATTTTTTTAATCAAAATTTGATCAGTTAAAAAAACACCCAAAAGCTCCCGAATGAGAGAAAATGAAAAAAAAAATAACAATTGAGAAAAATCAGAAACTATGAAAAATAAAGTTACTTAAAACTTTCAAGCAATATTTTAATTTTGTTCTTTTTAACCTTTTTGTTTACTAAAATCCAAATAAAAATAAGAAATTGCTCACGTAAGACTCGTATTTTTGGGCTGTTTGATTGGCCAAATTTTAGTCAAAAAATATTATAAAAAATAAAAGATGTGACATAAAAGTGATATGAATTAAAATTTTATTAAAAAAATATAAAAAATAATTAAAATTTAATAATAGTAAAATTTAGCAGGACGGACCGTTATTTTGCAGTTCAACGACCCCTTAACGCCTAATATTTATAATTCACCCCCTAGGGCCTCATAAATTTTCCCCATTCACTCTCACAAAAAGGTAGCAGCATATCTCAGCGCCCGTGTTGCCCCCCTCTCTTTCTCTCTCTCTCTCTTACCCAAACGCTTTCTCTGACAAGGTTCCGTCTTGAGAAGAGAGAGGAAGGGCGGGGGCGGTGGGCATTGATGATGTTTCAACGTGGAACTGCAGCAGATCAAATGGAACACCTCTCATCTTTTCTTCAATGTAAAGCTCTAATGGCGGACCCACCTATGACAACCCAGGTGTCAAATATTCTTCTCCCCAAGCCATCAGTACCAGGCACTATCCTAAAGCTCTCTCCCACTTTCGCTTTTCAACTCTTCTTATTCTTATTCTTCTTCCTTGCCTTCTTCTCTCTCCTCTGTTCGGCCAGTTTTCTCTCTCTTTAACGGCTGCCCCAAACCTTTCTCCTCTATTGCGGGTCGGTGTTTTAGCCATCTGGGTTTTTCTCTCTTTTGTCGGTGAACATGCCTACTAAGCAAAAATTGAGAAACCAAGGAAGAAAAAAAGAATTTCAGTTTTGATATAATATATATATATATATATATATATATATATATATATATATATATATATATTTGTGGGTTTTGCGTAGATTTTGTTTGTTGGATATCCTCTGAGAGAAATTTTAAATTTGAGAAAGATATTTTTTTCTGGGTTTTTGATGATATTCTTGGAATTTGCAGAAATTTGATTTGGGAACTTCGAAAGGATTCGAATTTTTTGGGGTCTTCAAATTCTCACTTCATGTGAAACGACTATTCGGGGGTCTGTTTCCTTATGGTTGCTGAAGACATCCCTAAAGCAAAAGTGAGCACTTCAGAATTCGCAGTGAGCTGATGTTTAGTGTTTCAGAAGGATTGAATCGAATTGGGGATTTTGGGGTAGCTTCACTGTGTATTTGGTGATTCAATACTTGTAGTGTAATTTGGAAAAGGTTGCAGAGATTGGACATTGAAGAAGATTTCTTGAGTCAGTAATGGTGAAAGCTGTGTGGAGTGCAGTAAAATCAATGAAAGTGGGGTGGAAATTGTGAGGTTTTGGGTTGATCATTTGTGTCTAGCAGCTTTTAAGCTAACCTGGGATGCCTTCTAAGACTCTGATCACATCCTTCAACTAACTTGATTGTTGATTAAGTGCGTTGACTGAGGTAGGTTTGATTGGTGATAATCGAGCTATGCAGATAGTGCTTATACCTTGTCATACTTGATCTTTTCGTCCAAGGGAGGATCGGACTACCATTACTGAAAGTTCACATTTTTTTAGGAGAATGCAACGTACTTGTTAAGGCTTGTGGATGAAAAGTTGAGAAAGTAAGCTGTGATTCCTTGCCAGCCAAAGAGAGATTTTGTTCTTTGAGCTTGGGGATTCTTCTCTTTTGAGAGAATTCTCTGGTGCGTATTTGTTGTCATCGGCCTATCAATTTCAAGTACTCTGGTTTTCAGGTATTTAATCCTGTCTTCATTTCATATTCATCAGTTTTTGTTGATATCATTTATTTCACAAAGAAAAAGGACTATTTGTATGTTTTTGGATTGGCTCTACAGTTCTGTGTTTCCTTGCTTATTTTATGTTTATATTTTTTTCTTCATCTTGTTCATTTATAGGAGCCAAATGGTGTGATAAAACAGGTCAATAATTCACATCCACCAACTTGGTGTTTAAATTGTAGATATGAAAATTGCTGTTATTTTGACATTGCTGATCCAGAAAATTTTCGCTGCATTTGGATGAAACCTTATTTATATGATTGCACTGTGTATAATGACGGCTAGATTCAAGAAACTACCAGGCTGATTTTCTTGAACAGTGCTTAAAATTTCCGTTGTTAAGGCACGGCTGGTGTCTCCTCAAAATGATGACAAAGATTTGGAAGTCATTGGTGTACCAATTTTTTGTGTTTCTAGGCCGTTCAAAAAAATCTATGTTGCTTTGCTTTTTTATTATGCAGCTCTCTCTCTCTTTCTCTCTCTCTTTCTCAGTATTTACTTTTCGATATTTTTTTATAAGTGCGTTTCAATTTTAAAATGATCTTTTGTAACAAATTGACATCAGTTATATAATACCCTGTCTCTTTGCAATCTTAATGAAAACTGGACACTAAAACTCCATTTCTGTGCTGCATGGGATCGTCTCTTCAGTGACTAAAAAGTTCTACTTACTTCCTTGTTAATTTATATCAATGATGTTATGATTTCTACACATGTGAATAAATTATATGTGGTTCTTGTTTGTTATTGAAGATGTACACAGGGTAATGAATCTTCCAATGCTGTCTGGTGGTGGATCCTTATATGTTTGATGTTTTGTTCTTTCTTGAGGAGGACCAAGCAGCTGCAATTACATTTACCCATACATCCATTTTCTTGTGTATCAGGTCTCACGTGTCTGTATCAGCTTGGAAAATAGGATGAACGGAATGTGCTAAAAGTCCAAGATTCACTCAGTCATTATGGCAAAGAAATCTCAACGACGTTCCATCCGATATGAAAAAGATCAAGCAGGCTGTATGTGGGGTTTCCTTAGTATCTTTGACTTTCACCAAGGCCGGTCAACTCGTAAGCTGATTTCAGACAAGAGGCGTACAAGCAGACAAGTTGGTAAGAATTTATTATGAAGCAAGATTATGGTAAACTTTAGTATTGTTTAGCACAACACTATTAGTTTCAAGATTTTTTTATCACTGAAATTCTTACTTTCTACAGGTGCTGGATGTTCTAGGTCTAAACTGCACTTGCTGACAAACTCAAATGGGGAAACTCAAGAAATTAATGTACGCGTTAATAACTCATATCCATATCGAGTCTTGCTTGATTTTCAGAATAATAGCTCTGTTTTTTATTCTCTGTTATTTGCATGTGGGATAGAAGCCTGATGACATCAACTTGTGTGCTAAATTATGTTATTTTTCGCACTGATTGGCTTCCATATAATTTGACAGGGTAATGATGGAAGAGAAACTCTGATAACTGATGATGCCAAGTCAAGTGTAAAGGAACTTATGGAAGAAGAGATGTTCACTGAGAAAGACCAGAAAAAGCAAATGAGTAATGCTGATATTAAAGCCAAAGAATCTGATTCAGAATATGTAGAACGTTTGAAAAGGAGCCGTAAACGAACGAGTAAAACTAGCAAGAGTTCTTGCGATCTGCATTGTGAGTTGGATGATGCTGAAAACTTTCGTCAACGAGACACAAAGGAAAAAACTTCAAAAAAACTTGATATGGAGATTGTAATGAATGAGCTTTGCCAGCAGATCTATCAGAAAAGTAGTAGTTGTGTGAAGCATGATTTGGATGATGATATTGAGTCTGTGGAGGCTTTTTCTGTTTTTGACAGAAAAATAGTTGAAGCAATTAAGGTGTTTGTAAACCAGAGGTTTACACAGGGGAAACATCTCACAGAAGATGAGAAAATCAGTCACTCCAAAGAATTTATGGATGCACTTCATACATTAAGCTCAAGTAAAGATTTGATTTTGAAGCTCCTAAAAGATCCTAACTCATTGCTGGTGAAGCAAATGGAAGACTTGGAGAATGCACAGTTAGAGAAAGACCTAATTTCCAACTCATTGGCAAGATCTAACATGTTAGGTGCAGAGATAAATAAGTCAAAACCATCTGAGCCTGTTGCACGTAAGCAGCATAACTTCTTTGGAAGAAAGAGCAAGTCTCAGGAAAAAATCCTGTTGCCGGGAGATGAAAATTGTCAAACTTCAAATAGAATTGTCATTTTGAAGCCTGGACCACCAAGAGCGCAAATTTCTGAATCTGAAAGGAAGCATAGCTCATCATTGCAACCTCAATACAGAAGGGGGACTAATATGCATAATGAAAGAATTCCTTCCCAATTTTCATTTAATGAAATTAAAAGGAAGTTGAAGCATGCTATTGGAAAGGAGCGGAACCGGGTCCCTTCTGAACATCAAAACTTGGGAAATGGTGACAAAGGCATTGGCAGGGAGAAAGCTGGATGGAATTCTCCAAATAGAAACCATTTCTATAATGAGAGATTTACCAGACCTGCCATTGGCAACAAGAACAAAGACAAGAGTTGCAAGCCAAAAGAAACTGAAACAAGCATGGGAAATGAAATTGTTGACTATCCCAAGCTCGGGTTATCTAATATCTACATTGAGGCCAGGAAACATCTTTCAGAAATGCTGAGCAATGGGCATGAAATTGAGGATCTTTCAAGCAGGCAATTACCAAAATCACTGGGAAGGGTTCTCTCTCTTCAAGAGTTCAACTTCTCTCCTATTTGCAGCCCTGGGAGGGACAAGGAGCACAGTTTTGTAATGGAACAGAAGAGGTTGTCTGCTTACAACAATTTTCACCTGATCAATGAGGATCCAATGCAGCTCACACAGGAAAACCATGTCAGTCATCTAGGTCCTTCGAGGCAAAACTTAAATAGTCAATCATGCATTGTTGAAAATCCTGAAGACACTGTACAATCTTGTGACTTAAATATTGATGACATGGACAAGTTTAATAGTGTTAATGCAGTGGGAGAAACCTTGTGTTCTATGAGACCTGAGAAAAGCTCTGAAGGTAACATTTTCTCCATTGTCTAACTGCAGTGAAGAATTATTAATTTGTTGTGCTTAATACTTGATCAATTGGTTCATAAAAATTGTGCAGATGATGTGGAGACTGTAGAAACAACTGATGCATTGGTCCTGGAAGAAAGCAAGGTCATGGATGTTTCAGCTGAACAGTGTAGCTCTTCAGTTATTAGAGATGACCAAAACGGTGATATTGCTGAAGTTTGTGATGAAGATAAATCCTCCCAGTGCATGAAATTGGTAAGGGCTTGTTGCTCGCTGGTTTTTCTGTGGTACAAATAGTTAATTGTTATGAGTTCTTCTTTTCCAAAGTTCCCAAACCAAATGCTTTTTTTTTTGCATGAAAGCATTTATTCCTAAAAATGTAGTTAGCCATTCATTAAAAGTTTTCTGTTTTGCTTTCCGACAGGATATAGGCATGAGAAAACGCTACTTGTACCAATGCATTTTACAAGATCACAAAGTTTCACATGCTTTAAAAAAGTGTTGGAATACCAGTGGAATTGTTCTGTGCATCATTATTTGTGTTACTGTGTTTTGCAGATTCTATTTCATTTGTTTCTGATGCATTCTGTCACAATGTTCTTGTTCTTTCTCTAGGACTCGTTTGAAAAGGACCAATTATTGTTCTCTCCATTAACATCCTCACCAAGTTCTTCAGTCACCAAACCTATTGGAGATCTAGATAGTGCAAGTGAAAGACCAGAGCGGCCCAGTCCTGTATCTGTGCTCGAGGCACTATTTACAGAAGATGATATCAGCCCTGCAAGCATCAAATCCCAACCGGGTATGGTTCAAACCAACTATAACATGCTGTTTTGTCCAATATGTGTCGCTTCCTTATCTCACATTGCTAAATTCTAAGTTAAGGTCAAAAACTCTGCAGTTGAACCTCCAATACAGCCACTGCAGATGCATTTTGAAGAACAAGTCCCTTCTGCTATAAATCGAGAAATTTGTATAGGTGCTAGCATGGAGGGTGAGGAATCAGCATTTGAATATGTTGAAGCAGTGCTGCTGGCTTCTGACTTGAACTGGGAGGAATTTCTCTTGAGGTGGCTTTCTTCAGATCAAATTCTCGACGCTGCATTGTTTGATGAAGTGACGTTGTTTTCAAACCGATCTTGTGATGACCAAAAGCTCCTCTTTGATTGCGCCAACGAAGTTCTTAAGGAGGTTTGCGAGCGTTATTTTGGTTATTTCCCTTGGGTATCATTTGCGGGACATAACATTCGGCCAGTCCCAAGGGGGAAGGATCTCATCGAGGAAGTATGGGAAGAAGTTGAATGGCATCTTTTCCCCCAGTCTTCTCCTTGTACTTTAGACCAGATTATCAGAAAGGATATGGCAAAAGGGGGAACATGGATGGACCTCCGATTCGATGTTAAAAGCATTGGTGTTGAGATCGGAGAAGCTGTTTTTGAAGAGATGGTGGAAGATATCATATTGAGCTTGGTAAATGAGGGCCGGGAAATCGATTCCTCTCTTGCGGAAGAGTTAATAGAAAAATGAATAACATCAATGTGAATGGAGTCAACATGGGGGTAAAGCGAGCTGATAGTTTCTTGTTCATTTGGAGGATGAACGACGACATCTCAGCAAATTTGATGCAGCCTTTTCTAACTCTCTCTACTGAAACCATATCAATATGAAAGTTTTCTAGTCCTTCTAACACTAACTCGGTAGCTTTCTTGGTAGAAGCTGCGAAAGAAAGGATCCTTCCCACTTGGAATGGGAATTGAAAACATTTACATCCAGGGTAGGTGCTCCATCTGGGGAAAATAAAATAAAATAAAATAAAATGTCGGTTTGTCTCTTGAGATTTCTATGACCATCATGACAAGCATCGCTTGGATTTGATTTAGAGGGCTTGGAGGTGTTTGTTCATCTTTTGTATAATCTGTAGAGCTTGGTATGTGGAATGTGTGTTGTATGTACATTTGTGTGGAAATTTCCCAGTGTTCTATTGTCGGATACAATTCATCTCTCTTTTTGTTCCCTGCATCTGTCGTTGACATAATAGTTTTAGTTCTCCACTTTTGTGGGTAATGTGAGTGGTGACCTAGTCGGTTGTAAATTATGAAGAAAAAAAAAAAAAAAAAAAGAACACAGAGAACTATGAACTTTCTTGCTGTAAAGTGTTCTGTGCATTTGACAAGACGAGGAGTGTTGTGTGCATTTGACAAGCTTTCTTTCTTCATGTGTTGTTGATCTTTAATTTTCCTCAGTTATTTTGGCTATGTCTCTGTCAACTATGTTTTGCTGGAGGCAAGGGATTGGTATGATGAACTAATGCTGTCTTCGGATATCTTGTTGAATCAACTTATAAATTCAAAAATATTCAGATTGTTGCGGGGTTTTTTTTTTTTTTTTTTCCCAATATTTGAGCAAATATATATATACATATACTACATACTGACTTTAGTTAATGGATAATTCTTAAATGGTTTCATCGAGACAACGGATAAAACAAACATCTTCCAAATTTTTACTAATTTTACCTTCCAAACTTGCTAAACATCATATTTCAACAAGCAGATTCTCCATTTGTTCTTATCAAATTTGAAACAACACATATTGAGTAAGCATAGTCCAATTGTGAGTTTTTTACCCAAATATAAATATTAATTTAAAATTTTACTAAAATAGGATAAAATTAGGACATTCATAGAAATAAGGTGTGACGTGGGTGACGACACACACCTTATTTTAAACTCCATTAATTTTAACACCACAATTACTTTATTAAATTACAGTTATAAGAGTGTCGTTAACACCACTGACGATACATACCTTATTTTTTTGTAAATACTGTAATTTCATTTTATTTTAGTAAGATCTTAAAAGTAATATTTATATATGGGTAAAAAACCCGTCCAATTGTTGTTGCTCAAGATGGCCTCCAATTTTGATTAAGTGCTCCTGCAAAGAAAAGTCTGGCACTGGGATATCTTCGTTACCCGGTGCAATAAATAGTAGACACTTCAAGGGTTTCGGAGCTCATCAGAAAGTGACATTCTTGAAGCGAGTAAAGCTCTTCAACATTTTTCAACTAGCAGTGATATTGCTTACCATACAGAGCCAAAAATAAAATAAAATACAACAAAATTTCTTAAGCCTTTTTTGACAAATTTTTAATTCTTAGTTTTGATTTTATTTTTTTATTTTTTTTTCAAAAAATTGAACACAAAAACTCAATTGATAAATCTATTTCTAGTTTTTAATTTCCAAAAGAATAAAAACTATTTTCAAATTTTTTAAAAAGTCTGTAAACATTAAAAAAAAAAAAAATTGTTTTGTTAAGCCCACAACTATCACTATCACCCATCATAACTATAACCCACCGACCACCACACACAGCGCCGACCACTAGTAACAATCTCCATTGTGAGCCACCACCTACCTCTAACTATCGCCAATCACCACCGCCAACTGGCCACAATCTTTGCCACCGACCGCCCACCAATCATCACCTCTGCCACCATAGACTACTCTCCCAATATTATAAATACCACTCAGCAACTATTATGACCAAATATGATTTCAAGTTTTTATTTATTTTTCTGGAATGAAAATGAAAACCAATAATCAAAAATTGAACATAAAACCTGGAAATTCAATTACAAAAATAATAAACTGACAATTTTATCAAACATGCCCTTAAATTTACTTTTCCCTTTTGATAATGTTATAGTTTTGAACACGGAATTGAAAGTTACAGCCCACTTTCTATGATTTGCACAAAATGAATAAACTACATAAGAGATGACTTCTAAAATTTCGCCTCAGAAGGAACAAATTATTTTTGCCTCTTCTTTGCTTGTAAAGTCGAAGTCATAGGGACTACTCTCTTTTTGGCAAATACGCTTGTTCTGCTATCCAAATTATCTTCACTGTCATCATCATCATCATCTTTATCATCATACCCGTTTCTTGCAGGTGAGATGATTTCCTCGGTGCTTTTGGCCGCTTTTCTTTTTCCAGCATTTAATTTTGCATGCAATTTCCTTTCAACAGGGTCATTTAGAGGTCCAACCTTGGGCTGCCTTGGGACTGTTGCCCCCAATCCAAGCCTGAATAAAAAAAAGTAATAAATAAATAATTAAAAATTGCTTTAACTTGCATAGTTTTACCCATGTAGAAACTAGTATACCGACCTGAGAGGTCGACCCTCTAGTTCTACTTCAGCCAATTCGTCTACAGTGGATTGTGTCATATTACTAACCCATTTTTCAGCCTGCACAAAGGCAACCCATGGTTGAGTGAATCAAATTATTACAGTTAATTAGCACAAGCAAAATGGAAGCTGATGACAAATAAATCGCAGAATCAGCTGCAACTCTAGAATAACTCGCAGCAAACTTATTGTCACACAATCTCGGAAAATTGTGAGGAATATCAATTGACAACAATGTAAGGAACAGTGGCGGACACATGTTCAGTCAAGCGTGGTGCCTACGCTGATTTTTATATATTAAAAAGAAAAAAAAATTCTATTGTATCACTACTATCATAACTTCCACCTGTACCTATGTCCCATGGGTGATGATCATTGTTTGTGTGTAAATACTCAAATATTTTAAAATTTAATGACTATATTTAATAATTAATTTATTTCATAATCAGGTCAAATTATAATTGTGTCAATTTTGAGTTCACGTATTTATATTGTATTATATTTGAATTTTCTCTCGGTAACTCACTGTATAAGTTGTGTCCTGTTCAAGTTCTATTAAATATTATCATCTCTGTTTATATATTCCACTCTACTTTCAAAATTTTTTTATTTAATTTTATTTTAAGTAAGTTTAAATTAATATTATTTTATTCTAACATTACTTAAATTGATTATCAAATAAAGGAATAAAAATAGTCATTCCATTTTTATTAAAAAAATTTCCAACATTTTTAGAATATGAAAGAATGAAAGGAATTGTTGTAGCTTGTTTAAGAAACATTTGATATCAATGTATAGTATTTTATATTTTATCGTATTTTATACATTTGTTTGGAATTTAAAATTTTACTTATGATTTGGCCTATGCTGACTTAAATTCCTAGGTTGCCACTGGTAATGAAGAGCCAATCATTATAAATCCAACAACTTGCACTTCCAAAATGTAACCAAATTTAGCCTCATTTCCAAATTTTCCACTGTCTAGACCCTTCCAGAGACCACTTATATCCAATAAAGCTCTAACCCAAATAATCCAGTCCAAACATTATATCTACCATGAAGGGTCATTTCATTTTGCATGTAAAGAGCAACTAAAAACTAGTTAAGGAAACGCTTTTATTTTTTATTTTTTTTGATAAGTCAATTATCACCAGTAATGCAGCTTAATGCCCGCAATGTACTCCCAGCTAAATAGTTGCAAAAGAAAAAGAATAAAACAAATGGACATGTTTTGCATACAATGTGCATGCGCAAGCAGCGAGAATAAAATTAATTTCAGATGCTGTAAACTAAAAATAACATTTACCAATTTGAGTGCCTTATCTAACTTAACCAGTTGAGGACGTGAAGTTTTTTTGGCAGGTTCCTCCATGCTCGTTGCAACTTCTTTAATAACCTTTACGTTTCAGAGAAAAAATAATCACAATTAGAGAAATAGCTATTTAAAACTCGAGAAAAAGGATGCAATGCCAGGGGTTGAGGCAGAGAAGCGAAAACAACTTTTTTCTTTTTTGGATAAATCAGAGAAGTAAAAACAACTTGAAATAAATAAGTAAATAAAATGTCCAGTACAAAATGTGGAATAAGTCCAATCAAGCACATTATATATGTTATCCATTAACTATATCTCAAAACAGGTTTTTACAAGGTTAATGGTTATCCCAGTGTTCTATTCAAGAGCAAAAGAACACCAACTTACATATTTCAAGCTAGCCATATTTGTTTTCTATATCTTTGAACAAGTTTCTATATGACTACGCTAATGGTTGGATCAAGAAAATACGAATATCAACCTGTGACTATGTGGTACATACACGTATATCATAAACAAATGCAAAAAACATACCACATAAAGCATCTGTGTAATGGCACTTAATTAACTTCCTTATAGTTAAAAAAGGACAAATTAGTACATGAGGCTCTAGCATTGCGGGGCCTCGCGACGGTTAGATAGGGATGGAATCAAGCCGAGCTAAGGCTTAGCTTGCTCGAGCTCAGCTTGAACACAAATCACTCAGCTTGAGTTTGGCTTTGAGCTTTTGTATGTGTTTCGGCTTGGCAAGGAAAATAGCAAATTCAAGCCCAATTTGTGAAAAGCTTAATCAAGGTACCAGGGAGCTCGAGTTTGAGCTCAAAAGGTAAAACAATGTCAAATTTGATAAATACCATGCCAATTTCATAATTTCAAATTTTCATTACTTCCCATTATGTTAATTAAGAGCCTCTAAACTGAAGGTCCTCCTTCCTAAGGACACAACCCGAATAGATTGGTTCTAATTAAGTCCTATAGGTGAACACATATTATTATTAGTACCGCAATTATTATTATTATAATATGATAAATAAATAATTTTATTAATTTAAAAAAAAAAAAAAGATGAAGGTCCATTATGCCATGCTTTTCTAGAGAACACAACCCAAATAGATTAGTTTTATTAATTCCTATAAGTGAACACATTATTATTATTATTTGATGAAAATAATTTTATTAATGAAAGAAATATTAAAAAACAGGTATCAAGAGAATGCCATGTACAAAACCCTGCTTATTTCATTATAACAAACCATCTACAGAGCTCACAAAAAACCATGTCCAGCTTTATACCTCCTTTCACTCAACTAAACAATTGAGACAAAAACACACCCTTAACTCTGTATATTATTGTTATTATTATAAACAATATCATCCAACCATGACAATAAACTTTCGTTGTGGTAGGATGAGACAATAGACAAGGACCTGTTGAAAAGGAATCCACATTCCCTGCTAACAAGGACCTTTGACGCATTAAATCTTTCCTGATCGCAAGAAGACACAAACCGTAAAAATTATAAAGCCAATGCAGCATATGAATGTCATGAAACAATACTCATTCCAAACATATGTAATCTCCAAAATTTAAATCACCAACTGAATAACAGTGAGAGTGTACTCTGGTTTCAGATTCCAATGAAAATCAAATGCTAACAACTTCAAATGCCACATAACATCGTAGCTACAATAATATCATATTGTTTTCAAGGAGCTTTCGACTGCCAATTGTCATTCCTTAAAAAAATCATCTCTCTATGAAGCATTTTATCAACCAGTAAGGATACATGGAGTGCCGATCACAATATTAAATTGGAACCAACGATCCCCTGACTTTAATTTAAGCTCAATCAATCACAAAATAAAAGTATTAGCAATTACTACTGTTTGGTAAATCTAAGAGCAATAATTATGTGCAAACTGCATTTACAGATATTTTCAGAGCAGCCCTTAATAACCGTGTTGATTTTCAGAAGCAGTTCATATTTCAAAATAACAAACATGTCCTCAATATCTTACCAAATAAAGCGTAAAAAAACCAGAACTTTCCCAACACTTACTGATTATTTCGCCCTATATTTCTAGATTTTGAACACACACATGCATATGCATGTATAGATCAATAGAGAGGTAAATTCAAGCTGCATTTACAGAGACGCGTCGAATGAACGGAGATGATAAACAATTGAAGCGAAAGAATCGAGCAAAATCCAACTTACGGAGACAACGAGAGTGTTGTAGAGAGGTAAATTCAATACAAACTGATTCAAGGAGAGAGGATGGGGGGAAGCCGGAGGGGTACCTTTAATGGAGAGAGTTCGAGACTTCGAGTCGAAGCAGCTTTGTCCGAGATGGTGGCATCTGAACCGCCAATCACCACTGCGGACTGCCCGGAGAAGATCGCCGACTGAAGAACGCCACGTTGTTTCTAGGGTTTATAAATCGCGATAGGCTCGCATAGGCATAGAGTGAATCTGTGAATTAGGAAATTGGAATAGCAGACTTTGGCACGTTTGAAGTGAGATAAATTGGGCGTTCGTAATGCGTACAGTGAAAAAAAATTGATATGATATAAAGTTTATAAAAATTTATAGAATTTTTTAAAATTTATTTACAAATCAAACTCAACCACATATATATATATATATATATATATATATAATTTTATAAATCTTTATAGATATAAATTATGAAATTATAAAATTTAAATTTTTTATTTATTAAATAAAATATAAGATAATAATTTTTATAAATTTATATAATTTCAAACGTATCACTTGAAAATTAAGAAGTGGACTTTGGCCCTTTGGAGGGTTTTTTCTTTCTTCTTTTGAGTTTAATTTTTAACAGTACTTAAAATTGTACTTTTAATAGTCTGTAGTATTCATTTTATGGGTTTAATTTTTGAAAAATGTTAAAATTTTAAATTCATAAAAATAAAATTCTTAATTCATCAAAAAAAAGTGTCATTTGATTTATATTTGTATTTTTTATTTTATGTGTTTTATATTTGAAAAAAAAATAGAGAATATATTTGATTTAACATTTTCTCTTTTTTGTATTTTGATATTTTTCTTGTTCCGAATTAAAAATACTCAAAATTACTTTTTGTCATTTTACATTTCATATGTAAATTCATTTTTTATTTTCTAAAACGGATTTTAAAAATACTAAGTAACTAAACACGTTTTAAATTTTAAGATTAAATTTAATTAAATAAAAATTTTAAATTTCAAATACATAAACTTCTACTCAATGCGGAGCTAATTTCTATATTATGTGCCATTTTTTCTGCACGGTTTATAATGTAATTACAATTCTTGTACATGAAATTTCAACTTTTCAATTCAAAATTTTATTTTTTATTTTTTCAGTCTTCTCTTAAACATTAATGAATTTGAAATTTTAGTAACGATTCATTGTATTTGAACTTTAGAGTGAATGAAATAATTTATACGTAAGGTGTATTTTGAGTGATAAAAAGTGAGATGGAGTGAGATAAAGAGAGATAAATTGTGGGTTTGTAATTCATGCAGCGAGATAAAAAGTTAACAATTTTTAAAAATTTCAGAGGTTTATAACAAACCAAACGAAATTGAAATTATATTTGTTATGAAAGTAATAATTAACTTGTATAAAAAATGACACTCATTAAATATATTTATTCTAATAATAAATTATTATATTTAATAAATCATTTATTATTTATTTTAATAAAATACATAATACATAATTTTAATAGCAAAATATTTTCATTTTGATAACTTATTTTAGGAAAAAAATCTAAAATTTGAATTTTTTAAAAAAATATTTTATTTCCGTGAGCCCAATCTATTACATGCCAAAAAATGAACTTTAAATTAATAAAACATATAATTTTTGGGTAACTACAAAAAAATAATTTTTCATATAAAAGTTAAATGTTTTACCAAACAAATAAAAAAAGCATGTTAACAGTCGGTTTAGATGGAGAAAAATAGGAATAAAAGAAGAGAAAATAAAAGATTTTCAAACTTAATTTTGTTTGTGAGTTTTTTTGAAAAAGGAAAATAAAATAAATGAGAATAAACATAAAGAAAAGTTAGTAATTAGTTTTTAAAATTTTCAGCCTCCCAAAAAAGTGGGAAGAAAGAGAGAGAATAAAAGTATTTAATTAAACTTGTAAAATGACATATATATTCATGAAATAAAGAATGAGAAAATTAAATTTCTTCAAAAGTTGTCCTGACTTTATGAAAATTTAATTTTTTACCAAATGCATAAAAGAACAATTTTTTTCTATAAATTTGTTACTTTTGAAAAAAAAAGTAAAAATTTATTAGTTACTAAATGGGGTCTAAAAAATGAGCGCAAAATGTCGTGTTTAGTTGAAAGAAGCTAGGTCTAAGTAAAACTTGGATATTGAAGTCTTTTTTCGTTTCTCAACGGTTAGTAAGACCAAGGTGACATATGTGCTATAATGGTCGGGATAAAGGGTCGCGATCCTGCAACAGAGAACTAACTCCAAAAAAATTAAAAAAAATTAGTACAAATTTAAATTTTTTAATATTCCTTTTAATAATTCAAACACTTTCTGAACAACAACTAACAAATTTATGAACAACAACTTACAACTTGTGTGGGCTTAAAGTAGACTTTTATACCTTTCAAGCCTATGAATTGAGTAGATTTATCAAAGTAGTTCATTCCACACATACACCATTTACATGGGCAATTTTGAAAAATAAATCCAAAATAGTCACAAAAAGTATATTAACAATCAAATTGTGTGCAATTAAAGGCAAAGCGGTGGAAATTTCAATATCATGGAATTATAGTTTTACATTTATACAATTCATATGGATAATTTTGGAAAATAGCCCAATACAATTCATATTAGATCGCTTCCATTATTTTTTTACCAGTGCTTAGACCATGCAATGCACAAATTTTTCTTACGATATTTTTATTTTAATCTTCAATTGGATTTTTATATTAATAATCATTTTAAATATTTTTAACTAAATTGTATTACAATTTAGGTCAATCCGGTTAAATAAAATATTTTTAATTTATTAATAAATAAAAATATTATTTATTTATTAATTAATTACTTCACATGAGATTATCACTTGGTTACATATTTTTTATTTTTATCTTATTTACTCTTTATTTACCTAAGAATTATAATTAATATAAAACAATACAAATCAAAAATAGTTAATTAATTTATATGATAATAATTTATGAAGATTTCAACTTAGGTAAAAACATTCATTTGTTACATTTAATCTAACTTAAACTTGAATAAAAACATCAGATGTACATTTAATTCAAGGGATAATACTATTTTTTGTAAAAATAATTTATAATAAAATAACGTGTTAAATTATAATTAAATTTGTAAAATAATATAAGTTAAAAATTTAATTTATTTATAAAAATTATTATTTTTTATCTTTGTTTTGTTTAATTTATCAAATCAGAATGAGATAAGAGAATAATAATATTTGAATTGGTCTATAATTTAAATGTTTTACTCCGACTTATATTCCAAATATATTATTATCAATATTTTAAACATGTATATATTAATATATTTATACAAGCAACAATATTTATCACATTGTTTTTAATTTATAAAAATTTCTTATTTTATTTTATTTCGTTTATCAAAACAAAATGGGACAACAAAATAATAGAATTAGAATTACGTTGCAATTCTAAAAGCTTTATTAAGGTTCATACGGTAAATACATTATTATCATATGTATTAAATATGAATATTAATAATGCATATATGAGTAATAATGTATTTATTAAAGTATCTTCTCACCAAATAATGAATATTATATTTATTTTTTTATGTTGTTTGTGTGCTAATTTAATTTTAATATCACAAAAATATATTAATATTGTAAATCTAATTTATATATTGAATTTGATTATATTATAAAGGTAAAAATAACAATCAACAAAATTATTTGATAACTTTTAAATAAAAAAACTTTAATATTGAATAAATTGATAATCACATTAAAAAAATAATAGAATAAAATATAAAAAAATCATACTTTGTATATGTGAATGAACAAATTAATTAAATTATTGATTCTTAAAATTATTTTAAAACTAATTATTAATAATTTATTTAAAAAATATATAATAACATTTTAATTATATACATGAAACAGAAATATAATAAATACAATCATTAAATTATTTTGAATAAAAAATAAAATATACATTCGAAAGACTTATAGAATAAATATAATTTTAGATTAATTAGAGTGGTAAACTTATTTAATAAATAAAATTATTTAAAATAATTATAATTAAATATTACATTATATGAAAGTTTTATAAAATAAATATAATTTTTTGATTAATTAGAATAAAAAACTTGTATAAAAATAAAATTTTTTAATATAATTATAGTTAGATGTTTAGACCCCAGTTTATATGTATTTAATTTAATATGATATGCTGTCTCTGCCAGCGGAAGCAACGGAGGCATCGCCGTCGTCCTCAGCAGAGGAGTCAAAGCCCCGGGACAGCCTTCCCTGTAGCTCTCTCTCTCTCTCTCTCTCCCTCCTTCTCTGTACATATATATATATATCTATTTATCTATACACGATTCGCGCTGTTGCTCAATCTTGAAGTTAAAACATTTCTATCCCATTCTCAAATTTCGCTCATTTTACGTCAAAGTTCGGACTTTGTTTTTCTTCTTATTGCAAGACCCTAGTTTCATCTTTTGCTAGGAGACGTCACCCTAGCTGTTCGGAGTCTCGCAGACTCTTCCCCACTCCAGAAACAGAGCTTGTTTGTTGGCAGATTCAATATTTATTAGGTTCTTTATTCTTGAGGTACGCTTAATTTCAGTCGTAATATCGGTTGATGCCTTGAATTGTTGTTCTTAGTGGCGGAGATTTGACGATTTGGTCCTTTTACGTGCTTTTGTAGTGTTCTTAAATTCAACAATATTCGTTAACCAAAAATTTTGAACTTTTATGTAGCTCGATTTGCTTTGGTTTTATTGGTCAATCGTATTATTCTCCTTTTTTTTTCCCCTGTTGTTTGATTCTGTTGTGCATTCGTAATTGTACTGGTCGTGAGGTAAGAGTTTGTGTTGAACTGATTTAAATTATTTGCACTTGTTGCTCAAAGGGTAGCGGTCCATTTGTTGAATATTTGTATTGGGGATCACAGTAATTTGATAAGTTACTAGTTGCCTTCAGTGCTTGCAAAATTTAGAATTTGGGTTTGAATGGGTTTACGCATGGAAAAGCATTTTTTTTTTTCATTTTTTTTTCTCACCAGCATAAATAGTGTATATTTTATGTTGACAACTGATAAACGTGCCCTTTGATGCTATTCTGAATAATTTTATATCACTGAAAAAGGATGGCATCTCCTCCAAAGTAGTATTTATGTTTATACATTTATCGCTTATAAAAAAAAGTGGTTACACATTTGTTTGAATTAGAATCAGAGTGAAGTTTCAGCTTGTGTTGAATTGTTTTAAATGTTCGATGAGTTCGTTTGAGGGTAAATCATATCAATTTCAAATATTATCATTGGGTTTACATTGGTTGGTTTATGTATGGTACTGTGTGCCTTTACGGGCTTGGACTTTTGACTTTAAAGTTTAACTTCTGCTACACATGTTAGTTGTTTTTTTTAATTTCTTATTTGGGCTTTAAATTCCTGTTGCAGCAAGTTTTGTAAATCTTGCAATGAATTGTATATTGGGTTGATATTTGTGGTTTTGGTTCTTCTTCGCATCTGTGTAATTATGTACTCGAGTGGTTCTCTACCATTGATATATTTCTTGTCATGATTTGGAAACTTCAAATTAATTGCTCTTTCTATGTTCAATTATTAATTGTGGTCGATGTATTTCAAGTATAGTACCACATTATGCACGTTCAATTTGTCATTTGGTTTTCTTTCATGAAGTTTCCTTAAGCTTTTGTGTCATTAAACACCGTCATGCTAACTTTTCTGGTTGTTTGCTTTCATTCCTATAACCTGCTCTGCATGTATTAATCTCCTTTGGTTTACTTATTTCTCTAGTAACTTCCTGTATTTCATGCAATAGGATAGATTGTGGAGAACTATATGAGATGAATGGAGTTTTGGCATGCTTGGTGCTAACAAGTTAAGGAGCGAGCAGCATAGACAATTGAATATGATCATTTTGGTTATGCATAATGTTTCTGCTGATTGATAACTGGATTATCATTAAATTGATTTTTGGATAAGTATGAGTAGAGGTTTTAAAATGCGATTTTACCATTACATAAGGCCTGTTACATAACGGTTTTGGCATCCTCTGATCCCGTTGTGGATGGATTTAGCAGAGAGATCGGAATTCTGTATGTTTTCCCCACAATTCTATCACAACCTCAAAATAAAAATAATTTTAAAATCTATTCTTCTTTTTTTCCCTTTGTAAATTTGCAATGCAAGCATAACCAAAAATGAAAAAAATATAAGCAAATGGGTTGTGTATTTTATTATTGGTGTTTCACAATGATACCGTACTTTGGGTGAGTTTGAAGTAATAAAAAGTGAGATAAATGTGGTTTGGGAAAATTTTTTACGTTTGGTACACACATCTCAAATTGCGATTTTTGAAGATGAATAGTAAGATTCTCGTTTTGACGGATTGGATTTTTGTTTGGACAAATTCAAAATTTTGGGCAGTCATGACTTCTTTGCACTATAGTCTGTTCAAACAGATTGTAGAAACCGTTTGGACGGAAATTGGTCGCGCGAATCCGTTGGAACGATTTTTACAATCCGTTGGAACGGTTTCTACGACCCCACAAAAAATAGTTAAAGTGGGTGTTATTCGGCAGTTTAAGAGTCCATGATGAGAATAGTGAAAAATTTTTTGCTATTTAATTAACCAAATTCTAGTTATCGACTTTTTTTTGAAAGGTATTGGACTTTTTTAAAATTTTGAGAAGGCTAAAATGTGTAAAAATGTATAGAAGCTTTCAAAGATTTTCACCAAAATTTGGTGCGCCAAACGCACCCTTTATTTAGGCCCTGTTTGGTGCACCAAGAAATACCGAAAAAATAAAAAAGTGTATTGCGTCAGATACTTTTTGACGTTTGGAAGATTCACCAAAATTCACCAGAACTTCCGTTCAAACATTTCCTAAGGAAACATTCCAACGGCTGATACTGTGGAAAGGCTGAAAATCTGTCAGTAGTTTGCAGTGAGAGTTGTCAGGTCAAAAAAGAAAACTGTTGGAACATGCATTCTAGCATCTGCTTCAACAGATTTCAAAAAAAAAAAAAAAAATTGACACTTCTGGCGTAAGTCATTCGCGCACGGATCACAAAATTAGTAAAATTTGAAAAATTTTGATAACTTTTAGTATCTTTTGACCACTTTTAGTAAATTTCGGTTGCACCAAACAGGGGTTTAGTTCTTTTTGTGATTAAACTCATTACTTAGGACCGATGGTTTTTTTTCTTTTTTTTTTTTTTTCTTGCAGTCAAACTTTAACCTGATAGTCCTTGTCGTGATTTAGTTTTTGTTTAATTCCAACTCATGTTTTTTTGTCGTAACATGTTCAGCAACATTTAATGCAGTTTGACTTGGGTAGCATGTTATAGTGGCTTGATGCTAGCGGCAGTATGCCGGTAATACTCGGGAAAAATGCAAAGGTATCATCCTGCCGGCTGCAGCAGCGCACTCAATGATAGTGCAATTGGTGGGGCATCAACCAGGAATACATCCTGAGCAGATTCATCTTCGTTGCGAGCGAACTTCTCCTTGAATCAAAGGTAAGTGATTCCCTGAATAGTTATATATGTATAGTTGTATACTCAAGTCTCTCTCTCTTTGCGTGCTTTCAGTCTATTTGACATTTATGTGTGCACGTCAACATGCGACCATCTAAAAAATGCACACATTTGATTACCTTTCTTTATGTCTTGTTTGGAAGTATGCAGTTTCAATAGGTTTTACAATGTCATTAGAAATCCATGCATCGGCAGACACAGTGATGGACCGGGGGGGCATTTGCTCCCATTGGATTAAAAAATTTGATATATATTATATTAATATTTTATTATTTTTAATACATAATATATAAAATGCCCCCACTAAATTTAAAAGTTGGCCCTTTAAATATGTTTGATAATTTATTTTTGTATTGTAAAATTAATTAAAAAATTATTTTATATTTTCTATTACCTTTTTCTTCTTTTTGTGCCTTTTCTACTCTGTCTCTCTTTCTAAATCAAATTCATAGCTCTGCCTCTTCATCTTTCATTTTCTCTCTCTTTGCCTCCTCATCTCTCTCTCTCTCTCGTTACCAAACTTGTTGTACAATCTTTCATTTTTTTTTTAATTTGTACACCCCTCTCTCTCTATATATATGTCTCTTTCAACCCAGCTTTCTCTCGGCAATTTGACCCTACTGGGCACGTGGGGTTCAATTCATACAAAGTTAGGTGGATTCCAAACATTTTTACGAAAATGAGTTCAAATTCGTTTACAAGGAAAACGAATTTAACTTAAAAGGATTTCGTTCACCGAGTCAACGATTACATTCGTCTTTTCCTCAAATTCGTTTAGCCGGCAAACGAATTTAAGACTCCTCTGCAAACTTCCAGCCAGTGCGTGATTACTTGGAATGTAAAATTAATTAAATCAAGTTAATAAGAAATATATTTTATTAAATTTAATTAATTTTTTAAAAATTAATAAAATTAAATATTTTATTAAAATAAAAAATTAATAATTATAAACAAAATTACATTTTCATAATGCAGTTTTAGTTTTTATTAAAAAAAACAATAATAGAAAATTAAAAAATAGAAAACGTAAACAAATAAAAACAAATAGAAATAGAAAAATAACAGTATTACCAAATGGCCCCTATATAAACAATTTTCACCTAACTTTCTCTAGCAACACCTTTTTTGACATAACTTTTGTTTCCTTGCAAATAAATATAATAGCTTATCTATTTTAATTCAATTATTTTTTAGATATTATTTGAATAATTAATTAAAAATAAAATATTATATAAAATATTCACGTTAATTTCATTTGTTAATTAAAAATATTTAATTCTGTTGTCACTTTTAAAATTGCAAAAATGTAAAGTAATTAAAATTAAAAACTAATTTTTGTGTTTATCGCACTATTTTTTCACGTTAATTTTTGTGTTTATCTCACTATTAAATATTTTTATACAACAGAATTAAATATTTTTAATTAACAAATGAAATAAATACAATAGAATTAAATATTTTTAATTAACAAATGAAATTAACATGAAAAAATAGTGAGATAAACACAAAAATTAGTTTTTAATTTTAATTACTTTACATTTTTGCAATTTTAAAAGTGACAACAGAATTAAATATTTTTAATTAACAAATGAAATTAACGTGAATATTTTATATAATATTTTATTTTTAATTAATTATTCAAATAATATCTAAAAAATAATTGAATTAAAATAGATAAGCTATTATATTTATTTGCAAGGATACAAAAGTTATGTCAAAAAAGGTGTTGCTAGAGAAAGTTAGGTGAAAATTGTTTATATAGGGGCCATTTGGTAATACTGTTATTTTTCTATTTCTATTTGTTTTTATCTGTTTACGTTTTCTATTTTTTAATTTTCTATTATCGTTTTGTTAATAAAAACTAAAACTGCATTATGAAAATGTAATTTTGTTTATAATTATTAAATTTTTATTTTAATAAAATATTTAATTTCATTAATTTTTAAAAAATTAATTAAATTTAATAAAATATATTTCTTATTAACTTGATTTAATTAATTTAATTAATTTTGCATTCCAAGTAATCACGCACTGGCTGAAAGTTTGCTGAGGAGTCTTAAATTCGTTTGCCGGCTAAACGAATTTGAGGAAAAGACGAATGTAATTGTTGACTCAGTAAACGAAATCCTTTTAAGTTAAATTCGTTTTCCTTATAAACGAATTTGAACCCATTTTCGTAAAAATGTTTGGAATCCACCTAACTTTGTATAAATTGGACCCCAGATGCCCAGTGGGGTCAAATTGCCCTTTCTCTCACTTACTCTTTTGCAATCCGTTCAACCATTATTTTTTCGCTTCTCTCTCAAGTTTCAACCAAATTCAACCCACACTTATGTTTAATTAATTATTTATTTTTTACACCCCCTCTTTCTATCTCTCAAACTCTCGTCCTCTCCCAATCAAGACACCATTTTAATATATGTTAAAGGTTCATCTTCAACTTGCAATAAATTTAACTCAAGAATCAAGATTCAATCTCATCTCTTCCAAAAATAACTAAGGTATTTTTGTTTAAATTATGTTTTGATTCTAATTCAATATTTTAATATTTTAATGCCTTATTTTATTGCACATATTATTCATGTTTAGCTTAATAATATGTACTTTTATGATATTATACAACTTATGTTGTCTATATTTTATGACCATTGGTTATTTGTATTAGTTGTCTTACCTATTTACTTGCTTGTCTATATTGAGAAAGAGATTTTTAATAACATCACAAATGATGATATTATTCATCATTTCCAACCGATGAAAAGTTGTAAGGGCCATTTGTAAAGATACTATAAATGTTTTGAAAGTATATAATTTTGTTTTTGTCTTCTTTTGGTTGTTATTTAGAAAATTTTTGTCTAATTTTGCCCCCACTCAACAAAAGCCCCTGCATCCATGGGTAACTCTCGATTGTTTAGTGAGATAACAAAAATAGTTTGGCCAAGTAAATGCCCTCTTGGAAAAGTAGCTAATTAGATAACGTTCCCAAATATGTGAATTTGATCAAATTTTCAACGGCATGACTGAGATTTATTTCTTTGGCATAAAAAACTTCTCCCATAAGAGCCACGGTTTAGGAATTTGTACATAATGCATAGTACATCAAACATCTATTCCAAATAATTACTTACATCCAATGGAACTTCGTTGTTTCTTCGAATAGCTCTTTATAACTGCGCTTCGTTTTCAATAATTTGCACGATAAGGTATCAATGATTTGTTTCTAATCATTTTTAGGGATTGGATGCTTGATAACATTGTCCAACTTATATTCCATTTGTGCGAAAATAATTTTCATTCATGACCTACTGCATCATCACATATGATTTTTTTGGGAAAGTATCATTTCAAGTATATTTATCACTTTTACTGTTGCTTGCTTTGTCTGTATAAGTAAAGGAAGGAATCAGTTCCTAGTTCAGGGAATTTGTGGCTCCATTTGTAATTGGTCAAAAAAACAATCTTAAAACATGTTTTCAAAATTGGTTTCGATGATAGTTTTTTTTACACACTCAAATTTGGAAAAGCATGTTTGGAAATTGCATTTGAAAAAATGTTTCCAAGTTAGAAACAATGAAATTTTGTTTGGCATTTGAAAACTTGTTTCCAAGTTAGAAAAAATGACATTATGTTTGGCATTTGAAAGCACGTTTCCAAATTAGAAACAATGAAATTATGTTCGGTAATACATTTTTGTTTTTTGTGTGTGTGAGAGAGAGAGAGAGATGAATAAATAAGTATAAATAAAACGGGAGTATAAATGGAAGGGAAGAAAGAGAGAGGAGAGAGAAAAGAGTAAATAAAAAGCTTTTTGTGTTTTGGTTAGGAAAATGAGGTTTTTATCTGCTCATTGAGCGGGTAATAATGGTTTCCACGTTTTCATACACCAATCCCCCCCCCCCCCACCCCAAAAAGAGAGAAAAAACACCTTTTTGAGACTTATCTGCAGAAAATAGGAGTAAAAAACACATCACCAAATGTGGTTTTGAAAAACGAAAACTGAAAATAAGACCAATTCCATATGAAGCCTGTATCTCTGTGGGGTTTGTGCTCTGGGAGTTGCTCTAGTTGCTGTATGTATTTGTTCTGTTTTAACTTCACTCATGTTTGATCGCTATGTAAGTTTTTTTTCCTTTTTTTTTTTCCATCTTTTTTAGCCTTGATGTTTTGCATTTTTTTTTATCTTAGGAGCACACTCAAAACTTAAAGGTAATTTTCAGCTTTGGTGTATTCTGACTTGTGATTTATTATCGATCTTGCAGGCGGCAGCCACAGCTAACGCCCTACAGATTGAGGTGTGATAAAGAGCCTTTGAATTCCCAGTAATTTCTGTAATTAAATAATTCCAGTATTTAATTTATTAGTTACTTGGTGAATGCTGGTTTTTCCTTTTTGCCAGAGTGAGGACTAAATCAGAAGGTCATATCAACAAATTTAGACTGTAGCTTTCCGGCTTTATCTAGTTTACTAAACTTTGCTCTCAATTTCTTTTATTATCAATAGATTAGAGAGGTCCTATGGATTGCTAATTTCTATTACTTTACAAGTTTTGATTGTTTGCTATCATCATCATCATCTCACCTTTAAATTTGTTGCTATGCTTTTCTCAGACTTGCGCCTCCTGACTTTCACCCACAAACTGCAAATTGCCCAGAGGAGACACTAACCCGGGAATATGTGCAATCTGGGTACAGGGAGACTGTTGAGGGACTTGAGGTGTGCTTTTGGAAACAACTACAATCTCATTTTGTTTCAAAACCACCTCTATCTTATTACTGAAATTGCAAATCTAATTCATTTAAATAATAATAATAATAATAATAATAAATTGCAAATCTAATGGCCAGCTGGTTATGAAATATAGTGTATGTGCCAAAATTTGTTACCATTGAAACAAGTAATTCTTTGTAAAGATGTCCTTGGTTTAGTCAGTTACTATATTAGGTTTTAAATAGTGGTAAATGCATATGATGGTTTCTATAATGAGTTGGGTGCAATTGACGTGGAGAAGAATATATAGAAACTGATTTTAATCTTGTTGACTGTATTAAGAGTTAAAATCAAGGATATTATGAAAGATGAGGAAGTTAAATAGAGGAAAGTTTTTTCAAGTTGAAAGAAAACATTTTAACAGATTAGTTTTAGAAGAAAGTGGTTGTCTTAAGGGGAATAGAGATTATTTTTTTTTGGCCGGGGGGCAGGGGGGTGGTTGGTGTTTTGTGGTAAATTTAGGGTTTCCAAAGCATGTATGGTATGCAGCCATGTCTTGATTAGTAAAACTATTTACCGAGACCTTAATAATCAAGGAAATTCTGGATGGATAGTGAAGTATTTATTGTTTGTTCATAAAATAGGGAAGTGATCCAAATTTGCATAAATGATTAAGATTATGTAATAAAATTGTAGTTGAACTAACCTTGGTCAGGCCTTGCAATGACATTGGGTTGGATCGGGGTTGGGTATTGCTTTTGCCATCTCTGAACCTATCGGGTAAAAAACTACCCAGGCTAGGTATCCGATAAGTATTTTAACCGGTTACCATCCCCTAATCTATTGGGTAATTGAAGACCCTAGTTCTCAAATATGAGGCAGTTAATTAGGTAATAAATCTGATAATTTGAGCGAGTAATCAAGTAATTTGGATCGGTAACTGGGTAATACTTGCCGGATACCCAATAAATGGGTAATTGGTGTGGGTAATTTAGATAGTAATTGGGTATCCTATAATCGGGGTATTCGGGGTGGGTTTCGGTAGTACCTATCGGATACACTAAATATATACTGCCTTTGAACCCGAACACGACGGATAGTTTATTTTTATATCCTAACTTGCTCCATTACTTATAAAATTTAAAAACACCTGCACTTATTGGATTGGGGCGAGGCGGGTACCTGTTGGGCGGGTTAAAATTAGGGGTTTTTGGAGGCCAGTCACTATTTATGGACTTATAAGGATTTTAGTCATACCAAAAAAACTTGTTTGTGAATAAGTCACACTTGCAACAAAAAGATAAAAAAGAACATCACGCGTTTTTCACTACATTTCAAAATCGCCAGTTTTATCGGAAAATAGTGCACACCTCACTCATAACTTCTGCGACTTTCCATCTTCTTTACAAAGCAAGCAAAATCGATTTTTGGAACAAAATCAAAACTGTTTGGGAAAAATCTAAATTGATCATCATTCCTAAGTATCTTTATTTTTTCTAATTTTGAAATAGTACCAGTTTAAAAACAGTATCGGTACTGTTTTGTACCGGTAATATTTTCATACTGCTATAAAAAACATCAATCGATACATAACACAAACCAACCATACGAGCTAATATCATCATATTTTTTGAAACAGTACCGGTACTGTTTTGAATATAGCTCAAAACGCTGATCGGCCCCATGGATTTCTCTTACCCTTAAAACTCGTCATATGCTTATAATTCATGGTGCTGTTTTGAAAACAGTACTGGTACTGTTTTCATACTGCCATAAAAAACTTCAATCGATACATAACACAAACCAACCATATGAGCCAACATCATCATATTTTTTGAAATAGTACCAGTACTGTTTTAAAGATAACTCAAAATACTGATCGGTCCCATGGATTTCTCTTGCCTTTAAAACTCATCTGCTTATAATTCATGGTGCTGTTCTGAAAACAAGACCGGTGTTGTTTTGAAAACAGGACCGGTGCTGTTTTGTATCGGTACTGTTTTCATATTGTCATAAAAAAAATCAATCAATACATAACACAAACCAACCATACAAGCCAACATCATCATATTTTTTGAAAAGTACCGGTATTGTTTTGAAGATAGCTCAAAACACCGATCGACCCCATGGATTTCTCTTACCCTTAATACTCGTCATCTGCTTATAATTCATGATACTATTTTATACCGGTACTGTTTTCATACTGTCATAAAAAAATCAATCGATACATAACACAAACCAATCATACAAGCTAATGTCATCATATTTTTTGAAACAGTACCGGTACTGTTTTGAAAATAGCTCAAAATGCCGATCGGCAAAATCAATCCATGAAGAAAATAGACCAAATAAGCTCTATCTTTTTGATATTTTCACGACTAAAACTGTAAATAATGAAACTGAAAACGAGGAAGGAAAAAAAAAACGGAAGAAGCGTAATTCTCGGTGAATCATATCTTCACGTGATTCCCGGAAATAACTTGTGTAACTTAATTATAGAAATAAAGGGTATTATTGGTATATTAGAAATTATATTTAAAACAAACTCATGGAACCCACTCAAAAGTGTGACCTAATCACAAAACTTTCTACACAAATATGACTTAAAAGCAATACTTTTTTTTTTGGAGTGACTAATAAGTTTAAAAAATTGTAAAGTATGACTTAAATACAATTTTCTATTAAAATTACCATCCCCGAGCCTTGGTTTGCTCTCTAATGGTCACTAATATGAGTCTTCTCAAAACCACTGGATGCTTATCCGATCATTAATTTTAGGCTCCAGGCTGGTATCTTAGAGATTAATCGAGATGTGTGCAAGCTAGCTCGAACACTTAGGTTATAAGAAAAAATTATAGCTAAGTGTGATTAAGCATGTACTAGGACTTGTAACACGTATTGACTTAGTAGGGCTAAGCAAGGAGATAGAAGAAAATTGACTAACGTGTGTGGTGCGATTCACATGATCAAGAGTTGCCTTAATTGGAAACTGAGGCTGGGTTTATGCTTGGATATGAACAATCTAAGTATTTATTCTTTCGGAAACTAATGGAAAGGTATCAAGGAACAAATAAAAATCTTAAATTATATCTCAAGAAATCAATCATGACCCTTCTGTCTATAAAAATCATAACTAGATATGTCAACATGATAGAAAACATATTATTGAGTTTTGTTTGTATAAGGAAAATTATGGATTGCCAATTGTCATAACCATATGTCAAGTAGCAGCAATCCTTTTCTTTCTTTATTTTCCTCATATTGCGTGGAGTCAGATGCATGCTTTGTTTATAGATGTATCTTGTTGCGTTATATTCATCAAGTTCCCAAGTTAAGAGGATGATTTGACCTAGTTAACATTCATGATTTTAGTATATTTTGTTTTCCTTAGGTAAAATGAAGTGTTAAACAAGGGCACTTTGCCAATTTGAAAGCAACCATGTTATAAAAGCAACATAATATAATAAGTTTTTTTATTTATAATTATGTAATAAATTTGAATTTCCAGACATTCTTTTCGTATATGTTTGACTAGGTGCGGACACAAGGGGTGGTTAGAGGGGTCCACGATCCCCTATAAATTGAAAATCCTATTTATAACTTATAATTTTTGGATAATTGTAGTTAAAAAGTGTATTGGTCCTCTCAAAATTTAAAAAAATTTGCCTTGGCCCCCTCTTAAAATCATCATCATAATCATCTTAGTCTCAACTGAAGTCAACTTAACAAACCTTTAGCCCCAAACTAGTTGCGGTGGGCTACATAAATTTCTTTCCTCTATTCATTTCTGTTATGAGTTATGTTTTCTGCGACATTATATGAGATTATGTCTGTTCTCACAATTTTGGTCTAAGTAATCTTAGGTTTATCTTTTGTAATTTTTACTGTTTTGACTTAAACTGACTCATTTTTCCGTATTGGTGCATCCTTGATTCACGTTTAATATGACCAAATCATCTTAAACGACCTTCTCTCAACTTCCCTTTTATCAGTATCATCTTAACGTTCTTTGGATATATTCATTTTTATCTTATTATTATAATTATTTTTTGTATTACCATGCATCTATTTTAGCATTCTTTTTATCTAAGCCTCCTCTTAATAAAATTTATTGGTATGCTAATGGTGGATATGTCTCATGCACTTGACCAAGCATCTTGTATTTGACACATGCATGCCTAGGGAAATGTGCTTGACATAGTTTTTTGCTTAGTTATCGATGAGTAGTGTCAGATCTAGGATAAGCTTCAGGGGTGATGATATTCATCAATCATACGAAACTTAAGTATATAGGCACTTGTTATTTAGAAGTTTGGAGATAGGCTTTATAGTCAAGAGGGTCTAAGATAAATATGACTGAATAATATGTGAAAGGTAACTCTAAAGAAGCAGAAATACAAATGGGAGTGTGGTAGGGATTGTAGGCCTGAGAATACCAAATGTGAATAATTTAATACCAATGCTTAATTTATTGGTATGCAATGCCTATCCTTTTCCCTTCCTCCAGGTGGCCCATTTCTTGCCAGCCTCCATCCATCTTGCCGGCTGCCATTGCCCGCCTTCAACCCAGCATGCTAGTATCTGGTTCGCATCCTGGAAATTTGAACTTGCTCAGAGGAATCCAGTTTCTTTGGTATGAACTGCGACTACTGTAGTGGGGAAGTCCAAGCCATTGCCATTGCAGCAGGATGCTGATGTGGAAATTGATCCATGGACACTTTTGGAGGATGGAGCGGGATCTGGCCCTTCTTCAACCAATACTGCTGAAATTGGTGGCAGTGCCAATGCTAAAAGCATCCAGCTGGCTCAAAGGGGCTGTGAGGGTGAGGCATACAAACCTCACGTATATTGGTGTTGTGGATGATGACAGCTGATTATATAAGTTTATTCTTGACTTGCACCCCTCATATATTGGTGTTGTGGGTGATAATTTATTTCTTAATTTGCTCCCGATGTGACCAGCCCCCCATCCAGGTAATTAGTTTATTTTGTATGTGCACCAGTGGTATCAAGATTACCATTGGTGGTGGCATTCCTGTTATTGATGTCAAATGATGCTGTTAGGGGAGTTTTTTTAAGGCCTCTTATCTGTTTTTTGGTTTCGATGGGGTATCAAGACAGAACAGGAGAGGGAGAAGGGAGTGTTAGTTTATGAAAGAGACTATGTTCTACAGGCAACAGCCCGTTCAACCAGCCACTGGGGCCTCATTGACTACCAACTCTTGTGCCGTCCTTTCATGCTGGACCGTGCAGTTTGGAGGTTTGTTGCATATACGTAGAGATAGATGATGTTTCAATTCAGCTGAGTAAAATATCTGAAGAATGAGCTTTAGCTTGTTTTATGCTAATTAATATCTTGTTAGTTGTTACAATTCTGCTAATTGAGGTGATTCATATATCTTAAGAACTATCGATGGCTGTTTAATGTTCATGAAATTGTCTTGTTTCATCTCTGACTCATCTGTATGGCTTCATTACAAATACACACACACACACACACACACACGAAGGCATCCGCATGGATTCTGGTATACGTCCTAAGATCTAACAATATTAAAACTTGTTTTGGAATTTTGATTAGTTTGGGCATACAAAGGGATAAATATGAGCGGCTTGGCAGTGTCCTGCCTTTAGGTTCTGGTACTCACCAGATTGTACTATATTTTGTAGCTAGATGTATTTGGGAAGTTCAGCCTATATTTCTCAACTGAATTACACTCTTTATTATAGTGGTATGTTAGTTTTCAGATTTTGGAGTACATAAATTTGGGAACTGTTATTTACCAGAATTTCTTAAAGTTGTACCACAATAATGTGGCAATGGTACTTTGTTATAAAGCATTTTATTGTGTTTTTTCTTTTCTTTTGAAGTGACTCATGGGAGAAGCATACTATTTTCATATTATTTAGAGCTTAAATTTGGTAAAAAATTCTAATTATATAGTATTTTACCTAATCAATTATGGTGTGGAAGATGATGTAGTATTTGATTGATCAAGTGCTTAGAGAACAAAGGGATGGGCACTGTTGTACTGGAACATTGTTATTTGTTGGTTTCAATGTCATTAATTAGAATTATTACTGCATTGAGCTTTCGCTTTGATTCTGGATTTTCAGAGGGAGCAATTCGGACACTTTTGGAGGTGGTGTGGTGGATGCTAATGTAATTATGTTTTATTCAATTATTTGTTTGTTTCTTGGGAAAAAGTTCTTTGGTCTACTCGAGTATTTTACCAGTGCCTTCTGCACAAGTTGCTTTCAATGCCCTGTTTTTAACTTCACTGCGCTACATTTGTAAAATTAACATGATTCTATGTAGCTGGACATGTACTAAAATTATATTCCGTTGCTTAGGCATTAGAATTTTTCTGAGAGTCTTGTTTCATAAATCAAATCACCAACTCTTGCTTAAAAAATTTGAAACTGGATGATTCTTCTGATGAACAGCCCATTTTAGGTTCTTGGAAATAGCCCGCTACCTGTGCCTTACAAATTTCATTTGAGAAGATATTGGCTTGAGATGGTGCAGCATCCATTTTAAGTTCTTGGAAATAGCTTGCTTCCTCCGTCTTAGAAATCTCATTTGAGAAGATCATGGCTTGAGATAGTCCAGCACCGGGAGAGTTGGATCTTTGTTTGATGTCTGAATTTAGTGTTGGTTCTTTGTGGATTTATCTACAAATAACACATCATCAATCCAAGCAACAATGTTGAATGCCAAACCTTCCAGCACCCTTGAGTAGCTCTCTAGGATTGCTTGCCCCACATCCTGCAAAACCCAACACGCCTATCACTTCCCTTTTCATGTTAAAAAAAAAAAAAGAAAAAGTGGTAATCAGCATAACTACTTGCCTAAGAATGACTATGTTAACTTTATACACTAATTCTCTCCCTTAAATTTCTTTGATGATTAATAATGATGCTCACCCCAACCGTTGATTGAGCTAATTTGGCTCGATTTGATTCATGAACACAAATGCTTACCCTGTTGTATTGGATCCTGGATGTGTCCAAACTCGTCTGTGGAAGTTGAGGGTACCTTTGTTTCAAACAGCACAACAAGACCTCAGCTCTTTCTGCTAACCTCTGATTCTTGTCATGAATGTTAGACATGAAATCCTTCATCATCTCCCACGAAGATTTCGAATGGCTGATGCAACCTTTATGCCTCCATATATACATCGAAGCTTCAACTCTATCTGCAAGCTCGACTGCTTCATGCTCAGAGCTTATATTCAGACTATCAAGCAAATGCTCTGGATTGAATTTTTCAGCATTATTCAAGCAGCGGTAAATTCTTTCCCCCACAGTGGCTTTTCCACTCTGAATTAAAAAAAAAAATCGTTATTCCAGCCAAAAATAGAAAAATGTCCATTTTTTGTGTTTCAAAGACCAAAGTGTAATGCGTCACTTTTTAGCGTTTGAAGAGCAAACTAAAATTTGTTGACGTGATTTGTTAAAATGGGATTGAATAATGCGTTTCAACTGTTTCTGTATGATGTGTCAGAATTTTGAATTAACAGAATTTATTGAATCAAGGTTGAATGACTTGTTTCAATGATTTCTATATGCTGTATTAGAATTTTGAAAAAAAAAATTGATAGAAGTTAGAAAGTAGGCACAGAAAATGAAAAAAAAAAAGGTGAAAATTTGTAAAAATTTATAATTTTTTGTGCACTTTAGACCCCAAACACCCTGTTTCTAACTAACCGGCATGGTGAGTGGACTAACCTTGGGAAGCGAAGTAATGTAAGAGTGGGGAATCTCCATATCAGCGAGGATGGAGCTATTGATGGTGAGTGCAGCTTTATGAATTTGATGGGCACATTCGCGTTTTTGTTTCAATTGCTTTATCGATACCTCCGAGAGGCCAGTGGAGGGAGGAACACATGGAAGGGGCAACCACCATTTATCTCCTTTGTGCTGCTGCTGCTGCTGCTGTTGAGCCTGAAATTGAATGATCCTCCTGAAAGACCTCGAAGAACGCCCCATCGAATTTGCTGACATGCTCCCTTGCTCTACGTACCAAAACTGTGTCTCCTCAAAGCTCTCCAATATGTTCTGTTTTAGGGATGGTAATGAGACAGGTGAATTGAGGAATCTGATCCGATCATACCCCAATGGAAAAGGGTATGGAATTTGACTAAAAATGAGTTGGGAGAGGGAGAGTTTGCGAGAGTTTAGTACCCCGGTTGGGATCCGACTCCACTTGATCATAATTTATTAATTCATTTTTGTATTGCTTTGATTGCTTTGGTTCTTTCTCGTATTGATAATTCATAAAACAAATAAAAGTTATTAATAATTTTAGTATTCATGTAAGTGTATAAAAAAAAAAAAATTACACTTTCTGTCTAAATGGGATGGGAATTCGGATAGCTTATGTGACGGGAATTACTTGGTTGGTTGGGGCGGGTGGAGGGTTGTCCCTCCCCACACCAACTTCATTGTCATTCCTAACTGTATGATAATTGGGGTTGACTCAATTCTATATAACAATCGATTTGGTTCTGGATCTAAAATTTTGAAATTAATAAATATCGGATCAATTTTAGCTTAGTATGAGTCTAGTCAGTGCACATTTCTGATCAATTCCACCCATGTAATAGAAAGAATATTGTAATTATTACAGTATTATAATATTTGCTTTTTAAAGAAATTCTAATTCTATGACAATACCCAAATTACCAAGAGAAATTATGTAACTTTTGGGAGGAAAAATATTATATCAAAATTTTCTTATAGAATTTAGAATTAGAATTGATAGGGAGGCAGTAACACTTATGTAAACGCATTCTTAACATATTTTAATTTTTAGCTACTTGGGCCACAAATCCATTACGTCATTCTAATTCTTGTAAAAAGAAAAAAAAAAATTCTCATTTTTATGGCATTTACCCTTTTTAGAAGACTAGATTTAGACTTACAATGAGCATGATGTCGAGCTTTCTCAGCGCAGGAAGATTGATGTGAAGGTCTGTCCTTGGCATGCTTGTCATCACCTGCTGAAGGGATAGCGCATTTATCACATCCAAACAGGCTTCATTGTTTGCTTCAGATGGAATAATATTAATTCATTAAAATTCTCTACAAATGTGTGAGAAATTTATTTATTTATTTTTTATTTTTGTTTGTCTTAAATTTTACCTCAAGGGTTGTTCCATCTCGTAAATTTTGTGTTGTGGGAACGAATTCAACAACGTAGTCGCATACTGATAGAAGACAGTTCATTTCTATCTTCCACATCAACTTTTTTTCAGGACGCAGAGGTTCTAATCTCATGTGATTACCAAATACAGAAGCTGCAGCATGTGGAATAAGATAAAGTTTAGGTCTAAATTTTTCTTTTTTTTTTTGTTTTGGGAAATCAATTCCTTTTTCAAACTATTAGAAACAGTAAAGTAAAACAAAAGCCAGGGAAGGACTTTAGGAACATACCGTAGAGGTTGGTTATGGAATTAGAAATAGTAAGGGCTGTGCAAACACCTTTCCCACTTCCAGACATGTCTTCACCCAGCAAAAGCTTGGAAAACCTCTCCTTCATCATCTCAAGTTCTGGCAGTAATTTTTATTTATTTCTTTTTTAAATACCAATTATAATCAACTGATTCTTTACATTAAAATTTATCGAGGACACTAAGAACAGTCACGATCGTCTAATCTTTACTATTCATCTAAACCCATATTAATCAACGACTAAAATTTTGTCATTTGTGATTGTTTAATTCTGATAGTTAACATATAAGCTCTGTACATATAAACAGTATAAATTGATCGATTAAAGGTTGTTTAACACTGACCGTTCATCTAGGCTCTATATATTGATAGGCAGTAGAGATGGATCTACCATGACCGTCCAATCCTCGCAATTCATTTAGGCTCCACACAAATAAATGATAGCATGTGTCAACAGAAATTAATTAAACGCATTATAAGGACTCACCAAATAAATCAGCTGGCTGCTTCTGATCATCGTCATCATCGTCAGGCTTGTCATCAAACAGGCTCTTCTGCTGCTGCCTAATTCTTCCAACTCTGCTAAAATTGATAGATTTTCTTGGCTGCCACCATGGGGAGGCTGTTTCAGAGCAGCTATTGTCAGTGCTTTCTTCTGTGGTGTGCTCTGAGAAGCCTGTTGAAATTTCCGAGCTTGTTCTACAGTATGCAGATGAATCAGCACTACTTATCCTCGAACAATGCTCACTTTGATCAATTGATGAAGTTGAAGGTTGATAACCCAGATCACAGTTCTCATCAGAATTCGAAGAATTTTCCATTTTCAGTGCCCCCCACCCTCTCTCTCTCTCTCTCTCTCTCTCTCTCTCTCTCTCTCTCTCTCTCTCTCTGTGTGTCAGAATAGGATGAGTTTTGGGTGCAACTCAAAATCTGCTGCATATATATAATGAAAAACGTTGCAGAATGATTCAACTTTTTCTAAGTTTGAACACTTAAAGAAATAGAGTCATTTTTAAAGACAAAAAAAAAAAAAAAAAAGAAAAAGAGTTGGAAAAACCCGGGAATGAAAAGTCATCTGGCTGGCTAGCTAGCTAGCACAGGTCTTTGTTATATCTGACCATTTGAATAATTCTACGTACTGAAAATGTGGGAAAGTGTCATTTAAAGCAATCTCAGAACGTGAAAAATTAAACTGTTTTTATTTGAAAATTCAAAGTTAACGGTTCTCTGAAAAGCAACGGTAAATTAAAAAAGCAATTATCCTTGTCACCTTTTTAACAACAACAACGTTTGAATTATTGATCGGCTTGCAGTTGAAGCAGCTGAGGACCGTTTGAAACAGTTACCTCCCTTCAATCAACTCATCTCTTTTTCCTCTTCGGGTCCAGTAGAGGATCAATCTTTTCTTTCCAAAAGAAGCTGCTTTCTTTGAACAAATTAACCCATCTCACCCTGATGATCATCAAGAAATTTCGGCCGTTTGATCAAAGAACCCCGGGTTTTCATGAAATCAAACAAGTCAGATTCAGTTGCTAAAATGGTTGCAACTCACTGTAGATCATATATATATTTGTATCGTGAATAAATTTTAATTTCATTGTCTTTTGAAAGGGTTGTGACCTAGCTAGACTTGAGTGGCATTAAGTGGAGTCATTCTGAGTCCTTGCTCAAGAGTCAATAGTACATGGCTTGTGTGTAGATATCATTGAACTCATTTAAAATTAATTAGGGACATCTCTGTTTGGAGGTTGATAATTAAAATATCATAAATTTTTATAAAATTTTAACTTTTTACATATTATACGAATTATAAGGGTAAAATTTATATTAATCTAATTTATATTGATTTTTTGCATTTCAAACATATATATATATATATATATATATATTATATAAAAAGATTAGACAATACTCCTTTCCAAACAAATATATAAGCAAAGGAAATCGAACAAAACGTGTTAGTATTTGGGTTGGATGCATTAATCAAGCTAGAATTAGGCAAATTTCCTTGCATTATTTTGGTGTGGATAGGTTTGTTGATTTATTTGGTAGAGTTTTGTTTTGTTTTTTATTTTCTCTTTGATTTTCTTTTTGGATTGCTTTTTCCCCTCTTCTCTTTTGTTCATTTTCACTAAGTTTTCTCGTCTTGATCTTCTCTATCTATCTTTCTCTATATATAAATATATTATAATAAGGAATGAAAAAGATGTAAAACTCATTGAAGTGCTCTTTTTAACTAATGTATACTTTCTTTTTCGCTTATCTTCTCTCAATTCTTACTTCTTAATTAGGTAATTTATTTTATTTTTAAATCTTATAGTTGACTATTAAGATGCTAAACAAGCATACAAATTAATTCAATAGAGTGAAGCAACTTTCCTTTTTTTTTTTTAACTATATTTTAAAAAATATATTAAGAGAAGTTGACGTGGATAACTATGTTAATTTTTAACTAGAATGACAACTGAAATAATTTCATTCCAAACTCATTGTATGACTACCATATCGGGTGCGACATACAATATGTTTTTTGCACATTTATTTAACTTGTATACAAAAACTAATCCAAAAAAAACTTGATGGTTGTAAGGAAATTTGAAGTAAAATGTACTCTTCAATCTTTGTCCAAATATCAATGTCAAGAGCTCCTGTGATGGTTGATGGGTTCACAAGAGGAAGGAGATCAACCAGAAAGCACGTGAAAACAATGCATATGATTAAAATCATTCAAAGGTCAGTTACACTACATATCCATATTACATTACAACCCAATGAATTAATTGCCTAGAATTGCTTATGTTTGTCTTCAGGGCTTGTGTTTTTATTGAAAAACAAGAACTTCCACCGAGGGGCTCTCCAGAGTTTCATGATTTTTCTGCACATTGATTGCCCTGATTCCTTTTCCTCTGCAACAAATGTTCTTTGGCCCGTTTGAGCTTCTTTCTGCAAATCATGGATGGTTATATATATATATTCTCGTTTTTCTAAAAGCTTGAATAGAAGTAGTACTAGAAAGAAACAAATAGATTTATTTATTTATTTATTTTATATAAGCGTTCTTACATTAGGGAAGAATTTGAGCCCGATTTTTATCTCTCCTTTGTAGGTATCATCTTCAAGCACTACATTGTATGGAGTAGGTCCTATTTCAAGAAATCCATTGTCATCTGCCTCCACAATCATCCCTTGGAGATCAACTCTGCATTGCCAAAGAACTAATTAAATTAACAATAACAGATAACAAGAATAATATTAGTTTGCCACAAGAATTTGACGAATGCAAATGGATTATTTCTATTAAATATATATATTGAGAGATATTAGATTATATCAACTAATTTCATTATTTCATCAAATTTTGTAATTGAATCCTTCAAAAGCTTCAAATCAGACGGTAGATAATCATCAGGAGGATTGTTTGACTAGACAGTACCATAGAAATCAAAGGGAAAAGGGAGGAGGAGGCTACAAGCTTTTATTACACAGACACCAATATACAAAATCTTGTCAAATCTCTCTTTAGAAATTACTTTTATGAGTCATATCAATACGAATATAATGTAAGCCAGGACAGAGGAGGGAAAATGGCTTTTACCCTCTGCATTCGTTCCCTCGACCACTAGTGGTGTTATTTATTTTCACAAAAGAAGTTTGTTTCCAAGTTAAAACAAGCAAGTAAGAGTGTGCTTGAAAGTTTTAAAGTATGTGTTCTGAGGTGTTTTTAAAGTATAAGTTCTTGATCCTCATTTCCCAGAGGAAAGGCAATGTTTTAGTTTAATTACTATGGATCTTTATCAACAGACAAAAATTCAGAAGTAATGTAAACATGATTCAAGTTAGAACAGCTTACATGGTCTGACCTACAAATCCACCATCAGTGCAATATTCCTTTCCCATGATGTTAAATTTAAGGTGAGTCAATTTTCCCCATTCAGAAGATAGAAATTTGAATGAGAATTTTTCATTCCAGCAAATTTCTTTGTGATTGCCTGAACCAGTGAATCCTGTAACTAGGATGATTAGAGCCTATTGAGATTGATTAAGAACAGGGAACATGAACAAAAAAGATCCACTAGAAGCGTACTCTTTGAAGTTTTGGTTCTTTGCACATGAGTTCCACATTCAACAATGACATAATAAGCTGGTCTTCCTGTGAAACAAAAGGTTGAATCCAATGAGTTAATAAGCTCCACTTGTGCAAGATGAAAGGAATACTATTCCAATTCAGAAAAAAAATGCTTTCTAAACCAAATGTTAATTGTAGGGATATGGCATCTACTATTGTCAACTAAGAAAGAGAGGAAAGCACCAATGACATTGGTGTGTCTTATGCCTTCAGCATTGATGACGAGTACTTCAAGGACCCATCCTTTCATGGTTAATTTTTTTTTTTAATAAGCTTATACGGAAAAGATCTCTACATATATGTTGGACCAAAGAAAATAACGATAAAATAAGTTACAAAAGTTAATAGAATTATTAAATTCAAGGCTTTAAATGAGTAATGAATCCCCCAGCAAGTATAACTGCATACATAATAAATAAAAAAGTTAATTACTTCGAAAGAAATTTTGATGAAAGAAAATTCCATATTCTCGTCAAGGCAGTGAAAGGGCTAGATTTTTCCCGATTCAACTAATATATGTATATTTTATCATAACTCCCGTTTAAAGTTAATAAAAAGATGAAAAATTGTTTACTATCTATTGTTTAAAACAAATAAGACTGAACTGTTCTTATTCAGGTCTTTCTTCCCCTTCAGTTTTTTAACACAATCAGATCTCTGGAGATTTTAAAAAATAACATACACAAAACGGCTAAGAAAGGATCAAGTACGGTATATCATTGACTGATCTAATGAGTTTCTTTTTCAGATATAAGACGTGTTGTATGAAAAAACCAACTAAAAATTAAAACAAAAGGATAACATAAATTCTGTTGAGAGAATAACTTACAGCAGTTAATCAATATGGTAGCATACATGTTATAAATTGGCTTCAAGCATGCTATATCCCATCTTCTTTCTCAATCCTTTCTTGTCTACCAATTCCCTTAGCCTCTCCACGTCTTCCCATCTACCCTGCTCTGCATACAAGTTCGACAAAACCACATGACAACTAGTATTTCGTGGGTCCAACCTAATAAGCTGTTCAACAACAAATTCTGCCACCTCGATAGACCCACGGGTTGATCTACAACCAGCAAGAAGTGCTCCCCAGATTCTTTTATCAGGCAGAATAGGCATATTATTCACAAATTCAAGAGCTTCTTCCACGTGTCCTTGACGACTGAGCAAATCAACCATGCAAGCATAGTGTGCAAGTTCTGGAGTAATACCATATATTTTTTCCATCGCATAAAACCAATTCCAGGCTTCATTCTCTAGTCCACAATGACTGCAAGCAGATAGAAGAGAAATAAATACAACCCCATTGGGTTTTATCCCACAATTCAACATTTTTGAGAAAGTCTCTAGAGCCTCATGTCCACACCCATTTATCCCGTAACCGTTGACCATTGAGCTCCAACATACAAGATCTTTGACAAGAATTTCATCAAAGACAGCCTTTCCTTGCCTTATGCTACCATATTTGCAATATAAATCAATCAACGCGGACACCAAATACGCATTGGATGAGTACCCAACTTTAGTCACATGTGCATGGATGCTCTTCCCTGGTCCTTGAACTCGCATAGAAGAGCAAGCTAGTAATAAACTCACGAAAGTGATCTCATTGGGCTTCTCATTTGTTGATTGCATCTTCTTGAATGTATCTAAAGCATTCAAAGGATGTCCACTTCGTGCATAGGCCGAGATCATGGCACTCCACGCGATAAGATCTTTCTGATGGATTTGATTAAATAAAATCCTACCCGACTCAATTTCACCAAATTTAGCATACATTTGGAGAAGTGCGGTCACAACTGAAACAAAACCCAAGAATCCACTTTTTAGAATATAGCCATGAAAACCTAAACAAAAATTAAGTTTTTCTAATTCAGCAGATGCTCCGATTGCATCCAGGATTATAACTTCATCTGGTTTGAAGCAACAAGATTGCATCTTGGAAAACATATTCAATGCCATTCTTGGGTACTCATTTTCAAGACAGCCACGAATCATGGTCCTCCAGGAGACGAGATCCTTTGGTTCAATTCTATCGAACACTTGAATCGAGGTCTCAAGGTATCCACATTTTGCATACATATCTACAAGTGAGTTTTGAACATTAGTAAGAGAATAAAACACTCTTTTGATGGAGAAACCATGTATTTGCCTGCCAAAGGACAAGGTGGCAAGAGCAGCACAAGCAGGCAGTATGCTTACAATGCTCACGTGTCTAGGTTGGACCCCATGACATTGCATTTCTCTGAAAATCTCAAATGCCTCAATGTATTGCCCATTCTTTGCACAAACCGAAAGCATTGCATTCCACAAGACCATATCTTTATCGGGTATCAATCCAAACAACTTCCACACAACTTCCACATCCCAAACAGAGTAAACACCTAGAAGGGCAGTCACAACCGGATTTTCTGATTCAAACCCCATTTTTATCAGCAAGCTATGAATTGTCCTCGTCAGATTCTTGAAACCCAATGCCCCGGCAGCGCGTATGATGCTTAAAACTGTCACATAGTTTGGTCTTTGCTCTTTCAAAAACATAGTTTTGAACAACCCAATTGCCTCTTCTGGGTTATCTCTCCTCACCAAACTGGAGATCTTCGAAGTCCAAGATATAACATCTCCAGTTTTATCAAAATATTCAATTGGGTCTTCGATATACCCAGGGCTCTTGGAAAATCTACTCTGTGGCAAACAATTTATCGAGTTCCGCATAAAAGGGTATCTCTGAGTTGTTTCTTCGAACAGTTTGTATGCGTTCCGAAAACGACGATCCATCTACTACACTGAGAAGAATAATGTTGCGTATGTACAATTTTATGCAGATATATAGAGGAAAACGAGGTTTTACCGTTGTGTACCGGATAAAAAGTAACATCATAATCAACAACAGAGAAAGCTCATGAGGGAGAGAGGAGAGAGAGAGTCTCCCGGGACACAAAAAGATTCTTGTCGTTCAGCTATTATGTAACGGCGTCGTAAGGTTCCACAGCTACCGTGGGAGAGAGTGCACCCAACTCACTAAGCCGAAGATCAAGGTCTGTTTGGTTGGAGAGGACAAAATAAAGAATAAAGAGAGCCTTGCGTCAGATTGGACGAGTTCTTAAATTTGAGAAATTTATTTTTATTTTTTATTTTTTTTTAGGGTTACAATGGAGAGAGAAAAATAGAGAACCAAACTTGGAATGGAAAATTTTTGGCGACCTTTTACGGTGCATGAAGTAACTGGGGCGTCCCAATTTGTCCAAACGCACGAGTTTCTATGTAAATGTAGCGTATGCCTACGTATACATAATACATTTATATTATTATAATAAAGAAATACATAAAGAATAGTCCGTGAAGTTTTAAAATTAATTAAGCTAATTATTTGGCGTAATTTTTTATTAATATCCTTTACCTGCCAATAGTTACCTACAATTTGAACCATGTGTATAAATAATTTTTGGATTTTTATATTTATTTAAGTAATTTATTTTAAAAATTTTTTCAAATGTCATTTAACTACTCACGAGCAAACAAGTAACACCATTTGATCATATAAGTTGCCTGCATTCATTTAAGGAGATCTCTGTTTTGAGAGTAACGAATGGTGAATTTTACTTGGATAATTTTTATTCTCCATTACATCAGTTTTGATGATAGAGTTAGCGAGTAACAATTATTCTGATTTAATAATTACCTTTATATGGGGGTAAATTTTTACTCTAGAGATAGGTGGATAATCGAGAGTAATAAAAAAATTTTATCCTTTTCTCATTACTTCCGTAAAATGTTTCTTTACCCCGTGTAAAACCTTAAGTAACATTCTCCTATAAATAATTATAATAATAATTATAAAATAATAATTTGTTTAATCAAATTAAAATTAATTAATTATTAAATTATTTTATCCAAATAATATCTAATGAATAATAATTTATTATTAAAATAATTTATTTTATTTTATTAAAATAATGCTTTTGAAATATCAATTTATGACTAAAATTATTCATTTTCTCAAATTAATGTTTAATAAATAATAATGACTTATTAAAATAATTTATTTTGTTAAAATATTTTATTAAATGAAAATTATTTCTTATAAATAATAATTTACTAGATTATATTTTGTATTAATATAATTTATTAAAATTAATAATTTATTTAAATAAACTAAAATTATTTGTTTTATTAAATTATTTTATCAAAATAAAACTAATTTTAAACAAAAAATAATTAACAATTAAAATTAATTACTAATGAAATATTAATCTATGATAAAATTATTTTTTATAATTAATATTTTTATTTAAAAGTATATATTTTAATAATATATTTTTTATTAAAATCAATTATTATTAAAATAAAAATGATTATGATGATTCATTTTATTGTAATATTTTATTAAAATTAAACATTATTTTTATCCTTGGTTAATTTATCCTCATTTCAAATTAATTTTTACTCTTTTAAAATTTTTAGCATTCCAAAATAATATAATTATTATTAGGTAATATTTATTTTCTCATTCTAAACATAAACACCACAAACTTGTTACCCTAGTAACCATTATCAGGGTAACAATTACCTCGTAATCTTTTACCTCAAATTTTACACCCCATACCAAACATGTCTAAGAATATCTGTAGATAAATCAAGAGTCTAGCTAGCCAGTTTGAAAAAAATATATAAATATAAAATAAAATGAAATAAAAATAAAAATCAAGAGTATAGCTTTGGTTGTTCCATGAAAAAAAATTGCTTAAGAGGATTATAGGATTAGTTTGGTTAATGAAAAGTTGATTTTATTTTTTATATCTTTTTTTTGGGTCTTATATGACTTTTTTTTTATCAAAATTTAATTATTTTTTTAAAAGCATGTTTGTTTGGATAAAAATTATTTGTTTGGGTAAAAAAAAGTTATTTTTTTTTTATTTTTTAGCTTTTACATAAAAGGATATAATTTTTTTACAATTTTATTTTTTACAAATATAATTAATATGTCTAAAAGTTACAACTTCTAAAAAAAAAAATTAATTTTTAGTAAAAAAATCATAAAAGACAAAAAAAAAAAAAAAAAACTAAAAAAAAAGAGGATAACTTTATTATTTGAATTACTTATTTTCTTTCGAAGAAGGTAAACAGTGGAACAATGAATATAATTTATGCCATTAAAATTTAAATAATTAGAACCCATTTGACAAAACTGCCTAACTTTTAATTTTTATGCTTAATTTTCGGTCTCTGACTATTTCTGTGTTAATGATTATTTATATCCTAGCCTTTGAAAAATAAATATTGGGTGTTGCCGAACTGTACGTGCTTAATAACAAAGTATTGGACTGGTCATTGTTTTCTTTCGTAAAATAAATAAATAAATAAAAATTAAAAATATATATGTTTATGGACCACTGCATATGAAGTACGTCCATGTGATCAGGAAAACCTTAGTTTTTTGCCTCTTGCTTCTCCGTGCAATAGCAAAGTGACGGGTCAAACTTTCCTTACATTTGACCTTCTCATAATTAATTAATTACAAGTGAATGCCATCTCCCCCTGTTCATTCATTCATACCCATATGGCGGCCTAGCACAATCAATGAGTTGAGTTCATATTAGTTACCAAGACTTTTAAAATCAAAATTGTCTGTACGTGAATTCTGCCATAGCCGTCCTTTTCACTTAAAGAGGAATAGACATTTGCAAATGGACCCGCAAGTAGATTTATATATATATATATATTTATATAGTTTTATTTGTATGCATTTGCTATAAAGTAATCTAGTAGCAGAAATCTACAGCAATGGAATCACACACGCACGCACATATATATATATATATATATATATATGTCCGTATGTATGGAGTTTGCACAAATATATCTATACGTTTCCTTTCCTTCCTTCTTGAGATTAAAAACCAAACAGCCGTCTATTTATTAATAGCGATCCAAACCTAAATGGACAAACCGAACCTTTTGTGTAGATTCTAGAAAATGGTGTTTAAATCTCAGACATCCATGCAGCCACCCGTTTTGGACATTTCTCTTCCGCTGGATTCTTCTTCTCTTTCCTCCCTTGCCGAAGCCTGCAGAGAGATGGGTTTCTTCTACATCACCAACCATGGAATCTCCAAAGACCTTTACTACAAAATCCGATCACTCTCAGAATACATCTTCAGCCTCCCTCCCGAGAAAAAGATTGAACTGGGTCCTCTCTCATCTGTAAGAACCTACACTCCTCATTACATAGCATCTCCTTTTTTCGAGAGCCTTAGAGTTTCTGGGCCTGACTTCACTAGCTCTGCTCAGAGTTCTGCGGATGTTCTCCTTGACCAGAACAACAATTCTCAATTCAGGTATTACATTTCGCTCCCTTATATATTCTCTTTTTCATTTTGGTTGAGAATTCTCTCACTAGAAAAAGGACCTTCGAAGCCAAATATTAAGCTGTGGCAATTGATACTAAAGCAGTAGTCAAGAACTCTATGTCTACTGCAGTTGGCTACGGTTATAATTTTATGGTAGCCATTGAATTTTTTTTTTTTTTTTGCTCTTCTTTTGATCAGTGAAATATTGCAAGAATATGGGGGCAAAATGACAGAGTTATCAAAGAAAATTGTGAAGATCTTGCTCATGATCTTGGGTGATGGTGTTGAAAGGAAGTACTATGATTCTGAGTTCAAGAATTGTCATGGGTATTTGAGGATAATAAACTACTCGCCCCCAGAAAGATTGGAAGGAGAGGTTGAGGGACTGGGGATGCATACTGATATGAGCTGTGTAACGGTTGTGTATCAAGATGAAATAGGAGGTCTCCAAGTGAGATCTAATGAGGGAAAATGGATTGACATTAGGCCATGCGAGGGCACTCTGGTGGTCAATATAGGTGATATGTTGCAGGCTTGGAGCAATGAAAACTTGAGATCATCAGCCCACCGAGTTGTCCTAAAGAAACTGGTGAATCGTTTTTCTCTAGCTTTTTTCTGGTGCTTCGAGGATGAGAAGGTGATCTTAGCGCCCGATGAAGCGTTGGGAGAAGGAAATGCTAGGATTTACAAGCCGTTTGTCTGCTCCGATTATTTGAGGTTCAGAGAGAGCAATGAAAGAGGCAAGTTTGAGAAAGTTGGCTTCACAGTTAAGGATTTTGCAGGGATTTGATGGGTGTTTATGTCTCTGTTGTTGTAGAATAAGATTCCGAAACTGGGATTTGTGTTGAGCACCGTGAAGAAGGTTTCTTGTGATTGTTATATATCGTAGGGCATATGTGATCTTACTGCTGTATATTATGGTGTTTGGATGGGATTAAAATTGGAAGGGAAATAGGGTGGGATTAGAGCTGGGGCAGTTGAGTATGGAGAGGTTTGACCTGTTTGTAGTTAATGGTTGATGATAACAAAAATGTTGTCCAGTTGGAATTCCAACTTCCAACTTAATCATTAATTTGTGAAGGTTATTATTGCTGTCTCTTGTGCATGTATGGTGAATTTATTGTGGATATATACAATACCAGCGAACTCTAGAAGCATAAATAAATTTCCGCTCTCTTTCTCTCTCTCTCTCTATCTCTCTCTTCCCTTCGCTTTTGTTCTTTGGTCATTTATGATGAAAAAGAAAATAAAAGTTCAATATATTGTTAGGAAAAATAGAAAATGCCAAAAAAAAAAAAAAAACTTGATGTAGTAGGCGAGTCTTCTACGCACGTATTTACCAAAAAAAAAAAAAAAAAGTCTTCTACACACGCAGGGTTTGAAGATGTGCAATATGCACAATCTTGTCGTTTGTATTGAAAAAATTATTTTTGAGTGTCTACCTATTTTCCTTTCTTTTTTTAGTCTAACCAAATAAGGACACATTTTTTTTTTAAATAAAATAGAATGCTTTCATTAGGAATTCTCTCACAAGAAACATAGAATGAATCATTTTGATGCAGGATAAGCAACTTGGACTAGTTGGAGTACTGTTTTATTTTGATTCAGACAGTTATAAGTATTTTAGTAATTTATCTAAACGTACTGAAGTTGCCAAGATGTCAATTTGAGTAGAATCTTTTTATTGTAATATAATCAATTTTCATGATCTTTGGTTGTGACACATGTTTTGCAGCAATCAAATTTCGTCATTCAAGGCTTAAGAGTACTTGGGATCCTAGAACAATCCAAGGCTAGAATCTCCAATGAACCCTAGTGCCATGAACGGGGCTTCAATGACCAAAACCTCCAAATCAAGATACTTGGAACACCAATGATCCAGCCTCCACAAATCAAGTAATCGCAACCAATGAGTAGTTGTTGACACTTGGTATCCCTTACCTAGCCTTGCTTAGGGACCATTCATGAGGGTTGTGAACCGGAGGCATGAGCAAGGAAACGTTAAGGATCCATCAAAGTGTGTGTGCGAGTGAGAGAGAGAGAGAGAGAACCCTACTTACTTTATTAATTGCCTTCATCTACCACCGTCGGGTGTAAAAAAAATTAAGAAAGCAGAGTTATTTGTTAATCTCCTCGAATAATTATTTCATCATGTACATATCTTTATATAGGATACAATACAACCAAAAGATAAGTACTACACTCTCAAAAGATAAACTAAGGTTGTTGTATAAAAAATGGGATCGATTTGAGTGGGCCAAGATTGTTGAGATTGTTTCATGAAGAGGAAATTTATTGACATGTGTCTCTGACCAAGTATTCTTCTACTGATGTGTTATTACTCTCCCTCAAACTTGGCATGGGAGTAATCAAGAGACCAAGTTTGCTTGTAAGATCAGCAAAAATTTTACAAGATAGCGGTTTTGTGAAGATGTCAGCAAGCTGTCTACCGAAAGGAACAAATCTGGTCATAAGAGTACCAAGGGCAACCTTCTCATGGACAAAGTGATAATCAATGGCAATGTGTTTGGAGCGAAGCATGAAACACTGGATTAATAGACATGTGAAGCGCTGAAAGATTGTCACAAAAGAGAATTTGCAGTTTGTCCTAATAAATGCTAATGTCACAAAAGATAAATGAGAGCCATGTAAACTCGACTATTGTAGACGCCATTGCTTGATTTTCAACTTCGGCACTGGATTTTGATACGGTAGGCTACTTTTTTACACTCCAAGAAATACAATTCGAGCCTAAGAATGTGCAATATCTAGTAGTAGAATGACTTGTAGATGGACAAACAGCCTAGTCGACATCAGAAAAAGCAAATAAATCAAGGCTGCTCTGTTTTAGGATTCGAAGGCCCATAAAGATCGTCCCCTTGAGATAATAATGAATGCGTTTAACCATTTTAAAGTGTCCATACGTGGGGGCATGCATGTGCTAACACACGGTATTAACAGCTTAGTAGACATCAGGTCGAGTTAGACTAAGATACTGAAAAGTACCAACAATCCTTTGATATTTGGTGATATCAGGATAAGGGACATTGCTGTTTGCAATATGTGTTGATTTTGAAGCCATAGGAGTGGCAATAGGCTTACAATCAGCCATATTTGTGCGATGAAGTAAATCAGCAATATATTAGGACTGAGAAAGGAAAATGCCACCATTTTATGACTGAACCTGCACACCCAAAAAAAAATTCAATATGCCAAGGTCTTTTGTGGAAAATTCAGCTCCCAATTGAGTAATGAATGCATCTAATAAAGTAGATGTGTTGCTGGCAAGAATGATGTCATCAACGTAAACAAGCAAGACTATGATACGAACACCATCTTTGAACACAAAAAGAGAGAAATTGTAACGACCCGCATTCATATAGTACAATATTGTCCGTTTTGGACTTGGTAAACTATTTCCCAAGAGGTCACCCATCCTAGTATTACTCCTACTGGAGCACGCTTAACCCTGGAGTTCCCACTAAACCCAGTGTCCTCACGGCTTTAAAACGCGTTGTACTATTATGGATATCGAATATTACATATATGACAATTCCTTCCACGACCCAGGCGATGTGGGATGGGAGGTATTACTTCTCTGCTTCACCTCCCGTTTCACTCTCCCGCAGCCAGAGTCCCTCACGGGCAGGTCCCTCACAGAAATAAGATAGGCTACAACGAAAACCGTACTTAATTAGAAATGAGCTAAAGCGATCAAACCAAGCTTGCGAAGCTTGTTTTAAGCCATATAAGGCACGATGTAATTGACAGACATAGTTGGGCATATGATTATCAGTGAACCCGGGTGGTTGTTTTCTAAAGACTGTTGTATTAAGATGCCCATGAAGGGAAACATTCTTGACACTTAGTTGGCGGAGACTCCATCCTTTAATAGTAGCTATAGTGAGAATCAGATGAATGGTGGTAGGCTTGATGACAGGATTGAATGTCTCGGTGAAATCAATATATTCTTGTTGATTATAGCCTTTTGCGACAAGGCGAGCTTTCAAACGATCTAAAGAACTATTAGACTTGAGTTTTGATTTAAAAACCCATCGACACCCAATTACATTCATGTCTGGCTGTCTTGGTATAAGAACCCACGTTTTATTATGATGTAAGGCTTGCATTTCATAAACCATAGCTGCATACCAATTGAGATGATTTAAGGCACTTTTCGTGGTTTTTGGTTTAGGAGGAATAGATGGAGTAGTCATTGTGAGGGCACATTTGGGGTTGGGTTTGATGATATCGGCCTGAGATCGAGTGGTCATGGAGTGTGTGGCTTGAGGTGAGGAAGATAGTTCTGGTTGAGCAAGAGGCGGATACTGAACAGGATTCGAAAATTGGATTGGAGAATAAATTCATTTGGAAAATCGATTTGATGTGGAGGTAAGTTTGAAGCATGTGTAGAAAGTTACGTGGATTAAAAAGACATACAAGATTTTTATCAAGAGATAGTGACAAAGTAACTGTAGGTGGGATAGATGGCATTGAAAAAACAAGGAATACCCAGTTAGTGAGAGAGGTATTGTCAAGAGGAAGAGACAACGACGATGGATTAAACAAAAAAGTATTTTCATCAAACACCACGTGTCGGGAGATGTAAACACAACCTGTTAGAAGATATAGACAACGGTATCATTTACATTTATCACTATACCCATAAAAATACAAGGTAGGGATCGGGGTTCAAGTTTATTTTTTGTGTATGGGTGAAGGTATGGATAGCATTGACAGCCAAAAACACGTAGGAAGTCATAGGTGAGTTGTTTTTTATAGAGAAGATGGTAGGGTGTGTTCATGTCAAGAGAAGATGAAGGTAAGCGGTTTATGAGAAATGTGGAAGTGAGAAAAACTTCAACCTAAAATTTCTTAGGAATGGAAGCATGAAACATCATAGCAACCCCAAGTTCAACCACATGACGACGTTTTTGTTCTGCCACACTATTTTGCTTTGGAGTTGCAGGACATAATAGTTAATGGATGATGTCTTTATGAAGCAAATGATCAATAAATTCTTGCTTTGTAAATTCTCAACCATTGTCAGAATGAAAATTTTGAATTTCTCGCTAAAATTGTTTCTCAACCATAGCTTGAAATGTAAGAAATATTTTATAAAAATTTGATTTCTGTTTAAGAGGATAAATCCATGAGAAGCAAGAAAAATCATCGACAAATAGTGCATAACAATGAAAGCCTTGATTTGACAAAATAGGCGTTGGATCCCATAAATCACAATGTATCTTATCAAGTGGCACACATGTCCTATCACTGAAAGGAAAAAATGGAAGCTTAGAGCTTTTGCTTAATGCACAACTCTAACAGAGACCAGAGGTCTTTTTATTTATTGAAATAAATTTATTGTGCTACAGAAATTTTAGAACTCGTGACTGTGGATGTCCTAGCCGTCCATGCCAAGTATCTTCATCTACTACTCGAAATCTGTTTGAGAAAAAAGCTTTAACTATGGCATTTTCCAAGACATATAGTCCATCTTTTTAATTCACTGTTGCCATCACTTGATGTGTCGTTTGGTCCTTAATAACAAAACCATGATCATTAAATAACACATAGCAGGAATAGTCACATATGAGTTGAGAAACAGAGATTAAATTTTTTTTCATGTTAAGAACAACAAGCACATTATTCAATGATAAGCCTGAGTCTTTAGAAAAAATATTTGCTTGGCCAATGTGTGAAATGGGTAACCTTTTACCATTACCAACCATGACAGAATCAGATCCCAAATATGGCTTTAAATGGGAGAGTGTACCAGGATTATTAGTAATATAGGCAGTAGCACTAGTATCTGGAAGCCATTCACCTGCATCAGAGGGGCGGAGATGGGGAGCTGCTAGAGCTTGAGGAATCTGATCATCTTGGTAGTTATTGTCAAAACAATGCCGACAATTAAGAGCATTATGTCCTTTCTTCTTGCAAATTTGGCACTGAACAATGTGAAGAAGATTGCGACCGGATGAAGAAGATTTTGTTAGTTGTTTGGGTGGTTGAGAATTGCAAGAAGTATAGTTGGGTCGTGAATTACATTGGGCAAAACTTGGTCACGTGAAGTGAAAGACCCACGCTTGTTTTGATTACAAGAGGTAGAGTGTTCCCTAACAAATGCTAAGGCAGGATTTGGATGTTCAGATATCGTAGGCTTATTTCGCAATTCATGGCTATGCAATAAGGGAATTAAATCATTATTTATCAAATTTCAATTGTTTTTAGATTGGCCTTATCAATTTTTTAAACATGCCCTATCGAATATTCTGCCATAAAATTTTTAGTTCCAGTCATACCCCCACACATTATCTTTTCTATCTCTGCTACTGATTATAAATATCACATTTTGTTCCTAATTTGTGTATACAATCATTCATCTGTCTACTAGACATTCAAACACTAAGGCTCATACTTCCCTAACACTGAGGCTCCCATGAAAGGCTGTTAAGCCAGCCAAAGGATCCTCTGGCTCTTGCCTCACCTCTACACGCAAAAGTACTCTAATTTGATATTTTTACTAATTTTAATAATTTTCGATTTGGTAGTTACTGCTAAAATATAAGTCAGTATTGGTGACCCCCAATTTTGTACTAATTTTGTTATTTATTTATTTATTTCTTTATTTTTTCATATATAATTCTACAATCATTTCATATTTATCATTTTTGATAAATCTAGGTATATTATAATTTCCCACTCAACTATTAGGGTTTTAAGTTATTTTCTTCATAAACGCATCGTAGCAATTGGGTATCCTAATTTGAATAATATTATTAATATTTTAAGAATTAGTTATTTATTCTCTAGTGAAGTTCATAATTTTGTGTGTAAATTTTCAATCCACTAACACAATAACCAGTAACGCTTTATCTTACTTTAACCATATCAAACTCATGATGTACCTGAGAGATCTCCCAAAGGAAGGACTCACGAGTGGTGGGGTCACCAAATATTCTTAAAAGATGGGAACAAGACGAGGTGGTCCTTAATTATGATGTGTGTGGATTTATTTTTGCTCTTTTCTGCAATTATTTTGTGATCTGTATTTATCAAATGGATCATGTACTTAAACTAGTGGTGTTTGAAGGCCAAATTTTAAAATTTTAAAACATATTTTTAAGAGAAAATGTTATTCCTTCAAAAAAAAAAAAATATCAGAACACAGGAACGGATCTATGAATTTTGTTGAGTGGGGGGCAAATTTTAAAAAAAAGTAAATATTAAAAATTTTTAAATTACAACCAAATTTCAGTGAGATCAATTTATATACTTATATATTAAAAGAATAAAAAATTTATACAAAATATATATAAAATATACAAACTTATAGCAGTCAGTGAAGGCAACTGTCCCACTTGCCCCTTCATGGATCCGCCTCTGCTAAAACACTATTAATGATAGTTTTATAATCAAATTGTATTTTAATAAATGTTTTTATATAAATTAAGAAGTCGTTTGGCACCAAAAAATAAAAAATAAAACTTTATATCTATGAGTAACGCGTAGTACTTCACATGGTTAGTTTAGTTTGGGTATTTGACCAAAAAAATTATAAAAATAGAAAAAAATTGAAAAAGATTAATAAAAGTTTGAGAAAGTTTATAAAAATTAGAAAAAAAAGTTAGAAAAATATGGTAAAAGTTGATTTTGGGTATAGGTAATATATTTAGTATTTAGAACTATGGCTCTCTTTGAAGTAACAAAAAATTATGAGAAACAGTAAAAAATACTGAAAAACTCTAAAAGTTATTCATTTTTTACTTCATTGCACGAATTACAAACTCAGAACTTATCTCACTTTTTCTCACTCCAAATGCACCATATATTGTGCTTGGAGAAGAAAGTTAGAGAAAATTGGTAAAAATTTATTTTTTATTTTATTTTATTATTAATTAATTTTTTTTTTTTTTTTTTTTGGGTAAAAGGTGAGCCAAACGGCCTCAAAGTCATTAGCCAAGCACGGCCTAACATTGTGATGCATGTGGAGACCCTTGGCACCCATCACATCACATGTCCATAGCTTAATTAATTGGGGGATTTCATCATATACATGAATTAATGCTGTGTCTACAAGATAATAAAGATTGGGCTGGGGCTCTTTTGTGGGCGCATGCCATTATCGCTTGAATAATTAGTTGAAATCACATTAAACAAATGGATAAAGTTGGCCTACTTGCTTCTGTTTTACAAAGCATTTTAATTAAAACTCTCCAAACTTGATGATCCATCATTAATTTCTAATGGAGACAGCCACCTGAAAAAGGCACTTTAATCACCATTTTTAAATTAATTTCCAGCCATGATTATTGATTAAGCAGCAATTTTATGCCTCCAAACGCGACCTTAACGATGTATGATCTGCCCAAGTGTGGGGGCAGTCCATACGGGTTGAGCCACCTAAGCTACCAGATGATTAAACCAACTATAGATAAATTAATTAGGATAAATGGCACTTTGGTGCAATAATTTAAAATTCTAAACCTTTAATTATTATTACAATTAAAAGATTAGACGTTGTGGGGACCGTCCAAGTAAGCGAAAGTGGAAAGTCAAACACAGAGATAGACAAATCAAGGGCGAAGACATATTCCCCGAGGTGCTGCCAATGGCAAGATCAAAGGAGAAAGTTAACGCCTTCTCCAGCTCTCTCCCCTAAGAATCATTCCCTTTTCCAGAAAGAGACGTGATCGATCAAACCACAATAAAGAGAAGAGTACACAACAGCAAGAGGCCAGCAACAATTAATCTGTGGCAGTCTTATGTATACTCTTGGGTACAATCTGCTACCCGAATACCAATCGTGCTACGCCCGTGAGGCACAGTCTTATGTATACTCATACTTTGTTCTTTTTAACTTTTCTTTCAATCTTAACATTTGAAAACTCTAATACGAACTTAGTATAATACGTCTCAAATATACCGGCCACAAAACCTAAGATGAATTGAACTTTATATAGCCACAAAAACCTAGACGAATTAGGTTTCAAAAATTATACCCCAAACACACAAGTCGCGAACCCCTAAATAAATTGAACTTTGTATAAGTCACAAAACCCCAGAAAAATTAGGCTTCAAAAATGCAATTCAAAAAATTGCCACGCCAACACAAGAGCCGTCTTCCTGCCGGCTTTCAGCTTTTGAAGAAAAGGCCTTTTTGGCATTGCCAAAATTCCACAAACAATCTCTGTATTTTTTCGCGAATCAGATCGAGCTTCCTGCTCCGCTCTCTTCCACAAAGCGACAATCTATATTGTTCTGCCGTACTGCAAAGCAAGCCCCACCTGAACGGACAAATGCCTTCACTTCACTTTGCTCAAGCATTTACGCTTTTCCAATGCCTAAGCGTAACAAATATGATTTATAGCTCTTTAACTCTTTCCAAAACAATTTAGGAATTATTAGAGTTTGTCTCTCCCTAGTAAAATTTTAGTTTGTCTTTCTCCCTGGTAAAATTTGCCACAAATCAAGAAATGGAAACTCCAGAAGAGTTTGAAGCCTTGATAGAAACATTACATAAAGAGAAGGGGAAAAAAAATACCCATAAATCATAATGAAGTGAAATGTCACAAATACTGAAGAAAGAAATGATTTATTGACGTAACACTGAACACGGGGCACATAGTAGACAAATTACAATCAAAGTTATGGTTCTTTATCTCTTAAGTCACTGATCAAGTGGTAGGTCAGACAGACGCCACTAGCAGTGCTTGTTAACAACACAATTCCAAGAAAATTCTATATCTTGGGAGATTCTACAAATAGAAGTTGATAATTTGCAGCCTTTTGTTCTCAACACTTACCAGCAATGGTTGAAAGTGTTTGTTTGATCATCCTTGCTGATGCAACTGATGCTCCTCGAAACTGAAAGCAAAGTTTGAAGCATCAGAATTCCAAAACTGACGAAAGTGCAAATTTAGCACCAAAATTGAAGTAAAGATTCTAGTACTCTAACTGAGCCAAGTAGTAGGTTATTCAACCTTGGCTTGAAAACTTTATCAAGCTTCAAAATGTGTTCAAACTTGGCTTCTTAAATCTTTCGAGTGGATCTTGAACGAGATTTAATGGAGGTGATTTTGATTAGCTTGATTATTTTATATAAACTTAAGTTTATCAAACCGACCTCAAGCTTTAGCTCAGTACATAAACAAGTTTCAAATTCATGCCTCATTTAGGCTGAACTCGAGAAATTTGGTTCGTTTTATATAGCCTTTAGTAGGAATGGCTTCTAATGACAACTATGAAATTGGAGAAAGTCTACAATGCAGCAATTAAAATTTTAAAAAATAGTACAAACCTTAGAGTGGAGGGTTACTGTGAGAATGCCATCATTGGTTGATGATTGAATTGTGTGAGCATCTAAATTGAGATTGTTCATAGCATCTATGATATCAAGCAACAAATATTCCCTCCAAGTACATCTCATCTCAATCAGAACTTCCTGCTCTCTTATCTTGACTTTCATGTCTAACACTGGCCCATCTGTAGGAACAGCACCGCTGAGTTCAATGTCTTCATCAACATCACAAGCCTTCCTCTTGTTTATTGTGTGTTTCTTGCCATTGTCAATTCTTCCATTTTCGTAGTTTTCCGATGTCCGCTCTACCACATCTGGGTATTTTCTTCTACCTTTTGATTCATAGTCAGCTAAGTCAATGCAAGATTCTAATTCTTCTATCCTTGCCTTGAGCACTTTCAGGTATTCTATTGTGTCGCCTAGGATTGATGGTTTATCGATCTGCATAAACATGAGGAATAAGAGTAAAGACATAATGACATTCTCTCTGTTTGATAGTATCTTACTATCTTTCATTTAATAACAAAGACACCGTGACCAAGAAAAGTTGAAAATCTAGTTTTAACGGAAAATTGAAGTTTTTTTTCCTCTTGCAGAGCTAACTTGAAAGTTGTCTATAATTCATGACACTAAAGACTTTAAGAATTTTGCCAAAATGCAAGCACAATAGAAAATTTTAATTTCCATCACTTGTATGGTAACATATTTTCCAATGGATGGCAGTCAAATTACCTTGCTGATAGAAGGAACCATTGATTTGAGGACCAAAAACTTCTCATTCTCCATTTGCTTATCTGGCAAAGCATGTTTAATGCAGAACTCATTAAACTCTGGTTTCAAGAGCCAATCTTCTCTGCTATTTTCTTGTCCGGGCTTAAGTAAGCAACTGCCATGCATTGAAGGGACATTAAATAAAATCTTTTTTAACATCTTCTGCTGCGTCTGTGGCCTATCAATCTTCATAATTTCTCCTTTCTTCCAACTCATAAAGCTGGACTTGAAATTACAGCTTCGGAAGCAAAGGCTGTCAAGTAATGGATAAGATTTTCTCAGAACAGCAGATAGAGTTCTTTTGTAGTGCAAGTCATCATCGGCTCCAATGTCCAAAGAGCCGAATTTCGCATGATTGCATTCTTGAAGTTCTTTCAAACTATTGTTATTCAAATTGCCAGTCTTGGGAGGAGAGAGAACCTTTTCTTGATTCACAAAAACTTGAGATATGCAGTCACTAGAATTCATAGAATCTTGAACACCATTACTAACATCATCATACATGAATTGCCAGCTCTGAACTTGAGAAGTTCCGTCTTTTATACCTTCAAGCAAGAAGGAGTCATCTTCCTGGTGATTGTGTTCACACCCATTTGAACAATCATCCGGAGAACCCATAGAGAAATCATCCTGGATATTTCCCTCTATTTCATTGGGTCCCTCTTGATCAAATTTGACATCTTCTGTGTGGGAACAGAAATTCTCCAATGCCAGTGTGTCTACTATCTCATGACCAACCTTGGCATGCATGTAGTCAGCGTCATCGTCTCTGTAGCGAGGAGCAGAAGAAGATTTCTCATAGCAAGCGGGCTTTGATAATTCCAATAAAGCTGTCTTGATATGCTGAATGAGGCAATGGTCCTCCAATACCTTAACGAAAATGTACAGAACTGTTTATTCTTGGATAATTTGCACAGCTTCAAAAATCTGTCTCAAATCTAATTTTGGAACAGAAATTACCAGCTCAGTAATGCCCAGCTCAATGACACCGCCAAAATGGGGAAAACAGATTACAGTCTGCCATAAGCAATGGTCATCACTGATATGTCAGTTTAAAATATTAATTTTCCAACATCAATGCATTATAACCACGAATACAGAGGACAGAATGCAGTACCTAATCAAGAAGTAAGATTTAGCAAACCACAAATAGTATTCAAGCCAAAGAAGCATTCTTTCATGGTTTGCTATAAGTTTTAAGGAATAATACAAAAGCAAGGGTGAAAAACAAATCCATTAGTGTGTGCAGAATGTTCTCTTTTATAAAAAGCTTTTGCATCTTCCTTAGTAGATCAAACTTCTATGGCCATAGACATGCTAGAGTGTGTGTGGTGTTTGTTCACTATTATATGATTCTTTAGACAATGAGATTGTTGTACCTGAATAGATGCACTCTGAGATCAATGCCAGTGCCAGTCCAATCATTTGGAAAAAAGGAAGAGAATCATACAGTTAGAGTTAGTCGGCGAACCCAAATGCTACACAATTTGACCAGTTTGAGAGTATATTGAACTAAATCTCATAGAACTTGTTAAGTAAACCAGCTGAAATGGAACCAATTCAGAAACATATGTCATCCCTGGAAGAACTGACCTTTGCAAGCAGAGAGCGAGAGAATACTTTGCTATCAGCACTGTGAGCATTGCATAACCAGATGGGTTGACCATTTGCTAATGCTCTTCCTGGCAAACTATACAACGATTTGGTGGAATTTTGACTATGGTCATAATAACATGGAATGAAAATACACAAAATTATAAAAAAAAAATCTTGGGATAAGTACCAATATTCATGGTAGCCATTTGGGCATACCATAAAAATTGAATGCTCCACTGTATTTGCATGTTAGTTTACTTCAACTTCACACTTAAAAAGGGGGGACAAAGCAAGAATATGCATCCACCATCACGAACAAAGGTAAAGGTTTAGAATTGCTCTCCTTGTTACAAATTCTAAAACCAATCCTATGATTAAGGTTCCTCTTTTCTGTTGTGGTTGTTTCTGTTTAATCTTGTAACGTTAAATGCTATATAAAACATTATTGGTCTTTTAAGAAGCCAGTGTTTCAGTGCAAATGAAATCTAGCGCAACTTGGAAAGAGAAAATTCAGATCAATAGAGGAGAGCTTGTACCCTTGGCCTGGGCTGAACACAAATGACATGCAAACTAAGTAATACCACTCAGCATTTGAAAGATCATCCGGAGACAATGCAGCAGAAGGCCTCTTCGCTTGTTGATCGGTTTCGCCCTCTAAAAGACACTCATAAAGCTCTCTAAGTTGCTCGCTCCTCTGCAAACCCATTTTATCTGCTTTAAATTCCATAGCCTGGACTGTCTTCCTGGTCCTAATGTCTCCATTGTAGTACCCGTCACCCCATTCCAGTAACCTTAATAATGTTACACAACCAAATTTTATCAGAGTAAGCCTGAGGAATGTTAATGCAAGGAAAGTAAGTGGACTGCATTAAGAAATAGAATGTTGCACATGAAAATTTGTTAATTTTAGTGTGAAGCTATTTTTCTTTCCATCCATCCCTTCCAGCATCTTCATCTTCAGCACAACTAGTTCCCTTTCCACTAAGTAATCCTTTTTTTTTCCCCAAATTACAATAAGAAACGCATTACTTACTAAGCAATGACAAAAATGCAAACATAAATGAAAGTATTTTAAATTCCTGCTCCGAAAACCTCTTGGTATATGAATTTCAAAAGTTAGTGGGGGGCTTGCTTATGATTGAGAAAAATATCCAAAATCTGGCAAAAATCAAAGGGGTAGTTATCCATAAACAACCATATAACTTAAAATGGAACTAGACTAGACATAATCCAATTTTCAGATTACCTAAACAGCCCCTCAAGTTGAAAGTGTATCCTCATTGTACAACTTTTTGCAGCAAAAAAGCAATGTAAAATTTTCTAGGAAAAACAAAGCCAATAACTTAGCAGGTCTTTTTGTTCATAGATGGAAGGTGCTTATTATGGCATAATTTTCACAACCATTTCAAGGAACTCAAACCATGTAGTTTTCATGCATTATGGATCATGCAATTTTCATGCATTATGGATCTGGAAATCTATGCAAAGCCAGAAATAGAAAGTAAATATAGAGAATGTATGATAACATATTACACACAGAAAAAAGTAATACTAAATACCCTTCTTCTCTGGTTGACAATTTCCAGAAAATAGCATAGCTCCACTGCACACTCCTAACCGCAACAGCGAGCTGCCTTCTCAGATTTTCTGGGACCCTATCTTCTTGGTTTTGCTCCCCACTAGCCATTGCTCAACACATAACCCTAAATCTAGTCATAAATCAAAAATAAAAAAAATAAAAGAGAAAAGTGAACCAAAAAGTTAAAAAAAAAAAAAAAAAAAAAACATACAAAAGAGGGGAAATTAAAAAAGGCTGTTTTAAGGAAAATTTTACTAGTTCTTAACACAACTTAAGCCCTACCAAAACAGGTTTTTGTGGGTTTAGGAGAGGGAATAAATAGCCATAAAGGGTTGTGGATGAGATTTCAGGGTGTAATAAAACAACAAAATATAACTCAATCGAACCAACTTGATTGAGCTTCAGCTTAGCTTTTGGTTGGAGTTGGTCTACCTCTGTGACAGAGATAGAAAATCATAGCTCTGGATGTTGGTTGGTTAGATGAGTCATCACCCACATGAAAGAAAGAAACCAGAGCAATCTTTGGGAAGAAAGTAGACTTGACAATTCAAACTTGCTAAAAGCACAGAAAAGAGCCTCACTTGAGATGGGTTTCTTCCTCCTTCACTTTAGCCACAAATCAATCTAAGATCGATCCTGCTTTTGAGTCCAAGAGAAGAATACCATTTGCCTTTTTCTTTTTTTTTTTTTTTTATTATCGTGGGGTTGTGAATACCATGGCAGAGAGCTAGAGACTAGTCCTACAAAACTACTGTAAATTTAACAGCTTTATAATAACTTTTCTTGTTTGGGAGCTCATAAAAGGATAAGCTTTTACCTGGAATTTTGGACACAGCTGGGCTGAATTGCTGAAACCCTTGGTCTCTCAAAAACCCAAATATAAGAATAAGAATCGACCCACATATATGTTTTTTCAAATTGAACACGTGTTTCAACGGGATTGGTTGAAAATATGTCCAGTCGGAAGGGAGAGAAAATTTATCCCCTATAAATTTCATTTTATATTTAAATTTGTATAAAATTATAAAAATTAATTTCTCATATTTTATATAATAGATAAAAATTTTAAATTTTATTATTTAATAATTCATATTTATAAGAATTTATAAAATTTTGTATCATTTTATTCTAACTCCAAGCAAAGTCATGCACTTCAGTCGTACAGCATCCAATCAACAACAGTCAACACTTTTTAAGTATTACGTATTGCGAAGAGGAGGCTGACATCCCACCCCTCACACTATTCATTGAATTAAATTGTGGCGATTTAGATATATTTAAATGTATTTTTTTAATTTAAAAAATACGTAAATAAATATGAATTATTAAATTTAATTCAATGATCCATGATTAATACCAAGTAGCGTTATTAGGGAGCGATGTTAACTCTTCCAAATTTAAATGATATCCGCGTTTGAAGTTCTAGTAAAAATTTTAAAAAAAAATTAAAAATTATTGTAAAGTTGATAAACAATAAGATTTGATTACAAATTAAAAATATTAAACTTTTTTTTAATATTATTGGTACGCAAACACTCTACCAATATTTTAACAATAAATTTTTGTTTATAATAATTACCAAAATAAATAAATAAATTTTTGTTTATAAATTCTAATAAAATAACATTTTACCATTTAGTTATTGAATAGTTGCTATTTAACTTTTTGCAATTAAGGTATTTTTTGCTTTTCCTTTTTATAGTTTTTAAGTGTAATTCTTCACCCTTCGTGGCTACAGCTGAAAAGCAAGTGCTTTGGCAAATTTAACAAAAATAAAATAACTCCGAGATAGAAAATAATCTTAACAAGTGACATGAAAAAAAAAATATGAGAATAAAATAAAATAAAATAAAAGCTTTCGAGTCTTGAGGCATAAAATTGTTATTTTAATTGATTACAAATTTAAATTTAAGATATAAATATTTTAAGTATTGCCTGTGAAATTATTTACAATTAATTTAGGTAAAAATGTGAATAGTTACACCTTAATCACAGCTATATGTAGATTGTTTAAAACTACAGGAAAGCCCGAGGACGGACCAAATAGAGGCAAAGTGAAAAGAGAAAACTACAATAGAATTCTATTGTTTTTTTTTTCTCCTATTTATCTAATGATTTCCTTTTTACTTATTGTTTTTATGCTTTTGTCATATTATTGTATTTTTACTTGGATAAATCTAAAAATTATAATTTTACTTCTACTAATTATAAATCTTAGTTTCGTCCCTAAAAAAACGTAATGGAAATAGTATTAAGGGCTTGTTTAGTGTACTAAAAAATATTAAAAAGTTTTAAATAAAAATTATAATTATCTATCAAACTTTCTCACCTCGACTATGTGAATTTATAAATATATATATATATATATATATATGTAAATTCTAACAAATTTCTATAAATTCCAACAAAGTATCTATAAATCTCAATAAAATTTTTATGAATTCTAATAATATTTCTACAAATCCCAATAACATTTTTATAAATTTCAAAAAGTTCTGATAGAAAAGTTAAGAAATTCTCACTGAAATCCCTTTGAACAGACAAAAATTCGTTCAAACTGTACTATTCATTTCTATTTTTTGTGGTTTATGATTTACACTCTAAACACAAAAAAGTAACTCAAGCCACATTTTATCTCAACTTTTATAACTCCAAACATCCCTTAAATATGGAATTAGAGTGGTTCTAAAATAATGTGTTATTTTAGAGCCTCTCTAAAATAATAATAGACCTCCCTAAACCCCTTAAATATAATGGAGGAATATAAATTACCCTTTGATTTTTTCACTTTTATTATCTAAAACGTTATAAACTAGTAATAATTGGTGTCTATGACACTCTAAACAAAATTCATATTAAGTATTTACATAGGTGAAATTTTAGACAAAAAGTTCAAATCGAAAAAAGTATAACAATTCATGAGTTTTAATTTATTTTCTAAAACTTTAGACCCTAGAGGTTATTACACGTGTTTTAATATCTCTCTCTCCAATTAATTTTTTATGAGCACTATAAAAGAAAGTACAAATTATAATACTTTAATTTGGAAGTTTCAACTTTCTAAAAATCATAATTGGGTGAAATTTAAGTAGATAGATTTGATTTGCGTATGATTTCCACTCTTAAAATATAGTGAAATTTAAAATGTTTAAATCGTTTTGTGAGATAGATGATAGTGAGGTCAACTAAAGTAAGAATTGATTGGGAAGTTAAAAATATAAAAATAATCTCAATCATTAAATGAAAAAAAAAGTAAAATAATTCTTAGTTGTTGAATTTTAATTTATAAAAGAAACATTTGCAAAAATCATCCGTTTTTTATTACATAAATGCGGGGTACTATATATTTTTTTTATGTTCTTTCTTTTCTGGGCCAAGGTGACATGAAAATCAGAACCAAGCATTGGATAAAAGCATATGAATTCATTTGGAAGATGCATGGTGAGTACAATTATTGAGGGGGGTAAAAGTTGGAGGGGGGAGAAAAAAGACATACACATATATATATATAAATAAATACAGCATACAATGTCAAATGTTTTAAAGGAAAGCATCGGATCCAGACAATAGAGGAGAGACAAGTTCCAGTGGAAATTTAATTTATCAAGAAGAGCTTTTAAAGCTCCTGTGGACCATTGGAATGCAATGAATGATAATGGGGCGCCACTGCATTATTTTGGAGTCGAGCCGATTGTGCAGGAAGATGAATGTCATCACCTCTTTGTCTTAGTCATAGCTTCCGTTTGAGAAAGCTTAGCTGCCTTTTCTCGATCTTTATCTATTCAGTTTTTTGATTTTTTTTTTTTAAGTGATTAAATTTATTCTTTTGAATTTTTTTTAAATTATAAAGGAAAAAAATGATAAATTAATAAAAAAAAAATTAAAAGGCTAGTTTTCCTTCTCTTCAGACACACCCAAAAAAAAAATAATAATAATAATAATAATAAAATAACAAACTTTTCACTTCCCAGACGGACGCTTATTTTAGTAGTGCTTTTTTTTAGCTTGTTTTTCCTATTGTCGTCTCATGTTTGGGCTCCAATGAAGCAAGGAATTAAAAAGATACTGCAAGGGATAAAAAAGCAGATAAGTAATTTTCAACAGGGTATTAATTTTGTTATATTGGTATCGATATGTCTTGACGTATTATTTCGAATTTATTGATATAAAATTATATTTTATTAAAAAAATATATTTACACAAAAAAATTAATGAATCACTCAAATAATTATAAATATAATTCAATTATAAAATAGAATTTGTAGGTGTATAATATGTTAATATTGATAAAAAAAAATGATTTATCATATTTTACATTTTATAAAGACAAGTAGTAAAATTAAAAAAAATTACTATTTAAAAAATTGGAAGAAATCAATAAAACGTTGGATAAGGAATGAATTTAAAAAAATAACAAAAATGCTGGGAAAGTCAAATGGGATTGAGATGTTCACGAGTTACCTTCATGTATGTATGGCATTAGAGTTTTTGAAGTTATGGGCGTTTGGAAACGAAATTTTTAGAAAAAAAAATATTATTTTTTTTTATTTTTGAGTGTTGTGGTAAACCATCAACTTTTATTATTTTTCTACTCTATTATAATAATTTCTGAATTTAAAAGTTACTAAACGTTGTTAAAAATTACTAAAAATTGTTAAAATTTATTAAAAATTATCAAAAATTTTACCAAACACCCAGAGATTGTTAAAAATTACTAAAAATTATTGCTTGTTTCACTAAATACACCAAAAATTATAACTAGTAACTTTTGGTCAAAAATTACTAAAAATTGTGTCTTTAAACACCTCCATAATTTCAACTCTTAAAATTAAATTTTAATTTTAAAATCTCCTGATATACATTATATATTACTTTAACGAGCTAAATGTGCTTGCATTTTTGTCAATGTTTCATGGAAAATGAAGACGAAATATGCTCCAACCTATGGGTAGGTAGGTAATAGGTGACTCATCACCATTCCTTCCTAATTTTCCACCGCTTAGTGCCTGTTTGAAATTTTACAAAATTTAAAAAAGATTTTATAATTTTTTATAAAATTAAAATTTTTCTTACATACTATAAATTTATAAAATTATAATTTTTATAAATTTGTGTTATTTTTTATAACTCCAAACACACTTTGGCATATATGCGTTTGCACGTACGTAAAATCTTTTTGGCTGGCTCTGGGGAGGTGTTAAAGGCATTTAAGGATGGTGGACCTACTCATCAGCAGGCAGCGACGAAGTTATCAAGGGCTCGGGTGGTGCCATAGCTTTCAGTTTGGGAAAATATTATTCTTTCAAATTTATACTATGTTCGACCTCCTTTAAAATTTAAAAAAATAATTAATTCCGATCAGAAAAACATTACTACTAATATATATAAATTTTTAAGTTAAAAAATTTTTAAACTATAGGCCAACTTTCTTAAAATTTAATTATTTTTTCTTAACTATTACAAATAATCTAAAATTTAGAAGTCAGATTGATTATATCATTTATACATATACATTAATTTTTTTATTTACTAAATATAATTTGTAATATTAGTTATAATTTTTCTAGGCTTAAATTCAAACAAAAAAATAAAATAAATTTTCGGCCTCTACACTAAAAATCCTGACTTTGTTATATATTTAATTATTAAAATATTTATTTTATTCAAATCAGAGTTGAGATCAATTCCAAGTAGCTACAATATGCTTGCAAACAGTTTAAACCCTAATATTTAATTAAAAATTTGTAAAACATCCGAAATTTATCAGAATTGGCAAAGGATGAAGGCAAAATTATGTAAATAAAAGAAGCTGAATCGATACAAAATTGTGATTTTTTATTTTAACGGCAATTGCCAAATCAATAATTATAAAAAATTAAAAAAAAAAAAAGAGTGTCAATGTGAAGCTCTAAACAAAGGCGATGTCCAATTTGGTAAAAATGCCTTCACCTCAAAATTTTACTGAGAATTAACGTATTGACGGTCCAAATCGGACACATGCAATTAAATTACCAAAATATTTCTAGGTGCTTGAATTAGTTAACATAATCTAAAATTGCACGCTTTATATCATAAATATAGAGAGCCATTCGACGGCATAGGAAGTCACTTTTAATTTTTTAATTTTTAAATTTTAATAATTATTTTTTGAAATTTTAACTATTTAATTAATTTTAATAAATATTTCTAAAATTTTTAAATTTTAATAAATATTTTCAAAATTTGACTACAATGGATACTTTTTTAAAATTTGAACCCAACAACCATATTTTTAAAATTGGGAGTGACATAGTAGAGAGATGATAGATAGAGAGCGTGTTTTTCATTTCCTGCATATTGGGAACCAAATATGTTATTAAGAATGAAATAGGGAAGGAGTACATGGGATATTGAAATCCCAATATGTTAATAAGAATGAAATAGGAAAATGGTACAGGAATAGGGACACTACTGGATAGGAATTGAGATAGAAAAATTGTCAGCAATATTCCAACACTTATTTATTTATTTATTTTTATGCAGCAAGGAAGATTATTTTACAATTTCTCCCCTCGGGCTCCATTTGACATCGATAACCATTAGCTAAGCTAAATGCTAGTTTTAACAGTGGTTTGTCAAATTTACCGTCTTACATTTTAACTTTTTTTTAAATGGTTAAAATGTCAAATTAATAAAAATTAAAAATCTACATCAAAAAAATCATTTTTTTTATTTTCCTAAACATAAAAATAACTAACTTATTTTCAACTAAATAATAGCTAGCTAAATAGTAACTAATTAAAAATAAATTAACCTAAAAATAAGTAAACTACTTTCTTTCCAAACCAAGCCTCGATCAAATATCCAAACATAGGGTACGTGAAACGAGAAAAGGAGCAAAGACAATTTATTAATAATTCTTGTTTGATTTCCCTTAAGGCCATTTATTAATTAAAAGACAATTCAGAAAGAGTTTGTCGTTATTGGTATTGGCAATTGCTGACAGTGATGGTTCAACTCATGTATAGTTTATTTCTTTATGTTCATACTGTTTGTAGATACTGGGAATATTGTTCCCAAAAAAAAAAAAAAAAGATACCGAGAATATATATATGTATGTAAGTATGTATGTATAATAGGGATTTGAATTTCCTTTCGAATTAAAGTTTTATCAAATTACACCTTAATTCATCAATTTGAAACTAATTACAAATTAACCCACCTTCCCATTTCATTTCAACTAGCGGTGGAACTTTTTACGGCATAGAGAATGTGTTGTCGCTGTCATGCCCCCCAAACATGACCCACCCGACCCGAGTTGAAGTTGACCTTTTCTTTATTTTATTCTTTCTTTCGGCTCTGGACCCAATTCGCCACAAACCCACTAAATGTCCCCCGATTTCACATCTTTTCTTTCCACCATTTTTTTTTTTAACTTTTTTCTTTCCTTGAATTATATTTGATAATACTTATATTTTTTGTTTTTATTTATATTTAATAATTTTTATTCTCTGTGTTTAATTTTTAACTGATATTTTTCTTCTTGAAATAAAAACCTAAAACGCATGCATTCGGTAATATAATTTTTTTTTACAATAATTAATTTTATCTCAATAGAATATTTAATTTACACAATTTAAGTTACTAAAATATATTTTATTTAACTAATATGTAATTATTATAAAATTAATTTGATTTAATTAAATAAATGTTTTTAATCATAAATTATTATTTTAATAGTAATTAATTTTAGTTTTAATAAAATAGATCATTTTAATTGCAAGTAAATTTTAATACAATAAATCATAGTAATATATTATTTATTAAAAATTAATTTAATAAATTATATGAATAAAATAAATTATTTTAGTAAGATGCAATAAAAATTAACAAAGTGTTTGTGAAAGAAAAAACTGTACGAAATATGTAATTTTTCTATTTACATTTTGGACCTAAATTTCTATTTTGAAAAAGAAAGAAAAACATATCTACTAAACATATTTTTACGGTTAATTTTTAAAAATTTATAAACATGAATAAAAAATAATCATACGCTTAGATAAATTATATTTAACGCTTCAAGACCAATTAATGCACCTTGAAAATCCTTCCCAAAATTTATTTACTTCAAAATTGGCAATGGAATTTAGTTCATGTGTTAAATAAATAAATATTGAAAAAGGGAAATTTTGAATTCAAGATATTTAGGCTTCGTTTGGAGCCTTAAAAAAACCCAAAAAAATTCAAAAGCTGACACAGCTGTCGCTGACACGGTCTGTCAAAATTTTGAAATGCCGTTGGAACGCACCACATATGCTCCGTTCCAACGGATTTTGCCAAAATTCAAATAAAAGTGATCTGACATGTATACAAAAAAATACACAAAACTCTAAAATTTTTTAAAATTTTTCACTAAAATTTTGACACGTGTCACTTTATATACTTTTTAACAATTTTATATCAAATCAAATATAAACATTCAACAATCATTACGCAATAATTACAAAATAAACTTTTGAAAACATTTGGAAACTTTTGGATTTAGTTGGGACTCCAAACGCACCCTTAGGGCTCATTTGATTTGATTTTCTATTTTTTGTTTTCTGTTTTTGCTTTATATTTTTTTTGTTTTGAACTCATTTTCTATTTTATACTTTTGAAAACAAAAAAAAAACTCAAAATATATTTAGTCATTTATGTTTTTAAAACTTATTTTAAAAAATAAAAAATGAGTTCGCACATAAAATGAAAAAAATAAAAAATTATTTTGAACGTTTGTAATTCAAAACAAAGAAAATTTAAAAATAATGAAAACAAAGTATTTCTTATTTTTTATTTTAAAATTTTTAAAATATAAAATAAAAACATAAAATTAAAAATAAAAAATAAATTAAATACCATCTTTTTTTTATTCGCCTGTTTTAATGTGTAATATTTTTAAAGTATAAATCGTTTTACTCATATTTTAAAAAAATATTCGACAACCTCAAGTTTTCAATGAATCTGACCCGAAAAAGAAACATGGAATTGGTATCTCTCGTCCTCTCTGGCATTTTGATTAGCCTGTCAGAAATTCTCATAGACAAAATGATGGCGGCTGGGATATTTAATAAATTAGCTATAATTACAGTAGTGGCTGTATCCCTCTTCAAGTTTGGACAACTTATGCCTCGTTTGGGGGAGCAGAATTAGCCCCAAAAAAAATTTAATTTTAAGTATTTTAGATATTTGATAAAGCACCAAAAGTTAGTGTTTTACTGACAAGTCAAGTTGCCAACGTACCAATTTTTGTCTATGTGATAAGAGGTATAATGGTTAACTTAAGTCAAAAGTTATCAAAAAATTTGCTAAACACACGGTCAAAAATTATTAAAATTTGTTAAAAGTTATCAAAAATTTTTATCAAACATTTGAAAGTATAAAAATTATTAAAAAATTTTACTTATTTTATCAAATATACTAAAAATTTTACTTGTCAAAAGTTACCCAAAAATTTTCAAAAATCATGACTTTTAAACGTAGACTAGACCATATTGAAAAACTTATGTAGAATTTGGTTTATTTTTCTATTTTTTATTTTTGTTTTATGTGTTAAAAATTTCAAAACAAGGAAATAGGAAATACTATGTTTTTCTTATTTTAAGATTTTTCTTATTTTGGGTTAAAAACTCTTAAAATAACTTTTTGTCATTTTTCATTACATGTGTAAATCTATTTTCTGCTTCGTAAAACAAATTTTGAAAATATAAGTAATCAAATAAGTTTTAAGCTGTTTTTCTTATTTTCAAAAACATAAAATGAAAAATGAATTCAAAACAAAAAATAAAAAATAAAAAAATAATCCAATTGACACCTTATATTTTTGTATTTTTTTCACTAATATGACCCGCAGTCATTTGTATATTAGAGACAAAATATTCATTTTCTCCATTGCGAAGAAAAAAAGTGACTTTTTTATGGAGATTTTTAGTTTTAGTTAATTAAATATTTTTGTCCTTAAAATTTTAAAAGAAGATTAAAATGTAAGAGGGTAAATATGATCGGTGAGTGAGCAGTCATTATAGTAGCTACTAGCTCGTGATGTCAAATAAAGCCTTATTTTAGCTTTTAAGTAAAAAATTTACTTTCTTGTGTGTTTGGTACCAAGAAAAAAAAAAACGTTTGATTTTTTGCACTTTACCCCTATAATCCTTGTTTGGCACCACAAAAAAAGTACAATTTTAGGCTAAGATATAATACATGTCATGTTAGCTTTTAATTTAATATTTGATAAAAATTAGTAAAAGTTAAAAAAGTATTTGGTGGGTAAAGTTAGAGAAGTTGAAAAAATTAATAAAAGTTTGAAAATTTTGATAAAAATTAAAAATTTGTTTGGTGAAAAAATTAGAAAAAATCAAAAAAATTAATAAAAATTAATGAGCCAAAAAAACACCCTCTTAAAGGTGTAATTTGTGAAACAAGATTAATGCTTTGTTTGGTTTACTGTAAAATTTTAAAAATTTTTAAAAAGTGTTTTAAAATCTCTAAAAATTATTTATTTTTATCTTAGTGTGTAAATTACGAACTTACAACTTATTTTATTTTATCTCACTTTTTATTATTCTAAACACAAACTTAATATAAAATATGAGAGTATAAATTATGAGTTATCTAAAAACTTGTATTCATTTGTTGAAGAATTTGAAATATGTGCAGAGTGCATTCATCATCTCACCGTGATACATGATCCATTATAAATCCACGTGGTTGGCACCCACACGATTGTTTGGAGCGCTAACTTTCTGTAACAAATTTATTATTATTTTTTTAATTTTCTTTAAAAAAATTCAACAACTACTTAAAAAACTCTAACTTTTTTAAATATTATTAAATTTTTTAATTTTTATATATCTTTATCAAATACATATTTTTTTTAAGTGGCTCATGAAAACACAAGATAAAAATAATAATAAAAAAATTCGCTTTCTTGGAACGCCAAACGGTCTCTAGTTGATTTGATTCACGGACGCTTTGAAATTCGCTAAGTGATATATATATATATATATATTTTCCCCCTTTCTTTCATTAAAACATAAAAAAAGTTTGGTAGGTGTTATGGGTGTTTTTTCTTTTGGACTTTTACCCTCTGCCTCGCTTCATTTTTATTCTTTCTTTTTAAATATGTGCTTGGCTTGGTAAAAGATATTAAAAAATTTTAAAAATTTTTGAAAATATATTCACTTTTTATCTTATTATATAATTTACGAGTAATAAAATATTTTATTTTATATCAATTTATCTTACTTTTTATCACTCTAAACGTATCCTAAATGTTGGATTGGTGCTATTGTCAAGACTGTTATTAGGCATCTTTGGGGAAGAGTAACCGTTAGCATGTGCTAATAGCTACTTCAACAGTGGTTGGACTTTTTTACTCTCTTATATTTTAATCTTTTTTTAAACTTTTAAGGGTAAAAATATCAATTTACCTTTATAAGCTAACAACCTAAAAAAAATAACTTTTTTTTTCCTTTCCAAACACAAAATTATCTAACTTTTTTAGGTAACTATTAATCTAACTTCTTTTTATTTACCATTAGCACATGCTAATTTTTCCAAACGGTGCCTTAGCCTCACTCCTGTTAGTAGTTGGAAAACAAAATTTTGACGAGTTTACTATTTTAACGTGATGATGACACGATAATTCTTTCACATCATTTTTTACTAGCATCTCTCGACAAATAATTAATCAAAAAATGTTTTCTTTCTATTTATAAAAAAAAAAATACAAATCCACCAGCGGGTTAGAATTGAAATAGGATAAATGTTATCCAATGGGGTGCCATCACTTAACTACAGATAGGTCATGTCTTCATTTTTTATTTTTTTATTTATATTTTTAAAATTTTGTAAACTAGTAATAAAAATATATTTGTTAAATTTGTTTATATCTTTTTATTTTCAAAAAATAAAAACTTAAATAAAAAATAAAAACTTAAACGGAAAAAAATAAAACAAAAAAAAAGTATTTTCACGCTATATTTTTCACAATGCAAATATTTTATCTATTTTAACACTTCGTTCATTTTTGTTGCACCATATTAAAATAAATTACCCACTCAAATATTTTAGTAAACTAAAATTATTTTTAATAAATAATATAATATTATTAAATAATTAATTAATTAATTTAATAATTAGTTTAATTTAATTAAATTATTTGATATGAAATATATTTTATTAAATTATTTTTAATAAATAATAAAATAAAATCATTTGATTAGATTTAACTAATTAATTGAATTTAATGCAATTAATTTGTTTGATATAAAATATATTTTATCAAATTATTTGCAATAAATAATAAAACTAAATTATTTAATTTAAATTTTATTTATTTATTTATGTTATTTTATTTTATATGAAATATATTTTATTAAATATCACAATTAAATTATTTAATTTATTATGAAATACATTTTATTTAATTTTATTAATAAATAATATAATTAAATTATAATTAATATATTTTATATTTACTTAATTAAATTATATAATAATTATTTTTATTTAGTTATTTTTAATAAATAATGTAATTAAATTATAATTTAATACATTTTATATTTATTGAATTAAATTTTTTAATAAACAATTTAATTGATTAATTTGATTTAATTAATCTAATTAATTAAACTTAGATTAATATAAAATATATTTTATTAAATTTAGTTAATTTTTTAAAAACTAATAAAATTAAAAATTTTATTGAAATAAAAAATTGACGATTATAAATAAAATTGTATTTTCAAAATGCAGTTTCAATTTTTATTTTAAAAAAATAAAATAATAACAGATAAATATAAATAAAAAAACAATAACATTGTCAAATGGTTGTGCATTTGGTGCTCAAAAAAAATAAATAAACAAATAAAATTTGGGTCCTCAGACTAAAAATCTGGACGTCATTCCTATCTAGGGATAAACCAAAATTTCTTACACTGGTGTTTGAATTTGAAATAATCTAGCTGGGCTGAATAAATGAGAAAGATATTGAAGCATAAAAATTGGAGTAGGATTAAGAAAATTTAAATTAAATTAAAATCTATTAATTCTCAACCCTAATTAAGAATTTGGGAATTTAATAGATGTTAAATAGTTAGTCATTAAAATAATAATTTTATTCAAATCAGAGTTGAGAATCTATATAATAATATAACTCATTCATTTGAAATTTGTAAATTTTTAACCGTTAGTCTTATTCAATGGCCAAACTTGCTTCTTTTTCTCTCCACCTTAACTGTTTTTTTCGGTTACTTCGCATGAAAAATTTTTATATATAAAAAGTATTCACAAAATATTTGAGAAAAGTGAGGGATTATGTTTTTAAAAAATTATATTTAAACTTTAATTTTCTTTAAAATTTTATTAAAAATAAGCATTTAGATTAAAATTTTAATTTGAATGTATTTAAAATAAAATTTTAAATACATACAATTTTACACTTTATGTGTCATTTCAACTGTTAGATTTACTCAATAGTCAGGATTATTCTTCTTTTTTTCTCTACTTTTGTTGTCTTTTTGATCATTTCATATAAAAACATATTCTCTTACTTTTCCCATATTTTTTTTAACACTTTTTATATAAAAGTTTTTAAATTAATATTTTAAAAAAATGTGATAATATTTGTAATAAATAATAAAATTTTATACCTTTATTAAATACTCTGCGAACACTTTAGTCTCTTTTAATTAGTGATTTTTATTTTTATAAGTTATTTTTACAGTTTTTCATGTAGATTTGCTTTATAAATTTAAATTTGAACTATTTATATGCTAAATTATATTCTGTGTATTTAGGCACAAGTAATTTCTAGTTCCAAATAACTACAATATGCTTGTAAACTGTTTAAACCCTAATATTTAATTAAAAATTTGTAATTGCTTGTTCTTGTTTAATTACCTCACTTCAAGATAAAAGCTCAAATGAAAATTCAGATTATAAATTCAAAGTTAAAGAAAATGTTAAGTGAGGTAAGTCAAGACAAGTTTTCCCCCAAGTGCAAGGTGTGGTTGAAGCACAAAATAACTGGTAAGTCCCAGGTCATTTCCACAGGGATCTAGGGAGCAATGAAGTGAATGACTCTAATGGAGATTAATTTGGCAAAACACTACTCACAGAAAAATGTAAAATAGAAAATTAAAATCTGATTTGGTTGGTTGATGATTTTGAACTAACTTTCCAAAAGCAAAGTGAATTTAAACTAAAAGGTTAAATGATAAAAAGGTTGAGCAAGGCAAGTTTAATACCAATCCAAATGAATTTCAAGTGCCAAGAGCTTATAAATTTACCAAATCAATTTGTACTGATTTTTGAGAAAACTAATTTCAATTGAAACAAACCATGGATTAAACACTCAATGTGCATAACCTATTTTAAGGACAATAGGAGTTCTAATTCTAGCAACCCACATACAACAATGTCATGAGAGTTCTAAGTTAAGCAACACCTATGAACTCATCAATAGGATATACAAATTTGGATTAATCGGGTCTTGAATCAATGAGTTCTAAGACACCCAGCTGCAAATTGATTTGATAACCATAAAAACTCAAGGTAAATTCATGAAGTTCGGCCACTTGAGATTCATTGGAAGGGCATTACCCTTGCCTTGGCTCAAGAAAACTTAGCCGAGCATGTTGAAAAGAAGAAAAACAGAAATGGAAATCTGATTGGAAGACATTGCAATCTGAAATTGAAAGTTAAATGGATTTAGACTTCAAAATCTGATTACAGAAATTGGAATGAATTCAATGTGTAAATCTCCAAAACTCCAATGCTGAATTAAAATTCCAATATAAAACTCTGAACTCTCAATGAAAAACTCTCTAAAACTCTCTCTACGAAATCTGAACAATCTCAGCCGAATGCCCTCTGTATCTTCTGTCGTGTGGGTCTCCCCCCCTTCTTTCTTCCTTCTCTCTCCTATATCTTTTCTCTCTCCTCTAACCGAATGTTCCCTTCATGATGGCTTCTTCTCTCTCCTATATCTTTTCCTGATTTGCCCTCCCTGGATTGCAGATTACATCACGTGGGGAAGTTGGGGTCACATGGAATTCGTTGCTGTGAAGAAGCTCATATTCGAATACAGTAAACCCATATTCGAATACGATCCCCTGCTGCAGAAATTTCCAGAATAGTGATTCTGATTTCTTTGCACTGATTTCAACTGAATTTTCTTCTTCTTCTGAAATAGCTTCAATCCTTTGATGTGTTGTGCAGCATGCTTTCTTCTCAACATCCTCAATGTAGCTTAATTTCTTGTTCTTGTGATGGAAATCAACACACAATCCACTTTGGAGATATAGAGATGAAATCTGCACAAAACATAGATTTTATGTCTTTTTATGATGTGTGCAAGTGTAATTTGAATGTATAAATATGTATCAATTGATGTCCAATCACACACCCCCCAACTACAACATTACTAGTCCCTAGTAATGCTTCTAAATAGAAGAAATAGGAGAGAAATCCAAAAGCATTAATTTCATTTCAATTTCGAATGATATTTCAGCTATTCATATGGAACTAGTCAACACCATGAGCAAAAATTTTCATGAGCAAAGTTTAAAATTTAAAATTTTATAAGAGACGTGAAACTTGCCAAATGTGTGAAATGAATGTGAATGAATAGCAGCTTTTAACTCTATCAATCTTGACATACATCTTTTAGAACTTCATTTAATCCTGAACTTTGCATTCCATTTCATTCCCAAGTTTTGACTTCAAATCTCACCTTGGAATTCACTCCAAAGAAAATAGAGCACACAAGGTTTCACTCAAGATGCCCCTATTAAGAGTAAATGTTCATCAAATTCTAGAAGGTGGCATCAACAAGTCAAAAACGATGTATTCAAGAAAGAATTAGACTTGGCATAACTCCATGAAGGAATGATGTAGCAAAATAATTTCAGAATTTTCACCATGATTCCTTAATTCCTAAATTTCACAATTGAATGAAAATTCTTTCAAAGATCAATTAGGACTTGCAATGGGTTGTAATGGGGCCATGAGGTTTAATAAGGTAATAGAAGGGAAGGATAAAGAATTCAAAAACTGATTTGGAACACTGAAATAAACTTTCTTCTACCCTTCTCCAATTCTTCTTCTTCTTCTTTTTTTTTTTTTTTTTTTTTTTTTTTTTTTTTTTTTTTTCAATTAACCTCAAGTGAATGTTTTTCAAAAGTAAAACAGTTTCCACCTTTTTGATTTTCTTTTTATCAACAATTTCCCTTAACATTTTCTTTTCCTCATTCCATTCATTTTCTTTCTTCTCACCTCAAAATCCCAAAGTGTTGTTCATTTCTCTTCCTTAATATTTTCAGTGTATTCCAATCTGTTAGGGAAGGCTAAAGAGCATTCATAATGGTTAAAGGTATGATGTGGTAAGAATAAAGAAGTATGAATGCTCTAATAAAGCTCAAACTTGGCTCCAAGGATGATGTTCATCAAAGAAAGGCATTCCAAGCTCAAATGTTAAGAAAAATGGCCTAATATCATTTCTATGATTTCATTTCCATTCAACCATAAAAGTTAAGAATCAGAAGTCTAGTTCCATTCATCCATCACTTCACAAACACCCAAAGCAAAATAATATAAGTGGAGTTATTGAAGTAATTTGAAGTGCAAAAAGCTTGAGCTTTTGGAAAGCCCTTAGAGTAAATGAAGTCTCTCATGACAAAGTTTAAGGCTCAAATATCTCACTTCAGGTTTTAAGTCTCCACTATATCTGGAAATCCATAAAACACATTATTCATTCATAAATTCATTCTTCAAGACAAATGTTAGATCAACAATCCTCAAACTAAATCCATTCACACACTTTTCAACTTAAAAACACATGGCAATCACAACAACTCTTTAAAATTTCATACTTCAACTCAGCTCAATCCAAATTATGCAAATGACATTACTAATTCCAAGAAAACAGAAATTTCATTCATTCCAAGTTGAAAGTTCAAAGTCCTAAGTAGCAAAAGTAAAACAAAACAACTTAATCCTAATCAAAAGAAACAAACAGCAGGAACATTAATTCAAATCCTATTGTTGACAAAACATATTTGAAATATTCTAAAGATTTGTTGTCAAAAATCTGGTTTCAAGGACAAAAGAGTCTGGCTCATGGCTGAAGTACTGAAATTAAGCATTTCTCCCTTCTTGACTCCATTCGAATATGCTTTCCACCATTCGAATAAGCTTCTGCTGCCCCTGTCTCAGCTCACTCACTTCCCTCATCAGCACTTCTTGATTTTTCTGGATTAATTTCAACTTCTCTTCTGTGCTCATGGGGGCTGCTTCAGTTGCCTCATCCTCTGCTGGCTGCTGCTGATTGTTCTCAACTGCAGGTGAAGTAGCCTTCTTCAATTGCCCTCGACTTCGATTCATGGATATTTTGTCTATCAAAGGAGCAGCTTTCACAATGGCCATTCCTGCCTCTTCCTCTATTCCCAAAAAGTGCTCAATTATCTCTGTAATTAAACCTCCAAAAGGCAGCCCAGCAGTGGATTCTGGTTTCTCTACCACATGAGAAATAACCAACCAAATGTGGTAAGGTAAATCCATGGGAATGCCTAACAACATCTTTCCCATAATCATGGCTTGTTCAAGAGTGATGGTTGACTTGTAAGCATGGGGCAGAAATAAAGAACAGACCAGCATGTGAAGGATATTACTTTTGGGAGTAATTCCTGACTTGGACATCCTAGAAGTGGTCCATTTAGCTCGAGGGTTGGCTGTGAAGAGCCTAGCCAAATTGTCCTTATGCAATTGCTTCTCCCATTTTGCTTTTTGTTTAGGTGTGGATTCGGGTATTCTTTCAACAGGCAAATGACCTATGAAGGAAATCTTCTCAAGATTCAAACTAATTCTCTTCCCTCTAACCTTAGAGTTTATCTCAGGTCTCCCATGAATCATACCTATTTCAGCATTTGAGTAAAATTCCCTCACATATGGTACCACAGCCCTCCTACTGGTTGTAACCCAATGTATCCAGCCCCTTTGCTCAAATAACTCTAACAATTCATAGGGTGGTTCATTGTAATCCTCCAATTTAATTCCTCTTTCAGTCAACACAGCTCTCTTGCTGTAATTCTCATCAAATTTCAGCTTTGAAGCTTTGTTGGAAAACCTCAAATTATCAAAAGAATCCTCATCAAACTGATCATGGCCAGGTTGTGCTTCAGGTTCATCTTCAGGAACCTTTTCAGAGGTGTGGACCTCATCCTCAGGAGCAGAGGTGTGTTCCTCAATCGGCACATTCTCAGGAACTCCAACAGAGTTTTCCTTTTCAACATTAGAGACATGAGTTTCATGTCTCTCACTCAAACTCTCATTGCCTACAGAATGGAATGATTCTGTTCTAGAAGAAGACTTACGGTCTGATTTAGAGGATGACAGTTCATAAGTTATGGGTTCCTGAACAACAAGTGAAGAACCCTTACCATGTTGGCTCAAAATCCTCATGCTCCTTCTCTTAGCCTTTCCTTTGTAAGCCATCTTCTTCATCCTCTTTGGTGGCATTTTGCTTCAGTTGATTTTCCACCCTTTATCAGAAATTCTCCAAGCTGTAAACCCTAGCTTCTTCAATCGCAGCTCTGTATCTGAATCTTCCCTTCAATGTCAACTCAAAATCTTACTCAGATAATCTGAAAGTAAAAGGCTGGAAGAAGATGTGGAATGGTGAAGGTTTCAGGGTTGTGGGCACCAGGGCTCGTATTCGAATAGAACAGGACCTTAAATGGGGCCACTTACGGGTATATACAGGATTTAAAACTGACATCATATTCGAATACCCAGACCCATATTCGAATACGGGTTATCAGCACTTTGCAATTCCAGTGTCCAGAAAACCAGAAATTCTTCTCCATTTCTTAAGAATACTCAAATTAAGTTTTGCCAACAGCTAAGATTAGAAAATTATTTCAAAAGAACAACTAATTCAAGAAGAAGTTTTGCAATTTTTCCACAGATTTTTTTTTTTTTTTTTTTTTTTTCAAATTTTCAACGTATGCAAACTCAAACTGACATAAGCATGATCTTAATTCAATTCAAGCAATTCCAAATCATATTCAAAACATTCTGATCATATCCAATCACCCAATTCAGCAAATTTCAGCAAAATTATTCACATTCACAAACTCAGATTGTGTCCCCCCCCCAACTAAAACAAGCATTGTCCTCAATGCACAAACAAGTCAATCAATCTGGAATAAAGTGCAAAGGGAAAAAGGGTACCTGCTGAGTTTAAGGTTAACATGTTTGAGTGATGTAGACCAGCTGAAACTCCAAGGTATTACCAAAACAATTGCTCCCCCCAACTTGTTCAATGCAATATTCTCAAAGAAAATGCAAATCAGTAGAACCAAAACAACACAAACTGGGGTGAGTGTAATTAAAGATCAATGAGGTTTTGCCAAGCATCACAAACAACCAAGGTATGCAAGAAATCAGTAAGTATGCAAGATGGGTTGCTGTTCACAGATGAGATTTTGTGCTCAGATGGCCTATTCAAATGACTATTCAGCTATTCAAATGAGATGATTTGGACTTAATAGCAGTACCAGATTTGATCAGTCTTTGCTGCACCTGCTGATGTGACTTGATCCTTAATGGAGCTTGCTCAATTGAAATTCTTTGGCTGCATTCTGAAACAATTTGAAAGCATGTGCTACCCACTTTGGTTAATGCATTATACTCCCAAAACACCTCAAGCCAATGCATTTATTCCACTTGACTCTCAAGTAGGTCCACCACAAGTGATGTTGCTACCTCAAATAGCCATGTCAGTTCCAACCTTTGAAAATTCACATATCAGTAAAACATAAAGCAGAAATTCTCAATTCTTCATGAACTTGCTGAAACCAATGTGTTAAAACTTGCAAACTGAAAAATTTTTCTTTTTTTTTTTTTTCTTTTTTAGATGAAAGAAAGAAAATTACAAAAACCAAAGAAAACAGAAATCAAAAACATAACAGAACCTACACTACTATGATACAAAATCAGAATTCTTCCTCCATTCAAACAGAATTTGGGGGATCTTCAAGATCCCAACTCTCCACTTCAGCAACGAAATTCTCATGATACTCTTTCAATCTCTGTCCATTCACTCTAAAAACATTTTTGGAGGTTGGATTTTGAATGTCAACAGCCCCAAACTCAGTGATATTCTGAATCACATATGGACCACTCCATCTGGACTTCAATTTCCCGGGAAACAAGTGTAACCTTGAGTCATATAACAAGACCTTTTGACCCACAAACAACTCTCTTTTGAGAATATGTGTATCATGCCATTTCTTCACTCTATCCTTGGTGATCTTAGCATTCTCATATGCATCATTTCTAATCTCCTCAAGCTCATTTAGTTGCAATTTTCTTTGAAAACCAGATTCAGTGATGCTCTCATTAAAGTGTCTCACTGCCCAAAAAGCCTTGTGTTCAAGTTCCACAGGAAGATGACAAGCTTTTCCATACACTAACCTATAAGGAGACATGCCTAGGATAGTCTTGTAGGCAGTCCTATAAGCCCAAAGTGCATCAACCAATTTCAAAGACCAATCTTTCCTTGTGGGATTCACTGTTTTTTCAATGATTCTTTTGATTTCTCTATTGGCTAATTCAGCTTGTCCACTTGTTTGGGGATGGTAAGATGTTCCAACCTTATGTAACACCCCATACTTCTTCATCAAAAGACCAACATGTCTATTGCAAAAATGTGTTCCCCTATCACTTATCATGGCCTTGGGTATTCCAAATCTTGAAAACACATTTTCCTTCAAAAATTTTATCACTACCTTGTGGTCATTGGTCTTAGTTGGTATAGCTTCTATCCATTTTGAAACATAATCCACTGCCACTAAGATGTACTCATTGCCAAATGAATTCACAAATGGTCCCATAAAATCCATACCCCAACAATCAAAGATATCAAGCACATAAATGGGGTGAAGTGGCATCATGTTTCTCCTAGTGATCTTACCAAGCCTTTGACACCTATCACAAGAAACACAAAAGGCATGCACATCCCTAAACATGGTAGGCCAAAATAATCCACTCTGTAAAATCTTTGCCACTGTCTTCCTAGCTGAAAAATGACCTCCACATGCAAGAGTATGACAAAAACTAATGACACTCTGTACTTCACTCTCGGGTATGCATCTCCTTATGACTTGATCTGAGCAATACTTAAACAAATAAGGGTCATCCCAGAAAAAGTGTCTCACATTCCTAAAGAACTTTCTTCTATCCAACATGGTCCAGTGAGAAGGCACAATACCTGAAGCTAGGTAGTTGGCTATATCTGCAAACCAAGGTACCTCAGAAGAGTCTATGTGGAACAACTGCTCATCAGGGAATGTCTCATTGATGGGAGAATCAAAGGATGCTAAATCTTGATGTGGGAGTCTAGAAAGGTGATCAGCAACTACATTTTCAACTCCCTTTTTGTCCTTGATTTCTAAATCAAATTCTTGAAGCAGAAGAATCCATCTAATAAGTCTAGGCTTAGCATCAGGTTTGGTCAAGAGATACTTCAAAGCAGCATGGTCAGTGTATACTATGACATGAGAACCTACCAGGTATGATCTGAACTTGTCCAAAGCATATACTACTGCTAGCAACTCCTTCTCAGTAGTAGTGTAATTCCTTTGTGCTTCACTAAGGGTTTTGCTAGCATAGTACAACACATGTGGTCTCCTATCCCTCCTCTGTCCTAGCACTGCACCAATGGCACAATCACTAGCATCACACATGATCTCAAATGGTAAAGTCCAGTCTGGTGGCTGCATAATGGGAGCTGAGGTGAGCAAACTCTTAAGTCTATCAAATGAGGCCTGACACTCTGGTGTCCAATCAAAGGGGACATCCTGGGATAGAAGGTTGCACAAAGGTCTAGCAATGGCACTGAATGATGCAATAAACCTTCTATAAAACCCAGCATGGCCAAGGAATGATCTGATATCCTTAACACATCTAGGGGTAGGAAGTTTTTGAATAATTTCCACTTTAGCTTTGTCTACTTCTATCCCCCTAGAAGACACTATGTGGCCAAGGACAATTCCATGAGTTACCATAAAGTGGCATTTTTCCCAATTCAAAACCAAGTTTTTCTCCTCACATCTGATCAAAACCTTCTCTAAGTTTCCCAAACATGTATCAAAGTCACTGCCATATACTGAAAAGTCATCCATAAAAACTTCAAGAAATCTCTCTACAAAATCACTAAACAGACTCATCATACATCTCTGAAATGTTGCAGGAGCATTGCAAAGACCAAAAGGCATACGCCTATATGCAAATGTGCCAAATGGGCAAGTGAATGTGGTCTTTTCTTGATCTTCCAATGCAATCTCAATCTGATTATACCCAGAGTAACCATCTAAGAAACAGTAAAATGCATGCCCTGCCACTCTTTCCAATACCTGATCTAGGAATGGAAGAGGGAAATGATCTTTCCTTGTGACTGCATTCAACTTTCTATAATCTATGCACATGCGCCATCCTGTTTGGATGCGCATTGGAACTAATTCCTCTTTTTCATTCTTAATCACAGTCACTCCAGATTTCTTAGGCACTACCTGAGTTGGACTTACCCACTTAGAATCTGAGATGGGGTAGATAATTCCAGCATCCAAAAGCTTGATTACCTCCCCTCTAACAACCTCTTTCATGTTGGGATTGAGTCTCCTTTGCATTTGCCTAATAGGCTTGGCCTCTTCCTCCAAGAATATTCTATGGGTGCAAATCAGTGGACTGATTCCTTGCAGGTCTGCTATGGTCCAGCCCAAAGCTCCTCTATGCTTCCTCAAGACTTCCACAAGTCTATTTTCTTGGTCCAAACTCAGCTGAGATGAAATGACAGCTGGATAGGACTCTTCCTCACCTAAAAATACATATTTCAAGTCACTTGGCAAAGGTTTTCTCTCAGGTTTTGGTGGCTGGTCCAAAAATGACAAAGGCTTGGCTATGGGCAGCTCTAAAGACTCAACAGTTGGTCTCCACTGATTCATCATCAGCACTGAATTTTTCATTTCCTCAAATTCTCCTCCCTCACAATTCTCCAAGTCAAAATCAGCTAGGAAATCTACTTGCTCATTATTCACTAAAGCTTTCTCCAAAGGGTCATCAAAATACTCTCTATCAAAGTGATCTTGAGTGGTTGTTTGAATCCAATCAACTTCCTCTACCTCCTCATAATCACTCGGCTGCTTGGTCACCTTAAAGATGTTTTTCTCAATTGTCATGTTTCCAAAGGAGAGCTTGATAACTCCAGTTCTACAATTGATCAAGGCATTTGAGGTGGCCAAAAATGGTCTTCCTAGGATAACAGGTACAGCTGGTTGGTTCCCTTGAATGGGCTGAGTGTCTAACACTATGAAGTCCACTGGAAAGTAAAAATGATCCACTTGAATCAAGACATCCTCAACCACACCCCTAGGGACTTTAACTGACCTATCAGCAAGTTGTAATGTCACCCTTGTAGGTCTAAGTTCTCCCAACCCCAGCTGTTTGTAAACAGTGAATGGTAAGAGGTTGACACTTGCACCTAAATCGAGCAAAGCTTGATCTACCCTTTGATTCCCAATTAAGCAGGCTATGGTGGGGCAACCTGGATCTTTATATTTGGGAGGAGTTTTAAATTGCAAAATGGAGCTCACTCGTTCAGTCAAAAATGCTCTTTCTTTCACATTCATTTTCCTCTTGACAGTGCACAAATCTTTCAAAAATTTTCCATAGGATGGATTTTGTTTAATTGCATCAAGTAAGGGAATATTGATTCTGACTTGTTTGAACAATTCATAGATGTCAGAATTCAAATTCTCTTTCTTGGCTTTGTTCAATCTTTGTGGAAATGGAAGTTTTGGAAAAAATTCAGATTTGTCCAAATTGGTTTTATTCAAAATTTCTTTATTTTCAAAATCTTTCTCACTCTTTTCAAACTGATTTTCTTCAGAAATTTTTTTCTTATTGTCAGAAATTTCCTCTTTATTTTCAGAATTTACCTGCTCTGTTCTCTGGATTCTGATTTGCTGCTTACTGCTATTCAAATGTTGCTTGCTGGTATTCGAATATCCCTCTAGCTGCATCAGAATTTCCTGATTTTCTTGATTCAGATTCTGCTTTTCCTCAAATTGTCTGTCCAACTTGTTGTCCCCAATTAGTCTTTCATTTTGCTTCAATTCTTGCTCTTCATTCTGAAACATGTCTTCTTTCTCAGAAGTGCTAAATTTCTGTTTCTGTTCACTTTCTGTTTTGCTGTCCAATTTCTGTTTCAGCTGCACCTCTTCTTCATTTTCATGATTTCTTGCTCATTTTCTTCCTCAATTTCTTCAGCAGGTGGTTTGTAATCTGGCTTGACAATTTGCTTACCACTTCTCAATGTTGAAACAGCTTGTACATGCTCCAGATTTTCATTTGCAGCAGATGAAGATGATTCACTGAAATGAACTTGGCTTGTAGGATTTGGTCTTGGCTGAGATGGAAGCTTTCCTGATTCTCTGATAGTTAAAGCTTGAGTTAGCTTTGACAATTGACTTCGGATGTCTTCCATGGCCCTGTTTGTCTGCTCTTGAAACTTGGAATTCTGATTGTTGGTTCCAATCTGCCCTTGCATAAATTGTTGCAAGGTGTCTTCCAAAGATCTTTTGTGAGGTGGCTGATAAAAATTTGAATTCTGCTGAGGTTGAAAAGGCTGAGGAGGAAATGGTTGGGGTTGTACATTTTGTTGAGGTTGGTATTGTTGGTTCTGTGCTTCTGCTTTCCAAGAAAGGTTTGGATGATTTCTGTAGCCAGGGTTGTAGCTATTCGAATATGGACTATGGCCTTGCGAATATGTGTTCATCCCCTGATTTTGATTGAAGGGTCTTGCAGCTTGTGTGGGATTTGCTTGACCATAGAGAACTTCCTTAAAGGCTGGAAGTGTTGGGCAATCATCAGTCCTGTGGTCTGCGGTTTCACACATCACACACTTCACTTCACTCTCCTTCAATGTTTGCTTCTTTTGCTCCATCAATTCAATCTTTCTTGACAATGCAGCCAGCCTAGCTCCAACATCATCTGCCTCATTGAGATGGAGCTTTCCTCTATCATTTGATCTGTCAGAAAATTCAGAACAAAATGGGGAGACTACCTCCCACTGTTTAGTGTTTTCAGCTAAAGCATCAAAGAAATGTAAAGCCTCTTCAGCAGTTTTGTCATAGAATTCACCATTACACATGGTGGCAACCAACATTTTCAGATTTGGAGTTAATGCATTATGGAAAAAATTAACAATTCTCCAAGATTCAAAACCATGATGTGGACATGCTTGCAATAATTCCTTGAATCTTTCCCATGCTTGAGCAAATGTTTCATTGGATTTACACACAAAATTCATTATTTGCTGTTGAAGAATCACAGTTCTATTTGCAGGAAAATACTTCTTCAAAAATTTTGTTTGCATGTCTCTCCAAGTACCTATTGATCTAGGCTCAAGTGAATTCAACCACATTTTTGCCTTGTCTTTCAATGAAAATGGAAATAATTTAAGCCTAACCATGTCCTCATTAACATTCCTATCCATGCAAGTTCCACAAACATCTTCAAATTCTTTCATATGCATGTAAGGATTTTCTGAGTCCATGCCATGAAAAGTTGGTAACAGCTGAATTGTTCCAGGTTTAAGATAAAAATTCTGATGTCCATTTGGAAGAACAATGCAAGATGGAGTGGTTTGTCTAGCTGGATAAAGATATTCTCGGAGAGGTCTAAGGATATTTTGATCCATTTGGTCATTCTCTCCTTGAACACTTCCTTCCGGCAGAACAGGTGGTGGTTCCATATGTGCAACAGAAAAATCAGATTGGGAATGTAGTGCAGAAAATTCAATCAATTCAGCAAGAGAAGATGGAGAATGCAATTCAAATCTGTTTCCAACAAGTTTACCAGACCTTAAAAGCATAAACAGAATTTCAGACTGAAACAAAACTCCAATCTAAACTCCTAACTTCACAATTTCATCTACTGATTCACAGAGAATTACAACTACAGCTCTCAGCAAAGAAATGCAGCCGTATTCGAATATCAGATGAAACATATTCGAATCAGAATTTCAGAATTCAGATGCAAGCAGTTCTAAAACTAAACTAACAACTAAAACTATAAAAGAAATAGAAATAGAGATGAAACAAAGTTACTCAACAAGTTAAGCAGCTCTGTCGTTGAAGATGATGGTGAGATGTACTGCCAGTCAATGCTCCAAAGGCTCAAAACACCATTGCTTCTCAAAGATCCCCGGCAACGGCGCCATAAAATTGTGCTTGTTCTTGTTTAATTACCTCACTTCAAGATAAAAGCTCAAATGAAAATTCAGATTATAAATTCAAAGTTAAAGAAAATGTTAAGTGAGGTAAGTCAAGACAAGTTTTCCCCCAAGTGCAAGGTGTGGTTGAAGCACAAAATAACTGGTAAGTCCCAGGTCATTTCCACAGGGATCTAGGGAGCAATGAAGTGAATGACTCTAATGGAGATTAATTTGGCAAAACACTACTCACAGAAAAATGTAAAATAGAAAATTAAAATCTGATTTGGTTGGTTGATGATTTTGAACTAACTTTCCAAAAGCAAAGTGAATTTAAACTAAAAGGTTAAATGATAAAAAGGTTGAGCAAGGCAAGTTTAATACCAATCCAAATGAATTTCAAGTGCCAAGAGCTTATAAATTTACCAAATCAATTTGTACTGATTTTTGAGAAAACTAATTTCAATTGAAACAAACCATGGATTAAACACTCAATGTGCATAACCTATTTTAAGGACAATAGGAGTTCTAATTCTAGCAACCCACATACAACAATGTCATGAGAGTTCTAAGTTAAGCAACACCTATGAACTCATCAATAGGATATACAAATTTGGATTAATCGGGTCTTGAATCAATGAGTTCTAAGACACCCAGCTGCAAATTGATTTGATAACCATAAAAACTCAAGGTAAATTCATGAAGTTCGGCCACTTGAGATTCATTGGAAGGGCATTACCCTTGCCTTGGCTCAAGAAAACTTAGCCGAGCATGTTGAAAAGAAGAAAAACAGAAATGGAAATCTGATTGGAAGACATTGCAATCTGAAATTGAAAGTTAAATGGATTTAGACTTCAAAATCTGATTACAGAAATTGGAATGAATTCAATGTGTAAATCTCCAAAACTCCAATGCTGAATTAAAATTCCAATATAAAACTCTGAACTCTCAATGAAAAACTCTCTAAAACTCTCTCTACGAAATCTGAACAATCTCAGCCGAATGCCCTCTGTATCTTCTGTCGTGTGGGTCTCCCCCCCTTCTTTCTTCCTTCTCTCTCCTATATCTTTTCTCTCTCCTCTAACCGAATGTTCCCTTCATGATGGCTTCTTCTCTCTCCTATATCTTTTCCTGATTTGCCCTCCCTGGATTGCAGATTACATCACGTGGGGAAGTTGGGGTCACATGGAATTCGTTGCTGTGAAGAAGCTCATATTCGAATACAGTAAACCCATATTCGAATACGATCCCCTGCTGCAGAAATTTCCAGAATAGTGATTCTGATTTCTTTGCACTGATTTCAACTGAATTTTCTTCTTCTTCTGAAATAGCTTCAATCCTTTGATGTGTTGTGCAGCATGCTTTCTTCTCAACATCCTCAATGTAGCTTAATTTCTTGTTCTTGTGATGGAAATCAACACACAATCCACTTTGGAGATATAGAGATGAAATCTGCACAAAACATAGATTTTATGTCTTTTTATGATGTGTGCAAGTGTAATTTGAATGTATAAATATGTATCAATTGATGTCCAATCAGTAATACATCTAAAATTTATCAAAATTAGTAAATGATGAAGTAGGGATGTAAATAGGTAAGTTACCTGCCCAATTAACAAATTCTATTATCAAACTCATTTATTTTTTACTTATCATTACCATTCCAAATCAGTTTATTTTTTGTTTACCGTTACTGTCCGAAATTCGTTTATTTTTTAAATTAAAATTGCAAACTCGCAAAATCCATCCCAAACCCACGAAACCCAATTAAGTTTAAGACATGACTACTGGTTATGTTGCCTGTATTTATATTTTTGCCAAATCTATCGCAATTATAAAGAAAACTAAATATAAACAAAATTTAACATTTCCAACACAAATTTATTGTTCAACACTTAAAACAAAGTAAAAATAAAAGTATTTAAAAGAATTACAAATTAAAAAAACTAAAAATAATAAAATTTCAGCAATTTTATATGGAAGCTTAGAAATTACTTCCAAAAAATCTACAATGTTAAACTGGAAGAGAATAAGATTAGTTAAATTAGACTAAAAGAAAAAAAAATCATGAGAATGCGACCAAACTTAAACTACATTTTTTTTTATATTCCTAAAAAAAATCACAGAATAAACATTGACTTATTAATTGTATATACTTTTTGACTCCTAAACTCCTCTTTCTCTTCTTTAACTAGTTGTGGCCAACATAATATAATGACACAACTATCACTCCTATAATTTTTAACAATTATACTAATAGCGAAATGTTACGCTTACACCCATCCTCTTTCATCCTTACTTACACGTGACAAAAAATGATGCCGTTTTGGCCCTTAAAAAAAAAAACTTTTGAAAGAAAATGGCCAATGTTTGCAATGGCTATGGGTCTTTTTTTGCTAATCCAAATCCAACCTGACCTGACCAATCAGAGACCCTTCTCGGCCATCCGTCAATATCTACTTTTTCCAGGCCACCTAATTTCTAATCCTTCTTCTCTTTTCGCCGGCATTGCCATTTATATATTTGTTTTGTACTTGACAAAAGACGGGAACTCTGCGAGGCTTCTGTCGGCATTGACAAAAGACGGGAACTCTACGAGGCTTCCGCCGACGGAATCTGAGTATAAAACAAACACACAAATAGCGATACCGTTGGCAAAAGACTTCGGGGAACCCTGCGAGAGTTCCGCCAACAGAATCGGAGTACAAAACAAACACACAAATGGTGATGACGTTGACAAAAGACTCCGGGGAACTTTGCTAGGCTTCCGTTGGCGAATTCTGTGTCACACCTCGGATTCCATAACCCAAGCACATAAATAAAAGAGTACTTCATACACAATTTAACAATTATACCTGCTACACATATCATAATCATATACACACGCTATGGAGTAATAAAATAAATAAATAAACTTATACTTAAATTTAAATAAATGCCTTAGTCAAATCAACTAAACAACAAAACTTCAAAGCAAAACCATAAATCTCTTAAACTAAACCAAATAATCTTCCAAATATTAAATAAAAATAAATAAATATTCACCTCGTAAATAGAGACTTATTATAATTCACTAAAATAATTTTCTAAAGAAAAATCTAATGTAAATAAACAAAAATAAATAAAATTCTAATTTTCATGTTGAGTAGGTCCAACACGTGACTCAAAATTATTATCTGCATCACAAGCTATTAGGGGATGAGTACTAATACTACGTGTGCTCAGAACCCTAATAATATTATAAATATAATCAATCCCTAGCATGCTACTAAGTGAAACATTTTAGCACAATTAACAATCTCAAATAAGAAGTTAAATTTAATAATTAATTCCTATTCCTTGCAATTTAATCATGTATTAACACCACGTAACATATCAAAAGAAAAAAATTTGATTTCAAGGTACTGCTACTTAGTTGTCCCGTAGAAATAGGAACTTACTAATATACACCATCTTTTGGTGTTTCCTTTCTAGGCTAAAGTTTTAGGAATATAATATGCCACATCTGAGCATCTGCTTATTCGTACGTTACTAGCCTATTGGACTCGATTACCACTCCCCCCGCGAGTTTCGGGAGTTTCAACTCTCGGGTACGCATACCCGATATATTCAGTACCTCTCAATCCAAACAAAATCACAACATCAAATTTCACCTTAATTTATAAATAAATAAAATTTATTTATTTATTTATATTTCATGAAGAATCTGTAACTTATAATCACTGTTTATTCACAAAATTGTCACACAAATTAATGGATAAAAAATCAAATAAAATATTATGTTCTTCTATTTAAAAACAAACTATGACATTTTTCAATCACGTGCTAATAAATTAATAGTTAAAAAAGAAAATCATCAACCAAGCTCTGTCAATCAAAGATGTGAGTGCATTAATTAATAAGTTTATGTATATAAATATATATATATATATATATATACATGTATATAAAGTACCAAAGCTTCCTATTAAGCAATGTTTTGATCATGCCAAATTAATGTTCTTTCACGTCAAACGAGGTCACCAAAAGACAAATATATAATTATAAGAAATAAATATGGTATTAATATATTGTTTCTACACGCATATCCACACACACACACACACACATAGGTGTCGCTTAGAGTATCAAAAAAGTTTAAAAATTTCCAAAAATTTCTACTTTTTTAAAAAAAATTTCAAAATCAATTGGAACAAACCAAAATGGTGCGTTCCAACGGATTTTGCTAGATTTTCTTAAAAATTGAACTACATTTGTACCAAAAAGTTTCACCAAACTCTAAAAATTTTCAAGATTCTTCGCTAAAATTTTACCACATATCACTTTATATAATTTTTAACAACTTTATATTAAATCAAATCGAATACATCATCATTTCAAAATAACTTTTTACATTTCAAACTATAAAAAAATTTTACTTTTGATTTTTTTAGGGCTCCAAACACACCCATAATATACATGAAACTCTAAAATCAGTAAGCCGCCATGTTCCAAACTAACTATTATCATATATATTTTAGATACACAGACAAATAAAAGGCTTCTGTCCCCTTACCTCTTCAATCTGAATGAGTTAGGTTGCTCACCGTCACTAGCCAAAATTTTCCAAACGCCGAACCTTTTTCTTTTCCTTTTTCTCTCACTTTCTCTATCTTTCTAGGGTCTTCTATTTTTTTTTACGCAGAAAAAAATACAACATTATATATATATAGAGCAGCATAAATTTAACCCTAATAATTTTAATTAATTACTTATCACCCCATAGATTTAAGAAAAATATATCTTCCCTAAAATTTTAAAAGGTTACCAAAATTTAACCTTTTTAAATATAACTCAAAATTAAATAACAAAAATTTCAAATCATTAAATTTATATAACGAATTAAATTTACTGAATAATATATATATAAATTAAATTAAATCAAATTTGCTTCATTACAATTTGAGTACAAAATAAATACACAAATGGTGATGTTGGCGAAGAGAGAAGAAGGATTAGAAATCAAGCGACCCCGAAAAGAGGCAGATATTACTGGATGGGCAAGAAGGGTCTCTCATTGGTTAGGTTAAGTTGGATTTGGATCAGCAAAGACAGACACGTAACCATCGCAGACACTGACCCTTTTCTTTTAATTTTTTTTTTTTTAAAGTCGAAACGACGTCATTTTAGTTAAGTGTAAGTAGGGGTGTAAGAGGATGTGTGTAAGTATAGCATTTCACATACTAATAAATGTAACTTGAAACTTGTGGCGGGCAAGTGATGAGGACGATAGTGTGGATCATTTGCATGACGTTAATACTTAATGATGACGGAGTACAAAACATAGTACAGTTACACAAAAGATGGTTTAGCGGATTCAACCAAGCAATGAGATTAAGAAGAAAGGGTTGGAATCATATTTGGAGTTGCGGTAGAAAAATGATAACTGATAAATATAACTAGGGCGAAAGACAACAAAAATATGATTTTTTATTTTAATGGCAATTGCCAAATTAATAATTACAAAAAATTAAAAAAAAAAAACAATATCAATGTAAAGCTCTAAATAAAGGCGCTACCAAATTTGTTGAATGTTCTTCTCTTAAAATTTGACTGAAGATCAATATATTGACTGCTTAAATCGGACACATGCAATTAAATTATCAAAATATTGTTATATGCTTGAATTAGTTAACATAATCCAAGATCGGGTGTTCTACATCAAAAATAATTTTTTTCAATTCATTCTTTAGTTTTCTTTTTTCTTTTGGCTTTAACACTTAGTTTTCTTTTTCTTTTTTTATTTTTATTTACTTTTTATTTTTTTTTATTTTGATGCAGTGAGGAAGATAATTTCCAATTTCCTCCCCTCTCAAACGTCAAATATCCTAACATAGGATAGGTGAAACGAGAAAAGGAACAATGATAATTCATTAATCCTTGTTTGATGTACCTTAAAACCATTTATTAATTAAAAGACAATTCAGAAAGAGTTTGTCGTTATTGGAGTAACTGAATGCCGATAAGTTAAAAGTAAATAAACAAAACCAAATGTTTTGGCAATTGTTGGCAATGGTAGTTTCAGCTCATACATATTATGTATGTATGCATAATAGTGATTAGAATTTCCCTTCAAATTAAAGTTTTATCAAATTACATCTCAATTCATCAATTTGAAACTAATTACAAATTAACCCACCTTCCCATTTCACTTCAACTAGGGGTGAAACTTTATGACGTAGAGAATGTGTTGTTGCTGTCATGCCTCAAACATGACCCACCCGACCCGAGAGTTGAAGTTGACCTTTCTTTATTTTATTCTTTGTCTAGACTCCGGACCCAATTTGTCCCAAGTCACTAAGTGTCCCTCGATTTCACACCTTTTCTTTCCCTTTTTTTTTTTTCTTTTTTCTTTTATTGAATTTTTATTTGATAATATTTATATTTTTTATTTTTATTTATATTTAATAATTTTTGTTCTCTGTATTTTCTTTTCAACTGATATTTTTCTTCTTGAAATAAAAACATACAACGCATTCAGTAATATAATTCCTTTACAATGATTGATTTTAACTTAATAGATTATTTAATTTACACAAAATTAATTTAAGCTCACAAAATATAATTAATTTAATTAATATATAATTATTATTTATTTAAATTATTTTGATTTGATTAAATAAATACTTTTAATCATAAATTATTATTTTAATAGTAACTAATTTTAGTTTTAATAAAATAAATCATTTTAATTGCAAGTAAATTTTAATATAACAAATTATAATAATATATTATTTATTTAAACATATTTAATTTTTACACTTTAGCCCCTATAATTCCTGTTTGGCACCACAAAAACATGTCATATCAGTTTTTAATTTGATATTTGGTAAAAACTAGTAAAAGTTAAAAATGTATTTGGTGAAAAAAAGTCAAAAAAGTTGAAAAATTAGTAAAAATTAGTAAAAGTTAAAAATTTATTTAGTAGAAAAAATTAGCAAAATTAAAAAGTGGTAAAAATTAATTTTTTTAGTAAAAATTATTGAGCCAAAAAAAAAAACACCCTCTTAAAGGTGTAATTAGTGAAACAAGATTTAATATAAAATATAACGATATAAATTATAAGTTATTTAAAAAAAATTATTTATTTATTGAAGAATTTGAAATATATGCAGAGTGCATTCGTCATCACAATGTGCTACATGATTCATTATAAAGGCTCTGTTGGGAGTTCTATCAAATAAAATAAAATCTTACAAAATTCTATAAATACGAATTACAAGATAGTAAAATTTAAATTTTTCACTCATTGTACGAATTACGAGACATTTACTTTTACAATTTTATTTTATTTTATACACTTTTATATAACTCTAAACACACCCAAATTCACGTAGTTGGTATCTACGCGATTGTTTGTAGTGTCAACTTTGTGCTACAAATTTTTAAAATTTTTAATTTTCTTTAAAAAAAATTACTAGCTTTTAAAAAAATTCTAACCTTTTTTCAACTATTATTAATTTTTTTAACTTTTATAAATCTTTATCAAACGCATAATTTTTTTTTAATAATGACTCAATTTAGCACTAATATAAAAATTATAAAAAATTTTGCTTTCCTAGTACGTCAAACGGTCCCTTGTCGATTTGCTTCATGGACGCTTTGAAATTCGCAGTGATATTTTTTTTTCCCTCTTCTTTCATTAAAAAAATAAAAAAGTTTGATTGGTGTGTTTGTTCTTTCTGGACTTTTACCCTCTACCACTTTTCTAAACTGGGGAGTAAAAAATTAAAGGGGTGATTGTTACTTTAATAATAGTTATTAAGATAATAAGTTTGTGGTATTTATTTTTGGAATGAGAGAGTAAATATTGTCAAGTAATAATTATATATCATGTTTGAAATGCTAAAAACTTTAAAGAGATATAAGTTAATTTTGCTTGGAATGATGATAAATTGATCATGGTAAAAGTTAATATTTAATTTTAATAAAATATTATAATAAAATAAATCATTATAATTATTGTTATTTTAAATAATAATTAATTTTAATAAAAAAACATTATTAAAATATATATACTTTTAAATAAAAATATTAATTATAAAAAATAATTTTATCATAGATTAATATTTCAATAGTAACTAATTATAATTGTAAATTATTATTTGTTGAAAATTATTTTTATTTTGATAAAATAATTCAATAAATTAAATAATTTTAGTTTATTTAAATAAATTATTGATTTTAATAAATTATATTAATAGTATACATAATCTAGTAAATTATTATTTATAAGACATAATTTTCATCTAATAAAATATTTTAATAAAATAAATTATTTTAATAAGTCATTATTATTTATTAAACATTAATTTTAATTTGAGAAAATAAATAATTTTAGTCATAAATTTATAATTCAATAGTATTATTTTAATAAAATAAAATAAATTATTTTGATAATAAACTATTATTTAGATAAAACAATTTAATAATTAATTAATTTTAGTTTGGTTAAACAAATTATTATTTTATAATATCTTTTATGATTATTTATAAGAAAACATTGTCTACGGTTTTACAGGGAGGTAAATAAATATTTTATAGGAGTAATGAGAAAAAAGTAAAATTTTTTCATTATCTCCCATTGCCTACCTACCTCTAAAGTAAAAATTTATCACATATGAGAATAATTGTTAATTTAAAATAATTATTACTTCAATCATTTAAATTAATGTAATAAAAAATAAAAATTACTTTAATAAAATTTACCCACGTTACTCCTAAAACAAGCATCTCCTCAAATGTTTGGTTGGTGCTATTGCTGAGATTGTTATTAGCCCCCACTCCTATTAGTAGGTGGAAAACAAAAATTTGACGAGTTTACTATTTTAACATCATGATGAACAGATAACTCTTTCACATCATTTTTGTCTAGCGTCTATCAACAAATAATTAAACTTGATCAAAAAATGTTATCTTACTATTAAAAAAAAAAAATCTTTAAGAACGTACAAATCCACCAACGGGTTGGGATTGGAGAGGAATAAATGTTATCCAATGAGTTGCCAACACCTATGGTCTGTTTCGTTGGGTAGAAAATAGGAAGGGAGGAAGAGAAAGAGAGAGAGGACAATACTCAACTTCCATTGTTTGATTGAAGAGAAATGCAAAGAGGAAGGAAAATGGGATAAACAAATGGACGAAAAAATAGGGAATGGATCCCACTTATTTTTATTTTTTCAAATTATGATATCTTAAATTTTTATTATTTTTAATTGTACCATTAATTTAATTTTTATTTTATGATTAGGAATTTAATGTTGTTAATTTAATTTAATCTAAATTAATTAGTAAACAGATTAGGTTAACTTATTAAGTTAATTACTTAGTAAAAACAAAAAAGAAAAAGAAATTGAGGCGGTGCTGTAGGTTGTGATGGATTACAAATATATATATATGAATGTATGTGTTTGTGTGTGTAAGAGAGAGAGAGAGAGAGAGAGGGTGGATAGCTTAAGGAAGTTAAAAAAAAAGGAAAGGTCAATGAAACATTAATGAGGGCGGTGGAGTGTGTCAGGGGACTTTAGCCCCTCCCCCAATATACACATAAACATATATATGTGTAACTCACCTGTGTGTAGTGGAAAATAGCGAGAAAAACAAAACACAATAAGGAAAAAAATAGTGAAAAGGAAAGAACGGAGAGCGAGAAAAAATTGTGGGAAAGAGAAAAATTTAAATGTTTTGGTCAGTTGCTGAGGTAAATTATTTTATTTTGTTAGTTTAAAATCAATTGTAGAGAAGTTTAAATAAATTAAGTATGTTGAAAATAGAGTGATTAGATTCTATTTCTTAAATTTATATTATTATTTGATTTGGGTAATATTTTAATTGTTTGATGTCTGATCTGCATAATTTGTTTGGGTTAAACTTAGGACCCGAAGAAAATCAACAGCAACCCCCCAATAGTTTGATTTTCTCAGAATATTTACTGTATAAGTGGGTGCGTTAAACTTAAAAGTAAAAAGTATTAAAAGGATATTAACAAATTTTATCTATTTATTTGTTGATGTTACTACTTAATTATTTTGATGTGAATGGCTGAATATTTATGGATTATTGTATTATTGTGTTAGATATGAAGTGCGACTATTTTGTGGAATGATAGTTTGGGAAGTAATATTTTACTAGGAAAAAAAAACATTATTGCGTGTCAGTTTGGATTGTGTGCATTACACTTGTATTATGGTCAGATAGGACTGGGTTAGATAGGGCCAGAAAAACAAAATGAATAAATAAAATGAGGCCAGATGGGGCCAAGTTAGATGGGACCAATGATGAGGCCAGATTGGGCCAAGCCAGATAAGGCTAATGGGACATGCGAAATTAAAGTCACTATTCATAGTTGAGCGCTCAACTCATAGGCCAGATGAGGCCGAATGTGTGTTGCATATTATTTGCATCATTTATCATGCAAATATACTAAGCGATGGCCAGTTGGGGCCTAGTGATGATGATGATGATTGATTAATGAAAGGTGATGAGGAGTTATGTGTTGAGATATTTTTATCACTGTTAGGGTATAGTACATTTAAATTAATAAATATTCGATTATGGAGTAATTGTCTAGATAATTACTATGGATTATTCCTGATGTGTGCTTATTATCTTTTATCTTAAGGTTAATAGCTTCACTGAGTGTGTGACACTTACACCTAAATTTATACATTTCAGATTAAGTCTAGAAGTAGCTGCAAGTGCTCGGAGGAAACTTTGAGTGGTCTGTTTTTCCTATTCTTCCCTTGTGTTAGTGTTTGGAGTTTATGTAAATAAATCTAGAGTTTCAACAGTACCAGATTGACGTTAGGTTTAATAAGTGAGAAATTAGAAGTTTGTATTTATTTAAGTGTTTGTAAAATTTTGGTTAGTATGGCAAAGAATGAATATAAATCTGACAGGCTGTGTTGTGTTTCAATATGAGATTTTTGATATGAATAGTGTATACTAATGTAGCATGGACAGAGGATATAAAAGTGTCTCATCTATTTAAGGAACTAAATATGTATCTAAAAATATGGGTGTGACACAAATTTAGAAGGGAAAGAGGAAGGAGATGAGGGAAGAGACAAACAAAAGTGTGATAAAAAATAAAAAAGTGGAACCCACATTTCATAAAATTAATTTTTAATTTAAAATATAAATTATAACATATATATAAATAAATAAATAAATAAATAAATATATATATATATATATATATATATATATATATATATATTCCTTCTCATACCTCTTGGTTTTCCACTTAGCCAAATACATATCTCTTCTTCCATTTTTCCTTATTTCTTTTATGCGTTCCTCCCCAATTGCCTTTGTACCAAACAGAGTAATGAGTGCGTTTGGTGCTAAACAAAATATAATAATAATAATAAATAAATAAAAATAAAAAATGCAACTTAACAAATCTCTACAAAATTTAAATTTTTTCTCTCACTGCATAAATTACGTGATAAAAATTTTATAAAACTCTACAAATCTTTACAAATTTATATAACTCCAAACACCTCCAGTATTAATCATTTCAATAAAGTGATATGGTAAAGAGAGAGAGAGAGAGAGAGAATAAAAGATTTTAAAATTTATTATTTGTTTGTGAGTTTTTCTAGGAAAAAAATAAAACAAATGAAGAAAATTGAAAAGAAAAGTGAGTGTTAAAATTTTTAAAATTCTATCCTCTCAAAAAGGATAGAAATGGAGAGAACAGAAAAGTTTATGAAAATTTTAAAATTACACCTTTGCCATCAAATAAAAAATAAGAAAAAAATTACAAACATATTCTAGGACTTAATAAATTCACGATCCTCAAATTCCTCAAAATATTTAATGATAAAATAATAATATGCACATTCTTTTTCTTCAATTCCTTCTCAACTCACAAATAAAGAGAAAAAAATATTACCATTTCTTTCCTAAACTTATAAACAAATAGAAAAAATATTATCATTTCTCTATTCTTTTTTTTTTCCGTCTCTCCTTATTGATTCCCCCTCCCCTTTTTATCTCCTAGCCCCGTTTGGCAAACTAAAACCAATCAAAACTCACCAGCTTTAATTAATTTTTTGTATTTTCTTTCTAATCAAATTTCATCGCATATCAACTTTATATTAAATTTTTATATTTTTATTGTATTTTTTGACAAATTTTTTATTAACCAAACACACCTAGATAGATCATACGGATAGACGTACTACCACTATTATTTAGTCCCTTATTTATCGTGTTTATGCAGGAGCAGATACACGTTCGACGGCCTGAAAATTTAATTCCGATCTGTTTTATTTTTATTATTTTTGTTTTTTGAGTTTAGAAAAAAAATTATAAACTCGTTTAGCTAAATGTTTCGGGCTTGATAATACAAAAATTGGTGTGGGCTCGAACCAGTTTAATTAAAATACATGTGTTTTTAATATCTTATATATTTATATAGCATTTTATTTATATTTTTCTTATGAAAATATATTTTTATAATTTTCAAAATTATCTTTAGCCAAAAATACAACTTAGAATATATTTAAAAAGTAAATAAAATTAAGCTGGTGAACTCCAGATTCAATTTTTGTTTTTTTTAAACCAAGCCTAGACTAATGACTAATAAATTGTTATTAAGCTCGGCTCGTTCATGACTACTCCTAAATTCACATAACCCTCACATGATGTCTTAGACCCACAGCCCCATAGTTAAAAACGTAAGCACCTACGGCCCAGTAGGCGAAGGTATTATTATTTTATAATTTGTCACAAATTAATTATCCACATGTGAATAGCATGGATGCGACCAGCCCAACTTGATGGGCCTGATCCAATTCACCAGGAACCAACTATGGGCCGGCCGGAGCAGGATGAAGTTATTATTTATTTTTTTTTAATTTTTTAAGCTAGTCGAAACAAGAGATTATTTTTAAATAAATATTAGGAAAAATGTAAAACAAGTCACAAGAAAGTTAACGGTAAGGATTATCTCTAATAGATATATATAGGAAAAAAAAAATATGAAAATAATGAATATAAAATTTATTGTACCTTTTTGATACGGAAACTTTTTAATTTAGGATTTTTGTTTGTTTTACGAGCTCTTTTGTCACGTACGCAGATTTATGAACGGATCTTTTCTCGTTTTTATAGAATACTACCAGAGTATCTACAACGCACACGAACCAAAACTCTAAGGACTAAAATGGTACCCTAGAGAGAACCAAGAGATAATATATGGAGAGAGAGGAATATTGATTGTTTTATTTTTACCAATACTAGTTTGTGTCTATATATAATAGTGAGATGCCTAACTCATCTCAACTAATAAATGGATAGAGTTAGATATTATCTCAACTATTTAAAATAAGAGATCAACTTTATCTCTTATACATATAGAATTACCTCAAATACTAGAACTTATCTAGTGTCCTACTTTAAGTCAAACAATGCCTTGTAGACATACCACAGGGATACAAAAGGATCCATCCTATAGCACAAGAGAATGATCTCTTTGTTTGAAGCCTAACCAACAAACATAACACTCAAAAACAATTCGGGCGACCGAATATGGGAACGGAAAATTGGGTCGGGTTGCTTTCGTAACAGTCATTTCTTGATCCGAACCTAAATGTTTATTACTACCCAAAAATAAATAAATAAGTAGACATGATTAACGTGGACGGATTTCGATTCAATTATTTTTGTTTCATACTTGTAATATGTTAATTAAATTCTAGGTGTAAAAAAAATTTGACATAATTAATTATATTTTACTCTTTCGGGACTTGATTTAAAAAATACATGATCCCTTTCTAATTTTAAAGTTAACAAATAGTTTATTTATGATTTGGATTGCAGTGCAAAACTTAATAAATTTATTAAATACAACCGAATTTAGACTACGAGTGAAAAAAAGTTTCGACAAAAATGACTAAATAAAAGTATATTTTAATTCATTTTTAGGTTAAAATAAAACATTATTTTATTTTTAAGAGAAATTCAATTTGATCCTATTTTTTAAATAATATTTTTTGGGAAAATTATATATATATATATATATATATATATATAAAATAAAACAGGACAGTTTTTAAAAATGTCACTCTCGCAAACTAAGATTCAATAGTTAAAAATTATTTTTTCTTTCATTCAATGATTAAGTTCATTTTTATATTTTTAAGTTCCCACTCAGTTATTATTTTAGTGAACTCTACTGTCATCTATTTCACAAAACGGTTTGAACATTTTAAATTTTAGCATATTTCAAGGATAGATATTATATGCAAATCAAAACTGTCAACTTAAATTTCGTCCAATTATAATTCTAGGAAGTTAATGTGGTATTTGGTTTACTTTTCTATTTTTTATTTTTATTTTATGTGTTAAAATCTAAAAACAAAGAAACAAAAAATAGTATATTTTCCCTATTTTGAGATTTTTTTTTTGTTAAAAATTCTCAAAATGACTTTTTGTCATTTTCATTTCATGTGTAAACTCATTTTCTCTTTTCAAAAATAAATTTTGAAAACACAAGTTATCAAATGAATTTTGAACTATTTTTCTTATTTTCAAACAAAAGTACAAAATGAAAAATGAGTTCAAAACAGAAAAAAAAAAAAAAAACCAAATGAGCCCTAAACTTCCCAAACTAAAGTATCATAATTTATTTTTTATTTTATAGTGCTTATCAAAAATTAATTGAAGAGAGTGATCAAAATACTTGTACTAACTGTTAGGGTCTAAATTTTAGAAAAAAAAAATTAAAACTCATTGATTATTATGCTTTTTTCAATTTAAACTTTTTATCCAAAGTTTCAATTATGTAAGAAACTTAATATTAATTTTATTTAGAGTGTCTTATGCATAAGTTATTACTAGTGAGTTTATATGTCACGTACGACATAAATCTAATTAAATTCAATATTTTCTTCTAATTTTATTTTTTAATTTAAATTATGAAAGATTATATAAACAAGATTGAGAAAGTTTTCATTCGGTATTTTATCTTGATTAATCAAACATAAACGTCAAACAGTATAATTTAATAGGATAATTAATTCGAAAACTATTCGTTTCAAAACAAAATTAATCCAAGAATAACTTATACAGTCTACTAATCAAATGCGGCCGTATACTCAATTTTCGCGCCCATTTGATTCGCCAAAGATCGACCGTCCATCAGCACACGCTTACCCGATTCGAAAGTTTTTATTCTTTTTTTTTTCCTTTATTTTTCTCATTTTTCATGCCGATATTCTTACCATATGTATATATATACATATATACATGCATGTCGAAAAACTAAATTAACCGTATGTATCTTGAATTCTTGATTCCCTCCCCAAAACCGACTTCATGGATTTCTTACCCCCCGCCAATTTCTCTCTCTACATTTGTATACATGTATACTTATACGTAGACGAGCACATGCATTTTCAGTTATAGAGAGAGGTGTACGAGCACAAGCATTTTCAGTTATAGAGAGAGAGAGAGGATGGCGATTTCGTCTGTTCCACTGTTTCGAAGCGCGAGGTTGCCTTCCGCAACAATGGCGTCGTCCTCACCTTTGCAGTCACAGATGGTGGCGACGCTGAATCTGTCAGCTTCACGAGCGGTCAATTATGGTCATCGGTGCTCGGTGAAGTACCTTTCGTGTCGGTTCAGGGGTGTTTTCCTGAATCCGACTGCTCCGGCACCGGCTCGGAACTCGGCCATGGTTAGAGACAGAGGAGAGAGTGCCGATGACTATCCTCTAGCCAGTGATTCGAAGGTGATTGTGAATGAGGCGCATTTAACTGCACATTTGCCTTTGTTTTCAAGTGTTTTCCCCCCTCAGACTTCCAGTTCGATATCAATGTTCTAAGATGCATATCAATGGATGGACTTCTTTTTCCCTTCTTTCTTTCTTCTCTAAACACTATTGTTAACAGAGCTATTGCTATGTGGAGCCTTTGCAAAGGAATAGGCCTCATCAAATTCCGAAACGACATTCGAATGGAATGTATAAGTTAGCGAATGTGGTATTTTCTTGGTCTGGTTTTGGTTATTAGCTTCTTTGTTAAATAGAAATTAGTTAGATCACGGAGTATTTTTGTGAAATGCATGTCAATGGATGACCAGAAAGAGATATACCTTTATTCTTGTGGATTAAAAAATGGAAATTGTTATCAAAGAGTCGGCTAATGTTGCGTTTAACCGAAGGTGGAGAATAAGTTAATAATGGAGGAAAAAAAAAAAACAAAAACAAAAACAAAAAACCAAGTGACCTTTGAAAGGTATTATAGATTTTGAAGAAATTAAGAACAAGAACCGCCAAAGGCACTAAGGGTGGAAAGTTAAAAGGCATAGATGAACTTGCCAGGTTTCCAGCTGTCAACATTCTCAAAGAATGGGTGTTTCAAACTTTAAAGTTGATGAGAGTTAACATATAACATGAGTGTATCAGTCGTAGTCATTTGCTAGTTAAGGTTTTAACATGCAATCAGAGCATGACAGTGAAGTTTGAGTACTACAAGCTTCATGGTTAATGTGTCATTTGAATTATCTTAGCCAAGTACTGGACCTCTTTGCTCTTTGTTTAGGTTGCAGATGAGCCCCGAAAGTTGCAGAAGCGGGATTCCAGCACTGCTTATATTCCTGTATATGTGATGCTACCAGTAAGTAATTTTACTCATCTGACGCCTTTGCTTTTGGAGTTCTCTGTCATCCTAAGTTATGCATTATCTTCCCTTTTTATATTGGCCTGTTTTACTAGATTTTTGGGGTGGGGGCGGTGCCTGCGCAGTCAGTCATTAGAACTTCATTTTTGTAAATTGTACTCAACCACAGGCACTATTCTTGTCTTACTTGTCAATCTTTTCGCTCTTACCTCATTGTTCATTCTGATTGCCTGATTTGTTGAAGTTTTCTCCTTATGTCTATCATTTACTTTGATGGACGCAGCTAGGTATTATCAATATGGATTGTGGCCTGGTTGATCCAGACACTCTGGTTGACCAACTAAAGATCTTGAAGTCAGTTAAAGTTGATGGTGTTATGGTTGATTGCTGGTGGGGAATAGTAGAGAGACATGCTCCGCAAGCATACAATTGGAGTGGCTACAAGAGCCTCTTTCAGATTGTGCGTGACCTTAAGCTTAAGTTACAGGTGAGAAGTGCACACATGCAGTGCTATCTGTAGCTTTCGTTATTTCTGCTCTCTCTCTCTCTCTTTTTTTTTTTTTTTGTTTGGGGGGGGGGGGGGGATGCACTGCTTTTCTCTTCATTTTATAGATAGATAAATAGCCTTAGACAAAAATTTTAAGTAGGCCTAACCTATTTCGTGTTAGATGGAATTTTAAATAAAATTAAAAATAATAATTAATATCTTAAATATGAAATAATTATGATATGTATAAGTAGAGTTAAATAGGAACCTCAAGAGTCTTATCTGATAAAATTTTAATAAATTTAAAAAAATAATAATTAACATATTAATATGAGATAATTATAATATCTACTGATAGAATTAAAAGTATTTTTAGCCACAATTAAAAAAATAATAATTCATACATTAAACATGAGATAATTATGACATAAATACACGTAACAATGCTAACACTGCTAGATTACAATGATCACAGAGAGAAAAGGATTTACTTCAAATTCTCTCTCTCTCTCTCTCTCTGTGTTGCGTCAGCATTGAATCATCATAAAGAGGTTTGCACTCATAGCATGGTCGACTAAAACATGTTACTAAGCATTGATACAACATCTTTCCGCCATACTGGCTTAGTCATCTGGGTTCAAATTTTTTGGCTAGAGGGGAGGAGGGAAAGAATGATATCAGGACTCATGGGCTTTTAGATCCTGTCGTTTGTCAAATCCTCCTATTAAAATTCTATCAAGTATTGTTCATCATCCTACCAATGTACGAGGGGTGATGGTGGATTGACTTTGATGATCCTCACATCAAGTCCGGGAACATATGTCTTTGGCAAATGTGTTGTCCTTGTTGATATGCTTTTTAGTACCGTGGCCTCTTTTTTTTTTTTTCAGAACACTGGTCAATCATTTGGATGTTCGTTGCTGAATCCATCTTAGTTCACTCTAGTTACAAAAGTACTTTAGGGAGGGGTGGGAATAAAAGGACAATGATAAGCCAGAAGTCACGCAATCTCCTTTATAGCACAAGATCTGGAATCCAGTTTGAATTAGTATTCTTGAGCTTTGCATGAGTATGCAGGGAGCACAACAATAAGTACTGAGGCATTCTTCTGTAAGTGATGGATCAATACTACAGCTTGGTATTTATGTGCTCAATGGTTGCTTCATTGGCAATACAGTGGATTTTGCTAACTTTCTGAAGCTCCATATTTGGATTTTTTTTTTTTTTTTCATTCAATCAAATTGATGGCACAGGTTGTTATGTCCTTTCATGCATGTGGAGGCAATGTTGGCGATGATGTTCATATTCCACTCCCCCAATGGGTGACAGAAATTGGTGAAAGCAATCCTGACATATTTTTCACAGACAAGGAAGGAAGACGCAACCCTGAATGTCTCACTTGGGGAATTGACAAGGAGAGGGTTTTAGGTGGTCGGACGGCTGTTGAGGTATTGCATTCTATTGTTTAATTAGTTTTTCTCAAGGTCTTTATGTACACAATAAAGTTTCAAAGCTTTTTCCATGATATTTGTACCCTTTTATGATGTTATTTTGTCCTTCTCTGACTTTGTAACTGAAATTTCGTATAGGCTAGAATCAACCACATGCGGAAAGTAAAAAAGACACGAGATTTTTTCGTGCCTTTTTTACATGGAAAACCTTTGTCAAAAAAGAGGAAAAACCATGACCCATGTGCGAAGGATTGACCAAGTTTCTTTTACTAGTAGTGCATATTACCAGTTTTAAAGCGCACAAAAAAAAAAAAAAAAAAACAAAAACAAAAACAAAAACAAAAACAAAAGAAAAAAGAAAAAACTAATCGAATTTACAATCCCTTGTGTAGAATCCTTGTTTGGGTCAATGATGAACCCTCCTAACAAAAAGACCAATCATCAAGTCTTTGAAGATTAAAACCTGATTTGTGTAAAGTTTCTATTGACGAAGTGTATGAAAATGCCTTTGAAGCACAAAGGTGTTGGAACATATTAGTTTCTCTAAATGAATGCTTTAGACCCTTGGAATACGGCCTTTATACAGAGCTCAATAATAGCCTAATCTTAGATAAGATTTGATTGAAATTTTTATGGTTGTCGAGTTGCTTCAATGATAAGAACTCCATTGGTGTTTCCAACCTCTTTGGATATTAGGAAACTTTCATTGCGGCTATCTTACATATCAAAATAATTCACGAATTGATTCTAGTTTGAAATAGAACTCCAAACCACCTTGAATAGCTCAAAAATTGGGTCGCTTATTGGGACAAGGTTGTCAGTGAGCTTTTGCAACAAAGTTTTTGAGTTGTAGAACACGATTGCACAGTCTTGATAATTCCCATCGACATCCAGTGAGGTCTGAAAATTTTAGAGCTTTAAAATTGGAACAAAAATAAGAAAAACTTGAATCCAGCCAGATTCCAATGAACTTTGCTTTTAGCTAATTTTCGTCGCGCTGCTTCGTTAATACTTAGCTACTTCAATCATCCTATGTTTTGTACAAAATATATTTCAAATCTATACATTTGACACCTCAGTCAAATATTTAAAAATCCAAGATTGAATACATTATTTTTGTTTGCTAAGTTGTCGATGTTAAAAATGAACCTAACAGTAGCATAAATTGTGAAACCTTCTGGCAACTTTTATATTCTCTAATCTTCCCCACCAAAAAATTAAAATAAGATAAAACTTTTACATGCTCTCTACTGCCCGTTGAGAACATTCCATCTTTCAGTGGTCGCAACGAAATGCTTCATATCCTGGCTAGAGATTTCATTATTTAGGTCCAGTTTGTTAACATTATTTTTTTTATTTACATTTATATATTTATGTTTTCTGTTGTTTTCTTTTTCTGAAATGAAAATTGAAACTGCATTTGGAAATATAATTTTATTTATAATTACTAATTTTTTATTTTCATAAAATATTTAATTTTATTAGTTTTTAAAAAATAATTGAGTTTAATAAATATATTTTATATTAATCTAATTTAATTACATTATTTATTAAAAATAATTGAATAAAATATAAATATTATATCATTTAATTCAGTAAATATAAAATATATTAATTATAATTTAATTATATTATTTACTAAAAATAATTGAATAAAAAATATTTCCTAATAATTTAAATAATTTAATTATGATATTTATTAAAAATAATTTAATAAAATATAATCCATATTAAATAAATTAATTAAATTAAATTAATTATTAAATGAAATTAATTTAATTATGATATTTATTAAAAATAATTTAATAAAATATATTTAATATTATTTAAATTAAATAATTAAATTATAATATTTATTGAAAATAATTTAATAAAATATATTTATATTTTTAAAAATATATTTATTAAAAATATATTTATCAAAATAAGTTAATATATCATACTTTATTATTTATTAAGAATAATTTAATAATAGATATTTCTTATTAATCAAATTAACTAATTCAATTTAATTATTTATTAGAAATAAATTAATAATAACTATTAAATATTAACTTAATTAATTTAATTTAATTTCATTATTTATTAAAAATAATTTTAGTTTAATAAAATATTTGAATAAAATAATTTATTTTAATATGGTGTAACAAAAATGGATAAAGTATTACAATTGACAAAATAATTGCAACAAAAAAAAAAATAAAGTGGAAACACATTGGGTAAAGTACAAAAAATACCCTTACAGTTTACCCTTAGTATCACTTCGGTCTCACACATTTCAATTACAATAGTTAAATCCCTACACTTTCGGTCAAGTATCAATTCGGTCATTCCGTTAGTTAACCACTAGAAATAACCGTTAGACTGAGGAGAAAAAGGTAATTTCATTTATAGTCTATCCTCGGTTCACTTTAATCCCTCACGTTTTCAATTATAACAATTGAATCCCTACACTTTCGATATATATTTGAAATGTATTTAATTAAATTATTTTTAATAAATAATATAATCTAATACATTTTATTAAATTATATAACATATTTTAATTTGAAAATATCTTATTAAATTATTTTTAATAAATAAAATATTTAAATTTTATTTAATATATTTTCTTTTTGTTGAATTAAGTTATTTTTTATAAATAATATGATTAAATTAATAATATAATTAAAATAATATTTAATATAGTTTAATTAATATGAAATATATTTTATTAAATTTGAATAATTTTTAAAAAAATAATAAAATTAAATATTTTATTAAAAATTAATTTATGTAAATAAAATTGCATTTGTAAGCACAATTTCAATTTTTATTTTAGAAAAAAATGATAACAAAAAATAAAATCAAAAAATAAAAAGTTAAACAAAATAAAAAATAATAATGTTATCAAATGGCCTTAGAATCATTATTTTCTAAATTTTCTATTTCTGCAGTTTTCTTTCTATATATAATTTTGTATATATATTCAATTCGAGAGTATACATTTATATATGTGACTTTTTTAATTCTGTTCTATTAATTATAACAACTATTAGTGAAACCATCAAATCACCCTTTAATAAAATTTTTAATTTTATTAATTTTTAAGAAAATTAACTGAATTTAATAAAATATATTTCATATTAATTAAATTAATTATTTTAATTATATTATTAATTTAATCATATTATTTTTGAAAAATAATTTAATTCAATAAAAATATAATTTAAATATTTTATTGATTAAAAATAATTTAATAAGATATACTTCAAATTAAAATATGTTATATAATTTAATAAAATATATTTTAGAGCATATTATTTATTAAAAATAATTTAATAAAATATATTACTAATATATGTCGAAAGTGTAGGGATTTAATTGTTATAACTGAAAATGTGAGGGACTAAAGTGACACTGAGGATAAACTATAAATAAAATTACTATTTTATCCTCAATTTAACAGTTGTTTCTAACGGTAAATTGACGGAATGACCGAATTGATACTTGACCGAAAGTGTAGGGATTTAACTGTTGCAATTGAAACGTGTAGGACCAAAGTGATATTGAGGGTAAACTGTAGGGGTATTTTTTATACTTTACCCAAACACATTTTTTCTGTTTAAATTTTTATTTTTTAGAAATAAAAAAACGTAAACAGATTTAACAAACATGTTTCTGTTAGGGAAGGGAACGGGGCAGATCGGAGGCGGATATGGCATTATTCAAATTCAAACTCCAAATCCTCCGCTTACCTCCAAATTTACCCCGAACTCCAAACAGATATTTTTTTGGACCTCCATCCCCGCTCCAAACGGAGAACGGATATATCCACGGATATCCAAAACTCCAAACCATTTGTTCACCTCCAAATCTGTCTTTAAGTTAACCCTAATAGAGATTAAACACTTATTAGAGACCGTAAGAGGAAGAAAGACAGAGAGAGAATAAGGGATAGGGAGAATGAGAAACTAGAGACAGAGATTGCGTACCGATCGACAGTTGGCTAGTCGTCGGTGGTGGCTGGCCGTGAGAACTGAGAAATATGATTTTTTAAAACCCTAACCACTCATATATGAGAAACATAGTATTTTATCCTCACTATATATATTAATTTATAGTAAGGTTAATTACATTTTATTCTTTTAATTTGGGCCAATTACATTCCTCCATTTAATTTAAAAATTAATACATTTTTTAATTTGAATTAAAATATAAAATTATCAAAAAATATTAATATAATTAAATTGGTGTCATACTTGATAACATATTTTATAAATAATGTAATATATTTTAATAATCTAGTTATATATTTTAAAAATACTGTAATGATTAAAACATAAGAAAAAATATGAGTTGTAAATTTTAAAATAAATAAAATTTAAAAGAATTGTAAAAAATAAATAAATATCAAAATGTTAAAGAACATGACAAAAGTTTGTAGATAAATTTTAATTTATTTTATATCTTAATCAAATAAATTTAATTTATTTTTTTATGATTGCTAAAAATATAAATAAAAATAAAATTTATTTTAGTTTTTTAAATTTTTTTCTTCTATAAGACCTGCAAACATAGAAATAAAAGTTGTAAATTTAAATTGCTAAACTACTTTTTGTCCCTATTAACTTTTTACATCAACCTAATTTCAAAATAGAATAACTAATTTTTTTTCCTTACCATTCGCATATAAAAAAAATAAAACTACAAAAAATTTTTAAAATTTTGTATAATAACAAATAATTTTTTAGAATAACATAGAACTACAAATTTTTATTATAATAAGATAACTCATTTGCATAAGTAAACTTTTTCAAAATTTAAAATGTAATTATTTGCATTTATCAAACTATCTAAGAAAAAATTAATAAGTTGCCTTCTCTATATAGTTTTAAAAAAATAATTTTCATTATAAAAAAATATTAAATGTTTCATGAAACATTTTAGTTAAGCTACTCGAAAAATCTATTTCTAGCGAACTTTTTGAATATCAATATTAAAAAGTTTAGAAATATATTTTAGCTGAAAATGTTGAAAATTCAAAAGAAATAATAAACTATTCAAAGTTCAAGAAAGTAGTTACTTAATGAAACGGTAATGTTTTGTACTAAAAAGAGGAAAAAATAAAATAAAATAGCAAATAAAATATTTTAATTATTTTTTAAAATTTGTATCTAGATATTTTTTGAAGTTGTATAAATTAATATAAATTTGTAAAAATTACAGTTTCATAATTCTTGCAGTGAGTAAAAAATTTAAATTTTATAGGAATTTATATAATTTTGTACAGTCCCAAATGTTATACCTTATAAAATTTTAAATTTATCTCTTTAAACTTTCTTAATTTTTGCGTATAAAAGAAATAAATTGAACTTTTAAACTTCAATTTGTACAAAAGTAAAAAAAATTAAATTTATAATTTATTTCCTAAACACACTCTAATTAATACAAAACAATGACAATTTTTGTTTTAAATTTATTTAGTAATATTCATTTTAATTATAATAATAGTGAAGTTCGATAAGTTTAGAGTACTATTATGAATGTGAATGTTGTTTGTCATGGTATAATAACAATATTGTCATCATGGTTCCAAGTGATTCGGGGCTATTCGGATATTTTTTGAGACAGATCGGGACAGATTGGGGCAGATTGGAGCAGATTCGGATTGGATATCAGATTCGGGGCAGATCGGGGTAGAGGCAATCTCATCTTCATATCCGATCCAATATCTATTTTTTTTTTAAATCAAATTCAAATCCAATCCAATCTCCAAAAAAAAAATCCAAATTTCACATCTATTCGGATCGGATAACAGATTTGATTCAGACGGGTTGGTCGAGATGCCCATCCCTAATTTCTGTTAACATTTTACAAAATTTTGAAAATATAAACAGAAAAACAAAAAATAAAAACGTTAACAAACGGGTGGCCTTATTATTAAAGTGTGTCTTCATCATATGAGAGCATGACTCACAAATAAAAATTACACCATGACTCTAGAGTTGAACATATTGAGTCTTCTATGTTTTTTTATAGTGATAATAAGAAGTTGCATTTCTTTGATGCTTTATGTTAAATTGTCATCTTGCATTGTATTAACTTTATGTAAGCGACATAGATTTACTTTGACTACATGAGAAGCTTCCGGGTAGCATTTGACGAGTTCTTTGAGGACAAAATCATCTCTGAGGTTGAAATTGGACTGGGTCCATGTGGAGAGCTTCGTTATCCCTCATATGCTGCAAAAAATGGTTGGAAATATCCTGGCATTGGTGAATTCCAGGTGACTTTTTCTATAATTGATGATTAAGATGTCTTCCATCACGTACAAATTTAACCAAATGAATATGTAAATGATGATTGCTCAATTATAAGTGATTGATTCGTCTCTCTGTACCCTTAGCACATGTGATTTGGAATTTCCACTTTTTTTTTTTTTTAATTTTCCTAAACATCTACAAAAAAATTTCTTTGGAAATTTTCTTCCTGGCAGTGCTACGATCGGTATCTGTTAAAGAATCTGAGTGAGGCGGCAAAAGTGAGAGGACATTCATTTTGGGGAAAAGGGCCAGATAATGCAGGTTCTTATAATTCCCGAGCAGATGAAACCAGGTTCTTTTGTGATGGAGGTGCCTATGATAGTCATTATGGCGTATTTTTCCTGAATTGGTACTCTCAAGTTCTGATTGATCATGGTGACCGGGTCCTTTCTCTGGCATATTTTGCTTTTGAAGGCACTTGCATTGCCGCAAAGGTGAGCCAACTCTGGTGTAGTATTGCTCTTCATAAGGAAGATTATTTTCTGTTTTAGAAAAATGAAGTTTACAATAATGTAACTGATTCTGTTTTGCTTTTAATTTAAAATCTCTGTGCTCTGCTTTGATTGGCAAGCAGCTGCCAGGTATTCATTGGTGGTACAAGACAGAAAGCCATGCTGCTGAGTTGACTGCTGGATTTTACAACACAAGCAATCGAGATGGTTACACTCCAATTGTAACAACGTTAAATAAGCATTCGGCGGCTTTAAACTTTACATGTGTTGAGTTGCGTACATTGGATCAGCAAGAGAACTTTCCAGAGGCACTGGCAGACCCTCAGGGATTAGTTTGGCAGGTAACCAGTTAAGAAACTTATATTTGCTTTGTTGAACTGTATGTATACATCATTTCTCCTGGAGAGTCCTTTCTATTTGGAGAACATGCCCCATATATTTGCTACAAATTATCATGGTTGTGCTAAAATAGGTAGGGAATAATAGTTGGTTTCACCTGAAGGCTGTCCGGTGTCAATTTGAATTTACTCGGCTGGGCACTTAAAAATTTGTTGTTTTTCAAACTAGCAATGGAATCAAGTTTTTTGGCGTTAGGCTCCATTTGTTCAATGTAAATGCTTTTGGGGAATACTTTTACTCATGTTCTTTAAAAATATTTTCCTAAACAATGAGTAAGCGTCTTCAAAAATATTTTACATTGAAATAAACAGAACTACAATGATAAATATTTACTAGCTGGCATGTCACCAATCCAAATGTAACTGTCCTTTCCTGTGCTTGTTGACATTTTGTATTTACTAATGCTTTGAAATGCTAACTTCTGAATGATGTATTGACCCTTCAGGTGCTTAATACTGCATGGGATGTTGGCATACTGGTTGCAAGTGAGAATGCTCTTCCTAGCTATCACAGGGAAGGATATAACATGATTTTGGAAAATGCAAAGCCCCGGAATGATCCAGATGGGAGGCATCTATCTGCTTTTACCTACTTGAGGCTCAGCCCAGTTCTCATGGAGAATCACAATTTTATGGAGTTTGAACAATTCGTCAAGAGAATGCATGGTAAGAAAAAAAAAAATCCTTGGTCAGTCTGATGCATGGGCTTTATTTGTTTGCTGTCACCTTTTGGAAGTGGCATAAAATTACTGATTTCTACTGCTTTTAATTTTCAGCTGAAACATCAAATTCAACATGCACTAATTTCTTAGCATTTGTGTTTTGTACTGCACTGCTTTCTTTTTTTGGTAATTATACTGTACTGCTTTAGATTCACCTGTAAGGTACAATTAAGTAAGTAGAATATATTGAATGGCCAGTCAGGAGTTCTTCATATTTTCCAGGGATCATATGTTCTGGCCATTTTCAGTTCACTGGATTACATAATTCTTAAGCTGTTCTTTGGACAATTTTTGTGCGTTCTCTCTCTTATCGGCCAGAGTGATTTTAACATCTAAAAAATGATTACTTCTTCAACCAGCTTGCGTGTAACTGATAATTATGTTTTATGTGTTCTCTCTTAGACTATGCTTTTTTTCCCCCCTTGGATACGATAATTTTTGGTGATTGACACTATTGGAATTTGGAACATCATCTTTTAGGCTGTGATTAACTGATGATTATGTTCGCTTTTCATATTTAGGTGAAGCAGTCTAGGATCTGCCATCTCCGTCTGAATGAAGAGGATACAGAGTTTTAGCTGTTGAAATTCCAGGTTACAGGTAAAAATGAAGAAACAGAGCACACGCGTTTAGTAGTTAATTTGTTGTTCTTCTGCAAGAAAAAATAACGAGAATGCTTTGTTCCACAAGTATGAGAACTGGTTGAAGAAAAACACTGATCGTAAAGGTAGGCAGTTAAAGGAAGTCTTATACTGTTCCTTTCCACAAAACCAGATACATCTTACCACAAAACAAAAAGCAAAAAATAAAAAAGATATTCCAAGGAAAGTTCCTACCAAAATGGTGGAAAATTGGAGCCGTTAAAATGTATGAAGCCCTCTCTCTGGCCTGTTGAAAAATGGAGGAGACAGAGAAACCGTTTATTGTCATGGTTCATTTGTATGGTTACTGGAGGGATTTGCCTAAATTCTTCATTTAAAAGGCTGAATTCCTCAAATAAATCAGTTAAAAGTCGTATTTTCTAATAGGTTGTGTGTTGAAGACATCGTTTGCAATAACGAATTTAAGTAAATCTGATAAAAAATATAAAAAGTTTACTGAAGTTGTCATAACATTAATAATGAAGTTGTTATTTGGAATAACGGATTTGAGGAATAGATAAGATTTGATAATAGAAAAATAAAGCACACTTGAATATGCTATTTACATTGATGGATCATTACAGAAGACGAATTCAAGAAAAGATGATTTCTCTCAAATAACAATTTCAGCGATGACTTATTTACATAATACAATTTTTGACTAATTTATTCAAGGAGTTCAGACTTTTATTTTTTTTTGGTAAGTAAATTTTTTTTTTTTTTTGGTAAGTGAGTTCAGACTTTTAGGCGAAGACTTTGGGGTAAATCCCTCATTTGAATAATTGATGAATGGGCAAATCCCTCGTGGGCCAGAGCAAGTGGCATCTTTTATTTTTTTTTATTTTATTTTATTTCCGGCAGTGTACTATCCTATACTATTACAAAAGCAAGGGTAAGTTATAGATCACTCTTATATTTTACTGTTAATCTTATATTAAGATATACATTTTAAATCATCTATTTAGCTCTTTATACATTTTGATCGTCCTACTTTATTTTCATCCATCAAATTTATTAAAACATTGACACGTGATGTTTTTCGTTACATTTTTTTAAAACAATAACTGATGGAAATGATAAAGTAAAATTGAATCAAGTGCATAGAGATAAAAATGAGATGATTTTTAATCTGCAAGTTTTAAAATAAAATTGGTAGTAAAATACAAGAATATTAAGTGTAATTTATCACAAAAAAAAAAAAAAATTCTATTTTTTATAAGCGGTTCCTAAGAGTGAATGGCGGTTTCGAAGCTTACCAATTAGTTAACAATAGACATTTTAGTTAAGGATTTATTTTACCTAAATTTCCAATAGTTTCGATTCTGTACATCAAAACTTCATAAGTTTTATAAATGTGTTTCTATACCCCCTCAGTTATATATTTCATGCACTCAAATCTTTTTTTGTCAAATTTTCTATCCGAAACTAACCATCACAAAAATATGAATTTTAATGCTCATCGTTAATAAATTAAGATTTATACTAATTCATTGTTGTGAAAATTTTTTAACACTCTTAATATTAATAAACAATACTTATAATATGATATGGTGCATTTTTTATTATAAAAATTACATTATAATTGATTGATTATTTTTGTGAACTTTTTTTAAATTAGTAACTACTCTTTAAATTATTCTGCTTCACATTACTATTTTAAGTTTAGGCACCGTTTGGAGTGCCAAGAAACAAAATAAAACAAAATAAATTTTCAACAACCTTTATAAATCACTAAAATTTTCTATTATACATTTACACATTCCCACCTTTACTAATTTTAAAAAATTTCAATATTTTGCAAAAAAAAACAAAAACAAAAAATTCGGGAAGAAGTTAATCGAGTGCGTAAATTTTTTTTCACAATCATATTATTCGATTCAAAAACTTTTAAACAATTACCATTGTTTCTATTTCATGCAAAATTTTTGAATCTATTAGAATGGATTTGAAAAAACTGTTTTAACGATTTTGGCACTGTGCATATCAAAAAATACCTTTTTAATCCATTAGAACGGATTTAGAACTGATTTGAAAAATCATTCTAACAGTTTACCACTATCGAGAGAGAGAGTAGAACTATTGTGCAGAATATTGAGTGTTGATTTTTTGAATCCGTTAAAACGGATTTGGAAAACCGTTCTAACGGTTTGTTATTGTTTATCTAAAAAAAAACGATGTTTGTAAAGAAAACACCAAACGCCAAAATTAAGTCCCAAAAGCTACCTTATATATATATACACTAACAATTATACATATATAATATTCTATATTGGTAACTATTTTTGAAAATATATAAATATAACATATAAATTTTATTTTTTTATTTTCTTTCGATTCCTTCCATCAGTATTAAAAATAATAAAAGAAACATAATAATAAAAGAATCTTACTCTCAATTTTATTTTTCATGCATTTTTTTAATAGTAAAGCTATAAAGGTAATCTTAAAACATTGGATTGGTTTTAGATGAAAATTTCTAATAGAGAGAGTTTGAGTGAATAAAATACAAATATTATGGGATTTAAGTGTAAATTTAAAAAACCTAATTGGAATCTAACAAGAGAGGTTTTGAGTGAATCAAATACAAATCGCATAAAGTTTAAGTTTACATTTATGAAACCTAAAAATACAGGTGAACAAAATCCAAATTTCACTTCTGTGAATTGAATGCGTGGAATCGCAAACTTCTTGTTTCATTATTATTTTCTTCTTTATGATTTATTTCTTAATTTTATACTATATTTTTTGTTTGTATAATTTACATTATTTTATCCTTTGATAAAATTAATATCTTTTAAATTTTTATCAAGTTCACTCTCTCAAATCAAATTAATTCAATAAACTTATATATTAGATGCATACATAATGATATATTCAAATGGTAATGACTGAAAAGATGAATTATGAGAAATAAACTTAAATGCTACTATAGCTACTAAAGTAGTCATGATTTTTTTTAATTAAATCTCACCTTAGAATTTTAATTTTTAATTTACTATAATTTTAGCACATTATGTGTTTATGCTATCAAAATTTTCATTAATGGTGTATTTGGAGTGATAAAAAGTGAAATAAAGTGAGATAAGTTGTAAGTTCATAATTCATGTAATGAAATAAAAAGTAAGCAAGTTTTAGATGTTTTCAGAAATTTTTAGAGGTTTTCAGTGATTTATAGGAAAACAAACAAAGCCTAAATATGACAATCTAATCCTAATAGAATATTTTGCAGTCATTTTAATAAAAGATCTATTAACGAAGATTCATGAATTACTAATATTAAAATCAAGTTAAAATTTTGGTACTATTATGAGTTTGATTACAAACTTGTAAATAGTAATTTATACTAAATAATATTAGGCTTTATGATTAGTAGAAATAAGAGTGGATTAAGAGTAAGGAGGTAATTTTAACCCACCCTAACGATTACATGTCCTCCCCTAATTCAATAAGTGTACTTATTTATAAATTTTACTAGTAATGAGGTGGGTAGGATATAAAAATAAAATATCCATTGGGTTTGGGCTAGTGGACAGTATACCCGACAGGTGTTGATTACTCGAGTTCATCACGATTATCCCGATTATAAGGTACCTAACGGGTATTACCTGATTATCTATCTGAATTACTCGATTACCCTTCAAATTACTGGATACTTGAATTTATGCAAATAATACCATCAATAATTACTTATTGTGTTTAAAGAACGTATACATTTTAATTAATACTAAATAATTTTCAAGATTCTAATACTAAATAATTTATATAAGTGCTTATTTGCACCATATGAATAATTCCTTGTACTCCATTTTATTTTTTTCATTAAATAAAATTACAAAACTATCCTTTTTTGACTAGCTATTCGTATGTTTAATTTAAAATGACAAAATACTCTTTATAAATAAAACATTTATAAAATTGAACAAACACCCTTGGACCTATAAGGGAATAGAAAAATTATTTTTAAAGACAAAAATAATTGCCTTTACCCCTCTTGTACTTAGGCCAAATTTGCTTGTACTATTTATATTTAAAAAATGTGCACTTATAACTTTGTACTGTTCACAAAAGTGACCGAGTCGATGGAATTGTTGAAATTGACAACACGTGTGCATCGCGCTTAGGATAAATGCATGTGCCCATAAAAATATGTGATGAATGGATGAAAATACCCTTATGTGGTGAACGGATACAATGGTTGGCCTCCATTCTTCTTTCCCATCATTCTGCTATCGCAAAACTTCAATGTCGAGCACCGCCGAACGTCGCTGAGCACCGCTTTCTCTTTCTCAATCGTTCTTAGTGGGTCTACCCATTAATAGGGTTTTAAGGATTTGGGAGTAAACCCATTTGGGTCTGAGAAAGCAATGGTAAAGAGAGAAAAAAGAGAAAATTTGGGTCTGAGAAGACAATGGTGAAAAAGAAAAAAGAGAGAGAGAGAGAGAGAAAGAGATAGCATTTTAGACCATATTTTTGAAATTTTGGATTTGGATTTGGAGGTGAGTTCGATCTTTGTATTAGAAACATATGAAATCTTATATATACATATATACATACAAACGAATCTAGATTTGCCAAGCCTTTGATAATTTTGTGGATTTCCTACAAATCTTCACCAAATCATAAATAAATCTGGATTTGCTATAAATCTCATATGCATATATTAAATTAAGATTTGCCATGCCTTTGCTAATTTGGTGGATTTTTTATAAATTTTCACCAAATAACAAACAAATCCAGATTTGTCACAAATCTTATATACATATATCAAATTTGGACATAAATTAAAATTTGTCATCATCATCCATTGAATTTTGTCATAATCGTCCTTTGAATTTTTACCATTTGCTTTCTTAACACAATCTTTTTCTCCTCCCCAACTGTTGGGCTAATTGTTGCTGTTTTCTTAGACAATACACTAGACATAAAAAATAGACTACCGATGTCAGTACCTATAACTGTGGAATGCTTATTTTATGTTATTTTATTAAAAGAAAAGAGGAACTTAAAGTAAAAACTCGACTTTGTCTTGCACACTGACTTCAATCGTATAGAGATTTTCCCATTGTCAGAGACATGGAAATGCCTTGGTGGATCAAATTCAGGACATTCACAGAAGACAACTGGAATGAGGAGTTTTATACTCTTCTTTTTAATTTCAACTATTTCTTCCCTCCATCTTAATGTGAAAAATGTAAAATAAAAAATCTTCATTCATCTATGAAGAATAATTTGGGTATTGAAAGCAGCAACTAGAGGAGGAAAATAATCATTCAATATGATTATGATGATCGATTGAGATTGAGATTGAGAGATACACATATATGTTTTTAATAAATATAGTGAATTGTCATATTAGCTTTCCCTTTCACTCTGTTTGTGTTTGAATTTGTAAAAAGTTACAAAAATAGTGTGGCAAGAGAGAGATTCATATTTATATTATATAAACGGCACTTTCAATTTTATAGCACTTAAAGCAACGGTGTATGTTTTGTCATTTTTGTGAACAATATATGGGGTATTCGTGCGCTTTTTTTAAGTATTGTAACACCTCGAATTTTAAGAAAAAAATCAAAATGTAAAAACTTATTATATAAACTTATTACATAAACTCCTTCTTACTTTAGCTATCTAAGAATATTACACACATGCCAAACTTTATACTAGCAATTTATCATTGATCTCGGTCAGCTGCTAACACCTGCTAGTCTCACTTTTTGCTATCAAACGACTTCTCTGTATAAAAACCCATGAAACGAGATGAGCTGCTAAGCCCAGTAAGAAAATATTCAAATAATTTTAACAAATATTTTCATATAAAGACAAAAACTAAGTGCTCAAAGTAAATGTCATTGTCATATAAAATAGGCGATAGCAGTATAAATCAAATAAATAAATAGTGAAACGCCCACGCAAGATTATTCATTATCATATAAATCACATAACAACAGCACGAAATAAATAATTAATTAGTGAAACTGAGCATACAAAGTTACTTCATTTTCATCCTCATAACACCTTTACAACATTTCAACGTACCACACAGGCTATTCCATTTGTCACCCTTATAACTCCTTGCCACCGTTATAACACCTTAACATGCCACACAGGCTATTCTTTTTGCCACCCTTATAACACCTCAACATGCCACACAAGCTATTCTTTTTGCCACTCTTATAACCCCCAGCCACCCTTATAACGCTTCAATAAGCCACGCAAGCTATTCCCTTTGCCACCCTTATAACCCTCAGCTACCCTTATAACGCCTCAATAAGCCACGCAGCTATTCCCTTTGCCACCCTTATAACCCTCAGCCACCCTTATAATCCCTCAATATATTTTTATGAGAGTGCACAAAATTATTACATCAACCATAATCCAATTATTTCATATTCTCTCGCATTATCAAAATAATCATGTAATGAAATTATATATTATTATCATACATTTATACAAAATACTAAATTTCAATTATAAGAATAAATCCATACCTCAAGTTTGAAGAAGAAAAGAAAAAGAAATTGTGAAGAAACCCCAAAAGCTTGAAATTTCGCCCTTTCATATTTTTCATCCTCGGCTGAATTACCACGATTCGATACTGCCACGACGATCACAACGTCGAAAATATCAAAACTCTGCTATTCCTAAATTTAAGTATTTACTTCATTCTTCCTCTTTCTCTCTCCTCTCTCTCTCTTTCTTCTCTGCTTTCTTTTTTTCCCTTCTCATTTCTCTTTCTTGGTTCTTCTTCCATAGATCCATAAAATGTATCATATATATATAAAAGTGGTATGCTTGGAGACTAAGTCATCTTAAGAAGAGAAAACCAAATTGGCTTCTCTAAGTTCCATGTGGCTTCAAGCCATTTTACCACTTTTTTTTTCCTAGGCTTCCAAGTGTCTTGGACACATAGATCTCCCACCATCATTACTTTTTTACCTATGCACCATGTGACAAAATCCATTCAATACATATGTCATTCTTTTATAATTTTTTCTTTTTTTATTTAAGTTAAGATTTAACTAATTATAAAAGTATTATATTGTTTCAATTAAAACTAAAAATTTAAAATAATGCCAAACTAATGCAATTAATTAATATTATTATTTTTTTATAATATAGATTAAGGTAATATGTATATTAAAATTTTGGAGTTATTACAAGTATAGGGGTTGCAAATGACTTTGAGTCTAAGTACAAGGGGGTAAAAGGAAATTTTCCCTTTAATTATACCAAATAAATTTAAGATTCTAATACTAAATAATTTATGAGTGAGCCTATTTGTACTACACAAATACCCGCTTGCACTCCACTTTACATTTTTTTCATTAAATGAAATTACAAAACTATCATTTTTTGACTAACTATTGGTGTGTTTAATTTAAAATGACATAATTGCCCTTTATAAATAAAACATTTATAAATTTGAACAAACACCCTTAAGTTTACAAGAGAATAGAAAAATTATTTTTAAAGGCTAAAATAATTTATATTTATATTTATATTTTTAACAATCATATAAAAATAAATTTTGTTTATTTTATTTCATAATTTAATCAAATAAAAAATTATTTATTTTTTATTCTTGTTGTTTATAAACTTTTATCATTTTAACTATTGTCATCATTATCAAATTATTTAGTAGTTTCTATACGATCTTTTCAATACTCATAACCTAATAATATATTTTAAAATAATAAGTATGATAAATGTTAAAATAATAATTTATGAAAGATATAAAAAAATAATTAAATATCAACAATATAAAAAAAATGACAAAAGTTTGTAAATAAATTGAAACGAAATGAGTTATTTTCTTATTTGATTAAGTTATAAAATAAATTAAAATTTATTTTTATATCATTTCTTAAAATATAAATGAAAATAAAATTTGTTTTAATCTTAGAAAATAATTTTTTCTTATAAAAAACTTGAAAATATAAAAATAAAAGCACTTGTAAATTTAAATTTCTAGTCAATTTTTACCTCTACTAACTTTTCTTACCAATCCTATCTTCAAAATAGAATCACCAATTTTTTTTTGTTTACTCCATTCAGATATAAAAAAATAAGACTAAAACTACCAAAAAATATTTAATTAGGAAAATTGATGAACTAAAAAAATTAATTTTTAGGTATATAGATAGATTTATCAAATAAAGTACAAGTATTTTTCTTTTTAAACTCAATTTGAATTTTTTAAAATAACAAATATTTTTTAAAAAATCTAAAATTAGTGAATTTTTTAAAAAATTTAAATTGTAATCATCTGCCCACTTCTTAAAATATTTAAGGAAAACTAATAAGTTTTTTCTATATATATCTTTTATAAAATAATTTATATATAAAATAAAACTATTTATGATATTATAATGATGTATTTGAATGAGTTTTTGTATAAGGGTTTTTGTGAAATTATGAATATGCAAAACATATGAAAAAAGATAAATAGATAATTTTGTAATTTTAATTAATAAAAATATAAAGTGAAGTGCAAAAATTTATTTATGTAGTGCAAATAGATTCATCTATAATTTATTTTATGTTTAAGATTTGGTTCTTAATGTAACAAAGCACATAGATACAAATTCTTTTATTATTATTATTATTAATCAAAGTAGAGGTTTAAGACCTCAAATATTAGATTTTTTTTAATTTTATTTTTATAAAAGTAATATAATAAATTTTATTAACTACAAAATATTTAAAAACTTTTATTAAAAGATATTTTTTTTAGTCTCTTAAGATTTAAAATTATTTATAAAGTTAGTATATTCAAAAAATTTTAATCCTTATTTTTAATCATTATTCTTGATATAATTATTTCATATTTGAATGGTATGAGATAACTGATAGGTTAGAGAACAATAGTTACTTAAAAATACTCGTCAAATACCTACCTAGTCTAATTATTTATTTTACTTGACGAATTTGGAGATAATAGAGGTAATATCCGATCCGATACGACTCATTATCATTCCTATTAGGCCTTGTTTGGTAGACTAAATTGTGCAAAAAAGTAGAAAAAATTTAATACATCAGTCACTTTTTACCATTTGGAGGATAAACTCAAAATTCTAATAGAACTCGTTTGGATGAATTTTATATGCTGTGTCAGACTTTTCAACTAGTTCTAACTGCTCATTCAACTATATTAGAACGGTTTTGATAAGAAAAATTATCAAAAAATTGATAAAAATAAGTAAAAATATATAAAATTTAAAGTTTGAAAATAAATGCACTAAATACGAGAATAACAAAAAATTTGTAAAAATTTACAACTTTTTATATAATTTGGGTTTTCAAACAGGGAGCTAAGAGTAGCCATAAGAAGGGTTATTTCAATGTTCGCACAAATAATGGTCACACGATGCATGCCTCGTTAGGAAACGATCACCCGAATCTCATGGACCCACGCCATCAACGCACCCTCCTTAGCACGTGCCTAATCGGCCCAAACTCCTCATCCGTGCCAACTCATAAAAACTAACTTAGCACCTCTCCCAACTCTCATCAGGCTCACCCGACACGCTCGCTCCCCTCCCACACGCGTGACAAACCCTAGCCCTCGCATGCTCGCACACTCAAACCCCTCCGTCCTTATCCCTTTCCCCCTTCTCTCTTCTCCGCCGGACCTTCGCCGGAAAACCACCAGCCCCTCTTCTCCCCCTTTTCTCTTACCCCTCAATTCCTTTATCTACCCTGGAATTCACTCCTTTTGCCTCCGTACCGGCCGCGTCGCCGGAATATTCCGTCAAGGTACGACGCCGTGTAGATCTGTTCTGTCTGAGCAGAAGTAGAATTCAGAGCTAAGTTTCTGATTAGAAGAGCAAGAACAATAGCAAGAGCCGTTCTTCAATATTTATATATATTTATGACTCTGTATACATGAGCTGTAACTGAAGGAAGGTCGTGGAGGAAACGGCGATTTTCGAGCTTTACCTGTTTAAGATTTGAAAAGGCTCGAAATTGATGTGCTTTGTCTAATATGATACTTTAAAGGTAATTGGAGAATTTTCTTATCGTTTTGTTTTCTTTGTGGCCTTTTTAGTTGCTTTACGTGATATATAATTCCATTAAAATTTATTACGAGTTCAGTTTTTTGGTGTACGACTAAAATTCTTGTTCAAGAACTCATATTTCATGTTTAATTGGCACAGTTACCTGAATTTTTTTTTATCATAACTCATGTAATTGAAACAACCTCAAGTTCGTTTGCGTTAATTGGCGGGAAACTAAATATTTTAATTCAGAATTATGTTCAAAGCCAATAAGGTGCTTCTGTATGTAAGCTGATAGTAATTGGGATAAGCTTAGCCCACAGTTAAGGTGTATTTTCTTTGTTTCTGGAAGAGGGAATGGATGGTACTCTTGCTTTTGTTTTGAAATGCTGATCATTGTGAACCTTATGTTTTGCCGTGCTTTTTTGGTACAGGAATTCAAAATCAAGTTTCCTCCTGCTTTGAAAGTTTGGAGTGTCTAATTATGGATCAAATCAAGCACTAGCAGTGGCATTTGCGGCAGAAAGATCAATGTTCTGTATCATTTAGGGTGCGAGAGCTTAGGATTTCCTGCAAAGAGGAACAATGGCGACAGAGATGCAGAGATTTGGAACAAGTGAAGAGGATGATGAAGATATGGGGATGGATGTGAAAGAAGAAGATGACGATGACGATGACGAAGAGAAGAACAATGCAACTCCTGTAATGGTGGGTGTTGATGGGGGACTTGTATCAACTAGCAACAACAATCGGTTTCAGCAGAACCAACAATTTCAAGGGCAGCCACCTTCCCAAGCAGGGGTTCGAAGAAGTAGACCATTAGAGGAGAAGGAGAGAACAAAAATACGAGAGAGACAGCGGAGGGCTGTCACTGCAAAGATCTTGGCAGGACTACGAAGGCATGGGAACTATAATCTCAGGGTTAGAGCTGATATTAATGATGTCATTGCAGCTCTGGCAAGGGAAGCTGGTTGGGTTGTTCTCCCCGACGGAACCACTTTTCCTTCTAGATCACAGGTACTTATCTGTAAAGGTCAAAGCTCCACTTGCTATCTTGTATTTACATATTATACAAATCGTAGTCATATTTTTGCAAATCAAATCTTGGGTTTTTTCGATTGTTTCTATTTCGTAGTCAATAGTACCTTCTCACACAAGACATCTGCAAGATTCATACGAGCTTGATGTGAGAATGGGTGTTAACTCAAATAAAAATTGAAGCTTCTTTTTATAGATATTTCTTTAAGGCAGCCAAAGAGACAAAGGCACAAGCCAGTTACATGCTGAAAATTATATATATATATATATATATATATATCAAGGTCCTGAGGCTTTAAGAGCATGTTTACTTGGTGCGTCGGCCATAGCACAGTTCTTTATATGACTTAATGAATTATTGGTATACATTGATAGTAATGTTAACAGACATGTATCAATTCCCTCAAATTGTGTATTACAAGCTGTGTTTTTTTTTTTTTTTTTTCCTCCCCGGTCATGACATGCGTTGTGTTGACAAACACAGACAGTAGACATATTTCTGAAACACAGTATAATACAGAAGGAATATTAGTTATTACAAGTATAGGTTGACTTGTGATCTTGCATAGGGACCCCCTCTCAAAAGGTACTGATTGATTTTACTGGGAGAGAAGAGGCTTCCTGGGTTATATCGAAGTAGCAGAGATTTATTCAGTGATCTGTTTTCTACACTGATGTTGGCGCTACTATTTTTCATGCTTTGTTTATCTTATGTTGTAAATGAAGGATTTCATTCATTTTCTTTGATCTATAGTACTTTTACTTATAAAAAAGGACACCATATTGATTTCCCATTAGTATCATTATGATCTGCCTGTGACAGATTTCGTTTTAGAGGGTAGAATTCAACAATTGCTAACTTCTACTTTGAAACAATCCAATATTAATATGCAAAGATGAATTTACTGTCACCCAGTAGCAGGTTTTTCCCTGTAACTTGGTTGAACTATTGGCTTCAAGCTTGGAGGAAGGAGGGATTTGGTTAGTTGACCAACTGCCATAAAACTTGTACATCCTCATTATGGACATGAAGCTTTACTGTAGTAGAGCTGAGTGGCAAAAAGGGATTTGCAAAGCTGATTTCAAATTGTTGGTTTTAAGGCTTTGATTAGATTGGGTATCTCGACTATATTTCTTCAAAGAATGCATTTCCTTGCATTTTTTTGTTTTTTGTTTTTTTTGATAAGTAGCATTCCTTGACACCCACCTAGTGGGAAAAGGCTTGGTTTGGTTTGGTTTGGTTTAGCATTCCTTGACAACATTAAATCCTAAAATATTTATCAATTAGTGGTTCAGCCTTCAAATCTTGGGTTCAATAAAAATTGAGGTTGGGATTTTATCTTTTCGACTTTTATAGGGTGCCAGACCTGCTGGCGGTGCATCTACTACAGCATTAACTTCAACATCGTCACATATGCCAATACAACAGAACCCACCTGCTTCCTTGAGAGGAATAGGTTCTGGCTATAAGAGTTCAATGGAATACAATGCATGTCACATGAAAGGTGTTTTTGTGCCTGCTTCATCCCCTTACGATGTATCCTCAACTGCTCGTTCCCAGACATCAACTATGGTGGGAGATGGAGTGGCAGAAAATCCTCCTCTTATTGGAGGCTCCACTGACACTGTTGATAACAAGCAGGTATTAGATTCTTGACATAGCTGTGAGATTGCATTTCATGTATGCTAATTTTTCTGTTATTGTATGTCTGTCTTACCAATTTGATGTCTTTGTTATGTAATTAGCTTTCTGCCTTTTAAAAGCTAGGACTTTGGACTGGTAATCTCCAGTTACATCCCCCCTTTTCTCTTTTGGCACTTCGGGAATGGTTGAAAACTAGGAAGCACGGATACTCTAAAATAAGTCCTGTATCCGTATCCGATACGTATCGGATACACAAATTCTTCGAATACTTCAAGATACGTGACGGATACACCACATGATGTATCCTATTATTTTATCATTTTTCTTCAAATATATGATTAAGACAAATTTAGATTTGAGTAATTGAATCCTAAAATTATAAAATCTTATGACTTATATTTTGTAATATTTTGTATACTGAATTATATATTAAATTAATTTTGTTGTAAATGTTATATTCATATATATAACTAATAAAAATATACAAAATTTATATTTTTTGGCCGTATCCCTGCTATATCCGTAGCTTCATTTTTTTTAGATTGCCGTATCTGTATTCGTACCCCTATCGTATCTGTATCCCATATCCGTATTCATGTTTCTTATGTTGAAAATGAAGAGCTTTTGCGGTTGATCGCATCCCTTTGTTTTACCTTCATTCAGAGTGCATCATTTGTTAGATGGTAGAAAGATCATGCATTGAACTCTACTTATCAAAATAGAAAAAGAAAGAAGGATCACACAATGAGCTTTAGAGATATTATTCTTGCTTTTGTTTTTTGAATTATTTCTGCTATGATCCTTCAACCAGTACTTTCTACTTCCTGTCTCTTGATTATGTTTCTAATAGGTATTACCTTTTCAACCTAATATGCAGATAAACTTCTTTAAATGACCTATCCATATTGCATTGGTACTTCCTGGGAACTCTTGTACAGTTGTCTGATTTTTCTTATGGGATGAAGGCTAAGATTTAATTGTGAGAAAATCACAACTAAACTTGCAAATACTTGGACTTCTTGGACTTGAAGAATTGGGATGAGCCAAACAACCCCCGATTTTAGTATTTCATTTTCAACCATATAATTTAGTTTTTTAATTGATAGCTCATAACATGTTACGACATACAAAATTGTTGATTCAGTACTTATATGGACACTCCCAACACACAGACAACTCATCATTGTTATCATTTTTGTGTGTTTTCTTTTTCTCCAGAAAATTTCATACCTCCCTCATTAATGTTCATATCTCAAATTAATTCATGGGGATTTGCCTGGGTCAAACTAATTTATCATAAGGAACCAATGCCTTTGTTCTTGATTTATATTTTCAACTTTTTTAGTACATTTGAATGCTTTTTACGCTGGTTCTTATGTCATGTATGTTTCTGAACCATTTTTTTCAGGTTATTGACATGCCCCAAAAGTTACAGGAGCGTGATTTTGCAGGCACACCTTACATTCCTGTTTATGTGATGCTACCAGTGAGTTCCCTAGTAATGTGTACATTCTGCCACCAATTTATTTAGATCTTCTTCGTTATATTATTCATCTTTTTCTTTTTTTGACAATTCATTATGTACTTTCTTTCTTGGGGTCACTCCCTGTCTAATTTCTGCTCTATGGAGCAGTTAACTGTTTTGGCTTGCATTTGTCCTCATTACTTCCTTTTCCTTATTTTTCTACAAATGGGGAGAGAGCTTCTAACACTATTATGCAAATGTATTTTTGGGACTGTTCTACTGGTGATCAAGACATTCATTTCAAGTGGTTCTGTGACTGTAATACATGTCGCACTTGTGACTTGCAGTTGGGTATCATCAATATGAAGTGCGAGCTCATTGATCCTGATGGTCTAGTAAAGCAACTAAGAGTTTTGAAATCAATCAACATTGATGGTGTTATGGTCGACTGCTGGTGGGGTATCGTAGAAGCTCATGCTCCACAAGAGTACAACTGGAATGGCTACAAGAGACTGTTTCAAATTGCACGTGAGCTTAAGCTCAAGTTACAGGTCAGTTTCATGTATAAGATTTATTGCCATGCTTGTGCTAGAATAATGGTTTCTGCTTTTCTGCCTCCCATTTTCATTTCACTGTTTGTTCAAGATAAAAATGTGCATGTGATTAATAATTACCTTATGAGAACTGTAATCTCTATGATGTGGAGAAAAGAGGGATTAAATGTCAAATGCAAAAATTTTCTATTCCTAATACCTAGAGAAATCTCATGGATAATCTGGTAAATTAGGGGTTGCTGTTTCAAGGGTTTGAGTCATTCCCTGTAGCATGGTACCTGGACCCCATGGCTTTGGAAAAATAATATGTATATCATGCACAAGAAAATAAATAAATTTAAATGCTGGCTGTGTACCTAACATAATCATTGTTGGCATACAAGGTTCTATCTGTTAGAAATTTGGAATATATCTTAGAAAGTATTATTTTAATTGTTCTTAAGATTGTTACATTTTCTGGGAAAATAGGCGTAGTTCGGCATAAAGAATACAGTTGAGGAACTGCCTTTTCACTCTATTATAGCTGCATTTACAATAACTTCCTTAAAATCTGCACAGAAACTGATCTAGGTTTTAACTAAAATTGGCGCAGGTTGTAATGTCCTTTCATGAATGTGGTGGCAACGTTGGTGATGATGTTTGCATACCATTGCCCCATTGGGTGGCAGAAATTGGTCGAAACAATCCAGACATATTTTTCACAGATAGAGAGGGAAGACGCAACCCAGAATGTCTCTCATGGGGAATTGACAAGGAACGTGTTTTAAGGGGGCGGACAGCTGTGGAAGTATTGCATTTGGCCTTTAATATAGTTGTTTGTATACTTCTCAACATATGATGTTTCCAAATATGCATTATTCTTCTGATAAATCATTATAAAAATTTTATTTGGATTGGAGACCTTTTTTAAAGCTTTTAGGACTCTATTGTTGGGAGCTCTTGTCGGGATTTCTATTTACTGTTGTTACCGATCATCATAAAGCTTTTCTTTTAGATGGATACGAACGGAGGAAGGCAGTGTGTAGATTAAAAACTCTCTTTTGTCTATCTTATATTGTTCTCTATTTGGTGGGGCATGGCATAAGTTGAATCAGTTTTGGATTTTATTGAAAAAAATGCAACTATAGGAAGTTTTTTGAGGTGGAGATAGTTTGTAACTGTTTTTTGAATACGGGCTGCATCCTTGATGCTTCTTGTTTGTACATTGTTATTACTTATAGAAATAAAAATAAAAAATAAAAAAATTGAGGTTTTTCCTCGTTAAGCTATGCAAATATTGATTTTGGTTCTGAGGTTTTACTATTTCTCGCTGCTAAAAACTGATGTAGGTTTACTTCGATTACATGAGAAGTTTCCGGGTTGAATTTGATGAGTTTTTTGAGGATGATATCATCTCCATGATTGAAGTTGGACTGGGTCCATGCGGAGAGCTTCGATACCCATCTAATCCTGTAAAGCATGGTTGGAGATATCCAGGTGTTGGTGAATTCCAGGTAATTGACTAAATATTTTTATTTTTAGATATATAATTATGTTATATTCAATGTTTTTTCTCTTATAGTTTCTGTTTTGCTCTTCAAAATTAAAAACTGAAAAAAAAAAAAAAAAACCATTTTAATTTGTTAGAATTTATGAGAATTTTTCTTATCCAAAAAAAAAAATTATGAGAATTTTCTTGAAGCTGAAAACTGTGTTGCAGAATCTCTCTCTGAGGAAATAATACTTTAAATTTCTATTGTTGCAAGTGATGTTGTACAATAATATTGTGAGCTATAACGTTTCTTTAGACCTTGCTCATTTGGTCATCCAGCATCTCGCAAAACTCCAGCAATAATATTTCCCATCTGAAACTTCTTCTCTCCCCATTTTGTAAGCATAAAAAAAAAAGAAAAATGTTTCTTTTGCAGTGTTATGATCAGTATTTGTTAAAAAGCCTAAGGAAGGCAGCTGAAGCAAGGGGACACCCTTATTGGGCACGAGGACCAGATAATGCAGGTTCCTACAATTCACGGCCCCATGAAACCGGATTTTTTTGTGAAGGAGGTGATTATGATGGCTATTATGGCAGGTTTTTCCTCAATTGGTACTCTCAGGTCCTGGTTGAGCATGGAGATCGGGTGCTTTCTTTAGCAAAGTTAGCTTTTGAAGGCACTTGCATTGCTGCAAAGGTGAATCAGCTTTAACTCTACTTTTATCTTTCTGAAAGATGAGTTTGTGATTCCTCACTAAGATAGCAACTAATTAAAGTCTTTTTCTTTTTCTTTTTTTTTTTTTGGGTAAAAAAATCTGATTGGAACTAGATTATGTGGATTATTTGAACATTATTTTAGAGACATTTTCTTTTATTGTCAAGCATGTTAAGTGGAGGGTTCCTTAGCATTCATCTGCAGAAGTTCATTTGACCTTTTCTTTCTTTTTCTCCCATAAGTTTTCTTAGTAAATAATCATTTGTCTATCTGCTCATTCAAATTATCCTCGTTAACTTTCACATCACTTAAGTTTTATCTGTAGAGTTTATCCAGCAGCTCTATCAAATGATTTACATTTAAGTTCTGTCAAGAGAATCAAAGATTGAGTGGAAAGGCTTAACACAGTTAGGATTGTCTCAGATCATATTTACATTCATAGGATTGTGTACAAACTAGGAAACTATACAAAGAATCTCAATCTAATCTCCCATACTAGGAAATAGAATAAATCAGGGACTTATTTCAACACGGCATGCGGCCCAGCTTGCATGTGAAGAGATAGATCGTACACCGATTGTGAGAAGTGCACATTGGAGATATTGAGAAGTGAATGGAGGACAAGTCCTCCCCAAACCAGGCATTTTACTCGAAACCAATTGCAAAGAGTCGAGAGGCACATTATATTCTTATCCTAGTTTTGGAAGTACTATCTAATGATATGGGATATATTCCAACAAATTCTGTGTTTATTTATATCGACCAGGATGATTTGGTTGGCAAAATGATATCAGGCTGGGGTTCATGGGTCTTTAAAAAAAAAAAATCACTCACCTAAACAAAAAAAGAAAAAACACTCACCTAAACATGTCCGACTTAGCTGATCTAATTGGGCAATTGGAAATGTGAATGAGAAAGAAAAATCAGAATGATGAAGGGAATAGAGAACCTCAGACAAGCATTAAGGAGAAAATGGAAAAATGGATTCAAACTTTTCAGAAAATTGCACTAATCTATGCATGTTGGTTGTCAGAAAAAAGGAGAAAAAAAATGCATATTGGTATCTCCATACGAGGTAGGCCCACATCAAATTTTCACTGTAGATTTAAAAGATGGTGGAACCATTTTGAAAATGTGATGTTTGCTTGCTGTGTTTCTGCTGATTTAGCTGATCTAATTGTGCAATTGAAAATGTGGACGAGAGGGGGGAAAAAGTTCAGAATGATGAGGTGAATGGAAAACCCCAGACAGGCATTAAAGAGAAAATGGAAAAGGGGATTCAAACTTGCCTTTCAATCATAAATGTATTTGCGTATTTAGTGCTTCGTTTTAATGTTGCTAGAACCCCAAATTAGGTAGGACCAACACTTTCTTATGATATTTATGATGGGACTACATGATTGTCTGTGTTTATTGAAACTTCTCTCCTTTGTGGTGATGGAGGCATTGCCTAACACATACCTACTCTCAAATGGTACAGAACCTTGGCCTTCTCTGTGTTTTATCAGCTGAAGCATTATTGATTATAATTATATATTATAGATTGGTTTAACAGGAATATGTTTTTATATATATTTTTGTTTCAGTAAATATCTAAGAGGTAATTCACCACATGTTTACTTTATCTAGTGTAAAACAAATTGTAAGTTTTTGACTGTGGATCTACATTCTCTTCACTTAACCTTCGGAGATTGTTATAAAGTTTTTTATGTGCTAATTGTTATGGTTTGATCCAATTCTTTTGCCTATTTTAATTGCTGAACAGCTGTCAGGTATTCATTGGTGGTACAAGACAGCCAGCCATGCTGCTGAATTAACTGCTGGATTTTACAACCCGTCCAATCGTGATGGCTATGCAGCAATTATGGCAATGTTAAAGAAGCATGGGGCTGCTGTAAATTTCACTTGTCCTGAATGGGGAATGTTAGACCAGAATATAGACTTCTCAGAGGCACTGGCAGATCCTGAAGGCTTAGCCTGGCAAGTAAGAATTTAGTAGTAAACTTCCAGATCAGCTACTTGTTTGCTGCTTAATAAGTTTTTGATTTCTTTAAAGAACATGCTTTCACCCCCAGGAACAGTGTGTCCATATTATTTCTGTGGTTACCCCTGATGTGGCCCACATGGCATGACCAACAAGGTCCGCATGTTTGCCTTGTGAGGAGACAACTCGACCCAAAACCACCTTGGAAGGCATTTGCGACCCTCGACGCAGCGTGCTTCGCCTAGCGGAACAGAATTTGCTCGAGTGAATCTCCCTCTTGTGTCCACCCTTGGGGACTCTCCTCAAGATAGCTCTGCGAGTACAACCTCTCGGAACCTCCTTGGCAAGTCACCCTCCAATTCCACATTCAAGGAAATTATCAAGTTTGGGAAGCCTTCTCTATTCAATGAAGGCCATTACTCAGGACAAACCATGTGGACAATGGACTGGAGGCAAGAGCGACGACTTGTCAAGCTGCTTGTGAGGGGCTACACCTTGGCTATCTAACAGAGAGAGACTTATATATTTAATACACTTGATCCAGTGGTTAATGCTTCCCCAACAAACCACCACAGGGACATGCGTCCCTCCCCACCCCTCCTGTTGGAAAAATAATAATAAATAAAAATAAAAATAAAATAAAATAAAATTTGCTACTATTTTAGATTGGCATAGTTGTCCTGCCATGATAAAGATTCCTTAGACATTTCTAATGCGGATGATTGGTCTTGGATTGGACAATACAATTGTTTGGGAATAACGCTGATCATTGTCGATGACAAGACTCAATGAAGGTGAGCTAGGAGAGAGTTAGGTAACTTGGGGGGGGGGGGAGAGAGAGAAATGGAGATGGAGATGGCACTAAATTAGAGAAAAATGTCGGCATTGGCGAGGGGTTCGAATAAATGAGAGGTTGAGGGTTAGGGCAAGGAGGTTTCTATGCACCTAGGGCAGTGGCCCTTAAAGCTGGTGACTGACTTTGCATGGCCCGACCTAATTGTTGGCAGAGATTCATCTGGCTGGGTTGTGGCTGCATCCTTGCATGGTCGGCTGGTATGAGGATTGAGGAAGGTGGCCTTATTTGTATTGGTAGCCATGTTTTGATTGGTTTTTGTAAGGTAATGCTGGGTATCTCAATGGATCTCCTAATTCTAGCCATAAAGTCACTTGTCTCTAATGGTCTTGCGAGTTAGCGTGTGATTGTGAGATCTTCAATGATGAGAAGATACTTTCCTTGTATTTTCCATTTTCTTTTTATTTATTATTTATTATTATTATTTTGGGGGGGGGGGGGGGTAAGTGAGATGCTTCCCTTTTCTAGCCAAGTTTTGAGTAGGGGAGAAACTGCGGGAGGATCCACGGTGGTGGTTTGAAATGCTCCCAGAATGTCCCCATTGGGGGAGGCATGGACTGGTGGGGGAGAACAATTGGCTGCAACAATGGGGAGGGGCCCCAAATGCCCCCTGCCGAAGTACTCTCTTGCGGATTGGTCCCCATGGGAAGAGGTACATAGAAGGGTAAAGGTCCAACCTCAGCAAGAAGGGTTCAATCTGTCGAAGGGGGCTTGCCATCGGGTCGTAAGTGTCGATGCTCAAAGTAGGACAAACGTGGCATCCGATCATCTACACTTACCCTTGTCTCACGCCCTACTACCTTAGAAGCCACTTCGTTGACACGGCCCAACAACCTAAATAGCCCCCATAAATACCTAAGCTCCGCTCATTTATTCCAGACATTCAACACTCTCACCAACCGTTGGACCTCTCTCTCAAGGGCCCTCAGATGGCTTGTTGAGTCAACAAAAGTTGACCATCTCCACTTTGCAAAGGAGGTGGTCATCAGCAATCCCTCCACCAATTCTTCATCGACACACCCGGGTGTAAATGAGTTGAGCTGAACCCTGGTTGGCACAGGCTCATTTGCTCATGATAGAGGTCACGCTTATTCATTGTTGATAAAGTTCAGCTCACCTATTAAGAATATATGTGATTCCAAACACTTAAAAATACCAAATTAAACTCCAATTTCTGTGTATATATCATACATTATCTATTCTATTATATATATTTTTAAATATATAATTATATAATATTATACATTAATTTGGTGAGCTCGAGCCCTTAGCGAGCCAAGGCTAGCCGGGCAGTGTTCATGCTCCGCTCGTTTACTAAACAAGCCTAAATTTTTTTGTTCAAACTCAGGTTTTTTATTAAATGAATGAGCCGAGCCCAAGTATGGACACAATTCATTCACAACCCCACCATTGCAGAATTGTTATTGCCTGTTTTTGGTTGAAGATTTCGAGCTTTGATATTTGAATAAATTTTTGTTGTCAGGTGCTGAATGCTGCCTGGGATGTTTGCATGCCAGTTGCTAGTGAAAATGCTCTTCCATGCCATGACAGAGAAGGCTATAACAACATTTTGGAAAGAGCCAAGCCTTTGAATGACCCAGATGGGAGGCATTTTTGTGCTTTTACCTACCTTCGACTCGGTGCACTTCTCATGGAAAGACAAAACTTCATGGAATTTGAACGACTTGTCAAGAGAATGCACGGTAAAACACTGGAAACCTTTTTCAGCTTTTATCTTTATCCATATTCTCCAGTGATCAGTTTTATTTGCAGAAAAACAAATTTCCACGGTTCAGCAGTTATAGAACTATCAGTTTAAAATTTAATGGTTCTAAGTTCAGCTTTGGTTCATTGAATTGATTGCTTTGATATAATCCATCATTACGGGCTCTAGCTACATGTACAGATGAGTTAAGAGTAGTGATTGATTGCCTCTCTCATTTATCATTGCAGGGGAAGCAGTTCTTGACATCCATTCATAGTTTGAAAGAATAAGGGAATTTTTGACCCATTTATTATCTCTCCCATATCAGCAAAAGGGATGGTGGGGAACCACATTCTTGAATTAAGATCTGGACGCGCCCCTCTGTAAATGAAAGCAGGCGACCTTCCCGGATCCAAGTTTCTTGCAGTGTCTGCTGCTAACTTAAGACTAACATTTTGTCTTGCCAAATATCTGAATTCCATTCCTTAGCACAATCCATTGATTGGAGTTGACGAGAAGAGAAGATAAAGTTTCTCCTGGTTGTTATCTTGCTGATTGGCGAAGGGTGATAAAGAGCGAGAAAGTAACACTCAGCTGGATTTGGAAATTCAGTAGATTCTTATAGGTTTTCTTTTTTTTTTTTGGGGGGGGGGGGGGGGGGGGTGCACTCGATAGCAGGTTAGCATGGCATGGTGCAGCATATTAATTCTGGTGCTTGAAATTATTGGGTAAATTATTGTAATTCTGGAACTTAAATTGGGACAGTGCCCTATCACCATTGCAGGCAATGTATTTTGATTTTGAAATCGCCTTCCAAAACATGTGATGCATTGCTTCCCCCAGTCTTGAATCAAGTTTGTTAAAATATCGAGCTTTTTTTATTTGATCTGTTTGCTCACTTGTTCTCACTGCCTAAGGGAGGGTATAAATAGCATGGGACTAACGCCATGTTTGGTATCATTGATAAACTGGAATGGTAACAGAAAAATTCAACAGAATTAAGAATGGGAATTGTGTGTGTCAATTACCCAAAAAAAAAAAAGAATTGTGTGTGTCATTCCATTATTTCATGACAATTATTTTAAGATGCTGGAATTTCAAAGTCCATTTGTACATCAAAAAAAAAAAAAAAAGAATTTGCGTTCCAAACCTAAGGCGTGAAGAACAGTTTTTAGCCCGATTCTAATGGGACGAGTACGAAATTTATATATACTACTTAGGATCAACATCATCAATAGGGTTAAAATTGTCTAAGGAACAGACACTTGAAACTCCGAATCTTACCTAATTACGAATTATTTTGCAACAAAATTAACATACAATTAATGCATTATAACAATACCAAAATTTGGGATGGGAGAGCTTGATTAAAAAATTTTAAATCCGTCATGAGTGTAAATGAGGGAATAAACCCATACCAAATATGAGAATGGATATCATTTATTATTATTATTATCATTAAAATTGCAGTAGATTTTAACAGAAGGGATGTTTGGTAAACTAAAAAATGAAATTTTTTTCTAACTTCTATTTTGGTATTAACAGGTTTCACTTTTGGTAGAAGTGTGTTTGATAAAAATTTGTAAAAGTTGGAGAAAATTGAGAAAAAATAGAGAAAGTTGAAGAAAAGTTGATAGAATTTGGATTAAGTTGGTAAGGATTGAAAAAAAAATTAATACTTGATGAAAAATTAGAGGGGGTTTAGATTTGCCAAACCAACTCATTACCCGAGCTGTTACTGTCCCCATATGCAACCATCTCAGGTGACTACGAGGAAAGCGAAATGATGACTCTAAAAAAAGTCACTCTGATCATCACCTAAATGGACCTGAAATATTTGATTTAGGCAAGTTTAAAAGGTCACTGGTTTTTCACCCTATTAAATAAAAAAAAAAAAAAAAAAAGAGGAGAGAGAGAGAGAGAGAGAGAGTAATCTAAATGAAAATGAACAAATTTACAATTATTCCTGGTGATGCAAATGAACCAACGGACACATCAAGAATCAATCAATAGTCATATTTTGCATGAATGAAAAAAAAAATGAAAAATGACTTTTGTGTTCTGCTAATTAATTAAAGCTTCATGATTTTTTCAGTACCATGTGGCCTGATTCATCTACGTCAAAAAGGCGATCAACCAATTCATCCCAGCTTTCTTTCCTCCTCTCGGCTGATCTGAACGGCAATCCTCTCTGCACTCTTCCGGGCCCTTCCTGCATTTCCCGGAACGTTCCATATGAAGAAGGTGAATAAGCAAGAGGAACGTCCAGTGCAACAGCCCTCTGCAATGCTGCGTTGTACTCCTCGCTGTGCTCTCGGGCAAGAGTGGCCTGCCTCATCATCTTCTGCTGTGGTGGAATCTCCATAATCTCTTCTTTCTCCATCATTATCTGAATTGAAAAGGAAATAATGCTTCATAACCCACAAGGATAAAAATGTTTTGGAAAAAAAAAAAAAAAAAAAACATGCTTCTGACTTTCCAAACATGGCGGTCCCTTTGGTTCACAATCCAGACAAAGCTGGACTACTGGTGGCAAAAATACAAATTCTGGTTGAGCGAAGGCAACGAGTGAAAAAATAACGAAGGCAAAAGAGTGAAAAAATAATGGAGGCAAAAGTATAATTTCTAGATAAATAAGAGTGAAGGAATGAGTTGTAAGTGAAATTTTTTAAACAAGTGGGGGCACCTATTGAGCCTTATATAGGGGCAGATTTTGAAATTTTGTGGAAAATTAAATTAAGTTTATTCACTTGTAACATTACTAATTTTTTGTACTCTTAGGGAAACGAATACGCTTAGCAGCATCAGAAAGTAGTTATCAGGGTAAAAAGTAAATTTCGGAATTAGCAAGCCAGAGCTACTTCCAATTGTCATCGACAACCATTGTCAAGAAATATCACCACACACAAGTCAGACAAACATAAATTCAAATGTTGACCGTGTAAAATACCCAATACTTATCATTGTTGTCAAAATGAGTAATCTACCAATCCATGCAACCAATTTAAAATGCAATGGTAGCCACAAAGAATTTAAATACAGTTCAGAGAACGAGAAAAGGAAGCAAGAGTTGAGAGGAGATGAGCTCCTCTCATGCGAGCAACTTTTTCATCCTCTCAAATATGGCTGAAATGAGGGAGGGAAAGAGGTTCCTTCCCATCTTTAAGACCTGAGTTTGCATCCTTATGCCCCAAAAGTTGGTAAGGGCTTTCTCAAGCGAGGGTATAATATTAGAAGGGGATTAGAACATTGCAAGTTATTTTCCTTCCCCCCTACATTGACAAGAAGGGAAGCCGTAACCAATTCCCTATGCCACACTTCCCTTGTTTCTTTGCTTCAACAAAATATAGCATCAATATTGTTTCTACATGTACATGCCCCAGGCGGAAGTTGAAAACTTACATCAAGAGCCCTTTGAGATTCTCTCTCAATCCAAATAATGGCATGGTCAGAAGTTATGTTGCAAGAAAGGACCAAGTGCTCAAACCTCCCATCTACAGGCACTGCTGTCCTCACAACTGGGGAGATTTTCCCTAACCTGCAAACAAAATTTGAAACTTTAAGTCAAGTGAGAAACTTATAGATCATCTTCACTAGTCAGAATCATGCCATTGTATTTATTTAACAACCTAGTATAGAGGTGCTGTTTTGGTGGACCATGCTTTCTAGGTCTGTTATCTGCAGCTCTGGAGTCCCATGTGGCTCCATTCACAAGCTCTGTGCTGCTACATTTTCTGAAACCAGAATTGCCTTCTTCTATACTCCCTCCATCCCTATTTTTCCACCTTTCCATATTGGGATATCCAAAAATGTTGTCCATTTTGAAAGTAAAGACCTATTTTTCTTTTTATTTTCAAATTTAATATATTATCTTTTTAAATAAGTATAAATACATTCAACAGTGTGAAATAGAGGGATATTTTGGAATCTTGAACTCCTATTGATTGGGGGTGAACTATCTCTTTGCTTGTAGAGGGAAGGCTGCGCACATGTTAAATGGAGGGATATTTTGAAATTTTGAACTTTTATTAATTGGGGGTGAACAGTCTCTTTGCTCGTAGAGAGAAGGCTACATACATTTGATCCTCCCTAAACCTTGCAATGCAAGAACCTTATGCATTGGGTTGCCTTGTTTTATTTTTTTTATTTTTTTATTTTTTATTTATATTTTTTTTATTCATTGGTAGTGAATGTATGAAAGTGTTTCTCTCCTCGAAAAGTTGGATTTCTCATGGTAGACAAATTATAGGACAGAGGGTGTACACAATCAAAATTTGTCGTATTCTCTTCATCCACTTTCGCCACCCAAATGGACCCAGGCATAATTTTCTAGGTCTCAAGATGAATCCTTACCGTTGAAGCATTTTTCCCATATTTTTATACCGAGTGGTATGTCTTGGTTCTCCTCAGACCCTAGTTTTGTAACGTTCTGTATGTCCCTCGCTCTTCAAATTCTTGCTAGAAATCTGATTATAGTCCATACCTGAAAGGCTTCCTCACAATGATGTGATAGAGACGACCAGGTGTGTACAACCGCCGAGGATCCTTAAGCATCTTCTCCTCTAGTGCGCAAGTGTCTTTCAGGCACATTAGGCATAATAAGCATGGCAAGCTGTTCAAGTGAAGGCAAACAACAGCTCCATCAGTATCTTCTTGACTGAATACTAGCGGTGCAATTACTTTGAAAGTTCCCACTCAAATATGTAATCTAACCCCATGCAAAAGCAAAAGAAAAAGCACTCATCCTAGGAAATAACAATTAAAATTCCACTCAAAAGGCATTCAATATACACGCATCAAGTATGTTCTTTACATATTATTGTCAACAAAAATTAGTGGATAGATCTTTCGCAAGGTTGGAAGTAGGATTCCAGGAAAAATATGTGATTCAGTTAACTTCATGCAAATGCATTTTTGACATTTCCTCTCTCTCTCTCTCTCTGGAAAAATATGTGATTCAGTTAACTTCATGCAAATGCATTTTTGACATTGGCTCTCTGTCTCTCTCTCTCTCTCTGTGTGAGGTGGGGGGAGCCCATCCTGCTTTGAATAGCAGAATGGAACTTAATGTTGACGGGAAGCTATTCTGTTAAAATGACAAGACACAGGACATATAAAATCTGTCTGTAAAACATTTTCAAGTATTAAATTTTTTTCACCCCTGCTTTGCATGGAAACAATCTGATTCGGTATCTATGATGGTGAAAATAGAAGGTTTAACAATTGGTATAGAAAAACTTCAGCTAAAATAGAGAACTGGCAGTCACGTGGAGCAGCTATTTTCAATTGACATTGCAACTATTGAAGGATAACTGAACGCAACTAAAACCATAACAATAAGGTGACCACGACCTACAATCTTTTACCAGAAAACTGACTTGAAAACATCTTCTAAAGCCATCGTTGTCCGAGGTAAGAAATCATCCTGGTTCAATATAACAACATATATTAGGACATAATCACATTCATCCCCAAGCAAAAAGAATATTTATTGACATTGAAACTTTATTTGTTTATTAAAATCTTTCATTTGAGTGTGTTGTTTTCTTGAGAAAGGGTAAGAGAATTATGCCTTCTAAACATTATCAACGAAAATACACAATTAAAGGCTCAAATGCAAAATAATTTTACAAAATATCATATAACGTGTACTTGCATTGAACTAGACAAATCAAAGATACTACTTAAAAATATGTATATCCTCTAATTACTTTTGGATGTTTAACACATCTTTATATTTCTATCCATTTAAGATGTTTTAGCATCTTATATTTCTGTCATTTCAACTTACTAAAAAGGTTGTTTGTAATCCAGAAAATTTACTTCGATACATGATAACAAATATGATTGAGAAAAACTTATTTCTATGTTGTGGTGACAGTTTGATCATATGGACCATGTAAAACTTATTTCTATGCTATGGTGACGATTTGATCATATGGACCATGTAACTAAAAGTACTTGCACCAGCAAATCAAGGATATGTAACCATCTAAATTATGAAAAGTAACTTACGACATGTAAGCAAAGCACGCAGGACCACTACTGAATGTGATGAATTTACCTGAAGTACAACAGAATTAATGACATCAGCATATCTCACTGCTAGATTTAGTGATACACACCTTGCTGGAGCGATAGCGAAGCATCTGATCCTTTTCCTTTCAATGTTTCCCAATATTTCCCGATTCTGGATTACCAACATTGCTAACAATGTAACTACCCCTGCTCCTAGAGAATGCCCAGCAAAAGTCAAAGTATAGCTTGGATTCCTCTCAATTAATTCTCTCAGAATCTCACACTCTGCGGCCAAAACCCACTGAGCTGCCTTCAATAGCCCATTGTGAACATAACCTCCATTGAATTCGGTTTGCCCCAGTTTGTTATCTAGTAAGAGCAAATAGTCACTTTCCTTAGCCAAATTAAGCCCCCTGATGGCTAAAACTATATCAGCATTGCTTTGATCAAGATAGATCATGTAGGGAGAAACCTTCCCTTGGGTTTCTTCATCGTTTTTTTCGTAAAATTACCCAATCAGGATCAATACCATAACCACCAGGCGGAGCCCAAAGTGGGTTTCGAAGATCATCTTCGTAGACAGCGAGAATATACCGACAGAGGCGTGGCACGGGCTCGAAATCATCAGCACAAGCAAGGCCCCAGTTCTCACTTTCACTGCCTGCAGTATAGAGGAGTTTCTTCCACACCCAACGGGCACAAGCCAAACAGTATACGCATTCAAGAAGGGGAAAACCGCAACAAGCTGACATTGATGCTTATGAAACCAGCATCTTAATAAAGAGTTCAGAACTATGAACCTCGCAGAAGGTATGGAGGAACAAATCACAGGCCTCGGAAGTTTTTCTAAAGGGCAGATCAGCATCAACAGATCAAATTAGAAGGAAATTATTGACAACACGGAGATTCAATTACCACACCACCAACCCAAAAAAAAAGTGTACTGTTTTTTTATAAACCTTTGATCAGCTTTGCTGCTCTCTGATATATAAGGTATGAAGTTTGCAAACAAATATGGACTTCAAAAGTTGGGGTGAAAACAGTGGAGGATTATCAGAAAACAAGCTGTGCAAAGGGTCTGAAATTGAAGATGGACCCAGCTTGAAGGACAAAGCTAGAAGAAAGATTTGCAGTGAAATAGGATACACGCGGGTTCTGGAAATTAGGAACAAACCCAGATTTGGTTCACCCTCGTGGGATTTCTGGGTTAGGAAAGACAGTTGTGGTCATCAAAGTCTACACAGTTTTAACTTCAATTCATGTTTCTACTTGTTGTAAAATCGTGCACACAATAGACCACACAACACATAAATTAAATCAAAGTATAGAAAAGAGAAGAAGAATATAGAAAAGAGAAGAAGAATATACAGTAAAATTTACATGATTCGACTGTAAAATTTTCGTTCACGGGCAAGACACAAGAAAAATTTTACTATTATAAAAAGAAAACAATTACAATGCCGGCCGACTTTTTCCCACACCCTCCACTATCACCACAGACGTTTAAAAAAATATTTAAACGAGTCACACTGTAAAACTTTTCTATCGGATTATAATATCAGGCCTACAAATAAAAATACAAGTCACAACAACACTACTAAATCAAAATAAAGGCACGTGAATTGAAAACTCATGCGCATACAGATCATTCCAAAAAGAAAATGGGAATGAAAAAAAGTTGGGGCACAAGTTGGAAAACCGATGGCTATACCTACGAGTCAAACCCATTTTCATTGCTGGGGTCTCTCCCCCGGAATCTACTGGTGCCATGCTTTCAGATCCCACTGGCGTACTATTGGAAGCTGTATATGGGCGAGATCCTGCACGTCTCTATGCTTAAGGCCGGGTCCATTGGGCCTACAAATTCAATATCGCTGTTTTGTATTACTGTTGGAAAAAATTACTTTTGGCGCTGCAAGGCTTGTGTCGATAAATTTCAATGTACCATATTCCCATCCATAATTAGTCAGTCATATCATATCTACTCCATTACTAAATAAAAAATAACCATATTACAATAATAATCATCTATATTCTCTTATAATTTCAACCATCACTATTTTAATCGTACCAAAATAAATCTAATTTGAAAATAATTCACTAAATTAAATCATCATTGTTGAATTACCATGTTTACTATTAATTGCCTAAATATAATAGTAGATTTGGGTTTTAAATATGGGCATGTGTATTAACAGTTAGCACAGCTGTCAGATAGTTAGTTAGTTTTCTATTTGTTGTAACTAATTATTAACAGTTAGCATAGCTGTCAGATAGTTAGTTAGTTTTCTATTTGTTGTAACTAATTAAATTAGTTAGACAGTTATTCAGGCATTCATACTATATATATAGCTGAGATAAAACTTATTGCAAACACTTTTTTAATTTAATTTCAGAGACACTTATCTCTCGTCACCTACAGTTCCTTTAGATTCAATATAGTATCAGAGCTTTGATTTTCTTCCGTTCTATCCTTGGTGCTCCTTCTTCTTCTTCTTTATCTTTCTTTCTCCATGCAATCTTGCTCCATTTCCGCCATGACTGACAACGTTCACAGCCCTTATTACCTGCATCCCTCTGATAATCCATGTGCAATTTTGGTTTCTCAACCATTGACTGGTGAAAATTACGCATCATGGAGTAGGGCCATGTGAATGGCACTCTTGGGCAAGAACAAACTTTCTTTCGTTGATGGTTCTCTTCCGCAACCAGATGGATCTGATCCTCAATTGCTGTTGGATTAGCAACAAAACGATAGCATTATTTCTTCTTGGATCCTCAATTCTGTTTCTAAATAGATCACAGCAAGTGTGATCTATTCGTCCTCTGCTGCTGCGATTTGGCTCGACTTGAAGGAGAGGTTCCAACAACATAATGGACCTCGCATATTCCAACTCAAGCGTGACATTGTTACTCTCCATCAAGGTTCCATGTCTGTTACCCAATACTTCACAAAGCTTAAGGCATTATAGGAGGAGCTAGGTGAGTACAAGCCCACCCGCTCTTGTACCTGTGGTGGTGTCAAACCAATTCTTGAATACACCCATACTGAGTACGTTATGAATTTTATGATGGGGTTAAATGATTTTTTCTCCCAAATTCGGGGTCAAATTCTGCTTATGGACCCCATTCCCCCGATAAACAAGGTTTTCTCTCTGATTATTCAAGATGAAAAGCAACGCAGTGTTGGTCTCTTACCTCCTCCACCAGAGAATCAGCTAGCTTTGCTACTCAAGGAGGTTTCAAGAAATCTAACCAAAAGCCCAAAAACACCAAGAAGGATCGTCCCCTTTGTTCACATTGTGGATTATTGGGGCATTCCCGAGACAAATGCTATCGACTCAAAGGTTTCCCACCTGGGTACAAGAAGTAGTAGATTACTCATGAATCTTATTCTGTTAATCAAGTTTCAGATTCTACACAACCTGTTCAGTTAACTGTTCAATAGTACTAGCAGCTCATGTCTCTACTGTAGAACCAAGCTTCAACTGCAGCCAATCCTGCACAATTCCCTGAAGAGTCTGGACCTTCAGGTGTGGTTATTTCTATTAATTCTTCTAATTCCTCTCTCACTTGTCATAGTTGGCTTCTTGACTCAGGTGCCAATTCCCACATTTGTTGTTCTTTGCATCTTTTTCTTTCTCATAAGTCAGTAATCAATAAATTTTTTTCCTTACCTAACCAAACTAAAGTTCTAGTACAAGCTATTGGCACTGCTCAATTAAATAATTCATTAATTCTTCATGATGTACTCTTTGTTCCTGAATTTCACTTTACTCTTTTGTCTGTTAGTGCTTTATTGAAGCATAATCAGTTTTTCATTGTTCTGTCTCGTGATAATTTTGTCATTCAGGAGACATCAACATACAAGAAGATTGGTGAGGGTAGACTAATTGAGGGTCTATATGTTTTCTGCCCTGAAGAACAACCTATTTTTTTAATTCATAATAATGTTTGTAATTCTTGTTCTATTGTTTCTCATATTCGTGATATACATTTGTGGCATAAACGGTTTAGCCACCTCTCAGATTCTGTTCTTAACAATAAAATTCCACTTACCTTTCCATCATCTTATTCCTCCACTTCATGTGGTGTATGTCCTTTAGCCAAGTTTAGAAGACTATCCTTTATTTCTAACAATAGTTTTTCTTCCACTCCCTTTGATCTCATTCATTGTGACATATGGGGTCCATATGCACATGAGACTCATGATGGCAGGAAATACTTTTTGACAATTGTGGATGATTGTTCATGATTCACTTGGGTTAGTCTACTCAAATCAAAAGCTGAGGCTGCTGCTACTATTATGAGGTTCTTTCAACTAGTTCATACCCAATTTGATGCTAATATCAAATGCCTCAGATCAGACAATGCCAAGGAACTTGCACTTACTGAGTTCCTCCAACAACAAGGCACCATGCATCAATTCTCGTGTGTTGAACGATCACAGCAAAATTCAGTAGTTGAGTGCAAACACCAGCACCTATTGAATGTTGCTAGAGCGCTATACTTTCAGTCTAAAGTCCCAATTTCTTTTTGGGGAGAGTGTATCTCTACTGCTGCTTACATCATCAACAGACTCCCTTCTCCCAACTTGCAAAATCAGTCTCCTTATGAACTATTATGTCATAAGCTGTCAGATTATAGATTGATGAAAGCTTTTGGTTGTTTATGCTATGCAGCTGCCTTACAATCACAAAGGCACAAATTTACTCCTCGAGCAACCCCTGCTGTTTTCATTGGTTATCCAGTTGGTTACAAGGCTTATAAGCTCTACAATTTGGAAACTAGACAGTTATTTATCTCCCGTGATGTGGTGTTTTATGAGGATATATATCCATTTCAATCACTGCTTGGTCATTCTACAGTTCCAGACCCATTTCCAGACCTTGTTTTACCATTGCCCATACCCAATATTCTCACTTCCAACTCATTAAATCAACCTCCACGTGATCCTACTATCACCCAGTTGCCCGCTCATGACAACAACAATCCAACTTCATCAACCCAACCCCTAAGCCACCCACTAAGACGATTAACTCGACCAACCAAAACTCCAGCTTACCTAAGAGATTACTCTTGTCTTACCACTTCAGACAGTGTCTCTCACCCCATCCAACAATACCTCACCTATAATAAACTTTCTCCAACCTACCGGGACTTCATATGCCAAATTTTCACAACCTATGAACCCACATATTACCATCAGGCAGTGAAATACCCAGAATTGAGGCAAACAATGCAAGAAGAGTTACAGGCTTTAGAGGCTAATTAAACCTGGTCTATTGTACCCCTTCCTTCCAATAAATATTGTATTGGATGTCGTTGGGTATATAAACTGAAATATAAGCCAGATGGTAGCATTGATCGTTATAAGGCCCGCTTAGTAGAGGGGTACACACAGCAGGCTGGTATTGATTTTTCAGACACGTTTTCACCTGTTGCGAAGCTCACCTCTGTCAGAGTTTTGTTGGCTGTTGCAGCAATCAAACAATGGCATCTCTTACAGTTAGATGTCAGCAATGCCTCTTTGAATGGGGAGTTGTTTAAGGAGGTCTATATGGATTTGCTACTAGGCTCTCCCTCTCATGATAAGGCTCTTGTATGCAAGTTGAATAAGTCATTATATGGCTTACGGCAAGCCTCTCGTCAATGTTTTATAAATTCTTTTCAACCTTGCTTACTCATAGATTCCACCAATCCAAGAATGACTACTCTTTATTTACCACTAGCTCTGGATCCTCCTTAATAGTCCTATTGGTATATGTTGATGATATAATCTTAGCTGGACCTACTCAAGCTGCTATCCTCAAAGTTCAAGATAAACTCCAGCAGCTTTTCAAGCTTAAGGTTCTGGGAAAATTACAGTACTTTTTGGGTTTGGAGATAGCACGAACTTCCTGTGGCATTTCTTTATCGCAGAGAAAATACACACTTCAGTTACTTAATGATAGTGGTTTCCTTGGTGCTAAACCAGCCTCTATTCCCATGGACCCAAATCTCAAGTTAAATGCTAGTAATGGTGACCTGATTCCTGATGCCTCTGCATATAGAAGACTCGTAGGTCACCTCATGTATTTGACCATCTCGCGGCCAGACATTACTTTTATAGTTCATAAGCTTAGCCAGTACATGTCATCTCCAAGGGTACCACACCTTACTGCTTTGCACCATCTCCTTCGATATCTCAAATAGTCTCCAGCTCAAGGACTTTTTTTCTCCGCCACTTCATCTCTCAAGCTTAGTACCTTTGCAGATGCTGATTGGGGCAGTTGTTTGGACTCCCAAAGATCAACAACTGGCTTCTGTATCTTCCTAGGTGATTCACTGGTATCCTGGAAGTCCAAGAAGCAACCTACGGTGTCCAAGTCTTCTGCTGAGGCTGAATACAGATCACTTTCCTCTGCTGCAAGTGAGGTGGTCTGGTTGCAGCGTATACTTACACATTTTGAAGTCACTTGTGCTTCCACGATAATGTTTTGTGACAATCAATCTGCATTACACCTTGCTTCAAATCCTACTCACCATGAGAGGTCGAAGCGCATAGACATTGACTATCATTTCATCAAGGAACTTGTCAATAGTGACAAGATCAAGTTAATCCATGTTCCCACCCAGCACCAGCTTGCTAACATTCTCACGAAATCTCTCCTTTCTGCTCAATTTCATCAGCTACTTTCCAAGTTGGGCACCATTAACATATGCTTCCCAACTTGAGGGGGGTATTAACAGTTAGCACAGCTGTCAGATAGTTAGTTAGTTTTCTATTTGTTGCAACTAATTAAATTAGTTAGACGGTTATTCAGGCATTCATACTATATATATAGCTGAGATAAAACATATTGTAAACACTTTTTTAATTCAATTTCAATGACACTTATCTCTCGTCACCTACAGTTCCTTTAGATTCAATAATGTGTGAGAGAAAAGTAAAACAGCTGGGGATAAAAAAAAAATAGAGAAGTTAGGGAGAAACTTGGGAGCGAGTATGAATTTGAACAAGAGATAGAATGAGAGAGATTGGAGGGAAAGTTGACAATAGATGGAAATAATTATAAGAAAAAATAATTACCCCAAAAAAACAATAAGAAAAAATATTATTGAAAGAGAAACAAGAATTGAGTTTGCGGCAAAATGAGTTTAAAGTAAAACTATGTGTGAGAGTATGATTTTGTTAAAAGAGATGTAAAGATTAGAGTTATCAAGTTCATACGGAGGTAAAGAATAATTAAGTTTATAGAAAGAAATAATAGGTGTAAGATTATAAGATGTTGGATAATAATAGAAAAATCAATTCTTGAAAAGAAGAATGACATGAAAAGAAAGTAGTTATGACATATTTTGAGTTGTTCAACTCACTGAGTGATGATGCGGTCAGGTCAAGTATTAATGGTAAACTTAGAATTTTAAATTTGATTGATTAACTAACTTTAAGAGTTAATCTGTTACACAATTTTAAAAATAAGGTAAGTATTTTATAACTCTGATTATTATGTTATACAATTTTAAAAATAAGATTCATATAAGTAATAATTCATATCTCGAGGAGCTAATTGTATTATTAACAAAGTTCAAGAGGGTTTTAAGTAATTTTCCAAAATTAATAAACCCAACACAATTTACAAAAAAATTATCAAAAGTAAGATGTTTGCTTGGGTGAAGTCAAAACAAAAAATCAAACTATCCAATTTTTTGAATTTTCTAAAAAAGTAATTGAAATCGAATTATTCATAATCACACCAAATTAATCAAAACTTTATTTATATATAAATATTTAAATTTAAATTTTACTTTTTATAAATTTGTTATTATTGTTTATGTAAAATCATATTATATCTATAAATATATAATTCATAGTTTATTTTTTTAGTTCTTCACGCACGGGTACCAAAATTAAACCAAATTTTAATTCAAGTTAAAAAAATAATCCAAATCAAATCGAGAGCTAATTACGAAACGCCCAACGGACACAGGTCTCTAGTCTCATATAAATACTAATAGAAACCACAAACCCTAATTTCCTCCTCTGCGGCACCCCCTCTCTTCTTGGAGGTGAGACACGATGCCTCCTGAAAACCCTAGCTCAATCTTTTGTTTAAACCATAGATTCACGATTCTTTGCTCACGAAATCTGTTTTAACTTTCTCCTTGTCGCAGATTATTCTGAGTACTTTCCCGGAAAATCGTCGCCGGAGCTGATTGGTAAGCGAGATACTTCCCTGCCACACCGGTCTAAATATTATCCTCTTTTCAATATTTTATTGGATATCTTGGCGATGTTAATTGTTGTGCGTTGTGATTTTAGAGATGTCATCCGTTTTGTTTCTGCGAATATTTGGAGTTATGGTTTTGTTTTCTGTCGTCTACATTTTCTTAGCAGCAAAATAACTAGATCATTTAGAATACCTCGAAGAGAAATTTCATTACATTTTATAATCTTTAGCTTTTATATTGTTCTTGACATGTGGACCCAAGCTATTCACCACATCAAGACAAGTTGAAGATTTGGACTTTCAAATTAACGGAATGTATGTGCAGGATGGTGAGATATTTTTGTTATAAAATATTTATGACTTGTGAGATACTTGAAAATGGGTTGTTTGATGGCTGCAGTAGTCTGATCTGTCCAATTTCGCTGTGAATGAACTAGCAATTTTGATTGCGCGAGTAGTGTAGTGTTGTGTCACAATGATCATTGTTTAGTATTTATTAACGTGCTGTGATTGTAGAGAATTTATTATAAATTGGACCTCTATAATTCTCTTGGCAAAGAATTTATAATAAATTGGAACCCTATAATTGTCTTGGCCAAATGCGAGCGTCAAACTAAATTGAATAGCTAAAATCATAGTATGTTGCCATGCTTTTTTGAATCCATTTGTGTGTAATATGTTACTTCTTTTTCTCATGTTGGTGTTGTATTGTGGTTATTCAGAATGTCAGTTCATCAAATTTTCATTTTAGTAAAACGTTGATCTTTATTTATTTAGTTGATCAATCAATATTGGCTGCTTCAGGTGATGGCTCCAAAGCAGCCTAACACTGGCCTTTTTGTGGGTCTAAACAAAGGACATGTTGTAACCAAAAAGGAATTGGCTCCCCGTCCTTCTGATAGAAAGGGGGTAAGTTTAATTCTGCCATGGTTGTTCTTTTAAGTCTCTGTGTACTCTATTTTATTTTATTTTTTTCATATATTTGCATGGTATCATCTGTGTAACTTTTCTTTTTGGTGTCTCCACATGCATTGAATTAACTAATTCTATGAATTTCTTGGTACATCATCTAATATCAAGTTTTAATACATTCTAATTATTTGTTTTGCATTTTTTTTTTCAATTCAGAAAACAAGTAAGAGAGTTCATTTTGTGAGAAACCTCATCAGGGAAGTTGCTGGTTTTGCTCCCTATGAGAAGAGAATCACCGAGCTTCTTAAAGTTGGCAAGGACAAACGTGCACTGAAAGTGGCGAAGAGAAAGTTGGGCACTCATAAGAGGGCAAAGAAGAAGCGTGAGGAGATGTCCAATGCTCTCCGCAAAATGAGGTAATTGATGCACCACGCAACTACCATACATGTTTTTTGTTTTTTTTTTTTTGCCTCACCATTAGCACGGAAATGACACTGACAAAATGTAAAGTTGGAGTTTTCCTGCTACTATGAATCTGATTGTTCCATGGTTTATATTGTGACTTTTGTTCATGTTATGTAACTTTCTTTCCTTCCTGCTTTTTCTAACGCCATGGCTTAATGTTATGTAACTTTCTTTACGCTTCTGTTTTTTCTAAAGCCATGGCATAATAAGTGTTGCTTTTGGGCCTCCTTTTTCAGGTCTGCTGGAGCTGGGGAGAAGAAGAAGTGAGTTGTTGCAAGTGGATCTCATCTTCTAGAGTTTCTTTGTTAGCAGAACAGATAGGAGTTTATTTAACTTGTGTTTTGTCAAACCAAAGATTTGAATTTTGCAATTGAGAATTTGAGATTTGACAAAGACTATTTAAGACTACCACCACCAATCTATGATACTCAACTTTCTGTCTTGGTATCTGATTAGTTCATATATCTTCTTGTTCTAGCTAATGAAATTTGTTCAGTTACCAAGGTCTTTATGTTACGAAGTTATGAATCTTGCCATAGATGCAAGGAAATGTGTGTCATAGGAATGTACGAGAAACCTTAGTCAGAATAATGTGATGATAGTATTTTTGAAATTAAAGTGTATTTTAGTTACTTGGTGTTCACATCTAATAGGGTGTGTTTGGATCAATGATTTTTCTAGGGGAAAAGAAAAAAGAGAGAGGGATTCAAAAAGTTTCTTGTGTGTTGGGATAAAAAAATGCAAGAGAAAGAGTATGTGATATGAGAAATTAAAGTTTATTAAATTAAAAGAATTATATATTAATAAATAAAATTTATTCTGTTATATCTTTAAATTCATTTATCTTATTTTAAGTTACGTTTAGAATTATATATATATATTTTTTTTCTTACTTTTGCTCTTTCTTTGTGGCTTCGCACAAAAAATTTCACATCAAACTTCTAGATTAGTTGACGTCACGATGTGCGTTTGTTATTCTGACTGCTCATTCAAATTTGACACTAGTGGGTGCTTGGATACTAAAAAAATTCAAAAAATTTTAAAAAAATTTAAAAAATTTTCTAATCAAAATTTGTCATTTATTATTTTTACATTACATCAATTTCAACTTTTGAATTTTTTTATTCCAAACACCCCCTAAATTCTTCAAACTTGACTCTAGATTAATTGATGTCACGATGTGTCCTTTTTTTTTTTCGGTTATTCTGACTGCTCCTGTAAATTTGACCCTAGATTAGTTGGTGTCCCGATGTATTTTTGTTATTCTGACACAGTTCTTTCAAATTTGGCACCTTTCCATTTGCTCATTTGCGTTTGGTAGATAAAAAGTGAAAGAAAAAATACAATAAAAGTAAAAAAATGTGATATAAATGTGATAGATGAAAATTTTTTATTACAAAAAATTAATAAAAATTAATAATTTTTAGTAAGATTTGGTGTAGCCAAACAGGTCCAACCATCAGTTTTTAAGAATATAATTGAAGAACAAATCACGCGGGGAAAATAAAACTGAGAATACTGGAAACGGGTGTAACATTAATCCCATTTCATAATCATGAAAATGCGGAAATCCTCACTAGCTGTAAAATTTATACGGTGAAAATATTCACTAAATACATGTGCATGGGCATTAGAAAGTTCAATTTTTTATTTTTTTTATTAATAATTAGTAGATTTATGTTAAAAATTGATAAATTTATACTAATAGTTAATAAATTTATACTGAAAATTAATAGATTTATGTCAAAAAAAATTTTTGCTGAACGATACCATATTAGCTTATGGACTCTGTAGCGAATTTCGCGGCTGCATCCATCTAGGTCTTGGCGGCTAATCCTAAAATCTCAGCCAGCCATCGTTGTACGCATGATCCTGTGTGTTATAAAATAGTATCTAAAATAATGAAATACTAGCAAAAATTTCGGCTTTACTGTGGATATTTATAATGTACTTGTAATGTAACTAAATTTTTTATCATTAAAAATTATGGATATTTATAATGTACTTGTAATGTAACTAAATTTCTTACCATTAAAAATTGAACGTACATGATATGTAAAACTGATTATGACGAATTTAAAATTTATCTAATAAACAAATTTGAACAATGTCAAATTATCATAATACAATTAGCAAATCATCAAAACTTAAGTATATAATGAGAAATTGGTGATACATGTCAATTAAGTACTAAAACCTACTAATAATATATGTTAATAAAAAAATGATTTAACAAAAATAATAATAATTAAAAAACGCGTCAACAACAAAAGTTTCTAAAAGTTTTGAATATGTATAAAAAATTTAAAATTATTTATTTAAAATTATTATTATTAATCTATAAGTCAATAACTCACAATTTAATACAAAAGGACATTTAAAATTTTACATTAGTAAAAAAATGTAACACCCAATATTTAATTTTGGTCATTTATATATTATTTTGGACCAATAAAATATTTAAAATGAGATTAGATAATTTATTTTATTTTTCTCTGGGCCGAGTGTACCCCAAAATTGATATTTGATTAAACAACTGGCCCAGACCTATCCTTTCTTTTCTCTTTTCTTCTCTTTTTTCTCTTTTCATTTTCTGCCTCTATTCTTTTTCGGGTCTCCCCCGCAAGTCTTCCAGGGGAGGACGGGGAGAGAGAGAAGAGAGAGAAGGAAGAGAGAGAGCACGATTTGGCAAGAAAGAAAGGAAGACCCAGGTAGTTTTCAACGCCGTAAACGCTGTGACAGTGTCCGTTTTGCGTGATTTCCCTCGAAGTGGGAGAAATTGACGTCAAAAAGTTATGTGCCTAAACTAAAATCTCTTTATTTCTCATTTTCTCTTCAGATCTGAGGTACATGGGACCTATATATTTGTATTCTAGACGTTACAAGGATTATTTTGGTATATTTATATGTTTGATTTGGTGAAATTTTGTGAGATGTGTATATATATATATATATACACGGGTGTATATATATATATATGCATATAAGTGTTGAATTTTTCACACTTTTAAGTTATGATAATTGCATAAATGAGATACAAAGATTTTGGAATAAATTTCTATATGTACATTAGTGTGAAAGCGTTCAAATTTAGACTGACAGCACGAAGTCAGTCCAAATGATAATACTTAGAGATATTATCATTTGGACCCTAAAGTTTTTAGTAATTACAAATTGACCCCCAAAGTTTAAAATAATTATAAAATAACCCTAAAGTTTTAAATAATTACAAAGTAACCTCCAATAGTTTAAATAATTACAAAATGACCCCCAATGTTTAAAAAATTACGAAATGGCCCCTAAAGTTTAGGAAAATCACAAATTTACCCCTAAAGAATTGGGAAAAATAATAATGTTGCCTCTAGAGTTATGGGAAATTATAGTTGATGTTATAGAATTAGAAAGATGTTAAAAAAAGTATAAATTTTGAGATTTAAGGCATGTTTTAATTTATATTGCTAATGGTAAAAAAGAATCTTATTTGTGATTAAAGTATATGAGATATAATTGATAATTGAATTATATGAGACATAATTGATGATTAATCTAGCATGCTTTGTTAATGTTGTGAACTCTTGAAGATAATTATTATGCATAATTGAGCATGTCATGTGCATTAGAGCTGGGGCAGCATCATCTGATTTATGTTGATAATGTTAATTGGTTGAGAGTGCCACATTCATATTGTGACGTGCCGAGACATGAGTTATAAATATATGGACAGTTTTGAGAAAAATGAGAAAATAAGATTTTAAAAATATCAGATGATTCCCAGGCAACATATATAATTAAATGTTAGTTATTTGAAGTTAAGCGTTAATATCGAGGTAATATATTATGAGATTTTTCGAATTGTAGTTGGATTCTACTTGAGGTAAGCAGATGCTTGCTTAAGGTAAGCGAATGCCTGCTTGAGATAAGCAGATGCCTGACTAGGGGTGTAATACAGTTCCCTACCAAACGGGCCAAATTCCCTTGAGTCTTAGCTAATTTGGGGTGTAACCCGGTTCTCCAATCACTATTTATATTGATTACCCTGCTTGAGATAAACAGATGCCTGACTAGGGGTGTAACACGGTTCCCTAGCAGACGGGCTAATGGATGTAACACATATATATTGAGATAATGTGATTGTTACATCTATTGATGAGATGTATAGATTATTATATTAATCATGAGTTTGGTTATGAAATAAGAGATATATTAGGAACTACGGTGACCTGATTCCCGAGGTGGGATATGTAGGCATCTCAGGCAAGAGTAGTCTGAGTCCAGCCTTAACTATGGATGAGATTTGATTAGATGGAGATTGGATAATTGCATTGCATTACTTTACATATGCGTTCTTATATGATGTTTCCATTGTATTACATAACATGTACATTTTATATTATGTTTGGTTGCTATTGCTGTGAGTTATATTGTATGTTTGAGCATATTCATTAGCATACACTTATATGGTTTTACCTAATGGGTTGGTTAACTTACTCGATCTATATAGCGGATGATCTAGGAAGGCTAGGAAATAGCTACCTAGAGCTGAGTTGAGAGTGACAGCTTGATCTGTTATAAAATTTTACTTATATTTAAAAGTTCGTATTTCCATTTGTATGACCCAGGGGTGTGGGTCCCAAAGTCAATTTATATATGAGATTGCATTGTTGTTGATGAGACCTATGTGGTTATATTAATCTTAAATTTAGTCACTAGGGTGTGACCTTAAATATATCGTGATTGATGGTATTTTATTTATTTCATATGGGAATAGGGAACGTATTTAGTTGTTTTGGTGGTGGTTATTGTATTAAAACTTGACATTGGCACAAGTTTTTATTTAATTTATTTTGTTCACATATTCCCATATCGTCAATTCTGGACCATTAAGTTAGGGGCGTGACAAAAATATATATATATATATATATAAATAATTTTCTCTCTAATGAGGAGGTCATGATAGCATGATCTTATGATTAAACCATCAATTTTTGTCAATTTTTTTACCAAAATTCACCAAACATGTAAAAAAAAAAAAAAAATTACCACACACGAAACTAATAAATTTTCTCCAACTTTTCTTTAACTTTTACCAACTTTTACAAAATATTTATTTTTTTTTAAAAATGACATGTGTCAATATTAGAACAAAAGTTAAAAAAAATTAAAACTTTTCATTTTACGAAACGGGCTCAAAATAAAATAAAAAAATCATTCATAACAAGGTAACTTATCAATATAATTTAATTTTTAATAATAGAAAAAATTTAAAAATAAATAAATTATATTAGTAAGTTATTTTTCTAGATTTGTGATAAGCTGATAAACAATTGTTACATCATACGTCGTATGGATTACCTTCCTATGACAAATTAATTTATAATATTTGAGATTTGTTGTTTTCTAAAAATAAATTATATTGATAAGTTGTTTTATTAGATTGTTGATAAAAATAAAAAATATTATGGTAAGGTGTTATCTAATTTTTTAAAATTAATTTTATTATGATTTTTTGGAAAATAACAAAATTTACATGTGAAGCAAAATTAATCAGCTGACTATTTATTATCAAATTAAGCCTAAACTATTTATTACCAAATTACGCCGAAATTGAACAGTAACTTATTAAAGAGCCAATTTTTTTATTTAAAGGGGAGCTAAAAGGTGATTTTAATCTTTTATTTTAAAACATAATTAAGAAAAAGGAAGTGGCAAAAACATTTGGTGGAGCTGGGGTCCATATTTTAAGTTGAGAAATTTGGGCACTAATCTTTTGTTGGACTTTCGTCAAAATAAGTGGATATATATATATATTTTGAGGAACAACGGTTGATATATATGTGTGGCTGGGGAAAAAAAAACAGAAAAAACAAACAAAAAATTTGTTTAAAAGTAATATGTAATGAAATTTGATTCAAAAAAATAGATAAAAATTAGAGTGTTTTGGGTAAACCAAACCCCCTTAAATTGTAAGAGTTCTGTTTAGAATAATTTAGAGCTTGCTTGATAAAATTATCAATTTTAAATTTTTGTATTTAGTTTTTATGATTAATTTTTAATTTTTAATTCTTATTTTCACAACAGAAAAATAAATTTAAAAGCGCGTTTAGTGATGATAGTTTTTACTTAATAGTTATAGTTGTTAATTAATTAAATTTAATTATATTATTTGTTAAAAATATTGTAATCTAATAAAAATAAAATATATTCAACATAATTTATTATATTATTTTTAAAAATAATTTAATAAAATATATTTCACCTTAATTCAAATAATTAATTTTATTAACTTAAATTAATTTGATTTAACAGTTTAATTAAATTTAATTATTTTAACTATATATTAAAAATAATTAAATTCAATAAAAATAAAATATATTAAATATCATTTAATTATATTATTTATTAAAAAATAATTTAATAAAATAATATGTTATATTAATTTAAATAATTAAATTTAATTATAATTAATTTAATATAGTTAATTATTAATTAAATTATATTTAATGTATTAAATTAATTATTGATAAAATTAATTATTAATAAGATTGGTTATTAATTAATTATTAATTAGAGTTTAAATTAATTATGAATTATAATTTAAATGAATTATGTGTGGCAAAGAAAATAAAAACAAAAAATAAAAACCTAAGAAAATATATTTTTTATGTTTTTATAATTTTTAAAAATTTTAAAAATAGTTTTTATTTTCTTGAGAACTTAAAATTAAAAACAAATTTTGAGAACTGAAAACTAAAAACAAATTTGCTAAATGAAATTTTATGTTCTGCTCTTAAAAAAATGAAAATACAAATTGAAAATTGAAAGTTTTACCAAATGAGGCCTTAGTTATCCAATTTTTTTCAACTTTTATTTTGTATCCATTTGATTAATTTTTAACTTGTAATAATTTTTTTTAACTTTTTACACAAAAAGTTATCAATTTTATTAAAAATTACTGAAAGTTAAATATTTTTAACAAACGTTCAAAAAATTTTAATTGCTAATTTTTAATCTGACAAACGGAACATATTGGAGCATGTTGAATTCTTTTAATAATTGCATAATTATATATAAAATAAAATTATAATAAATAATCATTTTATTGCAAGTAACATATGTGGCCCGTGTGGTGAAACGAAAATCACTCAAAAACTTTAAAAATTTTTGAAAATCATTAAAATTTTCTAACACATTTTGTGCTCTTTTGAATTTAGTGAAATAACTATAAATTTATATATATCTATATATTTCAATAACTTTTCTCTCTAAAAAATTAAAAAATTTTATTATTCATTTTTTAAAAATGTAATTTAATAGTTGCGTGTCAAATACTAAAAAAATTATCCAAATTATATTTTAAAGTTGTTTTTCGTAACATCAAACGCTTATACGTAAATTGCTAATGTGCATTGATGACGCATGCAATAATAGGTGTGTTTGGAATTATATAAAATTATATAAATTATAAAATTTAATATTTTTTAAAGAATTTAAATTTTATTATCTCATAATTTATATTTATAAAAATTTGTAGAAATTTGTATTATTTTATTTAAGTGGGCGAATATGTTATTTGATCGCGAGTTGTCACGCCCACCGTTAATCTGGTCAGTCCCGCCGCCAATAAAAAAATAGAAGTCAAGTTCTATTAATGGGGCCCAAACGGCCAAACGGCCACAAATTTTGGATTTTCGCATTTCAGTCCCGCCGCCAATAAAAAAATAGAAGTCAATTTCCATTAATGAAGCCCAAACGGCCAAACGGGCACGAATTTTGGATTTTCACATTTCTGTCAGTTTCCTTCTCGCAATTTCCCGCATTTTTCTCTATATATATATATATATATATACACGCACACAAGGGTACGAGAGAGAGAGAGAGAGAGTTCATATTCGTTCATATTTTTCCTTCTTTTTAGGCCGGGGACTATCCACATTTTGATCCAACGACTCGAAGAAACTCTCGAAATATGAACCCAGAAGCTGGTCAATGCTACGAACACTAGTTTTGACTTAATTTAAACACTTCTACGACCTTCAACTCGTCACTGTCAAGCACTACGGTGATTTCACTTTTTTATTTTTTTTAATAAATTTCAACTTCATTTCATATTTGAATTTGTTTTTCGGTATCCATATGTGATTTTTTTTTTTTCTGGGATGAATTTTTGTGTTCAAGATTGCGGGGACCGTGTTGTTCGTGAAAGTGAAGCTGGAGATGGAGTTTACTTCATTTGGGATGGAGAGGTTTTATTTATTTGGCTTTCATAGTATTATTATTTGAAAAACTATTGGAAAATATTATTGTAAATATTCTGTCAGAGGTAATCACGGATATATGATTTGTACATATTTGGTAGATAAAATGTTACCTTAAATAGACTTCTTATTTTTGACAATTACGTGCCTATTTGTACTCCTTGAATTATCATTAATGATACGAAGAAAAGAGAATTGGTTCTTCTCTTTTTCATGGTATCAGGCTTTAAAAAAAAAAAAAAAAAAAAGCCTCCTCCAAATTCCCTTGCATATTTCGTCCCCTCCCCTTGTTTAGCACGTTCGTAAATTCATCATGACGGAGATCGTCAAGAAAGCCGTAGATTCATCCTCACCTTTCTTTTTGCATCCTTCTGACAATCCAGGAGCAACTATCACGTCATGCTTGCGGAACGGGGAGAATTACGATATGTGGGAAAAGGCCATGACGAATGCTCTCAGGGCTAAAAACAAGTCAGGTTTCATTAACGGAACGTTAGTGAAACCCACTGTGGATGCACCGGAAGCGGCCAACTGGGAAGCATGCAATTCGATGCTGATCTCGTGGATTTTCAACTCCATAGAGAAGTCAATCCAACCAAGTGTGGCGTACATGAAAACCGCAAAGGCGGTTTGGGATGATTTGAGAGATCGGTTCTCAATCGGGAACGGGCCCAGAGTTCATGAACTCAAAAGCGAGATCTCCTTCCTTCGGCAACAAGGTACGTCAGTGATGGTATATTACACCAAATTGAAAGGCATGTGGGATGAACTAAGTAGTTACTCCAAGACACGAGTTTGCACTTGTGGGGCGGCACAAGATTTCCTTAAGGAGCGAGAAGAGGAGAAACTTCACTAGTTTATTATGGGCCTAGATGATGCGGTTTTCGGAACGATTCATTCCCAGATTCTTAGCATGGATCCCCTACCATCACTGAGTAAAGCTTACTCTATTGTGACGCGGGAGGAACGACATAGATCTATAGCACGAGGACAAGAAGACAGAATTGAGGCCGTGGCTTTGGCGGCGCAAATGGCTTCGAGAGGAAAGGGCGTGGCACAAACCAAGCAGCAATATATCGAGAAGTGTTGCACAAATTGCAATAAATCAGGACACGAGGTGTCTGAGTGTTTCGAGTTGATCGGCTACCCACCTTGGTTCAAAGGAAAGGGAGGTCGTGGCCGTGGAAGATCTGGAATGGGACGCGGTCGAGGACAGCAGCCTACTTGGAATGGTGGCCAAGGCTAAGCCGTGGCTGCCCATGTTCAGTGACCAGCGGCACCAACAGCTGGGGAGACGGCAAATCAAAGCGTCATTCTGGGTCTGTCGATCGAGCAATATTAACGACTACTAACTTTTTTGGATCGGCCAAGTGAGAACTCTAAGCGGCTGTCCGGTAAGACTCTTGAAACACCAACTTGGATTCTCGACAGTGGGGCCTCAAACCATATGATGGGAAACTTGAGGCTGTTGTGTGATATTAAGGAAGCAATTCCTATGCCTGTCATCTTGCCTAATGGATTGAAAACCACAGCGACAAAAGTTGGCCGAATTATCTTAAGTCGTGAGTTGATCTTAAATGACGTTTTATATGTTCCGAATTTAACTTGTAATCTGATATCTATGTGCCAACTTATAAATGAATTAAATTGTCGTGTGACGTTTACTAATAAGCTTTGTGTGATACAGGACCATACCTCGAGGAACCTGATTGGAGTGGGTAAACTGCGAGGGGAGGTTTACTGTTACAAGTATATGGAAGCACACAAAGCAATGAAGGCGAACAGTTCAGACTCTTACACGTTATGGCATTGTCGAATGGGACACCAGTCAAGTCAGAGTTTGCCTTTTATTTCAGAAATTAATTTTAAGTTAGGAAATAAAGAAGTATGTGATGCTTGTCATCGAGCAAAGCAGACACGATCTCCTTTCCCTATTAGTAATAAAATTGCAGTTGATTGTTTTGACTTAATACACTGTGATTTGTGGGGTGGTTATAAAATAGCGTCCTCTTGTGGTGCTCATTATTTCCTTACGATTGTGGATGACTGTAGTCATGCCGTTTGGGTTTTCTTATTAAAAGAAAAGGGAGAAGCTAGTGAGCGTCTAATAGAATTCTCTAGATTGGTCAAGACTCAATTTGGAAAAATCATAAAAAGAATTCGTAGTGACAACGGAACTGAATTTGAATCCGGGCCAATGAAAATGTTCTATAGAGACAACGGTATAATACATGAAACTAGTTGTGTTGATACTCCTCAACAGAACGGGAGAGTAGAAAGAAAGCATAGACACATTTTAGAAGTTGCCAGAGCACTCCGATTTCAAGCATGTTTGCCAATCGAGTTTTGGGGAGAATGTGTTTTGACAACTACTTACTTGATTAATAGAACGCCCACAACCAAGCTTAAGGGAAAAACACCTTACGAAATATTATTTTCTGTTAAACCATCATACAAGCACATCAAAGTTTTTGGATGCCTTTGTTACGCCCATAATAACCCAAGACAGAAAGATAAGTTTGGCTCCAGAAGTAGGCGTCGTGTATTTATGGGTTTTCCTTACGGAAAAAAAGGATGGAAATTGTTTGATCTTGAGAAAAATGTGTTCTTTTCATCACGAGATGTTTCATTTCACGAAGATAAATTTCCATTCATGAAGATAAATTTCCATTCACTCAGGAAACAAATCAGATTGTGCAAGGAAGTAACCTGCAGGTCACCTCAGCTGACATATTTGAGGAAGAGTCGTTTGGAGAAGATGAGCTACTGGTTCAACCTGAACAAGCCAAAATAAATCTGAAGGAAATGGGGAGTACGAGCGAGACACCTATGGATGATCCGAGAGAGAGTGTTGAAGGGGATAATGGAAGACAAAGAAGAATCACCAGAAGGCCAGTACACTTGGACGATTACGTAGTGTACACGGCTCGTGTTGGTCAAGAAAGATGCTTTGATAGACCTGAACATGGAGCTGATCGTCTACTGCAGGCCAAACAGCAAAACAACTCCAGGAAATTGGAAATGAACAGTAACCCCCTCTCAAAGTCTCCACGACGTGAAGGTTATTCAAGTACTCCTTATCCCCTAGTTAATTACGTAACATTTGACAAATTTTCTCACAGGCACAAGGTATTCTTGGCGGCCATAACTTTGCAAGAGGAGCCTCGAAATTACTCGGAGGCAGTGCAGAGTGCACATTGGCGAGAGGCCATGTCAAAGGAGATCGCGGCGCTGGAGAAAAATAAGACGTGGACGATAGAGAGCCTACCACTGGGAAAAAGGCCCATCGACTGCAAATGGGTGTATAAAGTGAAGTATAATTCTGACGGAACCGTGGAGCGATACAAAACTAGACTCATGGCAAAGGGATTTACGTAGATCGAGGGACTAGACTTTCATGAGACCTTCGCTCCTGTGGCAAAACTTGTATCTGTGCGAGTTTTTCTGGCAGTGGCAGTGTCCAAAGGATGGGAGCTTCACCAAATGGATGTGAACAACGCTTTTCTACACGGCGACCTAGAGGAGGAGGTATATATGAGGTTGCCCCCGGGCTTCAAGTCAGAAGGAAGCAACAAAGTTTGTCGACTTCGAAAGTCGATTTGTGGTCTTCGTCAGGCATCCCGAAATTGGTTCTCAAAATTGACGGCAACCTTGAGAAGGTATGGATTTGTGCAATCTTTTGCTGATTACTCCTTGTTTACTTATCGCAAAGGACAGACATTCATGGGATTGCTCATATACGTGGATGATATCATATTGACTGGTAATGACTCGGTAATGTGCTCGGACTTCAAGGAATACTTGAATAGGTGCTTCCACATCAAAGACTTGGGTAGCCTCAAATATTTCTTGGGTATAGAGGTGGCCAGATCTCGAAATGGGTTGTTTCTTTCTCAAAGGAAATACACTCTGGACATCATATCAGAATGTGGTCTGTTAGGCTGGAAGCCAGCGGATATTCCAATGGAACATGGACAGAAGTTAGCACTTGCAGATGGGGATATTTTGGAAGATGGTTCGATATATCGACGTTTAGTTGGGTGGTTGATCTATTTGACAATCACGCGTCCCGTCGCTAGTCACGGCTGCCATAGCTCGATACTCTGCCTCTGCCGAAGATCGAGATACCATGCTCTGTTTCTTTGTCTTCCAGGATATGGGTGACTGTCCAAGTAGCACGAAATACCCAGTCACTGACCGTCGTGTGATTAGACAACTTTTGCCTAGTCTGAATCGCAATAGGCATGAAGCTTCAAATCATTATCTTCTCGCAATAAGATTCCTTGTCCGGGATGTGCTTTAAGATATCACACCACTCTCATGGCGGCGTCTAGATGCTCCCTCCGGGGTGCTTGCGCAAATTGGGACAAAACGTGGTTTGGTTGAAGTCTCTGCTGGTTTCAATGATGGTGGATCATGATGAACCAATGACGTTGTACTGTGACAGTCAGTCCGCTATTCACATAGCAGCGAATCTAATTTTTCACGAGCGCACAAAACATATAGAGATAGATTGTCACTATGTCAGAGAACAACTTCAAGCTGGAATCGTTACAACGAAGCATGTGTGGTCCCAGTTCCAGCTAGCAGACATTTTCACAAAAGCCCTTGCTTGCCCACAATTTCATTTCTTACTATGCAAGTTGGGCATTCACGATCTTCACGCGCCAACTTAAGAGGGAGTATTGGAAAATATTATTGTAAATATTCTGTTAGAGATAATCACGGATATATGATTTGTACATATTTGGTAGATAAAGTTTTACCTCAGATAGACTTCTTATTTTTGGCAATTACATGCCTATTTGTGCTCCTTGAATTATCATTGATGATATGAAGAAAAGAGAATTGGTTCTTCTCTTTTTCAAAAACGTTATTAGATTAAAAAAAACAAAAAAAATTATCAGAAAATGAATCTAGAATAATAATGTGGGGTTGCATATATATATATATATACATACTTGTGTGTGATTGAAGAGCTGTGTGTTAGTTTGGTTATTATGGTTTTGATCAGGCTGAAGTCTTCCGCGAGGAGGAGGACGACGATGATGATGATGAAATTCGTCCTGAGTTCCAGTTGAAGCGTTATGATTATTTTGGTCACGGTGAGAGGTTGATTGTGATCGTGTTGCGTTTTCGTTTCCAGTTATCATTTCCAGTTTGCAACTTCTTTTCTTGTCAATTGCTTGGGCGCTATTTCGTTGATGACCGATCATTTAAAGTATTATTTTATGAAATATTATTTTTATAAATTTAGATGAGTTTTAAAAATATTTGAGATTAAGATGAGAATTAAAGTTAACGAATGGATAAAATTAAAATAATTAAATATATATATATATATATATTAAATTTGGGACCTTGATTGGTTATTACAAGATATATTACTTGACAAATTATAAAACTATTTTTGAAATTAAGATGACATTAAAATTAAAGAGAAGATAATTTTAAAACAATTAAATATATATCTATATCTATATCTATATATATATTTTAAATTTGGGGCCTACTCATGGGGCCTTAGGCCTAAGATGCTTTGCATGAGAACTGGCCCTGCTTAGAATCACGGAACAACACGCATGTGTATTCTTTGCTAGTTTCTACTCCTAGTAGGATTAAAAAGTTAGAATTGATAATGTTGTCTTCTTTGTTAGTAATTTAGCTACAGCATGAGTCTTAGTTTAGCCATCGTATTGTTTAGCTTGGTTTAGAAGCTTAGAATTCGATTCCCAAGTTAGAAGGGATTTTCTTAGAGAGAGAGAGTTCAACACCAAGTAGGACTAGTTCACTTGCTATTACAAATAGCACGCTTGTAATTCTAACTTTCCAACAGTTGGAGTAATTCTAACATCAATTGGGGTTTGTGAGCTCCCTGAGGTAGAGGCATTTTTTGCCTTTGATATTGAGGCATCCATCGTTACAGATTGAGGTTTCCAACACTGGTAATGATGGAGGCCTATATTGAAAGGGGTTGAGAATTGTACAAGAACACAGGTCCATTACAAGTTTTTGCTAAGTAACTTGAGAATACTTCCAATTTTATTTATTTATTTATATTTTCCTAATCTCAATTTTATTTATTCATATTTGTCTCAGAACAACTATACACGAACCACATATATACAGAGGTTAAACAAGTTGCCTCATTTGACTCAATTTCCTAAACCCTAATTGATACACAATTTGACTCGAATTCCTAAACCCTAATTGATACATAGCAAATGTGATAAAAGAATAATGGTTACCATTAAAGAAAAATATCTCTCACTGAATAAGAAAATAATCAAAAAATTCTGAAAAGATAGATGGATGAGGTTGGTTTTCATTACTGTAGCTCCACAACATCATGGGTTGGTGTTAGCATTGCATTCAAAATTGTTAAAATTAGTAATTTAAGTGGTCGTTGTTATTGTATTTCTACATTGTGCGTCAATGTTGGCATTGGACATACGTCATATCCCACTTGTTCTCCCTCTTAAGGCATAAAAAGGAATATAGTGCATTTGCTTTTTTAGTGTATCAATACATGAATGTGTAAAAATAATATTTTGCTTGAAGATGTATCTTTGGTAGTTTTCTGAAATTCTGGTGAAAGTTTCCTATTACATGTAGTACGGACTACGGACATTTGAGCTCCTCCCATTTTTTCAGGTATTGCAGCATCTACTCAGCATGCAGATGTGATTGCTTCGTCAAAGGTAGTTTTACTATTTTTGTCTCTTAAATCTCTTAAATGATCACGGCTTCCCCGTGCATAGGGGGGTTAAACAACTTCAAATGCATGTTCAACTGATGTTTATTTTGGATCCTACTAGCAAGTTTATGATGTATTGTGTTTGATGGCAGCTGATCTGTTTAGTGCTGCCCCATGAGTACTGTGATATTCTATGGTCAAAATCAATTTGGAGTGCAGATGAAACATTTGAGACATGTCCATTTTTGGAGCTTACGCTGCACTTGGAACCCCTAGAAGTATGATGTGACCATTTTCGTTTTCTCTCCCAATATTTTCCTACTTAAAAAGTTTAGAATTAATGGTTCTGCAATAGAGTTCACATAACACACTCACGCAAGTATGTTAAGTTGCTTGCAAGCAATACCAAGATGTTGGTAATAAGCATTGCCTCACAGTGCCTTTAGTACCACACAGTAGCGATAAGGATTTACTCCATATCAATTTAAGCGTGATTATTCTTTGTCCTTGCAATGCACCCTGCGTTTGTGTTTCTATATGCATTGCTGTGTGCTCCGTTTCTTCTTTATAATAGATTTATTTTGTATTTGTTTGAAGGCAAACATTTTTTGGGGGATCACCCCACCTGATGCTCCGAAATGGGGGAATGTGTTTGGAGGACAGTTTATGGGACAGGTATGATTAAATGCTTCCCCCCCCCCCCCCAAAGTTTTCTACCATCCGTGAGTTTATTTTCTAATGCACTTGCTTTTGTGATGCATTCAGTTTTCGTTTGATAGTGTGATAATGATCTCGATTTTATGATCTTAACCATGTGGAGTTTTCTCATATATTCATTGATGTTATGTCTAGGATATCCTTTTTCTTTTGCATGAAATGCTTAAACTGATTTTTTTTCCTTCATTTATTTATTTCTATTTGATTTGCATAAGATGAAAAACACTTGGGTAAGAAGCAAAATCTTACTAGAGAACTAAAAAGAGAAGAAGCATCAATTTCTTTGCTCTAATCTCTTATGTAGCTTGAAGTTTTCTGGAGTAGCCAAAACCTAGTTTTAACGGACAAGAGTGTTTCTGGGATGCATTTCTGTTTCTTTGTGCGTTCGTCTAATGAAAGCATTATTTTGTTTTAATTGTTCAGACAAAGCATTGATTAATCACTCAGCAGACAGCTGATGAAAAGTTGCATCTTAATATTTGATGATCTTAGTACTTTATAGAATGTTTTATTTGCCTACTTGTACTCTATTATCTTGCTCTTAACTTTAAATATATTTTCATTATGAACTGAATTGGCGAAAATCAAACAAACATTGATCATCAAATGGAATTTATATCAGTTGCAGTTTCTTTACACACTAAATTAAGTGGTTCATGATATGCAGGCACTGGTTGCAGCATCAAAAACTGTTGATTGTCTTAAGTTTGTTTATAGTCTGCATGCTCACTTCCTACTTATCGGGGATATTGACTGTAAGTATATTTGCTTGAGTGGAGTTACCAGCTATTAAACATCCAAGTATGTTTGCTTGTGTGAAGTGACCGGGAGTATTTTTACCATAATAGAGACCTCCTTCCCAATATTTACCCAAATAAAGTCATAAAAGACTTATTTACCAGACTAGGGCCAAAGTTGTCAATGCCACTAATGTTTTCATTTTAATGAGCGTCACCAGCGTTGACGTACTTTAACTTTTCTGCTAAAACATTTTCCTGCTCTGCAATTACACATGGAAAATAGCCACTCTGTACGTACAGAAAAAATCATACAAGCAACAACTCTTATGCACTGTTGTATGACACTAAACTGGCAAAGGGACTTTGGGCTACATATTGTGATCTGTTTCAAGAATTGCAGCTTACCTTTAAGGACTCTTCCATTTGAATATTAGGTATGTTGTAGTGAGTAGCAACAATCTGGAAAAGGGGGAAAATAGCAGGCATTATTGTACTCAACCAAGTATTTTAGAACTGATTTTGATTTATTTACAGAAAAAGGCAAAACCAAGGTTTCAAAACCATCACAGTTTGCAAATCACAAATTGATGTTTCCCTGCCTTATGCTCCAACCCAAATGCCTGATGATAAAGTACCATTGACTACAAACAAGTTTCCAAATAGGAAAATGATGAGACTTGACTTTAGACTTTTAACAATGTAACACCTTTTTAAAAATTGCACTTCTTCATGGTTTTGTGCTTGAACTTTGAAATTAACACTTATTGTCTCGACACTATTTTTTGTCATTCTTCAAGTCTACAGTTGCTGGTCTGAGAAAGAATAAAGCATCTTTGTAATATTAAGGTTTATTATTTCAGTTGATTTGTTCAATCTATTGACATCAATTATTTGTTTCCTAGAATGCTTCATTATTGTGCATTGCATTATTTGTAACTTTGAAGGTGAACAATTATTAATTATATAAATAATTCTCCATGTTTGCAGTGCCAATCATATATCAAGTTCATCGGGTCCGTGATGGGAACAATTTTGCTACCCGTAAGGTAGATGCATTGCAAAAAGGCAATGTTATTTTCACAATGCTCGCTTCATTTCAGGTAATGCAGTTATTCCTCATGTAGTTAACATTTTTTGATGCAGTAGTCCATGTTTCCACGTTGATTTTTGTAATGCTACACACAAAAATACACTGGTACGCCCCATGTATTCCTATTGTTTCTCTTTTTCTATTGCTTGTTATTGTGAGGACTGGAACAGTTTTAAAAATCTTGTACTTAAACAGAACAATTACTTTAAGTGATTTCGAATTTCAGAGGCTAGGGTCTTCTTGCAAATTTGTTGGTAGTAATTTTCTTGTTTATGGTTTTGCTTTTTGTGTTTTGATGCCTCATTTCTTGATTCCCTTTTGCATTAATTATCTTATTGGCAACTTTGTTGTGATAGTATTTTTCCACTTGACAGTGCATGGCTTCTAATGGTTTGTAGATGGTCGGAACAGATTCTTCTCAAGTTTGTTTGCTGATGTTTTTATTGTTGAATTCTTTTGCTTGAGGTTTACGATAATTGTGGCAGCTTAAGCTGTGTTTAACTTAGTTGCATTGACTTCACACATGTTTGACAGATGACGGTAACCCTTCCTGACATTTGGCCGTTTGTAACAGATTTCTCCTTGCACTAATGCACTGTATTCAATTATGATGGTTTTGCTGATTTCATTATAGGTGCGTTTGGAATAACAAAAAGTGAGATAAAATGAGATAAAGTGAGTAAGTTGTGGGTTCGTAATTCGTCTAGTGAGATAAAAAGTGAATCACTTTTAGAGTTTTTCAGTATTTTTCATCGTTTTTCTGAGTTTTTTGTTACTCCAAACAGAGCCTATATTGGCTTTTCGAAAATATCCATTGAACTGGTGTTGAATCAAATTGTGGGGCTGATGATGATAGTAAATGCCTTAGCAGATTATATATATATATATATATAAAGATGAATAAAAATTAGAAAAGCTACTAAAAAGCATCCCATATGTGAAAATGTAGCTTTTTAAAAATTTAAAGTATTGTTCCTTGATTTTTGGTTAAAAAAAAAAAATCAAGTGTAACTAAAACCCTTGAAAGAAAATGATAAATCAAACTTTAGTAGAAAAAACAAAAACAAAAAACTGCTTATAAAATTTGTTTCAAAAAGGGTAGAAGTGGCCAAGATCTGCTTGCTACATAACCTTCATTTTCTACAAAGAATCAAAATATTATTTTCATATTTTTAGTTGATTGCCATGAAATGGAAAAATTTTTAAAACATTTTAAAAATAAAAGGGCGACCTAACACACAAAACTCTCGCATTATGGGGTCTAGGGAGGATTAACTGGTCAGATGTGGTTAGCCTCCCTTCTGCAAGTAAAGAGGCTAATTCCAGGGTTTAAACATTTGACCACTAAGTCGCAATTCGGGATAGATCTAGGATTTTTAATCAGCAGGGGTAAAAATTTTCTATAGTCGATTGGTTGAGAAAAAATATCAAAAAAAAGGTAATCTTAGAAAAATTTTTAAATTTAATGGGGATAAATTTGTATGTAACATATAAAAAGATAAAAATTCATAAATTTTCAATGGCATTTTTCAAGTAAGTGGGGGCACTTGCCCCTACTGGACCTCAGTAGGTCGGCTAGTTGTCCTAATGGAACAACGTTACTATTGCTCCAAGTTACCTTTCCCAAAGTAACACAAAAATGTTTAGAGGTATCTTTAAAAGTTTTTGAAGTTACACAAGCCTATGAAAACATATAAAAATATTTAGAATAGTAAATTGAAATTTATCAAAATGTATGAAAGCCTAATAATAAATTAATTGCTTGAAAGTGACTCTGGCTTCCATTAACATCACTCCTGCAGTATCTGAATTATCTTTTGATTTATATATTGATATTAGTCTCGGTTAGCATGTTTTAAATGTTGATACTGGTATTGAGTTAAGTTGGTTTTACAGAAGGAAGACGAAGGGTTTGATCACCAAGAAGCAACAATGCCCTCTGTACCTGATCCTGAGATGGTAATTTGGATATGCTTAGATTGAATTTTCAATAATTTCCCATCCATTGATACCATGGTTCTGAATACCACTTGTTCTTTAGCTTTTGTCAATGGAAGAGTTGCGAGAGAGACGCCTCACTGATCCCCATTTTCCGAGGTAACATTATTCTAATATGTAATATTTCTGTGACAAACATTTTATGGTTATAGCTCTCCCTTTTATACTCTGCTGTAATTGTTTATTCCTTGTTCAGGCTAATTATGATGCTCACATAATGAAGTAAACTTTGCTTCCTTGTTTAACATTTTAGCTGTTTAGGAAGATTGCTATTTAACGTGCAAACCTGATCTTCCCTTGTTCCAGTTCAATATCATAACGTTTTCCTATTTGGACACATCATGTCCACGTCAACTGTGATAATCCTGCTTTTGTTTTTGTTAGATTCTTTCCTTACTTGTTCTTTGATAAGAAAATGGTATTAAAAAGATCTAAAGAAACCAAAACCTGTACATCTGAAAGCCCATATGACCTATATACAAACTCAAGAATTCAAAGTTTCCCCATGTACCTAAAATTGTCAAGTGAAGGATTACTCTCCTTGTCACCTGATTTAACAGCAAATTGCATAGCATGCCCTTTACTTGATGAATGAAGTCCTAAATATTGTCAGAAGAATGTCAAAATTGTCTGTCCTAGGTACATTTCATCAGGCAAAGAATATCTTTTGTTTTCTGAAGGCTCCGTATTTATCATGCATAACAATCAAGGGCTATAGTTACTTGAAACCTAATACACAAGCAAAGAACTTAATGGTAGCTTCAAAATTGCACCTAAAAGGTAAACAAGTTAATGAGCCTTTTCAAAAGGAAAATAGGTCAAAAAGAAGATGCCTGTCAGGTGCACACTAGAGTTTTGCTGAACTTCTTTTTGAAATGTCAAACTTTAATAAACTTAAAAGCATGCTTAGTATTGGAGGAGGATATTATTGGATTGCGTTCTTTAGTGTTCCTCCAACTCCATTTAGTTGGGAAAATGCTAAGTTTAGTTGGATCTTAGTGTTCCAAAACCCACATTGTTTGCTATTAATAGTTCCTCTTCTTCTTTGAGGAGACAAGTGGCCAAGGGGGAAAAAAAAGAAAAAAAAAAAATGAACATCTTCTATTGGCTACTTATCTACAAGGCAGTGTTTTTATATTTTCAGCAGTATGAATTGGCAGTTTTGTTTTCCAATCTCAAATAACTTCTATTTTATTATTTTCTGGTTCTTTTGTTTTCTCTTCTCATGTACATCATTGGTAATAATTGTAGTCCAATAGCTTGAATTTTTACAAAGGTTATCCCAAGTAAACATAGTTTTCATTTGATTAGTTTGAAATAAGAAATTTCTCATTGAGTTTGGAAGCCTAACAGTCAGTTGTAACAGAACTTATCGGCATAAGGTTGCCACTGCAAAGTTTGTGCCATGGCCCATAGAGATAAGATTTTGTGAGCATAATACTTCTACCAATCAAACTAAATCTCCTCCAAGGTTAGCCTTGGTTCTTTTTATACGCTATTCTTAGGTGCTTGTAAAAGCTTGCACATTGCAGTTTGATTTAATTGGAAAACATAACATTTTTTTTTGGCAGTTTAATGTATTGGATTAGAGCAAGAGGAAAACTTTCAGATGACCAGGCTTTGCATGGGTAAGAAGCTTCTTTCTGATGGTTTAATTATCTTGTTAGTTGTGTTTTTGCGGGCATAATTAGGCAGAAAGAGCATAGTGCAACATGATAGCAGCTCATTTTTAATGTTCATTCTTCAAATTTAATCAAAATTCTTAGAGTGGCTATTTCTGTTTGTTTACTGACACTTTTATTTGTTGTTACTACATTTTGTTACCTTGAAGATGCACATCCTGATGGCTGAGGTCACCTAATTTGTTAAGCACTTGTTGAATCAAACTCCTTGTTCTGTAAATTTTGGATTTAAAATAAGTCTTCGTGAAATTTCCAAAGAAATTGGTCAATGTGATATTAGGAGTTCTAGTAACGGCTTTGTGGATTATAGACCTTCAAAAGCTTGCTTTTAATTAGTATATCATTATATCTCCCACATCTATCTGTTTTAGTAAAACTCTGGCCTTATGGCATGGCAAAGTTAAGGCTATAGGGTTGAATACCATAACATAGCAAATTAAAAGATAAAACCATAAAAAACTTTCCAAATTGTTTGATAGTTCATTGACAAGCATTTGGTAACTGGTTATTAATATAATGATCTACATAAAAACCATTTATTGTGTTTGCTTTTACCTGAGAATTATGTTATTATGTGATCATTGCAGATGTGTATTGGCACTGACCTCGGATATTATATTTATTCAAGTGAGTATTAATCCACACTGGAAAAGGAATTTAAAAACAACTTACTTCAGTTTGGATCACTCGTAAGTATATATGTCATTTTAAAATGTAATTAATTTTACAATTGAAATTTTGACACACATTTTACTTTCTCTAGACATTATTCTAGCTAGTACCATATTGTGTTAGAGGCATAATCATCTATTCTTAGTGAGGCCCATTCTTCTAAGGCCAGGCTTGACTCTGCTATGATAGTATGTGAAACTAGTTTTGGCCTCTTTTCAGGTCTTACTAAGGCTGGAACCTCAATGTATAGTGCCTTGATACAAGTGGAATATGGTCTAACATGCGATTTTTCACTTTAATAATAGCTTTGCCCTAAAACAAATTGTTTAAGGACTCAATGACGCAGCGGTGAGACGTTTGGCAACATGTTGTCATCGAGTACGTCAGGTTGCTCTTGAATTCATAATAACCAAATAAGAATATAAAACTCTTAACTAATCAAAAGTATATTGATTAATGGAATGAATGAAAAAGGTTTACAAAGGGTTCTATTTATAGAAAAAATTAATTCTAATCTAATCCTAATTGAGACAGGTTTTCTAAGGGTTAATTTGGGAAAAAAAAGACTATTTTTTTTTTATAGTTAGCTTTTTTGTGTTTGGGAAGGGAAAAAAAAGCTAGTTATTTAATTTTTTGTTAATTTAAAATTTTTGTCCTTTATCGTTTAAAAGAAGTTTAAAATGTAAAAGAGTAATTTTGGTTATTTCTAAAAAAGCCAAAAAATTAAGTAACTAGAAGTTGGTTTTCAGCTAGTGTTGCCAAACTAAATCTAAGAGCCCTCTTGGAGCAACCAAAAGACAATCCAAGGGTAATAGATCTATTCAAATGCTTAATATCCTCGTCGTTAAGCTTTTGTTTGGGGGAGATGGAGGGAAGGGAAGGAATGATAATTAATTACTTCTTTTGTTTAGGAGAAATGAGAAGAAGATTAAAGGGTCGGATAAAATGTGTGGTAAAAATACTATTATATTCTTTAAAATATATTTATTTGTGTTAGATATTTGTATAAATAATGAAACATGTTAAAGGTAAAATAAATAAAATATAATTTAAATTTTTTTTACACCCATCTCATTCCAAATTAGAGGTAAAAGAAAATTGGTTAATGGTGGTAAATGGAGGTGAGTAGGTCCCCTCAATTTATTTCCCTTCCCTATCATTCATCTCTTCCCAAATAATGTGAATCTTTCACCTCGTTTCATTTACTTCATTTCCTCCCCATTCACCTTCTCCCAGACAAAGGGTAAGGGTAATAATGTGAATCTTTTCACCTCGTTTCATTTACTTCATTTCCTCCCCATTCACCTTCTCCCAGACAAAGGGTAAGGGTTTTGAGTGTTGTCTTTGTTTCTTATTTTCTTCTTATCCCCCCCCCCCCCACAAAAAAAAAAAAAAAAAAAAACCAAAAATGTGATCGGGTAATAATCTTGCTAGGTTGTTAATTTGCCCCATATGATTTGAGTCTGTTGATTCTGCAGTTAATTGGAAACTTGGGGTCCTTTTCATTATGTGCTCACCATAACCACTGTAATGAAATTGTATGGAGTGAATAATAAGAATTCTACTTTCTGCAATTGATTAGATACTTAAAAATAAAGACATCTATCCATTAGTGAATATGAAGGCCTTTTCGCTCTTCACCAATAACAACGATTTAATTAAAATGAAACCCACCGATCATTCTTAATCTGCTCATAACTCGCCCCCAAAGTGATCAAAAAATTTATTATTTTATTGTGATTTGAAGACGTGAATTAATGTCTGATAGGGGATTCTATGACAAGAAAATTCCTTTTTTAACTTTTAAAAATGAACTAAATTATGTTGGGCATTTGCTTCGACAATAGTACAATTACATTTAAGGAAATGTTTATCCTGAATAATATTAGGATGGATCTGCAGCAGTTGTCTACTGCAACAAAGGCAAAATTTAGAGAAGTAGAAATTGACAACTTCAATGCGTATTTCCAATTCTTGTAAAATGTAACCATTCTCGGTATTCTCTTTTCTTTTTCTTTTTCAGGATTTGGTTTCACAGGCCCTGCAAAGCTGATGACTGGCTGTTGTTTGTGGTGGGTACCAAAAGGCATTCTATTTTGTTCTTGTTCATCTACTCTCTCTCCCTCTCCCCCTTCTTTGGCTTGGTTCATGGTTTTGTGAACCTTTTTTCAAAGTATTAACTTGTCGTGTCATGATTTTACAGATTGAGAGTCCTGCTGCTCATGGTGCAAGGGGCTTTTGTTCAGGTCGAATGTTTAACAGGAAGGGCGAGGTAAATAAATCAACTTCACTTGAAAACCTTTAGCTTGGTATAAGGAAATTAAATGGAATGAAAAATAAACTAAGGGGCTGTTTGGCACCACCAAAAATCTCTAAAAAAAAAAAATTTAACTTTGCACCATAGACTGACACACGACATTTAGTGGCTATTTGGGTGTTTGATAAAAATTTGTAAAAGTTGGATAAAATTGATAAAAGTTAGTTTTGTATTTGGTGGAGAATGTTAGAGAAAATTAGGTTGCATCTGGGGAGAGAAAAAAAAAATAGCTGGAAGTTGAGCTATTAGCTACTAGTTTTCCAGTTACTAGTTTTTTGGTTTTTTCTAAAATGATCAATTTATCATTTTACATTTTAAATTTCTTTTAAATCTCGAAGGACAAAAATTTATATTAACAAATAGTTCTTTTCTAAAACCCAAAAACTACTAAAAAGCTAACTTTTTCTCTTCCCAAACTCAACCTAATTAGTAAAAGTTGGGTGCGTTTGGAGTACAAAATTTGACAAAAAATCTCCAACTTTCTCCAACTTTTACGAGTTATATCAACTTTTTTTCACACTTTTTGAGTAATACACCAAACACCCAGCAATTCAAAATTTACCTTTCTTTTTTTTTTTTTTTCTTTTCGCCAAAATTTGGCACTCCAAACAGCTCCTAATTTGGAGTTTTTTTGGTTTTTTAGGTGAGCCCAACGGCCCCTAATTTCAGACTTCTACTCCATTATATCCCTTTTTTTTTTTCCATCGACATTGTTGAGTGTGATTGGGAGTTTTTTTGCTTCTTGATGGGCAGCTTGTTGTATCATTGGCTCAAGTGGGTTTAATAAGGAAGCCGAGAACACCCAAATCTGCTGTCAAATCAAAGCTATAAATGTCATATACACCAGCGGTTGTTCAGTTATCCAAAGATTTCTTCTTCTTCTCTTTTTTTTTTTTTTTTTTGGTTTACAGGTTGTCTACCATGGTTTGTTTTTGTTCGTAAAATAAGGTTTAATATTATCAAAAGAAATACTCTGTTGGGGATATAACCATGTGTTGTTCAGCTATAAATTTGGATAATGGCAATGGTATAATAATCTCAAAGCCTTTTGATTCATTTATCAGAATTTTTCAATTACTGAATATGTTCACTTGAGAAGCTCTAATTCTGTTTTTACTACCGCATTGTTTGAAATAAAAATGGTGAATTTAAGGGTATGTTCATTTTACAGCTTTTGTTAGTTTTGAAAGGTTCAATTTTTTTTTTTGGCATTTGAAGAACATCAATTTATTATTTATAGTGTGTTTAGAGTTTGCGTTAATTTGCAGAGATAATCGAATTTACGATTTTTATTGATCCATTAGACTTGTCTTATAGGTTAAAATGCTCAATTTGAGTATTAAATAAGAAAACAAATAAGAAAAAGAGAGGAAATAAAAATATATTTTATTTTATTTTTTATTTCCATTCCTTTATCTAAATTTAAACCAAACAAAAGAAATAGAAACTTTAAATTTTTTCACTTTTCAGCCTTGACCAAACAGAGGTAACAAACATGATAAATTGGGTTTATTATAAGCTGATTTTATGAATTTAGTCATAAAAAATTAAAATAATACAAATTACAAAAACATAACCCATAAATTGAAAAAATATTACTACTATTTACAATTTTTTTTAAGATATGTATTCTTTGTTAAAATAAAAAAAATATTTAAAATACTTGACGGTAAAATAAGTACGAACTTGGACTAGGGTGACTATAAGTTAATTGATCTCATATTTGCATTATATTCAGTATCTATTTACTAGTAGCAACCTGTGCTTACAATACTGTGAACAAAAATAGTATTAAGTTTCTTATATAGTTGAAATTTTAAACAAAAAGTTCAAATTGAAAAAAATATGATAATTCATGGGTTTTAATTGTTTTCCTAAATTTTAGATCGTAATAGTTATTACATGTGTTTTAATCTCTTTTTCCAATTACTTTTTGATAAGCACCATAAAAGAAAATACAAATTATAGTATATTAATTTGAAAAGTTTAACTTTTTAGAAATCACAATTAGACGGAATTTAAGTTGCCATTTTTTATTTGCATATGATTTCTACCCCTTAAAATATAATGAAATTTAAAATGTTCAAACCGTTTTGTAAAATACATAGTAATGGGGTTTACTAAAATAAAAATTGAGCGGAAAGTTAAAAATATAAAAATGATTTCAATCGTTAAATTGAAAAAAAAAATAATTTTTAACTGTTAGATTTTAGTTTGTAAGAGAAATATTTTTAAAAACCATTATGTTATTCGTAAATTTAATTTTTCAAATTTCAAACCCTAGTCGGTTAATTTGCCAATCGAACCCAGACTTTTTTTTGTTTTACGGTTGATTTAGGAACAAATTTTACAATTACGGCGGAGGAGAAACAAATTCGAAGAATACGGTTAATGAGAAACCGCTCTTCGAAAGCGCGGTTGCGGTTTCTATGTCCAAGAAAATCGCGTTTTGAGATCGCAGTTATAAACCGCCCTTTGAAAGCGCAGTTACGTATGAAACGCGGTTTTAAACCGCGGTTCTTGAATGAACCGCCCTATGAAATAGCGGTTCTTGGGCAAACCGACTCACCACCAACTCGACCCGATTGGCGCTCACAGATGAAACGCGGTTTCAAACCGCGGTTGTTGAATGAACCGCACAATGAAATAGCGGTTCTTGGGCAACCCGATTCTCCACCAACCCGATTCAGCAGCAATCGGTCACCAACCCGATTCAGCAGGGGACATGAACATAATGAAGCGCGATTTGAAGTCGCGGTTCTTGAATCCAATTTACCCCGATTGGTTCTTGAATCGCATAACTGCTGGTCTCACTCTCTCTCTCACTCTCACTCTCACTCTCACTCTCAACCCTCACTCTCACTCTCCTGACGCTTGGCGATCTCCAGCACCACCACCACCGCACGCCGCACACAGTACCGGCTGGTCTCGCTCAGCTCTCTCACTCAGCTCTGGTGCCCTCATTGGCTTGCTCTCAGCTCATCTCTCTCATCCCTCACTGTAAGTATATCTTTAACTTCTGATTTGTGATTCTCAGCTTAGGTTTTTACATCTCATCTCACGTATTTGTTGATTAGACCCTGAGCAATTTTTCTGACTTCCAAACATTTTATTTATCTTTGCCTACCCTGTCCCCCTTGTTTGCGATTTTGATGTTTAAAAAAAAAAAGAAACAACTGATAATACGGTGTAATTGGGCACGCTCACTCTGATCTGTCAAATCTACTAAACCATTTTCTCGGTGGGTAGATGATTGAGAAGTGCATGGAGTTTTCCCTTTCTCAGTGCGTTGAGAATGTAAAGAATATTTATTCTCATGATTGGCAGTCTTATCTGCCACCATTCTCCTAAATAAATGAGCATTCTTCGAAGAACTCCCTAATTGAACTGTCAAATCACTGTCAGACTCAGATTTGTTTGAACTACTAAGATCTTTCCCATGGCGAAAAGTCAGCCTTCTATTATGCCCACCATCCGTGACCAGTCTACTCTTGCCCCTCGGCCGATTTCTAGCCCCTCCATCAAGGAAATTAGTGTTTCCTGAATGACTAACAACTGATGAATCACTTTCTTTTTCAATACAAACTCTACCATCAATATTCTGCACACGCAATCTATCAAGCGTGTCAGGAACATCACATACCTGATCAATGTCCATGTAATCCATACCCTGTTCAATCAGACAGTTTCAATTAATAAATCAGCAGTATCCCAAACAAACAATCAACTTTATTTTTGTTACCCTGTTCAACCAGAGAGTTTCAAACACCGATGATTGATATAGATTTGTCAGTAATATATTTATAGCTAGATACACAAACTGAAATCAATCAAATGCAGATACAACAAGAAGAACACACACAATCACATAAAGAGCAGTTTATGGGGATGGTTTGCCACAATCGTCTGCAGAAGCAACAAGATAAATCATTAAATGACAACACAGAGAGCAAAGAGAAACTAAAGTGAAAAACTCATGCAAACCAATTCATACTTTCCATGAGAAAGTTCTATTTCAGGAAAATCCCATTTATCAAAGCCCTTTAATCATCGGTATCTTGATAAACTTGCAGCAATTTTCTTGGAATGAGAAAGTTCCTAGTCCAGGAAAACCACATTTATCAAATCCCTTTAAATATTAGTACCTTTGTAAAATACAGCAATTTTCTTTTCTGCTCTTCTTTATTCAAAATAATAATAATACATAAATAAATAAAAGGTCAGCATTTGGAGAACATCCTCAGGGCAAAAATGTTTTTACATCCTACATGTTTCATATCTTTAGATGGAAATATTATCTGAATAAAAGATATCTTAGATACTTGTAGATTTTTTAATAGATACTTGAAGATGCCAGATGGAGAAATGAAAATTAAAGTTGCATGAGCTGAGATAATAGAAGCCCCTTACCAAAATAACTACATAGAATTGAAGAGTCAAGAGTTGCTTATGAGATTGCTTTATAATTTGCGTGACTTTTGGAAGCTGAATTTAGACCTTCAGTAGATGGCAAGTGCATGCAACGAAGTTATTGGCAGTGGCATTTGGGGTATGCCAACGACAATGATGGATGTCAGGCCTTCATATTAGATGTCAGGCCACTTTCTGAAGTTGTTATGTCCATCAACCCATTGTTCTTTGTCACTCCTCATCCTGAAGTCACTTGCTACCAAATATATAACGAGCGGAAGACCACCACAAGAAGTAAGTGATTTAGATGAAAAATCAAAAATGCAAACTCACATATCTAAATTTGTTCAAACAATCCTCTATGAATAAGAGCATAAATAGATATTTTATAACATTAACCAAACCCCTCTCGCATCTAAGGTGCAAAAGCCACAAACTTACAGGAATGCTAGCTTTGCCCCATCAAATGTTACGATCACAAATCAAGTTCTACAATACAATTCCAATGGAAGTTTTAAGTGTTGAATCCACAACAATTCTAAAATCCACCAAGATCTAAGCTAGATAAGGATGGCAAAGGAGCGAGTTTGTTTTCAAGACTGTTTAAGACCTAATGAAGACTTTATTTAACATCCACCAAAAGAAAATATAAGAGTTAACGTAACTCTAATGACTTAGTGATACATATGAAACTGTTCCAATAATTTATAAACATAAAGAAGGTGTAAAGTAAGCCTTTCATTTCCATTCTCTCATTTTTTCCTATCCATAATCCTTCTGGATTTGTGAGTGTAACTTCTGTCTTTCTTTTTTATTTATAAGTGCAACTTTTTTTTAATTGCTAATATTGAGTTTGAATTTTTTCTATCAGAAGGTATGATGTCGAAAAATTACGTGACTGTATTCTGCTATTGGGGTGGGAATGTAATTTCAACTGATGAGGGGTTGTCCTATGATCGTGAGTACGAGGAGAGCACCCGGGTTGCTACTACTATAACTTATGAGCAATTAATAGTCGAACTATGCAACATATTGGGTGTAGATGAAACTGGAGTGAAGCTTAATGTCACGTATCGCTATCCAGTGGTTTTGGGACCTACAAGTCGTTATAGGGCATTTCGAGTGAAAAATGAGAACGGGGTTAGGGGAATGATGGATACACTTGATCATTTGAACTTGTTCCACGTTGACTTGTACTTGGACTATGAAGTATTGTCAGTTGATTCTTCTCGACACACGCCAGTTCTTGCTAATGTGCACGCAACACCTATTTTTAATTCTGAGGGAGATCATGCTTCCAATTCTCATGATGTCCAATCGTCTCACAGTCCTGTGCATGGAGAGTTGGCTGAATGGGTTGCGGTTCGGGAATTAGCTGAGAATGAGGAGCAAATAGGGGTTGGTGTATCGGTCGTGCCTCCGACCCTAGAAGATCTGATCGTAGATGAAGACCCAATCTTTGGGATAGATGTCGACTACACTACTAATGTTGAAGGCAACGAGGGTGCCGAGGAGGGTGAAGAAGAATTGCATCAACCCGCCTTCCCAATTTTTTACAACTCTGAGTGAGCAAAGCACTGCAGCTTCTTCCACGTGTAGGTTCAATTGCCTAAATTGGGATCCTAAGACAGATGAGCCTCGTGTTGGAGTGTTATTCAAAGATAAAACTGAGTTAATTAAGGCTCTGAAGACGTACTCAGTTAGAACGAATACTCAATTTAAGACGGTTGAGTCGGATACAAAGAGGTGGGCAATTAAGTGCAAGATGTCTGATGAAACTCCTTGTATTTGGCGACTACGGGCTACTAAACTGAAGAGACATGGCCAATTTCAGATCACCAAGTACGAGGGCCCTCATAGTTGTGTTTATGCTCGGATGAATCGAGATCACTCTCAGTTAGATGCAGGTTTTGTTGCAATCCATATACAGGAATTGGTGAAGAAGGATCCATCAGTCTCAGCCGCTTTCTTAGCTTTAGTAGTGAAGAATCAATTCCAATACATAATATCAGATAGCAAAGCATGGGCTGCAAAACAGAAGGCAATAGCTAGCATTTATGGTGATTGGGATGAATCATACAGTAAGTTACCTGTACTTTTGAATGCAGTGCAGAAGTATAATCCCGGCACCGTTGTCGAGTATCGCCACCATCCTGGACCAGTCGCGGGTACTGCCATCTTACAGTATGTATTTTGGGCATTCAAGCCGTCTATTGATGGCTTCCAATTTTGTAGACCCGTCATAACAGTTGATGGGACTCACCTGTATGGGAAGTATAAAGGAAAGTTGCTAATTGCTATGGGGAGTGATGCTAACCTTCAAATTTATCCACTAGCTTTCGCTGTTGTAGACGAAGAGTCATTTGAAAGTTGGTACTGGTTCCTGCACAACTTAAGGAGACATGTAGTCCCAAATAGGCAAGGCTTGTGTTTGATTTCTGATAGGCATGGTGGCATTACCAGTACTATAAACACCCCCAACTCTGGATGGGGGCCACCCTATGCCTTCCATATATTCTGTTTGAGGCACGTGGAGGCTAATTTTAAAAAAAATTTTCCTGGCTCCCATTTAAATAAGCTGATGTCTCATGCTTCGAAAACCACACAGATTCGTAAGTTTGATTCGATAATGGAACAGATTAGAGAGCTGAATTTAGATGCGTGGAAGTATTTAATGGAGATCCCCAAGGAGCAGTGGACAATGTCTCATGATGGAGGCTTGAGATATGGGAATGAGACAACGAACATTTCTGAATGTTTCAATAATGTCATGCGCGGTGCTAGATCGTTACCTATTGCAGCATGTGCCCAGTTTACCTTCTACAAAGTTATGACATACTTTTGTAATAGAAATGAAGTCTCGGTGGCAGCTCAGCACGCCGGGGCTAGACATCCACCAGCAATCTTGGAATTGATTGATAAATACCAAGGACGTGCTCGAGGTCACAGAATTGTGCGATTTAATCACATTGACGGACTGTATGAGGTAACGACGGGCCAACGTGTAAACGGGGGTGGGCATGTACAGGTGATTTCTCTTAAGGATCAGACTTGCACATGTGGTAAATGGCGCAATCACCGGATCCCATGCTCGCATGTTATTGCCATTTGTGAGGAACGTCGTTATGATTGGATGGCCATGATTTCAATTGAGTACAGCATTGAGGCCTATGTTAATACATATGCTCCTCGTTTTCATCCCTTACATGATCCAAAATATTGGGAAGTGCCAAATGTCCCAACATTCATCCCGAATCAACGTCTGAAGCGACAAAAGGGAAGGCCAATGTCAACCCGAATTACCAACGAGATGGATAGGACTGAAAGTTCGACTAAGCTGCGGTGTGGTATTTAGTCGTGCGGAGGGTCATACTAGGAGGAACTGCCCCGGAAAAGCCGCGCGCTAGTTAGCTTTTTTATTAAATGAGATATGTAATCTGTACAACTTTAATCTATCTTGTTATGTATTTTGGAAGATCCTGAAATACTCAGTTATGTAATTTGTTATGTATGTACGGATACTTTGAACTGTTATTCAATATTTTAGCTATTTTCTCACTACTCATTTATGTAATTCTTCAAATTTTTAATGCTTATTACGACATTTACAACTGTTGGTAATTTTTGTCCTCTCATGTGTAGGTTATGGATCCTCCATTCGATCAGGATCGTCCTTTGTTATCCTCGGGACCGCGTGATACATCTGTACTACGTGCACAGTCGAGACATAGATCGACAGTTATATGGGATGGCGAGGTATGTTTCTAACTTCGTTTCTTCCATTTGGTTTTTTGTATCACACCACTGTGTAATGCTTATTATGATTGTAATTTTGTCATTACTCAGGGGTCATCTGTACTTGATCTTCGTACTGACCAGCACCTCATGAGAGACCTCACACGGACTCCCAGGGATGCCCGCGTTGTTGACTACCTTGTTAGGGCAAGAGTGTATGGGTTTTACCGCTTGGGTTGTATTCAGTTATACAGGGCTTTGATCACGGCACTAGTGGAGAGATGGCGAGTTGAGACCCACACTTTTCATATGCCGATCGGTGAGTGCACCATCACATTGGAGGACATTAGTGTCATCACCGGATTACCCGTTGATGGGATGGCTGTTACTGGTGTTGATATCACTCATAGAGTGCATGCGTGGCCTGACGTAGTCCAGGGCCACCTAGGCATTGCCCCGCCTATTGATGCTATCAAAGGGAATGCGATCAAGTTCAGTTGGTTGCTCCAGCACTTTAGACATCTCCCGGCCGACGCCGACGATGCTGATGTTCGACGGCATGCACGTGCGACCATATTCATGTTGATTGGAGGATGCCTGTTCCCCAACAAGTCCCGTAACTTGATCCCGTTGATGTATCTACCGTTGCTTGACGATCTAGATCGTGTTGGACAGTACAGTTGGGGAGGAGCAGCATTAGCTTTTTTATACCGGGAGATGTGCAGGGCTTCAAGGACACGGGCGAGGGAGATGGCTGGCCCCTTAGCCATTCTCCAAATATGGGCATGGGAGCGGTTCACTATATTTAGACCTATTGTTGAGCATCGAGGTAGACGAGCCGATGCACCACAGCATGAGGAACCAGATGTGGCACAAGCAGTCGATCAACCAGCAGTGGCACCTCCAGTAGCAGGGCCTGTCCCCTTAGTGGGGCCAGCCGACCCATATGGTTGCAGGTATGACCAAGTTAAATTAGCTATTGTATTTATATTTGCTATAGGGTGTTTCTTGGTTTCAAAAACTATCTACTAAATATATTTAAATTGGGACAACAGGTGGCATGGAGGGAAGGCCTTGACATCTTCACGTACTCTTGTTGAGTACAGGGACCAGTTGGACTTGATGGTGGAGGCACAGATGACATGGCAGCCATATCCAGCAGATCTAGATGTCCCAGCTCATGACCGAGAGATCTGGCGGACGAGATCACCATTGATATGCTTTGACATCATCGAGATGCATTTGCCTGATCGCGTCATGCGCCAGTTCGGGATGATTCAGCACGAGCCCCAGAGTTGTGATACATCTCTTGGATTACACGCTATTGATCGGCGAGGTAGGGCTGGCACTGACTGGAGTATAACGCATGCTGATCATGTCGCCGCTTGGAATGAACGACTGTGCGCGGGTGATCACTGGTGACACATTCATAGGTCGGATGAATCGCAGTGATCCTTATATGCAGTGGTTTGATCAGATTACCAGGCACCCTATCGGGCCCCCCCGCGATGTGCCTCTCATCGGGTCCCAGCCGGTTGCTGCCACTAGGGAGATATTAGTAAGAATCTATTCTTATTCCACGTACGATGTATATTCCTTTTACGTATGATGATTTGATAGATTTTATTGTAACTTTTCGTAAATTTGTTTGCAGGTACAGACTGCAGCCATGGCCACACGGATTGCAGCAGAGCTTTTCACTTGCACTGATATGGCAGAGGTACATCAGTTAGCGACTAGATTGAGGACGGCTGGTCAGAGGACGATTGTAGCGCTAAATGAGGAGCACCGGATCCGAGATGACTTTATGCGACCCAAGGGCAAACACAGCTACACCGTCTAGCTCAGCTGGCGATGGACCGCTGGGCTCAGCAGGACTTGGACCTGGAGATGTCGCCGGACCGTCAACCTCGGTCCCTTCATCATCTTATGCGGGGGATGGACCTTCTACTTGTCACTGGGGTTAGTCCATTGATGCAACATGGTGCACCTACTGACTTACCGAGCATCGACGACTATAAAGTGATCACTGAAGATACGGAGGCATTACCATCACATGACTTGCAATTTGTTACGCCGACTTCGCCACCGAGCAGAGTTGCGCCGCCATCCCTGATGATGTATGTGCGGAGGAGGAGGAGGACTAGACCTCGGTTTCAGACTGACATGGAGCTGAGTCGTGTACAGTTAGAGGACCCCCTCAGTCAGGCACAAGGGCCAGAGCCACTCTCTCACCTGACAGAGCCTCCGGACGCGCGAGAGCTAGTGCAGAGGCGTAAGAACCCAGAGCGGAATCGAAAGGCTCCCAGCTGTGGCACACATTAGGTAATGTGGACTATTTTGTATTGATATTCTTAATGTCATTATCCTCCACATGTGATTTAGTAGTGGTTAACTAATTGCTTTCTCAAAGAAATATGAATTTACCATGTTTGATGTACTTGTTTACTTGAGCAGTCTTTGAATGAATAATATCTGGTTTCACCTGTAGGTTTAGAGATATCCATATTATATGGAAAGGCAAAACACATATCACTCGACTTCTGTTTTAGGACTTATCTATAACTGTAAAGTCATTTCAATCTGAAGATTTCTTAACAAATGGTGAGACTTTGTCAACCATTCGTGCGGTTCTATTCCTTGCTAACAAGGTTCTCGTCCTGGGTGTGATTAATGGGATACAATGTAGAGAATAACTTGATATTGTAGGAGGCAAAAATCATTTGCAGATTCTATCAATGATTAATTTTCTGCTCTCATATTTTTCTTTCATACCATTAAAACCAAATAGGCCTTTGAAACATAATGTGCTGAGTGGATTAGAGAATAGCTTGCATTAAACTAACCCTTTGTATCCCTGTGCCCTCCGAGGTGTAATAAATCTGGAAATTACCTTGTTTCAAGATTTAAATCCTAGGACCCTACTTGCAGTTATGGAGTGAAAGGTACTGTAACTACCGAAACGAGATGCAAGATGCTTTGAATTCAACAAATGAAACAAAGAATGATGCTACTAATGCAGTATTTCGACTTTTCAATAATATGTAAGGTGAGATTAATCAAAATATTTATGTAACCTTAAATTTATTTGGGATAAGTCAAAAAATTTTGTTTTTGTTTATTTTTAAACTCTATAAACTTGTTAGTTTTGGTCTCAAACTCTATCAAGTTTTAATTTTTTTTTTTTTTGTCCCACTCTAGTCCTGTTAAAACAGGATATGATTTAAGTTCTTTTTTTGGCTTCATTTATCTTTATTGTAAATCTTAATCATAACCATTAGTTACCATTTATATCATAAATATCGGAGTTGCCCTCCCAAAATCTCACTATGAAAAGAGAATAAAATTAATTTATTCTGTTATTGTATTTGTTTCAATGGATAGTGGAGGAATAGTATAAGAGATTAAGGGTTTCTGAAGTTGAAATGCAACTTTAGGAGTTGAAATTACATTTTAAACTTTTGAATTTTTATGAAAATTCATCTAATGGATGAAAATATTTTAATCTTCACCACTGTGAAATCTCACATAAATTTAAGGAAGTCTATGGAAGTATAGAAAACCCAAAATTAACATTTAGTGAGGGTGTGAACCTGAGAGCTGGGAAAACAAGATTTCCCATTTCAGAATATTGGGCCACATTTCAAAACGTGGAATGCTGGTGTCCTTGGCCCAGTTTCGCTGAATGGTCTCAATGAGAGATGGAGGGACTTGTCATGGCAAAAGTGGTCTTACAAGGTTTGTCTTGAGACATTCTACAGCCTACTATCATTGCTCTGCATCCTAGATGATTATATGACCCTGTGTATCTAATCAGATTGGTTTAAAAGGAGAAGCACTGGGGCTTCATTCGCTCAGTGGAAGTTCCTCTGTTGTAGAATTACCACGTGGAGTGTAATATTAGGCTGAAATTATGAAGACTACAGTCCTAAATGGTTTTGAAAGCAAGAGTTCCTTAGTTTTTGTAGGACTTGATTCTGACGGTTTTTTCCATAGCTTCTTTTTCTAGAACATTAACAGACGATATGCTTTAAACTTTGATGATGGTGGAAATAGGAAGATAATAGCATTCTCTTTTCCATTTATTGCACTGGATTTACTAAAATGTTTATGCTAAAATGATTCCATGAACAGTTTGCACAGGGAGAGGATTGGGCATTGCTCTGTGATATGCTTGCTTCTAGGCTCATGGCTGTTGGCAATACCCTAGCTGCAACTCTTTGTTATATATGTGCTAGAAATATGGACAAGACTGTAGAAATTTGGTCTCGGAGCCTCACAAGTGAGCGGGAGGGAAAATCCTATGTTGACCTTCTTCAAGTAAGCACTCTACGTTTGAATGTTCGTTGAAAAAAAAAAGTTACTGGCTTGAGAGCTGACTATATATTTATTTGTTCATGTTATTAGGATTTAATGGAAAAGACCATTGTCCTTGCTTTGGCAACTGGGCAGAAGCAATTTAGTGTTTCTTTGTTGAAGTTTGTTGAAAAATATGTTGAAATTTTAGCAAGTCAAGGGCTTTTAACTACAGCAATGGAGGTTGAAACTAATGGGAACTAATGAATTGTCTCCTGAGCTTGTGATCTTACAAGATCGAATTGCACGGTCAACAGAAATTGGTATGCGTTGTTGGCTTTGGATGTAGTATGCTGAGCTATTTTTTTTTTCTTTTTTTTGACTGTTGTGCTGTTGATTAAGATATATTTGTTGTTTTTGTCCCATCTTTATAACATTCTTTACATAAGACTTCCAGTATATAATTTGGCAACATGGCGTTAGTAATATTGTTTCTATTAATTGTAGTAGGCTGGGCTAGTTCATGGCTTTTTCTGATTTCTGTTTTAATATAATAGAGAATAGTGGCAAGCACATTGCTTTTTGGCATATATTGAATATATTAATTTGTGATCCCTAAACATGGTACTTCAAAACATTCAAGATAGTAATAGAAGGCGCCAATTTCCTAAACTGGTAAAAGTTTTTTAATGTTTAAAGAATTTTATAAAATTTAAAATTTTAAAATAAAAACACAACAAAATCGAAGATGATTAAAAATTAATAAAAATTTAAAAAAACTTATAATTTTTTTCATAAAATTTAAGCTCCCAAAGACTTACAAAATTGCCATTATAATTTTGTAGAAAAGAAGATGCGCATTTATGGGGATAAAGCAAAAGAAAGACCAGAAATGGGACTTTTTTTTTTTATTTTATGGATGATTTAGGAACAAAATTTGCAGTTACGGCGGAGGAGAAACAAATTCTAAAAATACGGTTAATGAGAAACCGCGCTTTCAAACAGTGGTTATGGAGCCTCGGCTGCACAAGATAATTCTTGCAAAATTTTACTTTGTCAAATAGATTTTTCCAAATAAAGTATAATAGATATGAGATAAATAACATATATATCTTAAAAAATCTTTAAATATGAATTGGGTTAATTACATGGAGATCTCCTTAACTAAATGTAATTTTCACTTTATTAAAAAAAACCCTACGCTTTAAACTTTGAAGAAGTGATTTTTTAAGAACTTATAATAAAATTGATATTTTTAACCCAAAATATCGCTATATGAGAACAAATATAATAATCTAAAGAAAATAATAATAATAATAATAATAATAATAATAATAATAATTTTTCTTTTTTCAGTGCATTGAACATACAATATTATGGGGATGAGGGAAGGACTTCTTGAGAAATCGAACCCGAGTCATGAGCGAGTAGAGCAAGATTTCTTACCACTTGAGTTACGAGCCATACTCGATATTACATTATCTTACATTTCAAAGAGAGAATAATGAAATGATAACCATAGTTGGCGCAAATTTTTTTATTCCCATTCAGTCCAACAACAACAACCATTCCCCCCCTCAAAAAAATTTCAAACATGATTTGTAGTAGTAACAACACCTACCAAACTCAATCTCTTTAGGATGTATTATAGGAAGAGACTTCTTTTAAGGACATCATCCATTAAAAACCAACCTAGGAGAGAAATTATTGAGTTGTTTATAGTCTACGGTAAATTATTAAGTTGTTCATAATTTTTATTTTTTATTAAGTTGTATTTTTATTTTTTTAAAGATAATTCTAGTTGCAAATGTTCAAATAAATAAAGAATTCAAATGGGTAAATTTGATAAATTCTATTTATTTTTTTATTTTTTTAATTTTTTTTTTTATAAATTTGTTTGGTAGCAAACAACAATTCTTTACTTAGGTTTATTCAAGATGGAATGGGGCTTTCTTAGTTTTCCTATGAACTCTGAAACTTAAACCAAATAAAGTTTGAACCAAATTTTAATGTTCCAAAAAAAAAAAAAGTAATTTCTATAAGACTCAATTAATTTACTTTTTCTTTTTAATTATATTATTAAATTTTTATTATTGTTATCCTATGCAATTATTTTAATTACCTAACTGCTTCTGCATCGGAAATGCAAGACCTCTCTTCCACATTCCTTGCTTGTCAGTCACAGGTAAAAGATGTCTACAAAATATATATATATATATGTAGTCTCATTTTGCATTGCCAATGTGTTATTCGATTCTTAGTTTTGTTATTTAGTATTATCCGAATTATTCGAATTATTTTAATTTAAATTAAAAGATTGGAACAAAATTCGATTATAATTAGAAGTGAATAAACTGGAATCATATATATCTATATATATATATATATATATATATCTAATATTTAATGTTATTTTTATATTTTTTATTAGTCAAATCATATTTATATGTCTAAATATTTAATATCTAATTTTTTATTTTTTAAATTTAGAAATATTTAATATCTAATTTTTTATTTTTTAAATTTATTATTATGTATATAAATATCTAATTCGGTTTAACTTCCGAGAATACAATAATTAAAATCGAACTAATTAATTAAACCCATAGGGGAAGCCTCTGAAGTGCGCTTTCATGTCGCGAGTCTTCTAGAACCGCACTTCGGTGTACAACAAACCGCGATCTCAAATCGCGGTTTCGAGCATCGCGGTCTCAAACCGCGGGTCTTCTTCAATGATGCCACGGCTCTGGTCTTCTTCAATGATGCCACGGCTCTTCAGGAGTTCAGCAAAACAGTCTAGCTAGCATCGCTGTCTCAGACCGCGGGTCTTCACCAGCAAAGCTATACTATACCATCGCGGTCTAATTTTGAGTGTTTCAGAATCCATAATCGCGGTACCATAGCGCGGTTTCTCATTAACCGTAATCTTCAAAATACTTTCTCCCTCGCAGTAATCCCAGAAATACTTCTCCAACCATCTGTAAAACAACAAAAAACTCATCGAACCCATGGTCAATTTTTTACTTTTAACATTTTTCCCATGTTTTTTTTTGGGGGGGGGGGGGGTTCATTGCATCTGCATGATTCCATTTTTCCCATGTTTTTTGTTTTATGGTTTTGGAGAGGGGGGGAGTATTCGTTGCATCTGCATGATTCCACCTCCGACAGCACAGGACAACGTCAAATTCTCCGAGAGCAAATTACACTTATACCCCTTTAATTATGACTTAGTATCAATTAACCCTCTCATTTAAAACATGTAACACTTACAACCTTTTAACTATGAACAAAATTGATAAGGTTAACACTATTAGTTAATATGATAAAAAAATATTTTTAGCCTCACTTAATTATAGAAATCAAGATATTTCTTGTTAGTGTACATAGTTTTAATTTTTAACTGACATTTAAATACAAAATATTTTAATTTTTTAACATACAAGATGACATTAGTAAATTTATTTTTGTAATTCTAAACCTAATATGAGCGGATCAAACAATTTTATCTACTCTCACTGTAGTCCTAAATCTTTTGAAGTGTTAATTTTTTACGTTACTCTTGTTTAAATAGGGTATGATTGTTATTTTATCCGTCTCATTGTTGTTTTTAATGTGAGATAAGCCCTAACAAAATATCAATCACAAAACAGTACAGGAGTAAAAAAAGAGAATTATTTAGTGAAGAAAAAATGAGAACAGCCCTAGCCCGTTACCATCCTTATTTTGAACTAAGAAATACTCTATACTCCTTTGTATCCATTTCTCTTTACTCTATTATTTTTTAAGTTTAAAATTCATGAATTTGTTAATTACTTTTTGTTTTGTATAGTGTTTTTGAATTTTAAATTTATTGAGAAAAAATTCAAAATTTAAAATAAAGATAAACTAGAAAAAAATTAAATCAATATTTTACAATAATTATTTTTTTATTATTTTATAAAAAAATGAACATATATATATAATTTTACAAATTCCATTATATATATATATTTTGATAAATTACATGTGCCACATTTGAATATGTAACTAATTTTTAGTAAGCTAATATCATTTAAATATTGCAATGACACCCCTAATTTACTTGATTTTCTACTAATTAAGGGACCATTTGGAGCTCTAACAAAGTTTAAAAAATTTCAAAAAATTTTAAAAATTCTAATTGTTTTAAAATGCCAAAAATTCCAACTTTTTAAAAAAATTTATCATAATCTGTTGGAACAAACTATTATGGTACGTTTGGTTTGATGGAAAATAGGAAGGAGGGAATAGGAAGAGAGGATAATACCCTATTTCTATTGTCTGGTTGGAAGGAAAAGGGAAGAGGAAAAAAATGGGGTGAAAAAATGAGGGATGTGTCCCACCTATTTTTATCCTCCCAAATTTAGAAGAAAAAAGAAGAGGGAAGAGGAGAGAGAGAAAGAGAGAAGTGTGAAAAAAAAATGAGACTTACATTTCATAAAATAATTTTTAATTCAAAAAATAAATTATAACATATATATAAATATATATATATATATATTCATTTTCCTTTCACTCAATTTTCCACTCAACCAAACATATTTTCTTCCTTCCATTTTTCTTTCCTTCATTTATTCCTTCGTTTTACTTTTTCTTTATACCAAATAGAGCATCATGGTGCGTTTCAACAGATTTTGAAAATTTTTTAAAAAAGTTGGACTAATATTTGCACAAAAAAATTTCACAAAATTTTAAAAGTTTTCAAAATTCTTGATTAAAATTTTACCATATGTCACCTAATATAATTTTTAATAATTTATATCAAGTCAAACATAAATATCTATATATTATTTTAAAATAACTTTTTGCATTTTAAATCTCAACAAAATTTCACTTTTGTAAAATTTGAGTTTTTTAACACTCCAAGTAACCTCTAAGCGAGGATAAAAATATCTTTTTATTATCTTGACCAATGGTATAAACTTTGTCAAAATTTTTTTTTTTGGGGGGATAGTTGAGGGAGTGTAAAGGGTTGCATTTTTTAGAGGGAGTTAAGTGACACTGAGCAGTTGAAAGGATATAACTGTAGATTGTCCGATCCCTAATTCATGTTTCCCACATTTTTTTCACTTTAATTCTGGTTCCATCTTCGGCCCTCTATCTATGCACGTATATCCGCGTAATCAGGACTAGGAGTGTTCATCTCATTCCGAGGTAGAGCTTGGCGTGGGACTATCCACAGTCATCAAACGCCTAGAAGAAACTCACGACATGAACTCCGAAGCTGGTCAATCGCACAAACCCTTGCTTTTACTCCCTTTCCCGATCTTCAAATTCCCGATTCTCACTTGTCTCCTGCTCTTTGCAGTCACCGAGTTTTTAGGCTGCGTTCCTCTTCTTCAGAGGCTCCCCAGCTCGTCTCTCCGGAAAATCGCGCAACTCGTGACTCTTAAGCACTATGGTGATATCACTTTTTTTTTTTTTTTTGTTTGTTTTCCTTTTTTTTTATTTTTTAATGAATGAATCAGTTTTGCGTTGAAGAACGGGGAGACTATGTTGTTCGTGAAGGCGAAGCTGGAGAAGGAATTTACTTCATTTTGAATGGAGAGGTTTAGTTTAAGTTTTGGAATTTTGGCGTTGTTTATTTATTACAGTATATGAATTGGTGGGTTGCATTTCTACGTTTGCCATTGTACCTATGTATCAATTTGAGTTTTACGGCTTTCAGGCCGAAGTCTCTGGCTCAGAGCATGCTGATGATGAAATCCGTCCTGAATTCCAGTTGAAGCAATATGATTATTTTGGTCATGGTGAGAGGTTTATTGTGATTGGTGTTGCATATTTGTTTACAGTCATTTTGTTTTTCCCTGCTATTACTTGGGCCCTTTCATATCCAAGCATTCAAAATTGTTGTTACTTTCTTTGTTCTTTGTCTGGCATTTTTCTGGGTGTACTCAAAAGTTGGTAAATTAGTAAATTTGAATAACAAGTTGTAATATTAGTTCAACAACATCATGAGTTGAAGAAGAATAATGTAGATGCAATTTTGCAGGTACTGCAGCATCTGCTCAACATGCAGATGTGATCGCTTTGTCTAAGGTAGCTGCACTATTCTCTTTCTTAGATCTCTTTTCTGATTATTGTATTCCTATAACTCTTCGCATGCGTGTTCAACTGATGTTTATGTGGATGCCAATAGCAAGTTTATGAGGCATTGTGTTTGATGGCAGCTGACCTGTTTTGTGCTGCCCCATGAGTATCGTGATCTTCTACTGCCAAAATCAATTTGGAATGCAGATGAAACACTTGAGTCACGTCCACTCATGGAGCGTATACTGCATTTGGAGCCATTAGAAGTATGATGTTGCCACCAGTTTCATTTTTTCCTTTGTATTCTTCTATTTAAAGTTTATTGGTATTGTTTCTGCAATAGTGGATAGACATACGCATGCTCGCATATTAAGTTGCTTGCCTTAATTACCAGTCTGTTCGCGATTCATGGAGCCTTACAGTATATTTATTACCACAATGTAGCTATCCTGATTTACTTTTCATATCAGTTTAGACATGTTCTTACTCTTGATGTCCTTGCAATGCACAGTGCTGAATTAGATGCTTATTGTGTTGTGTTTCTGCTTTATACTAAAATTTATTTGTATTTGTTTGAAGGTAAACATTTTCCGTGGGATCACTTTGCCTGATGCTCCAAAATTCGGGAAGGTGTACGGAGGACAGTTTATCGGACAGGTATGGCTAAGCTTCTATACTTTCCTAGTTTTATACCATTTGCTTGTTTCTGAAATATTAACCATGGTGAAGTTAATAGTGTAAATTAAAGTTTGTATATGTAGAAAATGGTAACTTTAGTTTGTTTGCCTGCATGAAGACAAACACGGCAACATATTCTGCTGAATACATTCAGCTTTCCCTTGATAACGTAACTATTATCTTGATGTTGTAGTCTTACCGTGTAGGGTTTGCTGATACATTAATTGTTGTTTTGTCTAGAATATCCTTTTTATTTTGGCTGAAATGCTTAAACTAATTTTTGTTCACTATTTATTTATTTATTTTTGGTTTTGGATCAGATGAAAATGATTGGATGAAATTAAGAAGAATGAGTTTCATTGGGTAACTAAAAAGACCAGCAGCATCAATATATTTTCAAATTAACCTCTTATAGTAGTTTGAAAATTTCCAAGTATTCCAGACCTTGTTCAACACACACATGCATACATATATTTTAAATTCATGAATCTTTAGCTTACCCTCTTATGGTGTTTCTTATATGCTTTTCTGATTCTTTGTGTTTTCATTTGATGACAACATTTTTTTGGTTATTAATCATATGATACATTAACTAGTAAACAGCTAATGAAAAGTTTCATTAACTAGCAAACAGCTAATGAAAAGTTTCATCTCACCATTTCAAATTAACACTGGTCATGCAATGGAATTCATATCAGTTGCATTCGTTACACACTCATGAAACCCTATTTTTAATTGTCTGGCTATAAATTTTGCAAGAAATAGCAGGTTCCATAAGTTTTTGCAATTCTTGTGATGACAACATTGAGTTTTCGGTTTATATAATGAAATTTCCTTTGTAGATTTATATTTTTCGATTCCTTGTGGTTGACTTTCCATTAATAACTTTGGAAACCCCATATAGATTATGACCTGAATCAATCAATCCTTTTTATCTCTATATGTGTAATTCCCTCGATGCCATAGGATATTCTTATATTCTTTTGTACATATTATTTGATATGCAGGCACTGGCCGCTGCGTCAAAAACTGTTGATTGTCTTAAGTTTGTTCATAGTCTGCATGCTTACTTCCTACTTATAGGAGATATTGACTGTAAGTATATTTTCTTTGTACTTCAGTGGAGTGAACAGCTTTTAATTATCATATTATCTATATTGATGGTGCATGTAGAGGTGGATGTCTTATTATTGGAATCCTTGTATTACTTGGGGTAAAATGAAAAACAACATAGAAGATGCACATCAACTGGAGGATGAGAAAGCCCTTTTTGTGGCATAAATACAATTTAAGGCCACTGGAAACACGTTAACTGTATCCCCTAATGTATACTTAGATGATAGGAAAAATTGAAATGTCTTTTTTTTTTGCCCTCCTGACACCACCTGAACATAGTGCTTTTAGAGAAATAATTGGACACGTATATGGCTTGTCTAACATTTATTCCATCAGATTTGACGTGTCATCCAAAATATATGTACGAGACAGAGTGGACAAAACATGGCAACCATTTTGAGGTGTAGATAAATTTAAATAATTTATTAAAAATTCATTAATTCTAGATTGTGAGGTGAATGCTTTGATTAATAATGGAAAGCTCATATTATTTGTAGGCATTAGTAGATCTACTAGCCACCCTTCACCATTTGCACAACACTGTGGTTGAAACACATTGAAACTTATCGTCTTGACACTTTAGATGTTTGTCATTCTTCAAGTCTACATAGGACATATTCATAATGTTAAAATTTTATTATTTCAGTTGATTTGTTGAATTTATTGATATCAAATTTCTGTTTCCTAGGATGCTTCATAATTGTGCTTTCATTATTTATACATTTGAAAATGAAGTATTGTTAACTATGTAAATAATTCTCTTATTTTGGCAGTGCCAATCATATATCAAGTTCATCGGGTACGCGATGGGAACAGCTTTGCTACCCGGAAGGTGGATGCTTTACAAAAAGGCAACATTGTTTTCACATTGCTTGCTTCATTTCAGGTAATGCTGTTATTCATATATTTGCAAGTTGTCAGCATTTGAGACACGGTATTCTATGTTGATTTATAATACCGCTAAGAACGGTACACAGGCAAAATGCATGTATTCCAAATTTTCTCCTTTTTCTATTAGTTGTAATTATGAATACTGGAACAGTTTTAAAAATCTTCTACTTAAACAGAACAGTTATTTTAATTGATTTCGATTTTCAGGGGCCAGGGTCTTTTTGCAAATTTGACGTTGTTTCCTTATTGATTGTTATGCATATTTTGTTTTGATGGCCGTTTCCTCAATACCTTTGATCTTTAATTATGTCACTAGAGATTTCCGTGCTATATTATTCTTTCCACTTGACGGTGGCGACTTACTAATGGTTTGTAAATGGTTGGGACAGATTTTTCTCAAGTCTTGTTGCTGCTGTTTTTATAGTTGAAAGCTTTTTGCTTGTGATTTGTGGTAATTGTGACAGCCGTGCTGAGGTTTTACTTTGTTGCAGTGACCTCTCAGGGAACTGTAGGTCTTCCTTGTGGGGAAACAATCTCAGTTCCTGATTTGCGATGTTTTTTGGGCATGATGTTGACAGTGGGGTTGGAATTAAATTTGGGAGTCGACTGTGGTTTTATGAAAGAAGATTGCAAGATGAATTTCTGAATATTTTTGTAGACAGTGGATAGGGAGTCTGTGGCAGCAGAGTATTACTCTTTGACATTAGAGTACATCTTCAGTACAAGTTAATGGGAAAATTTTCAGTTGGCTCAGTTCTTCCTTTGCCTTATTAGCATCTTCTACTGACTGTTGTAACATCTCACTTCTTGCTTCACGCTTGATACAACACCTTCTAATCTTTAGTGTCTAGCATTCTTCCACTTATTTCCAGTACTCTACAATGGAACAAGACTTGTTACTTCATGGTGATGTTGTGAGGGAGTTGCAGGTTTTCTCTCTATTTTTGGTGTTTGGTGGGTCATACCAGAAACAGTTATACAAATGTGTGAGGATTGGGCAAAAAATTCTGTTCAAAGAGGAGAAAAAGGTTTTGGAAGTGGGTCTCATTGCGCTTGAGATGGTGCATTTGGATAGAGAGGAACGGTTATACTTTTCATGACGCGGGGATGGAAGTACTTAGGCTATATATATCATTCATACTTTCCATTTTGGTCTCGCAAAGAAATTTTGTAAATCATTTTTCCTTTTAATTTTTGACAAATTGAATTTTGCGTTTATTGACTTTATAAGAGAGAGATCTTAATTTTGGTAACGGGCACTTGTTTTCTTTGAATATAACTTATGTATAGCAAGGATCAAAATTTTGTGGTAGTAAGGTGTTTCAGTTAGCATAGAAATGGAAACATTTCAAAAGAAAAATACATAGAAATATTTAGAAGTTGAAATCTACATAAATGTATGAAAGCTTAATAAATTTTTTCTTTTCGGTTCCTACAGAAGCATAATAAAAAAACTAATCTATACAAATCCAAATCCCTACCCCCTAAAAGGTATCTACACAAACCAAACTAAGCATTTTTCCACTAGGTGGGGTCGGCTATTAAAAGGTATCTACACAAAATACACAAAAAAAATTTTTCCTATTAACTTGTACTGAATATGTACTCTGATGTGAATTATATTTTTCTTGTGGCCTTATTCTTGAAGCTCATAAGGTGGGGATGGACCTTGCCAATTTGATTTCAATTGATTTAGTTATCTGCCATTTGGAAACAACTTAGCATGTGTCATTTAAAAGAATTCAGAGCACCTGAATTACATGAAAATGACTATGCATCCATTAACTCCACTGCTGCGATATTGTAGTAATCTTTGCCATTCACACACACACACACACACACACGCACAGTCTTGTTTAGTTGATGGAATCCTCCACTTGATGCCCTTTTGTAAATTTTATTTAACTATGGTTTCTTGAATGCATTAGTGATAGGTGCAGAATGAATGCTTCAAACATTTCAAATGTAATATTGGTTTAAGTTGATCTTACAGAAAGAAGAAGAAGGGTTTGATCACCAAGAAGCTATGATGCCCTCTGTGCCTGATCCTGAGATGGTAACCATGATATGCTTAGTTTGAATTACCAATTTTTTCCAGTCCATTGCTACCATGGTTCTGAATACCACTTCTTCTTTAGCTGTTGTCATTAGAAGAATTGCGAGAGAGGCGCCTCACTGATCCCAGTCTCCCAAGGTAAGTGTATCATTCATTCAAATATAGTTTACATTGGCCTTCATATGAAGTATTTCTATTGTTCTTTGGGGTGGATAAATATTTGCATGATTTTATCTCCCTTTTTATACTCTCCTACAATTGTTTATTTTCCGTTTGGGCTGATTACAGTGCCCCTGTAATTTAGCAACAACTGCTGCTTTCTCTAGCATTTTAGCTAGTAGATAGGAATATTGCTATTTGATAAAAAAAACTTGTTCTTGCCTTGTTCTTGTATGACAAGTATTTTAGCTATTAAATAGGATGGTTGCTATCTGACATACAAACCTGATCTTCTTTGTTCCAATTTACTTGTTGTCATTAAAGTTTCCTATTCAGACATGTCATGTCCCTGTCAGCAGTGATAATTCTGCTTTTGTTCTTGTCAGATAGATTCTTTATTTACTTTTCTTTAGATCACTAAATCATATTAATAAAGTTCCAAAGGAAGCACAACCTGTGCATGCAGAACATGTACAACTGAAAGCCTTTGAGACCTATTTACATAACCTCGAGAATCCAAAATTTCTACAAGCACATAAAATTGTTGAGTGAAGGGTTTAATCTCCTCATCACCCAATTAAACAGCAAACTCCATGGCATGCCTTTCACTTGATGAAGAGAGTTTTAAATATTGTCAAAAGAAAGTCATATTTGTCTACTCAACATACATCACGTAAAGCAAAAATTGTGTGGCTTCTAATAAATATTTTTGGTCTTCTAAGGTTCTGTTTTCATATTGCATAGCAATCTTGGGCTCCAGCAACTCGAAGGCTGATACACAATTAGAAAAACACTTAATTGTACCTTAAAAATTACAGCTTAAAGGTGCCCAAGTTAATGAACCTTTTCAAGGGGAAAACAGTTCAAAATGAAGACTCCTTTTGGGGCCTGCTAGAGTTCTGCAGAACTCCTTTTAGACATTTCAAACTTGAAAAAAACTGAAAATCATGCTTGGCATTGGGTAGGGATATTATTGGATTGGGTTCTTCTGTGTTCCTCATGGCCTATTGATTGCTGCTAAAGCCCAAGGGTTATAGCAAAATAGTATTCCATTCTTCGTTGATGAGGCCAAGGAAAAAAAGGAAATAAAATTGTGATATTCTTTGTTTGAGTGTTAGCCAACATCTTCCCTAAAAAATTAAACTATTAGGGTATGGACAACTTTCTTTTTTATATTAACTTATTTTTTCTCAACGTGGCCCCCTCACATATAGCTGGATTGATACTATGTTAGCGTTGGTCACCATCTCACCTAAAAGCTTAAGTTGTTAGGGAATTGATGACACTTTCTTATTTATATTAACTTATTCTCTCAACAATCTTTTACAAGGAAGTTTATATGTGTATATATGTGAATTGGTAGTTTTGTTACCTTAAAAAAAGGGTAGTTTGGTGCCATTTTTTTTCCTTTTTCTACCTCAAGTAACACTGTAATTTATTTTGGTTCGTCTTTTTTTTTTTTAATAACCTTTTCATGCTGAAACAATTTCTGTAATTGATGTCAAATGATTTATTTTTTGACAAAAGTTTCCCTAGTAAATGTTCATGTGTTTAGTATTAGTGGTGTAAACAGGGTCGGGCCAACCCTAGGCCCGCCCCGCCCCACTCTAAAATAGCCTGACCCCCTGGCTCGAATTTTATACCGCCTGACCTGGCCTTGCCTCTAAACCCTTGGGTTAGGGATTGGGTCCAGGTGTTCGGTCCATGACCCGACCCACGGCCCTACCCGACCCCTGGGCCCGCTGACCCGTGGTTCCCCTTGTGCGCACGCAGCAAATCCCCTCAAGCCCAATGGCTCTTTTGACTTTTCTTTCTTTAATTTGATTTTTTTTTCTAGCAGCTATTTGACCCCCTTTTTTCTCTTCTTCCTCACAACTAGCTGTTGCTCCCCCCCGGGGCGGAAAAAACGGCTGTCTTCTTTTTTTATTACAATTTAACCCCTAAAAAATTATGAACCCACCTCAACCATCCATTATAAATAACCTCTTACATCTTCAAGCTAAAAATCACAAGAATATTTCCATTCTCTCTCAGATACTCTACTCTCTCAAGTCTCAAGACTCAAGCTACGATTCTTCAATTGTGCTAAAGTGTTCCAAATTTGAAGTCAAGATTAAAAGATCAAGTGTTTTAAGGTTTCAAATTATTCCAAGTTAGTAATTTAACTTTGTATACTTTATTTCTTTTTTTTTTTTGTTAATTTGCATACATACATTTTTTTAATTTGCTAATTTAATTTTTTTTCATCAAATTAATTTTTTCAAATTGATCTTAGAGACTCTCATGTTTTTGATTTGGAGGGTGAGGACTCTTACACTTTTCCCACCCATGAGCTATTTGTAACACCAACATCCCCTAACACAAGTAATGTTGCTGCCGCTGCATCATCATCGCGAACCACCCAACAACGTGCGAATTCAAAAGTGTGGGATTCTTTTACTAGAATTATACGTGATGATGGAATGCTTAAAGTAAAACGCAATATTTGTGTGGATTTATTAGATGGTAGGCCAACTTCGGGGACTACTTAAAAATACATTTAAATAGAAAGCACGCATAAGATTCGTACATCAATTCTGTTATTGATCAATTTTTTTTACATGTTAAACAATCTCAACTAGGTAGTGAAAGGGGTAATTTAAGTATTTTTACTTATGATTCTACAAGAACACAAAATAATTTAATTAGATTTATTGTCAAAGATGAACAACCATTTACAATGAGTGAAAATCCAAATTTGGAAGAATTTATTCGCGATAGTTTTACACAACAATTTCATGGTTTTTCAAGAAACACTTCAAGAAATCAAGTTTTATGAGATTTTGAAACCAAAAAAAAAAAAAAAAAAAGAACAATTAAAAACTTTTTTTTGAAAATTTTGAAGGAAATGTTTGTTTAACTTCCGATATGTGGAGTTCTCGTCAACAACTTCAATATATTTGTATAACCGCAATATATTTGTATAACTGCACATTACATTAATGAAAATTGGAATTTAAATAAATGCATTATTTCTTTTAAATTAGCTAAACAACCTTACAGTGGAGTGAGTGTTGGAGAAATTATTTTTAATGAACTTGCATCATGGGGGATTAACTAGAAAAATATTTTCTATTACTTTAGATAATGCTTCATATAATTTGATTACTTAAATAATGTTTCGTCTTCAAGGGGTGTTTTATTGCAAGGGCGTTGTTGTGCTCATATTCTTAGTTTAATTGTAAAAGAGGGATTGGATGATTTAGATCTCTCTATTAATAAAATTAAACAAAGTGCACTTTCTATTATGAGTTTTCCAAAAAGAGTTCATATATTTAAGAGTATATGTAGCCAATTAAATTTAAAACCTAGGAAATTGCCTATTGAAATTAATATAAAATGGAATTCAACTTATATTATGTTGAAAGTGGCTATTAAATATCAAAGAGCAATTGATTTATTTATTTTAAATAATCAAGTTATTGGTTTAAAAACTATTTTGGACACTGCTTGGGCTAATGCAATTTCTTATAAAGATTTTTTCACATGTTTTTGATGTTGCAATTAAAATATTTTGTAGAGTTTATTCTTCCACCTCTTCTATAGCTCTTTATAAATTGGCTACTATTGATGATGTTTTCAAAAAATATCTTACCCAATCCTATTATAGTACTATGGTTATTAAAGTGATGACAAAATTTAATAAATTTTTTCAACGAATTCCTATGTATTTTGGTTATGCAATTATTTTAGACCCTAGATCTAAATAAGATAATCTTCTTATATTCTTAGAAATGATATATGGTTCTGAAATTGCCAATGAGCAATTAAATAATATTAAACATCAATTGGAAGTCATAATGGGTCGGTATGTTAGTAATACTAATCGTACACATGCTCAACCGACAACTACTGCAATACAATCATCTTATCCTGATTTTGGCAACACCTAGCTTTGGGATCGAGTGAAATATCGACGGACGGATACATCAACAAGTGGCGGCTTATCTTCATCTGATCTGCAATGTTATTTGAATGCATCTTTAGTACAAAATGAAAATGACTTCAACCTTTTAGACTAGTGGAAGGAACAACAGTCTAAGTTTTTAGTCCTTTTAGCTTTTGCCTGCGATATCCTTGCATTTCTAGCTTCTACTGTAGCATCCGAACAAGCATTTAGCGCAAGTGGGCATGTTATTAGTGATCGCAGAAGCCAACTGGCTCCAAATACAGTAGAGGCCTTAATGTGTTTGCAAGACTGGTATCTCGTTGACAAAAGAAATCAACAAGCGAACGAAAAATAGGAATTTGCTCTTGACTTCGAAGTAATGTATTTGGGTGAAGGAGAAGAACATAGTAGTGATGATTGAGAATGATGTATAGATAAAGTAATTTTTGTAAATGATAGTCAGACTTATAGGTGTTAATCTAGTTGGGATGTGGAAGACCTGAAGTGATGCGTCTATATGCTTTATCTTTTTTAATTTACAAGTCTACATTTATAAATTTGTAATCCAAATTTGATTGTTTATTTTTTAATAAATTTTAATTTTTATCAATGAATGTTTTAGAGTGCTTATATGAATTTTATTTGAATTTTATTTAATTTATAAAAGTATTAAAAAATATTAAGAAATTCTTTCGGGTCAGTTAGGGCGAGTCAGGGGTGGGCATTGGTGACCTTGGCCCGACCTGATCCTAAGAGGGGAAAGGTTGGTAGGGGTGGACTGGCTACAGGTTGGGTCACCCTTGGGTCGGGTCGAGTCGGGTCCACGCTTTTACACTAGTATTTTGTCTTAAATAAGTAATGTTATTTGTTTCTTGTTGAGTTTGGAAGCCTAACACTCAGGTTGTAACAGAACTTATCGGAATAAGGTTGCCACTGCAAAGTTTGTGCCATGGCCCATGGAGATAAGATTTTGTGAGCCTACTACTTCAACAAGTCAAGATAAATCTCCGCCAAGGTTATACCCGGTTCTTTGTATCACGTTTGTGTCTTTTCTTATAATGGCTATTCTTAAGTGGTTGATATACTTGCATATTTGCAATTTCATCTGACCAGAAAACAATAAATTTTTGTTGTAGTTTAAGATATTGGTTTAGAGCAAAAGGAAAACTTTCAGATGACCCAGCTTTGCATAGGTAAGAAACTTCTTTTTGGTGGTTTAGTTGTCTTGTTAGTTATGTTTGCATGGACAATTCAGCAGAATTAGCATTAGTGATGCTGAAGCTTAATTTTATTTTGATTTGGATTTAATCATAGTTCTTAGAATGGCCATTTCCTTTTTCATGATCAAAGTCGTTACTTATTCTTACTACACCGTGTTATTATATTAAAGATCCCCGATAGCCAAGGGCACATGGTTTGTTAAGTATTTGTTGAATCAAACTCAAGATTCCCTAAATTTGGGATTTAATTATTTCTTTGTGAACTTTCGCGGAATAAATGGTCAATGTGATCTTCTCTGATGGGATTTTTAGAAATGTTTCATGAATTATATAGACTAATAAGCGTAAACACTTGAAGAAAGGTGGCATATCTGTGTTGGACATTGGGACTTGTTAAACATATCTCGATAAGGGGGTTATTAGGCAATTTGTTACCCAGAAGACAACCCAGATAGGGGCGTGTTGAATTGTGTTTCTCACAAATGCAAGAATGCAATGAAAATTTATTCGAAGATGATAAATTGTAAATTTAAACAACCAATCATAATAATATATAGAGTAGGGAGAGAGATCAAACACTCAAATTTTTGTAGTGGTTCAACGTGAACCTGCATCTACTTCCCGAGGCCTATCCTTTAGAATTCTCGACTATCTTCCTCGAAATAGTACAACCACTAGCTTGTAGGTGCTAGCAACCTTACATTGAATGTTTTACCCTGAATGCACAAAACTTTTCCTCGAGTGTTTTTACACCGGCACACTAAAAATGTATTCTTGAGTTTTTTTTTTTTTTAAAACCCTAGAACACTCAATTTTGCTGAAGTGTTTTTAACAAGAACACTAAAAACTCACAACCCAAATAAAATACAAATATAGCCAAACTCTTGCAAGGGTATCCCAATGAAACTACTCTCCAAGAGTAAAGATGCAAGTTCAAGAACAAGCTGTCTTAGGGCTAACACACTCGTTTAATCATCTTCTATTATTTTTAATTTTTTCTTGCTCTTGACACTTTTTGGATATGGGCAATACATGGTTATCACTTCAATACATATAACACATTGTAGTTTGAAGAAAAATTAGAAATTAAATAAGAAAATAAAAATAACATGGATGTATATCTTTTAATTCCTTAGCCTCTAAATTGTTTAGTTTTAGGGTTTTTAAAGTGCAAAAATTCTAATTTATTTATGAATATAATTTTCTAAAATGGAAAAAGTAAAAGATAAATATATTTGTATTATAAAAATGGATAAATATTTTTTCCATGTATATATATTTAACTTGTCCTTGATGTCTTGTGCTTTAATATTTTCTTTTTAATTTACTGTATTAGCAGGCTTGTGCTTGTTATATCCGTGTCTTATCCACATCCATTTTTTTAGATTATGTGCCTTCAAATGCTAGGTTTGAAATGGTATACCATTATATATGGCCGACCAATAGGCTTTGGTAAAACTTAGCAGTTTAGCTCACTTGTTAGCAGGGAAATCAAGGGTGGTTTTATTGCAGGATTCAAAGTGGGTGGTATTTCTTCGTTTAGTATTACGATAGAATTAAGTTTTGGACGTTTATGTGGTTCGAAGAATGAATTCTGGAAGAGTTGCGTCCGGATATGTTTCCTTTAGTAGTTAATAGTGAGGCTTTGGTGGAAGCATGTTATTCCGTAGTAAGTGCTAATTTATTTTGGTATATTCCACTACGAAGGAATCTTTGGGGTTGGGAAGTCGATCGCTTCTCTAGTTTCTTCTTTTGCTACATTCTAAAAAGATTGGAGAAGGAGCGGATGGCGTTAATAGGAAAGTGTCCAAATCTATGTAGTCTTCAATATCAAATCTTTGCATAAGGATCTTGAGGGCAGACATGGTTCGGACTTTCCTTGGAGGAGCAGTTGGAAGTGTGGTGCCCCTCCGAGGGTTGCGTTCTTTTTGTAGCATTTGTTCCATGGAAAAGTCCTTACTCCTTAATAATCTAAAGGCTATAAGGAGAATATTAGTGAATTGGTGTTGTCTATGCAAAATTGACTGGGAATATATTGACCACCTCTTTATTTATTGTTTGTGGTCCAAACTATTATGGGAGAGTTCTATCTTGTTGTGGAATGTCATGGATTTCGCCAGAGATTTGAAGCAATTTCTTGATTCTTGGTGGGCCACTCGAGAAAATAAGGTGTGGATTAAGGAAAGTGGTCCCTTTTGTTTATTGTGGAATGTTTGGGGGGAGATGAATAGAAGATCATTCCAAGAAATGGAGTTTCCTCTGTACAGATTGACAAGTATTTCTTTTTTCTCGATTTTGTATAGATGGTTAGAGGGAGGAAAGGATCCGAATATAATTTATTTTTAGGCTTTCATTGATGATATGGATTTTGGAGATTTATTTTGAGTTAGTACTCTTGTAAATGAGTGGGAACGATACCTTTTACCATATTGGTTACTTCTAATTTAAAAAAAAAAAAAAAAAAAGGTAGGCTTGGGCAAAGTCAAGGGTGTAGAGTTAACACGAAAAGATTACAAATGTAAGCTAAATCTGGAAAGGTCTTCTAAATTTACGATAGTTCCTTGACAAGCGTCTGTTAAGATGTTATTTAATACAATTATATGGATAAAAATCCATTTATCTTGTTTGTTTTTATTTGATAGTAATGCTATCACATGATTGTTGCAGATGTGTAGTGGCATTTACCTCAGATATAATATTTCTACAAGTAAGCATGAATCCTCACCGGACGAGGGGTTTAAAACCAGCTTCTGTCAGTTTGGATCACTCGTAAGTATACAAGTCCTTTATGTAATTATTTTTATGCTTTCACTGAACACATTTTAGTTTCTCTGGAAATTATTATAGCTAGGATGAGAAGTTTGTGTTAGAGGTATGGCCACCTGGACCCGATGATTATCCACGTAAGACTAAGCTTGATTATGATACGACAACATGCAAAACTTGGTTGCGCCTATTTTTAGGCTGCACTAAGGCTGGATCCTTAAATAATGATGCCTTAACAATGATAGAATATGATGATATTACATGGGATTTTCACTTTGATAATAGCCTTTATTATAAAACAATTTTTTTTTTTTAAAGAATAATCGAAGAACTATTACATCTATGGGCATGCTTGAGCTCCTGTGAATGCCATGTTTAGGCTTTGCCTGAAACTTGCATGTTATATGAAGTTTAGGAGATATAATATTTCTCATTCTATAGTGCCTTATTGAGTAAGCTCTTTCCTTGGCAAAAGGTATGCGGCGTTTGTGCCAGTTTTCTGTAGCTTTTGCTGGTAGAGGATTACCCTTTGTGGATTTACATTTTAGTCTTGTTGAGCTAAGCATAAGATTTAACTAAAGGGCAACTTAGTGCATGAGGTTTCCATATTGTGGAGTCTCGGGTGGGTTAGATGTAGCGTAAAATTTAAATGCAGATTTGATTTACTGACCTTGTTACATCGGCTTAAATCATCTTTGCAGAAAACCAAGCCAAGGAAGTTTGTTATTAGCTATTATTTATTTATTTATTTATTGCCTTGTATTAACTCTTTTTTATTTGATATATCTGCTGAAGTCTTAAATGTCCATAGTTCAACTATGAACGTCTAGGTTCCGTTTGTATTTATGGATTTGAAATCATGGGATTTGGTGATATTTATTTAAGGAAAATTTCTCAAATATTAGTTTACTTATGGTTTTCATCATTGATTTGAGTGGTTTAACACGATACTTTACGATGGATTTGAAATTATTATGAAAAACTAGTTATTTGAAATTGTCCAGAATAGTGGCTTCAATATTTTGGGAAGTGGTCGTAGCTCCACTATTTTTGTAGTAATTATTAAAAATCTTCCTTGTATTCTTAACCAAATGAACTCTTATCTCTTGTACAATTTAATTTCAAATCCATTGTTTTGAAATCCATATGGAGCCCTAGGGATCAGGCAAATTCTTTGTGATTTCAATTATTTAACTAGATGGATTAACAACTTGATCTCAGTTGAGGTTTGGCAACTTGTCAGTATGTCAAGAGTAATTTAAAACTTCATCGAGTGCTTTCCTTTTCTTAATTTTATGCTTATCCGAAAGAAAATTTGTAGTTTTCTTATTAGACAAGCAGCTAGAATGGTTGGGCAAAAGCTTTGTTAATGGAAAGGACAAAAAATGCTATCGGATAATAATCTAGGTGGTTAACTTGCCTCGTACTGCTGATAATGCTGTTAATTTAGTGGGATAGGATTTTGATTCCAGAAATTAGGTTAAGGGTTTCGATTGCTTTCTTTGTTTTCATGTCCGTCCCCCCAGGGCACGCCCACAACAAAGAAAGGGTAGTCTTATTGTTCTTGGCAAGTGGTTGCATGGGAGCCAAAGCTGTTTTAAGAGCGTGGGTTATTAACTAGACTACAGGAAAAGATTAACAAAAAAAGTTTTCGGGTAATAATATAGGTGGCTAGCTTGCACCATACGATTTAAGTGTCTGCTGATAATGCTGTTACTTCAGTTTGGTGCCTATGCGTCTGAGTGCTACTTTGCATGATGGCCTGGAAACATTAACTCTGTTTGGAAACATTCTGCGACTAGAATTAGTTTCATTGTTAAATAAAGAATTGATTTGATTTGGTTTGTATTTGGAACACATTTTGATTTTAAGAATTGAATTGATTTGGTTTAAGTGAAATACCAAGTTTGCCCATGTGAATAGGAAGTGAAAAATATGGTAAATATGATATAAAAGAATAAATTTGTCCACTTACTTAAATTGCTTGAGAAAATAATGAATTCTTATCAAATCCTATTGTTTTAGATTGGATTTCAAATTCTAAAATCCCAAAATTTAAGTTGTGAAATGAAATCAAATTCAACTTATAAAATTTTATGTTTGTTCCAAACATAAGAATTGATGAGAATTCTCATCAAATTAAATTAAATTCCATCAAATTCACCATTCCAAATGGAGTGTAAGTTTTTTTTTTTTGCAAATGTGGTGTTGCATACTTACCATAACCACTATAATGTAAATTGTATGCAGTGAATCTGTATACTAAGAGTTATACCTTCTGCAACTAATTACAAATAAAGCCATTTAACCATTTACAAATTTATACGAAGCCTTTTTTGTGCCTCTCTTCTAACAGAAATTTCAATAACATGAAGCCTCGCTGTATCATTTTCTGTTTGCTCCTAACTCACCTGAGAGATCAATTGTTGTGATCTGGAGATGTAAATCCAAGCAGAAGTCTGATTGGGGAATCTGCAAATAATTGACAGGCAAAATTCCTTTTTGAGTTTTAAAATGAACCAATTTGTGTTGGCCATTCGTTTTGATGATAGTACACCTGCACGCACTGAAATGTTTATCCTGAGTACGACTTGGATGCACTTGAGTTTGCTGACAACAATAGTGAAAAGTTCTAAAAATTAGAAATTGACGACTTCAGTGTGTCTTTAGTATTGTTGTGGAAAATAACCAACCTAGAAAGTATGGATACTTCAAACGGTTGCTGTATCCGTATTCAACACATTTCGGACATGCATACTCCTCAACTATTCCAAAATATGTGTCGGATACGTCACATGATATGTCCTATTATTTTATTGTTTCTTCAAATATATGATTAAGAGAAATCTATATTTGAGTAACCGAAACTCCTAAATTATAAAATCTTTGAACTTTTATTTAGTTATATTTTGAATTAGTTTTATTATGAATGATATATTCATAAACATGGCTAAAAATATATATATATATAATTTATATTTTTTGTCTGTATCTCCAACGTCTCTGTATAAAACTACTATATTTGTCTCCATACCCATACTTGTATTTTATATCCCTATCCATGTTTCTTAGCAACCAACCCAATATTATTTGTCCTTTTTTGTTTTCGTTTTTCAGGATGTGGTTTCATAGGCCTTTTAGAGCTGACGACTGGCTGTTGTATGAGGTGGGTACCAAAGGTCCCTGTGTGTGCGGTGTGTTATTATTATTATAATTTAGTATTATTATTGGGCTTGGTTCGTGGTTTTGTGAATTTTGTTGGTAAGCATTAATTTGTTCAAGGGTTCGTGGTCTCACAGATTGTGAGCCCTTCTGCTCATAGTGCTCGCGGCTTTGTTTCTGGCCGAATGTTTAACAGGAAAGGCGAGGTAATTAAATCACTTTTTGCGAAAACTGATACAGTTTCCTTGCTCTTTTCTCATCCACGAAATTGAGTGTGCGACTGAGAAATTTTTTTATTTTTATTATTATTATTTTTTGGCCAGCTTGTTGTATCACTGACTCAAGAGGGGTTACTAAGGAAGGCAAGGACACCCAAATCTGCCACCGCCACATCAAAACTATGACATTCAGCTCTTTGGAGATGTGCTTATTTGCGATTGCAAACATGTATTAGTAGGTCTTGTTGGAGATGGGAGTCGTTGAATGCTGGAGGCTGGAGCTTCGGACACAGCAAAAAGGGTGAAAACCTTGTCGAGGGACCCCACTGGTGTGTGAGTTTCTGTAAAATGGAAGGAGAATCTCTTAATCATAGCATTGGTTATGCGGATTAGCTCGTTTGTATTAATAAATAAATTATATTTTTATTTAGTAAGAACTAAAAGTATTTTACTTTAACCAATTCAAACTGTAATACAATTTAATTATTTATTTTTTTAAATAATTATTAATGCAGAGTCCAAGTGAAGATTAAAATAAATATATAATATTAAAAATTCACGTAATGCGCAGGACTAATCACTAGTTAATAAAATATAACTAAGTTAACTCATCAAAATATTCTTAATTTTTTTTTTGATAGGAAGTCACAATTAATACTTTTCGAAAATTCAGTTAGCAATTGGTCGTCTGGTTATTAAAAAAACATTGAAGGGCAATTAATAATGAAAAATACAATTATATTTTTAAAAAATATATATATTTTTAAGCGGATGAGCAGTTGTTATTCAAATTTTTTAAAAATTGTGAGTTTATTTAAACTCTACAATTAGACTCTTACATTTCACTTTATTTTTTTCGTTAAATGAAAGTACAAAATTAATCTTTTTTTGACTAGTTGTTCTCGTATATAATTTGAAATGACATAATTATTTTTCATAAAGAAAATAACTACAAATTTGAACAAACACCATTGAGTATGCTAGAGAGTAGAAAAAATTATTTTTAATGATTAAAATCTTTTTATGTATATTTATTTCTAATTTTTCATAAATTTAATAAAATAAAAATATTAATTTATTTCATTCATTTTATTTATAAATTTTTACCATTTTAACTCTTGTCATCATTATCAAGTTATTTAATAAGGTTTTACATAATCCTTTTAATTCTTATAATCTAGGAATATATTTAAAAAATATAAGGAAATAAAATGTAAGTGTATTAAATGTTAAAATAAATAATTTATGATATATTTATATAAATAAATATTAAAATGACAAAGAAAATGACAAAACTTTGTAAAATATATATATTTTTTATAAATTTTAAAAAATATATAAAATATATATATATATATATAAAATATCTATATTTTTTAAGCGGATGAGCCGTTGTTATTCAAATTTTTTAAGAATGGTGAGTTTATTTGAACTCTACAACTAGGCTCTTACATTTCACTTTATTTTTTTTATTAAATGAAAGCATAAAATTAACCTTTTTTTACTAGTTATTCTTATATATAATTTCAAATGACATAATTACTCTTCCTAATGAAAATAATTACAAATTTGAACAAATATAGTTGAGTCTACTGGAGAGTAGAAAAAAATTATTTTTCATGATTAAAAGCGTTTTATTTATATTTATTTTTAATTTTTCATAATCTAATAAAATAAAAAATTAATTTATTTCATTCATTTTATTTATAAATTTTTGTTATTTTAACTCTTGTCATCATTTTTAAGTCATTTAGTAAGGTTTTACACAATCTTTTTAATTCTTTTAATCTAGGAATATATTTTAAAACTAATAAAATGAAATAAAATGTAAGTGTATTAAATGTTAAAATAAATAATTTATGAAATATTTATATAAATAAATATTAAGATGACAAAGAAAATGACAAAAGTTTGTAAATAAATTGAAATGAAATAAGTTATTTTCTTATTTGATTAGGTTATAAAATTAATTAATATTTAGTTTTATATAATTGATAAAGATATAAACAAAAATAAGATTTATTTTAGTCTTTTAAAATAATTTTTTCTTTGCAGAAATTCTACAAATATGAAAATAAAATTACTTGTAAATTTAAATTTGTAATTGTCATTAACATCTACTAATTTTTCTCACCAATCCTTCAAAATAGAACCTCTGATATTTTTTTTTTCTCATCATTTATGTATATAAAAATTAAAAAAAAATATAACTAGTAAACTCAATGAATTAAAAAAATTAACTTTTAAGTATACTGGTAGATTTGTTAACAAATTATAACCATATTTCTTTTAAAAACTTAATTTTAATTTTTTATAATAATAAATCTTTTTTAAAAAATTATAGAATTATAAATTTTTATCATAGTAATGTAATTCGCATGCATAAGTCAATTTTTTTCAAAAAAAAAAAAAATATACTATAATTATCCACCCATTGATTAAAATATATAAGAAAAATTTGTAAGTTGTATTTTTGTAATACTTAAAAAAAAATAATTTCTATTATAAAATAAAAGTATTTATATGTCTTGGATTGATTTTTTTTTATAAGGGTTTTTATGATATTATAAGTATGCAAAGAATATTTAAAAAAATAAGTGAACAAATGTATAATTTTAATTAATAAAAAAATAGAAAAATGGATTGTAAGATACTATAAATGCAAATAGACTCACCCTTTTAAAAAAGTTACATAGTAATGATAACTTTTTTATTATACAAAGTAAGAATATTTTGATAGATTGACTTCTTTTGATAAATTGATTTAGCTGTATTATTTTAATATGCAAATTAAAATTATATTGCTGAATTATATTTTTAAATGTTTTGATATTATGTGAAATTTATGTGATAGTGAAACCAAAGAGTTTGGGAGTAATTTTGTAATTTTTGTTATTAGGGTGTGTTTAGAGTGACAAAAAGTGAGATAAAGTGAGATAATCTGAGATAATTTATAGATTTGTAATTTTTGTAATGAGATAAAAAATAAATAACTTTTAAAAATTTTCAGAGTTTTCAACATTTTATATTATGCCAAACGAATCCTAAATTGGGTTAACTGGGGTTCAAAGTTCAAAATTAATCAAAGAAGAGTTAATGAAAAAATCTGCCAGCGTAGAGAGGGCTGAACATTAAACGAGGTCGTTTTATTGTCAACTTCAGCCCCCACTTAATAGGGGAACAAATCGTGATTAACTCTTCAATTAACGATGTTCATCTCTTTCAGGCCGTCCATTGAACCGATGCGCGGCCCAATAAAGAGCCCACACAGTCAGGTATCACCAATGAATTTGTTCCATAACGGTGACATTATCAATTCTTTCCCCCGCTTTAAGTAGAAATAGATTTCGTACCCCAGAAGTAATATTAATTTAGAAATCTGCCCCCACAAATTAAATCAATCACAGACGGGTTTATAAACCAAAATTTATAAACCAAAAATATTTCCTTCATTCGTCTCCGTTTCCTCTGTGACTATGTAGAAGACATCTGGGCGATCGAAGAGCCACATTTGAAGGTAATATAGTTTTGCATTTACATATATAGTTTATACGTATAGATTTTTTCGAATTTGATTGATGAATGCGTTACGATGATTATCTGATCTGTTTGTTCATGTACCAGAATAGGGTTCCGAAGGTTGTCTATTTTTGTGAATTGGGTTTGTTTAATTTCTTTTGCATTATTGTTATCGTTTTAACTTTCAAAATTTTGTAGTTTACTGCTCTCTGGGTCTGAGAAGTTGTTGACTTGCAATCATCTTCAGCTGCGTGAGAAGGGGGGAAAAAGATCGAATTTTTGAAGAAGAAATCATCAGATTCTGCAACCTAAAATGCTGTAATTCACGTGTTTTTGATAAGTTTTGGTGTGCCACGTCTGAGAAGCTTTAAATTGTTCGGTTTTGTTATTTTGCTCTTAATATGGTTTGGATTCAGTGGGATTTTGGTATCCAGTTTGGGTTATTTTGCGGTCTCATATTAAATTAAGTAAATGCTTAGTATAGTAGATGCTATTAAATAGTTTTTATCAGCAATGGTTTATATCTATTTATTTATGCAACTTCTATATTTAATGTGAAGAATAGCAAGAGTTTTCGGGGTTTGATTAAACGTGCAGTTCTGAAAACAATTTTTTCGAGCTTATCGAGGTTCAGTTTGCAGCAATAATATGGAACCTGGGGAAAGTGGAGCAGAGGATTCTAGTCAAGTGGAACTAGCTCAATTGCCTCTTATATGTGGGCTACCCGATGACATTGCTCTTTTCTGTTTGGCGAGGGTTCCTCGGAAGTATCACACACTCCTTAAATGTGTGTCAAAGAGGTGGAGAGAGTTGGTGTGCAGCGAAGAGTGGCATTCTTACCGCCAAATGCATAATCTAGATGAGACTTGGATATATGCTTTGTGTAGAGACAAGTTCGAGCAGCTCTGCTGTTATGTGCTAGACCTCAATGCATCAAGAAGGTGCTGGAAGCGCATTCAAGACCTTCCTTCTTGCAGCTTGAAGAGAAAGGGCATGGGGTTTGTAGTGTTGGGGAAGAAACTTTACCTTTTGGGTGGCTGTAGTTGGGTTGAAGATGCTACTGATGATGTCTACTGCTATGATGCTGCCATGAATGCTTGGAATAAAGCTGCTTCTTTGTCAACTGCAAGGTAATCTTTATTTTATTGTATCTCTTGTTTCAAATAAGGTGATATTGACTATTTTAGTGCGTGTTAAAGTTGTTTGGTTGAATTGTTAAAGAACGTATTCATGTTTGTTATAGGAGTTTTCTTTGCATTTTTGCGCATATGCATGTGGTTGAGAACTTATTAATCTGTGGTAAAAATAATGTGATCAATTCTATCAACTAAGTTTAAATTCATTGTGATGGATTTAATTTGTAAAAAGGCACTCTTCCTTATTAGAAGGATATTTTTCTTCATTTCATGTATTTTTACGTGATTTACGCGTCCAAATGAAAAACGGCTATTACTTGGCACTCGGATGTCCGATTAGAGTGATATTTTTCTTTATTTCATGTATTTTTGCATGATTTACGCAATCAAATTAAAAATGGTTACAACTTAGTGCTCAGGTGTCCGATTGGAGTGATATTTCTCTTTATTTCGTGTATGTTTTCCTGATTTATGCATTCAAATTAAAACGGGTACAACTTGGAGGTCGGGTATCCAATTAGTATAGGCTATTGTCAATTTTGCTTGACTCTTATCCCATGGAAATAAATGAATGCTTAGTTTCATTGTATCAGGCAGTAACACTGAAAAGTTGCATGTAGCGACAAGTGCTCACTTGAACAATGCAATTGGTTAAAATGCAGTAACCGCCAATATAAAATAGATTGTGGCAATTTGTATGTGCTGCCACTGATTTGCCGGTAGTTTTATATTAAATAATATTTTATTCATCAAAAAAAGAAAATTGTATCAGGCAGTTATTGCATCATCTACTGCAATGGTCAGTCCTTTGTTAAACTTTTTTTTTTTTGTTCCTGGGATTCATCTCATCGGTTTTAACAATTGTTTCGGTAATTAGAGCTTCCTCCATAGGCCTAATTCCATATGTTTAAGAAACAATAAGGTGGTCAATTGTGAATTTCTTTTCCTTACTGCTGTGTCCTAAAGAATTCCTGTTTATGATCAACTAAACTACTAATTAACTTACTGTTTCATTTTTGGTATATTAATTGAGTTTTTTTTTTTTTTGTAGTGATTTGGATGTCATTAACTCATCTGATATTAAATATGCATGCAGGTGCTATTTTGCTTCTGAGATTCTAGACAATAAAATTTATGCAATTGGTGGTTTAGGTTCAAATTCAAGCGCTCCACATTCTTGGGACACTTATGAACCTCTTACAAACAGTTGGAGATCTCATTCCGATCCTAATGTTGTCCCTGAGATTGAAGATTCTATTGTCTTGGATGGTAAAATTTATATTCGATGCGGTTCTTCTGCTGCATCATCTCATGTCTATGCAGTTGTTTATGAACCTTCAAGTGGTACATGGCAACATGCAGACGCTGATATAGTGTCCGGCTGGCGAGGCCCAGCTGTTGTTGTAGATGGGACCCTTTATGTTTTGGATCAGAGTTCTGGAACCCGACTCATGATGTGGCACAAGGATAAAAAAGAATGGATGGCTGTCGGAAGACTATCGCCCTTACTTACAAGACCACCTTGTCAGCTTGTTGCTATTGGGAAGAGCATTTTTGTCATAGGGAAGGGGCTTAGCACTGTGGTGTTGAATGTTGACAATGCAGGGAGTGTGGGAGGAGTGATGGTGAGTTCTTCTGTAACCAAATCAACTTCAGATGATAATGATGTAATTAGCTGTAAATGCGTGGCAATTTGAATCTCTTTTGGGAATTTGAAGTCTTCAAAAACTTATTATGTACTGCAAATCTAATTGTGCCCATACTCGAAACTCGTTTGGAGCTCCCTTTAAGTTCAATCTCTTTGAGTATCATCTCTTATTGACCATTTATAACTTTTCATGCTCGAATTATCTCATAGCTGGTTTGTTAAGTGGGCTGGTCATTTATGGGATTATTATTATTATTATTATTATGGTTAAGCATGATGCCTTGTTATTAAGTGCTTTTGAAAAAAAAAAAAAAGAAGAATTGAAAGAAATATGACAAAGGAGCAAAAACATTATTAATTGTATTATTCATGGAAGTGGAGGAACACCTTGGCTGGATTCTTGGAGTATTGTAAATGCAATGCACGTTGGGGATTCAACATTCTCAAGGAAGAAGTTCCCACATCAGATTGCGGAGAAGGTTGCATTTGTGGCAAGTTCTTTTCTCAGTCCCATCTCAAATTTCATGTCTCAGCAACTATACAAAATTGCATTGAAATTACATTTTTCAATATTATTTATTCATTTATTGGGTTAAGACAAATTTGCGTTGAAATTACATTTTTTTTTAAACATTATTGTTATTTACTTACTGGGGTAAGAATTCATATGGTTTAGCTAATGTTTAAGACATGCGAGGGTCCATTTGGTAGTGAGAATAAGGGAGCATGGGCGTGTGATGAAGTGAAGGTGAGAATAATCATGTTTGATTTGCATGAAGAATGAGGTTGAATTTGAAAGTGATACATATATGGTAAGAGTAAAAAATAGAATAAAATAAGAATATGAATAAATATTGATGTTATTTTTATTTAAAAAAAGTAATTATTTTATCAAGTAATAAACATGAGAATCATTTTATGTATATTTTATTGGAGAATAAGTCATCCTTATGAATTTTAGGAAGAACAAAATATTAGAATGAATATGACATTTTATCTTTTTAAAATGCAATTAAATAAGAAAATAAAATACTCATATTTATTTTATCCTTATCTTACCAACAAAATGTAATATGGAATTTTGATCTGTTATCAGTCCATTGCATTAGCTAGGAACCCTAAAATTGGTGATAAGGAGTAACCAATGGTAACTTCCATTGGCATGATTGCGGGTAAAATTTTTCTACCACTTTGAATCAGAACGCCCACCATTATTTCATTGTCTTTCATGATCAAAGTGCAAGAAGGAAGAAATTGTGCTGCCCTCCAATGCATCTACCTCGGCTAGCTAGCAAGACCAAAATAAAAATTCAAAGCGAATGCATGTATATTTCATGACCTTATGTCTAATGCCTTCCGAGTAAATTACAACACGCTGATGACGCCAAGATCCACCAATGGAAGTCATGTAATCCCTTTCTCTAGTTTAGAGATTGAAGCTGTCAACTTTAGCTTCACAGTTCTTTTCCATCCCCCCCCCCCGCCCCCCAAAAAAAAAATTCAAGGGGTTCGAAATTCGAAAATTTGAACCAATTCCGAAGTCACCTCCGTATATGGGCAGCGGATGGGCGTGTCCACCGCTTGCCCTGCGCACTTAGGGCCATTTGGCGCGGCAAAAAATAACAAAAACAGCGAAAAATATGATTTGGAAAAATTTTTAACATTTGATGCATATATCTTAAATCATATTTTTTTAAGATAAACAGCAAAATTCCTGTCCCGATGAATTGAATTTCTATTTGGACGATTTCAAAATTTTGTATTAGCCATGGCTTATTTGCAGAACAAATCAGACTCGAAACGCAACTGGCGTCGGAATAGTTTACGATGATCTATTTGGACGGAATTTGGTAGTACCAAACCGTCAGAATGATTTACGGTGGTCCGTTTGAACGGAAGTTGACAGTACCAAACCGTTGAAATGGTTTGGTGCGAACCATTTGGACGGTATTGAATTATTACACTTTATGCTTTATTTTTCTATGCAAGCGTTCAAACGATTTTTACAATCTGTTAGAACGATTCCGGAAAATTAGTCACAGTGGGTTTTATTCAGTAACTTGAGAGTTCGTGATAGGAATAGTAAAAAATTTTTTGCTATTTGATTAATCGAATTCCAGCCATCGACTTTATTTTTTTTAGAAGGTATTGAACTTTTTTCAGACTTCAAAAAGGTAAGAAAATGTAAAAATGTAATAAAAGTTTTTAGAGATTTTTAAAAATTTTCAAAGATTTTTAGTAAATTTTGTTGCGCCAAGCGAGCCCTTAATTATATTTTAATTCGGAAGGCTTTGTCTGGATGCAGTTTTTTCTGGTGTTGGTTCAGCCATTGGGTGGCCTAATTCGACCGTTGCTAGCTCTTGGTTTCATTTTTTAACTTTCAAGCAAACATCCCTTGTCACCCATCAGACTTTTGCCTTGCACAAATCGAAACTTCACCAGTTTGCTCGGAGTCAATCAATCAGGCGAAGAAAACTAGGCCTTCGTCAATTCTGTTTGGCTTAACAGAAATTTATAACCAAAAAAAAAAAAGTATTCTTGATGAATCCGAAATGGATGGAGACCCATTTAGATGTTTACCCATTAGCTGTGACTCCATCTTCATCCACGATAAGTCATAAACTTTTCGTTGTACTTTCTTGTTTTTCACTGAATCTTACTGATTTGGATTCACTGTCTCATTTTCAATCTTCTTTGGCTCGTCTTTTCAAGATTTTCCCTTTCATGGAAGTTGCCGTACCTTGCTGTCCCACTTCCAAGGTAACCCTCTCTCTTTTTTCATATGCATTTGTGTGATTGAGTGTTTTTCTGGGTATGTGTCTATGTATATTTATTATTATGAATTAGCCTCGTTTCAGTGGTTTTATAGCTCTGATCAAGTTTGTGAATGATGTCAGCGGCAGAGTGGCATGATAGTGTTTGTTGGGTATCTGTGGAAATGCCACTTTTTTTTTATATAATTTATCTTTGGGGTTGAATACTTGCTTCTTCCCAAACCCTTTATAAGCGTGAGCTTCCTCGCTGGGCTGCGCTTTTTATTTTTATTTTTGGTTGGGTTAGTTGTAAACTAAACATGGTTGATGTGAATGACAATATATATACAACTTTTTTCTAACGTTGATATGGGCAGAGCAAGCATTAGCCCAAGGGCACATGCCCACCCTAAAGAAAAATATACTAAAAGCATATATATGTATGTATGTATATTTTCTGTTGATATTATTCAGTGCTCAACTGTGCATATTAAAGAAAAGAAAAAAAAAATTGGCCTAATATTAATTGTGCCCACTCAAGAAAAAAAAAAAAGGAAAAAAAAAAAGAAATTTAGGCTAACGCCAATTGTGTTCACCTAATGAAAAAAAGTAAATTTTAGCCCAATATACACCAATATAGATAATTGTACCCGATCGATCCAATACAATTAAAAAATTAGTGCCCAATTACTTTTTTTTTTTGTTTAGTGCCCAATTACAATCAAATATTTTCTTTATTTCTTCCTGTAACCCACCAATCATTTAAGTGTCTTATAATTAGTGGCCACTCATATATAATTTACAGTTGAGTTTATATGGGTGTGCCCACAGAGTAATTACTTGTTTGTAAATAAAATGGGGAGTTCGTAGTTTATGATCATTGAGCAAGTTGCTTAAACCCATACATGCACCCTAATATTTGGTGATGCTGTTAGTGTAACTTTGGAGTTTGGAATTATGTGGCAAATTTACAGCCCTAGCAATTATTTTAAAGGTGGCATATAAATCACTATACTTCACATGGAAAAATTCTGCAAACATATGGAAAGCTGCTCTCTTGAACTGATGATTTTCTCAAGATAATAATTGCTTCTGAATATGGAAGGCTGCTCTCTTGAATCTATGACTTGCTTAAAATAGTAATAGCTTCTGGGAAAAGTTTTTTCCCCCTTCAAAATTTAACTTTCATACATTTGATTGCTCGTCTATGTTTTAAATTAGTGGATGTCACTCTTGATGTATATCATCATGTCAGAAAATTAAATACAAAATGTTCCACATTTGTGTAGAAAATTAGAAAAAAAATCAAATTTACTTCTAAATCTAAACTTTTTTTTTTTATTATAGGATGTGCCTCCACTCATTTTCTTTCTTCTTCATAAAATATCTTCTATCCTGATTCTTTAATTGATACTTATTTGCTCTTTTGGCAAGAGTAGCAAGTTGTGTACAATAATTTTCCAAAACAATAACAAGAAAACAAATGCTATTTTTTTTTTTTTTGGGCATAATGCCGTCACTATTTTTTTTTACATGTTTTTTCTTGGTTTTATATGTTTTACATTAAAAACTAACAGAAGTTGAGGTATTTCAGCATCCAACACCATCACAAAAGATTGACTCAGATGGTCCTTATCGTCTCCTTTACTGTTCAAGCAAAGGTGGCAGAGCAGGTGTTTTACGAGAATTAGACAAAGGAGTAGAACCTAATCTAGCTAACTATGATGAGAGAACAGCACTTCATTTAGCATCCTGTAGGGGACACTAGAGGTTAGTTCCCTACTTCTCAAGAAAGGAGCTGAGGTGAATTCCACAGATCGGCGGGCTCGCACTGTAAGTCTATATTTACACTGATGTAACAAGTTTTGGTAATTTAATTACGGCTATCCAAAAACCAATATTTCATCGTAGAAGATATTGATGCTTATTTCAGCCGATTTGTGCTGAGATGGGACTTTGCTAAATTCTCCACCAATGGCAGTTTTGTTCTTTTATTTATATTTTAGAAAATTTTATCCGTAAAAAAGTGATATTTTGGGTACTAAATTCTTAAAATCAAAATATAAAATTGAGAAGCAATTAATATATATGATCCCTTTATCTTGTTATTTAATTTTAAATTTATTTTTCGAAGTTATATTGCTCTCCATGTGTATCTAAGTGCTGGCATGTGTGAATGTGTTGGGAGAGTGTCGGACAAGTATACGAACATGACACCACTTTAAAATCATTCATACTTCTTAGAAGCTTAATCTAGGAAAGTATGTGTTTGTTGTGTCATGTGATCAATTAAATTTTTTTTTTTTTATTACATTGTCTTGGTTCATAATTTTTAGTCATAGAAACAATAAAACTATTAATAATTTCTGAAGTCCCAAACCAGCTACTAGTATCCAAAAACCAAGCTCAAAGAGCCCAAATCTTGTAGCCTCCATTTTCAAAACATTAAGCACAATACTAGAAATGAAAAATCTATCAACAAATCAACACAACCATAGAAGAAACACAAGAATTTGTTGACAACCCCGGATCCTTTATGCAGATCAGATGAAAATCTTCACTATATAAAAAATGAGGATGCAAGGTTTTAAAGGAAAGAATACAAGTCCCCATTCAAATATCCATTGATCTACTTATAAAGAATTCTCCAACCTTACTTACTTGACGCCCGCAACAAACCTCTGCAATGAAGACAAAAAATCTTCTACCCACGTAGAATAAGCTACCCGATCTGTCCAAAACCAACAGATCTGAGCACACCGGTGGTAGATCTTTGCCAAAGATGGAAGGATGATCTCAAAAGTGAAAGATTCAAGCCCAAATCTTCATTTCCTTTGTTTTTAGCTCAAAGAGGTAGTGGGCTGAAGGAATTAGGTCAAGAGCCTTAGGATTGAGAAAAGTTATTTGCTTTTTTATACCAAAAGAAAGGGGTAAAAAATTCATTTGGACAGTTCTAAAAAAATTCTAGATGTTGTTGCGGGCAACTCGCGAGCACGAATTGCTCCTGAGCTACTCACGAGATACACTGGTCAAAAATCCCATGTGTCGTGGGCAGCTCGCGGGTACGAACTACTCTCAAACTGCTTGTGAGACTCATAGTTTTTCATGAACAGCTTGTTCAAAGTCCAAAAGGAAGTTAGCGGGTTGCTCGTGGGCACGAACTACTGCTGAATCGCAAACCCCCCCCCCCCTTTTTTCATCGGAACTCTTCCCAACCTTTAACCATGATACACAACACTCTTTGGCATGTGTATAGTATCATAAACATAGAACTTGTGACATTTAAACAATGCTAAGTAAAGAAAACTACAAACTAAGTGCTTGCTCGGAGATTGCCCATTAACAAAAACCTATAGAAACACTAACAATTTCATTTCAGAGTTTGCTTTTGCTAACTGATGGAAATGTGGCAAAATGTGAAAGCAGAAAGTATACTGCAGAGCTCAACCTAAATGGATAAGTTAAAATCTCAAATGCTTTGAGTGCCTTTCTTCTTCTTCTTCTATTTTTTCTATAATTTACTCAAAATTAGTGGTCCCTTCTCTATAAGTTTATTTGCCAGCCTCTGTGCATATTGTATGCATGTATTTATTATTGTAACACAATTTTATTGAATTTATTGTGCTTCTTAGAATCTTTTGATTTTTGACCTACAACAATAATCCCATGTTAAATAAATACCGAAAATCTCTGTCAAGCTTATTTCATTGTTCTTTGGCATGCCAGGTCTGAAGTCTCGTGTGGTTTCCAAAGGATATTCTTATTTTTCTTTATTTATTTTTTATTTTTTCCTAATGAAGGAAGTGAACATAAATACTTGATTCAGTGCTTTATGCTGTAATTTGCATGTTTAGCTTGTTTTAAAATATTCTCTGCAGCCACTGTCGGATGCTTATAGTAATGGACATGCGGAAAGTTGCAAAATTCTAGAGGCACATGATGGAATTGACCCGGTGTCTAACTTCCTAAACGATTAAATTTATTTCTGGACATTTTGTCTCTGAAGTGCATCAAAGGAAACAACTATTCTGAATTTTGAAATATGCTGTTATTTATATTTCACTTTAAACTGTTTAACTGTGGCAAAATAACTAACATATAACAAAGGGTCATTGATCCAGAGCTTGATTATATGGTGTAGAATTAGCATGAGGAATTTAGTATGAGGATAGAAATTAATGTTTACCTCAGTGACATATGTGGAAATGTAGACAAAACGTTGTTTTGGTAAGCAAAATGCTCACTATATGGCTGCGAAATCAAATTTATTCTTAAATTACATTTTTGTCATGGTTAAATAAACTTTTAACCATCGTGTTACACAGGTATAGGTGTCAAGCAAAGGTACATGTCTAAGGTTGGATCCATTAATTATTTTATTCAAGGATATGGGGACATAGGAAATATTATTTTATTTATAGAATGATATGGAATTTATAGTTGCTGTTAGAGTATTTTATGCATCAAATATAAGTTTTATGAACAATTAGGTGCTAAAATTGAATTGCTAAATATGTGTATGAATTTCCAATAATACAGGGAGCACTTATACTCTTATCCAAGTGTCCTTACTAAAGCATTATGTATCTGATATAGATACATCATACATTTAGAAGAATTCATATAACATAAATGTTAATATAAAAATAGTCTTCCTTACGCAAAAGGAATTTGAAGCCGTCTAATACTATATATAGTGAGAGAATTGTTTCTAGTCTGAGGGTTCATGACATAAATCTTGGCCTGGCTTTTGAATCTGTCGAAAAGAAAAGATCCAACACCAGGTTGATTGTTCACCGGAATCATTAGGTAGCAGCTGTAGATTTCAGCTTTGTATTGCATAGCTAGGTTAGACTCACATTTTGGAGTATTGGATTATAAATTTTTGTCCTGCTTCATTGTCAGCATTGCATCTCAATTATTTCGTACGTCAAAGCCTTCTGTTTAGGAGACAATAAGTAAATACTTTCATGATTTATCCCTTTGCTTGAGACAGATGGGGCTTGAACTTCAGACTCCATGCTATGAGATTGATTATTCTGAGGTGGAAATGGATCAAGCTACTCTCATTGGAGAACTAATTCCTCTGTCCTAAAAGCACACTTTTCTTGTGAGGCCACTTTAAAATCTTTGTTGTTAAACAGCTAAACCTCTCTCTGTAGAACACTTATGAAGGTTTTTTTTTTTTTTTTTTTCTTTTTTTTTCCCCTTCTAGAAGAAATTTCAAGGGCATTAACAATGTTAACCATGTCAACAGGGTGCTTATGGAGAAGTTTATTTGGTGAAGTGGCGTGGCACGGTAATAGCTACAAAAACAATCTGTTCTTCCATTGCGGCAAATGAGATGGTGAGGTGAATTTCATCTTATTAGCTTCTTACAAGCGCTTGATTCCTAATATACTTCAATGACTTGGCTTGATTTTTTTGGCTGGAAAATCAAAGTTTGTCAGTCTTTTTAGATTGGTATCCAGTCGGCATGGTTTGATCTTGAATTTCTAGTAACTGAAAGACCTAAGAAGTATGCGAAAAAATGCATAAATTCGAAAAAAAAATGGGATCAAATGAACTCATCAACTGTTTAAATTAGTTTAACAAGGAGTAATGATGGTCAGACAGGTAGCAAATGAAACTAAAGGCCAATTAGAGTAACATTCTTGGTGGCTTCTGTCACCTCTTTCTAAGCCAATAATTCTAGCTTTTATTTTATCTAGCTGGTCTAAATTATAGAATGAAAATTTAGTTGCGAGTCACATATATCAAAGTTTGACTTCCACTTTGTAGTGAACGGTCAAAGCTATAAAATTGATGTTCGAATCTTCCCTCAATTGAAAAGATGTGAAATTAATACGGATATGACTGCACTGGTATTTTTCTGCCCTTTTCCCCCCTTATTTCATGACTCCTTTTTTTTTTTTTTTAATAACCATTTTGCAGGATATCCTTCTTGAAGGAACTGGCTTTGTGGCAAAAGTTGCGCCATCCCAATATAGTGTAGTTCCTTGGTGTTATGGAGCCCTCTAACCGCTTGATCTTTCTAACAGAGTATCTTTGCAATGTGAGTTTGCCTTCTGAGATGGGTCTTTGGAATTTGATTTGCTGATACTTCCTTTTACTGGAATGCTAGGGAAGCTTTTAGATATTTTAAAGAAGAAGGGGAAACTTGATCCACAAACAGCTGTTGCCTATGCTTTAGACATTGCAAGGTAACTTTTCTAAATCATTTCACTCGATTTTAAAAACGTTATTGGCAATTTCAGGTTGATTAGGAACTTCAGTGACTTCTGCAGGAAGCACTTTCTCATGTTCCTCTTTTTCATATGTGATAATGCCATTCAATTTGGTGATTCATCGACGTTTATGATTAATTATGCTGAAATTGTTAGTGCTTGCTGGTTTTTCACACTCCACATCGGTCAACATACTCGGTACTCCATTACTGTACAATCCATTTTTATGTTGAGCCAACCGTTTTTTCTTGCAGAGGTCTGAACTATCTTCATCAGCTTAAACCTCATGCTATAATACACCGAGATTTAACTCCAAGGTAACTACAGTTGAACCTTTCTGTTTGCGTTTGAGCCAAACGCATTTTAACTGTTGGGTGACTTCATAGCTTGAACAAAAATCAATTTCCAGCTGTACTTTTTATTTTAGCAATACATCCATCCAAGAAAAGACACAGAAGGGGAAAAAAAAACATAATTTCTGATTGTTGTGTCATTCTTGCAGAAATGTGTTACAAGATGAAGGGGGGACACCTTAAAGTTACTGACTTTGGATTGAGCAAATTTGCACATGAAAAGGATCGCGGTTATAAAATGACTGGAAGAACAGGATCCTGTATGATCTTAAGCCTACAACCTCAATGAATTTTAGGAAGGTTCTGGATTTTTAATATCTGTCATGATGAAGTTACATGACTTTTTCTTCAGATAGTTATATGGCTCCAGAGGTTTGTCGTCCAGAATCATATAGGGAGAGTGTTGACGTCTTTTCCTTTGCGATGATAGTTTATGAGGCAACAGTGGTCGTGTTTGCAACACATTTTTGGTCCAAGGTGTGTGGTAAAAGATTTAGCAGCATTCGCTTGATAAATGTTTGCCATCTCCTGTCCTGCTGCAGATGTTCCAAGGGGGACCATCAAATAAGGCAGCAACTCCAGAACAAGTTGCTGACAAACGAGCATACAAAGATGTTCGGCCACCCCTGTTTTCCTATTTATATCCTGATCCAATTAAGGTTTAAGTAACTCTGATTATTCTGAGTGTGCGTTTGGCAACCATAACAAGCTACTTTAACTTCTTAGTTATTCAATTTTTTGACTTTTTCTAAAATGATTATATTTATCCTCTTATATTTTTAACTTACTTTAAATTATGAAAGATAAAAATGTTAAATTAACAAAAAGTTAAAAAGTTAGCTACTAAAAAGTTAGCTTTTTTTCCCTTCCAACACACACACACAAAAGAGCTAACTTTTTTTTTTCTTTCCAAACTTAACCCGAGGCTATACTTCCTTTACACACATGCCTTTATTAAGCATATTGATAGTAGATTGACCCTTTGTGTAAAAAGCATAAGCAATCGCTTTAAAACAGAGGCTCCAAGTAAAAGTAGTTTAAAATCTGGTGCTTAAGCAATAATTGAGTAGTATCGTCAATGGCTTTTTATTGATTCTGCATGCTCAAATCATAAACCTTGTGCAGGCTTCTTCGGGAATGTTGGCACAAGAACCCGGACTGCAGGCCAACGTTTGAAGAAATAATCTCACGTCTGGAGATGATCCAACAGGGTCTGCAATGTCGGAAAGGCTTTAGAGCTTGCCATCGCTCTGATGTCTTATAAAACTCACGTATAACAGTGTGTGGACCTATCTATTTTGCGTTTAGACCATGGATGTTTCATTTGATTTTGTATATATTTCTTTTCCCCTCTTGGTTTGTTACAGCTTGTTATCTATTGCCTGTTCAAATGAGAAGGCTACGTATGATTGGGAGGACTGGAGATGATGATAATATATCATGGAATTAAGTTTTTACGTGGGATTATTTCGTTGGTGTTTAGTTGATGAGATACAGAGTAAGATAAGAGATGTGATTTGAAAGTAGATGTGACAGCAAATAATTTTAGACATTTAGGAGGCTCTGTTTGAGAATCTTGACGTATTAGTTTATTTGTTTATTTATTAAATTACCAAATTTACCTTCTTATATCTTAATTTTCTTTCAAACTTTCAAAAGTAAAAATGTCAAATTAACGAAAACTACAAAGTCAGCTAATAAAAAAATTACTTTTCTTCCCTTTTCAAACATAAAATAACTAAAAAAAAAGTCACATTTTTAGTTCCCAAACTAAGTCTTAGATTTTGACAAGAATCAAATCTGGAGGTGGGAAATATATCAATCCATTCCTCCCACATTTTGAAGGATTTCTCTCTCTCTCTCTCTCTCTCTCTTAATTGTCGGGATTTATGAGAATCGCAAATGACAAATCCAATTCTGAGTTTCACATCCCCAAATAAACATACCTGAAAGTTGGACTTTAGAAACTGTAGATGCAAACTCTTATTTTGTTAATGTTGACTTGATTGCGGCTCTTTAATTAATCAGTCTTAAAGAAAAAGATGACTAAAAATGATCCATCTTTTATTTATGCTTTCATGTAACTTAACTTCTTTCTTTTTCCATTTCACTTCTATTGTTTATTTTTGTTTGCGACTAATGGAAGTAGAATGGCGATCAGATGATTAGGGATGTCAAATATACCTGTACCCGGTGGGTACCCGCTTCACTCGTCCCGTTCGAGGAGGGTATGAGGATGTTAATAACGGGGACGGGGACGGGTATGGAGATTTGAAATGTTACCCGCACGGGTATGGGGATGGGGATGGGTACGATAGTCCCCACCCCGCCCCGTACCCGCTTAAATATTTTTTTGTTAATTTTGTTGGCGTGGTGACTCTTTTAGAAGTCCCACATCGGTTTCTCACAAAGAAGTGAAGGTCTTGTGAGGTTATAAATAAAGACTACTTCATCTTTGGTTAAGTGCATCAATCAAAGTCAAATATTATATATATTTTTTTAATTTTTGTTTAATATATATATGTAATATATTTTTTATTTAATATATATAATATTTATAATAATTTTAAATATTTATTTTATACATATAATATATAATTTGTAATAATTAATATACTTGGCGGGTAAACGGAGACGGAGATGGAGAATTCATTATTTGTGGGGACGGGTATGGGGAAAATTTTTTTCCCAAAATGGAGATGGAGACGGGGACGGATAAGGGTATTGCTAAACGGGAATGGGGATGGGGAAGGTTATACCCGTCCCATACCCACCTCGTTGACATCCCTACAGATGATATTTCATCTGATGATGATACAAGGAAGACGAAGGGTAGGTTATAGAAAAGAAAAGGGGGGCAGGATTTCATTCCTAAGGAAAAATTTTTTTTTTTTCCTCTTTTCTTTCCTTTCGCATTTCTCGTCAAACAAAAAGATGAAAATTTTTCATTACTTCAACTAATACTGATTGATGGAAGACAGTGTTGAGGACATGTATGTCTTTGCAATTTTACTTGCATTTGTTCAGAAGAAATGCTTCTTTCTACTTTATATGCGCGTATATATATATATATTTATACCCCTCTAAAAGCGATTCCTCAGCAAGGTTTGTTTATGGTGTAACATTGCATTGCTTGGTTTCCCCTCTTAACACCTAAGAAGAAGCATTTAGATTGGCAAGCTTACATGTCTTAGACTTGGGGGATGATTAAGAGGAGAAATGAGATTTTTTTTTATTATTTTACTATATTAAATAAAAAATAAACAGTAGAACATTAATTAATTTTGTTTAGAAATGAAATAGGGTTAGGCTAATTTAAAATTTGACTTGGGACAATTTATTAGTATTCAAATGCTATAAATATATGACAGGCCAATAAATCATTTTTCCTTTTTTTTGGGGGGGGGGAGCGAGAGGAGGAGAGGGTTGTTAAAGAAATAAAATATCAGCTATATTTTATATGGTAATGAAATAGGCTCAAGATAATTTAAAATTTGATTTAAGATTAAGAGTTAGTAGAGTGCTGATTTTTTTTTTATTTAAGTTAACCTATTTTATAAATTAAGAAATATTTAATAATTTAAAAAATTATATTATATAGTCCTTATGTAATAGTTGTGAAATTAATTTAACTATGCACAATTTTTTTTTTTTTTTTTATCATTTGCAATTACTCTTGGATGCACAAATGATAGATAAGAAATGGACTAAATATGTGGTTTTTTAATTGTAGAGCACAAAAGCAAAGCCGTCTGGGTGGTGTAGTCGGTTATCACGCTAGTCTCACACACTAGAGGTCCCCGGTTCGAACCCGGGCTCAGACATTTATCATTTTACCAATTGGAATTCCTAATCCTCACCCTTTTTCTAACTGGTTTGGATCCTAATTTTTCAAAAAATAGAAGTGTGCACACTTCAACTGTGAATTCTGGGTTTTATTTTTTTTTTTTTTTCCAGACAAAAGGGTGTGTAGATGTAAAAGATCATGGTGGTTTTGTTGGTATCGGATGTGAAGGAAAAGATGATGAGTCGTCATGTACTTGTGTTGAGATATATATATATATATATATAAACACAAACAATTGATATGTGGCTCCTTTGCCCAAAGAGTTCTAAGTGAATTGTCTCGCTGATGCACATTCATTAATCGACATGGAAATAGTTCATTCTGATGTCTCTGTTGATGTTGATGGTGGCTTCTCAGATACAAACGAAACAAATACTTCTGTTCAATATGAACACACACTTCTATTCAAACTGGACAAAGAGGGTTACAACACAGACTGAATAACTTACCAAAATGGAGGAATGAATAGAGAATCTCTCCATTTTCCAGAACAGGGAAAAGAATTCTGAACTTTCTGTTTTCCGACAAGTAGCTAGCTATACAGTTTTGCCCTAATTTAATTTTAAAAGACAATTCAATATCTGTCCGTTGGAAAGCAGTAACCCTACAAATTTGCCTTGATTGTGAAATAGTTTGTCGACTATTTAAAATCTGTTCATTGGAAAGGAATTTTAAGTCACACCGTGGGCAACAAATATTGAACTTATTAGACACCAAATTGAGCAGGGCAAACAATGTGTGCATGGTTGTGAAATGACCATCAAAATCCTCCCTCCCAATAAAACTTGGGGTCAACCTCAATTGCCAAAATTGACGTGTGTGTGTATATATGTATCCCAAATCAATCAAAGCAACGTGGAAGAAACACACTTGCACTAATTTTTTCATTGCCAAAGTATCCATTTCGAAGCCAATTTCCATTCACACAATTCATGATCTTGAACATACAAGTGCATGATATTACTGATCTAATGGAATTCATTTGATCTCACCATAGACCCCGCTTAAATTTTAGTTTAAAATTCACAAATAATCATGTTCAAAACATGATTTTTTTTTTTTTTTTTGGTAACCCAAAAACTATACCGATTTATTACAACTCTTAACGAACCGCGCAGCCGATGGATAAACTGGAAAGATATACGCTATCCATCACGCACATATCGCTTGAGTTAGAAATCGAATCCGTGTGGTGTGTGGTTTCTATGAGAAGCAAGGTGCGTGGTTTCTATGAGAAGCAAACCCACGAGTCATTTGGGCTAACTCCAAAGGGCCAAAACATGATTTTTTACGAAAATAAATCTTATAATGACGCTGGGAATAGGAGAAAACTGCAATTTGTCAGATCTAAGAGAATCTGCCTCTTAGAACAGTGGAAGAAATCCAAATTTCACGAGGAAGAAAGCCTAGAGAGCCAATGGAGCTGCTGAATATTATCTAAGAAGCTTCAAGCTGGAAGTATGATATTTAATTAATGCTCCAAATCCAAATAAAGAACAGTAAAAGTGAATATTTATTTAGCAAGATTCTATATACATACACACATAAGTACCAATTATTCATCCAAAAACATATACAGAAGTTGATCTTTACAAGTTTGTATTGCTCAACTGTAAGCTTCTAAATAAAATGCCTACTTTTGGTTACACATATGGCATGGATAACTTCCTGCCCGAAGTTGGAAAAAGGCAGCATCAAGGATGCCAGAATGAAGCTGTGAAGAAGATCTTTCAAGCCTAGTTTCCTGTTTCCCCTAGGAACCTGGCCAACCATTTGGGGAGCGCTCAGCAGAATGGCTCTTTCTTTTTGCATTAAGTTGTGCTTGAATCAATTTCTCAAAACCAATTGCCTCCCGTATGTTGTCGTGAACCAGCTTACACAGCTCATCAAGGGCAAGCATCGGAAAGGGCTCCTCAATAAGAACACCCACCTGCAAAATTGATTACCAAATTATATAAGCTTACCTTCACACGTTTGCATAAATGAACACAAACAAGCTTATAGCAGGCAGCTTCTAAGGTAACCTAACACAAGCAACTTTTAATTCAGCTATATGAAGTTTGGGAAAGAGAAACCCATCAATCAATAACTTCTCATACACAACTTATCAAAAGACATCATTTTTTTTTTTTTGCCCAAATATCAATTAGTCCAAATATTAATAAGGAACACGAAGTATGAGTTTGAATGTAACATAAGCAGCTGTAGCATTGAATGAGCAAAAGGAGGACAGTGAAGTGATGATGGCATGTGTTGTAGAATTTGAAATATAATATACAACTGGAAAGGGGGGGGAAGAAAAATCAAAAGAGCTTGGCAGATTCCTATTTGAATGTGTGTTGGTGTGTGCAGAGAAAGGAACATTAGACACAGAGAGAGAGAGAGAGAGAGAGAGAGAGAGAGAGGGAGGGAGAGAGAATTACTTCTTCAATGCAGAACAATGAAGCAGCACTAATGAAAGTAGCAGGAACCACAATCCAGTTGCAATCATCCCAAAGTATAACGGGAAGAGTAAGATGCCACAGGACCAGAAACCGCGAGGTCAAGCGAGTGTATGAAAGAGGGAGTGGTGTGAACAACAGCTGTTCACAGATGGCAATACCTTCATGGAAACAAGAAATTTTTGACTCCTGTAAAATGATATAGAAACCAGAATAAGAATGACAGGAATTCTTTATCTATGCCAATCTATACTTTTGTCAATTCTAAGTTTATATTGAGAATGTAAAAATAAATCTGCCGCATAGACAATCTAAAATCAACATCTAACTTTTTGTTTTCCCAATTATCTGACAATAAGATTGCTTACTGCTTATGTTCCATATATACTTGCAGAATGACAAAGATCATCTAAAGCATGGATAGTGAAAAATATCTTGAAAACTTCAGATTATTACAGGAATATAAAAAAAAAAAAAAATCAGTTACCAATGCATGTCGCTTAGACTCCTCCAAATTTAGCAACTGTATGCCTTGGGAGATGAACTCAATAATGCAGCGAGGCCGATGCTTTGATCTGAGCACTACTGCTAGATCATCAACTTCAAGCAAATTTTGCAGGTCCACCCCAATATTTGAGCCATGAATCAAATGGCACTGCATTGAAATGTTTATAAATTGTTTGTAAACATCACATGTGAAGAATATATATACTAACATATAAATGAAGAATCAGTTTTGAGTTTTGTGTCTCCCTGATTTCGAAGCCATGCCGCCATTTTGAATGACTAAAACACCCCTTATCTTTTTTTCCTGTAAACTGTCAGTAACTGCTTAGAAGAGGAAAAGAATAGAGAGGGCTACCCCGGAGGGGGGGGGGAGGGATGAAAGAACAAAAAGGACCAGAGAGGGTGGAGGAGAGTTAAAGATGGAGAAGGAATAAGAGGTAGAAGAGAATATGACACACACTGTGTGGGTGCCTCCACCCCTACTCCTCTACGAACTCTTAAGAGCAAACTATACTATTAGCAATGTCTCATGTTTTTACTGATACCCATGAAATTTAGAACAAACTCCAATTAGAACCTCAATTTCATTGTCATAGAAGACCCAGCAAAACCAGAACTCACATCACAACATAATGTAATTAGACCCGAGTACACTGTTGCGCAAAAGCATTGCAGCTCAATTTTCATCTACCTTACTAAGTTGCAAAAGATTCAGGAACTCAAAGTATAGCTCCTGTACAACACCCTAAAAACAACCAAAGGTTCTTTTGGCACAAATCCAGTGAAATAAGGAAGATAATTATGTTAAGAGATCTCCTTCGTCCTAGCAATATCCCCAAGCCCCCCAATGTCTATTCGGTCACTACTGGAGCAAAAATATGGATAACTCCTCTTTGATACGACCAAAATAATGAGACTTACATTTCAATAACTTTATCTAAAGTTCAAACTCATCTCAACTGCAGAAAGTCTACCTGGTCACTTAAGGTTGCTTAAAAACTGATCCTCAATGCTGTGCCTTTTCACCTAAGAGACTATGTTCCACTAAGGTATCAAGCCCTTTAGAATGCTATAACCTGTCTATCAATTGTAACATTAAATATCTATATTCACAGCAAAAGGAGCCCAAAAAAAAAGGGGAGAAAAAAATAAAAGAAATTCAACTCTGACAATTTACTACTCTTGATCAAAACCTCAGCGGTGGAAAAAAAAAAAAGGAATACTTAGGAAAAGCGTGGTTACTTATCATTCAAGTACAGCATATGAACACCATATTCACTAACCTTGAGGGCAACTGGAAAGGCCATGATATAATGCAAAAGTGCCTTCTTCAAAGAAACATCACTTGAGCTTTGGACACTAGCAAGCACTTGGCGTGCAAAGTCATTGGTCCCAGTAATCACCTTAATCCAAGCCTTCGTCCCTTCTTGGAGCCTCGAATAGGATGCTTCTGTCCTAAACACGAGTAAGAGCGCCAAAGCTGGCGCCGTCAACTGATATGGCAGCGATGAGGCCCTCAAAAGTGGGAAAAACTCTGGCAACCAATGCAACAAAACTGCTGAATTGTAACTGGCAACAAGTGCAGCAACCGAAGTAAAGGCAATCACTGGAGGCACCAAAGATAGAATGACCCTAGATGAAAGGCTTGACAACAAATGCCTCACGTGCCTTGAAGAGCTTCTGTGCTGCACCCACTTTTCATGGTTGTACAAGGATTTCTTCCGCTGCATACCCCTCTCTGTTACACCATCAGCCCAGTTGGGTATTGCATGGAGAATTGAGAATAGGGTTAGGTTCTGATTGGAAGGAGGGTTTGGGGGTTGTAAGTTCTGTGAACAAAGGACCTTGAGAGAGATATTGTTGGACTTGGAGAGAAGAGTTGGGTGTAATCTGAAGAGAGTTCTGGGGGAAAATTGTGAAGAGGATGATAAGTTGGAGGGGGGTTTGATATGGGTTGTGGGTTTTGTCATTGGTAGAAGCTAGGGTTAGGGTTTGGAGAGAGATGAAACGAGATGGAAGGAAGAGAAAGGACATGTTTAGGTTACAGAGTGCGAGCGTAGACAGTCTTAAGGAAGAGTGGATGGGTGGTTAGAAACAGTTAGTTTGTGAATGAGGTTTTTACACATGTGATAACTTTCATAAATATTACGAATTAAATATTATAATGGTTTTTACACATGGAAAGGCCATATTCACCCATATATATATATATATATATATATTACGTATTTTATTTCGATTAATTCAATTTTAAAAATTTAAAATTATATCCAAAATCGATAACTATTATTTTTAAAAAAATTAACCGAACCAACCATTACTAAAATAATAACAAAACTAAACTTTTTAAATTTGATCAATACAATTCGAAAATCAAATTTTAACTAAATTGTGCACACCCCATCTTCACATAATAAATTGGACAAAAGAAAATGTGTTGGCACTAATGTTACAGATTTACGAGTCCCAAGTAAATTTGTTTCTGTCACAGATTTTTTTGTTGGTAATTATACTGTAATTTTTAGATTTTTATCTTGCCAAGAATGGGATCACTTTATTACCAAAAATATAATGAAATATTGTAGTAATAAAAATTATAATAATTTGAAAATTTATCTTATAATTATGATCACGTTTTAAATTTTAAAAAAGTTCAAAAAAAATTAAAAATAAGTATAAAAGTATTACGTGACGGAAATTAATTGGAAGAAAGTTGAAAATTTTTTGAAATTATTCAAAAATTTTTGAAAAAATTTAAAACTCCAAACAAAATTATATATTATAAGAAATTAATATTAACTCATGTACACACTAGTTATGGCAGATCTCATTACCTTTTAATCTTTTGTTGACATATTTTGATCAAGTATGATCTAATTATAAATTTCTCTCTCTTAAAGTAGGCTTGACTTTTCGATAAGAAAATTCATTACTAATTTCAATTTCAATGAATAAAATTTTTTATCCTAAGCAAATTTTGTTCAAAATTCCCATGTCAAGTAAAAAAATCAAATATAAAATAGTAAATTATATTTAACACCTTTATAATTTACCATCAATCTCAATTCAATACTTGATAATTATATTATCCTATTTTATCTTTATACATTATAAATTTATAATTGTCTGACATTGTTCTATCCCATCAAATTTATTGACAAAAAACACCGTATGCTCATTATATGTGACGATTTCCATCACATTTTTTTTTAACGATGACTAACAAAATGAACAAAATTAAACATAAATAAGATAAAATAAAACGATTTAAAATACATGTCATATGAAATGAGAATAGTGGTTAAATACAAAATTGGTAAGTGTAATTTTTCCAAATTAAAAATGAGCATGCATGCGCGTAAATGGGCTCCTATGTTGTCTCTTCTTATCATATGGGTGATAAAAAAAACATGGAAGGCTTAATGAAACAGTTACTTATATACTTGATCCAGTCACAGAAGGGGTAGTCCTTAAAACTTTTTTTGAAGTTGAACATAAGCTTTGAAGTTGAAGTAGACGTTAAACCTGCTAAGGACTTTTACCTGTTCTCAAAATTGCTTCACAGACACATCTTTAAAGGATCTGCCCAGCATGCTTGGGCAACCTGGGAAATGGCATTATAAATTTATAATATACCAAACAAGCTTAGGCAGTCATTGGGGAAAATTATCCGGTGCTTCTGATGCATATGCTCCAAATCCCTTGAAATTATGCCACACAAGCAAGATCAAACATAAATTAGTTGAGGTATAAATTAGTGAATATGGGCAAAAATAATTAGTATAAACGTAATCCCCAACAACCCCCCCCCCCCCCCAAAAAAAAAAGAAAGCACAATCTAAACAAACCTAAAGCAATGGTCCTGAAACGCCAAGGTAACCTTGGCAGGACTTTGATCACCATCAAAAGCTATTGCTCACCTTATTTCAATTTCTCAAATATATGGAAAATGGGAAAATATTAAGAAAAACAACTAACCAAATACATGCAATTTATCCATATGTATGCTACAGATTTGACTGCATATTCATTTTTACTACTAAAAGTTACATGAAAAGGGCATATTTTCTTCCTTGTACAAAAAAGTTCCCAAAGAGAAGTTACACTGATGGGTTCAAAAAGCTATTCTGCATTACACGTCCCCGAATTCAGGAAAAGCCAAATGAAACTTCCTATAGAATCTGCCCTGCTATCCAATGTCAGTCAGCTGACAGATTATGGATGTTCCTTTGAACTGTTGGAGGTAAGCTTTTCCCTCTCACTTTCTTGAATTCCTTTCTCTGGTCCGAAGACAAACTCTTTCACAGATCGCTGTGCAGATAGTATTGCGTTCTTAATCTGCCATTGAACGTCATTAAAAGTCAACAGGACAAAATAGTATTTTAACCTTCTAGAATGAAACAATAGTTGTCCTGAATTGAAATTCTCCAGCATCGTGAGTTGCAACTGCATTTAAAAGAGAATGTCTACTGAGCATCCTATTCACCATTTTGGATAGCATCCCTTTCTGATGCTCTTAATGAACTTCTAATTTTTGAAGAAAAATAGAGAAAGAAAATCACTCCACCATCGAAAGAACTTATTAGAATCAGCTAAACAATTCCACTAGGTTAAATTTCATGTGCGACATATTCTGTGAACGTGTAACAAACATTTTTGTTTAAGGATACTCACTGCAGACTATATCAAAAATTAGAAAGAAAGGTTACAGAACTACACAAGATAAAAAGGACACTGTGGACACCACAGAAGATTCTGTTATAGCAAAGATTTCATAGATCTCACCTTGTCTCTTTTAAAGGTTACCTTTGCAAAATGGCTTCCTTGCCATTTTAACTCTGAACTCTTTTTAATGATTCTTAACAATACAAGGAAGCAAATAGAAATAGTGACAAGCAACTGAATCAAAGAATCCCTTATTCTTTAAAAAATTAAGTAGAAATAACTTCCAACTAATCTATGGGTAGAAAAAAATAAAGCCATTTTCCCAGCGTTGGCACTGCCAATCAAGGAGAGAAGATGGGTGAATCAAGTATAGACCTGACCTTCCATTATTTGCACAAAAAGGCTACCCTCAAACTTGCGCTTATACTCTTGTACTTGAAAGCCTAAGCTTTTAAGAACTTTTATTAGATGACTGCTCTAACTTCTATAAGAAGGGTACAATTCTGGGTTAGTTTACGTAATGAGAAATATGACTTTTACCACTGTTGAAATGCTAGATTCCTGTTATTGTCTCAAGAATCAAGACCCAACGCAAATTCCAGGCTGTGTGTGTAACCTGAGGCATGCAAAATACAAAAAGGATAGAACTACAAAAAATTGGAAAAGGAATTCCCAAGAAAAGTGGCAACTCCCGTGGATGATAGAGAACCCCAAACACCATCTGTAATTTTCTTATCAAGGACAGCACATGATGCAGTCAAGTATAGCCATTAGAAATCATTCATCCCTTAAATCATTTACCCCAGCCTTAAAGTGTGGCCAGATACTTACAGCTATTACTTTAATAACATCAAAGGGTGCTCCACAAGGCTTCAAGACTAATAGTTGTAGCATTTTAGCGATGGGAATACTTATTCCTAGATATGAACTCTGCGTAGAAGCCATTTCAACAGCCAACTGTGCTGCCTTTTCTAACTAGATCTTTTCAGGTTCTGTATTTAAAATATAAAAAAAGTATAAATTGCTTTCACAAATCCTAACGACAGATGATGATTACACGAATACAATCTGGACCAACTTCAAGGAAAAACTTAAGAATTTAATAGTTTCCCCGCTTCCAATAATTGGTAATGTGCTATCCTTTCTGTTTTTCTCAATTTTATTGCATAATAGGATTACATTTATCATTCTGTTAAGCACCAAAAAATAGAAAGATTCCACACAATTCATGCCCAACAAAACCAACCGAGGAAAAAAACCAGCAATCCATCTTCGAAATTTCATCAACAGCAACGCCAACAAACCCAAACATCAAGACTCAGAAAATGAGAACCAAAGGGCGAAATTTAGCAACACGCCGCATGGCAGGGAATTTGGAACAGCAATTGAGATTTAGGCAAGTTCAAAAGAAGTGCCACCCATCTCCACAATTTCATTAATAGAAAAACCAATGAACTCAAAACATGAAAATCCCCAAATATATATATATATATATATATAACCAACGACAAGAACATAAAATGATAAAATTACAACCAGAAACAAGCAAGCAAAAAATTAAATTTTGTCATAATATACCCCAACGAATAGCCAAACAAACCCCGTATTTACATAAACAGATCACACCGCATACATGTCGAAAAATAGTCGCAGATAAGACAATTCCAGTAACCAGTATACGGAGCGTTACACTAAAAATACAACGAATCAGAGACAGATTATATCAGGAACTTCCCAAAAAAAAAAATTGTGAAACTTCAAAACTACATAAATTAAAAAAGAAAAACCTCGAAAACACTATTAAAATACATGTCTATAGATAGATAGATAGATAGATATGGATATTATGTATATACTTACAGGGTCGAGGGCGTTGGGCTCAGGACCATAGTCGGCGGTGAGAAGGAAGTAAGAAGCAGTAGCAGTGGCCACCATGGTTGTCCTCCTCACAAGCTTATCGGTTCTTGGATTCATTTTCCCAATTGACCCATCAAAGGAAAACGCACACTGATTCAGTCTTTTTTTTTGGTTGGGGGGGTGTTTGTGAAGAAACGTCGAAGGGCTTCGGAAGAACTGATTAATAATTTTTGATTTTATATTTAAAGCCCGTTTGGAGGCCCAAAAAATGTTAAAAAGTACTAAAAATTATATTTTGTAACTTTTGATATATTTGATGGAACAATAATTTTTTTTCACTTTTCTACTCTGTTAGAGTAATTTATTCCACAAAATATTTTATCAAACACACAAAAATTGTTATTTTTCTGTTCTGCTACAATAAAAAAAACTTACCAAACACACAAAACATTACTAATTTTCTGCTATGTTACAGTAAAAAGTTTACCAAACACCTAAAAGTTGTAAAAAATTGTTAAAAATTACACTTCGTTCCACCAAACACGCCAAAAAATTATAATTAAAAAAACACAAAAAATTACCAAAAATTTATTTTTTTACGTTTTTTTAACCTCCAAACCGGCTCTTAAGGGTAATTGCACCTTACCCCACTCTGCATGGTGGAATTACCCCCTCCCCCAAATTTATATTTTTGCTTTAGTGAGCATTTGGTAGCATAATTTTTAGTAATTTTTAGTCAAAAGTTACTAGTTGTAATATTTTATATATTTGGTGAAGTAAGTTACAATTTTTAGCAATTTTTTACAACTTTTGGATGTTTGGTAAAATTTTTGGCAATATTTAATAATTTTTAGTAACTTTTGAGTATTTGGTAAAATTTTTAACAATTTTTGTTTGTTTGGTGAAACTTTTAGTAACTTTTGAGTGGAATAAATTACTATAGCAGAGTAAAAAAATGACAAAAGTTAAGGTTTTGCCAAACGCTTACTTTGAAACTTTTGATAGATTTTTACACATTTTTTTACTGCCAAATGGGACCTTAAACCAAAAATGCTTGATCACTTTAATTTACAAATCAACATAAATCTCCTTGTAATTTATATTAAATTATAAAATTAATAAATATATTAAATTTAATTAAAATTATGTAATACGTGCTACATAAATTTATATATAGTTATCTAAAAATATTATTTGAATAAATAAAGTCAAATTAAGTTTTTTTTTTAAATAAATGTACTATATTTTAACATAAAAATAAGTAATAGTATATTTTTATATATCTATTTTCTTTAAAAAAATTCTCTTAATTAATTTTGACTTATGAAATACAAGTAAATCATTTATTTTTGAACATTAACCCAAAATACGAGATGATTTTGTGTTGATTTTTAAATTAAAAGGAATCATTTTTTTAGGCCAAACTTTAACATAATTACCCTATTTATTTATATTTGATTCATTATTTTAAAATATATTATTAGATTATGAAAATTAAAAAAATCGTACAAAATCTTATTAAATCACTCAAGGATGATAATTAAAGTTATAAATGATAAGAATTTGTAAATAAAAAGAATGAAAGAAATTAATTTTTTATTTGATTAAATTATGAAATAAAATAAAATAAAATAAAATTTATTTTTATATGATTTTTAAAAATATAAATATTGTAAACTATCTTAGTCTTTAAAAATAATTTTTTATTCTCTTATAGGGTCTAAGAGTGTTTGTTCAAATTTATAAATATTTTTTTTTTTATGAATGACAATTATGTTATTTTAAATAAGACATAAGAATTGTTAGTTAAAAAATAATAATTTTATAATTTTACTTAATGAAAAAAGAGTAAATTAGAGTGTAAAAATTTATTTATAAAGTACAAACAGGCTCACTCTTGTGTTAACTCTATTATAAATTGAAATAATAAGTTGAAGAGTTGTCACCTTTCAAGTATAATTCAATTTAAATAATTATAATATTAATTGATAAATAATATTTAATAATTATTAATTAATAAAATTAAATATTTTAAAATTCACTCGTCACAATTATAATTTTAATTAAATGGGACATAGTATAATAACCTGAATTTTTTTTCTTCTTAATTAATTTGCTTAAGTATGGTGGTGATATTTATTATAGTGAAAATCTAGAAAATCGAGAATTTGAAAATTTTTGAAATAATAAAATTAGTTAGAAAAATTTTCAGATTTAATATCACCTGTGTGGGAGTTTAATGTAAAATTTTTAAACTTTTATCCAAATAATTTCTCACCCGATTACTTATTTGATTCAACCCAAGCCTATTAACTCACGAGTCAACCCTTCATTCGACTCACCTCAACTCACTTTATCACTCACTAAGTTGACTCGTGAATAGTAACTCTAAATCAATTCCTTGCAAACATTATCTTCTTCTCCTATATTTTCTCTAATTAATTGGTTAAATAGTAAAAAAAAAAGCAGGATTCCTGGATCATGTCACCTTTATACATTTCCATCCATCCTCCAATATCTCTCCTAAATTATTTTGATAGATAGTAAAAAAGAAAGGCAAGATTCTTAGATTATGCCACTTATTGTACATGTATGATCCTACTTTAGGGGCTTTTTAATATGAGAAGTGGAGGTTGTCTTCTCTACCGACATTTTATTTACACTCTCATGACTTCTTATAAATTATTTGTGTGCTTTCAAAGAAAAAAAAATTATTATCAAGTGTTGGTTGGAGATTTGGTGTTGCTCGGAGAAAGAAGAAAAGCTTAGAGCTTTCCAATTCGGTTGGTATTCAAGACTAAACTCTTCTTCCTTCGTAGACTTGGTCACTAATATCTTAATTAAGGTAGGATGACGAATCCCCTAGAAAGTGTTTGATACCTTCTATTTGAACTAGAACAAACATGTGTAGGATTAATTTAAAGTTGAAGCATTTTTTAGATTTGAAGTATGAAACTTGATTGTGATAAAAATTTTAGTTAATTATCTTCATAACTTGTAATATTGAATTTATATTTACATGTTTGAGTTTGCATTCTTTGTTGATTAGTGTTCATATGTGCTTATAATGATGATATATGGCCTCAAGAACACCAAATAATGAATAGAATTGGTTAGAAAACAAAATAGGTCATGAAACTTGAAACTAGAGCAACGTTGAACATGAAAATGCAGAAAATGGGTACTGTCGTTTGAACAGAGTACTGTCCAGTTCAGCATAGCGAGCTGATAGCTAACTGTTTTTAACTTCCAATGTGATTTTAACCTCTAAAACGGTGAAATTAGGTTTCAGCTAAAATATAAAAGTTGTATCCATTTAAGTTTTCTTTTCGAACCAAAAAGATTTGCATCAATCCAATTTGTGAGTCAAAAGTTATACCAAAAACACTAAATATATGTAAAACTATATTTTCTAAACAATCTGAATTCAATACTATTTTTGAACCTTTAGACTTTAGAATTTTAAAAAGTGTAAAACATGAAATTTATAGGTCTTGAAGTCTAGTTTTTATAAATATAAAATTTATAAATATCGGAGTTCTGCTCTATTTTTTATGAATTTTCTTCCAAACTACTATTTCTGTTTAGCTTTTTTTTTTTTTTTTTTTTTTTACTTGTTTGGATTTTTTTATAAGAATTTTATGTCTATAGATTGATTTAAATGTCCAATTACCCTCTATTAGTTGTAGATATGTTAATGATTTCTATTCATGTGTAATTTTGTTTATAAGGTTTGAGCTAGTAAAACACTTATACTGATTGATAAAATACTGAAATGATCTGGAAAAAGATTAATTTCTCATAAATATTCCACCAGAAGAGTTATCTATATTTTTTTTCTTGCGCAACACTAGAAAATTTCATTTATTATTGTGGTATGTAATAATAATTATTGGATAATTGTAATCATTAAGTTTAGACCAAGTTTATTTTTATTTGATATGTAATGTTAATCGCATGGTTGGGACACTTATATGACTTTATAATACCATTCTCTATCTTTATTTTATACTATGCGGTTGAACCCTATCAAATGATTTAGTCTAATGGCTTATAAATATTGATTGGGATAAATTAGGGATTTTGAATACCTTAAATTTTTATTGCGAGTCAGCCTCAATTTGGAGGAAAATTTGGGGTGTGACAGCGTGTTGTTATCATCTTATTTTTATACCTAACGAATAATCCCAAGTCACTCTCGGGTATTTGGGTTATAAAAATCCGAGACGTGACACATAGAATGGTTATATTTTTAAGATCTTGTTTTTTGTACATGTAATATTTTTTATCTACATGGAAAGACAAAAATTACGAATCCCTGTATAGTGCTTTCACTCTTTATATTTATAAATAAAAAAAATACGAAAATATTTTTTTTTACAATAACTCAAGAATAGCAGAGCAGGGGGGCTGCAGTAGCCAATTTACTGCTACCATAATAGTGAGAAGAGCAGCAACGTTTTGCCATCAGAAAAAAAACAAAAAACAAAAGAAATGAGCCTTAAGCGTGTAAACCATAAAAAAAGTAGGATGGTAGAGCGCTAAAAAAAAAAAAAAAGAGAAACGAAGAGTGTGTTCAGTGATTAAAAAATTAACTTTTTTTAATAAAAGTAACTAATTTAGTAAAAAGTTAATTATTTATTTATTTGATAAAATTAGATTTAGATTGAGTTTGAAAAGAAAAAAAATTAATTTTTTCTTTTTGTAACTAGTTACTATCTAACTACTAAAAAATTATTTTTTTATTTAAAAAGGAAAAGAAGCCAAGGTAGTATTTGATTTACTTTTCTATTTTTTATTTTATGTGTTTTAGTTTTGAAAATATCAAAATATGAAAATTAGAAAACACATTTAGTTTAACATTTTTTATTTAACATTTTTTGTTTTTCGTATTTTGAGATTTTTCTTATTTTACGTTAAAAAAGCGCAAAATGACTTTTTGTTACTTGTGTTTTTCATGTTAAACTAAATGTGTTTAGTTACTTGTTTTTTTCAAAATTTGTTTAGAAAAAAAAAATGAATTTACACACAAAATGAAAAATGACAAAAAGTCATTTTGAGTTTTTTTTTAACTCAAAATAAAGAAAATTTCAAAATACGAAAAACAAAAAATACTGTACTCAAAATGTATTTAGTTACTTGTGTTTTCAAAATTTATTTTAGAAAATAGAAAATAAATTTACACATAAAATAAAAAATAGAAAAAAAGTCATTTTGAAATTTTTAACATAAAATAAGGAAAATCTTAAAATACAAAAAATAAAAAATGTTAAATTAAATATATTTTCTATTTTTTCATGTTTTGAGATTTTCAAAACTAAAACACGTAAAATAAAAAATAGAAAGTAAAAGGAGAAAATAAAAAATAAAAAAGTAAATCAAATACTACTTTAGCTTCTTTTTCTTTTTAAATAAAAAAATAATTTTTTTAGTAGTTAGATAGTAACTAGTAACAAAAAGGAAAAATTAATTTTTTTTCTTTTTAAACTCAATCTAAATCTAATTTTATCAAATAAATAAATAATTAAAAATTTATCAAATAAATAAAAAATTAATTTTTTATTAAATTAGTTACTTTTTAAAAAAAATTAAAATTTTAATCATTAAACACACTCTTCGTTTCTTTTTTTTTTTTTTTTTTTTGCTCTACCGTCCCCGTGTTTTTTTTTTGAGGGGGGGGGGGAGTTTACACGCTTCAGGCTCATTTCTTTTGTTTTTCCCTGATGACAAAACGTTGCCGTTCTTCTCACTGCTGCAGCAGCAATAAATTGGCTACTGCAGCAACCCCCCTGGCTCCCGAGAATAGTTATTCAAAAGCAAAAATCAAATTTAGGGTTACTTTGGTGTCCCAAAAAATATATATATATATATATATTAAACTTTTAACCACAAATAACATGTGACACTTTAGTGTTTAATTGTGTCATGGATGTCTTATAATATTAGAAAAAAGTTAAAAATTTTTTATAAAAATTAGAGAAAATTAGTAAAAGTTAATTTTATATTTGGTAAAAAAATTGATAAAAATAAATAAAAATTATTATTTTTTTGATATACCAAACAACCCCTTACTGGATCACTTGGGGGTGTTTGTTGACTAAAATTAACTAAAATTTACTAATTTTTATTAATTTTTTGTATTTTATACAATTGAAGTTTACTATATATTATTTTTTATTACATTTTTATATTTTTATTATATTTTTAAACCAAATTTTTATCAATCAAATATTCACTAAGTGGGTATTATAATAAATTAGCATTTTTTTGATGGAAAAAAAAAAAGTCATAGGAGGTTAAAATTTTCTCTCTTTCTTACCGCGGGCCCAACGCGCCCTAACATCACTTTCTTCCCACAAACAGAACTACGGGAGCTCTAAGCTGAAGCAAAATATTATTGTCCATTCGGATCTTCTGAACTTCTTTTCTTGACATTCTTCTGAGAAAAACATCTATGGAAGAACCCAAGCCTGGGCAAACAACCCCACAAACTCAAACCCCAAACCCAGATCCAAACCCACCAAACGCTGCCCAAAACCTCCCTCCCCCTCTGCCTCAACAGAACAAGAGACCTCTCGACCAAAATGGCCATATTCAGAACTCCAATTACTTCAAGATGCGAGCTGTTCTTAAGGACCTTCGTCCCCATTTCATCGAGGTGCAGTACCACTCTTTTTTCTTCTTCCATTTTTTTTTTTGAAGAAACATTTCAGAATTTCACTCAATTTTGTTTGGTGTTGAAAATTCTTTTGATTCTATATGTGGTTTTATTACAAACGGATGCTTCAGATTTTTTTTTCCCTGCAGATCCTAAGGTTTTGTGAAACTGTTATTGCATTTTTGTTCTTCTGGCTAGTAATTTTTTGGGTCTTGTCTGGGATTCCATTTCTGGGTGTTAGGGTTGATTCTCTTTGTTATATTTTGGTGCAGTACATTGGGTTTTATTGGTTTTCAATTTTTTTTTTTTTTTTGGTTTGTTGGATTTATCTGTTTATTTTTTTCTTTTTTTAGTGATTTTGATTCTGGGTTTTGTACTTGATAGATCATTTTGGAGTATATGTCAACTTTGTTTGTGAAATTTCAGTTGGAGTATCATTTATTGATACATTTTAATGATATTTAATCCACTTCCTCTAAAGCTTTACCTAATCTTACATATCGACAATCTCTGTCGGTTTTAGGGTCAAATTTATTGCATGTTCTAGTTTGTGTGACTAAATTAGCGAATTTTTTTCCCATCCAATGGAAGTGGACAGTTTTTTTTTTTTTTGGGGGGGGGGGGATTTGAGTCTAGGCATATATGTGTTTGGAAGTGTTCTGATGGGGAGTGGATTTCTTTGGTTATTCCTAGCTATCTCACTTGGTTCATTGAATGTCATCTTCAGTTTCTGTTGACATGTTTTGCTACCCCAGTTTATATCTGGGCTTTATGTTTTCTGTGATTTGTTTTTACTTTTGTTTAAATGACCTTTTTTTTTTGATATGCCCTTTATAAGACCATTTTATTATGTACTGATTCACGTTTTAAGTAGTGAGGAAGGAGGCTTCCTTTCAAAATAAAGGTAAGGAGGAAGGCTTGGTGTTACTGGGTAAAAAACTATGGTGGGAAATGTTGCTTTTCCTGGTGATAAGGGATACAAATATGATTCGATCACAATAAAAATTTCACGTAGGCAAGCTATATAATGATACATCACAATAAAAATTTCACGTAGGCAAGCTATATAATGATACACCATCCTTAGACTTTGATGCTGTTTAGGCTGAAATTGAAAGATACACGAGTAATATTATCTGTTCATATCTGGCAGTATCCATGGGGTCATGGTGACAGTGAAGTGCACGGGTTTGTTTGTAAATGTTCACTGTAGCAGTCGGGTGTATAAGTTGGCACATAGGATAATTGACATGGCTATGAATTGCACTCCAAATGATTTTTTACCACTATGAACCAAGGATAGATAAATGAGGATGTGATATAATGGAGCTGACTGATGACTAATTTATAAACTATGAGATGCAAAGTTGGTTTCATGATTGGGAATATGGGAGTAATGGGAGATGAATGGCTGACCGTAGCACCTCCCTGTGTGGGGGTGTTGTTAAATCCTTGTCTATAGCATTGAAGTTTCTGAAATAGGCTATCCATCATTGGTGATCACATAAAGTCATTTGGCAATGTTTTTATCAAAAATAAGTAAATAAAGTTGTTTGGTAATGGCCATTTATTGTTGGTTACTTGGACTAAACCTTATGGACCAAGTATGTGTCATTATTCTTGACTGAAGTGTCAATTTGTGCAATTGGTATTTGTTATAATGACATGGAAGAGGTGATCTCTGCAGATTATTCATAGTAATGATGTGATAGAAAAAATGTAATTCTTACCTTTTTAGCAGGATCACGGTTGAGGAATTACTTAATTGGACTGCTAAAAAATGAAACCTGATATACATATATAATTTATGTATGGGTATGAGCAATGAATAATGACCATAGTTACCTAATTCATTAACCCCCTACAACCCTTGAACTAGATCGCGCGACCCCAAATGGAGTGCATTCGTGATCTAAATCGCAAATATTGACGATCCACTATCATAAGAGGAGAACGAGCATATCATTGTACCTGAGATGAGAAAGAAACGAGTTTTGACTTGAAATTGTTATCGCCGTCGCTGTCGCCCTTCGCCGCCTTCCATCACCGACTGTTGTCGCCTGTCATTGCTACTCGTGGTCACCCTTCTTTGGCTTCTATCACAGACTGCCATCGCCTGGCATCACCGGTTATCGTTGCCCTTAGTCTTTAACAACATGTTTGGTGAAAGATTTTTGATTTGTTGTTGTTGCCCTTAGAGTTGTCGTTGACTCTAATATCTTTGATTGGGGCTCTTCTATCACCAGACTCTTTGTTGCCCCTCATTGCAAGTCGATTGACATGTCGAGCGTGAATGGTTAATCTAGCAATTTTTTCTTTTTTTATTTTGTTTGGTTAAGTAGTAGGGATAATTGGAGAGGTGTTTTGTTTGGTTAGGTATAATGTTGTTAAAATCTCGATTTAAATCTTACGATATTACAATGTTAGAGTGGAAAAACTTGTTCGATTTTATGTAAAATCTTAATAGGGGCAAAATAGGTAAAATCTCAATTTTGGGACGAAAAATCAATGAAATCTCAATTTTATAGACAGTTTTACTGATTTTAAAAATTAAGTGATTTTTGTGTAATTTTGCCAAATTAAATAAATTTTTATGATTTTTTTTTCAAGTAATATGTCACAGCTATTTCACTTGTTACTTTTTTTTTTTTAGATTTTTTTTATTCTATAACACTAGTATATACTATACTCTACTAATTAAGGACCATGTGCATTGTTGTATCAAATTGACTTCCATAAATTAAATATAGTAGTTAGGATAGAAATCAAGAGACCTATGATAAAATATTATAACTACATTTCAACTCAAACAAAAAATTAGAATCAAACCAAATATTTTAACGGTCTCAATTGTGTAGTTGGGTAAAGGGAGTATAGAACTAGATATAGAATATTTTGTAAACTTTGTTGAAGATTCGTTTTGTTAATATTGCTAAATTTTTGTATATAGCATTTTTTTTGATACATGTTTTTTCTCTCTTCTCTTATTAATAAAATTATTAACTTATCAAAAAAAAAATAGAAGTTTGAAATGAAAATTTGTAGCATAATAGACTATATCTTTAGTCATTTGGTAAAATCTTAAGATTTTGCAATTCGATTTTTGGACCCTCCACCAATTTTAAGTGAAATCTTAATTTTAACAATCTTGGTTAGGTAATAGGGATAATTGAAGCTTGGAACGATTAAACTATTTACAACTCATTTTGGGTGCTAGTATAATGATTTAAATGAAGTTTTATTCTTTGGATAATTTCCTTTATCATGTTTATTACTACTGTTAAACACTCCATATATATTTTATAATACACATTATGTATATTGCATATACTATTGTATATCGAACCAAATAAAAATTTAAAGCGAATTGCAATTCAAAATAGCATTCCAGCTAAGTATGCTCTCATCGTACCGTGTACTAGCCAAGATACGTACCGCAAATCCGTACTCATACCACGTACTAGATCAACCCGCGAACCTGGTAACTATGATAATGACTGGTTGAAATCGTGGATCATTTAAATCAAGCTTTTGATTGGGTACAAAGACTGAACTCTTACGTATGCTCAAACAGGGCATCTTTGAAAGACACTTGGATATTATGTGAAATAAAGAGAATTACATTTTGAGTGATGCAGTATTCATATTTGAGAAATAGTTTAATGCTGCTACCATTGTTGACCTTGATATTACTAATCTTAAATGCAATTCCTACACTGTTGCATTGAATGTATTCTTTTACTCGGAATATTTAGTTTGAAGGCCTGAGATTTGTTTTTTTTTTTTTACCTTGAAGGTTCTCCGGACACCTGTCTTCCATGATTGCAAGGCAGCTTGTGAAATTCAAGAACGTAAGTGTTTTTTTTTTATTTAGTTTTGACATAGTTTGAGATATTTATGTTCTTTCTAGTTTTGTAAACAGGGCTAATCCAATTTCCTAGTCTTCGTTGGAATGTTTTATTTTGTTACTTCTATAATGGCCCTCTTGCACTCAACTTTCTAGATTAGATGTGTCCTTCAATTTTATTAATTTTTGTCTTCTAGGTACATGGGAATTTGCATACAAGGCTTTTTTGGTACATGGGAATTTGCTTGTGATATCTTGGTTAGTTCACACATATTATGTCTTGGTTTAATCCCATCTCTTGTTTAATCCGATGCTAAGCTAATGCTGATTAAATAAACGGTTAAGGGGGGCAATCAGCGTAGCTAACTGCCCTGTCTGGCCGTGATCATAATGGCTCCCTACCCTGTGAAGCCCTTGGGAAGGGAATATGCCACTGGTGTGTTGCTGTGGACCTAATCCCAGCTAAGGATGTAAGTTGGCTTGGAGCCCTTTCACTTAGTTGCTCACTTGATGATACCCTCCATCACACTGGAGCTGTCTTTAGTTTGGTTGGCTTGTTGGCACCTGCAATTCTTGTATGTTATCTCACTTATACATGGCTGGATCAATTTAAGACTTGTAGTACTAATTCTACTTTATCACAAGGTAAAAGGAACCATGAATTGCATGCATGGTTAGGTCATTGTTCGAAGGCAGTGCATTTTGTCTCCGTGTTTTTTGGAATCTGTGTTTTTGCCATCTTGTTAATGATGGTGCTGAACATTGAAGTAACCATTCCGTATTTGCAAGTATGTCTGGTTCATGACAAGTGTTCCCTCGTAAACATATATTGCAGAGATGAAGCTTTTGATGGATCTGTACAAAGAGATGACAGCAGAAACAATCACCATGGGGAAGTGTAACAATATTATGCCAGAAGGTCCATTGTCCAGCAAAATCCCGGACGGACAAAAGCCTGGAGATCAGCAGCCTCCTGCAGAGAAGGTACTTGTGGAAACTCCCCAAGAGAAGCCTATCCTGTTGGGAAATCTATCTGAAAAGCAACGATCTGAGGATGGACGGATCCAAGGGACTTACATTGTTGGAGGATCAGCTTTTGGTTGGAATTTTGTCACTTACCCTGGCAGTGAAGCAGTCTACTATGGAAGAACAAAGGAAATGTTCAGGACTGCAAACATTATTCCTCCAGAAAGCCCCGTTGTAGCCAAGGACTGACTCTCTCTCTCTCTCTCTCTCTCCACCCTCCAAAACACCAAAAGTGCCCTGTTGACTAGGAGACAATTTTGTTCTTACCATGCTATTGGTGGGGGATCTGCAGTGGTGGTTGTATCAACTTTTAAGGTGTGTAAATTAAATTTGTATTGAGATCAATGTAGAACCATTTTTTCAAATGTTGAGGTTAGTTGGGTTGTCAATTGTCTCCATTTGGCTGCTGTCTTTTCTCATTGCTTTCAATTTTGAATGATGAATTGTAGCAAAACAGTTTTGGATGAAATTGCAGGACAGTAATTGGTAAGTGGTGTAATTAAAGAATTTTCCATCCGACGAGGTCCACAAGGCCATTCAGCTTGGCCTATTTTTATGCTTTGTTTGGGAGTTCGCAGAGAAAAGAAAACATTGGTGAGGAGGTAAGGGAAATAAAATATGGCTATGTTAGGAGTGACATAAAATTTTAAAAAACATTAGAAACATTGAAAAAATTTAAAAGATATTTTATTCACTTTTTATTTCACTGCACAAATTACGAACTGATAATTTATTTTATTTTATTTTACTTTTTATCATTTCAAATGCTTCATAGTTTATATATATATATATATATATGTATGTATGTATGTATGTATTATTGTTTGACAATTTAGACGAAAAAGATAATGATTTCCTTTTTTTTTTTTTTTAATTTATGAGCTGTGAATAAATGAACACAAAGGGAAGTGTATTTGGTTATTTTATCATTATGTCTTAAGATATGTATGCAGTTTTTTTTTTTTTTCTCTTATCCTATGTTTGAGTGGTATTTGGTATTTAAAAAAAAAAATCATTAATAAATTTTTCCCCTTTTCATTTCCGTTCAATTTTGGGCAGATGGAAATGGAGAGATTTTTAGACTTCATTTTTTATATTTATTTTCTTCTCTCCTCATAAAGCTCTGAAAAAAATTCTTTCCTTTTTTTTTTTAAATGAAGCAGTCGAAGTTTTTTGTTTCGTTAAGTAACCGAAATAGTAGAATAATAAGTCTAATATATATAGCGAAACACATAAAAAAAATATAATATAATGTACAAAAAAAAAAGTTACTTAATTATTTTATTATTAATTTATTCTGTATTTAGCTGGATATAAAAAAGAAACTTCTAAATACTTTAAATATACTTCTAAACACTTTTAAATATTTTAATATTATAAGCACTAATGGAAACATCCTACTTTAAACCAAAATTTAATCCTCAATTTGCAGAAACATCAACAAATCTTGGCTGAAAATTTTAGTTAGAATTTAATAGTTCATCTCAAATTGAACCTTGATATGCTAAACAGATTAATTATAATTATAAATAAAATTAAATATTTTGATAATAATTACCCAAAAAAAATATTTTGATAATTAAAGATAACTTAAAATTTAACATTTGTTAAATATTACTTTGTATTTTAATTATTTATATATCTATACTATTATAAAGTAAAACGCCAGTATTAGTGGTGAAAGTTATAAAATCTGAAAAATCAACTATTAAATAAAGTCTTTATTTATTTATTTATTTTTTTTGTCATTAATAACTCTTAACCACTAATAACCACTCAACATTTAAAAATGGTGTATAACTAGTTTTTTAATTTTTGTAAGTTATTTAAATAATTTTACCTTTTTATTATTATTTATTGTTTTCTTTAAATGCCCTTTAACCATTTACTATTTTTATATTATTATTTTATTTTATTTTATTTCAATGCTCCTTAACTACTTACTATTTATTTAAATATTTTTAATTAATAATTACTCATTATTTATTATTTGAAATAATTTTTTAATTTTTTGAATAAAATAAAAAATTAATTAAAGATAAAGACGCATAGTACGTGTCCCTTTTAGTTTTTATAAAACCATTATAACTTGAAATTTCTTCTAAACTAAAAAGATTGATATTAAGTAAATAATTGAATAATAATTTTACAAGTGTATTAAAAATTTAGAGTAGTTTTACTTTATAATAATAGTATTTTAATTTATAAACTTAATAATAATTAGATAATAATTTTTATTTATAAAAACATTTTATTCAAATGAATTATGAATGATTCCCAGAGTCATCATTCAACTGACCATTTTTTAACTACTTGGACTGATTTTTATCAGAGTAAATTTTAACTATGAATCGGATCGGTTTTAAAATTGAATCATGATTTGCCAATTCAATTAATCATATTAATACTAACATTAGTATGTGTTTGAAGTGATAAAAAATAAGATAAAATGAAATAAAACAAGATAAGTTACAAATTCATAATTCGTATAATGAGGTAAAAAGTGAATAATTTTTAAAGACTTTCGGATATTTATAATAAACCGAATACAGCCTAAAACATTGTTTCGCAACCCACACACATTATCTTATTCGGGTTAAAATCCGAACCCTTATCCGACAACAAACCTCTGAAATTGTAGAATTATGGGAAGGTTAGTGGTCTTGGCAACGTTATTTCAATCAAAAATGATATAAAGTTGCACAGCTATCGTATGGGTCCATAGCTCAGTGGTGGAGCATTTGACTGCAGATCAAGAGGTCACCGGTTCGAACCCGGTTGGGCCCTCTTATTTGTTCAACTTTTAATTTTGCTGCTTGTCATGCAATTTAAATTGCCATACTTTTGTGTCATTCTGCTACCATTTCAATAGGTTTTGTTAGAGAAGAATTTTACGTTCTATGCTTTTCTTTTCTTCAAAATGGGAAAAAAAAAAAAAAATGAAGTTTACCTCCTACAGTATATTTGTCAATAAAAAAAAATGAAGGATATATATATTCATCCTGATTGGAGAATTTGAATAAACAGTGGCTGAGTCACATAGAGGCAAAGGGGTAAGTGACTCCTAAATTTTCAATGTAAAATTAATAAAATACCCTCCTTGTTATTTTAATTTTATTTAAAAATTAAATTAATTAAAAATTAAGATATTTTGGCTTTATTAAAAATTTAAAATTAATTGAAAATTTTTTAACATAAAAGAAATTTAAAAGAATCAAATTTGATATTTTTTGTAAAATCAAGTGTATCATTTCAAAACATTATTGCATATTTTTGTTTATACTATCAGTAAATTTAGCAGATAACACAATAAATTTTATAAATAATAAAATTTAATAATAATTATATATATTTTTTGTATCGAGGGGTATCTTTAATAAATTTCAAGTGCTAGAACCATTAACCATAATCAGCATATTCAGGTTAATAGTCAAAAATAATTTATTCTCTTTTTAAAAATAATATCGTTTTTCTTCTACTCTTAATTTAAAAATAACTTGATTATTATTTTTTCTTGGGTGATCGGTACTCCTCCAGCAAAAATTCTGCCTCCGCTCCTGTGAATAAAGTTGCTGTCAAGATGCTTCAGAGTGACACCTTTGTGGCCAGACGAAGAGAATTAAGGCAGGAGATGAGAATCTGGACATCATTTTGTACTTGTTGTTACTGTTCAAAAGTTGTAACCCTTTTTGCTTCAAGAACTGAACCCTCCTTGAGGGCTATTAGTGCCTCCTCCTCCCTTTCAAGCGCAAAAAGTGCAGTAGCTTGTAGATAACGTGCTACGTGCCAGACCGGAGATATGACTCCGGCCTGCATTGCATCCTTTAAAGCTTCCCGCGGCAAGTCGCTCATGAGATAAGACAAACTCCGGCGACCAAAAACAGTTGGAGAGACCACCACTCCCATTTCAATAAACTGCAAGTCAAAAAAAAAAAAAAGTGATAATTCGGAGTGAACACTTTTATGTAATATCAACTTTGCAAATGGCATTAAATTAGAATTGGGAAACATGTATAAAACAGTGATATACTACCTGTGTATAGCAGTCGATTGCAGTTCTGAAATCTTTACACCGGAAAGCAGCATCACCTTTTTTCTTGGAATTCAATGTCAGCTGAATTTGGTCAGTCCACATTTGGAACGAGAGCTGCCATGTTGAAAGGCAGGGGTGAGCAAGACAAAAGCGCAATGCACTGGTTATAGTTTTTTCTATGTCAGCTGCAATTTTCATCATACTGCTGTGGACTCCCTAAATATGTGAATTTAAACTATGATAATTGTTTAATCACTTTTTGTAAAGTTGCAGTTAATATAAAATTTTCGGGATGGTAATATCAGCGGTGGAACTAGACTGCAGAAGTCAAATCTAATTGGCAAAGCATAACGTGCGGAAATGAGTATTTACTCGAGACCCCAGAGCCCTCTCTAGCTATCAAGTAGTTGACATCTTCCCAATAACAAAAGAGAAGAACTAAAAGGTGGTTAATATCCCGAAACCCTTCCAATGCATTGTGGGCAATTTCAAGTTTTTTCTTCTAAGTTACAATGTGATTCATGTATGCAGGGGCAGACGCACATTTGAGCTGCCCCAGGTTATAGCTTATGTAGCCTGGCCCAAATTTTTTTTTTTAATAAAAAAAAATGTTTTTTTTTTTCCAAATTTATCCCATCTTAAATTTTTGTAATCCAACCCATTTTACCTTTAAAATCCTTTGTTTAGCCTATATTTGTATAATCCAGCTCACTTTATTTTTAAATACTTTATTCAGCAAGGTGAATCTCAAATCTTGCATCTGCCCCTATATGTATGTGTCTATGTAACAGACACGTGCGTCCTCCCAAGTTGTGAAGGGTATCTGGTTTTAAAAAAAAATAAATAAATAAATGCATGTCTAGGGGAGTGTTCAGCAGGATACTGCACCTTCCTAGAAGTATCTTTGCTTCTTGTAGTATAATGTCGCCATTATAGACCTCAACACTTCTATGAGATAGACTCCTATGTGAGAACAAAATCACTGATTGTTTAATAAATTCTAAGAGAGACACATTTCTTAAAATTTGAAATATACACAGAACCTCATTGGTCATTCCTTCATCATCTTTGTAACCGGTATTCTCCAAGATCTCATGTATGGCAGTCAAGTGCATTCTCGAGCATGCATCACCAAGAGGGGATGGAGGTGAGAAAGAAGCACTGAGTGAAATGCCCATCAAGACATGGGAAGGAACCTGTACAATGAGATAAAAAAGATTCGTTAACACAATTATGCCCACTAGTTGACAAGTTTAAGTTAGCCTTTATCTTTCCCATTCAAGACAAACAAAGAAAACAGAAGCACTAAAAGAGGAGCAAGATACAGCAGGAAAAGAGCACATTCAAATGAGTAAACATTGCGACTATTAAGAAGTAAAACTTTTAGAAGTACCATAACAAGGATAATAGATTATGAAACAGTACAGAATTTCCAATTTATGAGTTGCATTGGGATGACATGCCTTCGTCATAAAGAAGATTAAGCAAAACATAAAAATGAAATTGACCTTGATTTCTTTTTGAAGAGTAGTCAAAGCAGCCACTAGTGACTTTGGGTTTGGCCTTTCTAGGGGCTCATGTAGCAAACATCGAGAAGCCAATCGTATTAACTCAGTCCTGTCATCATTGGAGAACTGTCCTTCCAAGAAAGAATCTGTAACCACATCAAGGTTCCTGTCCCGTATCAAATCAAGAGCCTGGGTAGTAACCAAAGCATTAGGCAGTTAATATGAAATCCATATAAGCACTAGAAAGATCATTAATCTAAGAACTGCAAAATATCAGCATAAAGATCCTTAATCCATGAAATGTACAATATTGTATACAACACAAACACTGGCTTGTGGACTTAGATGATGTAGCCCCTTAATATTTCAAAAGGGTTTTAGGCAACCTGTAAACATGAAATTGATTTTTTTTTTTTAAATTTCATTAGAACAATCTATTTATTACTTTTACTATGAATTTAGAGACTTCTCTCTATTTTTCTAAGTAATTATTTACAGGTAACTCAAGAATTTCCCCCCCCCCCCTTTTTTTTTCCTGATGTCTATTCTATTGAAGTCAAATTCTCTTTTTTCCAATTCACCATATATTCTTGTCTTCAATAATTCCAAAAGCAACAGAAATGACCCAGATTGTTCTAATATACAAGCACTGGTAAAATGTACAAGAATATGTGAGTTTGTAGAAAGAAGCACACCCTGGCATTTTCTGATTCACAGGCCTGGCCACCTTATTGACATAGTCACATAGGTGTTACTCTGAAGTTTTTATCATGGTAAATAATAATAAAAATACACATGCCTGTATCAACTCGATTGGATGAGACATCTCCTATCCATAACGTAATAAAAAGATGAATATAAGCCATGGAAGCTGTTCTAGACAAACAATCAATGTTACTAAAAACAATTTGCGCAATGCATAAAACTGCAGTAGCACCGTATCAAGAAATTGATGGCCAAGATACAGATACTTACATGGCTAGGGGGAATATGTTTCCCACTGAGAATATCAAGCAAAAGAGCACCAAAGCAATATATTACGCCTTCTGGTGTCAGTTGACCTATACCAAAAGGACAGGTACGCGAAGAAGAAGGATTTAAACATCACTTGGGTTATGGTTATCTAAAACATCCAAAGTTGTCACCTATGATATCAAGATACTGCGGATGAGTAAGAAGAGACTAAAAAATGACACTTGAACTGGAAAATAATTACCCTCGTACCATGGAAGAATTACCCTTGATTTTACCATTAATCAATAATAAGTTCAACTCTCAAATACATCTCCAGAGAGTAATAAAATCAGCACCTATGTTGTATAAGTAAAACTGTTTCTCAGGAGGAAAAAAATATTCTTTCAGGAAGTCCTTACTATTTTTTGTTTTTTTTTTTTTTTTTTTTACCCATCGAAAAATATTATGGATGTTATTATTATTATTGTGGTGAAACTGAACAAAAATTCAGTGGGAATAACTAAGGCATCCAACCAAAAATAAAAGAAAAAAAATTTATTATAAACTAACAATGTACTTAAATCTGAAAGCTAGTTCAGTTTATCATAATAGAAAAAGAACGGAATAAAAAAACATTACACTTGTGCAAGCAATTTAACAGGACACATTGCCATTCCCCTATCCTCCTCACGCCCCCCCCCCCAAAAATAATAATAAAATAAAATAATAACAATAATAATAAAAATTATAATGACCTCTATCAGATCATACATAATTAATAAAAAATTGAAAGGGGAATTCTTTGGCATAAAGTTGTCCTTACTATCAAGAGAACACATACCAGTTTTCAGAAATTCGGGAGGAGCGAATGCCATATTTGTACTATAACTATTTCCATTCCTACAATGTGTCATCAGGCCAAAGCCTGAAAGTCTAGGATTGCCATCCTGCAAAATTCAAAAATAAATAAATAAATGGAGGAATTCATGTAGAAACTAACTGGATAAAGGTGTGCAAATTCAAGAAATATCTAATATATACCTCGTCAAATAAAATTCTATAAGAATTTAGGTCATGATAAAGGCCACGGCCTTTACTTGTACAATATTCTAAAGCTTTTGCAACGCGTAAAGCCACCCTCAATCGCATAGCCCACTTCATAGGCTGTGTTTCCCCTGAACCAAAGAATAATTGAATTATCCAAGTTATCATGTTACACTGGAACTTTACCAGCAAATAAAAATTCTATTACACCGATGGAAAAGTACAACCGATAATTGAGACCAGAAAAAAAAATATAATGGAACCTAAAAAAAAAAAAAAATGGATTTAGTTGTATGTCAGGAACAGAAATGTTTCCAGGAGTATGATACATCCAACTAGATATATTTTGGGCCTTTGAGGAGACTGCTATGAAGGCCCCTTTCCCAACTACAAGTACTTGGACACAGCAGTCATCAGACATCTAATAAATTGCTATATCATGTATAAGCAAAGAGCTACATCCATAGTTTGATCAGAAATTCAAAAAAAAAATGAACAATTGTCACACAAAAAAGTGATAAAACTATACCTTAAGCCTTAAGGTCATGGTGACAATCTAAGGCATGCCAGTAATTGGAGAATCACATGTTACATTAATGTATTCAAGAATCATTCTTTTTTTTTTTTGGGGGGGGGGGGGGGGGGGGGAAGAACTGCAGGCAGTGTTTGCTATCAGCTCTACTCTTGAATTGCTTGCCATAAAAATCCCATCTCCCAGCTGCTTGCAGACATGAAGAATGGACTGTGCTTAGAAGGGGGTCTTGGATTATGTGGAGCCTATTGCCACTTCCCTCACAAATTCTCGTAAAATGTTTGTTTAGAAAATCTATGAAACTTAACACCGGTAACATGCAGGACAAGACAAAATGTGAAAAAGGACCATAAATTTCTGTGGAACTAATTGTATAAAGAAAAGTTGGATGTGCAAGCAAATTTGCCATAGAAGACCTGATTTTAATAATTTTAGACTATCAATTCAGTTCATCAAAAGAGAAAATTAAAAAAAAAAAAAAAAATTGGCTTCATCTGCAGAAGTCATGACATTGGCAAATTTGGATTTTCAAAATATGATCTTGTATTTGGCCAGATGCCCAACATCAGGCTTCATCTCCCATTTGTGGATGTAAAAGTTTCAACTTATATAACTATGAAGCCTTTGGTGCAACAGTAAAAGTTCAACTAGGACCGAGCATGAGAATGCAGATTTGAGTTCGAGAGCAGCCGCTTCTTACAAATAAAGCCAGCAATGCTCCTCCCAGCACTCCAGATTGAAGGGACCAACACAATTTAAAGGCCTTTTCCATCACAGACAACATGCAGCTTACCCAAGGTAGTGCAGTAAAAAGCTATAAATGAGTCTGGCTCTTTCAAATGTAGGAAAAATTATTCCAGTGAAAGGGGAAAATTATAAAATTCAGGTTATAACGATTTCAGAAAATAGAGCACTTTGTTATTCTAATTAAATGAACATTTGGATTTGGTTAACATGATATAATGCTCTTGAGGTGTCCACGGATTGCATCTGTACCACGTCAGATCTGTATCCATCCAATGTAGTTACAATAGTCACATTTGTGATAGTTTAAGGTTGTATGTGGGACATTGTTCTCTATACACACAAAAGCATACATGAGAGGAGGAGACATGACGGGTGCAAGGGGAAGCACGCTCATTTCTTAGGTAGGCAAACAAGGGGGGGGTGGTAACATAAGACCACCATGAAATGTTGCTTTTCAAATATTGCAGACTCGATTGCAGCTGAATTTGACCATCTTTACTGCCTCTTAGAAGCTTGGATACAGGAATTATTCAAACCAAAAAAAAATGAGAGAACTTACAGTGAAACAGGTGTTTTGCCAGTGTATTGTTGGGCATATATTCGGCCACTAGCAGCCTCTCACCACCTTCACAACAACAACCAAGCAAGTTTGACAACCGACGGTCGTATAGCTGGGAAATTGATTTTGCTTCAGCCTATAGTTGCCAAAGAAAAATAGTCCTTGTCAGTCATGAAGAAGGCACAGAAAGTGTAAGGAAAAGGCAAGCATTATATATCATAAACATGTAAGTAAGTGACACAATAATTGAAAGCCTGTCTAAGATATGAAGGAAGCATAAATTCTGATATCGCTATGCAAGTCCCTTGGGATCAATGCAAAATAAACAAAATAGTGAGATGCGTGGTTTCTCCCCTCCAAACCCAAAACCAAAAAAATAATAATAATAATAACAAAAAAATTATTACTTTAGCCTACCCTGGTTGAGCCGCTTCATCGGCTAAAGCCATTGGCATTTCATAGTACATGAGATATTTCACAAAAAATTAAAAGCAATGGATTATAGAATATAAATTCTTCAGATTTCTTATAGAATATAAATTCTTCAATAAAAAGAAAAAAAAAACTATTTTCATTCTTACATAAAATCAAATAAAAGGGACAAGAACAACAGCGCATTAATGTAGCAGAAATTTTCAGGTAGAAATGGTTTGAGAAATAATACTATTTTATGGTTGCATGGAAGAGAGTGAACAGAACAACCAACCTCACACAAGTGTGAGAAAATTGGATAAAGCCTAAATGAAAATAACTCTAAATAATCTTATAAAGAAAGATGAGAAGGAATATAGTACACTAAGGAGCATGGACAGGAGCAGATTCAGAATTTTTAGCTAGGGGGGCACCGGGTATCTAAGACGGGAATAACAAGTTATCTTCGGACTAAGAGTAGGAGAGAAATAATGTCGCTTTTAGGAAGAGATAAAATTATTCTTGAACATTAAACCGTTGATTATACTTTTTTCAATTTAATGGTCCAACTAATTATTTTAACAGTATCTGAGATTTAATAAGATATCTATCATTATTTAAAAAAATATAATTATTATTAAGTTTTGATTGTTTATAGAATTTATTATGTTATATATTATATTTTTTGATATTATGCACAAAAATATTGAATAGTGTAATAGGACAATATATTTTATTTCAAAAAAATACTTGGATTTAATTTTTATAAACTCTTTTTATGTTGAAAAATTTTGAATTTACCTTAGTTTTTAAATAAGGCCAATATAACCTAACTTTGAATTCATTTATTTTTCAATTAAAGGTAAAATGCCAAGGGCATTTTTGTAATTTAACATCTAAAAATCCAGAGGGTCACTTGTCCCCCCTTGCCTTTGCCCTAACGTGGCTCCGCCAGTGAGTATGGATACGAATATGAGATAAAGAGACGATATGGGTATGGACACAAATATAATAATTTAAAAAAAATGAGGATACACACAGCCAGGATACTGCAAAAAAAATATATAATTTTATATTTTTTTAGCTATATATATATATATATATATATGAATATAACGTCCACGGTAAAAATATTAAATACATAATTTAATGTAGAAAATATAACAAAATATGAGGTAAAAAATTTTATGATTTTAAAGTTTGGATACTCAATTTAAATTCGTCTTAGTTATGTGTAAAATAATTATAAAATAATTGAATACGTTATCTAATATGTCCGACACGTATCTCAAAGTATTCAACCCATTTTAAAGTATTCATACTTTATATATAGTAGAACTATTTTGCACCAAAATACAATTTTATACCACTGGCCCTAGCCTATAGGGCCATAAGCCAAAACATTATAATACAGAGCCTGAAGAAACTATGCGAGAGAAATGTATATTACACTAACTAATGAGACACATAGAGAGAGAGAGAGAGTTGTGTATTCCAATTTCCGAGATAAAGAATGGCTTTTACCAAGAACTGCTTGTCATTTGGCCATGCTGCTCTATCGAAGCGCTTGACAGCAATCAGCTGCTGGTTCTCTAGCTTCCCTCTGTAAACAACATTTGGAGCCTTCTCCCCATTCTCAGACACAATATTCTCAAGCGCAAAACCAGAAGTGGCATTCTTAATTTGCTCAAGCGCGAATTCGTGGAATGCAGGAAAGTAGCTGATCACCTCCATCACTTCATTCTCTGCCAACAAGCATATCAACCCAACATATTGACACTTCCACTCAAGACACCTATGCTTTATGGGATATGGAATTGAATAGGAGATAACATCTATTATAGATGACATCGATGATGAACGTTATCTCAATGGGAAAAAAAAAAAAAAGTAAAATTAAACACGAGACAAAAATTAAGAGTGAAAGTAAATTTTTTTTTTTTGGAGGTAAAAAAAAAAAAGTGGGATAAAAATTATAAGTGAGATGCTATCTCCTATCTAACCCCCTATTCAATGATAAAAACATGGCCTAATTCATTACGCAAAAAAAAAAAAAAAAAAAAGATAAGCTACCATACCAGCATCAGGTGCCTCAAGAACTGATGCCTTATTTCGTGAATCCCAACAACATGGCAGGAGTTTGGAGCAACGGTAGCCCATATGATTGTCAAGGATTGGCCTAACTAGTATACAATTCCAAGTGCGTGCCTTTTCAAACCAAAACCTACATTAATGACAATTCCGGCCCACTCAGACTAATCAAATTGATTGTACATCTCCACAGCATCATCAATAATTTCAAGTTTTCAAACCTTCTCAATGATAAAAAAAAAAAAAAAAAAAAAAAAAACATAAGTAGAATGTCAAATCTGCCCTCAAACACCTGAACTCTTCGGCAGGATTAGGCTTTGAAAGTTCAGTTAATTTTGGAGTACTACAAATGTAATCAGCATGGGAAGGCATATACATATGCGCATGTATATTATTTAGATTTTCACACAATTTTTTAATTTATACTTCTAAATATTTGCATACTTTTGTGTTACTAAAATATTTTTCCAAATATTTTCACTTATGTGTTAAAAGGAAATAAAATTTTAATCCTAAGTTTATATCTCAACTAATGCAATTTCAAATAGGAGGGCGCTAGCAGATTCAATTGATTACATTCACAGGTTACCCATTAGAAGAAAACAACAAACTTACGTAATATTATCATGTGGCTCAAACACACACAATCTTAAAATTATAACTTGCCTCTTGATTAAACGAAGTAAGGCACCTACAGTCATATCAGACTACAAAAGCATACCTTCCCAGAGACCTCCCTCGTCCGAGTCAACTCAGTAGTGAAGCTCAAAACCACGTAGACGGGGCATGCCACATTCCAAAAGACAATAAAATACCCACAAGACATCAGCTCACAATGGATAAACTTAGAGTTCCTTCCAATGTAAAGGCCTTAAAAATGGAATTTTGCTTTGAAGTTAACGACCCACAGCCCAACCCTCTTCGGTCAATTCAAAATTCTTTCGGATCAACACTTGTATTAAAAAAAATCCAGAGGCTTCAAGATTCTGATTTTTTTGTGCTTTTTTCGAAAGCAACAAAAAACAGAAGCCGAAAGAAACGTGTTTTGGGCTTGGCTCGGCAACCCGACCCACTACCTGCCGCAGTGGTTAGTCGATCAAATTTATACTCTTATATTTTAAATATTTTTTAAACTTTTAAAGATAAAAATATTAAATTAATTAAAATTAAAATTTATCTAAAAAAATCACTTTTTTTCTTTCTCAAACATAAAAATAGCCAACTTATTTTTAGTTAACATGTAAGTAGCTAAAAATAAGTCAGTTACTTTCATTCCGAAACAGAGCCTTAGTGAGACCCCATCGCCACTGTACTAAAAGGTGTTTGATTGATAAAAATTTGACTAAAAAGTATAATAAAAGTATAAAAATTTGATGTAAAAATGGTATGTGGTAAAATTTAATTAAAAAAAAATTTAAAAAATGATACAAATTAGTAAATTTTAGTTGGTTTTAGCCAACCAAATACCCCAAGAAGTTTGGGAAGTTTGAAATATGCAAAGTCAAGCCGACGTGTCAACATGCAATGCATGATACAAATATTCCCAATTCTGTTTGAATTTAATTTAATTTAATTTTTTGTATACTTATTATAAATTTAATCTTGGATCGATAATTTGTTACGAAAAGCCATTTTTGTGGCATTCAAATTTATTCTGTTGTTTGATTTGCAGTGGAAGACTTAAGTCAACTCAACTCAATTTTTTTTTAAGTAAATAGAATTTAAGAAGAATGAAATTAATTTTTTAAAAATTAACTTATTAATAAATAATTTTTATATTTATTTGTATTTTTTAATTAATGCAAACAAAGATTTATGCATTTAAAATTTTATATATCTTATATTCATTCCTTTTTTTTTTTCATTTTTATTTCCTTCGCTAAATCTTTTATATGTTTGTTCTTGAAATTTCTCTATATGCTATTATATATGATAATATATTATTTTTTAAAACCTTTTATATGGTTCGAGATTTCTAAATTATTTAATATTCTCTTATGCCACTAATTTACTTGTCTTCACATGCATACTATTCAATTAAAGAAAATTTATATTAAAATAAACTCTAATTTTTACTTATAAATAAAAATTAAAAAAAAAAACTAAAATTAATGATATGAAAGTGGTAGAGAACTCTCCATTAGATAGAAAGAAAATCTAAGCAATATAGTGCTACATATTAATAGTAAAAGTGTTAAAAAAAGGATTTAATTAATTATTAAAAACAAATCCTGGCCATTTTATATGACACCTCATAGTTTATTTTTTATTGAGTATTATTTTTTGAAAAATTCTGTGTTATTCTTTTTTCTTATTTGCTATGTAATTATTAATGATTATGATATTTTTTTTTACATTAATTGTGCTTGTTTTTATTCACTTAATATTTTTAATGTATATTAATAAATTTTTAAAATAAAAAAATTGAGCAACATATAATTTAAGTTGTTTATCTCTTTTTTTTCATTTATTTATTTTTTTTTTTTACCTTTGTTCACAACATTTTTTTGGTACATGCAATACGTGTGATTACTAATAATTTTTCATGCATAAGGTCACAAAAGTATAACTTGTCGTGCAAACTACTCAAATTTAAATTTATAAAGTAAATCTACATAAAGAAATATAAAAATAACTTATGAAAATAAAAATTAATAACCAAAAGAGACTAAGGTATTCATGCAGTATTTAATAAAGATATAAAATTTTATTATTTATTACAAATATCATAACATTTTTTAAAATATTAATTTGAAAACTTCTATATAAAAAGTATTTAAAAAATATGAAAAAAGTGAGAGAATATATTTTTATATAAAATGACCGAAAAGACAACTAAAGTAGAGAAAAAAGAAAAATAATATTGACTACTAAACAAATCCAACTATTGAAAATATCTCAAATTCAAAATTTTAAATTTCTTTGTTATATAAATGACATAAAGGGTTTGTTTGGAGTAAGAAAAAGTTAGATAAATTGAGAATTCGTAATGCGTGCAGTGAAAGAAAAAAGTTGATGTGATATAAAGTTAACAGAGATTTATAGAGATTTTCAAAGAAAAACTTTATGCCAAACGCAGCCAAAGAGTGTAAAATATTATGTATTTAAAATTTAAGTTTTAAGCACATTTAAATTGAAAATTTAATTTAAATGTTTATTTTTAATAAATTTTAAATAAATTTAAAGATTAAATATATTTTTTTTAAAATAAAAAATTTAGTTAACTTTGTCTAATATGTATCTATACATTATTTAATAAATATGTATAATTTTATTTTTTATTACAAATATTATCACATTTTTAAAATATTAATTTAAAATTTGTAAATATAAAAAGTATTAAAAAAATATATGAAAAGAGTTAGAGATTATGTTTTTGACTAAAAAAAAAAAAAAAACCAAAGGGGAGTGAGAAAAAAATAATCTTGACTATTGAGTGAATCTAACGGCTGGAAATATACATATATCAAATCAATGAGCTATAAAGCTTTAAGCACACTATAATTGAATTTTTGATTTAGATATTTATTTTTTAATAAATTTTTTAAAAAAATTAAAGTTTAAATATAATTTCTTTTAATAAAAAATTTAGTTGACTTTATTTAATAGGTATCTATATATTGTTTAATAAATGTTTATAATTTTATTATTTACAACAAATATTTTTAAATTTTTTAAAATATTAATTTAAAAATTTGTATGTAAAGAAAATATTAAAAAAATATATGAAAAGAGTGAGAGATTATATTTTCATTTTGAAATGATTGAAAAGACAACAAAAGTCAAATGAGAAAGAAATAATTCTGATCATGAATAAATCTAACGATTAAAAATATATAAATGTCAAATCAATGAGTTATATTGTTATATAAATATTACAAATAAAATAAATAATTTTTTTATTAAAAATTTAAAATATGAAATTATTATCTTATTCAATTTTTAAAATCAATTTAAGGAGTTAAAAAGGTAGTACAAAAAACTAAAAAAGTATTATTAAAATTTAAACTTTATTAATTTTTAACTTTGATTAATGCCTCTAGAATTTTCTTATATAATAATATGGATAAGAATAATGTTATGTGAAAATAATTGTAATAATAATAATTAAAAATATTATAATTTATAATAAAATAGAGAGATTGTGAGTCTATTATTTTAAAATATTTAACTTATTGAAATATTGTATAATTATAACATTGTTATGGCCACATTATTCTTGATCAAAATTTTGGTAAAATATATATTTTTTATAAATAAATAAATTTATTTATTCATTTAAAAAAATTATTTTGTGAGGAATCACCGGCATGAGACCCAAGTTTTACCCTTGGGAGGTCTTAACATTTTTTCGACATGCCATGTCACGTTTTTACTTTAAAAAATTTCCAAACCAGTTTAACAAAATTTGGGCCAATTCACCAAAAGGCCCAAGTTGGCCCCAAAACAGTGTTCGACTATTCTCGCAAGCCCATCTTACTATAAGGCAAAGAGGGAGTGGGGGCAATTAGGGTTTCAAAGGAAGTAAAAGAACCAGAGACAGAGGCCGAAACGCGCGCGCAGGGAGAGGGAGAGAGGGAGGGAGATGTCGAAGAAAAACGACTTAGGTCGCAGAAAAAGACAGCACGAATTCGAACTCCGAAGTAAAATAATCCCTCCAAAATTGACTTTTTGATAGATTGCCTATGTGTTTTTTATTGCTATCTGATTCAGTCTGTTCCTATTTTTGTTTGAAAAATCAGGAGAGAAAGAAGAGAAGGAAAAGAAGGAAAAGAAACTGCAGGCTAAGAAGAATAAGATGAAAGTAACTCCCTCCTTCCCTTTGCCTTTATATATATATATTTGTGGTATATATATATTTATTGGGTTACGTATATGCTATATATATGCGGATATACTATAATTTTGTTTGATTTCTTATTTATTTTCAGTGAATTGTCTAGTTTTGCTTTATTTTTTAAAATTATTTTAGTTACTTGGTGAACTTTGAAAGACTTAATTGGAATTCTGTCATGTAGATTACAAACTGAGTAATGATCCATTTGATTCATGTTACTGTTTATGTTACATAATCACAAGAAGAGTGGTTGGTGAATGCATGAATTGGATTGTAGTGGAAAAGTTCAATCTAAGGCTTAGTTTGTAAAGAAAAAAGCAATATTTTTTTTTTTGGTTGGATATTAGAAAGCTGGCTTTGTAGGTCGTTCTTAAGTTCATTTGACATATATGCCCCTCCATAATTTAAAAATAATCTAGAATGTACTAGGGTAATTTTGGTAAATTTAGAAAAAGTCAAAAAGCTGGTTAGCCTAAACCTAAGCAGCCACTCGGATTTGGGAGCGGAGCCTAAGTTTTTTTTTTTATTTTAATTTTAAATTTGAGCTAAAGCTTGGTTAGATTTGGAATTTAAATGAAGAGATTCATGTTTTTGGGGAATTATTTTTTTAGGTGGATGGTAATGACAAGAAGAAGAAGAAGGGTGCAAGTGGATTCCAAGTAGGGAAGAGAAAGGTGAAGACCAAGTTGACAGCATTGGCAAAAGCAAAGGCTGCCCAAGCGATGGAAATTGACAAATGAGGCTCTACTTTGAGCCACTTACGCATATGTTGACAATTTACCAAGTGCACAACATTTGCTGCTGGAATTGGAATCATTCACTTTCTTTAGGATAAGTAACATAGAAGGAAAAGAATTTTATCCTATATCTTTGTACTGACCAACACTTTATTCTCTAATTATTGATTTCTATGAAAATTAATATTCTCCATTATATTTGTTTCTTATGAATTATATCTTTGGTTAGACAGTGTTTATGGTCCCTGACAATGAAATTGAGTATGGAAACTATGAGTGGGAATAAGCCTTAGTTGTCATCTCTGTTGGAGGGAACATATTGTAAAGTGTTGGGGTTTTGTCTCATATCTGGCAGAAAGACAAGGATGATTAGGTAGCAGAATTGTTAGTGGTGTCTACTTTACGGTCCAAATTGCAAGATGATGTGTTTAGGCAAAAACACTTGTTCGACGTAAAGAGAGAAGGGTTGAAGTATGATGAGTGTTTTTCAACAGTTGATGATAAAAGCTGTCTTGCTTTGTGCCAAACGCAGATTAAACAATGACAGTTACAAGTGGGGCAGTTGTGCAGGCAGTGTTTGGCTAACGAGATCTCAACCTTTATTGTTGTCCCATCTCAGAAGGATTCTTTCTGAATTTTTCATTTGTGTGTTTGAAATTGAGAGCAGTACTAAGTGGGTGGCTTTGGTTGGTATTGTCCAACTGAGATTTACTTCTTCAAAGGAACAGATACAACTATTTTGGTGAAACATCTTCAAATTTGGTATTCGGAGTGGTGGAAGTTTAGTTTGGCATGTAAAGCATTTTGGCACCCATAATTTTGATAGTCAAATGTCTTGTGCAACATCGGGATGGTTGCAATTTCAGGCAAGGGCCAATAAATAGTCTTGTAATGGTATTGAAATTAAAATGATGTAGGTGGACATGGTACAAGAAAAAGATGGGTTCAGGTTTGGCCTTTAGTTAGTTTTTTTTTTTTGGTAAGTTGGCCTTTAGTTAGTTAAACCTTCATGCTTCAAAATAAGCAAGAACCTCCCTTGCTAGGTGTCATTTATTAAAGTTGCCGGACAAGGGATGTAGTCAATTAATGTTGAAATAAAAGGGATGTAGTTGTGTAAGATTATACATATACAACCAATTCTATTTAATTTTGAATTATTCGTCACTACATAGCTCGTAAAAAAGTTACTAAATCACAAATTATATTCCAAACCAGTATTGGAATTTAGAACACAAGAAAAAGAAAAGAATAACGGATATACTGTGCAAATTATCTTTATCTGTGAAAAAAACACTCGCAGATTAAATCTATAGCTATTTCTATTTCTATTCTTCCCCTGCTTTTTTAATACTAGAGCCCACAAACCAAGTCAAAACTTATTTTGCAGGCTAAGGCTTATATAACACACACTATTTCTATTTCTATTCTTGTTTGAACTTGATGGTTATCTAGTTAAAAAGGGTTTCTTGATTTGGAGAATCCAAGCAGCATCTGAACTTTTCAGAACCACATAATTGAGATGAAGAAGTTTCTGCTATTACAGTGCCAGTGCAGTTGTCAAAAGGATATTATCCATTACATGCTTGAGCAAAAGTAGAATCCCTATCATCATTTATCACCCTCATGTAGTATTTGACACAATGCCATTTGCACATTCTCAGACATTTTAAGCATACTGTTCCAACCTTCCCAACCAAAAGAGTAGTACAGAAAAATTGTTATTGCTGATGGCTTGCTCCGTTATGTTTAGGGTGTTCAGCCAACAACAATTGGCTGGAGGTTGAAATCTATGGTTTCCATTGTTGCGAGTTGCGGAGGGTAGCCTAGTTATTTTTTAGTTGTCATTCTTGTTCTTCATGTTAATTCCTATGCAGTACATGTCATCTTTTAATGGTCAAAAGGTACATGGGATGGGTGTCCAGAGCTAAAGGAAACTATTTATTATGGGTAATGCTATGTAACCAAAATTATTTTCTATAATTTTGTACTAGATGTGGCGTGATTGTGGACTTGTCATTTTGAAAGAAATAACCCACCACAATATAGAAGCCGTTTGGAGTTATAAAAGTTGAGATAAAATGTGATTTAGGTTATTTTTTGGCGTTTGGAATGTAATTAATAAACAATAAAAGATAGAGATAAACAGTGAAAAACTGTTTGAACGTATTTTGGCAAACACTTTTTGACTTTTTTTGTATCGGAGCTTTTTGAAATTTGTAGAAATTTTATTGAGATATGTAGAAATATAGAGATCTTATTGAGATATGTAGAAATATAGAGATTTATATAGATTTTTAGAGATTACATGAGCTCTAAACGCGCCCATAAGAAAACTTCTCATTTTGAAAGAAACAACTCACCACGATGCATTTTTCTTAATATAATGTCATCGCCCCATCATTCTTTATCATATTTTTGAGGAAAATAGCTTTTCCTATTTATCATTGATTGCAGCTTGTTTTAAGAACAGTTCTAAAAGGACATATCCTTCCTTTGTAAAAACCTTCTTGTTGGGTACCTGTTCTGTTTTATTATTTTAAGTTTTCCTTCCAACTGGATCCTATGCTTCTTTTAAATACTGAATTTGATACTTAGTTCATAAAGCAAAAAGAAGATGTGACAGAGTTTTCCATTAAAAGCAAGTGGATTGCTTTAGTCAAAGCAACACTTATCTGTGCTTTAGAATCTAGTTCTACCCAAAACCTTTGAATAATGCTTCAACTAATACAGGTGGAGGGTTGTTATACCAACAAACATAGTCTTTGATCATTTCCTTTTTTTTATTAGTAATAACCCTCTCTCTTTATGGGAGATGAATGTTGAGGAAAGCAACTTGTCTGTTTCACTAATTAATAATAATTGATTCCAGGTATGACTTCACTGCTTTACCTTGTTCCCCCTGCTGTTCAACCCTGAGTTGATATTGCTTTCTCCATCATGTTATGAGTAGTATTTGAATGTTTCTATTATACTACAACCTATTGTGATGAATAATCAATGTATTAATTAGCATTATAGTACTATTGCATGTGACTAAGGGGCCATTTGGGGCCCCAAAATTTTCCAAAAAACTTCATAAGTTTTCAAATTCTTCTAATCAAATTCTAATTAAATTTCGCCACGTTTCACTTTTACATCACATCAATACTAACTTTTAGTTTTTTTTTTTTTTTTGGGGGCACTCCAAACGCCCCTTAAATCTAGAACCTCCTTCAACCCCCGAAAAAACATAAACAAGAAAATGAAAAGGAGAGTACTATGTAATATATATATATATATATATATCATATAAGGGGAGACGCATTTGATAGTTTAGCATGCTCTAATGTAGTTTTTGGACCTTCTAAATATTATGACAGCATGCATTAACTCCGCCCCCCTCCCTTTTAACTTCTATGAACACGGCCCCCCTATTACTGCATAATTAATGCATATAGCATTGCAAGTTTATGATGAATATTTGTTTACTATATTTGGTTTTTATTAGAGGAGCTTGCACATTCCAAAAAATGTATATATATATATATATATAGTTTAAGTTGATTAATTAGGAAGATTTTTTATTAGATCGGCTTTAATAAGGAATTCCATTTGATTGGTATTACAAGCACCCTCCTCTCAATATGTATGATAGATAGTTGCAGATTTGCATAATAGTGGGGGTTATAATTTACGGAAAAAAAGTTGTTATAATTTGATTAACCAATAAAGTCAATACTATCAATTTTGCCACATTTATTACATCGGGGAGGGGGGTTTGAATTTATAATCTCTAAAAATAAAAATTATAAAAATAAATGTTTCAAAATAACCGAATATTTTGGCTCCTTTATTTTAAAGCCTATTTTTTTAACAATTTTTTATGATTGTGGATAATATATTTAAATGATACTAATGATATTTAGTGTTTGGAGTGAAAAAAAGTAAGAAAAAATAAGATAAAGTGAGAAAAGTTGTGAGTTCGTAATGCGTACAGTGAAAGAAAAAAGTTGATGTGAAAGAAAGTTAATAGAGGTTTATAGAGTTTTTTGTTATTTATTGGAGCTCCAAACAGTGCCTTAATAAACCATGCCTAAGTTGGCCCTAACAAGATTCCAGGATGATGCAGCTAATTTTACATTGTAGAGGTTGTAGTGAAATATTTAAAGGTCAGGATTTAATCAAAAGTTATTGATTTTGTCAAATAATATTTATTACAGTATTTATTAAATCTTTTAATTAAATCGTGACCTTTGGATGTTTTACTGTAGCCCCTACAATGTAAAATCTACTGCAGCATCCTGAAACCCACCTAACATGGGGGTTACCGAGTTAGCCAGCTTAGAAGATGGCATTAGATTGAGGATTATTTTCAAGAATAGTACCGTTGTGGAGAGCACTCCTTTTCATCTGACTTTCAGACACCTTTGTAATGTGTTGTTGTTGATGGCCTATCCACAACTCGCTCTTGACTAACAACTGAATTGTGCTCGAGTGCCTCTCATAGCAATGGAAGAAATTAAGAAAATTGATTGTAATGTTTTATACTATGAGGAAATTTCTGAAATTAGGGGTTTATGTATAAATAAGGGGTGTTTGGTTGGAAAAAAAGTATAATAAAAATATAAAAATTTGATATAGAAGTGATATGTGACGAAAATTGATTGAAGGAAATTGATGAATTTTGATAAGTTTCAGTGAGTTTTAATTTTTTTTTTTTTTATATACCAAACAAAGTCATAGATCAATAAGTGTAGAACATAACATATATAAATAGATAGATAAAATTTATGTGTATAATGTATTAAAAGTAGGCTCTTTACAACATACAATAATATGTAAGAATCTTGTTCACTCATTTTCTTTTATGGTACGAAATTGTAAATGGGTATTCTTTTTATCAAGGGTGGGTTTAGACTACCAAACTTGATCAAAATTTTTTAACTTTCTCTGAAAATTTCTAACTGTTTTCAATTTTTTTCACGCAAAATCTCTATTTTTTTAAACTTTCTTCAACTTTTATTAATTTTTTAATTTTTACCAATTTTCTTCAATTCTTACTAATTTTTATATGTTTTTTGACAACACACCAAATACTCAATAATTTAAAATTTATCTCTGTTTTTTTTCACCCTTACCACTCCAAACATGCACTAATTAGATCGATCTTTAGATGTTTGAACTGTTTCTTCTTGCCACATTGCTTTTGTGTATGTATATGGGTGTATTGGGAGTAAGAAAAAGTGAAATAAATTGAGAGTTCGTAATGCGTGCAGTGAAAGAAAAAAATTGATATGATATAAAGTTAACAAAGCTTTATAGAGATTTTTAGTATTTTTTTGTATGCCAAACGGAACCTATATATGTATATGTTTAAATTGTTAAGATTTTATGTAAAACCAAACAAAAAGCCTCCCGCGAATCCCATTGAAAATTTACCTATAAAAAGTCACCAGCATTTAAAAGTGTAGTTTATTAGTTTTAAGAGAAAACTCTTAAAAAAGTTGAATTTTTTGGGACTAAAATTTTGAAATTTTAAATATATAAAATATAAATTTAAGTAGTTTTTACATAAGTGCAATTGGTGCAATAAAACTTTAATTAATTAGGATTTAAAATTCCTGATTTATCGAAATAAAATTTTTAGTTCGAAAGTTTATTTATTTTTTGAATTTTTTTCTTTTAATTTAATAACAAATCTACTACAGTGAAAATATATGAAAGATTACTTTATTTTAGTAGTATTTCCTTGTAAAAAAAAAAAAATTAGAAAGAGAAACACAAAGAAGAGGAGAACAGCATGGCAGCCAATGATAATAAAGCTTACCGTAATCATGGGAGATGAAAGGGGGAAAATAGAGGAGGGGATGCCTAAGATCGCATTTAGTTTGTATTTTTTTTATTTTTATTTTTTATTTTAAAATTTATATTTTAAGAATACTAAAATCATATTTAATTTAATATTTTTTTATTTTTGGCATTTTGAGATTTTTATTATTTTAAGGTTAAAAAAACCTTAAAACGGTTTCTGATAATTTTGGTTCTGTTTAGAATGACAAAAAAACTCTGAAAATGTTGAAAATATTGAAAAATTCTAAAAGTTATTTACCTTTTATCTCACTGCATGAATTACAAACTTATAATTTATCTTATTTTATCTCATTTTATTTCACTTTTTATCACTCTAAACGCACCTCTATATATGTGTAAACTTATTTTTTTAATTTTTAAAATAAATTTTAAATATACGAGTAATTAAGGCTTCATTTGGAACTCTCAAAAATAAAATAAAATCAAAAATTTCTACAAATACGAATTACGAGATAATAAAATTTAAATTTTTTACTTACTGCACAAATTACGAGATATTTATTTTTATAATTTTTTACTATTTTATACAACTTTAAACACTCCTAAATGTACGTTGAATTATTTTTTTATTATTTAAAACTTAAAATAAAAAAATAGGCCAAAAATAAAGCTAATGAATTGACTCAAGTACTCATGTTGTCCACTGATATCCAATGGGTGGCAATTATTTTATTTATTTATTAATTATCATTGTTGTTGTTTTTTTTTTTTTTTTTTTCCTTCCCGGGTGGGATAATGTGGCCACTTTCCCAGTTGCAGACGTATTTCCTTTTTCTGTGCTTCCAAACAGAGAATCAATTTGAGAGGGGGTGGTAGGCCAGATATTAAAGTCTCGTGGGGAGAGTTGACAAACCCTATCTAGGTGGGGGCCCAACCCCGTTTTATTTCAGTGAAGTCACCTCAGTTGGCCACTTGTCCCGTGATTCTTCCTACTCTACCACGCGATTTTAAGGCGCTTGTGCTTCTAGCCTTAGTTTGGAAAAAAAAACAATTAGTTTTTTTTTTTTATAATTGACAACAAATTATCTACTAAAAAGTTAAGTTTTTGTTTGATGAATAAAAAAATTTATTTTTTAGCATTTAACTTTTTTATCTTTTTGTTAATTTGATACTTTTGCTGTCACAATTTAAAAAAATTAAATATAATAGAATAAATTTAATATTTTAAAAAAAATCAAAAAACTGGGCAAGAGACTTTTCGAGTGAAGCCTGAATATTTTTTTTGCTTCTTTCTTTTTTTTTTTTTTTTTTTTTAGGGCAATTGTATTCAACCATGTAACAAAAAGATGAATTAGAATAATGTTTGGATGATAGTCTTATTATTAAAATATTATTTTATAGATTTAATTTATTTTTAAAGCCATAGACCTCTTAATACTCCGCCATAATTTTAGATTCTTTTTTTAATAAAAATTTTTAAATACATAATACTCTAATTTGTTCAGATTTGTCAATACATCAGCTAACTCGACAATTTTAAGTCATATTCGGGCTAATCAACATATTTAATAAGATAGTGCTAAACACAATTCTATATTAATAGTAATGCAAAATGTTAACCATTTCTTGTCAACATAATTTTAGTTTTATACTTTTAAATTTTAATCAATTTCATAAAATTACGCTCGACAAATGAGTTAAATGGATAGACTTGAGATGAGCTGTATTTTTTAAGATGAGTGTAAAATCTAATTAACATTTATATTTTTATTTATATCCTATTTTGGCTAAAAATGACCTAGGTTGCACAAATTAAACCAACTCCACCTCTTTCTGTCGGGTTGCATTATGCAAAATTGGATCAACTCTAGTAATAATAGCAAATATATGCAGACAAATGAATATATAAAAGTAATTAAACAAGAATGCAAGATTTATATAACTTGATAAATTGCTTACGTCTACAAATACAGCATACTAGGTTTTCACTAGTAAATTTCCTATGATGGAGTAAGAATTACAATAATAAAAGAAAAAACATAGAAAAGATTATCAGAGGAACTCTTCTTACCTTGTTATTTATTTTCCTCTTAACTAAATCTTAAAAAGCCTTAACATGTACTTAAAATATATATATATACACAACACGTTCTTACATATAAAAATAAAATCATTCCTCAAACAAGCTTAGAAATGTCCTAAATAAATTTGAAAACCTATCATTGGGATGAACTTACCATCGAACTTTTTTTGTTGTATTGTGATGTCCCTATAATTTTCAGTGACATCTAGCAACTGTCTTAGTGAACCTTCAGGCTTCTTGTACACTTCTCTATAACTCCCAGCGAATCATCTAATGAACTCCAAATCTGCTTTAATTTATACCACTACAAAGAAATTTTTTTGTGAACTCACTTATATTTTTTGTGCTCCTGTAAACTAATATACGAGTCACCACTGTAATAATTGATTTAATTTTGAATCTAAAAATTATTAACACAATCAAATTAGTTTACCAAATTAATATTTTTTTTTTTACTTGACTCAAAATTGAGTATTATTCATACATGAAACTAAACATAATATTGTAAATAAATAAATAAAACTAAACATAATCAACTCAACCCAATTGATTTTGGGTGATCGATTCATTTTTGTCCATGTGATGGTTTAAAGGTGCATGAATGAATATTTCATGTGTATGTGACGTTGGCGAATCCCTGTTTGGGGTGATGACCAAAATATTATTGAGATTCTATGAAACATTTTTATTTCATATCACTTACGTAAAATAAAATTATGTGTCATATTTGTAAAACTCAATATCTATTTGGCATGATCATATTATTTGAATTGAATTGTACTGGTTTTATGATATTAAATTTCAAGGATTAAAATTTTGTAAGCGATAAAAATATTGATCATGTTGACTTTGGGTTAAAATTTTAAATGTGATGAAGGTAAGTTTTAACCCATATCCCATTGACACTTTTAATATGACCTATTACACAAAATATTTGCGTTAAATATTATTTCCTCCAAAGAAGCGCGAATATGATGGCATTACTTTTTGTCAAATGATAAAATTAAATAATTTAGGTAACTTTTTTTTATTTGTTTAATATTTTTATTAAGACTTTTTTATTATTAGTAGTTTTGGTCATATTATTCACATTTTTTAAATTACAAAAAAAGTTCAAAAATAAGAAAATCACATATTTTTTTATTTGTAAAAAAATGAATATAAAACAAAAAAATAAAGCTAAAAACACCTTTTTTTTTTGGGCCAAGCTAACCCAATCACGTGCGTTTGATAACTTGACTTTTTGTTTATAAAAATTATTTTTTCTGCTAATTTTTTTTTTAATGTTACGTGTGTTATTCGCAATATTTTCAAAATAATTAAAAAAATACCTACCCACTCAGCTGGGCACGTTGTTGGCACTTCAAATCAATGCCATGTCACTTTCCCAAAATTAACTTATGAAGTCGAGTGTAATTAATAAAGGTGGATTGTATTGTCCGGGGAAGACTTATTAGTTTTGCATTGGCCAATAGATTAATTGCATGGCTAGTCAATTTCCTTGACTTTTGTTATCCACTTTTTAGGGAAAAAGTTATTAAAACAACCTTTAAGATTAATAAACATTATTTGTCATGTTTTTTTTACAAATATATATACACACATATATAGTGAGTGTTCGGAGGCATAATTTTTAATAATTTTTGATATCTTTTATCAAAAGTTACTAACTGTAATTTTTAATGTGTTTAGTGAGACAAGTAGTAATTTGTAGTAATTTTGGATATTTGGTTAAATTTTTGATAATTTTTAACAACTTTAGTAATTTTAGATAACTGTTAATAATTTTTGGTAATTTGTAACACTTTTTTGACAACTTTTGTGTGTTTGATTAAAATTTTAGTAACTTTTGAGTAAAAATTACAATAATAGAGTAAAAATTTGACAAAAGTTGGTGTTTTATAAAATACAAACTTTACAATTTTTGATTAATTTTTGTACAAAATTATATAAAGGGGGTCATAGTAACTCAAATCAATAATATTCAACTTGATAAAGGAAAAGTTACAAATCAGGCGGTTTCGAGGAAAAAAAAAAAAATCTTACTAATTACAACAACCCTTCAAATTAATGCCTATTATTCAAAAGGAGAAAAAGAAAAAAAAAAAAGGCCAAATAAATTTCGGGGCTGTTTGAAAAAAAAAAAATTTGCACTAATTTTTGATATGTACCACTTTAGTGGTTAGTTAGATATTTGGTAAAAATTTATAAAAATTGAAGAATGTTGCAGAATCATCAAAAAAATTGATAAAAATTAAAAAAAATTAAAAAAAAATTAGTAAAAATTAAAAAAAATTTGGTAGAAGTTAGAAAAAATTATTAAAATATTTAGTAAGGAAAGTTAAAAAGAAATTAAAAAATTAATAAAAGTTAATTTTTTATTTTTTAATTTTTAATAAACTAAACAGCCTCTACATATAGCAACACTTATAAATTAGGCTGTAAGTGTAAGTGCAGCTGATCGATAATATTTTTCTCATAAAATGAATTTAGGGACAAATTTTTTAAATATATATGATATTAATCATATTATTCAACTACCATCATACATAGGTCCTTCGACACACTGATTTTTTGTAATTTTGCATTAATAAATTTTAATTTTTGTCATTTTAGAATGCACAGTGTTGTTTTGTATTATTAAATTTTAATTTTTGTCATTTTAGTATGTACGGTGACTTTTTATTAATGCAATTAGGAATTAAACTTTTGAAAAAGATTCGCCAAAAGTTCATAATTAAAATTTTTAATATGTTGGATGAAACAATTAATAATTTTTTTACAATTTTTAATAATTTTTAAAAATTTGATAAAATTTTTAATAATTTTCGATAATTTTTAACAATTTTAACGTATTTAATAAAAATTTTAATAATTTTTAAATCAAATAATTTTTTGTTAACATAAAAAAAGATAAAATTTAGTGTTTTGCGAAACAATCAAATCCCAAAACTTTGATAGGTTTCAGCTGAAAATTGCTCTGAAATAGTTGAAATAAAGGACGAGGTTGCGTTACACGCCTCATTGAGTGCGCGTGGGGATCGATTTTCGTTGTATATAAACATAATCGGGTGTTTGGTCGGTGAAAACCATTCAAAATTTATCATTTTTACTAGTTTTTTTATATTTTTATTTAATTAAATTTTATTATATATTATTTTTACATCAAATTTTTATATTTAAACTTACTTTTTAAACAAATTTTTATCGATTAAACACCTAACATACGTATGTGTACGTATATACGGTTAGTCTTATCCACAAACGCTCTTCTTTCTTCGCTCTTGTTTTGTTTGTTTCTCTTTCTCAAACCTCTTTGAATCTGTAGTAAAGCCAACCTATCATCAGTTGTCACACGCACGCACAGTACGCACAGATAAACATAAAGAATATCTTTAGAGAGAGAAGCGTAGATACATATAGAGTGAGAAAGAGAGCGCTCTGCCCCAGAAAAAAGATTGCATTTAGATAAGGACTCGTAATAGTTGTAGTTCACCAATGGCTTCTTCTTCTGTGTACTTCTCTCTAGAGTCATAACTTTCGGCCACCGATCATTCAATTCAAAACCCAAATTCAAATTCCACGGAATTGAATCCAATTTCAATTCCATTTTCTCTCTCTGTCTCTCCGCTCCTGAAGGCTCTCTCTCTACCCGTACGGCAGTTTTGTTCTTTGTCTGCTTCTAAAGTTTAAAAAACCCATTTGTGTTAAGAGCTGTTCGTTGAAAACTAGGGTTGCGTTTTTGTAATGGCATTGTTTTGAGCTCGTTTTGAAGGTTTTGTGTGTTGGGTTAGAAGATGCTTGGTGTTTAAGGTTTGCAAAAACATGGGTTGGTGAGGGTGGACCTCAAAATGAAGCCTTTTCTCTTTCTAGGGTTTGGTAAGCTGTAAATTTTGCTTGAATTTCTTGCTTTTTCTTGAAGTTCTAAGCCTTTGACTTCAGACCCTTTTCCCTTGTTTTGGCTTTTGCTTAGTTTCTGGTTTCTTTTATTTATTTGTTGTGTTTATGTATTAATATATTTATTTGTCTGCACTCTTGATCTCTCTGTATTTTCACGTTTCTCATCAGGTTTTAAATAGGTAGCCATTAATTTTATATTAGATTTGTAGATTTCTTGGAGCCGTATTCTAAGATTGACTCCTTTAAATATTATATTCTATTTTATATTTAACTTTTTTTTTGGTAATTATTTTATATTTAACTTTATTCTCTTTGTAGACTGGATGATGCTTCGCTTTGTCTCTAACTCTAGTGCTGTCTGACTTTTGGCTGTTCCATATTTGTTTTCCATTTGTTCAGTGTAATATTTTTCTTTATTCTTTTTTAAATTCAAGCACTTTGTGAAAACACTCTTTGTTATTGAACAATTGGGTTTTGTCTTGTTTGTTCTAAAGTAGGTTAGGGCAGAGAGGGGACTTGAAATTTTGATGATCCATTGGTGGATTGATTGAAATTGAGACGTGGGTCAAAGTTTTCCAGTTATTTTAAGTAGAAACATTCCAGAGTAAATGTATGGATCGAAGGGAAGCTATGTCACTGTCAGGGTCTACCTATTATATGCAGAGGGGGATGACTGCGTCGGGGTCCGGGGTTCAGGGATCAACAGGCATCCGACCATTGTCTAATCCAAATGTCTCATTCCAATCAAATCTCGGGGACAGTTCAATTGTATCAACGTTACCAATAGAGCTTTCGTCGGCGATATCACCTCATGGAGTTAATGTGGGTGTTCCATCTGCTATGCCACCGGCCGAGACTGCGAGAAGAAAAAGGGGAAGGCCTCGAAAATATGGACCTGATGGAACTGTGTCATTGGGATTGTCTCCCACTTCATCTACTCCTCCAGTGCCGATAAGCCCAACCCAGAAGCGGGGAAGAGGACGGCCACCAGGGACTGGGCGAAAGCAACAATTAGCTTCTCTTGGTAATTATTTCATATTGATCCTATTTTTGTGTGACATTTAGATTAACCATCATGAATGGGTGACTTGCAGATTATTTCAGGTAGTAGTTTCAACAACAGCCTAGTGGAAAGCATTATTATGTAGTGAATTCCTTTGTTTATTCTTGGGAAGTTGTTTCCTCTCTTCTAAGGCTTCCGTCAAATTTGACTTTGTTAATCTTATTGCTACTTGATCCTTGTAATCATGTTTCTAAGTATCAGACTTGAAGGTGTTTGGTATGACTGGGTATTGATGTCTCGATAATACATGTGTTTTGTCATGGAAAAGTTATATATCTGTATTTTAACCACTAGAAAGTTGCATGTAGCGACTAGTTCTCGCTTGGACAACACAATTGGCTAAAACGCAGCACCTGCCAATATTAAATTAGTTTGTGGCAATTTGCATGTGCTGCCACCTTTTATCTTTATGTTTTATATTGAATAATTTTTTTAAGTGTCCACAAATAATGGAGAAGTTAATTATCCTCATTCTGTGCATTAAAAGTTTTGTTTGTCGAAGAGTTAAGATACTTTTATTTATGTTGCAACTTTTAGTTACACCACTACTCAAAGAAGAAATTTTTGGATTATTATTAGAAGGAAAAGTTATTTTGAAAGTGCTGCATTTTTAAAGTTATCCTGTAAGTGCTTCATTTTTTTTTTTTTTTTGGGGGGGGGGTGGGGTGGGGTGGGGTTGATAATTAGGTCTTAGGATGTAGCCCTATATCCATGAACTTCTCAAAAAGATAACTTTTGAATTTTGTGTATCTACTTTCTGATCGTTCTTCTTTATTTATTTTGTGTGTGTGTGTGTGTGTGTGTGTGTGTGTGTGTGTGTGTTTACTTGCATGTATGTATGTGCACGTGTCTAGAATTGTATTGAGAATGCAAAATCAAGTTTACTTTCCCTTTTCGAGCATGCCCCTTAAATTCCATTTTCCAACATGCTCATTTCGTCTATTTTTGCCCCAAAATTTATCTTCTTTTAAATCTTGCAACCAATATTTTCTTTGTAATTACTTATGATGATTTTAAGAAATAAATTCATGTCATATGTTGTTTGAAACTTTCATTCTCAATGACATCCCATCATAGACTGCCTGCTTGTAAATATGCTTGAGTTCTTACACTCCAAACGGTGTAGTTGGTAAGTGCCAATTTGCCACAATATGCAATGAGTTCAAGCATATCATATGTCAAGTTGAACTTCTCTTTTAAAGTTGCTATTGTCTTCTTTCATTTCCAGTTGGTGAATGCAACTGGCTTAGATGCTACATGTTAGAAATTGTGGTGAGCTCTAATACAAATTATTGGAAATATACTCAAAACTCTAATGAGAGTAATGGAGATGTTTACATATAAAATTTTCCTTCTGCCTTCTGCTTCACCACAAAACAACCAAACTACATGAGGTGGATATAGTTTCCTAATAGCATGTAACTACACAACAAACTACATAACATTCATCCCTCTAGACAACCTTTAAATGAACGCATGAATACTTATCTGCATGCATGACTATTCAACGAAATACATGAATTACTTCATACATCAGCTTGTCAGAGGACAAGTCTTCAATTTCATGTATCTACCTACATACATGTATATGTGCATGTTCTTAGAATCATCTAGAGAAAAACTAAGATCACATCTATTTTTCAACATGCTTGGTGTAGTTTCCTTGCAGGCAAGAGATATGTGTAGTTAAATTTGTCATGAGCGGATAGGATCATAGAGGCAGTTATTGACATCTGGGATATTGTAAACATTCATGGCTTACAATTTTAATCTAGTTAAAGAAGACTCATTTTGCAGAAAATCTCCCTGCATGTTTGTTTGTATATGCTCCTGGTGCTTGTACAATCTTCAGCGACCCAGCATTCTTGTCAAGTTCTTGCTTTTGAGTAAGCAACTGTGTCAGTTTTTAGTTGGGTCCTTGCGTGCAGTGTGAATCTTGAAGGGTTATTTGCAGTGTCATATGTGGCCCCAAGTCACATGGTTAGTGAGCTTGGGTCTGCCTAATTTGGTGTGGAGTTTGAGGAAGGAACAAGAGTTACATGAACTAATGATCTTGATTACCACAATGATATGGAACGTTAACAATCTTTATTTATTGGTCATGTATAAGCACTTACTTTTTTCCATTTATCCACTTCTCAATATACGTTAGTTAATTGTTAGGATAATTTTAAAGCCTCATGGGATAACATGGGTTGAGTCTTGTCTTCGTTTAATGCTAGGACAAACCACCTAAAAAAAAAAAAGGATGGTCTTGTTACACCATTTGAATGTTGTTTATATTTTTTATTTGATATCTAAGGGTGTTTATGGTCAGATATTAGACATGTACATTAACTGTACTTAGCATATGGACATTGATATATGAACATATTTTGGTTTGTATATGAAAGATATTTATAAATCTTGATAATAATGGCTTTAATTAATTTATTAAAAATTATTTTGATCACTACAAATTATGCAGTTATGCACTTGTAAACTTTCTTTGCTTATTTTTGTTTTCTAAATATTAATTTCTATTATTAGCACCTATCCAATCCACGATCCACTTTTAGTAGACTTTTATGCATGAGCTAGAAGTTCTTGCATTGACAATTCTATATGATATTTGAAAAGATGAAGTTTTACAAGTGTCACTCAGGTACCATATCTATACTGCTTGGATTCGTCATCTGAATATCTGGGCTACAAATTAGTTGATTATAATAGGAGTAGAAAAGTTGGGCACTTTGGATTGCAATCATCCAATTTCAAATTACGATTGCTGTTGCAGAACTGTCCAACCTTACCCTTGTCTAAAAGTATCAGAGTGCATCATGGACATGGCTGCTTTATTGAAGTTGTGCTTGAAACATTTTGGTATAGGAAACTCTAATTAATTATCCTGTGTTTAGATGCTATCAACTGTTTATTAGAGCTGTGCATATGTAGGTTCAAACACGATGTTGCAGTGCAAAATAATAACTCTCTTGTGCTCTGTTATGCTCGTTTGTTGTTTAAATTTATTTTTGATATATTATTTATGAAATTTCATTCCTAACATATTATTTATCTTGATGATAGGGGTATGAAAGTGGGCCGTAATGAAATTGCATAACTCATATAACATTTTAGTTGATTTCAGTTCAAATTTTAGCAAGACACCTTGTTCTGAAATAATCTGGTTCAAATTTGGCCAACTCTTTAGCAGCATTAATTATAAAAGAAAAAAAAAGGTTTGTTCTACTTCTAAATATGTTATTGTAAATTAATTGCAAGATTCTACTGTGTTCTGTTATTTGGGAATAAGGTTTATTTTTGGCATTGCTGTGCTCAAGCACAAAACTGGGTTTTGAATCGGTCAACCCTTTTATTTTCAAAGTTGGGTAACATATCTTGCCAAACTCATCTCCATTTTGATGTCTTCTTACTTGATAAACTTGTATCATCTACATTTTTGACCGTTTAAAATTCCCTTGACCTTGTTGACAACCGTAAAGAACTGCTTTTGTTGAAGTACGTTGCTATGGCAGCTTATTATTTTCCTTTCTTTCTTTGCAATCCTATATACCTCTCAAAATAGTTTATATATTTTTGTTTCCTTTCTCTGGTAGATCTTTCTGTTTTTTGAATAATGTTCAATATTGTTAATTATTTTGCTAGGTGACTGGTTGTCAGGTTCAGCTGGGATGGGCTTTACTCCACACGTCATCACCATTGCCGTAGGAGAGGTATGTCTTACCCTCCTTGGGCCTATGTTAGACTCTTATTAATTCACAAAGGAGAACCAATGTGCGCACTTTGATGGTGCAATTTATCGGTTAATTTTGTTGACACTAGACGTAATGACTTGGTCGAAAAAGATGAAAGCCAACATTTGATTATTTTTTCTGCACATCTGACTTTTAATTTTTCATGAAATTAATGTCGCATAAATCTGTTTAAACAGGCATTGATGCTTGCATGTAGATTATTTGAGAGAGTTGACTTCATACTCTAAAAGAAAATGAAAATCAGAAAAATTGATGGAAAAGAAATCAAAAAGGAAGAAAAAGGCAGGGACCTCGTCATGGCCTGCTAAGTGTGGGATAGTTTTTGACCTATTTTGTGCTTTTGGTGTTATATGAACCTAAAAGAATTATCCAGCAGGGTAAGTCTGCTTAAGATAACGATAATTGCATTCGATATAGGGAAAGAAAGTAGAGAGAGGGAACTGAAATACAAATGATAATTGCATTTGACGTAGGGAAAAGTGAGGCTGGACCTTACTGATACTATCCTTGTATCTTACAAAACTGGTAGTAGCTTGTTGTATGGTGAATTGCCTCTTGCTTGAAGCATTCACATACTTCCCTAGCCTTGGAATTGTGGAGTATGGCTTAAATCATGGTTGAGTCATTAAATTGTCAGGTATAAGAAGGAGGTCTTGGTGGCTTTTGTTCAAGTCGTATGGTGGTGTATCTTCTTTTTTTTTTTTTCTTTTTTTAAATACATTTCCTGATATTTCATGTGAATATTTTGTTATCCTTGATATTATTCTTCTTTTCTTGCAGGACATCACAACAAAAATAATGTCCTTCTCACAGCAAGGCCCCAGAGCAATATGCATCTTGTCAGCCAATGGTTCTGTTTCCACGGTGACTCTTCGTCAGCCCTCAACTTCTGGTGGAACTGTCACCTATGAGGTTTGAGCACTTAAGATTATTAATTGTTGCTTGAGAACATGTTAATAATTGGGATGTAGGTATCTCAAACATTGCTAAGCTTTAACTAACGCATCTGTCTGCATACACATAAATAAATATGCGTGTAATGGACTATACAACTTAACAACTCTGCTCAACAAAGCTTTAGTTCCCTAAACTAGTTGGGGTCTGCTACATGAATCTTCTTTCTCTATTCATTTCTATCATGGGTTATGTTTTTTGTTTGGATTCATGGTTGGGGGAAGTGACTACGTCTTATGCTGCTGTTGACTTACAACAACCCTCCTCCTTTATCAGGGTTTGGAACTAGTTGTATTAAAATAAACATTTAACATGCACATGCGGAGTTATGTAATGGATAATGAGTATGTAAAATTGTACTCTAAAAAGCAATCCAATCCTAGTAATGGTGCTTTATTTGTCCTTGAAAGCTCTTCAATCAAGCCTGTTTTGAATACTGAATGTCTTGTAAGTGAGGCTTATGCTTATGCATTTGAGAAAAAATAGTTCTCTTTTCTTGTTATATGTAATAAATGATTTGTGTCCACAATGGAAGATAAAAGCTTTGTTTAGTGGGGGCCAAGGTGAATATTTAGATTTTTTTAGGGTTAAATTTTTGAAAATTTAAGGGGGGCAAATACAATATCTTTTGGGTTATACATCCAGATATATTACAGTTTAAATAGGACTTCACAAATTTTGGGTGGGGCGCAAGTCCCCTGCTAGCTGCCTGTGTCTGCCACTGCATGTCCATTGAACTTAGGGAATTGAATGTTTAATACTCATCTACTGACTCGGGAAATTATAATGATAAAATCCTTCCAATCCTTTATTTTTTATTATTTCATATTGTGGATTACTTTTATGCTGGTTTTGGGAATTTTAGTCCAGTGCCCAGCCCCTACACGCATAACTGCAACCACACACATAACCTGCCTTCTGGTTGGTTGATTATGCTTTATGATTTTTTGTGAAAGAACATGATACATTTGGATCCCTAAATTTCTCACCATGCTATTTTGGTTTTTCCCTTATGTGTTTTCAGTGTATCTCAATGTTAAAAGTTTCTGATAGTGTTGGCTGAGATATGGCTAATTAGATTTTATCGATCTCCGTGGTCCATTATGTCCTGTGAAAAGTTGACTTTTGTGGCCCATGTTATTCTGTATAATATGATTTTTCGCATGCCTTCTCTTCATATATTCAATTTCAATTAATTGCTTCTGCTGTTTTCAATCTCCTCTTTCTTGTGTTGTGTGGAATGCTATGTGGTTATGTTAAAAGATAATTCTTGTAATTAACGTAAATTTGATATATCAGCCTCTTGTTCTTATTTGAATTTTTCTTTTCGCATTTTTGTCACACTGAAGCAAATTTATTCTTTGCCGAATTTTTATACTTGTGCAGGGGCGTTTCGAGATATTATGTCTTTCAGGATCTTACTTGGTCACCGACGACAGTGGCCCCCGTGGTCGATCTGGCGGTCTGAGCGTCTCACTTGCTAGTCCTGATGGTCGTGTCATCGGCGGTGGAGTTGGGGGAGTTCTCATTGCAGCCAGCCCCGTTCAGGTAAATTTTGTATGCTTCTCTCTCTCTATAATAACACTTCGTGTACCTTGCTCACAATTCTCCTTTATAAATAATTGTTATTTCACAATCCATAAAGAAGATAATTGTGGATCTTCCACTATGGGCCCGTTTGGTTTGCCATTTTTTGCTGAAAATCTCTAAAAATCTCTATAAATCTCTGTTAACTTTATATCACATCAACTTTTTTCTCTCACTGCACGCATTACGAAATCTCTCCAAACCACAATTTATCTCAATTTATCTCATTTTTTCTTACTCCAAACAAACCCTATTTCTATTTGTGTGCTTGTACCACAGAGTCGGTATTTGGGGCATATACTGTTGTACAAAGTAAATAGAGAAAACTAAACATGATCCTATCATATAAATTTTGGGGGTCTGAACTGGCTGTGATGTATGATTCCAGGTAATAGTGGGAAGCTTTATGTGGGGTAGTAGTTCAAAGACAAAGATCAAGGCTGGGGGAGGCCTGGAAGGTGCTGGAGATTTGGATCGCCAAACAGCTGAAAACCCAGTTGCTCCAGTTAGTTTTCCTTCCGGTCATAATCTCGCTCCGACCTCGTCGGTCGGAGTTTGGCCGGGCTCACGACCAATGGATCTGCACAATGAGCATGTTGACATTGATTTGATGCGCGAGTGACCATTTTTATTAGTTGATAGATGGGCAGTGTATATACTCTGTTTATTAGTAACTTGAGAATCTAATCCCTCAAGTTCCTCAAAACAACTGACAGATTTTGGGCTTTGAGGGGATCTCACTTATTATCCTGTTGTAGGCATTTTGATTGCGTACTGATTGGTGTCTTTTTAGCTTAATGGAAATTTAGTTCGGTGTTTAGTGCTGAGCTTTCTATGAAAATATACATCCTATATATACGTTTGTATGCATGTGATATGGGTGTTCATCAGGCCCCATTGATGGCATTACTTTGTAACTTCATTGATTCTCGGGGTGAGTTGATTCGGAGAACGCAGTTAATTATATGGTTCCAACATATTCCACTAGGACTTAAATAATTATTAGATTAACTCAAAAATATTTCACCCCACAGTTCTAAAATTACTTTGCATAGTATTTGAAAAACATAATTGAGCAACTAAACAGCAATAATTGATGCTGAATGGATACATCTTAAAATGCACCATTCAAATTACAAGTAATTGTTTGTAAATAATTAAGCATCGGGACTATATTGTGGATCGGATATGGATTGGATTTTATAAATCGGACTTGAATTTGATGGATTTAAGTCAAATTAAATTCAAATTCGTCTCATTGATAGGTTTACGTATTATTGTTCCGTATTGTTCCTATTATCTTCGGGAATACCCAGTAAGTCTTAATCTAAGGTCTGATGATTGGTTTAATTAATTTCCCACTTGCAGCAAAAGATTTTAATCAGAATGGTTAAAAAAAAGGCATCACAAGAATCAACATTCCAGGGGGAGATTTGAAGGGTAGTACTAATTGTGGTGCTCCCAGCAGTTGCACCCAGTAGATCATCCATTATTTTTTTCACCACCGTCGTCTTCGTCTTCAACCCCAAGGCTGCTCTCCAATCCACCGTTGTTATTGGGCATTGCTGGCTGCTGAAGAAGAAAATTCTTGCTGTGGAGGAATGCAATATTTCAGTGCTGTTGGGATGATTGATGATGCAGTACATTGAACTAAGCTTTTAACGTTGGTTAAAGCAGTATCGACTTGGACTTATTTTCCATTGCCTGTCAATCTATATCCCATATATGCGCTACTACTATTACAACTTGGATTTTAAAATATAAGGTTTCATTTGTTTTGTTTTTTAATTTTTAATTTTTTGTTTTTATTTTTATTTTTTGTTTTAAACTCATTTTTTATTTTGTATTTTTAAAAATAAAGAAAATAAATCAAAACTCATTTGGTTACTTGTATTTTCGAAATTTGTTTTCGAAAAACAGAAAATGAGTTTACACATGAAATGAAAAATGATAAAAAGTCATTTTGAGAGCTTTTAACAAAAAAATAAGGAAAATCTCAAAATAAGAAAAATAAAATATTTTTTATTTTCTCATCGTTTTGAGATTTTTAACACACAAAATAAAAATAAAAAATAAAAAATAAAAAAATAAACCAAATGCCACCTAAGAGATTTGGGTTTCTTTCACGCTATTTGATTGAATTGTCCTTGTTCCAAGTTTGGGTAACAAACATCAGTTCGGAGGTGGAATGAAGTAGAAGAAGATGAAGAAGACGATTTTTCTCATTTAATTAGAATATTTTTAATCTAACGAAGAAATCATGAAAGCCATCAATTTTAAACGTTAGTTAATTGACCCGTAAAATAAAACTCATCTCAGAAATTCCATATGACGAGATAATAATATTTTTTATTTAAAAAAAAAATAATAATAACAAATTATTAATCTACCAGAATTTTTTCACCTTTTATCAAAATCATTTGGACTACCATTTCGTAATAAAATATTATTTTTGTTGATTTTTGTTAAAATTTTATTTTAAAATGGTTGACTCACAAACGTTATATTATTGTTGCTTTTTTTTTTTCTCTTTCTTCTTTTAACAAAAAAAAAAAAAAAAAAAAACACTATTCTATCATAATTTGACAATGACATTCTTTTAATAAAACATTACTTTAGTTGATTCTTTCTTTCTTTACCCTTTTTCTATTTATTTAGATTTATTGTTGCACATTTCCGAGTATAAAAATTATCATTAATGTTCGTCTGGAAACCCAAGTTTCATCTTTATGCATGCATGCCATAAAAGTACTTAATGCGTTGGGTTCTGTAGTCAATCCAATGAGAGAGTTCTCCAAGGCCAGCGTTCGACTCGTCAAGACACAAATCCGACAGCAAAGGTGTTGATTGGATGACTTATAAAGCTGCTAATAGATTGCTGAAAATTAGTTTTATTTATTGCTATTTTTTAGGTAATAAAGAAGTCAATTAACTGTTAGGATTATGATCATTTATCATGCTATTTTTTAGGACTTAGTTGTTGATGTAGTAGATTTTTCTGTAATTTAGTTTTCATTATGCTGTATAAATAGATGCTTTGTTGAGCCCAAACACAATTTCTAAACACTTATCATTTATCTCTGCACAAACACAAAACCCCATAACCCATTCAGAGTGGATTCAGAAGCTTCATTCTCTGCAATTGCACCTCCAATGTCTGATGGAACAAATTATCAAGTATAGGTTGTTAGAATGGAAGCCTATCTTGATGCTAATGATCTGTGGGAAGCTGTGGAGCAAGTATATGAAGTTCCCCCCTGCCAGCGAATCCAACCCTTGCACAAATGAAAAATCAAAAGGAGACGAAGCAACGAAAATTGACACCAAGAGCAAGCTTGTTTGCAGTTGTCTCATCCACCATTTTTACCAGAATAATGACACGAAAAACAGCCTAGGAAATTTGGGATGTTTTGAAAAGCAAGAATATAAAGGAAATGAAAAGGTCAAAGGGATGCAAGTGCTGAATTTGATCCGAGAATTTTAGATGCAAAAGATGAAAGAATCAGAAATAATCAAAGAACACTTTGACGGACTTCTTGGCATTGTCAACAGAGTAAGACTCCTTGGTACTGATTTTTCTGATTTTAGAATAGTTCACAAGATCCTTGTCACAATTCCTGAAAAGTTTGAGTCTACAATTTCATCTTTGGATAACTCAAAAGATCTGTCAAGCATCACCTTAGCAGAATTGTTGAATGCACTGCAGGCACAAGAGTAAAGGAGGCTTATGAGGCAAGAAGGATTTGTGGAGGGTGCTTTTCTAGCCAAATCACAGAACAACAATGGCAGCAAAAAACAAGAAAAAGAAGCAGAATAACTACAACAAGCCTGGAGGTTCTGGAAACAACAACAAAAACAACAATAACAAAAGTAGCAACATTCAAGTCTTTCCACCTTGTCCCCACTGCAAAAAAACCAACCATCCACAGAAAATGCGTTGGTGGAGGCCAAACGCAAGATGTCACAAGTGTGGTCAGTTAGGGCATATAGAAAGGATATACAAGACTCAACAGCAACAAGGAGAAGCTAAGGCTAATAAGGATCAACTTTAAGAGGAGCAGTTGTTTGTGGTATTATGTTTTGCCACCAATAGCTTCACTGAAAGCTGGCTTATAGATAATGGTTGTACAAACCATATGACTTATGACCGAGAGCTCTTTAGAGAACTTGACAAAACAACTATTTCAAAAGTCAGAATTGGAAATGGAGCATACATTGCAGTAAAAGGCAAAGGAACTGTGGTAATTGAAGGCCACACGGGTTTGAAATTAACTTCTGATGTTTTATATGTTCTTGAAATTAATCAAAACCTTTTGAGTGTTACTCAATTGTTGGAAAAAGGCTATAAGGTGCTATTTGAAGACAAAAATTGCGTGACTAAAGATACGGAAGGCAGAGAGGTGCTCAAAGTTCAAATGAAAGATAAAAATTTTGCCTTGGATTTGAGAAAAGAGGAGCAGGCTATAGTACTCAAAGAAGATAGCAATACAGTGCTTTGGCACAAAAGATTGGGGCATTTCCATCATGTTGCTCTATTTTTCATGAAGAAGAACAATCTGGTGAAAGGCTTGCTTGAATTAGAGGAGGAGCTTCCTACATGTGCTGCTTGTCAGTATGGAAAGATGACAAGGCTTCATTTTCAACAAAATAAGGCTTGGAAGGCTACACATAAGCTGCAATTGATATATAAAGATGTGGGAGGACCTATGAAAACACCATCGTTGAATGGCAATAAGTCTCATATTACTTTCATTGATGATTATATAAGAATGTGTTGGATTTATTTTATGAAGCTTAAATCTGAGGTTACTAAAATCTTCTAGAATTTTAAAGCTTGGGTCAAAACTCAAAGCAGATACAAAATGCAGGTGATCGGGGCTGATAATGGAACTGAATATACCTCTGAAAAATTTAACAAGTTTTGTGAAGATGTATGCATTGAACACCAGTTGACTGTACCTTATACTTCTCAGCAGAATGGTATTGTGGAAAGAAAAAAAAGGACGATTAAGGAAATGACTAGGTGTTTGCTTCATGACAAAGGGCTGCCAAAGAAATTTTGGGCTGAGGCTGTAAGCACAGTAGTTTTTCTGCTAAACAGAGTGCTAATAAACGCTTTATAGAAAAAGACTCCATTTGAAGCATGGTATGGCTACAAACCAAAGTTGATTAATCTAAAGACATTTGATTGCCTGTGTTTCTCTTACATTCCTCAGGTTAAGAGAGACCAACTAGACAAAAAAGCAGAGCCCAAGATTTTTGTAAGTTATAGCTCAGTTTCAAAGGCCTATAGGATCTATTTACCACAAAGTAACAAAGTAATTGTGAACAAGGATGTCAAATTCCTTGAGTTAGACAACTGGAGTTGGAAGAATGACAAGAAACTTGAGTTTTAAGGGGAGAATGATGATGTGGATAAAGAACTTGTTGGAGGAACCAGATCATGCTCTAACATTTATCAGAGATGTAATGTTGCTGTAATGGAGCCTGCAGGATATGAAAAAGCTGCAACTGTTCAGAAATGGAAGGCTACAATAAAGAAGGAGCTCAAGATGATCGAAAAGAACCAGACATGGGAGTTGGTTGACAGACTTATACAAAAGAAAGCTCTAGGAGTCAAGTCGGTTTACAAGACCAAGCTCAATCTTGATGGTTCTGTGAACAAGTATAAGGCAAGGCTCGTTATCAAAGGATATGCCTAGATGTTTGGCGTAGATTTCTCTGAAACTTTTGCCCTAGTTGCCAAGTTGGATACTATAAGGATGTTGCTAGCTCTTGCTAGGGCTGGGTTATACATCAAATAGATGTCAAGTTAGCTTTTTTAAATGGATACTTGGAGGAAGAAATTTTTGCAGAGCAACCTAAAGGATCTACCTTTCAAGGACAAGAGAAGAAGGTATATTGATTGAAAAAGGCCCTGTATGGTTTAAAATAGGCACCAAGGTCCTGGTACAGCAGAATTGATGCACACTTGGTAAACTTAGGCTTTGAAAAAAGTCTTAAGTAAATTTACTTTATATATTAAGAAAGTTGATGAAGAAATACTTGTGGTATCTCTGTACGTTAATGATCTACTTGAAACAGGAAATACTAAAGAGTTGATTGACAAGTTTAAAGAAGAAATGAAATATATCTTTGAAATGATGGACCTTGGAAGGATGACATTTTTTCTTGGTATGTAGGAACAACAAAAGAAAATGACATATTTGTATGCCAGCAAAAATATGCAAAGGAAGTCCTTAAGAAGTTTAATATGAAAGAGTGCAAGCCAATTGCAACTCTAATGAATCAAAAGGACAAGTTTTACAAAGAAGATTGAGCTGAAAAGGTTGATGAAAGGCTGTACAGGAGCCTAATAGGCTACCTAATGTATTTGATTGCAATTAGGCTAGATATCATGCATAAAGTAAGTTTGCTACCAAAGTACATGCACTGTGCTAGTGAAATTCATTTTCAAGCAGCAAAAAGAATTCTTAGATATGTTAAGTGTTGTGTTGATTATGGAATAAAATTCTCTCAAGTTCAAAATTTCAATCTTCATGGTTATTCTGATAGTGATTGGGCCGGATGTGTTGATGATATGAGAAGCACCACAGGTTACTGTTTTGGTCTTGGTTCTGGAGTTTTTTTTTGATGTTCTAAGAAACAGGAAGTTATAACTCAGTCCATAGTAGAAATAGAATATGTAGCTGCTGTTGCTACTATAAATCAAGCCCTTTGCATTAAGAAACTCATGACAGATTTGCATATGGAACAAGAAGAAAGCACACTGATATTTATGGACAACCAAGCTGCAATTTCAATTGCTAATAATCTGGTGTTTCATGGTAAAACAAAGTACTTTAAGGTAAAATTCTATCTTCTAAGAGAAGTACAAAAGGAAAGTGAAGTGCAGCTAATCTACTGCAAAACAAAAAATCAAAGTGCAGACATCCTAACAAAAGCACTTCCTAAAGTGAGATATGAATTCTTGAATCAAAAGCTTGGAGTATGTAGCTCCAGAGTCAGAGAGGAGTGTTGATTGGATGACTTATGAAGTTGGTAATAGATTGCTGAAAATCACTTTTATTTATTGCTATTTTTTAGGCAATAAAGAAGTCAAATGATTGTTAGGATTATGATAATTTATCATGCTATTTTTTAGGACTTAGCTGTTAATGTAGTAGATTTTTTTGTAATTTGGTTTTTATTATGTTGTATAAATAGATGCTTTATTGCTCAATAAAATTAGTCTTCTGTAGCCTCAAAAATATCTTACTCTTGTTATCTTTGTACTTAGGTTTTCTAAATAACCAATAAAAGGTAAATACAACAATCTCATCTTAAAAGGGCTTTTGATCTTCATCTTCGCTATGAATCTCATCATGTGGTTATTTGATCCGATAATTGTACTTGTATAGAATTCGCGAAAGTCGCTTTCTGATCGCAGCATTTGACTCGTCAAGGGGTGCCATAAACCCGATCACAAATGTAAATACAACAATCTTGTCTTGAAAGGGATTTCGATCTTCATCTTCGTTACCAATTCGATATTATTGGTTAGTTTATTGGATTATCTGATTCAATAATCATATTTGTATAAAATTCACGAAGGTTGCATTCCGTACAGCGATCGAATTCGCAGGGTTTTTTGTGAAGCTTATCTTCATCCCTATTAACAACATCATCGGCGGATTTAGTTGAGGTAACGTTACTTCTATTCTAAGTTTCATTCATTTGTTGATTTAGTTTTTACACTAGATTATTCTGCGATATCAGTAATATTCAAGCGATCAATTATATTATTGTTTATGAATATGAACAATTACTATTTTGCTGTGTTTGGGAGTAGGAAATCCATGTTTTTGATTTAGAATTGGAATCCATCTTAGCATATTTTTTAATGACGATGGCTTTAAGAATAATTCCAAAGTGTGGATCTGGAGCTTTCAAACTATATATTACTATGGTTTTATAAACAAGCAATTAATGATGTGCTAACTTCTGTTGTTATCTATCCATAGTCGTAAATAAAAGAAAAGGATGAGGCCGGTTTTTCCTTTTCTTGAAGTAGTGAAATTTTTTTCCTTAAATGTTTATTACTGTCTAATAGATTTTGCTATTTTATAGTTGAAATAGCTCTAGATTTCATTAATTGTAAGGTTATGTTTATAATATTTGTTGATGAGTAGATCAAAACGAAATGTCAATTATGAAGTTTTGACAATGTTATTGTTCAATATTTGAGTTGGCAGTGGCACAAACGACATCTGGAATTTTGTTATCTTTGGTCTCTATACTAGAATCGAATGAATATGTAGAAATTGAATGAGTTGATGTGTTGATAATTTTAAGGATAATGTTTTCAACTTTCTATAAATGTTCACATTGTCAATCAGAGAAAAATATATGATACGCTCTTTAACACGAGATTTTGAGTCTTGCATGTCTACTATTTCACCACCAAGGCACTTTGTAAATGAATTATATTTTATGAATATGATATCTATTTAGTTTGATGCATGGAATATATGATAAAGGTGGGCTATTGGTTGCTATTGATCGGTCATGTCATGAAGGCCCGAGTTGGACATCTAGTTACTTTGATTTGAATTATCCAACGAATGCTTTATATATTAAAAAGTTGGACAATCGAACCTATTTTTCGCTAATGAAAATTTTTTTTTCAACTACTAATTTTTTGTAGCACGAAAGTTTAGACTTGAGATTGGAGTAGTATTTTATAGACTTGAGATTGGAGTAGTATTCTAACTCTTGTCACTTTAGAAGTAGTAGTTGATGATGGGACATAATTTGAACTAGTTAGCATACGGTCTTGCATTGAAACAAGCCCTTTTGTTGCTTCTTCTTTCAATCAATGGCTTTTGGTCCTTGCTTTACTGTCTCAAATGTGAACACATTTTAGTGAATTCCTTTGCAAGTTATCACTCTTTTAGAGTCCTCATTTCTTCTTTTCTCAGTGGAATTTCAATAGGCTAATTAGCTTTATCAATATCAATGCCATCAAGAATCACATTGAGTTTCCAACCTCTTATGCCCATTGCTTAACTACCTTCTCTAGTTATGCCTTATATTTTATTGCTCCAATGCATCCCAACAAGCATCTTTGAAGGTATTAGTCTTGTTTGACTTGAATAGGCATAAACAACGATATCATAACTGTTGTGTATTGACCATTAGTAACCCTTGAAATATTTTCTGGCCATTGTTGAATCTTTGTAGTTTGTAAGAATGAAATTGGAGTACGCCTTTTTTCATACAACCACTTGGATCAAATTTCTATAAAACACCAGCTTAAGTAACTTTTTTTTTTTTTTTTTTTTTTTTTTCCGTTTCATAAACAATCAACTATGTTACCCTTACCCTTACCATTTTCGAATGGACTCAGGTATGTAAACCTTATCATCTTACCCCAACCATCTCCGAATATTGACTTAGGCATGAAGACCTTACCCCATTTCCTTGCACCTTCCATGACCATAGCTCAGGCCTTCTCCTTATTCTTTTTAAAATGGCATTTCATGTTGCTACTAAGAATCTTCTGACACATTTGAACTGATATGCTGCTCTCATTTTTTGAGTAGCCCATAGGATCTTAACCATCGTGCAAATTCAAGCTACTCCATTCACTAGAAATTTTTTAGCACTGTTGGATGATTCATTTGAGTACACCTTCCAACTTCTTTCGTCATAGGTTCGTCTTACTTATGTGTCATGTTAAAATCATGCTCTTTCATTTAGCAAACAAAAAAATAAGTCTATCTTGGTTTTGTAGGTGCTTTAGATGAAAGTTTTTTTTCAATTACTGCTAATTTTTTTTTTTTTTTTTTGCTCTTCTCACATACATTTTTAGTCAACAGAATTGTCTCTTACCAACAAGTTTTATATATTGCTCTTGTTTAAGCTATTTAAGATGGGGTACATCAATTATGTTACACTAATTTTACTCTATTTACTACATTTCCTCTTGCTGATTAGTTTTATAGGGGAAAAAAAGAAAAGGAATAGACTAAGTATGTTTACTGATCTATTTTTTTCCCTTTTCTTTGGTATTGGGGGCCAAAAAGAATAAATTAATTGTTTTGCCACAATTTTGAAAACAAGTCTCTAGGAGTGTACAAAATAACCAATTTTTGAGCTCATTGGTTTTGGTCAATTTTGGGTTCAAAAAATATTAAAATCGAAATTATCAGGTTAGATTTCAATTCCAAATATTTTAGAATTGAAACCAAATCAGACCTAAACCAATTCGGGATCGAACGAATGAACCATTCTCCCCACTTAAAAACCCTAAAATATATTATGATATAGATTTTCCATTAGCCTTAGCGTCTTTGTCTCTCTCTCTTTTTGACGTGGGCATAAGTGTCGCCTATGTCAACAAATGTCACAAACCAAATTAAGAATGAGATTGGCTGTGAACCACAGTTTCTTGACTTATTGCACATGCAAGCCTTCGTAAATCTAAGGTAAACAATTAAATATTTTAATTGAAGGTCATTGACTTGTGATATCACGGTTCTAACCCAATCTAAAATTCTTGACTCTAGTCCTTTCATCTTAACTGAAAAATGTTAAAAATGAGGGATGAGTTAAAAGTCCAACGAACAGATTACCAAACCAAACGTAATAATAGCAATTTAAAAATAATAAATTTTCAATAAACAAGTTAACTAAGAGAAAATTTTAAGTAAATAATGCTCATGTATAACTAATGGTAATTTCAAAACTTGCACGTTAAAGTGTAATAACATCAATAATCAACATTTTAATTACAATAGTAATAATAAACATTAATCTGTGGATTATCAAATGAGAATTAAATATCATATGTGCTAAAATAATTTCTCATGGACAGTGCCATGTTGGATTCAACGTCGTACTTTAGAATCACACAGTCTGCCTCTTGGGTTCTTTCCTAAGTCGATCTAATTAATGTCATCATGGTTTTTATGGGCTTATTTCTACAATAATTGAGAACTAAGGTCACCACAGTTTAAACAGGCATGTTCTCTAGTTGCCAGAGTCACTTCACTTAAGGAGTCTGTTTCCTGAACTTTTATGTCAATATCAATAACTACAAATAAATATTTACTACAACCCCATAAATTCAAAATTGAACATAGGTGTTCAAATATTTTTTCTTATGCTCAATGCATAAGACATAGAATCTCTTATCAAACTAAATAAAATTTTCACAAATACTAGTTCAAAAAATCCTACCTTAAAAACATTTATACATGGAATAGTTTATAAAATTAATACTAGCAAGTCAAACTACTTATCTGAAATCCAAAAATGCAACTATAAAATACATCAGAATAATTTATCACTATCTTGAATACATAAATATAAATAGTTATTATTTTGATATTTATCTTTATTAACTATTAACTTTCTCTCCATCAAAATAATTAATACTTAATAATTTCCTTAAAAAAAAAATTCTAAGTAGCACTCATTAAAGCTATCTGTTAGCAACCTTTTCCTTTTCCTCCATTTTTTTTCCCGAACTTAGTGCCTCATCCCAAATCGTTTGATATATATACGATTAATTTCATAGGCAAGCGCTCCCTTCCAACATCATGTCAATCAATTACTTTTTTTTTTATTCTTGCTAATATATAAATATACATCCTATCAATATATATATGTCGTTACATGAATGAATAAGGTTGAACCCAATCTCCCTTACATACGTACAGTCTTTCTTTCCTCTATCTAAATTGACTGTAAAATATTTAATAGATAAATTAATGGAAATCAACTGGATACGTTGTGTAGAAAGCCTTTTCAATTTCTATTACAGCCAACTTTCTCATTCTCTCTCTCACTATTCTGCTAATACAGAATATTAAAACCCTAATCTAACACAACTCTATTAAAATACAAGTTATTTGCTCTAATGCCATTATGTTTACTTAAATTATGGTGGACCTTCCCCTACACTATTGAATACTTTTGTGCATAATATTAAAAAATATAATATATAACATAATAAATTTTATAAACAATAAAACTTAATAATAATTATATTTTTTTGATAACAAAAGACATCCTAATTAAATCTGAGGTGCCTCTAAAAGGATCAATTAAACCATTATAATATGAAAAGTCTATTCACCGATTTAATATTCATAAATAATTCTAACTGTCCCTAAAAGTAACATTGTTTCTCTTCTACTCTTAATCCTAAGGTTACTCATTATCATTTTCTTAAGTGTCCAGTGCCTCCCTTACCGAAAATCCTAGATCCACCTACTCTTCCAGGAAGGGCTTTTCAATTATTTAGCACAAAGATTTTGGTTGAATTACTACTAAGATTTATGTGGCAAAGTCAACCCATACCTATCAATCTGCCCAATTAAACTCATGATAAATGGGTTTGTATCATGTTATTTTATTAATTAGGTTATTATTAAGTGATTTATAAAATACTCATTTATAAACAGGCACAATTAGGTTGTTCAACGGGATCCGTTAAAACACCCCATTAATAAAGAATTTACTTGAACTCTTCTAGAATGAATCATAATGCACCTAACCAAAGAAATGTGTTTTCTAATTGTTAGATGAAGCTATCTAATTCACTGTGTTTCAATCTTGAATTTCCCTTTCTTTCTCTCTCTCTCTCTCTCTCTTTATATATATATATATATATATATATATTTTGAATTAATTTTTAATAAAACTAAAATATCAAGAGTATCTTGTAATTTTACTTTCAAAATCAAAGGGGATGGAAGTGTCTCAACATGGCTCCGCCTTTGGTTATGGTTACGCAAAATTCCACCACATACAAGCCAAACAATCCCTCCTTCGCAACAGCGCTCTCATGTCTTGAACCCGAAGCATCTAGTTCATACCACTTGTTATATCAAGAATATGCCATCTCTCGCAACATCTTGTTCGTACCACTTGTTATATCAAGAATATGCCCATCTCATTTGAAAAGTAATTAGTGCTCCGTAAGAAAAATATATATATATATATATATATATTTTACGACAATTATAGGTCACCCAACACAAACTTATTTTTAGAGTCGGTCGTGCGAAACGGAGTTGTGTCCACACAGAACCCCAACACATAGACTAATAATACTCAAAACATCTTTTAAAACAAAGTGGGGGTAAATTTAAGGTCCTAGTTTAGTTATCTGGAAATGTTTGATAAAGAATCTTGAATAGAAGAAGTGCGCTCGATTTCTCTGCACCGTAATCAACAGGCATACGAATCCGCGTAATCAAGGATCTGAATCCACTGAGGCATCCAAATCTGTATCCCTATAAGATTGTATTTTTTCCTATTACATTGCGCCTATGTGGTGAGTTTTTGTAGATGTATTTACAGCCGTAAAAAAATAATTTACTTTCACAGTGTGTCAATTAGTTTTCAAATGAGTTGACATATTTCTGATCAAATATTTTGTAGCAATATTAATTAATTATAAATGTAACGATTATCCCAGTTTATCTTAATTTATATTTATTCCCTATACATATCATGTGATTATTTATACGAGCAGGTAATGACAAATAAAGAGCAATATAAACTCTAAATTTTGGGCTTATTTCAATTTGCGTATTGAGTACTCTGTATAAATTAAGTTCACAACTGATCACTGTCTCAGTTTTGTGATCGATTTGCCAGAATTTGATCCATGTATTGATGACGTCCCTATTTGGTTAACTGTAATAGATGTCAACTTCACTTCTCTTTAAATAAGAATATTCACATGCAATATATAATAATATATAAGTAGAATTCATCTTCACCGCAGGGATAGAAGACAAAATAGTAGTCATAAATATTCTATACATTAAACTCCACTTGTAGACTTGTAGACTGGAATTCAGTTAGCTATCCTAATGCATTAGTTAAGTAGTGCTGCGTCCGTAAACTACTCACCACATCTGATTAATGATAAAAAAGGATTAAAGGACAATTTAGACAATTTATGCTAGTACACTGCCACAATGGTAACAAATGAGCTACGATATTGTTTGAAAAATTAGGCACTAAAAATTAAGGGGAGAAATCATTTCTCAATTTTATGTTAATCCCATTACGATTGAAATGATTTCATTAGTTCTTGCCCTCCTTCCGATATATACATACATACATATATATATATATATATATACACATGTTTGTATGTATATGTGAAATGATTTGCTTTTCTAGTCGTACTTACTGCATACATTCGGTATATATGGGTGTTCCTCACAAAGAGGAGTTATCAACTTGTTCATGATTGCTCACCATATATTTGGCATTAATTGTTTTGTGATTTAATAGATTTTTACGAATTCCAGAGATTCCACAAAGGGCTAAAATATTCATTAAATGAACTCATAAATATTTCACCACACTGAGTTAATCCAAAATTACATTCCATAGTACTCGAAAAACATAATTAAGCAACTAAACAACAATTATGGATGCGGAATGGATACATCACATGTACTAATCATATTGCAAGTAATTGTTTATAACTAATTAAGCATCGGACCATGTAATATCCAAATCGCCCCAATCATCCTCAGGAATACCCAATGCTTTCCACACAGCTTTGGAAGCATCAACGATGTTGTTAGCACATGGAGGTTGATAATCATGCTCATCGTCGCATCCCATGGTCGAATCGCACTCGTCCACCACCGTGGCCACCACGCTCCGCCCATTAGCACTAATGGTGATGTTGTGAAAACACCTTGCGCGACCATTGAACCACCCAGTTGACAACGCCACGATAGGACCGTCATCTGAGTGATACTGGTCGTCACATTTGCTTGGGCCGCCACCGTCTCCGCCCTGCTCGAAGCTGTTAAGAGTGAGTTTTGCCTCGGTCTGACCGGAAACTGCTGGTGAACACCTATGTATTGGGTACGATTTGCCTTGGACACAGCATTCCGACTTGTTCTCCTGATTGCATTGGCCAGGAGGCGGTTTCTTTCCCCTTACTTCCCCACTTGGCCCACAGGTCTGTGCTTTAACATCCAAGCAAGCAATAAGAACGAGTAAAAATAGTAAGAGAATGGATGTTTTTAAGCACAAACTCTTCATTTTCTCTCTTGACCTCTTCCTTTCTTTCTTTTGCTTATTTTGAACTTTCAAGGTTGATGCAAATCAGCAGTTTGAATAGGTTTATAAAGCCGTTGTCTTAGGAAATTACCCATATTTTCCTCTAATATTTACAATAAGACCAGCCACCTCTATCTGTAGTTTAATTAGTTGTAGAGTTTCAGGGCATTCCAATTATTCTGGAAAAAAGATCTTGGTTGAATTGCCGCCAAGGTAGTGTTTCCTTTACTTTTCTATTTTTTATTTTTTATTTTTGTTTAATATGTTAAAAATTTTTAAATGAGAAAATAAAAAATACTCTATTTTGTTTATTTTGAAATTTTTTTTATTTTAAGTTAAAAATTTCAAAACGACTTTTTACTATTTTTCATTTTATATGTAAACTCATTTTTATTTTCTAAAATAAAATTTTAAAATACTAATAACTAAATGAGTTTTGAACTGTTTTTCTTATTTTCAAAAGTACAAAATAAAAAATAAGTTCAAACCAAAAAAATAAAAATATAAAATAAAAAATAAAAAAGTAAATTGAATGACGCCTAATATTTTAATTTGCTGGGAAAAAACAAGCCAAAGAATCAAAGTATGAATGGAAGTGATAAACTCCTTGCCTGTGATGATAATGTAGATGATTAGACCATCATTCTTATTTTTTGCCGTGCTCTTTTCGCATTTGACCATATATAATTGACCTTCTTGTATATTATCTTCCCTGGTGATTTAAAATAAGGCATGCACCAACCAAACAAACAATTTCTCTACACCGCACATGAAGACGGGACGCCATACAAGGTTGACAGGGTCTTTGTTGGATTTGGAAAATATATAATATATATATATATATATATTTTACGATATTCAGAGGTCGATTGCACCATGTGATATTATTTTTGGAGGAAACACACGAGGTGGTATTGTGTCTACACACAACTCCACCACATTCTCACAGTTTAAATTCATAATTTCTGATTCTGAAACCACTTATTACATCAGGAATATGCCATACATCTGAAAGCTAATTGGTAGTGAGAGAAGTAATTTTATTTTAATTTTTTTTACAACATTCTGCTATATTATCTTTCTTGTTGATTTAAAATAGTTGGTAATTATTTTTATCACAAATTAATCATATTTTTGTTCATCACTAAAATCGTATTAAAATTAGTGAAAAAAAATTAATGATGATGAAGTATCATTCAACATCAATGGAACAATTATTTAGTGACAAAGTAAGATAATTTTTTATATCACAAATTGTACTCCTGATGTCCCACCTGTTGTGACAACATTACACCACTAAAAATATTTTTGGGTGATAAAATTTTATATTGTAATTATGAAAATCATTATTTCTTGTAGTGTTTTCTTGGAAACATGTATGCTAAATTAATTTAGCCACTTTAATTTCCATAGTTTAACAAAGTTTTTGTGCATTAAACTTCTTAGTAGTGATGTCATATGTGTTGCATGAAGGATGATGTGTTGGTTTTAGCTAACAACAAATTGCGGGAAACATCAACTTTTTAAATGTCCTCATATCGTGTATAATTTCCACGCATAACAAGAGCAAAACTTCCATGAAAAGATGTTTCTTGCAAAATCTTCATTATTCTTGTTTTATTTATGTACTCTCTTTTACAAAAAAAAAAAAAAAATTTAGTAGTTTCAAACTCTCTACCTCTTCAATAGCGAAGTGATTATATACATCTAATATACTCTTTAATGTGTGTGTATATATATATTTTACAAAAAAAAAAAAAAAATTGAAAACTGATAGTTTAGCAAATTAAGAATAACTAGTTTTGTGATCAATTAAAATATAATTTTTTTTTGGTAAGTAGTTAAAATATAATTCAATATTACTATTTCGCGTACAATTTTGTTGACAACAGCTAAATGCAAAATTAATATGATAAAAGTTCGAGTCCCTTAGCTTGCCATATTTGCTATTTATTTGTCGCTCCACTCCATCTCACCATTTTGGTCATTTAAGGAATCGTAAAATAATAATTTTGACATTTTTGTATTGCAATCTATATCAAGTTGATAAGGATTTTTTTGGATTTGAAACATGCCATCTTATTTTAAAATCAATTGATGTCCAATGAGGTAAAAAAAAAATTTTTTTATAATATTCAGAGGTTGCATTTTGTAAAGCTATTTTTCAGAACTATCATAAGAAGTGGCATTGTGTTTACGCACAACACCGCTAAACTTCTGTGACTTAAACATGTGACCTTTTACTCTCATATTACTTGTTAGATCAGGAGTATGTCATTGCATCTGAAAAAAAATATTTAATGGTAAAATTTTACATTGTAATTTATTTTTATCACAAAAATCATTTATTTCTTTGTAGAATCCTCTCTTGAAAAAATTTATTATAAAGTTAATTTAGAAGTCCACTAAACTTAATTAGTCACTTGCCCTAGTTTAATAAGGTTGTTTTTGTAGATTAAACTTCTTTAGTAGTGATGTGATAGAAACTCCTTGAACCATAATGTGGTTTTAGCTTACGAAAAATATGTTGGAAACAAAATTAATATATATATGAACAGAGGAACTATAATAAGAAAAAACAAAGCTTTCTCAAATTCTGCTGGGTCTCGCTTTTTTCAATCTAATTACACCAATATTTATAAGCTGCAAAGGTGAGTTCTAGAATATGCATGTTGAAACTTCCAAACCCACACAATCACACACACAGTGAAAGTAATCACACAAGAGAATAACGAGGAAACCCTATCACAGGGAGAAAAACCTCTATTTACAATCCCATTATCAACGGGTTACAAGACTCTACTCAGACTCTCTACGAATCACTCGCACGAATCCTTTCGTCACTCTTGCTCGAATCACTCGATAAACCCTACAAGCAGGCTTTCTGCCTCACACAGAAAGTGAAAAGAAAATACAAGATGAATTTAGAGAAAGAACATGAAAGCTCTCAATACTCAAAGACTCTTTCTCTAGGTCCCTATAATATGTTCTCCCACCTCTTACAATTACAGAGTTAGTTTCACATATATATAGGATTACAAAGTTGCCCTAGTTTGGCAAAATAGGAAATTGAATCCGAACAAAATATTCATAGCTTGATCCCTCGCGCTCCCATCCTCCAGCCTGCGACCTGCACTGGAATTTTTACGCTTTAGGAAATAACACTGGCGCACCCTCGCGCTCCCATCCTCCAGTCTGCGGACCTCACTGGAATTTCTAAGACACCTTGGCGCACCCGCGCGCTCCCTTCGGGCTACCTGCGTGCTTGGAGCGCACCCGCGAGCTCCCCGCGCCGTGCCCGCGAGGTACACTGGAATTTCATTCACGTTCCAGAAATCTGCGTCCGAATTCCATTAGGTTTTGTAATCCTTCACTCCAATTAGAATTCTTCAAAATCTTGGTCAACTTGATTAACTTTATCTCCTTAATTGTTCAGAATTCTTCAAATTTTCAATTTGCATCACTTTAGGAAACTTTAATAGCATTCCTAATTTAACTAATATTTTGATTGGATTTGCCACAAGACTTTACACATGTGACTCTTCCTTATCTCAAAAAAAATCTTTAGCTTTTTTAAAGACATTACAAAAACTCTTTATCTTTTCAAAACAAAAAACATTACCAAGATTCATACATTAAATAAACTGCTGACCCAAATTCATTCTCCAAACAAGTTTAAATACCAACAAAATAGTGGGAAAGCTTAAAGTTTTAAGATCTCCTGCTACTTGTAAGATGCCACACAAAAACAAAAGAGCAAAACTTGTTTTGTCAAATCTTTCATTATTTTTGTTTTATTTATATATGCACTCTCTTTCACGGAGATCCCTGTCTCTTTTTGATAAGGCTTAAATAACAAAATTGTGGCCCATATAAGGGTGACAAGTCTCCTTAGCCTCGTGGAGAGGTAGTCCAATTATTTTGGTTTAATCTCGGAATGAGAAGATAATAGTCGAAGCAAAAAATGAAAAAATATAAATAAAAAACAAACAATACTTTGTGATCATAAATTTTTCTCAATCACTCTCTTGGGTTGTAATGATCGACCATTATATTCTTGGACCTTATTTTCAATTTAATTCGAATTTGGACCGTAAAATAATCATTTTATCCTTGAACCACTTTTTTTCCCTAAATTTGTATTTTAAACTGTCTAAAAGGGTAAAAGATTCATCGACATATTTTTTAGTAACTAGGCAAATTAAGTTTAGTTCGATTCAAACTCGGGTGATCAAATGGTTATTTTACTTCTAGATCTATTATTTGCCAAAATTTAAACTTTGAGCTTCTTAAGAGATTAGAAAAATATTTACCGACAAAAATTTAAATTTCCTTACTAAATTTCTTTGTGAAAACTTAAATTTCTAGTGGTGATTTGTTTTGTTATTATGAAAATAGTAAAAATACTAATTTTCATATCTTTGTACTGTAATCTATGCGGGATACGTATTTTTGTTGGAGCTGCATATATATATATATATATGCTTCCTCTTGTGTTATCTGAATTGCATTTTGTGTAAATATATATAATGAGATTAATTATTTATATGAGTTAGTTATTTTAAGAATTTAAATAAATAGAAAATTAAACGCATAATGTGAAATAACTATAAGGCCTAATGGTTACTTTCAGCAGGTAATGAGAAATTTTTTATATATAATTGGAACTGACAGCCCCATGAGCAAGATATATATTTCTAATTTTGTGCTTATTTTAATTTGCACATTCAGTCCGTGCGCTCTTCCATTTAAATTAAGGTCACAATGTTAGGATTTTTTGTATTTTGTGCATACATTAATTAATTTTATTTTGTTAAAAAAAAGAGTTAGAATCAAGTTAAAGATAGAAACATACATGTTAAGACTTATTTTAATATGATATATATTATTAGGTTTATGTGCACCTGATAGAGACAATGAGATTAGATGAATAGTCTGAGTTGATTGTTAAACTTACTGTAAGCCTTTTATAAGACAGACTAGTGAGGTTAGAGTTTATACTGCTTATATGGCTGGGTCCACTCTCTTCACATTAAACAGACAGTTCTTCCAATTAATAATGCTCATATTGACTGTGATAGAAAAGAAAATCAAACTCTAATAATTTAGATCTATTTTTCTAGTTTTAGAGATGGCGTAATCACAAAGTAAAATAAGATCATAAAACAAACAAGTAGGAGTTTTTCATATTAATTCATTCTAATATTCCTATATTCACAAAATATTTATTTATTTATTTTTTTGCTTGCGCACAACTCACAATCTCAGTTTTATGATATGATTGATGGAATTTGACCCACATCTTGCTGCTGTCCTATTCGATAAAAAATAAAGTAAAATAAGTTACCATAAAAGCTGTCAACTTCGCTTTCTCTAATTTAAGATGATATATTAGTAGAATTTCTCTCAATGTTGTTTGTCGCATAATTTTTTTTTTCCAAAAATTTATCAACTTTTTAATTTTCTCCCTTTTTTAATTTTTTAAATTTAAAAAAAAAAAACTCTAATTTTTATCAACTTTTTTTTAATTTTGTTTTTCAACTTTCACAAATTTTTAACAAGCATATAACTTTTTCAAAAAATAATACGTAACAGTATTAAGATAAAACCAAACCAAACCAAACCAAATCAAACCAAACTTTTTCCCACTAGGTGGGGTCGGTTATATGGATTTGTCAACGCCAATTATATCTGTTTAGGGGCATGTCCTCCGATAAATCTAGGTAGGTCAGGTCATGTTTAATGGTTTCTTTCCAGTTTCTCTTGGGTCTTCCTCTACCTCTCCTACTCCTGGCAATATCCATACTTTCACACCTTCTAACAGGTGCATCTGCTGGACGCCTTCTAACATGGCCAAACCATCTTAATCAGTTTTCTCTCATTTTATCTTCAATCGGTACTATTTCTACTTTGCCCTTAATCTCCTCGTTCCTAATCCTATCTTTCTTTGTAATCCCGCACATCCACCTTAGCATCCTCATCTCCGCAACTGCCATCTTCTGACCATGATTATGCTTTACTGTCCAACACTCTGATCCATATAGCAGCGCTAGTCTAACCGCTACCTTATAATACTTTCCTTTCACCTTGAGGGAGATTTTTCGGTCGCACAAAACCCCCAAAGCACTACTCCATTTGGTCCACCCAGCTTGAATCCTGTGACTTACATCAGTATCAATCCCTCCATCTTGTTGCACCATAGATCCAAGGTACCTAAATTTATCTTTCTCTACAATCTTTTGTGTGCCTAAACTTACTTCTATACTACTCGTGATCCTACTTTGACTAAACTTACATTTCATATATTCCGTCTTGCATCGGCTTAGCCTAAACCCTTTTGTCTCTAACGTATCCAGCCACAATTCTAGCTTAGCATTCACTCATTCTCTCGTCTCATCTACTAAAACAATATCATCTGCAAATAGCATACACCACGGCACTTCATCCTGAATATGTCTTGTAATCTCATCCATAACTAAAGCAAACAAGTACGGGCTTAACGTTGAGCCTTGATGTAAACCAATCGTGATAGGGAACTCATTAGTCTCTCCACCAGTCGTCCGTATAGATGTCATAACTCTATCATACATGTCCTTTATCGCCTCAATATATGCGACACACGCTCTTTTTTTTTCAATACTCTCCATAAAATCTCCCTAAGAACCCGATCATATGCCTACAGTTACACTAGTTTTTGATACTTTAATATTAAACCATGCATACAGTTACACTAGTTTCCCACGATTCCACAAGGACTACTAAAATATTAATTAACCAACATTTAACATTTCCTTAACACAATTCTAAGATTACACGCATGCACTACTGCGATAATACTTGAAAATCGTAAGCAACTGAAAAGAACAATAGGTGATACAGATAGAATTGATATAGTAAGTAAATGTTTGTAACTAGTAATTAATTAAGCATCGGACCATGTAATATCCAAACCGCCCCAATTATCTTTAGGAATACCCAAGGCTTTCCACACAGCTTTTGAAGCATCAACGATGTTATTAGCACATGGAGGTTGATAATCGTGGTCTTCATCGCACCCCGTGGTTGAATCACACTCATCGACCACCATAGCCACCACGCTCCGCCCATTAGCACTAATGGTGATGTTATCGAAGCACCTTCTGCCGCCATTGTACCACCCAGTTGATAGCGCTACAATAGGATGGTCATCAGAGTGATACTTGCCGTCACATTCACTTGGGCCGCCGCCATCTCCACCATCCTCAAAACTGTTAAGAGTGAGGGTCGCCTCGGTATGACCGGAAACCACCGGGGAGCACTTATATACGGGATAAGGTTAGCCTTGGACACAGCAATGCGAATCATTCTCCCGATTGCATTGGCCAGGAGGTGGTTTCTTTCACCGTACTGCTCCGCCTGGCCTACAATTCTGGCCTTCAACATCCAAACTGTTGAGAAAATAAAAGGTTTTTATTATTAAACTTTATTTGTGGCATTTAGTTTGTAATAATGTGTGGCTTTTGATTTTTGTGTAACCGGTTGTGGTTTAATGTGTATAACCGGTATTGGCTTTTTGAGTTATAGGGAATTATGTGTGAGTTAATTTGGGAGTTTTCTTTGTTTTAAAAGTTATGGGCATTTGGTGACATTTATGGTTTTTAACCATTAGTATTCTATGGTTGTTTTTTGTAAGCCTATATAAAGGCATGCTTAGTTAAATGATAAATATCACTTCCTCCATATTTGTCCTTTACGTTTTTCTAACAAAGTGGTATCAGAGCGTGCAGAAAAAACTGAGAGAAAAATGGCCAACGGTGGAGGAATGGGTCCGCTTCAACTACCGATGCTTACCAAGCTCAACTACGACAATTGGAGCATCAAGATGAAGGCGTTACTAGGAGCACAAGACGTGTGGGAGATCGTGGAGAACGGTTTCCAAGAGGCGGAAGCTGGAGCTGATCAAGCGCAAAGAGACGCGTTAAAAGAGACAAGAAAGACGGACAAGAAGGCCCTCTATATCTTGCACCAATCGGTGGACGAAGACACATTCGAGACAATCGCCAATGCCGAGACGTCAAAGGTGGCGTGGGATAAGCTCCAATCGACTCATAGAGTAGCTGATCGTGTGAAAAAGGTACGGTTGCAAACTTTACGTGGTGAGTTTGAATCATTACAGATGAAGGAGACGGAGGTGATAGCGGAATATCACACAAAAGTAATGACCGTTGTCAACCAATTGAGACGGAACGGTGAAGAAATCGCCGATGTTTGTGTCATGGAGAATGTTCTACGGAGCCTAAACACTAAGTTCGAGATCATCGCCACGACAATCGAGGAGACGAAGGATCTCGAGAACATGACGATTGAACAATTTATAGGCTCGTTGCAAGCCTATGAGGAGAAAAATAAAAGGAAGATGGAGCAAACAGAGACCGTTGAACAACTTCTCCAACTCAAACTCTAGGAGGAGAATGGTCGTGGACGTGGAAAAGGTCGCAGTGGTCGAGGCCATGGTGGAAGAGGTGAAGCCAACACCGACGTTTCTCAAAACTCGTGTGAATCTTCAAGAGGAAGAGGAGGCCGAGGTCGTGGAAGACATGGTGGAAGGTCCGGGAGAGATAAATCTCAGGTAAAATGTTATAATTGTAATAAATATGGACATTATGCGAATGAGTGTTACTCATCCCAAACAGAGCCGATCGACCGGAAGCATCAGAACCGGTCAATCGCTGGCACATCCAACGCCCATCAAGGGCAGTCCAATTATGCGGAGGAGAACGAAACCTTATTCATGGTTTCAAAGGGAAAAGAAGAGAGTCGAGATAGCATGTGGTATCTTGACACCGGAGCCTCGAATCACATGTGTGGGAACCGCGAGATGTTTGCGGAGTTGAACGAGATGGCGAAAGGTAATATTGCCTTTGGAGACAATTCTTTGGCCGCCATCAAAGGAATAGGTAAAATTCTCATTCGGTTAAAAAATGGAGAACATCAGTATATCATAAATGTTTATTACATTCCCAATGTAAAAAACAATATATTGAGTGTAGGACAATTGTTAGAGAAAGGTTTTGAAGTTCAAATGAAAAACAATTGTTTGTATTTGAGAGATAATCATGAGAGACAAATGAAAAATAATTGTTTGTATTTGAGAGATAATCATGAGAGACTTGTTGCTAAAGTCTCCATGACCAAAAATCGAATGTTTCCTTTGAATGTATGTAATGATGTTCCGAAATTCTTGAAGACGTGTTATGAGGATCCCTCTTGGCTATGGCATCTACGGTTCGGGCACCTCAATTTTGGGAGTCTAGAAGACTTGTCGAAGAAGAAGATGGTGCGGGGTTTACCGCACATTCACAAGCCAAACCAAGTGTGTGAAGGGTGCTTACTCGGAAAACATCATCGAAGTAGTTTTCCGAATGAGTCTATGACAAGAGCCAAGAAGCCTCTAGAACTCATCTATGTCGATGTGTGTGGAGTGATCAAACCGGAGTCTCATGGTAAAAGTAAATACTTCATTCTCTTTATTGATGATTTTTCTAGAAAAACATGGGTGTACTTTTTGAAGGAAAAATCGGAAGTATTTGAAATCTTCAAGAGATTTAAGGTGCGTGTGGAGAATGAAAGCAACCTTACGATCAAGGCCATGAGAACCGATTGAGGTGGTGAATTCACATCAAATGAGTTCAAACAGTTTTGTGATGAAAAAGGCATCCGACGTCCGTTAACGGTGCCAAGGACACCGCAACAAAATGGCGTGGCGGAGAGGAAGAATCGGACAATCTTGAACATGGCAAGAAGCATGCTGAAGACGAAGAAGATGCCGAGGGAATTTTGGGCGGAGGCCGTAACTTGTGCGGTCTATTTGATAAACCGAGCACCAACCAAAAGTGTGCTTGACAAGACGCCCCAAGAAGCATGGAACGGAAGAAAGCCCGGAATTGGTCACTTCAAGGTGTTTGGGAGTATTGCATATGCTCATGTGTCGGAGGAAAAAAGGACCAAGCTCGACGATCGAAGCGAGAAACTCATCTTCATCGGCTATGACGCAAGTTCAAAGGGTTATCGCCTCTACAATCCTTTGAATGGGAAGGTAATTATTAGTCGTGATGTTGTTTTTGATGAGGAAGTCTCTTGGGATTGGAATAGGAGGAGGAGTATGATTTCCTTCTATACTTTGAAGAAGACGATGAAAACGAGCCAACCAGGGACGAAATAAGTGAAGTTTTGCCCATTCCAGCGTCACCCCGGTCGACCGATCGGTCGTCATCTGAAGGCTCAACGTCATGCAATGCATCGTCCAGCGGAACGGAGGCATTTTCCAGCGATTCGGAGAACGAAATTGGCCCAAGAGGAACCCGAAGTCTACGGGAACTTAATGAGGTAAATGAAAATCAAAATGACATAATTCTCTATTGTCTTTTTAGTGATTGCGAGCCCATTAGTTTCCAAGAAGCCATTGCAAACAAAAAATGGAAGGATGCAATGGATGAAGAAATTCGAGCGATAGAGAAAAACGACACATGGGAGTTGACCAAGCTTCCAAAAGGGCACAAACCAATCGGAGTAAAGTGGGTATACAAGACAAAGCGAAAGGCCAATGGCGATGTTGAGAGGCACAAGGCGAGACTAGTTGTGAAAGGGTATAGTCAACAACACGGCATCGACTATGATGAGGTATTTGCCCCCGTTGTTCGCCTTGAAACTATTCGTTTGATTATTGCTTTGGCAACCCATAATCATTGGAAGATACATCAAATGGATGTCAAATCGACATTCTTGAATGGAATTCTTGAGGAGGAGGTCTATGTGGAGCAACCGTTGGGTTATGAAGTCAAGGGTAAAGAAGACAAAGTGCTTCGATTGAAGAAGGCTCTTTACGGTTTGAAGCAAGCACCGAGAGCATGGAATTCGAAGATTGACAAGTACTTTCAAGAGAAGAACTATATGAAGTGTCCTTATGAGCATGCCCTCTACATCAAAATGCAAGGTGAAAACATACTAATCATTTGTTTATACGTTGATGATTTAGTATTTACCGGAAACGATCCTAGCATGTTTGATGAGTTCAAAAGGGAGATGGAAAATGAGTTTGAAATGACAGACATTGGTCTCATGAGTTACTATCTTGGGATCGAGGTCAAACAAGGTGAAGATGGGATTTTTATATCCCAAGAGGGCTATGCTAAAGAAGTGCTCAAAAGGTTCAACATGGATGATGCTAATCCGGTTGGAACACCGATGGAATGTGGAGTCAAAATCACCAAGCAAGATGGAGGAGAGAAGGTAGATTCTACACTTTTCAAAAGCTTGGTTGGGAGTTTGAGATACTTGACATGCACAAGACCGGATATTCTTTATTCGGTTGGAATTATTAGTCGATTTATGGAGGAGCCGACAACAACGCATTTCAAAATGGCAAAGAGGATACTTCGCTACATCAAAGGGACGATTGGGTATGGTCTTTCCTATGTTTCTTCTAGCAATTTTGATGTTGTTGGTTATTGTGATAGTGATTGGAGTAGTGACTTGGATGATCGGAAGAGCACTACGGGGTTTGTATTTTTTATTGGTGAAACGGCGTTCACATGGATGTCAAAAAAGTAACCCATAGTCACATTATCAACATGCGAGGCGGAGTACGTCGCAGCAACTTCATGTGTGTGTCATGCAATTTGGCTAAGAAACTTAGTGAAGGAGTTGAAGTTTCAAATGGAAGGTCCAATGGAGATTTTTGTTGATAACAAATTGGCCATTGCCTTAGCCAAAAATTCGGTGTTTCATGGGAGGAGCAAGCACATCGATACCCGATTTCACTACATTCGGGATTGCGTTACGAAGAAAGAAGTGGAACTCAAATATATCAAGTCACAAGACCAAGCGGCGGACATTTTCACGAAACCCCTCAAGTTGGAGACTTTCATCAAAATGAGGAGTTTACTTGGTGTAACAAATCAAGTTTAAGGGGGGGTGTTGAGAAAATAAAAGGTTTTTATTATTAAACTTTATTTGTGGCATTTAGTTTGTAATAATGTGTGGCTTTTGGTTTTTGTGTAACCGGTTGTGGTTTGATGTGTATAACCGGTAGTGGCTTTTTGAGTTATAGGGAATTATGTGTGAGTTAATTTGGGAGTTTTCTTTGTTTTAGAAGTTATGGGCATTTGGTGACATTTATGGTTTTTAACCATTAGTATTCTATGGTTGTTTTTTGTAAGCCTATATAAAGGCATGCTTAGTTAAATGATAAATATCACTTCCTCCATATTTGTCCTTTACGTTTTTCTAACACAAACTTGCAGAAAGAAATAGTAAAACTAACAGGAGAATAGATGTTTTTGAGCACAACATCTTCAGTTTCTTAATGGTCTTTTCCCTCTTTCTCCAACTTCTTTTGAACTTTAAAGGGTTGATGTCAAGCGGACATATATAGCCATTCTCTTAGGAAATTACCGTAATATATTATTGTGGCAGTATTTACAGCAAGACCAGCCACTATATTAATTTTTGTTGCAGTTGTATGGTTCCATGTAGGGTATTCTGATTATCTAGCAAAAGGGTTTTGGTTTGAATTGCTACGGTACGTTATTTTCTAGGAAGTAAACAAGTAAGGAAACAAAGTTTGAATGTGCTCCGTGACTGTTCCAACGAATTTTTATTATTTATTATTATTTTCTTGTGATTTGTTGATTGTACTCCAACTATTAAAAAATAAATTAATTACATCTTATCTCAACTTTTATAATACCAAACAGTCTTAAAATGTATTAAAATCAACTTTTATGTTGTCCCAAGAAAAAAAAGAAAAGAAAAACTCATATAATAATTCATTTTTCAAAATTCAAAATAACATGTATTGTGACTTGCTAAAATCCGTTCGAACGAATCATTTACATCTATTTGAATGGATTTTGAATTTCTTTGATATTTTGGTCTAGTAAAATCTGTTCAAACGAATCATTTATTATCCGTACGAACGAATTTTGAATTTTTTTTTTTTTTTGGTATTGCATGTGGATTGCCAAAAAAAACCAAAAAATTTTAACACTCCAAACATAAAAATAAAAAAAGAGAGAAATGGGAGAAAGAAGAGACTGCCATAATAGTTGCCACCACATACATGGCATCAAATTTTTGGGTTGTTAGATTAAAATTCAATAATTCCGATACATTCGTGAATGTTTCAAGATCATTAAATTTTAATTTAATAGTCTAAAAGTTTAATGTTACAGAGCTGATATTAATCTTATATTAGTCCCTAAATCCAAAACATCAACTTTTTAAATTTTTTACTCTTTTAAAGCTTCAAACTCACCCTTAAAAGGCCTACATCAAAAGTAATGTTAACGGATCAAATTAGATACTTTTTGAATAAATTATCAAAATCATATTAGGTGTCCGAGTCAAGCCAAATCGATTTAAATAGTCCATGACTGTATGATCTACGTCAGGAATTTTACATTGATCAGTAGTGACTGAAGTTTTCAATATTCTCTTCTCATTCCGAATTTGAATCAATTGGACTACCTCTCCACGAGGCTATGTAAACTCCTCATCCTTATATGGACCACAATTTTGTTCTTTAAGCCTTATCAAAGAGACAGAGACTAGGAACTATTCCTGCACTTCTCCGTGGAAGAGATTGCATATATAAATAAAACAAGAATAATGAAGGATTTGACAAAACATCTTTTCATTCAAGTGTTTTGCTCTTCTATTTTTGCGTGGCATCTCAGGGGTATCAGGATATCTTAAAATTTCATGCTTTCCCACTATTTTTCGTAAGCTAAAACCACAATGTGGTTCAAGGAATTTCCATTACATCACTACTGAAGAAGTTTAAAGCACAAAAACAACCTTGTTAAAACTATGGCAAGTGACTAGTTTATTGGCCTCTAAATTAACTTAAAATAAATTTTTCCAAGAGAGGATTCGACAAAGAAATAAATGATTTTTGTGATTAAAAATAAATTACAATGTAAAATTTTACTATAAAATATTTTTTTCAAATGTAATGACACGTTCTTGATCTAACAAATGGTACGAGAGTAGGAGGTCATGAGTTTTAGGTTGCAGGAATACAGCGGGGTTGAGTGTAAACACAATGCTACTACTTGTAACAAGTCTAAAAATTAAAATTTATTTACCTTATTGGTATCAATTAATTTTTAAATAAGATGACATATTTCAGATCCAAAAAAGACCTCATCAACCTTGTATAAATTTCAATACAAAAATATCAATATTAGTATTTTACTAGTTTAGAAATGACCTAAATGGCGAGAAAAATGATAAAAATAGTGAAATGGAGTGAAGCAACAAATAAATAACAAATATAACAAGCTTTGAAACTCGAACTTTTATCATTAATTTTGCATTTAGCTATATATTGGCAAAAAAAATTGTACATGGATTAGTGATATTGAATTATGTTTTAATTCGTCGGTTCTGAAAACTACTTATTCTCTGTTAGACTATCAGTATTTTAATTTTTTCTTAAATTTTTCTTAAATATATATATACACACACATGATCACTTTGTTATTGAGGAGGCAGAGAGGTTGAAACTACTAAACTTTTTCGTGAAATAGTGTATAAATAAAACAAGAATAATGAAGATTTTGCCAAAAACATCTTTTCATGGAAGTTTTGCACTTTTTATGCGACGGAATTCCGCAAGGACATTTTAAAAATTGATGTTAATTCCCTCCTATCTGTTGTTAGCAAGAACCAACAAATCATCCTTCTTGGAACGCATATCACATCACTACTAAGAAGTTTAATGCACAAAAACATTATTAAACTATGAAATTAAAATGACTAAAGTAATTTTTACATACATGTTTCCAAGACAACACTACAAGAAATAATGATTTTCGTAAGGAAAGATTAATTTCAGTATAAAATTTTGTTGCTTAAAATATTTTTAGTGATCTAATATTGTTACAATAGGTGTGACACTAAGACGACTTTGTGATATAAAAAATTATCTTACTTTGTCACTAAACAATTGTTGCAGTGGTGTTGAATGGTACTTCATCGCCATTAATTTTTTTCACTAGTTTTAATATGGTTTTAGTGATGAAAAAAGATATTAATTTGTGATAAGAATAATTATTAATTATTTTACATCAATAAGAAATATGAAATATATCACCCACATTAGAAATTGAGAGTAGGAAGAGAGCACTGCAAAAAAATAAGAATAATGGTCTAATCATCCACATTATCATCATAGGGAATGAGTTTATAACTTCCATTCGTTCTTTGATTCCTAGGCTTGTTTTTTTCCCAGCGATAATCTTAGTTGCAATTCAACTAAGTTCTCTTTCCTAAATAATTGGAATGCCCTTCCTGGAACCCTACAATTAAATAAACACAGGTACAAATATAGGTGGCTGGTCTTATTGTAAATATTGGAAGAATATATGAGTAATTTCCTAAAACAATGGCTATATAAACCCATCTTGAAACTTCTTATTTGCATCAAGCCTTAAAAGTTCAAAATAAGCAAAAGAAAGAAGGAAAAGATCAAGAGAGAAAAAATGAAGAGTTTGTGCTCAAAAACATCCACTCTCTTGCTAGTTTTACTGTTTCTTATTGCCTGCTTGGATGTTGAAGCACAGACTTGTAGGCCAAGTGGGGCAGTAAGGGGAAAGAAACCGCCTCCTGGCCAATGCAATCAGGAGGACGATTCGGATTGCTGTGTCCAAGGCAAATCGTACCCAATATATAGGTGCTCACCAGCAGTTTCCAGTCACACCAAAGCGACCCTCACTCTTAACAGCTTCGAGGATGGCGGAGATGGTGGCGGCCCAAGCGAATGTGACGGCAAATATCATTCTGATGACCATCCTATCGTGGCGTCATCAACCGGATAGTACAACGGCGGCAGAAGGTGCTTCGACAACATCACCATTAGCGCTAATGGGCGGAGCGTGGTGGCCATGGTGGTGGACGAGTGCGACTCGACTATGGGATGCGACGATGAGCATGATTATCAACCTCCATGTGCTAACAACATTGTTGATGCTTCCAAAGCTGTGTGGAAAGCATTGGGTATTCCTGAGGATAATTGGGGCGATTTGGATATCACATGGTCTGATGCTTAATTAGTTATAAACAATTACTTGCAATATGATTAGTATATGTGTGATGTATCCATTCCGCATCAATAATTGTTGTTTTGTTGCTTAATTATGTTTTTCAAGTACCATGGAATGTAATTTTGGAACTGTGTGTGGTGAAATATTTATGAGTTCATTCAATGAATATTTTAGCCCTTTGTGGAATCTCTGGAATTCGTATATTCAATGAAATCACAAAACAATTAATGTCAAATATATATATGGTGAGCAATGAGCATGTTGAAAGCTCCTCTTCGTGAGGAACGGTCCCATATCGAATGTATGCAGTACGTACGATTAGAAAAGCAAATTATTTCATATTTACATACGTACATGTATATATATCTGTAGAGGGCAACAACTATTGAAATCATTTCGATCCTCACGGGATTGGAAAATTGAGAAATGATTTCTCCCCTTAATTTTTAGTTCCTAGCTAATTTTTCAAACTTGTAGCTCATTTGTTACTAGCATATATTGCCTAAATTGTCCTCTAACCTTTTTTTTTTATTTTTAATCAGATGTAAGTAGTGTACAGACATAAACACTACTTAATTAATACATTAGGCACGCGTTGTTTGCCGGACAACGACATGGGATTGAACAATATTCTCCGTGGGTCTTACAAAAGTGGGGTTTGATTTGCAACTTTGCTATGGGACATATTGTCCGCTCCGAATGTATAATCCGGTGAATGGGCGGATTACTAATTCGAGAAGGGTAGTGGTATTATTTATATCTCATTTTCGGATTTGTTTCCACTCAATATCTAAAAATTCAAAATTATTTCTTGTCACTTCTCATATTAAATCACATCTTTTATCCAATTTTATATCTCACCAATCAAATACCAAAAAAATAATCCACATAAAAAATTAATTCTATATTATATCCAATCCCATAGATTATCCTATGGTATTACTTATACCCCATCACCCAATCTCTCAAAACAAACATGGCCTAAGATAGTTAATTCCAGTCTGCAAGCAGAGTTAGACCTGTAGAATTTTTTTTTTTTTTTGATGGGTAGACATGTAGAATATTTATGACTAATATTTCATCTATCCTTGCGGTGAAGATAAATTCTGCTTATATATATATATATATATATATTTATATATTGCATGTGAATCTTTTTTAAAGAAAAGTGAAGTTGACATCTGTTGCGGTAACTTACTTTCTTTAATCAACAAGGGACATCGTCAATATATGGATCAAATTCAGGCATATCACAAAACTAAGAAAGTGAGTTGTGACCTTAATTTATGTAGGGTACTCAATCTGCAAATTATAATAAGTCTAAAATTTGAAGTACTGCTCTTTATTTGTCATTATCTCTGCTCATACAAATAATCACGTGATATATATATATATTGATAAATACGCTGAGATAATCCTTACATTTTTAATTAACACAACTACGAAATGTTTGATTAAGAATATGCCATTTCATTTGAAAACTAATTGATGCACAGTGAAAGTAAATTTTTTTAAGGCATAAAGAGATTTGTTTTTAAAGAAGTCACACAAAACGTTATTAACTATATTCACACAAAAACTCACCACATATATGTAATATAATACGTAAAAATAAAAATTGAGACATTTATAGGCAACTAAATTTTCGACTATAAATTTATGTCACATTGTTTGAAAAGAAATTCTGAAAATTGTTAAGCCAGTCCGTGATTGGATTCTGTATGGATACAATGTCACTTTCTACTAACGATCTGAAAATATGTTCGTATTGCTTGACCTATAAATGTAATAAAAGAAAACTGTTTCTCTTACTTGGCATCAATTATTTTTTAAATGAGATGGCATATTTCAAATCTAACAAGTGGTATATATGAGTCAGATGTCACGGATTCAAGTTATAGGAGCGTCATTGTGAGGTATGGATTGTTAGACTTGTATGCGTGATGAAATTTTGTGTTAATGTAATGCCATTGTCAAGCTTGTACTTGGCAGAGTTTTCTGTAAATAATGTCGCTCCCCTTGGAACAATTAAAAAGAGCACGTATGGGAAGTTAAGGAACTCAAGCTTGTAACGCCGTTTATCATTAATTCAGCATTTGTAGTATTATATATATTTCAATGTACATGTATGGAACACCACCACATGTGATATTAATCTTATATTACATTTCTATTTATATATATATATATATAACAATAAAATTCTTGAAACTATGCATCACTCCATGTTATTTTCAAGCCACCCCAATTGTCACTAGGGATACCTAGTGCTTTCCACACGGCTTTTGAGGCATCAACCACGTTATTTTTGCATGGAGGCTGATAATCATGGTCCGAGTCGCATCCCATAGTTGAATCGCACTCGTCCACCACCATCGCCACCACGCTCCGCCCATTAGCACTGATAGTGATGTTTTCGAAGCACCGGCTGCCGCCCTTGTACCAACCGGTGGACAGCGCCACGACAGGATCGTTATCGTTGTGATACTTTCCGTCGCATTCACTTGGACCACCACCATCCCCACCATCCTCAAAACTGTTAAGAGTAAGCGTGGCCTTTGTGTGACCAGAAACAGATGGAGAACATCTGTACACGGGGTACATTTTGCCTTGAACACAGCAATCCGAGTGATTCTCCTGATTGCATTGGCCGGGAGGTGGTTTCTTTCCTCTTACTGCGCCACTCGGTCTACAAGTCTGATCACCTTCGACATCCGTGCATATTGCAGTAAGAAAGAGAAAAACTAGTAGGACAGAAGATGTTTTTGAGCACAAACTCTTCATTTCCTCTACTCTCTCTCTCTCTCTCTCTCTCTCTCTCTCTCTTTTCTTTTTTTTCGAAAGTTGATGGTTGGATGAAAAGCAAGAGTTTCATGGGGTGGTATATATAACGATTGCATTAGGAAATCACCCCTATTATGTTTCTATATTTACTATAATGGTATCCATCCCTCTGTAGTTCATCTGTGTTGTAGTTGGTATGCATGGCTCCAAATTAAAGGGCTTTCCGATCATTTGCTAAGAAAGAAACAAAGCGAGGATCAAAGTTAGAAAATGCCTCCGGCGATTTCGTAGGGCAGTGGTCAACAGCATCTATCAACATAATTGACACGGCACAATGGGGAAAAAAAATTTGTTAAGCACATGCATGCAAGTTTATCAATTGTAAGAAGATAATTGGCTAAATAGTTCTTTTATTATATAAATATTGTTATCAAATTATTCTGATCTTATTCTTTGATAAAAAATTTTATTTTTCACATGCTTTAAGGTAAATGAATGAACCATTAATCTCAGACTCGAGAGTCAGCAATCTTATATATACACCAACCAAAGTACTAAGGGGAAAAAAAAAAAAAAAAAGTCAATTTTCGTAGTGTCTAATATTCAAATATATGTTTGGTCTTTGCTACCTTCGTTTATTTAAAATAAGCTACTAGTCTACAAATATATATACATATGTATACATATATAAGTTTCAGATGAAGACTTCATCTCTACACTGCGATTAGCTTAACCTATCCTTAATCCAAATCAAATTTACAGCCCATGAATAATAAAAAAATGAAAAAAAAATATTGGGTAGTGCAGCCCTACAAACCAAAACATATATATATATATATATATAAAACAATATATTAAAACATGCAGTAGTTTTGTATATAGTGTTAGAATAAAGCCTCTATTTTTTTTATTATTATTTTTTTTAATCTGTGATGACCTTCTGTCGATATCAGCACAACTGATACGTACCGATGGCATGAAAAAGAGTCCATTAGAGGGACCATATTCTTATCTACCACATAATTTAAATTTTGCCTTTGTTACCTTAGTTTATTTTAGATAAGGCACTCCCTTTCAAATTTCTCTTGATGTGGGAAGTATAAATACAAATTTCTCTTGATTTGGGAAAAGTATAAGTTATCTTAGATGAAAACTTGTTCGGTTCATACGCTATATAGCTCAATATGTCCTCCTTGATCCTTTTAGCTTGGGCTGAGACAATTATTTTGGGATTTAAAGTGAAACTTTAACGAGGCATTTTATAGTTTTAATCTTATTAAATTATTATTAACAATCTCTCGTAGTTAAAAAAGAAAAAACAAAAAATCAAAAGTATGAAGCAGCCAGCACTTCTTGACATATATAACATGAATTTTGTAAAAATAAATATAAATTTACATAAATTAGAAATAGAACGAAAGTTACCTTAATTAATAAACCATTTGATGATAATCTTGATCAATTTTAAATTTTTAATATCTAATTTGAGATTTTTTTTTATTAACAAAGAAAATATAAAAAATAAAACCAGAATGCAAAACTTTAGAGAGAAATAATAGAATGAGCATTTCTTTTTTTTTTCAATTAGAATTGTGTATGGTTCAAATTGGTGATTTTTAAGCTGGCCAATAAAATATATTTACCATAACTTTTACCTAAAGTATTTTTGTAAAATAGAATTGTGGCCTCTTTTAGGCTTGAATTAGGCAAAAATTTTGGCAAATAAACAAAAGGTAGTAAATTTTGGATTGTCAGCGTTTGATGTGTTTTTTGAAGTGTAAAAAAATTAGAATAAAATTGGACAAAGTTGATAAAAATTAAAAAGAATTGAAGAAAATTAAAAAAAATGAATATTTTTAATGTGGACAAAATTGATAAAATTAAAGAAAATTAAAATTTTGGATCAAATTAATTTAATACTCCAAACAAACACTTGAAGAAAGTATTTGGTCATCGGCAATTCACAACATTAGTTCTTAGTTACCGGTTTATGCCTTCAAATGATGAGGGAATATAATATATTTTACCAAATTCACAATAAAATATGTGATTTGGAAATCAAGATCGCAAACACCTTGTTTAAGTTTGTTACCATGCTCAGACGGGGTCCACATTTTAAAAACGGACGCAAACTTTATAAATCCATCAGGAGCATATATAGATCTTTATATATATATATATATATATACTTAACATATTATAATAAATTGTGAATTCGTTCAATAAAATAAAAAATAAATAATTTTTAATATTTTTATTATTTTTTAAAATTTTTTATTACTCTACACGGAGCCTTGCGGTCGAGAGAAACCCCCACCGTACCGTTTCAAGCCAAATCACTGTCAACATCCTCCAGCAAAACCGTAATTGTCGTGAATGTTGTGCTTAAATATATACCAAATGGATTAAAATACAATAGTTTCAAAATGGATTAAAAGACAACAAATCAAAAATATCATCGACACAATCAGTCTTCTAATTTGGTAATTGTCTAATTCCAAATTTAAATTCATGTGATTGCCAAAATTAGTGCATCACTCCTTAACAAACATAATAGGTTCATATGATCAGAAAACTTGATAGAAACTAATCTAGGCACATTGAGGAGTAATAGGGGATACTGATATTTAAAAAAATATATATTTAACTTTTTTTTTCTTTTTTTTTTTAATGAATGGATTAAATTATTACTAATATTTCAAGATAAGGAAAAATGGGTGTAAATAATTAATAAGTATGATAGTCATAGATAGTTGACTTGACCAACTTCAAGTAAACTTTGACCAGTCTATGTGTAAATTTCTATTTTGTGCTTGTTAAATATTTTATTATAATTCTAACTTTCTAATCCCTAACTTTCGTCCAAATTTGCATTGTTTCTTACACGTTAATTATTTATTAATTTTTCTTTTTGTTAATTCATGTCTAATATATATTTTTTATCATATTTGTTATATATATTTTCTAACTAAATAACATATAATTATATCATTTTCTACTCAAAAAATATAAATAACTTTGAAATGATGATCTATCATATCAAATATGTTTTTTAACTTTTTTTTATGTGAAAAAATTAAAATAAATAAAATAACAAAATAAATATAGTAAAATAATATTTGATAAAATTATCCATATACCAATGTTTTCATACCCATTAAATTCTCTCCAATATCTCAAATTTGAAAAAAAATATATATATATATTAATTAGATGATAAAACCAGAGGAATATAAAACTAATATGACCAACTGATTTTTGAATTTAATTTATTGGGGAACAAAGTAAGTACTTATCAACGGAAATCATCCAAATACTATTTCCAAACCCATCATGCAAACCATTCTCTCACAACAAAAGCATTGCCTTCCAGAGAGAGAACGAACTTTCAATAAACTTTCTATTCCAACAATACGAAATACTTGCACTAGTTCAAGAATTTAAATAAACTACTTAAAAACAATATGACCCACAAGAATTTATATTTCGGATGCACAAATTAGTCCAATTTTCTTTCATTTTCTCACTCGCAAACCAATCACCAAGACACAACATTTTCCTTGAGCGAACGCTTATGTCCAGGAAGTGGTAAATACGGAGTATAAAATAATATCATAGTACAGAGTATTATGCACTAAGAAAAATACACAAAGTAATGCGAGGAAAAAACCAAATTTTGATGAATTAGAACACCCTTGTAACTAATTCACAACATGCTATCGGTTCTGGCTGGCAATCTCCGGAAGAAATTGAGTGGCGCCGCCGGCAACTTATGTCGAAACCTGGGATGCCTCATCGCATAAAGCACAGCAATAACAGCTAGTACCTGGAAAGGAGTCACGTACAACACAATGGCAGCCATAAGACAGAACGTCACGAAAATAGCCGTAGCTCGCGGATCTCTCCAGCTCAGCAGCGCCTGAATCCGCTCGCCTTGGCTGGCCAAATCCCCCACCACCGACTGAATCCTACCCGCTATGCTTCTCAACCTGTCATACCTCAATCGGACCAAATCCGAGCTTCGTGTGGTAGGAAACGTGTCAAATTCCTCGTCGAGCTCGTCAGGGTGCACAGCATCAGCATAGGAAATTCTTGTGTTCATGTGAGGAGGGTATTTCGGCCGGAACCGATAATTCCAGAGTCCGATCAAGAACATGTACAGAAACGCCGTCGGCAGAATCAGCTCCGGAAAACAGATTAGCATCACGAACAGAATTTGCACGAGCACCGTTGTGATGGGGTTCTTCCAGGCGCAAACGTCTCCAAACCATTTGGCTGCTGAAAATAATCCGCCGAAAACGGTCATTAGCCTGAAAAAATTAGCCTTGCTGCGCCTCATGCTCCAGAGATGCGAGTGCGCATCGGTCATGTATTCGACCACTTCCTTCCTGAGAGGTGGTTCGGCCCTGCCAAGACGAGCTGCCACTATGTTGACGGCTTGGTGGCGTAGCATATCAAGCTGCATTACAGTCAATGGCCTCACGTAGTGCATTTTTGGCAACAATGGCCGCGAGTATATATGCATCATGTTCACAATCGATGTGCACGAAAACCGAATCGCCATATGTAATTCCCCCATCTTCTTTACACCGGAAGGGTGAAGGACGAGCAACGGGTAAGAGTGAGTATATACGCGGCCAGTTTCAAGAGTAGAGATTCTTATACGAACCTTCCCAATTTTCGTGTCCTTGTTACCACTACTGGGACCTTTTTCACCAAACTGGCTGCTGTCAAAAACACCTACTGTGAGAACTGTGGCTGGATCAAAAACCTCCCAAGTGTATTGCTCATTATATTTCGGGCTTAAGCTGTCAATGATCGTTCGGGTTCGAATCCACTTGCCACCATACTTTGCCACGCAATACGTGTCTGATGTACCCCTTCCATCTCTCGTTTTCATAGGGTGGAGGCCGTCAGCATTTAAAATTCCGAGCTCCAGCACACCGATTGATGGCTTCCAGAGCTGCCTTGCAGTGGGGCGGAGATCACTGCTGTACTGAGTTGATTCATCGAGCACGTGGTAGCCCCCATCGAGGCAGACACGGAGATGAAGCCGACTAGCAAATTTACCTTTATCCTTTTTCGGTTGTTCCTCATCGTCCGCGCTTGGTTTCTGAAGGTTGTACCATCGGGTGGGGATGACCTTATCATCAGCTCGCCTCTCAACAGAGTTCAATGGTATAATGGCCTTCCCAAGGATCTCATCCTTATTGGGTCCAACACGGTCTTCAACTGTAAGAACTAAATGATCTTCAAAAGGTTCAGCAGCAACAAACATGAGATCCTCATTCCAGAATGCATTCATTGTCCGAGCTTGAACCGGTTTAGTCTTTTGAACCTGGTGACCAATATGTGCCTTAACATATACATCCGGGAATCGAGTCCTATCTGCCACAACTAAGTCTTGTACCTCGATCACGTTGACACGAACGTACCATAATCTTGGGGAATGGTAGACTTTGGAACGGATGTGAGTGGAAGAGAAAGCGCTATCAACGGGAGAAAGCGCATCAGAATGCCAAGCATCGGGAAAAGCCTCATCAGCCTGCGTGCCAATCCAGACAGCGAGCATAAGTTCCCCTTTCCTCGTTTTATCCCCTTTCTTGTCCTCGAGCCTGTACCATTCCGGAGCTAATGGACTGTCGGGAGGGACTCTCGTTGGGACCTCGTTGAGATCAAAACGAACAATCCCAACAAAGTCGTCCATCACCAAGTCCTTATCCTTAACCCTAACTTCCAGCACCGAGGATTGCAGTCTCTCTTTTGAGAAGGCAAACACTGCATTCCACTCTGGGTTCTTGTTCTTCTCGAAGTGTTTTGTGATTCCTTTATAGTTCCCAACTTTGACTTCCACATAGGGATCGAGGCTCCCACTAATATCCATGGTAGGGAGGTCACGGGCTTTGACAACTCGCACAAAAAGGAACTGCATTGGCTCAACAAGATCATAGGTGCTGGCAGGCTTGTCTGCGGGTATAACTCGACCCCCAACAACTCGTCCCCCTCCAAGGACAGGGCTCGTCTCTTTAAGTGCATAATCGACCGGTTGTGATGGACCCGAGTACATCTGCATAGGCCTAGGAGCCAGTGGTTCAGATCTCATTTCCTGAGCTCTATATTTCACGGCTTGCTGGGCTGTCACTGCTGGGACAGGGAACTGATGCTGTTGTTGTGGGGGGTTCGTGTCTGGCAGATGCTGAAATGTGTGCCTTCTTGTCTCAGTTTTGTTCTTTGGAAATGGATTTGGGACAAAGTTTGGAACTTCTTCAACAGTTGTTTGATGTTGGGCTGAGAATAAATTCGAAGGCGCAGAATAAGATTCCATTGCAGGAAGTGGATTGGAGGATCTAATGGAAGGATCATCGGTGATGAAAACTTTCAAGCCAAGCTCCCCTTTTACCCGTGAGAAAATGCCTCGTTTCTCTAGAGGGTAATGCAAAATGGTAGCATCAGAGTATGGGACAAATGATGTCCCGGTAATCTGAACCTTGCCGAGAAAGGATTTGGAATGAGTTTCTTTGACATTGTTGTAGACGTAGGCTTCCAGAGTGAGGTTAGATAAGTTGTTTGGATCGGAGATATTGAAATAGAAAGTTTCATTCCAAACAGGGTCGAGATCCTTTTCTTTAATGGTGGTGCGGAATCTTTGATGATCAAAGTGAAGCTCCACAAAGGCACTGGATGAGCCCTGCCCATCTTTTGGCATAAGGTTGTGGGCACTCACAACCTCCACTCCTAACTTCAGATTGCTCATGTCGATTTAAAAGCAATTTTTTGACAATCTGGTATAGATTTATGAAGGGAAATTAAGTTGTCGGCTTCCAAGATGTACTCAGAAAGGAGTTCAACCTGAAAAGGAGGGAATGAATGGATCAGTAATGGTAACTATAGAAATAAATCAATTACCAAAATAAGAAAAAACTATAGAAATAAATCCCCAGAAAATGAATGATAGAAAAATCAAAACTACCCCCGGATCAATGATTCAATATAACAACAATGAAAGATAAAATACTTCATCCAAAATGACTAGTGAGTAGTCAAAATATACAAAGCACAATTGACTAATGCAGGGAGAAACTACGAGTGAACATATGAATACAGAGTTGACACACAAGAAACAGAGCATTTCGATCTGCAGAACTGGTCTAACAATCAGTGGGATTTAACAAGATAAACAGACGTTATCAAATATGCCTTTCAAAGCAAGTTAATCTAAAACTAGAGTATTTTGAAAGTTGAAATCTTAAGCCATAAATCTGAGCCCAATTATATTTAAGGCAATAATACCAAGCGTTAGAACTTAAAACACAAAATTCCTGTTTTACCATCACGAGTCAAGAGCCAAATTTCATTTAGTCGTCAGAAGATAGGTTTTACAAAGTACGATTAAGACAGGAAAAAAGAAGAGACTAGGAATAGTAACCAAGCATGTACCAGAGAATTTAATAGTTTGCAAGATATATGATTATTAAGTCAAGTTGTCAACGGCACAAAGATCTTACAAACAAAGAGAATTTAACTAAGAAATATATACTTTGGAACAAGGAACATTCCATTCACCAATCTATATGTATATATACATATACATATATATGTGTGTGCATAAACTTTCATAAGAATCTAAAAAAGATCTTAGTAAAAGGCTGAAATCTAGAATATCAACATAAAAAAAAAAAAAAAAAAAAAATCTATTTCAGATGGAAAAGTCTCAAAAACAGAGAGAAAGAAAAGAGTAAAAAGGATCAAATAAAGCCTAACGATAATCTCAAAATTTTCTCCTTTTTCAGGAGATCCACTTAAGAGAACTATAAACACAAACCTGCGAAATCTATTCACAGCAAAGAGTATATCTTAAGCGATAATCAATTTAAGAGAGACAAAACTTTTTTAGCTGATTCACAAACAACAATCAGCAGATGCTCCATCTTTGAGCACTAGCCAAAGGGAATTCCAAAGAGAGGGTGATGCAGGGCAAAAGCTGATGAATCAAAACATTGAGCAGATGAATTGTGAGTTTCTGTTTAACTTAAGAATACCCAAAAATAATACAAATTTCTTGTAAATAATAATTCTCTAATAATAATTTTATTAATAAAAAATTATCTAACAACCTTACACAGTTACAAAGTTTAAATAAACTTACCAAAAAAAAAAAGTAAATAAAGAGAAATCCTAATAAAACATAACCAAAATCAGAGAAAAAATAATGTAATACAAGGAAACAAAATAACTATTAACTTCAAAAAATTTCTAACTTTTAGCACTATTAAAATAATATACTCTAAGAAAATATTTAGAAATATAAGTAAAAATTTAGAAAATATAAGGGTCCAAGCCTTCTCCGGACCTACTTCACGTAAGGCAGGAGTTTCGTACACCGGTTGCTCTTTTATAAGTAAAAATTTTAAAACTAATTCTAAATAAAATAAAACTGATATCCAAATATAATTTTTTTTAACGAATAAGTAAACTCAAAAGAAAACTTCCTGAATACAATATTATTGTAATTTTTAGCCTGCATCAGAATCCACACGCCATTAATAAGCACAAATCAAAAGTAAAAACAGAATATCCGATAAAATCCTACAGAACCCAGAACAAATTGCAAAGACAGAGAATCAACAAAAAGACTTTAACTTGTCATTCATAATTGAAGTTCCCAAAAAGGAAGACAAGAGAATTTTCTAAATTTGTTTAATCCCGAGTTCTCCCTGCAGACAAACAGAGCAAGAAAAAATAAATAAATAAATAAAAATAAACAGGAAGCGTGGACAGGGGTCCAATGCTCTGTTTATTTCCCAGGAAAAATATTTCCAAGCAAAAATTTACAGGGTTCTTTTCTCCAACCAACAAAAAGCAATAAATAAATAAATAATCTTTTCAAATCCCCCTCCCCATTAAAATAAAATAAAATAAAGTTTTAGCATGGACTGGTTCAAATTCGTCACCCAATGGGAGATTTGAAATTTAAAAAAAAAAAAAAAAAGCGCTATCTTGTGATCAAGCTTCAATTTTTCATAAGAAAAAACGAATGAAAAGCTCCGTAAAACCGATTCAAATCCAATCAAAACTCCATAATCATCACCAACGACTTCATCGCCACGAGAAAGAAAAAAAAAAAAAAAAAAACAAAAATAAATCATCAAAAGCCCCGCCAACGGAACAAGCAATAGACAACACATAAAACAAGAAAACCCACCAATCAAATTCATACATACGTACCGTTCTATCTCTTTCTTTGCTCGTATAAAAGTCTCGACTCAGAAGCCGAAGAAGAGCACGAAGTCGCTGATAATGAGGTTATTAGCAGATGATTTCCAGGTAGAGAAAAACAGAGACGCATATGCATATATGTAGATGTATATAATATGTATGGGATTATAGAAAGGCTTCGGAAAGAGGGAGGAATGGGATTGGAACCCAGGGAATGAACGCTTGGTGGGATGGTCGAGAGACGTTCAAAATGAGATAAAGTTTAGTCCGCGGACTCGAAGAAGAAGACTAGTCCAAGTCCACTGTCTGCTATACGTTTGCATTTGTATATCCGAACAACGTTTGCTTGACCTAAAAGAATCAGACTCTGTTTAATTTAATTTTAATGAAGCGCACCCTTCGCCTGTTACGTAACACGTTTTTCCTCATCGTTGGGCACCTGCGGTGTAGCTGAAACAAGCAAACTCGCTCTCTTCCTCCAACACGTGTCCGCGATCAACGGCTCAATTTTTTTTAACTTAGTTGGAGTTATTATTATTATTATTATTATTACAACTTCAGTATTTTTAAACAAAAATTGAACTAGTCTATTTTTCTTTTTTTCCAAATTTCTGTAAATAAGTCCAAAATATACTTAAAATTCAAAATCTAATTATCTTGCTATTAGGATTATACAATGTTATAGTATATAATGCTACAATTTAACACATACGTAAATATATATATTTTTAATCAATAAGTAAAATTTTTAATTTTCAATTTTCAATCTTTAATTTCTGCTCTGCTAAAGTCGTCATCACCACTAATATTTTACTCTATCAAGAGAAATATGAGAGAATAATTCCCAATTAATGAAAAAAAATCCCTCATTAGGTATCTCCTCGAATCTTCAAGAGTGATAGGAAAATGAGATATCCTACGTAACTTGACATCCAATTATGTTGCTTAAATTTAAATGTTAGCACTAAAATATTTTTTTTTAGTAGTTTGTTAATTTATATATTGTTTTTATTATTTTTTATTCTTTTGATTAATAACTAGTTATATATTTTGTTTGTTATTCTATATTCTTTTAATTGATAGTTAATTTGTATATATTTTTTTTGTTATTTTATTTTTAAAAATAAAATAATAAATATTAGGATGGGATGAGGTTCCCGAGGAAAAAAAAAACCACTGTTCGCTGCCATCTCTTTTCACGTTTTATGTATGTGAATAAGGGTGATTATTAAAACAAGAATGGGAGTGTTGGAAGAACGACGGTCCTTTCCAGTGGGGTGTGTGTTTTTCCCAGGAAATGCATTTCCAGCCGGCTATTCAAATGCCGGCCGCGCCAAACGCGCTTGGTGAAGATTCGGCCCTTCTTCCCATCCAAGTACGGCTATTTGGTTGACTCTTTAATTTTAGCAACTGCTTATTATCTTGCCCCTTCTCTGTACTTGTTTGTTTGGTGTTAAACAAAATAATATAAATCTCTACAAATACAAATTACGAAATAATAAAATTTAAATTTTTTATTCAGTGCATAAAGTATGAGACATTAATTTTTATAATTTTATACAATTCCAAACACACCTTCCCGAAAATTACAGTAAAAAAATTCACTATAAGAACTGTAGTGAAAAATCATGAGTTGTGATTTATTTATATTTAATTTAATGATTTTAATTTAATTTAAATTAAATTATTTTTAAAAAATAAAAGTTAAAACATTCTCACAATCAATACAAATATAAAAAATTACATGTTATTAAAGTATAAATAAATTTCAACCTTTAATTTTTTCAATGTAACTGCTACAATAGGTTTATTTCACTGCAATAATGATTAACAAAGTAACAAACAGTTAAATTTTGACTCTTTCAAACTCTTTAATATACTCAGAGTTCGAATTATAAGATTAATAATATTTTCTCCTCCTACATTTATTGGGTATCTTTGGTGCTATAATAATAATAATAATAATAATAATAAATAATCCATGAAATGAGCCAAAACATGGACGGGTCGGCAACTAATTTATTAAGTTGTCAAGTCATAATTTTATTTATTTCAATTCTCATATGTAGGTTGCGTTTGGCATAAAAAAAACACTGAAAATCTCTATAAATCTCTATTAATTTTATATCACATCAACTTTTTTCTTTCACTGTACGTATTACGAACTTTTAATTTATGTCAATTTATATCACTTTTTCTTACTCCAAATAAACCCGTAGTCATCTTTTTGGATCAGTTAAAGAATTGAGTTTGAGCTTAGGCTATTTGTTTGTTAAAGATATATTATCTTGTCAGCTCTTGGTGTTGGTGTTGGGTGACACTTTCGTCATCTCCACGGCACGAGATAGAAGTCACGCTATTTCATAAGTTAAGATACTTTTTGGGTCACCGTCGTAGTTTGTTAAATCTAAACAAATTGCAGAAATGTCACTTGAAAGGGGGAACAATAAATTTTTTAAATATGTTGCGTGATAAAATGCTTAACCATTTTAATATCAGACATTAATTCGTGCCATCCCATTGGTCTACTCCTCCCCCCCACCCCCAATTTATTGTCCTTTGTCAACGTCAAGCTACTTTGCTTGTGAAATTGATTTTGGTATGTGATTAATTAAAAAGTTTTGAGTAAACGCTACCATTTATAATATTTTTTATATTTTAATATATTTGATATATGTATTAAATAAAATTAATAACTTAAGATCCGCTTAGAGGTTCAAGAAAAGAAAAGTAGCATTTGATTTATTTTTCTGTTTTTTATTTTTTGTTTTATATGTTAAAACTCTCGAAACGAGAAAATAAAAAATGCTTTATTTTTTTTTATTTTGAGATTTTTTTCATTTTTTGTTAAAAACTCTCAAAATAACTTTTTGTCATTTTTAATTTCATGTGTAAAGTCAGTTTTGGTTTTTAAAAATAAATTTTAAAAATACAAGTAAACAAATGAGTTTTAACATGTTTCCTTTGTTTTCAAAAGCATAAAATAAAAAATGAATTTAAAACAGAAAATAGAAAACAAAAACAGAAAATAAAAAATAGAAAATAAAAAATAAAAAAACAAACCAAATAAGTCCTAAAATTTTTGACAATTTGGAGATTGTCGGTGTCCGGTAAAACCTTAAAAGTTCAAAAATTTTGAAAGAAAAAAGTTAGAGCAAAATGATGACTTTGTATGTGTTAATTATTTATTTTTATTTTTTTGTGTTTGATAAAAGTTAAAAAAAAATAAAGAAAGTTAGAATTTTTCATTGCATGCCAAATGGGCCTTAATCTTTATTGCAATTAATAGTTTAAATATTGACTTTTTAAAGAGTTGGAATAAATTGATGGAAGTTATTAAAGTAAAAAAAATATTAATAATTACTCTTAAAATATTTATTTTTAAATTTTTGCCTTGGAGTCGCGCTCATGCACCCTAAGGGTGCAAAGGTTAAATATTGAGGGGCCCTTCTTTTCAATTTTTTTTTGTTGTAAAGATATTTCGCAAGCCCCGTCCATCGCAGGCGAGTTCTCTGTTTCTCAATCTATATGCTTAGGGAAGATTTGATATTTGGTGAAAATTTTAAAAGTAAAAAATTATAAGGTAATTATTATTTTAATAATAATTAAGAGATAATTAGTTTAAAATATTTATCTTTAGATTTGAAAAATAAATATTATATGATAATAATTATATTATATTTTAAATGTTATAACTTTGCTTAAGGAATAAAAATAAAGGACTGTTTTATAGTTTAATAAGAAAATAATATGATTAATATATTATTCTTCACCTGTAATAGTTTGCCTATAATGTAATTGTTATCTTATCTAATGTAATGGAGGATAAACATTGTAATTATTGTCCGTTTTCCAAATTAATCTAATGCATGATAAAAATTATCTCAGGCACTGTTTGGGAAGAGTAGTCATTAGCATGTGCTAATGGCTACTTCAACAGAGGTTAAACTTTTCTACCGTCTTATATTTTAATCTTCTTTTAAACTTTCGAGGGTAAAAATGTCAATTTATCCTTACAAGTTAACAACTTAAAAAAAAAATTTTTTTTCCTTCTTAAATACAAAATTAACTAACTTTTTTAGCTAACTACTAGCCTAACTTTTTTTAACTACCATTATCACATGCTAATTTCCCCAAACGGTGCCTCAGTAAAACTTACGCTACGTTACTCTCAAAAACAAACGCGCCGTCAGTAATTTTTTAATAAATTAAAAATTAAACTTAATAAACTTCGTTTTTACTTTTTTTTAATTCAAGTGAATTTAAAAAAAATGAAAGAAGATTTGACAGGCATTGAGTGGGCTACGTGTTGAATATCCCCTTGTGCAACAGATTTGGCAGGCTTTGACTACCTTGGGTGCAAAAGGCAATACTCTCGCCCCCAGGGTCCCCACTCTCGGTCTCAATGGAATGGTGAAGGAGGTAAATCGCGGTAGACGGCGACCTCCTAGACAGGAGGATCAGTGTCTGGTGCCCACAATGAGCCACTTCTACAAGAGAGTGAAACTCTCATACTGTGGCTACCAGGACTCGAACCTGCATCCTTGAGTGTAATCTGTTGCCCGAGTATCAACCGTGCTACGCCCACGGGGGCACAAGCTCTGACTCCCTGCCTCGTCCACTCGTCCACCTTTCATTTAAGGTCCGTTTGGCTGCACCACAGAAAATTTTTATTTTCTCTAATTTTTTTAATCTTTTTTTTCTTTACCTCCACACACAAAATTTTTCAATTTTTTTTAACCTTTTTTAATTTCTATAAATTTTCCCAATTTTTAAAGTTTTACCAAACATAAAAAAAAAAAAAAATTCCAATTTACTAAAAGTGACAGTTTTTTTAACCTTCAAATTAACGAATCCTTAAAAGAAGAGAGTAGAGTTTGACAGTCTTGTATTATTTGGTATTGATATTGATTATGTTTCGCAACTCAAAATAAATTATATTGTTTGAAACTATTTTTTATTTTGTATTATTACTTTTACAAAAATTTAGTTTATTTTTTAATATTTTAATAACGTTACTTATATTTAAAAACAATATAGAATAAAAAAAAATTACGTAGGAAACAAAAGAAAGAACTTATTTAAAATTTTTTCTCCTCGTTCATAAATTTTCTTCTTGATAAGTTCTTTTTCAAATTTATAATATATATATATATACACACACATTACTAAAATGGTCTTGAATTGCTACTTTAACTTCGTTCCTCCCAATATTCATCCTCCCAGGTCTCTACTTGTTTGGTCAATTTAACTTTCTGGTCAACAAAATCTCTAAGAGCTTGGGGTTCATAGGGCGGAGGCAGAGTGCAGGGAATTACAGAATCACCATCAGTAGGAGACAATGCCTGCAATGAAGACTCCACCATGAACTTCTTCCAAAAACCGTCGGCGGGGCATGCTTCGGGGCAGAGCTCGATTGCTTTGGGTGGGATAGAAGGTTTGAACTTCAAGAGTTTTGCATATTCATTTAATAAATGAAACATATAATCGTACACATTCTTCATCTTCAGATCCTCGTGAATATAATGGCTCGATGCTTCCCCAATCGCTTTTGCCTATTTTATTTTTTAAATTAAATAAATAAAAATAATCAATCCCAACAATTCAATCAAGCCAAGTTGAGTAGTCTAAATTTTAAGAGTTAACTCAATTGGTAAGATTTTGAGTTTATTCTCCAGTGATCAGTAATTCAAATCTCTTCAAAATCTATCTAGGGTCACTGGAGAGTTTACCTGATCATTAATTTTAGGGTCTTAGAGATTAGTTGAGATATATACAAACTAGTTCGAACACTCTTAGTTACTTTCCAAAAAAAAGTTTATTTACCAAGTTGATATTTAAATTAAAAGAATGAAAAATTATACTTGAATATAATTAATTTTATAATGAGCCGATTTTGAATAATCAATCTTTAGCGATCAAACACGAATGAGATTGCATTCTTCGTTTGCTACTACAGATTCGATTAAGTACCTTGTCAGTGTGATTGTTGCCCCATTCAACAGCGAACTTCAAAGATTTGCACTTGTTGTCGTCCCTGATGGGCCAATAGTGTTGTTGTGGGACCATGCCTCTTATGAAGAAATCATAATAATGCGAAGTGACATACAAAGTTGGAGAGTTGCAAGCGAGAATATATTTTTCGCTTACGGACCATGCCCATCCTTCAATGTATATCTTGTATCTAACATGAACTAACTGATCAGGTCCAAAAAATCAACATAGATAAAGAGGGAGACTACACCTGGTAATACACACACACACACACAAACACACAAAAGCATTTTTACGAAGTTGAATCATCTAATATTTACCTGTGGGTACACTGGTCTTCTAGATTTGACTGCTTGTAGGCTTGTTGGGATTCTTTAATCCAATCCTAAAAATTTCATTTGTGACAAATTAATTAAGAAATGTCTAATGTCAAGGTTTCAATAGTAATTAGGATCCGTTTGACACGACGAAAAATAATAAAAAATTTAGCATGCAACGACCAAGTCACGTTTTCCAAAAATGAATAGTGAAACTTTTTTATTTTTGCGTCGATTTTTTGAAGAGAGAAACCGTCTGAACGGTTTTTTTTTGGTCCGTCGGAACGATTTTATATCAGCATTTATTAAAAATTGTTAAAAATTTTTGGGATTTGTAGAAAAGTTATTAGGATTTTTGAAATATTATTAGGGTTTGTAAAAATTTAGAAAAATATGCAGATATATAGGAATTTTACGAAATACGAGGAGTGCAAAATGTATTAGAAAATTTTAAAGATTTTTAGAAGTTTTTAGATATTTTCAATATTTTTCAAAGTTTTCTATTGTACCAAACGACCCTTACTAATGATAATGAACTTGTTTAAATTAAAAGTTTTGAGCAGAATGGAATCAACTTGTCACATTATTTTGATAACCCTTTTTTTTTTGGATAAAATTTTCTAGTTATATAGTCATCCGATCCAAAGAACTTATAAGGTAATTACTTTGATGACATGTGATGTTTATAATTTACCTGAATATACAAGATAGTGTTCCAATCCTGATTATCGGTGGCATTACACTTTAAAAGGTCTGCCCTGGTTTTAGCCACATTTGGATTCCCTCTCCAATAAGCCAAGGGCACCCTGTCCTCCCACTTGATTCTCTTGTTGCCTTCTTTTATGTCCTTCAACACTTGCTTCCATGGCTTTATATTGGTCTCAGCCCTGCCAGAAAGACACAAATTAACATATATACCCTTTAAAATGGTTCCAAAGTGTAGCACAAATTTTCATCACTACACTTTCCACTCTTTTTGGTAGGGGGTTGAAAATTAATGGAAAAATGTTACGATAGTAATTTTTTACCCTTTTTACCACATTCTCTAAAAAGTTAAGTGGCATTTGATTTATTTTTCTATTTTTATTTTCTGTTTTAAAAATCTCAAAATAAAGAAACAAAAAACGCTTAAAATGACTTTTTGTCATTTTTCATTTTATGTGCAAGTTCATTTTCTGTTTTTTGAAACAAAAATTGAAAACACAAGTAACCAAATACGTTTTGAGCTTTTTTCTTGTTTTCAAAAGCGTGAAATAGAAAATGAGTTCAAAACAGAAAATAGAGAACAAAAACGGAAAACAAAAAATAGAAAAATAAACCAAATGAGCTCTTAATATTTATATATTCATCCAGAAAAATAAAAGTATTAACCCACATTTAAATTTTTATGAAGTATAACTAACATAATTAAAAGTGTAGCCCACCTCTCAAAATAAAAAATAAAAAAATAACATTTATTCACTTAAGAAGAAAAATGTTAATTCATTTAAATTTTTTATAAATTATAACTAATATAATTAAAATGAGATAAATTTTACAAAAGACAATATTTAGCCCCACTAAATCTTCAGACCAAACCACAAAAAGCAAAATGAAGATATTTTCCAAAACATTAAGTGAGTTTAACAGTTTAATATAGAAAACACTGCTCCCATTCCAAATACTAAAAAGAAAAGAGAGAATTTGATTTCCTCCAACCCTTTTCCTCCTCCTAATTTAAGACCAATTCCCTTGTAAATTTGACCCAATAGAATTAGAGGAGACAAATAACAACAGTAGCATGATCTCTTTTAGAAGGCATTTAGAGTTTTAAATTTTTTCAAAAAATTCTAAAAGTTATTAATTTCTTCCAATTAAATTTCGTCACATATCACTTTTACATCATTTCAACACTAATTTTTGATTTTTTGTTTTTTAACTCTTTTGAAATTCCAAACACCCCTTAATAAGAATTATGAAGTAAGTGTAGAATTGCACTACCAGCCCCAGAATGACCAATCTGGAAACACTATATCCAAACTCTTCTCATCGGAGCAGTATCGAAACAAAGGTGGTGGGCCTGCAATAGGACCGCGATAGGCCTCCGATCGGATGACCGGTCGATCATTGCAGTCAAACATCAGCTCCAAATCAGGCAGTCTTCCAGCGTACAACTTCAAGAGCTGTAGAATTCCCCACACAGTAAACAAGTCTCTGGTCTGAATCGACTTCTTATATCTCTCGACGTAGGCCTTGCCGTTAACAATCACCAATCTGAAGTAGGCAAACCTACGTACACCCTTCACCATGCTCCTCGTGATTCCCGTTTCTTTCCAATGCCGCAGATCTTCATGGATCCAACGGAAATAATTCGGGCATGTCTTATTCGACCAACGGTTAGGATTCATAGGTGTGTATATGTTTTGACGTGCGCTTGAACAGGTTTGTGTTCCATTCCTTGCGGGACAATTTAGAGGAAATTGAGGTATCTCTCGGGTTTTTATCAAATAAAGTAATTGTTTTTTCAGAGAATGGCCTGAAAATATGAACTGCAAATAAGAAAGAATATCAATATAGAGAATTGAAAAGAAAAATAAATAACTTAATTGAAGGGAAAAAAAAAAAAAAAAAAACAGTATTGGCTCCCAGAGTGCAAGCAATGCACCAAAATGCAAGCATGCCTAGGTTTTCATAGAGACCAGCACCGGTTCAAGAATTAAACAACCTAGACAATCGTTCTTATCCAAAGAAAGGCTCAAATTTAATATATATATATATATATATATATATGTATATTTAGTTATTTTAAATTTAAACTTTCTTTAATTTTAATACTTATTTTAATCTCAAATAATTTTGAAATTTATCTTAATTTATAAAAACAATACTTTAGGTGTATTTGGTTAATAAAAAACTGATCAAAAAGTACAATAAAAATAGAAAAATGTGACATAAAGGTGATATGCGAATTAATTTAATTAAAAAATATATAAAAAATTAGTTAAAATTAGTAACTTTTGGTAGATTTTGGTACGCTAAATGGGAGCCATAACAGAGCTTATTTTGGCCTTACATTTATAAAAACTTTTTAGGACCAAAATTTCTTTTCACCTTACGCCCTGATAGAGACTTACTAATAATGCGAGGAAGACACAAAGTAGCGTAGAGGCTTACCAATAATGCGAAGAAGATACAAAGTAGTGCAGTTGCAGGTCTCTTCCTGATCAATATCAGAACGTTGTTGAATTTTCTTCCAAATCCACCGCCATGCCTGAAGATCCGTCTCAGGCCATGCCAGAAGATCCAGCTCTGGTATTTTTCATTGCCCTTTTTCATGCTTTATAGATAATATATATATTGTTGGGCAAAATAATACTAAGCTGTACTTGTGCCGAACAAGTGTAGTCTGGCGCCACGTGGCCCAGTGCCGAGCATACTCGTGTGATCCACACAGTCATTCGCCGAGCACGTTCCGTCGTGACATGTGGCGTCCTGCCGAACAACTGATTAATGGCACGAGAGTTCCGCGTGAGTGTTATACGTGAACACATGACTCAAAGTTAGTGTTAGATTTAGTAATGTATAATCGTATATAATTAGTATTCCTTATTTTATGCCTTTCCTTATTTTATGTCTTTCCTTATATCATAATTAGGAATATTATTCCATTCCTTATTTTGTATATCCAATCATAATTAGGATTACTATCTCCTATCAGGATTAGGATTATTGTCCTCTTATATAAAGGACCTTGTAGTCTTGTATTCTCACACACAGAAATAAATATTAATACATAGTTCTTTCCTTCTTCTTTTATTCTTAACATGGTATCAGAGCAAAGGCTCTATTTTTTTTTTCTCTTCTTCGTCGGCCATTATTTTCCGGCGAGATCTTGCGTTGGTATATATCATCAGTAGAGTTCAAGAAGCCTTGATTTTTCGCTTCTGTATTACTCTTCTGGTGAATATTCCAACATCTACATACATCATCGGATTCGTCTCTCATAGACGAACCCAACGCTACCAAGCAGAACCGGAGATCTGCTTCCACGCGCCCTCACGCGCCGCCTGAAAATTGCGCGTGACTTCACGCGAATTCACGCGCCGCTTGTCTGTACATTCGCCTTGCTGACGTCATCTCAATGAATCACGGTGCGCCGCGCGGACTGTTCGTTGGTGCACCTGCCGCACTGGTGATCTCTGTTCTACTCGGATTTATTGTTTATCTTTATTGGGCACTATGAAAGCTTTTTCTGTGGATCGCTCTGACAACATTACGTCCCTCTCTGTCATTCTGGATGGGACTAATTATGTTTTGTGGGCACAAGCTCTCTCTGGCTTTATCAAAGGACGTCGTTTATGGCGTATTATCTCTGGCTCTCAGAAAAAACCCATCTAGAAAGACGATGAGGATCAGTCTACTTTTGAGGATCGTCTTGATGATTGGGAAAGCAAGAATTATCAAATTGTCACCTGGTTTCGTGCCACTACTATTCCTTCTATCAGTCTTCAATTTGGCCGATTCCAGGACGATGATCAGTATCCCTCTCCTGCTAAGGCTATTTGGGATTTCTTAAAGGATCGCTATCAGACCACTGGTCATGCTCACCAGTATCAGTTACTTCAGACTCTTCATCGTATGCGTCAAGAGCCTGGGCAATCCATCAATGATTTTCTCTCTCAAATGTCTTCTGTTTGGGATCAGCTCGCTTTATGTGAACCTACCTGGAAACACTCTGAGGATGCTCAATTGTACACTATCCACCGCAATCATCAGCGACTTTTGCTATTTTTTATGGCTCTCCATGACACTTTTGAGTCGGTTCGTGCCTCATTGCTCCATCGCATGCCTCTACCCACTCTTGAACAAGCTATTTCAGAACTCTTGTCCGAAGAAACTCGTCTAGGTCTCAAAACTAAGGCGTTGGATTCAGTTCTTGCTATACCACCATCTCCAGTTTCAGATGCCGCTCTTGCCATGTCTCACGGTCGATCTTCTAGCCCATTGACTCCTCACTCCTGCATCTACTGTCTAAAAAGGGGTCTACAACACAATCATTCATTTGAACATTGTCCAGTTCGTGAGTGTTTGACTTGCCACAAAACAGCTCCTGGTCATTTTCAGCGTGACTGTCCCAAGGCTTCCTCCTCTGGAGCTCATTCCAAAAAGGGATCCTCTAAGTCTTCTGCTAAATCTCATGGTTCTCGTACCACTGCTGCTGTTACTTCAGACAAGTCCTCCTCTTCTGGCCCATCCTTTTCTATGACTGATGTGGAGTCTATCATTCAGCAAGTACTTGCCAAAACTGGTACATCTCCTTCTACTGCCCTCTCCGTCATGCCAGGTACTTCCTCTTGGTATTTTGACTCAGGATGTTGCAATCATATGACTTCTGATTCTACAATTTTTTCGTCTATTGCTTCATCATCCTCTATTCCCACTATTCATACTGCTGATGGTACTCATATGTCTGTTACCCACACTGGTCATATTTCTACTTCATCTATTTCTCTTTCTAATGTTTACCACATTCCTACCCTTGCTTTAAATCTTGTGTCTGTTGGTCAATTATGTGAACTTGGTTTGATCGTTACTTTTTCTGCTTCTGGTTGTTTGGTGCAGGACCCACAGACGAAACAGGTTATTGGGATAGGCCGTAAGCATGGACGTCTATTTGAGATTGTTCACCTCCAACTTCCACCATCCTCTGTTGCTTCCACTGCTGCTTCAGCTTCCACATCTTCTATTTTTAATCTTTGGCATTGTCGTTTGGGTCATATGTCTTTTAGTCGTTTGAAAACTTTAGTTTCTAGTGGTCAATTGGGTCATGTGGTTTCTGAGAAAGTTGATTGTTTATCATGTCAAACTGCTAAACAACCCGCTTTACCTTTTAATAAAAGTAATTCTGTTTCTTTTGCACCATTTGATCTCGTTCACTCGGATATCTGGGGACCTTCACCCACTCCCACTATGGGGGGCTCTCGTTATTTTGTTATTTTTGTAGATGATTATACTCGCTATACTTGGTTGTATCTTTTAACTAAACGTTCTGAACTTAAACAGATATACTCTGATTTCTCGGCAATGGTGAAAACTCAATTTTCTCGTACAATCAAGGTTTTTCGAACTGATAATGCTATGGAATATCTTGACTCTGAGGTTTTATCTTTTCTACGCTCTCAGGGGACACAGTCTCATCTTTCTTGTCCTGGTACTTCTCAGCAGAATGGTCGGGCAGAACGCAAACATCGTCATCTTCTTGACACGATCCGTGCCCTTCTTATTTCTTCCTCCTGTCCAGAAAAATTTTGGGGGGAAGCTGCTCTTACTGCTGCCTACACCATTAATCGTGTTCCCACTTCTGTCCTTGGTAATTCTACCCCTTTTGAACGCTTGTATGGCTCCCCTCCTGATTATTCTCATCTTAGAATATTTGGGTCTGCTTGTTTTGTTCTCCTTCAACCCCATGAAAGAACTAAACTTGAACCACGCTCTCGTCTTTGTTGTTTCTTGGGTTATGGTATTGAACATAAGGGGTATCGGTGTTGGGATCCTATTTCTCGACGTCTTCGTGTCTCTCGACATGTTGTCTTTTGGGAACACAAGATGTTTTCTACTCTTTCTCCATTTCATCTTTCTACCTCTTCCCATAATCCTCTCTTTACTGATATTTCCAAAGATTTGCATTCTGACATATTTGATGCAGATAGTCTACAGGTCTCTCAGACACCACTGCTTACGGTTCATCCCGAGACACCTGGGTCTTCTGCTGGACCTGTGACCACTCCTGATGAGTCTTCTCCTCCATCCCTTGTTGACAAATCTCCTCCTTCAGAACGTCCTAAACGAGTAACACAACCTTCTGTTCGTCTTCGTGATTATATTGTTGGTTCTGCTGCCTTTTCTACTCACGAACCTTCTTCCTACCGTGAGGCTTGTACTAACCCTTTATGGCAGCAAGCTATGGATGATGAGTTACAGGCTCTTGAGAAAACTCATACTTGGGATGTGGTTCCCCTTCCTCCTGGGAAGACTGCTATCAGTTGCAAATGGATCTATAAAATCAAAACCCGTTCAGATGGTTCTATTGAGCGACACAAAGCTCGTCTTGTTGCTCGAGGTTTTACTCAGGAGTATGGTATTGACTATGAAGAAACTTTTGCTCCTGTTGCTAAGCTTACTTCCGTTCGCAGTTTACTTGCTATTTCTGCTGCTCGTAACTGGGATCTTTATCAGATGGATGTTAAGAATGCCTTTCTAAATGGCGATCTTATTGAGGAAGTCTATATGCAACCTCCTCCGGGCTCCTCTGTTCCGTCTTCTCATGTTTGCAAGCTTCGTCGAGCACTATATGGGCTGAAACAGGCTCCTCGTGCCTGGTTTGCGAAGTTTAGCTCTACTATTCGTGAGCTTGGATTTATCGCCAGTTCATATGACTCTGCTTTGTTTATCTGCACTACTACAGCTGGATCTGTTCTTCTTCTCCTTTATGTAGACGATATGATTATTACTGGGGATGACAGTGTTGGCATTTCTCATCTCAAACAATTTGTTAGTTGACAGTTTGAGATGAAGGATTTGGGGTTTCTCAATTACTTTCTGGGCTTGGAGATCTCCCGAGATTCTTCTGGTTACTTTCTCTCTCAAGCTAAGTATGCTTCTGATCTTTTGACACGGGCTGGTATTTCTGACTGCAAGACTGTTACTACTCCGATTGATCCACAGCTCCGTCTTACTCCTCTTGATGGTGCACCATTATCTGATGCGACTTTATATCGTCAACTTGTTGGTAGTCTTGTTTATCTTACTGTCACTCGCCCTGACATTGCTTATGCTGTTCATATTGTTAGTCAATTCATGGCTGCTCCACGTTCTCATCATTTTACTGCTTTGCTGCGCATTCTCCGATATATCAAAGGCACTATGTTTCATGGTCTTCATTACTCAGCCCAGTCCTCACTTGAATTACATGCTTTTTCTGATGCCGACTGGGCTGGTGATCCTACTGATCGTCGTTCTACGACAGGGTTCTGTTTCTTTCTAGGGACTTCTCTCATAGCCTGGCGTAGCAAGAAATAAACTCTCATTGCCCGTTCTAGTACTGAAGCTGAGTACCGTGCTCTCGCCGATACCACTCAAGAGCTCCTTTGGCTTAGATGGCTTCTTACTGATATGGGTGTCACTCATTCTACAGGCACTATATTATATTGTGACAATCAAAGTGCTATTCAGATTGCTCACAATGATGTTTTTCATGATCGCACTAAACACATTGAAATAGATTGTCACTTTATTCGTCAACATGTCAGAAGTGGCATCGTTCGTCTCATTTCTGTATCCTCAGCAAATCAAACTGCCGATCTTTTCACGAAGGCTCATCCTCCTGGTCGTTTCTTCGAGTTAATCTCCAAACTCAAGCTGCTTCCTGCGTTGCCACCTTGAATTTGAGGGGGGATGTTAGATTTAGTAATGTATAATCGTATATAATTAGTATTCCTTATTTTATGCCTTTCCTTATTTTATGTCTTTCCTTATATCATAATTAGGAATATTATTCCATTCCTTATTTTGTATATCCAATCATAATTAGGATTACTATCTCCTATCAGGATTAGGATTATTGTCCTCTTATATAAAGGACCTTGTAGTCTTGTATTCTCACACACAGAAATAAATATTAATACATAGTTCTTTCCTTCTTCTTTTATTCTTAACAGTTAGTGTTCCAAAGAATACCCTGAACTTCAGCATCAATGAACAGTGTATTGCCACGTGGCTATAGCCGAGGATCTTGGAAGCTAGTTTGCTCGGTCTATTTGTTGGCGGCTAGTAAATGTCGAACCTGGGACCCACAGCCTTTAAAGAGGGCTCGTGACCATAAATGCACCTTAGTTAAGATTGAACTGGGTATTCGTCTCTGAGGAAGTAACTAAATCGGTCTATCTCGTCACGATTTGGTGGCTGATGTGACAGGAAGACAGTCTGACCCTGAAATTCCGGTTGTAATGCCGTGTTAAGTCGCCAGAAGCATTAAATGAGAAGCATGGTGTATTAAATGAGGGGTTTGAGGCATTAAATGAAGGGGAAGGGTATTTAAAGCAAGGATAGAAAAGAGGGACACGGCAGTGTGCGTAACGTCAAGTCCAGGTATGCTTTAATCATTACTCAGGCCATTATAAATAGGATATTGTACTGAACCACAGAGGTAAGCTGACTATTGCCAACTTAAGCTTTTACTCACTCGTTCCCGAAAAGTTTCCTTCTTTAAGCGACTTGCTGACTTAATCATCGGAGGGTTTTCCGGCCAGAGACCTCCTCTCCGGCCGTCACCTTTCTTTCTGTCTTTGTTCGGCAGGTCAACGATTGCATTTCCGGTTGGCGTGGTCAGCAGTTCCGGTGGTAATTTTTACTGCCGAACATATATATATATATATATATATGAGCTCATCAACTGTATAAAGATCATACCAAATGCTCAGCTGGTGGTGAGTGTTCTCTGGTCCAAGAGTTTGTGAATTCAGAGTTCAATTTTATGGGAAGGCGAATTGTTTCAAGTGTTTGATGATTTCATTGGTTGGACCTGTCGTTTTGCATATAGTTTCTCGGTAATATCACTGAGAGCAGCTCCAAATAAACGGACAGAGAGCAGGCAGCGAGAAGAGAGAGGGAAGGAATATAACTATATGCTGAAGTATAAATGAGTCGAGCCAACTCTTAATCTGTTTTTTTGTGCACGGCTCAGCTCTGTTTAAATGAACAACGCGTCCAACCTCATTAGACTTAATTAGTTCACTTATTTTTGAACATCAATTAAAAATATATTATTAATAATAAACAAAAGAAAAAAGTTTCATCTAATACGTAAATCAAGACAAAGAATATATGGAAAAGAGTTATATACAAGGTCTGATAAGGTACACTCGATTGAGCAAACTTGTCTGAACGACCATGATCTAGACTCAATCTGATCGAACGATGTGGACCTCGGTTGGGCTGACTGATCGACATATTAAAGACAAGATTGCTTATGTCATAACCACATATGTAATCGTATTCTAGTATATTCCATGATTCTCGCCTGTCAGAGTGCTACCTACTATTTAACGACTTTGATAACTAATTATGAAAATTAGTCTTGGGATCTACAATACACGTGACATAATATGATTGGAAGGAAAACATAATTGTATAAAACTCACATGCATTACGCCCATGTAAATCTCGCACCTCTATAGACACATTATCCTCTCAAGTATATAGTACGCACACTCTTTTACTTACTAAAACTCTTCCAAAATGACCTGGGAATGTCAAATATACCCATATCTGGTGGGTACCCGCTTAACCCGTCCCGTCAGGGAGGGTATGGAGATGTTAATAGTGGGGACGGGGACGGGTATGGAGATTTAAAATGTTACTCGCACGGGTATGGGGACGGGTACAATAGTCCCCATCTCGCCCCGTACCTGTTTAAATATTTTTTTGTTAATTTTGTTGGCGTGGTGACTCCTTTAGAAGTCCCACATCGGTTTCTCACAAAGAAGTGAAGGTCTTGCGAGGTTATAAATAAAAACTACTTCATCTTTGGTTAAGTGCATCAGTCAAAGTCAAATATTATACATATTTTTTTTAATTTTTATTTAATATATATATATGTAATATATTTTTTTATTTAATATATATAATATTTATAATAATTTTAAATATTTATTTTATACATATAATATATAATTTGTAATAATTAATATACTTGGCGGGTAAACGGGGACAGAGATGGAGAATTCATTATTTTGTAGGAACGAATATGGGGAAAATTTTTTTTCCCAAAATAGGGATAAGGACGGGGACAGGTATGGGTATTACTAAACGGGGACGAAGACGAAGAAGGTTATACCTGCCCCATATCCGCCCCGTTGACATCCCTGATGACCGATGCAATAGCTTGTTTCAAAGTACTGAAGCGAGCTAGTAAATCATTATCCTAGAAGAGCCACTATTTTACAGATAATTTATTGCTCGTTAAATATCTGAGAAATATTGATTTTTGCAACTGGAAAGTGAAGAAAGTATTTTGTGTTTAGTGTCTCCTTTCCCTTTTTGTTGAATTAAAAAAGTTAATAGGGAGTGGGTTAGTGAAGCTCATGAAAGAGCGAGGTTTGTACCGAATAATAGATAAAAATTTCAGCACGTAATGAATGCAACTTTATTTGCTCTCAAAAAAAAAGAAAAAAAAAATATTGAATCAATTTTCAAACTCTGCATATATGAGAGCCTTCTTTTGAATCGGGGTTTTAGGCGGCTATCTAAGTTGCCTACGGTTTAAATTAGTACTAACCATTTCATAAATTCGCAAGTTTCTCTCACACATGTTGAGAAATCAATATGTAAAATAGTACCAATCAGATAGAATTTTTTTTTTTTTTTTTTTTACTAAAATTGATGAAAAATGTTTACGGTTTATCACTTTTTATAAACTGTTATATGCGTTGTATTAAAAAAAAAATTCATAAAACAGCATTTTGGGTCCCTGAATGGGGCAAAAAGAGTTTTGAGTGGCCCTGGCACTTTTCATTTAAATTAATATCTACAATTTAAACATTTACCCCTCGATTGGATATAACTAAAATTCTGAGGAATGATTTATAGAGAGTATATAAGATAGTAAAAGAGTATTATTTATAAAAGATAGGCTTATATTGATATGATATTTATAAAAGGATAATAAATAGTACTTAGTTTGGATGGTCTTCTAAAATAGGTGTATAAGGATAGATGTATGGTGTAAAAAACTATCAAATGACTCTTTTACCTTTGTGCAGTCTCAAACTTAATTATATGTTTATGTTAATTATATAATGTGAAAACCAACTAGTACAAATTTATTATAAATAAATTTTAGACAAATTAATTGTAAATAAATTATGTTATTAATAAATTAAACTTTATAAAATATATAAATTAGTTTTGTGGACAATAATGTCTCAATTCGCCCGAAACTTCCTTGGTCGCTTATCTTTTTCTCCTTATTTAAAAAATATCAATATATGTGTAATATTGTACAAATTTGCTAAAAAAATAATATTATTATCTTAAAATCACACTGCCCCTTATTTGGAAAAAAAATTATATTTTTTATTTTTATTAATATAATGTTTTAATACATTTTTCACTAGAAAAAAATAAGAATTTATTTCTAATATATAAAATATATTTTGTAGGTGAGAAGGGGGATGAGAAGGGACAAAATGAACCAATTTAGTCCATGAAAAGAGGGGATAATTTTTGGAGAGATCAAACTCTCTTCAAAAATAATTTACCTTCTTCCAAGATTAAGGAGGCTGAATAATTTTTAGAAGAGAGAAATTTTACTTCCTAACCCAAGTAAAAACAATCATATCAAAACTTATACAGATGTATTATTTATGGAGGCTGCCTTTTGCCGCATCCAATCGGGCAGCTAGGTGCAAATTAGTACACATCAAACATATGACAGAATACAGACCTTAATTTCATCAATTCAACTTGGTTGTTTGCCCCAGTATTGATTTTCCCACGCCTCTACTTCCTTGGTCAATTTGACTTTCTGGTCAATAAAAGCTTTAAGAGATGGGGGATCATAGGGAGGAGGCAGAGTGCAGGGGACCGAGTCAGCAGGGGACTCCTCCAATGACTCCATCATGAACTTCTTCCAAACACCATCCGCTGGGCATGCCATTGCTTCTGGGCAAAGCTCGATTGCTTTCGGTGGCACAGAAGGTTTAAACTTCAACAGCTTTGCATATTCATTTAGCAAGTGAAACATGTAATCATACACGTTCTCCATCTTTAGATCCTCGTGAATATAGTTACTTGATGCCTCTCCAATGGCCCTTGCCTAAAAATTCAAATTCCAACAATTAATTCAACAGTAAATATTGTGGCGGTCTATATATACACACACATGGTTTCATCTATAAAATTAATGAGATGGGACAAAATAAAGGGTTTAAGGGGGTTGCAGTGAACAAATCCACTGCAGGAGCTGCAGTGGAAAATGAAGGGTTGACATTTCTTTACACTCAATCCAATGGTTGCCATTTATTTTAATTAAATTTATTTTCAAAATAAAAATAAAAGTTAAAAAATTTTGATTGGAGCACAATTAATGCGGAATATTAAAAATCACGGGCCATTAAAATGTAAAGAAATTTTAGCCGTTCGTTTCTCCACTGCAGCCCCTGTATTGGATTTTTTCACTACAGTCCCCTTGAACCCCAAAATAAGATGATTTTAAGTACGAAAATCAAAATAAGGTTAAATGTAAAATAAATAAATGGTAAGTATAATTTATCTTATTTTTTAATATTAATAATGGCAAATAACGTATTGACTCTTTCAAATTATTTAAAAAGAAATTACACTAAGGGATGTTTGGTTAACAAAAGTTTTATCAAAAAGTATAGTAAAAGTATAAAGATTTAATGTAAAAGTGATACGTGGTAAAATTTGATTAAAAAAATATAAAAAGTTAGTAAAAATGAGTAGGTTTTGGTTAGTTTTAACCAACCAAACACCCCCTAACTCTCTCTCGCTCAAATTCATGGGTTGGTCATTGCGTGGATTAAAAGTTGAGTCCAACAAATAAATGGGCCGAGCAAAGGGAGACTGACTTTTTGACATAAGCTAGTAGAGATGATTTTTTTTTTTTTTTTTAAAAGTACCTTATCAGTGTGGTTGTTGCCCCATTCAACGGCAAACTTGAGAGACTTGCACTTGTTGTTGTCCCTGATGGGCCAATAGTGTTGTTGTGGCACCATGCCTCTCATGAAAAAATCAAAATAACGTGGCGTGACATACAAAGTCGGAGAGTTGCACGCCAAAATATATTTTTCACTCACAGACCATGCCCATCCTTCAATGTATATCTTATACCTAACATCAATCAGTTCAACACTATCAAAATCAACACAAGTAAAAGAAAAAAAAACGGGTAATGCATGTAGTAGAGAAATCCGCACACTACGGGTCTGTTTGATAACGCTGTCGTTTTTTTGTTATTATTTTTTTGTTGTCGTTTTCTGTTTTTTATTTTCTGTTACCGTTTATTTTTTTTGAAATGAGAACTGAAACTGCGTTTGAAAATGCAAGTGTGTTTATAATTATTAATTTTTTATTTTAGAAAATATTTAATTTTATTTGTTTTAAAAAATTAATAGAACTTAATAAAATATATTTTATATTAATTTAATTTAATTAATATAATTAATTAAATTAATATAGTAAATTATTTATTAAAATCATTTAATTTAATAAATATAAATTATATTAAATTATATTATTTATTAAAAATAATTTAATAAAATATATTTCATATTAAATAAATAATTAAATTAGATTAATTGTTAAATTAAATTATTTATTAAAATAATTTAATAAAATATATTTTATATAAATTAAAATAATTAAATGATAAATAATTTAATTTAATTATGATATTTATTTAAAATAATTTAATAATTATTATTAAATTAAATTAAAAATTAATGTAATTTAATTATTAATTATTTTATATAAATTAATTTAATTATTAAATTAAATAAATTAATTGTGATATTTATTCAAATAATTTAGCAATAATTAATTACTAAATTAAATTAAATTAATTTAGTTTTATTATTTATTAAAAAATTTTATATTAATTTATATAATTTATTTAATTTATTGAATTTAATTATATTATTTATTAAAATAACTTATTTTAATAAAATATTTGAATAAAATAATTTATTTTTATGTACTATAACAAAAATAGATAAAGTTTTAAAATTGACAAAATATTGACAATAGAAAAGAAATCAGAGTGAAAATACCTTTTTTCTGTTTACGTTTTTCTGTTTATGTTTTTATTTTTTTTTTTGAAACAAAAAAACGTAAACAGTTTTATCAAACATGTTTTTGTTGCGAGTTTACAAAATTTTAAAAACTTAAACAGTAAAACAGAAAACGAAAACGTTACCAAACGGGACCTACGAAAATATCATCCACTTTTATTTGCACATTATCTGTGGGCGGCCTTACATTTTTGTTTTGAAGTGCAGGTTTCCCCACAAATTAGTTACTTTAGGCAGAATGCCTGTCTTCTGCCTCAAAATTCTACTCTTATACGATATGAATAGGAGCTGAGGAATATACCCAATAAGTCCACCAAACAAAAGCTGTTTGGTTGTCAAAAATTTGGCCAAAAAAATATAGTAAAAATACAAAAATTTGATGTAAAAATAATATATGATAAAATTTAATTAGAAGAAAATACTAAAAATTGGTAAAAATTAGTGAGTTTCGGTTGGATTTAACTAACCAAATACCCCCTAAATAATACACAAACATTACTTTGTTTTAATAATTAATATCTTCTAGGATGGATTTCTCTTAACAAGAAATTTGGAGGGAAAAAAAAAATTCGTGTGAGTTACATGATATAAAACTTACCTATGTGTGCACTGATCTTCCAGGTTTGATTGCTTAAAGCCTTGCTGGGATTCTTTAACCCAATCCTGAAAATTTCATACGTAACAAATGTCTAATGTTGAGATTTCCATTAGAAATTAAAATGAACTTGTTTAAATTGAAACTTGCAGTACAATGGACTAATTAATTAACCCAAATACCCGGCCGAGACATATAATTTTGATGTTGATTTACCTGGACATATAAGAGAGTGCCCCAATCCTGTTTATCTGTTGCATTGCATTTCAAAAGGTCTTTCCTGGTTTGGGCCACATTTGGGTTCCCTCTCCAGTACGCTAAGGGCACTCTCTCCTCCCACTTGATTCTCTTGTTGCCTTCTTTCATATCCTTCAACAGATTCTTCCATGGCCTTATATTGGTCTCCGCCCTATTAAAATTAAGGCACACATACATCGTCAAACAAACAACCAATTATATACTAACATAATGATAGTAGTGTAAATAAAAAAGGAAACCGAAGCATTACCATCCCCAAAATGACCAGTCCGGAAACACAATATCTAAGCTGCTCCCGTCAGAACAATACCGAAACAATGGAGGTGGGCCCGAATTAGGACGGCGATAGTCTTTCGATCGGATGACTGGCCGATCATCACAGTCAAACATCAGCTCCAAGTCCGGCAATCTTCCAGGATACCACCTTAGAAGCTGCAGAATCCCCCAGGCAGTAAACACATCTCTCGTTTGAATTGCCTTCCTGTATCTCTCCACATAGGCCTTGCCATTGACAATCACTAATTTAAAGTGGGCAAACTTGCGTGCGCCCTCCAACATGTCCCTCGTGATTCCTGTCTCTTTCCAGTGCCGCAGATCTTCATGGATCCAACGGAAGTGATTCGGGCACGTCTTATTTGATGAACGGTCAGGATTAGTGGGTGTGTGCGTGGTTGGATAGACGCTTGAGCAGGTTTGTGTTTGGTTCCATGCTGTACAATTTGGACGGAATTGAAGCCTCCGCGGTGTTTTTGTTAAAGAAAGTACTTGTTTTTTAGAGAAAAGACCTGAAAATGTGAACTGAAAATAGCAAAAAGATATCAACGTGTTGTTGTGGTTGATGTGATGATAATTTGAACTAGCAAGTGTACATCAACGTATTTGTCTCTCTTTTTTCTCCTAATTAAGAAATACAAAACAAGTAATAAATCAATGGAGTTTCTAAGACATTCACACAAGTTCCTTAAGATCTCTTCCCTCTTGGATTGTCCAATTAATAACCATCTCTATTGGCCTAATTATAAGTGGGTAAGAAATCATTAATACAAAGTTGCGTTTCCTAAATTTCTAAGATTAATAACTGAAATTAATAAACAAAAAAAAAAGAAAAAAGAAAAAGAAGAAGAAGAAGAAGAAGAAGATAGAAGAAAACAATATTGATTCCAGCAGTGAAAGCAATGCCCAGAAATGCATGCACGTCAAGGTTTTCGTAAAGACTTACTGCGTCAATCTGCCCAGAAAAAACCAAGAGACTGATGAATAGGAAGGAGGAGGAGAAGACACAAAGCACAGTAGTTGTTGCGGGTCTCTTCCCCTGTGCCCGCATGTTAATGAATTTTCTTCGGAATCCACAGCCATGCCAGAAGACCCTACCCGGGTATTTTTCATGGCTCTTTTTCATGCTTTCTATATATATATATATATATATATAAATTCTTCCCCTACTGAGCATATACAAAGCTCATCAAGCCAGGTGAGTTAAGAATTCAATACATGGGGAAGAAGAATTCAAGTATTTGATGATTCAATGGAATATAGTTTCTCAGCAATATCATTTGAGCCAGAGTTTCCCAAACATAAAGGGAAACTGCACAGAGAGACACAGATAGAGAGAGAGAGAGAGGGGGGGGGGGATAGTTTTGTTTGCGTGTGATCAGTCATATGGGGCATGAGTCGACGTTGAAACTGAAGAAGAAAAAGAGAAGTGTCGTTGTTTTCCTTGTTTCTAAAGCCTTAGTTCACGTTTTGGCTGCCGTAATTTGCTCAGTATACTTGCATTGAGTGAAACTTCTGGCTTGGAAATTAAAATGGCTCTTAAAAGTCAGAAGTCTCAGAAGTCTTCTCTCTCTTGAGATCATAAATCTTAAACTTGAGGCACACCCTAACGCCGAGCTATACAGTAGTTTCTATTGTATTTTAGTACCCATTTTTATTAATTAGCTTTTTAATAACATTAATAGTCTTATGCAATTAAAGTCCATATTAAAATGATACTAATTTTTTTTTTTAAGGTATTTCTAAGTAACTGGCATGAGGCCAATAAATTCTCTTAATTGATGTGTTAATTAAAAAGACTTCCATACTTTACATGTATATATACACTTATATATACAGGGGCGGAGCTATGTTGGGGCAAGGGGGGCAAGTGACCCCCTTAATTTTTTAGATAAAATTACTAAAATACCTTTCTTATTATTTTAATTTTATTTAAAAATTAAGATATTTTAATTTTATTAAAAATTTAAAGTTAACTCAAATTTTTTTAACATATAAGAAGTTTAAAAGAATCAAACTTAGTATTTTTTGTGAAATAAAGTGTATCTTTTAATATATTATTGCATATTTTTGTTTATACTATCAGTAAATTTAGCATATAACATAATAAATTCTATAGATAATAAAATTTAATAATAATTATATTTTTTGTAGTAAGGGATATCTCTAATAAACTTCAGGTGCTTGAACCATTTAACTGTAAGAAATATATTTACTAGTTAATACTCAAGAATAATTTATTTTCTCTCTAAAAATAACATCGTTTTTCTCCTACTCTCAATTGAAAAATAAGTTGATTGTTATTTTTTCTTGGGTATTCGGTGCCCCCCTTGGCGCACGATGCCCCCCTGGACAAAAATTCTGGCTCCGTCCCTATATATATACATATATATATGTGTATATATGTATCAACAGCATTGGTAGTCTTTTTCTTCATGATTTTATGGATTAGTCCAAAATACATACAAATTGATTAATTTAGCTCTTAAAACATAATAAACAAATGTAAATTTTGAAGAAATGCATGTGAGAACCCACCCCAATGTCTCATGTGATCAAAAGTAAATAAAGATTAGTAGATCCCTTAGCTTCAAAGTTTAAAGCAACTTTAACTGAAGCTAAATATATAGTTTATGCAAATCTGAGCATCGTCTCCATCACATGGAACGTTCACTATAAATTCAAAATAGGTATTATATCGTGAACATGCATCACTTTCCAAATGTTACGCGAGTGCACGTACATATATGCATATATATATTATACAAGGGTGAGTGTTATTTTTTTTCACTATATATGTATATATAAGAGTGAGCATTTATTTTAATCGAGTACGTTGGAAATCTCATTTATAATCTTATTATGATCTCTCTTTCCTTTAAACAATAACTCATGTTTGTAACAATTTCAACACTTCACAGGATCATTCAATCGATAGAGTGACAAATTAGATACATTTATTAGATAAAATGTCGACACAAGTTTATCTTGTAACTATGATAATTTGTGATAATTAGACGGAACAATTTTTTTTTTTTTAAGTGAGTACATTAGCAATCATATTTATACATTAATAGAGGTTATTATCGTGACCTGAGTTCAATTCAATAGTGAACGTACTTAATTGATGAGATTAAATATATAAATAAAATAATGATTCTCTAATTAAAGTAAGTCACAAGCACAATTAACTAATACAAATATCATGCATGGTCAAAGTTGTACAATCTAATATAGTTAGGATACAAGAATAATTAATATAATCCCCATAACCAAAGTAAAATAGATGATAATAATAATATTCAACAAATAAAATAAATAACAATAATACTACAGAGTTTAATACATACCAAAAAATAAACCATTAATATAAAGTTCAGTCATTTAGAATTTATATTTCTATAATTTATACTCCTATAACACATAAATGTCAAATAAATTATATACGAACTAATCAAAATACTCTCATATAAAATGTTATAATTTATAAACAATTTAGTTTCTTGCATGGAGTGTAACCTTTTTTTTAAAAAAGATCACATAAAAAATCCATTTAGAATTATAACGCATTGTTGCGTAGAGGTATAAACGAATTAAACTACTTACATATATAATTATATATATTTGACTTATTTGACTTGAAAACCTTGCTCGGATTGTTTTGTTACGAAATAAATTTAAATTTAAAACATAATTTAGAATTTATTTATTTTTTTAGTTTGACTTGATTGATCGAATTCAGTTTTTCTAAATTAAATGTGTAAAAAAAAATTAAACTACTTAAATTCAATTAAAATTCATTTGAAATTGGGTAAAAAGCTTATCAGATTTTCAAATTTGAAATTAGGTAAAAAAACTAATTCAAATTTGAAACACATTAGGTGGTATTTAATTTATTTTTTTATTTTTTATTTTTTATTTTTATTTTTTATTTTCTATTTTGAGTTCATTTGTCATTTCACGCTTTTGAAAATAAAAAAAAATAACTAAAAATGCATTTGATCACTTATTTTTTCAAAACTTGTTTTAAAAAATAGAAAAACAATTTACACATGAAATGAAAAATAATAAAAAATTATTTTAAACATCTTTAATTCAAAATAGGAAAAATATCAAAATAAAAAAAATATTTTTTATTTTTTTATTTTAAAATTCTTAAAACATAAAACACGTAAAGCGGAAAACAAAAAATAAAATAAAATAAAAAACTAAATCACGCCTTAGATTTTCAATTCAAAAAGTATGCTTACAGCCCGACAGTGCCGATCAACCCATTTACTAGTCAAATCCAACACTTCTTCAAATCAAAGGCACCATGCCACCATCATTATAAATATAAATTTGCCAACCACATAGGCTTCCGTGAGGCACGTGATTATTAATTAATTAATAGGATTTTTTAAAGCCTGTCACTATTTATAAACTTATAAAAACTTTAATCATACCAAAAAAATTTATTTGTGAATAAGTCATACTTACAACAAAAAAATAAAAAATAACATCACATGTTTTTTACTGCATTTCAAAACTATCAGTTTTATCTGAAAAAAGTGAACATTTCGCTCATAACTTTTGCAACTTTCCATTTTCTTTACAAAGCAAGCAAAATCGATTTTTGCAACAAAATCAAAACTATCATCAATCGATACATAATACAAACCAACCATACGAACCAATATCATCATATTTTTTAAAACAGTACCGGTACTGTTTTGAAGATAGCTCAAAACGCCGATCGTCCCCATGAATTTCTCTTGCTCTAAAAACTCGTTATCTGCTTATAATTCATGATACTGTTCTGAAACAGTACCAGTATTGTTTTGTACTAGTACTGTTTTCATACTGCCATCAATCGATATATAACACAAACCAACCATACGACCCAACATCATCATATTTTTTTAAACAATACCGGTACTATTTTGAATATAGTTCAAAACGCCAATCAGTCCTATGGATTTCTCTTGCCTTGAAAACTCGTCATCTATTTATAATTCATGATATTGTTTTGAAACAGTACCGGTACTGTTTTATACCGATATTGTTTTCATACTGCCATTAATCGATACATAACACAAATCAACCATACGAGCTAACATCATCATATTTTTTGAAACAGTACCGGTATTGTTTTGAAGATAGCTCAAAATGTCGATCGACCCCCATGGATTTCTCTTACCTTAAAAACTCGTCATCTACTTATAATTCATGATATTATTCTGAAACAGTACCGGTATTGTTTTGTACCGGTACTGTTTTCATACTGCCATCAATCGATACAAAACACAAACCAATCATACGAGCCAACATCATCATATTTTTTGAAACAGTACCGGTACTGTTTTGAAGATAGCTCAAAGCGCCGATCGGTCCCATGGATTTCTCTTACCCTGAAAACTCCTCATCTGCAAATTCATGGTACTGTTTTGTACCAATACTGTTTTCATACTGCCATCAATCGATACATAACACAAACCAACCACATGATCCAACATCATCATATTTTTAAAATCAACAACATTTTCTCAGAAAATATGAAAGATATTCATGGATTGAATAACTAAATGCACGTTTTTCACATTCAAACTCGACCAATTCTCACACACCTTCAACGAAAAATTTGAAAATAATATTTCACAATTCACATTTACCACAAAGTCTCCAAACCAAACTTAGAAAGTAACAACAAAATCAATCCATAAAGAAGATAAACCAAATAAGCTCTCTCTTTTTCATATCTTCACGACTAAAACTGTAAATAATAAAAATGAAAACAAGGAAGGAAAAAAAATGGAAGAAACGTGAGTTTTGATGATTCATATTTTCATGCGATTCCCAAAAATAATTTGTGTAACTTCTGGGGTCGGAGAGAAGCCCGCAACCGCTACCCGAGGATGCGCACTGGGTGAAGCCCGCCTCATAGACCAAGCCGGCAATGGCCCACAAGGTGATAAACGAGCCTAAACAAACCTTGGCTGACCGGCTCAACCAAGTGGGGCTGTTAGAAATCCGCCGAAATGGTAACCTGTCTATCCCCGAAGGGAGAGTCGAACTTGGGACCTCACGTGGCCCAAGTCTTCAGGTACCCTCGAACCCCTACTCGACCACCCCCGAAGGGGCACTTGTGTAACTTAATTATAGAATTAGAGGGTATTATTGATATATTAGAAACTATATTTAAAATAAACTTGTAGGACCCACTTAAAAGCGTGACATAATCACAAAATTTTCTACACAAATATGACTTAAAAGCAATACTTTTTTTTTGAGTGACTAATAAACTTAAAAGATTGTAAAATATGACTTAAACACAATTTTTTATTAATTAATTAATTACTCGAATCCTTGGTGAGTTGAGCCTGTGTAAATTAAGAATGAAGCAAAACCTTATTGGACCTATTTTGTAGAAGCCTAACCCTTTGCACAGACTCTTGAGATTCCCCCGGGCCCCTCAGGGGAGCAGACATATAAAGTAAGGGTATGTTTGGCATACCAAATTTTAGTAAAAATCTTTAAAAATTTCTATAAAATTTTACACATTCCTGCCTTTTCAAAATTCAAAAAACATTCAATATCTTTCCAAAAAAAAGTCGATAACTAGAATTCGATTAATCAAATAACAAAAATTTTTTTCGCCATTCTCACCATGGACTCCCAAGCTACCAAATGACACCCACTTTGACTATTTTTTATGTCGTTTTTAAAACCGTTCCAACGGATTATAAAAACCATTCCGACAAAATTACGCGACCAACTTTCGTCTAAACGGTTTCTACAATCCGTTTGAACGGATTATAGTGTAAAGAAATCATGACTACCTAAAATTTTGAATCCATCCAAACGAAAATCTAATCCGTCAGAACTAAATTTTACTATTCATCTCCAAAAAATGCGGTTTGAACTGTGTGCACCAAATGTAAAAAATTCCTCCAAACTACATTTTATCTCACTTTTTGTTGCGCCAAACGCACTCTAAGCATCAAAACTATCATTTTTATCAACTTTTATTTTATTTTTCCGTTTCCTCTACGTACTGATAATTTTTTAATATATAAACACATATATACACGCGTTATTACACATATATAATCTAGTTAGCTAAGTTAAGTAGGATTATTTGTTCCAAAAAAAAAAGGGGTAGGATTAGAACACATAAAAGCATAAATCATAAATTTAAAAAAAATAATTAATTAAAAAAACATTTCTAATATAATAGAGGATTTAACAAATTCACGATAAAATCTACATGAATTTAGAAAAGACCTAAACCCTACCAGCCTTAAACCTACAACACTTTCCTTTTTCCCCAAAATTTGTCCAACAAATATATATATATATATATACATATTGAAATTTCAAACATGGCCTACTTGAATATTGGGTCGCCGTAACAAGAGGGTTCTCAATCCAAACACGTGGTTTAGACTTTAGAGAAGGATATGAACTTGTGAACATTTACTGAGTACTCTTCATCCATGGGAAGAAAGATAGATCAGAATTTTCAGGAGTCAAACTCTTGTTGTGTCTGCAAATCCAAGCTTTAGAATTAGGTAACAATCGAAATCAATCATATTCACAGTAAAGGCGTCACCATAACAATGGGATCAATACAAGCTTTGCCCTCATGGAAAGGCAATTATTTAAAAGTATGGGATCAATACAAGGTCACCCATCATCTAGGCAATGCTCGTGAATTACACAAACACCAAAGTAATAATACCAAAGTAATGACGACTCTGGCAACGACAACAATGATAATGAAACTAAAATGTTTCATTAAAAACAACGTTCAATATAAGCAATTGGTAATCATGGGTAATAGGTTTAATACTAGAGAGACTATCAAATTATTAATACCACAATGACCCTACTTGTCACACATCACGAGAAGCAAGGTAGAAACATTTTTCCAATGGGATTTTCTCCCACCGGCCACTAACAAATTTCACATGGTTATGCCCATTATCTTTACCAATTAATGACAGAATACCAGCTGAACTTCGATACACTACTGCTCACCTCACGAGAAGGCCTCAAGGTTCAACGGTTTCACAAGCCAAGTGTTAAAAGGTACACTTCCTTTAAAAATCTTCGAAGTGGAAAAGTATCCATTAGATCTCTCCTGCAAAAGAATTAATTCCAAATTAACCATCACCATCTCACTCACATCAAAAATTCCTCTATTTCTCTCTTTCCAAAATAACCAAAATAGGCAAAATGGAGTCACAACCAAAGTCCTTAATTTTTCAACTTGTAGCCCCACCGAACCCTCAAAAAAGGATATTAAATCCTTTTGGGGGGGGGGGGAGGAAAAAAAAACAATGAATGCTGAAAGATTACCTTGATTTCTCTATAAGAAACCACATCCAATGGGCAGTTGGCTGCCAATTCACGCTTTAGTGACAAAAACAACTCCAACAATTGCTTCCTGAGATATTATCATCATAAATAATTTCCATCAAAAATGACAATAACAATGGAGAAGAGCGACAATGATGATCGTTATACAAATTGTTGTTCCTTTGACAATTAAATTGTCAGCTTACTTGCACAAAGATGACTGAGTAGAAGGATACAATGCCCCTTTTGCAGAGGTGCCCTGCCTTCTGCCTGTAGTTCCAAGAATGACTTCATGCAAGCCAGACTTGTTCCAGCATATTGAATACCTGTGAATGAAAGCATGAAGCGTTCTGACAAAAAGAAAGTCCCTTAATAATATGTATACCTTGATCTTGTCAAATAAAGCAAGCTTACCCACATGTTAAAGTGATTGCAGCAGTCTCAGAATGCTGAAACTCTTTTGGTGGGGTTGGAGCTTCATAAAATAGTGGCTGCCAAATTGCCAATCTTAACAGATAAAATTCAACATAACTTCATTCACTTACAACAAAACAAATATAATCACGCACATTACCACCTTGTTCACTTGAAAAGGGCTCGCTAGTTTGTTTGATAAAGGTAGGATCCTCTCATATAAAGCTCTTCTCAAGTGATCCACTACAGAAATAATTTTAGAAGTACTAGGGATTTGCCCCACAGTAATGGAAGAAAGGTAAACTGGTTGAAGAAAGTAAGAAAGCAAAGCTCCTGCAGGACGACGAAAAGAGATCTTGTTATTTAATTTATGGAAGAATAACCAATCGTTCTATGTTGGCAATTGAAGATGTAAGAAAACTGAAATTTTCAGATAAAATTTTATTGACATGCAGACAACATGCCTTCAACTCCGTAAAAGTGGGAGTGTCATAACTGTACTCAAATGCGCCAAAAAAGATGAAAAGGGAGCTAAGTGAGTGAGCTCAACAACAGAAATACGATGAAAGATGGGAAACTTCCATGAATAGTTTGAAAGAAATCATTTAAGCGCACCCTTTGTTGCTTGCCCCTTGTGTCCACCTTGTGAATATAGTTTTCATTGTTACCCCCTATGTGATGATCAGTATCAAATTGGTCATTTTGATCATTTGAGAATAATGCTGGTTGTCGTGAATGGAAGGACTCACCAAAAGGTAAGTGTTGAAGTCTGGGAGGCGCTCATGTGGAGGTTCAATGTGACTGGATGGAGGAATGCCACAAAATCTTTTAAGGTGAGAATACAAAAAGCCCCCATACCTCAATCCCACCTGAGGACTAGAACAATCGAAATGCCCCCCAAGGAGGCGTTTCACAGAAAAAAGAAAGCCTATGCTGCAACTGGAGGTTTTGCCGCAGGGAAGCCGATCATCTACAAGCACTATCTCACCTAAAAGCTTAAATTGTAAGGAGAATGACAACTTATTAGTACTACTTTTTATACTCTCAAGAAGCTTCTTCACATGTAATCAAATTGGTTTTTGTTTACAAGACCAAACATGTGCAATAATAAACTATTGGCTTGGAAGTAAGTTCCAAACTCAAGATCTTTGCGTACTCCGATATCGTATTAGACTCTTAGCCACCATCTCACTTGAAGGCTTTAGATGTTAGAAACTAATCAACTTTATTATCATTATTATGTTTTATTCTCTCACCATAGCTTAACAAAATTGGGCCATGGTAATGCATAACCACCACCACCACCATCATCAACATCATCATCTTCATCATCATCATCATCATCATTATTATTATTATTCATACTCTCAACATAGCCCAACATAACCGAGCCATGTTAATGCATAACCACCATATCATCTCTCACAGAATATGTATACCATAAACATAAATTAAAAAATATATATATATATATATTCAGATGATTGTTTTTTTATATTAGTCGTATGGATAACATGGTTTACTAATGCAAGAATAATGCTTCAGTCAAATCCAAAGCAAGTAATGAACCTTGTACTCCAAGAACATTCCAACAGGCAATCTTATCAGAGCAACTCACTGACAGAGTGGTATCCCCACGACCAGGCTTTCTCTGAACCATGCCAATGAATTTCGCACAATCACCTATGCATGAATCCACCAGTTTACGCTTTATAAGTAAATGATGAACTGCTTATTGCTTTTATGTATTTTAGAAACCTTAAGACTCAAATCAATATCCAAAAAATATGCATTCATTGCAAAAGGTAATCAACCAAAACTAACATATAAAAGGCCACACATGCCTCTCTTTCTGGCAAAAAGTGTAAGAAAATCAGTTCAATTGAAGCAATAATGAACAACCCTCACAAGAAGCAAGGTATTGATTCTTGAAGAGAGATATTAAAATTAAGTTCATCATTACCATTTTTTGTCACTGAAGACTCCAAAATTTCTTCTGAACTATCAAGTTGGGTGCTTGAGGACAGTGAGTCTCCTTCGTTTAAGGGAAAATTCTGTGAAGAAGATAACTCTGAACGGAGTGACGCATCCCCACCTACAAGGGAAAAAGGCAATAATGTACCAATCAAAAGAAGAATTTGAACATTGATATGATCACAAAAGGACAAAGAAGGCATTGCCCCACTCACATGGCAACTGTGATATGTACAGATGAAGTTTCCATCCTACTCTCATTTTATATTTTCCTTGGCCAGAGCCATCTGTGTCCGGACAAAAAGGTGAGTTTGTGAAATTATCACCTTGCAACGGTATGTCGCCATTAGTGTGCTGAATTTTACTGTTAATGTTTGTTAGAGAGTGAATCTCCGCATAGAAATACCTGTTGGGATTTAAACATTTTTTTCAGATAATTTTATTCGGTAATAATGATTTCCTTCTCTTTATGTTTTCAAATACATTATGCATCTCAAAAATATTAACCAAAGTTAAATCAATGAAATAACATACAAGGAACACAGCATTCAATCCCAAAGCTCATGTGAGGATAAGAAAATATGGTGCACTTTCAGGAAGCATATGGAAATGAGATGTGTGACTTATTATATGCCTCTGACAATCTTCATTTTGGAATGACCACAACACCATTCATTTCTCTTATCTTAGTAAATGGGTTAAATTATCCTAGAGAGTTAAAAAATTAAAAATTGTAATCATAGGAAGGAAGAAACTATGAACACAGTATTAAAAGTGGCCTGGTATTTAAAATTCAAGTTGCAATCATGAAAATTAAGATTTTTTACTGAGGAAAAGGCAAGTGCCATACTGTAAGCAATCAGCATAAATACCACCAATATATAAATCAATGTACTATAAACAAGATTGAAGGGACGCAAAAGAATTTTTAAGTCAATTGACCGTGACATCAATAATGTTGTGTCCACCTTTTAGATTTACAATTTCGGTTTAGTTTAATAATTATTTTGCTCAAAAGTTTCTTAGTCTTCCTAAAATTATCATATACCAAATTTCCGAAAAAAGAAATGAAAAGACACAAGTACAGGCAAACAAAATCAAAGTCAAAATTATATTACTTCTATTAGTTACAACCATTAGGATAATAGCAAGACAATAGCCCAAGTTTCATTCATAACTATTAATCCAAAGATGCATCTTTATGACAATTAAAATATTGGAGTGCCCCAAACAATAGAACACCATGCATGCATCCACATACAAAATGACCATAAAATTCAACCACAAAGGTGGCAAGTTTTATCAAAGATTAATCTTAGATGTGGTTTTTCTTCAGGCCATGACTAAAACCATTTTTTATTGGTTGAGTACGCATAAAAAATTTTCAGAATATGACCATTATGAATTCTTTGTCAGGCCTTATTGTTTAATTAATGGTGCAACAGTATTCAAAGCTCTAATGAAACAAGTTTTAATTTGATTACTTTATAGGAGTCATTTGTTATATGTTCTGTAAAATCTTATCTTGTTCCTATAAAAAAAATGTTAAATGTGAAGTGCCAATGGTGTTTCAAACTCATTCAACAAATCTTAACAGAGAAGACGCTATATAGTAAGTGACAAAGTTTTGTGTTTCAAGTAGCATTCCTGAGCCATGTTGATACTCAAAGATCGTATAATCTTTGATTGTGCAAAAGTAAATACTGTAGCGAATTGGGGATGTATAATAATGGACAGAATTAGGAGTCTTATGGACTTGCAGGAAACCATACAAGGGATATGTAGAAGAATTCTAGTAGAATAAGTCCATTGACTTAATTAACATTAAAAAAAAAAAAAAAGGTTAAATTTGAGTGAATTTAGGGGGTGTTTCAAACTCATTCAACAAATCTTAACAGAGAAGACGCTATATAGTAAGTGACAAAGTTTTGTGTTTCAAGTAGCATTCCTGAGCCATGTTGATACTCAAAGATCGTATAATCTTTGATTGTGCAAAAGTAAATACTGTAGCGAATTGGGGATGTATAATAATGGACAGAATTAGGAGTCTTATGGACTTGCAGGAAACCATACAAGGGATATGTAGAAGAATTCTAGTAGAATAAGTCCATTGACTTAATTAACATTAAAAAAAAAAAAAGGTTAAATTTGAGTGAATTTAGGGGGTGGGAGCCATGAAGTCTCTAAGGCTGCGTTTGTTTGAGGGATAAAGAGGTGGGATTTGATGAGTAATCCGTGGGTCCCACAGATTGGAGGAGTAATAAAGTGTTTGTTTGATATCCGTGGACCCCACGGATTGGATGAGTTGTGGCCTAAATGGCCGGATGTGGTATCCCATGAGACATTTGGGATTAATAATCCCCCGTGGCCGGATTTGTTTCCCTCTAAGATCCAAAGGTCCAAAATTATTTCCTATCACATCATCTATCAAATCACATCTTTTATTTCACTTTACATCTCACCAACCAAACACCAAAAAAATAATCTCACAAAAAATTAATCCCATCTTTTATCTAATCTCATTAGTGGGCCCCACGGTATTACTTATCCCCCATTATTCAATCCCTCAAACAAACGCACCCTAAGGGAATGTTTGGTACAAGGTGAAAATTTTAGGAGTGAAAGATTACAGGAGTAATTGTTACCCCAATAATAGTTAATGGGATAATAAATTCATGATATTTATATTTGGATTAAGCGAGTAAAAATTACCCGACAATAATTACAATATGTTTCGAATGTCAAAAATTTTGAAGGGATAAAAATTAATTTTGTTTGGAATGTAAATTGACCAATGGATAAAAATTAATATTTAATTTTAGTAAAATATCATATTAAAATAAATCATGATAATAATTGTTATTTTAATAATAATTAATTTTAATAATACATATATTATTAAAATATATGATTTTAAATAAAAATATTAATTATAAAAAATAGTTTTACCATGGATTAATATTTCAATAATAATTAATTTTAATAACGAATTACTATTTGTTAAAAATTATTTTTATTTGTATCAAATAATTTAATAAAACAACTAATTTTACTTTATTTAAATAAATTATTAATTTTAATAAATTATATCAACACAATACATAATCTAGTAAATTATTATTTATGAGAAAAAAATTTATTAAATTGAATTATTATCTACAAGAAAAGATTTTTATGTAATAAAACATTTTAACGAAATAAACCATTTTAATAAGTAATCATTATTTATTAAAAATAATTTTAATTTAAGAAAGTAAATATTTTTAATCATAAATTAATATTTCAATAGAATTGATTTAACAAAATAAAATAAACCATTTAATAATATTTATTATTTATTAAATTATTTTATCAAATAAATTATTATTTATTAAATATTATTTTGATAAAATAATTTAATAATTAATTAATTTTAGTTTGATTAAATAAATTATTATTCTATCATAATTATTATAATTATTTATAAAAGAACATAGCCTAGAGTTTTATAAAATGGTACAATTTTCTTATTACTTCCCCGTTAGTCACCTCCCCACCAGTAATAATAAACCCCCTTATTGTTACTTTCTATTCCAAACTAATATAGCAAAGAGCAAAACTTACCCTAGTAAAATTTACCATCCATCAACCCCAAAACAAACATGCCCTGAAGGTAGCAAAAACTGTGAAACACTTATCAAGCAACCAGCTTTCAACCCCCCCCTCTCTCCTTTTCCCAAAGAGCCGTGTCAGCCTAAAATCATAAGACGAAATCAAGCAGTTCTTGACATTATGAAACAACTAAATTCAGCAAACAACAAATACCAAAATCCGTGCAGATGATCAATAAAACCCTAGCATAATAAGGAAAAGGTGCTTGGATTGAGAATCAAATTATCTTACTCCACTGTAAACTCAAATATAGCAAGCACAGTTCTTAATAGCAATCCTTCTGTGGCATAATATCACACTATGGGATTCAAAACCAAAATGACAAAGCAGACATCAAGGATACCTCAATAGAGATCTCCGCGCTATAATTTCAGCATGAGAATCGTTCACAGTGTCACCTCGTGGACTCAGAAGTGAACGCCCAATGCATTTTGTCCCCGTCCCCAGCGCAACCACTTTCAATTCTGAATGAAATACAAAAAAAATCGGCACCAAAAATCAATGCTTCGAAACACCTAACTACTTGGGCTAAAGATTTTTCTCATGCTTTTTTGAGTTTTCTTAAAAGCACGGAGGGAAATCGAAAAGGGTTTTCCAAGTGGGAACCTTGAGAAGGAGAGGAGATGAGGAAAGCGGCCAAAACGGTGACTTCGCGGCCCTGAGGCTTCCCTTTCTTTGGGAGAGAGTTGTAGACTGCCAACACGGCTTCTGATACCTTCTCTCCCCATTCCTTCTCCGACGCCGGCGACGTTGCCGGAGACGAATAAGAGGAATTCATCCACGGTCACAACTTCGACCCCACCCTGGGAAACAAACGTACTCCGTGTGCCGCTCCGTACTCGAGCATTTTCTCGTAATCGTTTTATTTTACTTAACCCCCCATTAATTGCCGTTGGGGTAAATTTCACTAACCTCCCCTGAAGTTTCTGACACCAACAGAAACCTCCCCTGTAGTTTCTGAAATAACACTGACCTTCCTTCTTTTACCAGATAAATTTCACTAATCTCCCTTGAGGTTTTTGAATGTGTAAATTTTTTATAAAATCATTTTTTTGCATCGAAAACTTTCAAACGAGTATCATTGTCGCTATTTTTTTGAATTCGTGGGAACGAATTTGAAAAATCGTTATCACAGTTTGCTACTTTCTAAAAAAAAAGATGCCAAAATCAACCCAAAACTACATTTTATGTCAATTTATCTCACAGTTTGCTACTTTTCAAAAAAAAAGACGTCAAAATCAACCCTAAACTATATTTTATCTCAATTTATCTTATTTTTTCTTACTCCAAACGGGACTTTTACGGGAAAAAATAGATCAGGGGAGGTTAGTGAAATTTATCTGGTAAAGGAAGGGAGGTCAGTGTTATTTCAAAAACTTCAGGGGAGGTTTCTGTTGGTGTCAGAAACCTCAGGGGAGATTAGTGAAATTTACCCTTGCCGTTTCAATTTCGTAGACTTACCGTATAAATTTTATAAATATACGCTAGAACCTTTTATAATTTATAGGGTAAATTACACGTAGACCCCCGTACATTAGGCTAATTACATCTGGATCATCTGAACATTTGAACCTTACACCTAGACCCCTTAATAACATTTGAACTTTACACTTAATTCCATCAGTTAATTGACTCCGTTAACTGTACTGTAAAATGACGAGAATGCCCCTGACTCAATTACACTTCCCGCTCTTTTTTTCTCTCTCACTGCACAGCTTTATCTCTTATTATTGAAAATAGTTTATTTTATTAAAATATTTTATTAAATTATATTAATTTTATTAAATCTAATAATAATTTATTATTAAATTAAGTTATAATAATACATTTTATTTAAACTAATTATTATTAAAAATAAACACTTATAACATTAAATTAATTAATTTAAATATATTTTATTAAATTAATTAATCAAATATATTTTATTAAATTCAATTAATTTTATATTTTTAATCAAATCATATATTTTGTATAAATAAAAATAATTTTATATTTTCCCCTTAATAAAACCATTAGAACTATATATACTATGTATAATATCAAACAATTAACAATCCTAATTTTACACTAAGGTCCGCTTGGTAACTTTTTATTTTTTATTTTTCTATTTACGTTTTTAAAATTTTATAAACTCGCAAAAAAAATATATTTATTAAATTTGTTTTCATTTTTTTGCTTTCACAAAAATGAAAACTTAAATAGAAAAATATAAACAAAAAAGTATTTTTACTCTCTTTTTTTACTGCAAACATTTTATCAACTTCAAAACTTTATTCATTTTTCACATCATATTAAAATAAATTATTTTATTCAAATATTTTATTAAAATAAATTATTCTAATAAATAATATAATTAAACTTATTTAATTAAATTAATTTCATAAATTAATTAATTTAATTTTATTATTTATTAAAAGTAATTTAATAATATACATTACATATTTAAAAATTAAATTACTTTTAATAAATAATAAAATTAAATTAATTAATTAATTTTAATATAATAATCAATTTAATTCAATTTAAAAATTCATTATTATTTAATTATTTAAAATAAATATCATAATTAATTTAATTTAATAATTAATTTAACTTATGTAAAATAATTAGTTATTAATATAATAATAAACTTAATTTAATTTAATAATTAATTATTATTAAATTATTTTAAATAAATATCATAATTAAATTAAATTATTTATAACTTAATTTATATAAAATATCTGGAAATAAGGAGGATGAAAAAGCAGAAGAAATTGAGTCGCGGCGATGGAGTCGAATCTAATTCTTCATCTATGTGAATATATATATACATATACATATATATTATCAGAGGAAATGTTTGGACGAAGGAAATTATGTAAAAATTGAAAGCATTAATTATTTTAAATTTTTTAAATGCAAAGTTTTTTTTTAATTTGATTTAATTTTTCATTTGACACAGTTTTATTCATATAATTAAAAATAAAATTAAAATGAGAAAAAATATGTAATTAAGTAATTAAGGGTGTAATTAATAATGATAAAATTTTAGATGCAATTATAAATAATAAATATTTAGGTAAAAAAATATAAAATTAATTGAATTCACTAAATATATTTAAATATTATTGGATTAATTAATTTAATAAAATATATTTAAATTAATTAATTTAATGTTATAAATATTTATTTTTAATAATAATTAGTTTTAATAAAAATATATCATTATAACTTAATTTAATAATAAATTATTATTAGATTTAATAAAATAAATATAATTTAATAAAATATTTTAATAAAATAAATCATTTTAATAATAAGAAAAACTCTGGAAGAGTGAGAGAGATAGAGCACATGAGAGCTGTGCACGGAAAGAGTGAGAGAATGAGAGTTACTGATGGATAGGGGCATTTTCATCATTTATAACGTAGTTAACGGAGTCAATTAACTGATAGACTTAAGTGTAAGATTCAAACATTATTAAGTGGTCTAGGTATAAGGTTCAAATGTTTAGGAAGTCCAAGTGTAATTAGCCAATGTACAGGGGGTCTAGGTGTAATTTACCCAAATTTATATTATGGGTGCATTTGTTGTAGTAAAAAAACTTTAAAAAATTTTTAAAAATTATTCATTTTTCTTATTATACAAATTACGAAATTAAAACTTATCTCAAATTATTTCATTTTATTTTTTTTTTTACCACTCTAAACACACTTTATATTTATTTAAATCCCTTCTGCTAAATATTTTGCTCAAAAATTAACTATTGATTTATTTAATATTATAAAATTATTTTTATACCTTTATTATTAATAAAAATTATTTATATTATAATATAGTATATCTTTTTATATAAAAATTACATTATAATTAATTTATTAAAATTTTTTAACATTTTCCATATTAATACTTCAAATTATTATATTTCACATTTATATCTTAAATTTTTATTATACATAAATATAAATTATCATTACTTTTTTCTATTAATAATTTAATAACTAAACATGAAAGAAAAAAAATCTTAATTTCTTATTTTTCTCCACTTCCTTTCTATTAGTAGCCAAAAAAAAAAAAAAAAAAACCTTACTCTAAATTTTTTAAGGCATTTTTTATATTAATAGTAAGAGTATTAAGGTAATTTTATAATATTAAATTGGTCAAAAGTTACTGTTGAATGAAAAATTTAACAAAAAAAAGATCTTAGTAAATGTAATATATTATAAGAGGCCTAGATGCACATTTATGAAACTTGTAATATCTATATGAATAAAAACGAAATCAGAAAAAGGTGTAGGTGAATTTTTTTCTTTTTTGAAGCTAAATAGTAAGTGAAATAAACCCTATTATTTTGTTTATTACTCTCTATAGTTATAGGATTATTTATTATTATGAAATGATTTCCAAAGTTACGTAGCATTCAATAAGTCGTTTGCAAATGATTCATTAAGAACTTGTTTTTATTTGTTTGATAAAGTGGACGGTCAAGTTGGAAATGTAGTTTTTAAACTTGATAAATAAATAAGTAAAACTAAAACTAAGATAAATTCGATTCGATAAAATTAGTAAATAAGCTTGTTTGTCGTTTGCGAACAAATTCGTTCATAACTCACAAAAAATCTTGTTCAAATATTTATTAACAAACCTATTTATTATTTATAAACAGTCTCATTAATTTAAATGTTAAAAAAATACAACGATTAAACATGTTAATTTAAATTTTTTTTGTTAAATTATGTATATTCTTTAACCCATCAAAGAACTAAGAATAACCTTATCCTTTCTTGCACTTCAAATTTTACAATGAGAAAGTAAAGGCCGGTGGGCCGTGTTATGGCGTGTTTGGAACGTCCAAAAATAATATTTTTTTTTTTTTTTTTGTAATTTTTGTTTTGATATTGCCATGTATTGTTTTTGGAAAAGATTATATATTTGGTAAAAAATTATAAAAATTAGTAAAAATTAGATAAAGTTAGATTTTTTTAAGGAAAGTTAGATAAAATTGAAAAAATTTAAAAATAATTAAAAATAATAATATATTTATTGATAAAAGTTGAGTACCAAACACCCCAAGTGCCACTTCATTGGCTCCGTTTGAAATTTTACAAAAAAAAAATCTTATAAATCTTTACAAACACGAATTATGAGATAATAAAATTTAAATTCTTCACTTACTACACGAATTACGAAATATTTATTTTTATAATTTTATATTATTTTATTTTATTTTATACAACTCTAAACACATTCATCAATATTACGAAGCGTAACTTTCCTTTTGGGCAAAAATATCTAAAGACTGAAACTATGTGTACAATAATAGTAATATATTAAATTATTTCCTACACTAGGCATCACTGCAGACCCGATGCGCGCCCTAAAAGGGGATTCCTGCAGGGTGTTAATCCTCGCAGGCATGGGCCCGTAAGGCTTTAATCGCATCGAGTCAAGTCAGGTTGAATTTTAGCACCATTTGATGTGTTAAAAAGTTAAAAAAAAAAAAAAAGTTAACAAAAGTAAAATTTTTTAAAATTTATATTGTAAATAGTTATTTTAAAATGGTGGTTAATGTTTATATTTAATTTAATATAAAATTGTTAAAAATTATATAAAGTGATACGTGACAAAATTTTAGTAAAAAAATTTAAAAATTTTTTGAGTTTTGTGAAATTTTTTGATATAAATGTTAGTATAAGTTTTTTAAAAATCTGCTAAAATCTATTGAAACACACTATAATAACTTGTTCCAATGAATTTTGACAAATTTTTTCAGAAAGTTAGAATTTTTTTTTTTTAAATTTAAAAAGTTAAAACTTTTAAAAATTAAATTTTTTTTTAATTCAGTTGATCTCCAAACGGTTTGTTCACATTTAATTAGAACAAAAATAAAGTAAATCAAGCTCAAATTCAGCCTAAATTTGAGCGTTCATAAAAATTTAACAAATACCAGACCATACTAAATTTTAAGTCAAAAACTTGAACGCGTGGTAAGATTTATTTAATACCTTTGATAACGCTACCATGAAATCCCATGTAAAAATATAAATAAGCAAAATGGCACCCAACTTTTGTTACAAAATTACAAGTTACGTAAAGTTGCATATGCTCGCAAGAGTGACTATCTTGACCAATCTATCTAAATCTAATCTGTTACTTGAATTGATTAAATGTGAGATTTAAATTTTTTTTTTTTTAGAGATCGGATAAGATTTGGATTTTGTTTAAAAAAAAATTTAGATATCGGATCGAATATGAGAATGGAACTGCCTCCACTCCGATCTTTTCCAAATCCAATATTCAATTCAAATTTGTACTGAATAGACCAAAATAACCTCATTTGGATTATGCTTTTTGGAGATTTAAAAAATTAGGATTAATAATTATGTTATGAATCATTGTATTTTATATTCGTTGCTTTGAGTTGGGACAATATTGATATTTTGAAATTATGTATCAATTGATGAAATAATACTTTAGTGAAATGTTAGTTTTGAAAATATTTATATATTACTTTGGTGAATTATTATTGTAATGATGTTTATGTATTACTTTAGTTTTAGAGATAAATTATTTTGTAGTAATAGATTACATATGTAATCAAGTTATGTATCAAATTAAAGCCAAATTTTGAGGCGGACGAAGGGTTCTGATTTTTGAATTTCCACAGATATATTCGTTCTCTATTTAGAATCAGAATGAAAATTTAAAAAAATATCCATTCAAATTTTGGGACAAATTTAAAGACGAACAAAGAATTCAGAATTTAAATTCTGAATATTACCATATTTACCTTCTATGTCTCCCGTTGCCATCCCTGATTTTGTCTCAATTCTTCGTGTTGGAATCGCGTTATCTGGCAACGTTAAATGTTGCTGGCCTAGTCAAAGTAAGGTGGATCCCATCCATCCTTCCATCCATTAATGCATGTATATATTGGAAAAAACAGATTGACATTGCTGATGATGCATGTTCAAGTTTATTCGTTTCCCAACTGTCTATGGGGCCCATTTGACAGGAAACCTTTACCCCTTGCAAAAATCCACAACCACAGTCCTGCTCAGCAGCACCGTTTGGAATGTCAATAAATAAAATAAAATAAATTTTTAATAATTTTTATAAATTATTAAAATTCTTTATTATATATTTATATATTTTTATTTTTATTAATTTTAAAAAATTTTAATATTTCATTAAAAATAAAAAAATTCGAAAAGAAGTTTATCAAGTGCGTAAATTTTTTTTTGATAATCATATTCTTTAAATCAAAAACTTTCAAACGAATATCCATTGTCGCTATTTTATACGAATTTTTTTGTAATTCGTTAAAACATATTTAAAACGGATTTAAAAAAATAGTTTTAATTGTTTTGGTGTTGTGCATTTTCAAGGAAACTTTTTGAATTTGTTATAACAGATTTAAAAAACTGTTCTAACAATTTAGTAAAAAAGAGAGAGAAAATAAGTGCAGAATATTGAGCAGCATCTTTTCCAAATCCATTAGAATGGATTTGAGAAACTGTTCTAACGGTTTTGACACTGTTTATCTCTAAAAAACGTGATTCGGAAGAAAACACCAAACGCCATTTTTTATTTAAAATCGCGTTAGAATATTTAGCAGTATTTTTTCCGAATCCATTAGAATGAATTTGAAAAACTGTTCTAACGGTTTTGACACTGTTCATCTCTAAAAAACATGATTTAGAAGAAAACACCAAACGCTATTCTTTATTTAAAATCACATTTTATTTAATTTTTTCTGATTTTTTATAACTCTAAATGCCCCACTAAAAGATGAAAAAAAAAAGTATCACTTCGAAACTTTTTGTTTCCATTATTAATATTTTTTGAAAATTTAAAATCCTCGGTGTTTTTATATTTTTGGAGGAAACACCCAATCAAATTATAAAATTTGGAAGGCAACATCAAAAGCCCCCACACCCAATCAATATAAAAAAATTTATTTTAAGCTGGGTAATTGTCATCTGGATTCGAAAATAAAAAGCAGAAAAAGAAGCTTTGTTTACTGTTAGTCGGCAATATATGTCCCCGAAAAGCTTTCAAAACGTCGCCGTGTCATATAGCTCGTGCTTCATCAGGATTGTATCCACGCGCAAGCGACGCTGCTTTTACCCCGCTTTGGCCGTCCCTGTCGGCATATCGAAGGCATCATTTGCTGTGTGGGACCCGCTTCGGTCTCGATACACCACCCTTCTGACATCCTCCATCAAGCCATCACGAATCAATCGCGCAAATCTTAATTACCCGAAAAAACAATCAACGGCTCAGAACCCCCCAATTTGCAACGCTGGTGTTCCGCACGACATACTCTCACAAAATTTACTGGTGCGGTGTAGAAAGCCAAACTCTGCTATGTATCATTATATATATATACACGTATATACATATACACATATCACATGTGCCTTTCTCTCGTGATATTTGTATGATCTTGTATGTTTGATTAATTGATTGATTATTCAGTAAGCTTCGCGAAGCAATGGCAACGGAGGTGTCCAAGAAGGCTGAGGCTGTGTCCACGACGGCGCCACCGGCTAAGGTGGAGGCTCCGGACAACGTCGTTGAGGAGAAATCCATGGTTACTCATGCACCGCCGCCCGAAACCAAGGCCGAAAACTCCAAAGCTCTAGCTGTGGCTGATACTAGTAAATTCTCTCTCTCTCTCTATATATCTCTATCTCTTTCACACACACACACAGTCGACGCAGTCACGCAGTAACTAATCTCGTGGTATTTTGCTTCTTGGTGGTGTGTTCAATCAAGTTGTAGACGTATGGTGTAGTGGTGACAGATTGATTTTCTATAATCATCTGTTTGGATGCCGAGAAAGCTAAGAAAAATAAAATGGATTTTTTTTTTTTTTAAATGCGGTCAGGCAAAGTGAATTTGCAAAATCTCATCTTTTATCTATGTATGTTCTTGTTTCCAAACGATATGAAAATCATTGAAGGCGATCCAGGTTGCTGATTTAAACTTGATTTGTTATATTTCTTGTATGCGTCATTACACGTTAGCTGAGAAACATAGAATCGGACGTTTGACTTAATTTACTTTCTTTCATTTTCTAATCTACAAAACAGAGTATGTTATGATTCATGAATGCCCAAATTTTTTTTGTTAAGTAAGGTTTTATTTGGATTATGAGAGAGTACATACAAAATCACGAGGACATTCCCAGTATTACATTGTACTCTAATAGGTATTCTCCAATTAGTCTATGTATCTATATTTATACTTGTATTATATACATTAGCAATTGTCTACCATCTAATCTCCTCTCTAATAAGTTTTAGCAGTTGAGTACAAAAAGCAGTGATGCCTGTGTGAATGCCCGATTTAGTCTTACTGCCACTTATTTTTCCCCAAAAACAAAAGTACCTTTTTTATTTTCTATTTTTTGGGAAAAAGAGAGTTGTTGCATTCATTGTAAAATTCAAGTAACCACTGGGCTAGTGGATCAGAACCCTCTTACTCAATGGAAGATAATAGGAGGTTGTGGGTTCGATTTCTTACTCTTTTAAGTTCTAACTATAAATTGATGTTCTTTTTAAAATGATAAAAATATAAATTTCAAATGAAATTTCTAAAAATAATCAACGTTCTTGTTGAGAAATTAAGTGCAATTATATTATTTTGATACTTCGTTTAATTAACCACTTGTAATAATACGATTTTACTTTACAACTGTATAATCAATTCATATTATAGGTAAGCGCCTATATGCCCATTATTCAGAATGCACATAATTTAGCTTTTTGAAAAGAAGGTTTTGCTTTAGCAAAAGAAGCATTAAAATTCTATTTATATATACAAAGCAATTAACGTGTCACTTTCATGAAAGGCTTACCCTGGATACCAAAATGCATGATTGACCATGTTGCTTTTAGGATGAGCTTACTATTCTTTTTTATCATTCGTTTATATAATAATACCTAATTATCTGTGACCCATCATTTATGATATCACCCTTGTTTTTATGTTCTGTGGGTAAGGAATCTGATCAACTCGTTGGTAGTAGATACCCACCCCAACCCCTTCTGTACAATTATACTTCATTTCCTATTTCATTTTTTTTCCCCAGGACAATAGATACAAGTTCTACTGGGTTGAGTTATGGCATGAGTGATAATGCAAAAGCTGGTTTCAAGCTCTTCCATTTACTTGACTGGTTTAATTTAGTTGAGATTGGTTACTTGACATTTTAGTCATTAGGGTGTATTAAGCAAAACACAACCTGATTCCAGAGCATGCTGTTTGCTAGCACAAGGTGCTTCGTCCTGTGCTTTTTCCTTGCTAAATTATGTCAAATATGGAGGTCATATGAAAATGATCTTCAGCATAAATATATGCATGGTATCTTCCATTGCCTGGTCCGTGGGCAGTTCACGGATAGTTCCCTTACAACAGTGATTTTTCAATTTATAATTTCACTAGCAATCTAAGAATTGAGAATCTGGCTCCTATGTTAGTTTTTATTCTGCTATTTTTCTTTTTTTTTTTAAATCTTCAGCGTTCATTTTCATCTAAGGGCTTAAAATACAAACTCAATTTGTAATAAATGCATAGATAATTACAATACAAGAATTAAAGAGGAAAAGTCAATATAATGGGACCCACAAAAAATTATATTATCAGTCCTTGGATGAAAGCAACGGTTGAGATTTAAAAATGTAGAAAAATAGCAAAATAAAAAATACTAGGGGAACCAGGTCTAAGAATTGATGTACATTATTCCCATGTTTTGGATCAATTCAAAAAGGTCTTTATGGTTTGACAGGAGGCAAGTGTCTGAATCCATCACATAAGGGACTTTAGACTGTCAAACATACCTCTCTTGCCTCATTATTAATATGTTGCTCAAGAATGTGCAAGTGTGCATTACATGTTGACCTAGGAAACTTTTATTGTTAGAGAGTTAACTGTTAGAACTATTTCTTTTCTGCAGACGCTCCTCTGATGAAGAAAACTTCTGGTGGATCATTTGATAGAGGTAGGTAGGTGCTAGAAAGCAACTTAGCTACTCTTGTTTCTGGCCAAAAACATTTGTTAATTTTAATGACAATGAGAGTGAGTCCTGCATAAATGGAGCAAGTCACTTGTGTTTTTTTATAATCATTTATACAAGTCTTATGAAATCCTTTCAAATTGTCAAAATAGAGACATGGCAAAATTTCACCTACTTACTTTTTTTCTGAAAGAGATTATGTTGATGTGTTGAAAAACATGGGTTACCATTTTATTTCCATGGGACGATTGGATTCTCTGCAACTTGGAATTTATAATTCTCTTTCATTGTATCTTCAGACGTAGCCCTTGCGCAAGTTGAAAAAGAGAAGACATTGTCTTTTATCAAGGCTTGGGAAGAAAGTGAAAAATCAAAAGTGGAGAACAAGTAAGGTTTTTTTTTTTTAAACTGTTCTTTTTCAAACATTCATTAATTGTCCACAAACTTTTCTAGAACCAAAAGGGAACTTCTTAAAATCATTCTTTGGTTTTTTTTTTATTATTAAATGTTTAATGATCCTGAAATGTTAAGATCTGCGCCCCACCGCCGGTTATTTTGGGACTCTAGTCCCTATTTCATATATATATATATATAGATTTACTACAGTGTTTGAGTTGTTGCTAATACTCTCCTTTGAAAGTTGAATAAAGTCATATGCCTCTCTCTTGGAGCTCTTATTGCATTGAACTCAACTCAAAATAGTAAATATTATTAGAGAAGTTTCTTGTCTAGCATAATTGTCTATCTATATCTTCACATTTTAGCTTCAGATTTTGTGTCCAAAACCTTGAAGTGACATTGCGTTGATTACATTCAAACACATCAAGAATGGCATGTAAGACAAGCAATTCAAACTGTTGAAAACAAGCGTATTTACATTTTAGGGGAAAATACACCTAGCACTTTACTTTATCAACATCTCACTTTAGAACTTATACTTTCAATTGTGTCATCTTACTCTTGAAATTTGATCCAGTGTCATTGTCACCATCCGTCCAATTCCGTTAGAAATTTTGTTTGTACATTGAGGCTCATATAACAGAATTTGTAATGAAATTGGAACTGAATTAAATGTACAGGAACCAAGTGGGAATAGTGGTAGAGTACAAGAATGCTAATTATATTTTACACTATATTTTAGGAGAACTATCTATGGGCCTTTCCCAGCATGTGACTTGCAAAGGTTAAATTGGTTGAAGATGTGGATGAGAAATCAGCTTAAGCATTGAAAAAGCAGCAGTTGAATGAATTGATAGGCACTCTTACAGTCTGTGTCAATTTTCCACACGTTAAAATTACCAACTGATCTGCGCTGATTTGCAAAATATGCTTGATGTTTGCAAAGTCTGTCATGTCATGTCTTGTTTGATAGAACAGTACCTCTTCTCTAGGTACTAAAATTTCACGTTCAGTGCTACCAACTACCTACATTGACTGGTTTAAATTTAACCTCTGTTGTGAATTGAAACAATTGTGGTACAAGTGAAAATTTGATTGGTTTTTTGTGCCAAGTGAAAATTCTATTTCAGTATAATGCACCAGTCCTCTGTAGGACATAGAATGATAAATTTGGAGAATTGAGTTTTAGAGTTGTTATTATTAATGATATATACTTTCGGCTACTATTCTGTGAGCCTTTTTTAATTTTTGAAAACTCATCTCTGTTGGAACTATTGAACAGAGCCCAAAAGAAGCTTTCAGACATTACTTCCTGGGAAAATAGCAAGAAAGCTGCCATTGAAGCTAAACTGAGAAAAATTGAGGTAATAGGGTGCCAATAAAAATCTTCCTAAATTTTGGATTACCTATGAAATTTTCTTGCATCTTTTTGGCCTGTTTATGAGGTTACCTTGAAAATTAAACCATGGTAATTAGATCTTTCTATTCAGGGCCCGTTTGGTTTGACAAAATTTGTTGAAAATCTCCAAAAATCTCTATAAATCTCTGTTAACTTTATATCATATTAACTTTTTTCTCTTACTGCACGCATTACGAACTCCCCCCAAACCGCAATTTATCTCAATTTATCTCATTTTTTTTTTACTCCAAACAAACCCTGAATGGTGAAAAAATAATTTGGCACAAGTGAGAAATTTTGAATCCTCACAAATTTCCGGTAGTCAACTGTTTTGAGCAAACATTGACAATTCTAGATAATTACGAGCAGGAACAACTAGAGAAGAAAAAAGCAGATTATGGAGAAAAGAAGAAGAACGAGATTGCTTTGATTCACAAGGAAGCAGAGGAAAAGAGAGCAATAGTTGAAGCGAAACGGGGGGAAGAAATTCTCAAGGCAGAGGAGATGGCTGCAAAATACCGTGCAACCGGAAGTGTTCCGAAGAAGATGGGATGCTTTGGCTGTTAAAAACGCCTGTCCTATATTTCCAAATCAAGGGAAACCTATAGGTTCTCTACTGTAAACTTCCTTGTTTGTCCGTTATTGTGTGTTAATCTGATTGAAAAATCCATGTTTGTCAGTGCATGTGTGTGTGTGTGTGTGTGTCTATAGTAATAACATATTTTGTTTGTAATGATAATGAGACAGTTCAAAAGTTTCTACACCCATATTTGGCTTCTATACAGGAAAATATATATATATATATATATATATGTATGTATGTATATGTGTGTATACAGAAAAAATATATATACATATATGCGTGTGTGTATATATATATATGCATATGTATACATGCATGCGTGTTTATAAACTTGTACTGTGAGAGAACTGGTTTGAAACCAACAATAATGAGTGTGTTTGGAGTTGTATAGAAGTGTATAAAATAAAATAAAATTATAAAAATAAATGTCTCGTGATTTGTGCAGTGAGTGAAGATTTTAAATTTTACTGTCTCGTAATTCTTGTTTATAGAGATTTGTAAGATTTTATTTTGTTTTATTTAGCTCCAAACGGAGCCAATATACATATTGGTGTAGCTCACGTTAACCTGAAAAACAGTCTTTATTCCGCATTTCAATTCTAATTTTAGATGCAACTTTTAATCCAAGATTAGATAGTTTAATTTAATTCAAACTAAGCCGTTTACAAATGCTGTAATAAATTAACATAGACGATTCAGGATCACAAGTCCATGTTTGGTCTGGGTAAAGAGCACATATTGATGACCACAAACATTTTTTTTTTAACCTAGCCAAAAAATACTTGAAAAATGCTTCAAAATCATTCACCTAAAAAATAACAACAAAAATTACTTCAAAATAAATTGAATCCAAACACCAAATAATTTGGTACCAACCCACCTAAATACCTATATTTTCCCTTAAAATTTGGGTACCAACCCCTCGAAAATTGAAAGTCCCTCGTGCTTTCGCATTGAACCTTAGGGATTACTTAGGCGAGCAAACCCGAATGGAGTGAAAAATTACACGAGAGGAACCATCAAACCACTGACATGCCTCAGCAACAATAAAATCACCATAGCAATTAGATGAGTATAATAGGTAACTAATAACAAGGAACTTGCCGTCTTCTATGCATATGTGGCTAATCCGAACCCATGATAAAACTGATTACATAGATCATACTTGCCTAGTTCATAAGGAAATACCCAAAAAAAAACATCCTACTGCAAATTCTCCAGGAGCATGGTGCTCTTGGCCCTTACATGTGTGCCACATAACCACTTTCACGTGACGTGTGCTTACGTGGCACACATCTATCGGCCTAGAGCACCATGCTCCAAGAGAATCAGCTAGAGTTTCAAAGAGAGCAATTTAAGGAGCTATCTAACACTATAGACGGATACAAGGGATAGTCATCGTCATGCTCTAAAAAGCTCATGTCATTATTGGCTGGGAACTCCAAAAGCATCTGCAATGCCACATCTGATGAATCCTCAAACTCATTGGAGCTCGAGGAATCTGAATCAGCCATGACTTCATCAGCGTAAAATTTGCTGCTCTTGCCTTCCAGATCTTCATTCTGACTACTTGCAGTGGCAGAGGAACGAATTAGAGGGACGCCCAGCTCAGTTGTGGTGCCTGAAACTGATCCACATTTTGTTGATGAAGATGCTTGAGAAACAGGGCTTTGACAGGCGGTTCTGTTCCTTTTGTCAAAGCTCAAGCTCCGAAACGATTCTCCAACTTCAGAATTCCATATACGTAGGAAATAGTCAGAAGTCGTTCTTCCCAAGGTTGGTGGATTTGAGAGTAACGACTCCCTTGATAGACGAGCTTCAGCTTCGAGCCTTGCACTTTCCCACTGTGCCATATGGCGGGTGGAAGGGGACGCGAGTGGCTTTCTGCTGACAGAGGGTTCGTGTGTGTGCGGGTCAACGCCCATGCAGATTAGACGCTTCTTCAAGTGAGTGTTCCACAGGTTCTTAATCTCATTGTCTGTCCTTCCAGGTAGTCGAGAGGCAATTGCAGCCCACCTGCATGTAGTTCGTTTGTGAGTAATTTTGCCATCAACAATTCAACAAATTCTATATGGTGCATTGAAGGGTAGAAAACAATGCATGAATAAGAATCTAAACAAAATGCAACAGCCAACACTTCCAATTTCTGTAAATAATTAAGTCAGCAAAAACCAAATCCCAAAAAACAACAAAACCTGCAACGTGATTTTTGCAACCTTTATTTCTAAACTAGGTAATTGGATATATAAAGAGAACAGACTGCCATGGAACTTGGGTTAATTGGCCAAGAAATCCAAGGTTTCTAGTTGGCCACTTGCATGGGAAGCACCGCTTCGAGCTCGCAGAATTTCTGGCCAGGAAAGCTGATCTTTCTGATACATGAATACAACTCAACTCAATAAAATTTAAGTCTCAAACTGGTTTGGACTTATCCTAATTAAAAAAAAAAATGTTTGAGCTGGCTACATGAATCCTATTCCTCTATACATATATATGACCCCCCCCCCCCAAAAAAAAAAAAAAGAGTTGCAACAGACACCCAAATTAATGCAGTCCAAATTAAAGGAATTTATTATATTATTCATACCATTTGGACTATTTATCTTCTCCGTTATGCCAAATTCAGAGACACAAGTGTCAAAAGTCAATCCAAACTAACTAGCACAACCTTCAGAGTTGTAAGTGGTACAATGTCTTTCTAAATTATGTATATGGGAAAGGATTCCAGAGTCAAATAGTATTTCCCTTTGAACTTACAATTGTACAAAACGAATTGCTGCGAGTCTGACAAAACCCACCTATTACTTTATGCTGCGCCAATGTGTCATGCCTTCTCATTTCTAATGCGCTTAAGAGTGCTAATTTCCTTACAAATGGGAATATTGTCAACACAAGAATCAGTCAGAGGCAGAGCAGTGCATACCTATTCCCAAGAATGCCATGCAACTGAATAACAAGTTTTTCTTCTTCAGGACTGAAGGGACCACGTTTAATATCAGGCCTAAGATAGTTTGTCCACCGAAGGCGACAACTCTTCCCACAACGAAGAAGACCTGCTAGGACAAAACCAAACAATCCGTGTAAGGAAGACGTTAAACATTGCTGATTTCATTTGCAATCTTTGAACACCCACTCTGTTTCTAGAAAAAAAGCATCCGAAAATGGATGTGGCAAGGAAGGTCCCCTGATGGAGAGAACATTCAAAGCGACGCTGTTCAGTGCAACAGAGGGGAGAGCCACCTGAATCACTTAATAGATCCCCGTAACTTCACAAAACCAAACTATCATCAGTTCCTCATCTAAGTAAGTTATGTTATCCCTTCATTTTTGCAAGTCAACTAAAAGGATATGAATAGATCATCTACCAACTGGTTTGGTTAAGAATATGTTTGTACGGTACTGATAGAAGATTTCTATTTACTATTATTATTTGGCAAGTACAACCCAACACACGAATCTTCTCAGGGGCCAAAGTTTGATCAGACTTTTGGAAGGTAAAATTTTGATTACTCTAAAAGACATGCCATCAGACTTCCCACAGCTGATGGAAACAGACTTTTTTGCCTTCAATAAAGTGTGTGCTTAATTATGTGCAAGTTACTCCTTCCTTAGTACATGTTACACTCGGCAGGGGAAAAGAAATAAACAGACTAATAAGCCAGAAATGGAAGGGGAAACAATCAAGAAAACTTAATACTTTGGCTTTGACAAGCAAACAAGCCAGAAGTGCTTCAAAAATGTGAAATACACATAGATCTACCTATATAATTAAATGAAATTCTAGCAATAAGGTTAAGTAACAAGCTTATTATTTTGCGATACTATGATATTGATGTCTTTTCCTATGCTTCAACTGGAATATTAGAAAAAAAATAGTCTTAGTATTTTGTTTCGGTGCTTTAAAAACACAACATTGGCCATTTTAAGGAATAGAAACAATGCTCCTGGTTCATGACAAACTCCTGCAATCCAAAAGTAAAACCCAATATGAATACTTTTAAACAGATTACAAAACCTGCAGGCCAATTAGTTGGAACTCAGTGAAAAACAACACATGAAAATGGGATCCCGGGGCCAGTAGTACATTTATACTACAGATCCTCAAGTGTCCATCAAATATCTACACAGCTTAAATTTTCTACTCACGACACGAATTCTACTTACGACACTAATTATGAAATTACAACTTTTACAAATTTATTACTACTTTATACAACTATTTGGGAAGTTCTTTAACTGACTACTTAAAAAAATTAATTTTTTATTAACTAACTTTTTATTAATTTAACATTTTTGCCGGTCTAAAAGAAATTAAAAATATAAGAATATAAGAGAAATATAAGAGAATAAATTTGTTTATTTTATTAAAAAAAAAAGCTAGTAGTTAAAAAGCTGAGCTACTAGCTTTTTGTTTTGTTTGTTTGTTTGTTTGTTTTTTTTTTTTTTTTTTTTTTTTCCCCCAAACGATCACTAAGTTCCAAATAGCTCATACATAGCGTCTTACAATTTCCCCTATTTTATTTCAAGTTCCCCTTGGCCTTGAGTTTTCCAAAAGATTTCAGAAATATGCATTTTTTCCAGTCAAATATCTAGCAAGGATGATTTAGACAATGAAGTTCCCCATCAAAAGCACTCTATAACGTATATAACAAGCTAAGATAACTGAGCTATAAGAGTGAACCCAATGGATGGGGAGCTTGAAACCAGCCCATCACATCATCCCCTCTCAAACTACAAAGTGATGTTCTTCTTATAACAGAAATAGAAGTTTTCTGACATCAAATTGAAACAGAGAATCAGAACAAAATAGCAAGCTTAGAGAGCCGGTCTAGAGACTGAGCTCAGACAAAACAAATCTCAATGCAGCAAATACGTATATGTAGAGAGAATGGGAAGAGGCGAAAGAGGATCAAACCAGCGAGCTTAGGGAGAGAACGCCAGCTTCCATGGCCGTTCTTCTTGATGTACTCTACCAGAACCTCATCTTCTTCAGGAGTCCATGGCCCCTTCTTCAACCCCTTCTTATCACAGCACGGTGTCCTCCCCATTAGACCCCTCTCTCTCTCTCTCTCACACACACACAAATTATCCCCAGTGAAAAATGGATGAAACCCACAAGTGACTTCTTATAAGCTGTGAAGATCAGACTTCTCGACACAGAGAGAGATGAAGTTATTGTGGGAAGAGTCGTAGTGAAAGACAGAAAAGACCTGTCAAGAGAATCATCCACCAGCAAGGGTTCTACAAATAAAAATAAAACTCCACAGTTTTGAAATCAGAGGCCTTCGCATTTAATGTGTGATGCGACGTCGAGACAATCTAATGAATCATTGATTCATAGAAGAAGAAAGTTGAATTTAAATGTACCCGTCCGTTCATTCTTCGTATACAAACAAGGCAAGGATGCGTTTGGTAATATGGAAAATGTTATAAAATTTTATAAATTTTTAAAAATTATTTATTTTTATCTTATGAATTATAAATTTAAATATTATCTTAAATTATTTTATTTTATTTACTTTTATTACTCTTAACATTTCTTAAATATAATGTGCGTATATTTAAGATGCATTTAAAATAACAACAACTTTGAAAATAATAAAAAATATTAAAATTCTTTAAAAATTATTTAATTTATATCTCATAGTATGACTTATAAACTCACAATTTATTTTATTTTATTTTTTTTTTCACTCTAAACGTACTACTGTATATATAGACAGGGAGAGATGATTGCAGCAATTGGAGGGAAGGCTTCATTTGGCCCTAGTAGCTTTTGTCTTTTTTTTTTTTTTAAATCATCAATATTATCTTTTTATATTTTATATTTTTTAAATATTAAAAGGTAAAATTATCAAATTAATAAAAATTTAAAAGTTATAAAAAAAAAAGTTTAACTTTTTTTTTTCGAAATAAAAAAAGTTACAAAAAAAAGGTTAACTTTTTAGTAATTCTTTAGTAATTACTTTCCACTAAAAAGTTAACTTTTTTACTTCCTAAACCAAACTTAAATTTTACAAGAAAAAAAGTTATAAATTTTTATTAATTTTTTTATTGTTTTTGTTTTTTTTACGTTTACTTTAAAATTTAAATTTTATAAATTTTTACAAAATTTTGTCAATTTCTAACAATTTTTTAACAAAAACTATTCGAATATTATAAACTACTGTTAACTTTTAGTAATTTTCATTTTTCGAGCGTTATTCTAAAAGCTTTTAAATTTTATAGATTTTTACACACTACTCCCAACATTTGTCAATTTCTGACAATTTTTTTGGTCAAAATTATTTGAAAGTGTCATTTAATCATATTCGAACAGATCCTGTCAACTTAAAAGTTTAACACAGCATACAAAATTTATTTAGACATGATATTCAATCGCATTCGAATAGATTCTGTTAAACATTTTGAGTTTGTCCTTCAAACGTTAAAAAAAAAATTGATGCATTATATTTTTATTAATTTTTTATCTCATAAACACTCCTTAATTAGAAAAAAAAAATTATTTTTAGAAGTTTATTTTTTGTGTGTTTCAGAAGAAAAAGAAATTAATTTTTAAAAATTAATTTTTTAATTTTTGTTGATTTAGGATATGTTTAACGTATTAAAAAATATTAAAAATTTCAAAAATTTTTATAAATTTTTAAAAGTTATTAACTTTTTATTTTACTACAAGAATTATAAATTCATAAATTACCTTAAATATATCATCTTATCTTACTTCTTGTATCTTTAAATATTTTTTAATTTTTTTATAATTTTAAAAAATTTAAAAGATAAAAAGATAAATTTAATAATTAAAAAAAAAAGTCAAAAGGTTGAATATTTAGGTAGAAGCCTACGCGGGCTAACGGGGGAAGAGAGAGAGAGAAGATGCGGTAAAGATTGCATGTGCAGTAGAGCATTAACGGCGGTTCAGAAGAAAAGGAAACTTTGATATGCATGTATATGCGTGTCTATGTTTGCCTGTTTATATCTATATAATAATACAAATATTTTTATTTGACATTTATCTTAATTATCGTTAAAATTTCGTCCCATCATCGTTCTCGTATACTTATATAGGAGTCGTTTGGAGTCTCAAAAAATTTTAAAAATTGACAAATTTTTAGAGTGTAAAAAATTTTAAAAACCGTTGAAACGGATCAAAATAGTACGTTCTAACGGATTTTGTCATAATTTAAAAAAAAGTGATCTGACATTTGTACAAAAAATTATACAAAACTCTAAAAATTTTTAAAATTTCTCCACTAAAATGTTGACATGTGTCATTTTATATACTTTTTAATAATTTTATATCAAATCAAATATAAACATTCAACGATCATTATACAATAATTTCAAAATTTACTTGTGAAAACCTTTGGCGATTGTTGGAACTCCAAACACCCCCATAATAAAACACATCTTTTGAAATTGAAATTTAGTTAAATATATATATTATATTTTATAAACTTATACATACATATATTATATATATATATATATATATATATATATATTATATTTTGCTTACATTATTTATTATTAAATAATATGCGGATACCTGTTAGAAAAAATTAACTCCATTTTTATATTTAAAAAATATATCTAAATTTAAAATTTTTTAAAAATTTACTAAAAATAAATATTTAAATTAAAATTTTAATTTTAATATACTTAAAATTTAAATTTTAAATACATACATTTTTACACTATATGCCATTTATATAATAAAAAAGTTTAAAATTTTTAATTTAAAATATTTTCAATTGTTAAATTTATTAAATAGTCAAAATTATTTTTCTTTTTGTCTCACTTTTTTTAATACTTTTTATTTGTGCTTCAAGCACGAGTAATTACTAGTAAATATATAAATTCGGCAACAAAAATTTGACGAAAAAAATAAAAATATAAAAATTTAATATAACGGCGATGTGTTTTAAAATTCAATAAAAAATAAAACCTTAATAAATATTAGTAAGTTTTTGGTTAATTTTAATTAACCAGACACCACTCAAATTGATATAAATGCGTAGAGTACGGAGTCTGAGTCTGACCTGCCCGTGGCAGAAATCAGGACCCCGCCTTCTTCTACACAGGGCCTGTGGGTTTGACGAGCTCTTTCCGTGCGGTGAGAGAAAAAATGTGCGAGCTACGTCAATAAAGACAGAGAGGGGACGCCGGGGGCGGCAGTAGTCCAAAACGGGGGCGTTTTGACAAATTAAATAAAAAAAAAAAAGCCAGGGAAACGCAAAAAAAAAAAAAAAAAATTATAAGACTGTAGAGCGCCAAACAAAAAAAAAAAAAAGGAGAGTGTATTCGGTAATTAAAAATATTAATCTTTTTATAAAAAATTACAAATTTAATAAAAAATTAATTTTTTATTTTGTATTTTATATTTTAAAAATTTAAAAATATAAAAAATAGAAAACACATTTAGCTTAATATTTTCTATTTTTCGTATTTTGAAATTTTTTTTATTTTACGTTAAAGATGCTAAAAATGATTTTCTGTCATCTTTTATTTTATGTGTAAATTTATTTTTTATTTTTTAAAACATATTTCGAAAACATAAGTAACAAAAGAGAGTGTGTAAAACACAAAAAAAAAAAAAATCTAGAACGGTAGAGGAAAAAAAGGAAAACAAAAATAGTTTAAAACGCATTTTGTATTTTTTTAAAATAAGGAAAACAGTTCATTTTATATTTTTTAAAATAAAGAAAATAGTTCAAAACGTATTTAATTATTTGTGTTTTTTAAATCTATTTTAAAAAATAGAAAATGAATTTATACATAAAATAAAAAAGATAAAAAATCATTTTTAGCGTTTTAATATAAAATAAAAAAATCTCAAAATACGAAAAATAAAAAATGTTAAACTAAATCTATTTTCTGTTTTTTATGTTTTGAAATTTTCAAAACGTAAAATACAAAAAGAGATTTGTATTTTTAATTGCTGAACATACACTTTATTTTTTTTTTTGTTTTTTGGCGCTCTACAGTCTTAGAATTTTTTTTTTTTTTTTTATTTGTCAAAACGCTGCTGTTTTTGATAAAATGCCCCTGTTTTGGGTTACTGCTGCGGCAACAGTAGCTTACCAACTGCTGCCCCCGCGTCCGACAGAGAGGGGCCTCGAACTCAACCGCGACCGCTCGCCGTTTAAGTCGAGCGGAGCGCTGTCGTTTTGTTAGCCTTGTTTTTTTTAAGACAAACTGATGGCCTGAGTTAACAATAGAAAATAAAATAAAATTTAAATATAATTAAGTAACTTCTAATAATAAGAAAACAAATAAAAATAAAAATAATTAATTTTTAATTCACTTGTTAAAAATACAACTGTAAATAAATTTTATTTTAATTTTAAACATATTCTCTTGTCAAAATTTATAAAGGTTTAATAATAAAGAATAGTTATGTCTATTCAAATTATATATAAGAACGTTAGAACAGGAATCTATAATTTCTTTAACCCATGCTTGGGGGATAAAAAAATAAAAAAACGTAAATTTTGGTGTTTTCGATATTTAATAAAATATCAAAAGTTGTCAATAATCTTATATGACAGGCTGCCAACGCATAAATTTTTTTTTACTAAATTGGTGAGAGATAAAATGATTGTTTCACTTTAACATAATTTATAAGTTATCAAAATTTTTATAATATACAAAAAGTTACCAAAAATTACTAAAAATTTCTATTTGTTTTACTACACATCAAAAAAGTGCCAAAAGTTACTAACTTCTATTAAAAATATTTTAAAATTTATTTTATCTTCCAACCTAATCAAATAAAAATTAATTATTTTTAATTTTACTAACTTATAAAAAAAAGTTGCTAAAATTACCAAAAAAATGTTATAAAATTTTTACTAACTTATAAAAAAAAGTTACTAAAATTTTTACTAGCATAATTTAAAAATTATCAAAAATTTTTATCAAATACATAAAAAGTTATCAAAAATTTCTATTTGTTTTATACACACATAAAAATTGCCAAAAGCTACTAATCATATTAAAAATATTTTTTAATTTATTTTATTTTTTAACTTAATTAAATAAAAAATTAATTATTTTTATTTTTACAAACTTAATCAGCCATTGAAGAATAAAAAAAAAATTGGTCTAAACTCACCAAAAAAAAATTATGTTGGTAACCAGTCATATAAGATTGTTAATAACTTTTGGTATTTTATCAAATATCTAAAATACTAAAGCTTGTATCTTTTATTTCTTTATTTTTTATCCTCTAAACATGGACTGGAGAAACTATAAATTTATGTTCTTACGGTTTTATATATAATTTGAATAGATATAATTATCTTTTATAATCAAATCTTTATAAATTTTATTAGTTTTATATAAGAGAATATGTTAAAAATTAAAATAAATTTTATTTATATTTATATTTTTTACAAGCATATTAAAAATTTATTATTTTTATTTTTATTTATTTTACTACCGCCAAAAGTTACTTAATTATATTTAAAATATTATTTTATTTTATTTTTTATCTTTATCTCGGGCCATCAGTTTGACTCGAGGAAAAAATAAAAGAAGAAGAAGAAATAGGAGCAACCAGATAAATGACAGCCTTTTTAGCAAAACGTCAGCAGTCCACTTGATTTCAGCAGTAATCGAGGTCGATTTCAGCCCACTCTCTGAATAAAGACACCTTATTTTCAAACTTCTTCCAACAGAGCTTTTAGAGTGGTAAAATTTAATAAAAATTGTGTATTTATAATTTATACAATAAGATAAAAAATAAATAAATTATTAAATTTTTTTAATAATTTTTAGCTACTTTTTAGTGATTTTTCACAAATTAAACGGAGCTAAATAAAAAGTCTTTTAAAATACCTTTATACACACAAAAAGTTATATAAATATATATTAATTTATACAACTTTAAACACATTCATATTATAATAGCAGTTGAGATTCAAATTCTACTAATAATTATAAAAAACTGAATAATTTTTTTAATTGAACTTTATTACATATTACTTTTACATCAATTTTTTCACTCAAACACTACCTATGTAATATATATAGTTTTCATCTAAACACTACTTATATATATATATATATATATAAGATTTTTACAAAATTTTACAAACTTTTTATTTATGCACAAGTTGCGAGATTATAACTTTTACAAACTTATACTAATTTTTACAACTCCAAATTTGAAAGAAAGTGTCTTGCAAGAATAAAATAAATGATAAAACCATCTTCTTAAATTGGGAATGCTTTACAAAAATTTATTCACAGAAATTTGTCTAGAAATGTAATTTTCAAAAAATAAATTTACCACAGTTTTTAACAAAAGAAAATTATAAAAAGTATTATCGTAAAAAAAAAATCATTTCAATAATTGCTTTTTTTGAAGTGATTTGTCTTCAGTAAATTTACATCATTTTGGTGAATTATTTTGAATAATATTTGTGATTATATAGCATTAAATTTCATTTTTTTAGATAATGAAAAAAAAATAATTTTTTTAAAATTAAACCAAGCAATTTTTTTGGGCCCAAAATGTAATTCAGTTCCCTGGGCTTAAGGGTCCAATTGTTAAAAGGATAGATTTTTACAATAAATAAATAAATAATCTTAAAGGTAATGCTTAAATTTCAATGTTTACTGCACATTCCATTACTTAAATATATTGACCGCCGTCCGAACACAAAAGAAAAAAAAAAGGAAGGCAGTCCAGCTTCGGTATCCCCCAGAAGTCATGTAAATGGACCATTTCCCTATTTGTCAGCTCATCCTATCAAACCTGCCTGGTCATGGATCCCCCCTTCCTGAATTTAATGAAGGGAGGAAAATAGTAATAAAATAAAATAAAATAAAATAAAAAACGTTAAATTTATTCAATTTTCTAAATGAGATAAAAAAATTAGAAGAAAATGAATATTTACTTAAAAATATTTTATTTAGTAACTTCCATTAAATGATTTCAATTTCTTTAATTACCACGGGTACTAAAAAGTAACCGGTAGAACAACTTATTGTTGTACCAAAACTCACCCTCCCCCACCACGCATTAGCCGGGAAGCGCTTGCACACCAAGTGAACCCTTTTTTTTTTATTTTCTTTTCCTTTGAGAAACTATTGAACCCAGCTTGAGAGCAGCCCTGTAGGGCCCTCATGATCCATATTCAAACCAACAATTGGGATTCCGTCAAGCATGACAACCACTTTTCAAAGTAGAGATAAATATATAAGTCAATAGCGTGAAAAGCAAGCTAATCCTGCCACCTTATGCTGCCTACATATACTTTCTATATGTAATTACTCTTTTTAAGAAATCATCAACACAAGTCACATTTTTCACTGAATTTTAGTTTTGAGGAAAATTCAAGCAAGCACAGGCTCAGAGCCTTCTTCACAACCTCAGCATATGTCTGACAACTGAAAGAGCAACCCCCAGAAGGAAGACCATGGATTTCATGCACAAAAATCAATCATTCAAAAGCAGCAAAGTCAGTCAAGTGCAAATATTACCACAAGACGAGACGGTTGATTAAACCAAAAGGCAGGCTCTAGTTTGTTAAGTGAACCCAACATCAATATCATCATTCCGGGATTTATATGCCACTCTAGAATTCCCCAAGTCCTCTGTGAGTTTCAGGACCATAAAAAAGAAGCCAGAAATCTAAGAAAAGCATTCCAAGGGCTCTGCATTCATCAAACCAACCCAAGTGTTTCCGGAATGCACCCTCAAGATGCTGAGTTATTCACCATCTTGGATCGTCAGCCACATCAGTCCTAAAAACAAAGCACGTGAATCAAATCAGATACCGATGGGCATATCAATACAAAGAATGCCAAATATTCAATGCAATTTCCTATAACATCATCCATGTTGTGGGGATAATTTCATTATTTATTTATTTGTAAAAAAAAAAAAGACAATTATCCTGACAGAATCATAAACTTAATACAAAACCCCAAAAATAAAAATGAAGAGCACAATTTACATATAATTCATGAGCAATGACAAACAATCAACAAATTAAATCATTTTAAATGATTATTGAGTGACACAAGGCCCCGCTCTCCTTATCGTACAGTGTACATTGGAAAATATACAGTTGGGTGCATATATTACCGCTGGCTTTTAACTCTCATCAAATAATGCACTAATTTCTTTCCAGTCATTCCTAAATTTGAAGATTTTTGCATTCCTCACTATGATCAGACACAGGACTTGTGATACTGACAGAACAGCCAAGCAATTGGATCCATTCTCTACTCTTAACAACATACCAAATGGTCTGCCCGAATCATATTTTCCCAATCAAGAGTCAATGAAAACACATGTTTCAAACAAAACAAAAGAAGATGAACAAAAGAAAACTACATCCCAACCCATTTCCTCAAATAAATATTTACTGATAAAAAAATTTGAATATAATAAGAAAACCAACTAAAATGTATTCAACCAACAATAATCAATTCACTAAGAATAGATTGGCAAATCCTCAAAGTTGGAAATAATTATAACGTATCTCCACTACGCACATGGACAACTGGCGCCATGGGAGGATGCGTAATTCAGAAGTTCATAAGATAAAATCACAAAATAGCACCATACCCTACCATACTAACTACCAAATTTCCGTGATAAGAAGCATGCAGATTTAGTAGCAAAAAGTGATAGTCGTTGTCTAAAGAGAGAGTTCCACACCCAAGTAAACATAATGCTAGATTAAGATTGCAATCACTCACCATTACTACCAACATTGACCCAATAGTGGAATCTTCCACAAGTCACTGGCAGTAAATAGCCTGATCTATATGTGGAGGAATCTGCTTTATCTCAGTTCCAAGTTCTTGCTCAATCCTATACCTGTTGAAAAGATTACAAGAAACTAAATTAAAATGGAGACCTTATTTTATTTATTTTGAAGGGGAAAAACCGAACAAGGAAATAATTTCTGATTTTTTTGATAAGTAAATATGAATTTATTAAAAAATGCATATGAAGATTCAAGTCCGGTACAAAAGAACCTCAATCAGATCATATTTAAATATTTTAATGAAAAAAATATTAATATAAAAATTAATTTATTGATAAATGCGTTTCATTTTCCTTATATATTCTACTAGCTAAACAAGAATTTGTATTTGGAATTTTATATTTCCATTTTCATTTCCTCCTCTTTTGTTCCCTTTCCCTCACCTAAGCAATGAGAAACATCATCATATTTTCCTCCTCATCTTAACTGAGTTGCCCCACCACTCTTCAAAAACTTGTCTGCCCACACATATTAAAAGAATAGACCACAAATCCCATAACTCCTTTGCCCATGGATAGTGTATAAATATATGATCAATAGGTCACTCAGCATCCCTTTTGCAAAAACATTGATTCACTACCATCTTCCACCAAACAATGAGATTGTCCAGTAATACGAATTTTTCCTTGCAATGAATTGTTTGGCTTTCTCCACACGTGCCACTTCCCCAACTCTAGCATACAAACTTTGAAAAGCATTCTATCCACTCTATACTCATTGTGTCAGTAATAGAAATTTTTCCTCGCGATGAATTTGTTGGCTTTCTCCACACATGCCACTTCCCAACTATAGTGATACAAACTTTGAAAAAGCATTCTATCCACTCTATATACCTTTCCAGAGATTTGAGCCAGGATATTTACCCCCATCCGAAATAGCCAGTCCACTGCGAGCAATTCCATATTTAGATGAAATCACCTTTCTATAAAACTTGTTTTCTTCCACAAGCAATCTCCAAGGTCACTTTCCCCGGTAGATCCTCATTAAAAATTTTGAACTTGCAAATACCAAGCACCCTCCTTTAAAGGTACACACAACATTCCAATCAAACAAGTGATACTTGAATTCCTCTCCTAATATATATATAATATATATATTTTTTAAGCAACAAAGCATTTTTAAAAATTAGAATAAGATTAATTCTTCTAATCCTACCCACATAATATCTCAAGCCTCTTTACAACTCACAACAGAGTGCTGTTTATAAATGTAACTCTTTGAACCCTTAAACAAAAATTTTTCTTCCAACTCGAGAGGCTCCTTCGAAACTTCTTAATCCCTCCACCCAACAATGTTCTTTGCCTTATAAAACAAACCCAAAGGAAGCCACAAATAGATAGGGAAGGAACGCACTCTGCGTCCCAATACCAAAGCTAGGTCATCCAAATTGTTCACCACACCAACTGAAATCAATCTAGATTTTCCTAGATTGAAGCACAATAAGACACGAGGATGCCCCATTGGTGCAATGGGTTTGTCCCCAAAATAATGCTAAGAAAACATTCTATTCTCGTGCAAGGGAACAATAGACATACAAGTTAAAACGGTCCTCATAAGTGATCAAATTCACTGCCAACCCAAGATGTCCAAACCTCCCTGACCGACCAACCTGCAAGTAACACAACAATGCATGAGAAATAGAACAACTGCACACCATTCTACACAAATTAAAAAGTCTTCAACTTACCCTGTGCAGGTAAGTTTCTGAATTCTTGGGAAAATCAAAATTAATCACCACATTGACAGCTTGAATATCTATTCCCCTCGTAAACAGATCTGCAATTCCATTCCAAAGGGTAGGACAAGTGACAATAAGCATAACAATCTTATAGGACAACTCTGATAAGATGCTAAATAAAGAATTAAACTGTAAAAAGCAGAGACATAACTAGGCAGTCAAAATGGGAATTGGTACAATAGTCAACATGTTACATTAAGGCCTCGTTTGGTAACGTTTTTGTTTTCTATTTTTCTGTTTATATTTTAAAATTTTGTAAACTGGCATCAGAAATATGTTTGTTAAATCTGTTTACGTTTTTTTGTTTTCCAAAAATGAAAATTTAAACAAAAAAAACGTAAACAGAAAAAGGTGTTTTCACTCTGTTTTCTTCTGTTGCAAACATTTTGTCAATTCTAATACTTTTCCCATTTTTGTTACATCATATTAGAATACATTATTTTATTCAAATATTTTATTAAACTAAAATTATTTTTAATAAATAATATAATTAAATTAAATTAATAAGTAATATATATTATTAATTTATTTCTAGTAAATAATTAAATTATATTAGTTAATTTAATTAATATGAATATATATTATTAAATTTTTTCTAATAAATAACAAAATAAAATATATTAATTTAATTTAATAAATAATTCAATTAATATAAATATTTATTAAATTATTTTTAATAAATATTATAATTAAATTATTTAATTTAATAATTAAACAAAAATAATTAATTTAACTAATATTAAATATATTTTATTAAATTATTTTCATAAATATCATAATTAAATTAATTTAATTTAATTTAATTAATTTATTAATATGAATTATATTTACCATAGTAATGAGTGAGATGAGATTGTTGTGGCAGTGGTCGGTGGTTAGGAGGTTGGGGGAGAGATGGCGGCAGCGGCAGTCCGAATTGGCAATGGGAATAGGTGATAGTGGTGAAGACTTGAGGTCGCAGGAAGTGGTGGTGGTTTTTATAGTAATGCTAAGTGAAAAAAGGATCGATAGTGTGCACCCTAATGATTATGTATCCAATCCCACATTATCCACTTAACACATGCTACCATGGCTTGTAACCATAACATTCATTGAGTGGTCCTCTTAATCTGTGCACAATTGATACTGAGTTAATTAAGCATGTCACACAGACTAAGATTATGTACATTAAATTCCTATTGCATATAGATGTGAGCAAATCCAAAAAAATTGAAATGTTGACGTGCAGATAAAACTGCCCGCAAGTTAAGCTAAATCAAATGTTTCAAAACTTACAATCAAAATAATTGCAAATGCCTAAAAATCTTTATCCCGTACAAATTCTCACAGAACATTTGAGCATAACAACAATAAACGAGGAAACTTCATTGAACCTTCTGCAATTAACATGCACAAACAACAATGTTCACACCATCCATTCTGTTTTAGGCAAATAAACTCATGGAATAACTTTCTATGCCTATCACGACCGGCCATTGGATTGCTTGCTCTTTCCATGCCTATCACACTAGCTTTGAAGTCAATTAAAATTAGTGGCAAACTAGCCCAAACATTGACATTTCTTGTATACTATAATTCGGAGTACCGCATGGATGATGCAACTTCGATTTCTAACAAAATTGCAATTTCCCAACTATAACGAGCATAAGACTTAAAAGCATAAGCATCAGTTACTCTAGATATAAACTCTAGAATACAATAAAAAATAACACTTCTTACAGACTTATCATACAAAATTCTACACAAGTTTCTCTTGAAAACAAAATAATTAATTATTTCCCAATCTTTTTCAATTCCTTTCTTATTTATTATTCAACCATCAAATTTTATACAGCCATAAATTTTTGTTTTATAAATGATTATTATAATATTAATAAAATAGAACATTAATTTATATTAAAACGATATATCAATAAATATACTAATATTGTTAATAAACATTAGAGTGAGAATCAAAACTAATTATAAAATATATTAATAATTGTTATTATATTAATATTATTAATGTTTATCAAATATTACTAAAATGGCCCAGGGAGGAAAGAGAAACAAAAAAATAAAGTAAAAATAAGACTTTTTAATATTAAAATATTTAATAATCTCTACACTGCACTTTAAATTTGAAGTCTTACTTTAGAGAAACAGTCGATTGTTTGGAGAATGGAGTTTCCAATGTAGACGACATTTTGCCACTTCTTACAATATGGGTGGGTTTGGATTCTGTTGATAATACCCTTAGGAGGTCTTTTGTTAAAGTTCGATTCCATATATATATACACACTGATATAAAAGTTAAGTTAAAAACTAGATGTAACTTTTGTGGCTGTTAATACAAGTACGAGAAACTCTGTTATAACCATGGACGTACATTCAATGTATGCATGTTATCCATTGACACCAAAATATAGTGATTTCACTAATGTAACATAAATAATTGTACAAGTGGGAATCAGAAGGCAAGAATGAAATACCTGTACATACAAGATTCCTGCATGCACCATTGCGAAAATCATGAAACACTCTGTTACGATGATCTTGAAGCATCTTTGCATGAATGTAGAAACAAGAATAACCAAGCTCTGTAATTTTCTTGGCCAGCAATTCTACCCGATTCACCGAATTGCAGAATATGATTGATTGGTTGATTTGAAGCTATAGATACAATATGAAAAATTTAAGATATACATATGCATGAAAAAATAAATAAATTATATGCCTGATCCAGTTAGGGGTCAAACCTTTGAGAAAAGAGTGTTTAGGCAGTGGACTTTCTGCCTTTCTTCAACAAACGCATAAAATTGTGTTATACCCTTAAGAGTAAGCTCATCCATAAGGTTAATAATATAGGGCTTGTGCAGATATCTTTCTTTAAAATCCTTAACAGTAACAGGAAATGTAGCTGAAAACATCAATATTTGACGATTCGCAGGTAGAAAATGAATCAGCTGTTCCACTGAAGGTTGGAACTCTGGAGACAACAGTTTATCAGCCTGAAAGATATATATCCGCAAGCCATTAGATTCTTCCAGCTAATATGTTAAACCAAGAAGAACAGAAGGAATAATTCAATCAGATACAAATTCCTTTACTTAGATCCCAACATTTCTTTTTCTTTTTGCGTAAACTTCAAGACCAACTTAACAAGCGTGATAATGAAAGACCTGACTAGGATCTTAACCAAATCTCAAACATCGAAGTTAAAAAAAATGTTCTGCATAGAATTTTGCTCTCCCATGTGAAAGCCTATATTGATAAACTCTACAAATACTGGTAGTTTTTCTAACGCACTGGTAATTTTCCAAACAGTATTGATCATAAAGAACTAAGAAAGCAAACTTTCCATAACCTTTTTGAGGTAACATAGTTTAATTTTATCTTATTTTTGTCAAAATAAACCAATAATTGCCAGCTATAATATTAGAAATACAAGAACATCAATAGAATTTCACCATCTAAAATGACAATTGATCAATTAAATTAAACCATTTCTCTCTTCCTGTACACTCAAAAACTATTCACTCTTACTTTTATAAGCAAAACATACGTTTAAAAAAAAAAAAAAAATCTACGATCACCAACAAACAGTGTTAATTAAAAAATGAAATAGATGAAATCAAAAGATGATATTTTGCGCCAAATTCATAAATGAAACACATACAATCAAGATATGATATATATATAACCTCATTCATCAATGAAATTGATGAAAAGCCAGAGCGATTTGCTATACCTCATCCATGACAAGCATTGAGCAATCTTTCAAAACACAAACACCCTTTTTAGCAAGATCTAATATTCTTCCAGGAGTTCCAACAAGAAGATGAACTGGTTGATACAAACGCATTATGTCATCTTTTAAGCTGGTTCCACCGGTGGTAACCATGACTTGAATTTTAAGGTGCTTCCCAAGCTCCTTGCAAACTTGGGATGTCTGTAGAGCCAATTCTCGTGTTGGAACAAGTATAATGACTGCACAAAACGACACAATTCAGCTGAAGCACAATAAGAGCACAAGCCAAAATGTGAACAAAACAGAGGCCAAACATGCACTGTGTCTAATTTATGTGCAATTACATGAGTGCATTATAAACTAAATCAAACATCACAAAATCCTGGATAGATGCATAATTTGCAATTAACCAACTTCCGACTAGAAAATCTGCAACTTTAGCAAGCCACACAATTACTAAATTCCACATGGCAAGAAATTTTCATGAAGAAGATTCTAAAGGCCGGTACCTTTAAGCCGACCAAAAAGGTATACTACCTGGGAAGTGGGAACTTCCCCAAAAAACTATCCCCAGACATATCAAGGCGCATATAACTCAATTATGCCTTGATGTCCCTCAATGGCATAATTGAGTTAATCATTTTCCCACACAACAAAATGCATTTACACATACATATTTCCACATACACAACTGCAACTTATTTTTTTTCGTAAGTATTCTCCAAATCCTATTTTAACACGTAAAAAAAAATTTTTTTTCTCTAATCCAGGAACGAATGTAATGAAATTTGGAAGAAGACACTTTCCATCACCTGCACTTTAAGTGTGCAATAAATGTTTTATACTAACATGTTACTCAATATACATTCCACATTCACAACACTATCAAATGGTTGAGATCAAAACCTTGGATAACATTGTTATCGTGATCAATTTTTTCCAAGGCGGGTATACAAAAGGCAGCAGTTTTTCCAGTCCCATTTTTAGCCCTTGCAAGAATATCACTTCCCGTTAGAGCAATTGGAATACTTTCCTCCTGAATGGGAGAAGGCCTTTCAAAACCTTTCTCATATATTCCCATGAGTAGCTCGCGTTTTAGAAAATAGTCTTCAAATTCGTTTCCTTTAGTAGCTGTCACATCCTGGGAGGGGGAAAAAAATGTAAAGTGCTAATCAGGACTAAAGTTTGTCATAAAATATGGCTACATCTCCAACATGAAATTCCAAGTCCAAATTTATGCATACAATAAGAATGACTCAGCAATACATTACAACCAGGACAAGATAACATAGGGAGTAAAAACATCAAACCAAGAATTGCAATGCTAAGAAAGTGTCTCTATAACATGCGTCATCATTTCTTGGTGTTAAATAAAAACATTACAAAATTATAGAACAAAAAGGGCCAGATGTCAGTCATAGCCAGAAAAGTTTAGCCAGCATGCAATTGTTTCTATTGTTTTCAACTCCAACAAGCAGGTATTTTTCCACCTCTAAGAATCAATATAATATATTGCAGATCTTTCATGCGTCTGCATGCATGACTCACTAGGTATATAGTCAAAATATCAAGCCCTGTAGGTCTGCTTGATCAACTTTCTGATGTTACTACCATATTAATAAATTCAATAGCCACAACAATCATTCCAACAAAAGAGCCATGGCTGTCAAAATTTTCTATTTGTTTATCCATGAAAAGTAATTCATATTCTTCAAACTTGCAATATGTTTCGTTGGTCTGAGTAATCCACGTATGTAGCTTCAAATGCCTGAAATGATCTAGTTCTAAAAAAATGTACAAAAAATAATTAAACATGTATGGGCGGACACCTGTATGAGGAGTGTCATGTCTGACCAGTGGTCAACAAGAACACAACACCATGTAAGTATTCATGCTTCTTAGGGACAAACTATATTGCACAAAATCATCCACTTAGGAAAACAAAAACAATGATTGTATGGATATGTTACACTGAGGACAATTATAAAAACGCATTCAATAATTCTGCTCATAATCATACCTCAGTCCTATATCGAGTATCAGGTGGTGGAACCTTTAATCGCGCCTTCCAATCTTGTGAACTGAGAAGGGGAAAAGACAAGTTCTGATCACATGTTAAGTAGACCCAAAAAAAAAAAAAAAATCAATCACTTTGACATTGCAATAGTATAGAGAATCTAAAAAATAATTAGTAGTTTTGTTCCCAAAGTTTTTAGCACCAAGTAGAAGAGAAGCATGCAACCGATAGGTAAAACTTAAAAAGGAGATTGAGCTTCTTTAAAGCCAAGAAATTTATCAAAGAAAGTCAATCACTTTTGCACCCCCAGTCGTCCCTCCTAAATGTGTAAATTTTCCAAAAGGGCCATTTGATGAAGTTCTAAGAAGACACTTGAAGAAGGATGTAAATATAAAGTGATAAATAACTCCTCACTTTTGCATATATTAATTAATTTGCCATCAATAGATTTTAGTCAAACAACTTATCAGAAGTGCCCAATCAAACTAAGAAAGAACCATATGCACAACATTGAGTATGACTTTAAAAAATAAAACAATACTTATGCAAGTCCAAGAGACAGAGGAAGCAACCAGGATCTGACGGAATTGATGAATCACATTCCAAAATCAGAAGAAAAATAAATATAACATGTTTGTCGGCACTAAAGCATGCTTTTCAACAAATTGTAATAGAAGTAATAATTTATTGTTTTCTCAAAGTAATACTTTATTTATTATTGTGCATTTATATATTTGATACGATTCAGTTTATACCTCTTACATTAATATATATATATATATTTTTTGTATTTTTGTTCTTATGAAATGTTTTTTAAACATTTAATTTCCATGCTAATAGTCACAAGGTCACAGCTTCCCGAAACATTTTTTCAGGTAAATATAACCAAATCAAGCCTATACCCAAGACAATTTGTCATTACAAAATTTTTATCTTTAATTTTGATGGTAACTGAAGACTGCCCAACCACAAAGGCTAGCCTCACTTATCTCCAAAAGACCAATATTTTTGGAGGGATGCATCAATAATCAATAATCACTGCCTAATTAAAGAATTTTCTTAATCCATAATTACAAGGTAAATTTTTTTTTTTTTTGACTTAGGGTGTTCGAGTGAGATTGTGTGCACCTCGACTAATCTCTGAAAACCCTAAAATTAATGATCAGGTAAGCCTCAATTGACCTTTAAGGAGATTTGAACTAAGGCACATTTGGAGCTCTACAACACTCCACAAAACTCTATAAATCTCTATAAAATTCAAATTTTTTACTCACTACACAAATTACAAGGCTGCAACTTTTACAAATTTATACTAACTTTTACAACTCCAAAAACCCCACTAGTGACTTATAGGGAACACACCTAAGGTCTTACCGGCTGGTCTGGCCTGTCGGGTTTAATTAAAAGGTAAAATTCAATGTTGAATAACAAGAACATACATACAATCCTCAAAAAGGGACATCAATTCCGCACCTAATGTTTTCATAGTTAATTTTTCCGACCTTTCAATCCTTCACTAGTCCCTTCTAATGTTGGTAAAAGTTAAAAGTGTTCTAATTTTAATTTCAACCCATGATCAAACTTCAACCAATATAAAAGTCATTTCCCTAATAATGCACCAACATGCCCATACGTGCTCAAAAAGGAAGGTTTTTAACGCCAAACTCAAATTCCGATAAGATCACGTTTACGGGAATCCATTCTGACACTCCTTAGAAATGCTTTAAATTGACTAAACTTCCTACAAATTACACCAAGTACTCCCAATTTTTCCTACTGAATATAGACTCATGTTACATTCTTTTTCCCACCCTACTTTCTTACTGTCCAACCAAACCAAGTTGTTTACACAACCAACATTTTTCATTGGCATCAACCAAAATTATTCTCACCGTGTGCATCTGTATATGCCTCATCTTCTTCTTAATATTGAGTTTGTATCAAGATTTGCACAGATATAACAATTTACATGAACTTAGCTATGAGAATTATGTGCAAGCAGACTCACTGCGTGCATGCATGTGTACACAGTTTACCTTCTTGTTAATATTGACGCTGTATGAAGATTTCACATAGACAACAATTTACATGAGCTTAGCTATAAGAATCATGTGCATGCATATATCCAGGCATTGGGACTCATAAAATCTTTATTGGGATATATATCCAAAAGTAGGATAGAAATGCATGCGCATCCACAAACATTTAAAGACATTGTATATAGTAAATATACTAGCATAAGATATGATTATTGTTTAGAACTTCAGAAACATACTTGAAAATAAATGAAATTCAAGAGGAAAAAATGATAATTCTTATCTTCTATCGAGATAAAAGGCTAGAAAATTTTCTTTTCCACCAATCATTATCTTCGGTTCTTTAAATATCATTAAAATCTAATTTTTGTATAGGAGTCGGATACAAACATTCCCTTACAATTGTCATATCTAGTGGACATGGGTACATTAGAGAAAATAGAAGCCACGTAACACTGCAGCTAGGCTTGCCCATTCTTGTCTTTCCATTTCTCACTTTCAGTAAAGATGTTTGATTTTCACAATGCCACTAGCAAATATTTGATAATCTTCAATTATGACATGTATGTCATAAACAATAACGAGTTCCAGCCTTCTTCAATGAACTAGGATTTTACCACTATACTAAACCATAAGTCCTGTCGTCTTTAGCTATAAATCAGTCAAATAACTTTAGGGTTCCAGGTCCAGGTTCGGGGGTTTCGGAGCCAAGGGTGTCAGGTCAAGTGTTGTGGGTTCAAGGTCCAGGGTCTAGAGGTCATAGATCCTTCCAGGTGTCCGTCTTGAGGTCGGGGGTTGTAGATCCTTCCAAGGGTCTGGGGTCGGGGGTTTTGGGATTTTAGGTTCAGGTTTCAGGGTTTAGGGTTTCAAGGGTTCAGGGTTTTAAATTCAGGGATTCTGGATTTTATGTTTAGGGTTTGAGATTTTGGGGTTTCAAGGGATCGGGGTATTAGGGGTTTAGGGTTTCGGGGGTTTGGGGTTTTTGGGTCCTTAGGCTTGGGAGTCGAGGGTCCGGTGACAGTAGTCTGGGTTTCAGGGCAAGAGGATGGCGATCTGGGGTCGAGATGCCGAGGTCTAGGGTCCAGGGTTGGGGTCAGTGGTCGAGGTTTGGGGGTCCTGGGTTCCGGGGTTATGAGTTCAAGGTTTTTGGTTTAGGTTTCGGGGTTTCGGGGCTTCAAGGTTTTCGGTTCAGGATTCAGGGTTTTAGATTTAGAGATTCTGGGTTTCACAAATTAAGGGGTTCAAAATTCGAGGTTTCGTGGTTTGGGCTTTAGGATTTCAGGGTTTTAGTGGATTGAGGTTTTGGGGGTTTGTGGGTTCAGGGTTTTCAAGGGTCTGGTGTTTATCGTGGGGTCGGCTGTCCCAGGGCCACCATGGTACTGGGTCAGGGGTTAAGCGTCCAGCAATCTAGGGTCAGGGATCCTTTGGTATAAGGTTCGAGGTCCGGGGGTTAGAGGTTAGGGTTTTGGTTCAAGGTTTTAGGTTCAAGGATTCTGGGTTTTACGTTTAGGGTTTCAGGGATTCAAGCATTCAGGGTTCGAGGTTTTGGGACCTAGATTTCGGGATTTCGGGGTTTGAGGGGATCGGTGTTTCAGGGGTTTCTGGTTTTTAGGGGTTCAAGGGTTTCGTGGGTCTGGTGTTTGTCCTGAGGTTGGCTATCCGGGGTCAAGGATCCTCGGGTCTAGGGGCCAAGGCCCGGAGGTTGGAGGTCTGGGTCGGCCATCCAGGGTCCAAGGTTGGCTCGAGGATCCAAGGATCTTGAGGGGTCATTTATTTAAGGGTCTGAGGTCCAGTGGTTTGGGGATTGGGTTCGGGGATCGCGATTCGGGGTTCAGGAGTTCAGGGTTTCATGGTTTCAAGGCTTCTAGTTTCAGGTTTCAAGGTACAGAGTTATAGGGTCTGAGGTCTGGGGTCAGGGTCAGTGCTCGAGGTTTGGGTCAATGCCCAGGGTTTAGGGGTGTCCTAGGGTCCTGGGTTATGACTTCTGGGTTTTGCGTTCAGGTTTCGAGGTTTTGGGATTTCAGGGTTTGAATTTGGGGGTTGAATTTGGGGGTTCAGGGTTTTAAGGTCTTGGGGGTTCAGGGATTTAGGCTCAAGGATTCTGGGTTTTATGTTCAGAGTTTCAAGGTATGAGGTTTTGGGGTTTGGGGTTTCAGGGGTCTGGTATCTATCTCGGGGTCGGCTATCCCAATGCCGGTGTGGTGCGAGGTCAAGGGGCCAGTGTCTGACGGTCTGGGGTCTATGATCTTTAAGTCAGGGTCAGGGGTCATGGATCCAAGGTCCGATCTTGGGTCGGGGGTCCAAGTATCCCGGGATTATTTCTCTGCAGGGGTCTCGAGTAGGGGGTTCAAGGTTCAAGTCGAGGTCCAATGCTTAGGGTTCGAGGTTCGGTGATTTAGGGTTTGAGGTTCGGTGATTTAGGGTTTTGGGCTCCAAGGTCAGGGGCCGGGGATCTGGTGTTTCAAATCTGGGGTTGAGGTTTTTGGGTCCAGGGTTTGGGTTTAAGGTGCCGAGGTATGGGGTCTGGATTCAGGGTTAGTGGTCAGGGTTTAGAGGTCTTGGGCTCTAGGGTTACAAGTTCTGGGTTTTAGGTTCAGGTTTCAGGGGTTCAGGTTCAGGGATTCTGGGTTTTATGTTTAGGTTGTTAGGGGATCGGGGTTTCGGGAGATTAGGGTTTCAGGTGTTCAGGGGTTCGACTATCCCAGGGCCAGTGTCGTGCGAGGTCAGGGGTCTAGTGTCTGGCGAACCAGGGCTAAGGATCCTCGGTTCTAGTGTTTGAGGTTGGGTGGTTGGAGGTCAGGGGTCGGGGATCTACGGTTTGGGGTTAGGTTGGGGGTCCGAGGTGCCTAGGGGTCATTTGGCTAAGGGCCTAGAGTTCGGCGGTCTAGGGTTTGGGTTCAGGGATCACGATTTGGGGTTCAGGGGTTCAGGGGTTAATGGTGTCTAGTTTCGGGTTTCAAGGTATAGGGTTATAGGGTCGGGGGTCGGGTCGGGATCAGTGCTTGATGTTTGGCACTCCTAAGGTCTAGGGCTACGAGTTTTGGGTTTTCCGTACACGTTTCGGGGTTTTAGGGTTTTAGAGTTTGGGGTTTCGGGTGCTTTGGGGTCTTGGGATTCTGGGTCCTATGTTCAGGGTTTCAAGGATTCATGGGTTCCAGGTTCAAGGTTTTGGGGTGCGGGTTTTAGGATTTCGGGGTTTTAAGGGGTCAGGATTTCGGGGGTTTGGGGTTTCAAGATTTGGTGTCTATCCTATGGTTAGCTATGCAAGGATCGGTGTGGTGCCAAGTCAGGGGTCCTGTGTCTAGTGGTCTGGGGTCAGTGATGCTCGAGTTAGGGGTCAGGGATCCAAGGTTTAGGTTTGGGTCGGGGATTCGAGGATCTTAGAGGGTTGTTCATTTGGGGGTCCAAGGTCCTGAGTAAGGGGTTTGGGGTTCAATCAAGGCCAGCGCTTGGGGTTTAGGGGTCTAGGGTATGTGTTAAAACCAGCAATTGATTGTTTTCCCATTCTTCAAAAAAAAATATAAATACATAAAAACAGATGTGAAAAGCAATAATTGATTTCTACTCTGTCCTTCCCCAAAAACAAACAAATAAACTCAGTACTTGCCCTATCACCACATTGTGGATCAATCATATCAACTGAGGCTTAGTTTGGGAACCATTAGCCATTTTTTTTTTTTTTTTTTTAGCTTTTTCTCATTTTATATAGCTTTTGTCCACCAAAATTTGATTTGCTTTTTCTTTTGGTAGCTTTTAGGCATGTTATTATTCACATTCATTAGAAAAATTCAAAAAAATGCCTTCAAATAGGAAAATTCACATACAAGTGAAAAAATGAAAATCAAATTTTGGTGAAAAAAATCTATATAAGCTAATGGTTCCCAAACCAAACCTAACTTAATTACGGCGTATGATTTCAAGTTAATATTTGTGGCAAGACCTTCCCAATATTACATGGAGGGGGGGCACTATTCTGAACATGTGCGGGTTATTCCAAACCCAACAAAAAGCAACCCCCACCACCCCCCCCCCCAAAAAAAAAAAAAAAAAAAAAAACACACACACCCACCCACCCACCCACATGCTCATTCACTTGAAGCTTGACTTTAACTAAGAATATTTGCAACACCTTTAGAGCTTACAAAACTATCAATCCTATATAAGGACTGCTGGATCCTGCTGGATACACAGAGGAAACATTCAAATTCTAAATAGAACAGTTTTGAGGAAAGTATACACCATGCAACTTCTACACTATAAAGAAAATCATTTCGTCCGTAATACAACAATACAACTTATATAGAGAAGATAAAACAAAATGGAGATGAGAACTCCTACAGTCCTACTTTGGAGCCTATGCGCACCTAGAAACTAGCCAGGTGAAGGTGCAAAAGTTTCAACCACCCAACTCAGTTCGTAAACCATTTCATCTTCCAATTCACTCCACGATTGACCCAAAACATATCATGATAACGGTTTAATGATTCATTTAGCAAATGATGCACTGTATCTCCATAGAACTAAGCATAAAATGAACACATGCCATGCAGACCTAGAGTAAACTTTTCTAAGACCAAAAAAAGAAAAAAAATCAAATATGATTCGCCACTGCAACAAAAACGCACGACTGTTGTTAACACGTATATATAAATTTTGCTTTCTTTCTTTGTTGGTTCCTTTTTTTGGTAACCTTTTCTCTGTACAATAAGATGAAAACCCATAGGAATTAACGCAATCGTACCTCGAATCAACAGCCTCGGATTGTACGGTCTTCTCAACTTCGTCAACGCTCGACTCAGCCCCCAGCTGGGTCCTTCTCAGCCACTGTTGCTGTTGCTGTTGCTGTTGCTGGTGCTGTTGTGGGCTCTGGAACTGTTGATGGTTCTGCATTGGACCTCTCTGTCCATACTGTTGCTGAAAGTTCCTCGGGTGAAAATTAGGGTTGTAGTTCATGCCCCCACCGCGGCCACCGCCGCCGCCGATTCCCGGCGGATATCGCCCTCGCGTATTCATCACAAAGATAGAACCAAAACCTACCAATTCGATCCAATTGTCGAACCAAAAAACGTAACGGATCGACCAAATACAACGAAGAGAAAACAAATATACACGACTCCGAAGCTACGGATCGAATATGGCTACGGCTTTTGTAAGATTGGAAGCAAAATTGTGGGAAATAAAAAAGACCACTATTTGCTTGAAAATTAGAGATTCGAAAGCGAAGAACCAGAATAATGAGATCTTAGAGAAATTGAATGGTTTTTGTTCACTGTTTGTGGAGGTCTTAACGTCGAGCCCCCGTTCTAAGATAGAGAGAGAGAGAGAGCGCGCAGATGCGGTTTCTATAGAGAGAGAAAGAGAAGACTGCGAGCGTTCTAGGGCGTCGGAGGGAACATTAGATTGCCAGGGGTGACGATGTTTCGTAAGATTTGTAAACGGAGCCGTAAAAAATTCAAAATCAATTAAAACCAATGAAAAATTGTAGGAGTTGCTCATTTTTTACCTTACAGTATATATTACGAATTCATTATTTATATCATTTTATTTTATTTTTAAACACTCCAAATACACCTATCTCCTTTTGTTCTAACTAGAGCTGTGTTTGATAAAATGTAAGTGGTTATTATTATTCATTTTAAAAGTATAGAAATAAAATAAAGTGAAGTAGTTTTAAAATTATTTAAGAATATTTAAAAAATTTAAAACGATTTATCAAAATTAAAACTTTATTAGTTCTTAAATTTTATCTAAGGATTAACAAATTTATTAAAGACAAATATTATTACTATTCCATTTTTTCTTTTGTGAAACTGGGTACAAATTTTATGTTTGATAATATCAAAAAAGGGAGAGATTAGTAATTTCTTAGAATGACTAATCTCTCAACAACGTGCTATTAAAAATATCGTGGGTGCAATTATTATTCTCATCCTAAATTTTATTCTTTTAAAATTTTAAAAATTTTTAATTATTTCGCATCAAATTTCATATTAAATCACATATTTTATTTTATTTTAAATCTTATTAATCAAACACTTAAAAAAATCATATTAAAATCAATCAAATATTATATATAATCTCGTACATATTATCTAATAGTATTATTTATATTTCATTATCTAATCTCTATATAATCTCATAATATTAATGTTATGTATTTTCGAGATTCGATAGTATTAATAGAAAAAATAAATTAAAATATTATAATAACGTATTAATAAATCTGTAAAACAAAATATATTAACTTTTAAATTGCACAAATTATACATCACTGGTTTGGTGACAAAAGTAAAATGGTAAAAAAAAAATCAAAAATTCAAGAAAAATACTCAAGTTAAATCTATTATATTTTTTGAAATGTAATAATTCAATTAAAAATCATAAATAAAGTTATAAGTATAATGTTTGAAAAGTAAAAGAATATATATTGGAAAACATAAGAGATTCAATAAAGATACTTACATTATATTTTAAATATTAAGGTGATATTTAATTTACTTTTCTATTTTCTATTTTTTGTTCTTATTTTATGTGTTAAAAGTATCAAAACGAGAAAATAAAAAATACACTATTTTCTTTATTTTTTATTAAAAATTTTCAAAATAACTTTTTGTCATTTTTCATTTTATGTGTAAACTTATTTTCCGTTTTCAAAAATAAATTTTGAAAATGCAAATAACCAAATGAGTTTTGAGCTATTTTTTTATTTTCAAAAATACAAAATAAAAAATAAGCTCAAAATAGAAAATAGAAAACAAAAAATAGAAAAAAAACAAACCAAATAACACTAAAATATAATAATTCACATCAAAATCATGAATAAAAATACAGATAATAATGTTTCAAAATTTTTATTTAAATTAAGTAAAATATAATATGAAACATTTAACAAGATTTAAATAGTAGTACAAATTACTCGTTGGATTAAATTACATAAGGTATCTCACTGATTCTAAAGGCTACTTTATTGTGAACATTCAACGCCATTCTATTGATGATCTTTAAATTACAGGCCACCATTTAGTGTATTTATTTATTTATTTTTACATAATTGTTCTTTGATTGCTAACATTTATAATTAAAATAAAAAATTTTAAATTATTCAATTTTCTTAGTGATCTCATAATTCAAAAGAAATACCCAGCAATTTTTTCAATCCAATTTTCAAGGCCAAATGGTAAAAAATAAATAAAAATAAAAATAGCATATTATTAAAAAAAGGCGTAAAAATAAAACACCATGCTACTTAAAAAAAAAAAAAAAAAATCAGCAATACGAAAACATTCAGTGTCAGCATCTACCATTATCAGCATCAACTTTACCACGAGGCACCATCTCCATGGATGACTCCAAGTCAACTCTTAAATTCTCAATCTTTTCCTTCAATGCTCCGGCATCAATAGAGGCAGCTATCTCCTCCTTTATCTCTGCTTCTAGTTTTTCCACCTCCTCTGGATTTGATCCTTTTGCCGCCTCCTCCCTCAACATTTCAATTTTCCTACGCAGACCCGTTGCATTCACTGCTCTATCAATCTCCTTGCTGATCTCTTCATTCACCTTCATCACATTATCTTTTAAAACAGGTGGAATGGAACCCTTTCTCTTGGTCACTCCTACAATTTCCAAGTCAGCAGACTTCAGAACCTCTTCCAGCTCTTCCTTGGTCTTTTCCACTTCTTCTGCCAGATTGGCATCCAATGGATCCCCTTTTGACATCCTTTCCCGAGCTTTCTTCAAGAGTTCCTTCTTGCCTTCTATGTCAGCTGGGACTCTTTGATTGATCTCTGCTTTCAGTTTCCCACTCTTCTCTTTCCGCTCAAGGAGCCTGCTAACCAAGTTTAGCTTTTCAAGCTTCTGCTTCAACCCAAGGTACGCCCCTGGCTGTGACAAATTTTGTTTGAATTCCAGCATTATTTTGTCTGCTTTCCCCTTTAGAGCACCATTAATGGGCTGCTTAGAAGGGCGATCGGGAGCTTTAGATAGCTCCAACTTTAGCGATTCGATCTCACTCTGCAAGCCCATGGAAATGAATGCTCTAGTGATCTCTCGGTCTAAATCATGCTTGATCTTCTCAATTGTTTGAATAGTGATTGGATCAGAGGGGCCTTTCGCTGCTAGAATCTTCTTCTTGAGGTTCTCGAGATCAGACTCGATTTCAGAAGTTGTATCAACATCCGAGGGCTTCATGTTGCGTTTTATTTCAGGGTCCACTGGGATGCCTTCTTGAAAACCTCCAACTCCAATTGACCTGAACTTAAGCATCCGGTGGTGGAGCAGCTCTTCTTTATCCATCTTCCTCAACTCCTAGTTTCGCAATATAATCACTTCCAAATTTTAACGGCAAGGAAAATGCTATTACATCAGATTTTTTTACTACGAGACTAGAATGACATGTCAATGGCACCAATGCAACAATAGGACATTTTAACTTTTTTTTTTTTTTTTTTCCTCTTCAAATAATAATAATAATAGGCTTACGAGCTTGCCACATTATCCAAACTGAATTTCTAGCAACACAGGCATCCCCTTGAAGCAAGTTAATACTAATATATATATATATATTTATTTATTTATATATGTATATGCTACTCTACACAACAAACAGAAAACTTTTACATGTACAAGGCATTTAAAACTTCCTATGCTTTTGCTCAGACAACCTTTTCTATCATTATTTACTTTCCAAACCCCGTGCAAAATTTCATGGAGTGAGTTGTTTTTTACTAGAACGACCTTCAGTAGATTGAGCTTTAGAGAAGATTTGGAAGAGTAATATAAATAAAGCTCCATTTGGATAACTAAGAATTCTAAATCGACGGATTTTAGATTAAATTGTGTTAAAATATAAGTTATAGAGTTTAGTACATGGAAGTTATTCTAATAATTCCTAATGATTACTACCAAATTAGTAGTGTCGCTACTTCCTAAAATGGTGGAGTCATTATTATGAAATATTTCAAATAACTACTCTTTTGTGATGATTTCGAATCCCTCGTAAAATCATCATATTAAACTACTCAAATTCACGATAAAAACCCTACCCAGATTAAAGAAATTATATTTGAGTAATTTTTCTAAAATAATTAACATTAAATTTCTTGATTTCATATCCATAAAATACAAACACAACCTAAAGGTTAAAAATCTACCTCCATGGCTTGGGTGATGGCAAGCTTAATTTGTTCAGATGTCCACATAGGATCGGAATGTGCGCCAGCAAGAGGTTCCTGTCATGAACAGGAGTCCAAGGGGAAAAAAAATTGGTATTAAGACACGGTCAAAAGGACCTGTTCAGTCTAACATTAATAATAGCAGATTGAATAGATATTGCAAGCATATTATAACCAAAGCAACAGAAAAACATAAAAAGGTTAGAAAGGAGAGCTGCTTCTAGGTTGAATTCAAAATAAGCCAACAGATTAGGATCTTTCATTTATTACTCAAAAAGCTGCGGCATGCATTACAAGAAAAAATAAATAAAAATAAGCAGAAAATAAATAAAAATCAGCAGAAAAAATAGATATTAAATAATTAGGATCCTTCATTTATTACTCAGAAGGCTGTGGCATGCATCACAAGAAAAAAAAAAAACGGCTGCAAATCTCCAGGGCTTGTGAAAGGGTTACAATAGTGTATATAATAGATACCAAACCAATATGGGGGTTCTAACTTCTAACCAATAAAACTTTTAGGAAGTGTGGGAAAATATAAAAAGTAATGAGTTGCAGTTTTGCCAAATGAAACTATGTAAAAGTGTCAATGAGAAGCATGGATATTTCCATTCCCTTTACACTTATACCACTGCTGATCATGGAAGTAAAAATCGTTGGCCACATCTGAATTTGCCTTTTTTTTTCTTTTTTTTTCTTTTTTTCTCAAGGAGGTATCAGGCATTAACCCTGGTGCTCAACTGAGCATCAATAGGACTGGAGTATAAATTAACTAACACATACTTCTCACATATGATAGACATGTCTAGTGTAAAGAGTCTAAGAGATACAGCTGTTTGATATAAATTTTACTTGTTAAATTTCAGTTAAAAAAATAAAAATCTCAAATCCCATTATCATTTTGGGATCGGATCATTTTTCAAGTGATGCACTTTTGCTTTTCCTACCCCCCATTTCTTTTTCTTGGCAAACAAAATGGAGAACGGGAGAACTTTAAACATATGCAAGACTATCGTACTTACAGGAATTATACCGTCTGCAATTCTGAGCCTGTAATGTTCTTGAGCTGTTATCCCCAGTTTTTCAGCAGCCTACACAAATTCAAACCTGAATTCTGATCAACAAGGATGATGCCATAATCCTGAAAAATGCAAATATCAGATTCATCATATACCTTAGGAGCTGCTTGGGAAGACTTCCACAATATTGCAGCACATGCTTCAGGACTGGTTGCAGGAAAAAGAACATTGACAGAGAAATCTAATGGAAAGATAATTATAGGTGAACATCGAGCCTAGGTATTCCTTTTATGTCATTACTTTTTTTCATTACATTAACAGAGAAGGAAAGTGGATAAGAACGGGGCCGGGGAAGATATTACAGCCCAAATCCGGTAAGGCCAAATCAAGGAAAGCATCAACCAGTAAAGGCTTCATATGGAACAACCAACTACATCTGAACAGTATTCTTGGTTAACAATAACATTATGCAGTTTGCAATTCATGGAGTACCAATTTTATAACAATTTCTTTTGATAAGTTAGTATTATTATTACTAATTTTTTGTAAGTTGGATAAGTAACATTTACACAAACATTTTTTCATCCATTGACTTAATTATGAAAGCAACTTAAGACTCAATTTCACCAAGGGGAAAAAAAACTTCTTAACTCCGAAAGTTCAATTTCTTTAACAATTTTTAGGAACAAAATCAAGGATCAAACGATACCTTGCAACATAGAATGCAGAATTTTCCAGCATAAACAACTTATTAGCACAAGCAATGGCAAGAGCACCACCTGAACCACCTTCACCGGTTACAACTGTTACAATTGGAACTTCAAGGCCAAACATGGTCCTCAGGTTGTGAGCTATTGCTTCACCCTGCATGTACAACACCGATCCATCACTAGGATATCTCTGAAATGGACAAACTCACAAAGTCAGGCTGACATTCCCCTACTTACCTGACCAAGTTCCTCAGACTTGAGATCAGCAAAAGCTCCTGGTGTGTCGACAAAGGTAACAATGGGAAAACCATGATGATCAGCATATTTCATCATGCGTAAAGCTTTTCTGTAGCTGTATTGGATTATCGTTTCAGTGAGCATTTGATTATTCTTTTTCCAATAAAACTAAATATAAGGCTACTAAAAATTTTTTCGAATTCAACAAGTAACCCAATATTGGCCCTCTACAAATTGAGTGAAGCAGTTATTCACATACCAATTATGAACTCAATGGAAAACATGGCTTGACACCAGGTTCAAGACTTAAAAGTAAAATGGAAATAAAATCAAAGGAAAACGAAAGGTCAATCCAGCTTAAAGTTTTCAACATATATACTAGCAATAACCCATACCTATGGCACTCTGAACAAAATTAGTATTAAGTTTTTTTTTTATATAATTAAAACTTTGGACAAAAAGTTCAAATTGAAAAAATTATGATAATCCATGAGTTTTAATTTTTTTTTCCCAAAACTATAGGCATGATAATTACTACAAACGATATCTTTCTCCAATTAATTTTTGATAAACACCATAAAAGAAAACACAAATTATGATACTTTAATTTAGAAAATTCAACTTCCTAAAAATTGTAATTCGGCGGAATTTAAGTTGGCAATTTTGATTTGCATATGATCTCTACTTTTGAAATATGGTGAAATTTAAAATGCCTAGTTTTTTTGAGATAGATGATAGTGGGGGGTCCACTAAAATAAGAATTGAGCGGGAAGTTAAAAATATAAAAATGATCTCAATCTTTGAATAAAAAAGAATAATTTTTAACCGTTGGATCTTAATTTATGAAAGAGACATTTTAAAAAACCATCATGTTCTATTATATAAATATTGTAAATATTTTATAACAAGGAAAGCCTTAGTTGTTACATTGACCATTTGACTTTAATATAAATAAACGCTAACATAATGGAATATGTCATCCATGTTGAGCTAAACTAAAAAAGTGCAATTTTCAATCTTGATCCTGGAGACATACCCATGTGGAGTTGGCATTGCAAAGTTGCGTGCAATATTTTCCTTTGTGTTCCTTCCTTTCTGATGTCCTATGAACATGTAGCTTTTGCCATCCATGCTCCCAATCCCAGTCACAATGGCTGGATCATCATAACCTGCACGATCTCCATGGAGTTCCACCCACTTCATGACACAACAGAATAAGTAAGACTCTACACTATATAGGAATTCCTATTGAAAAAAGGCATATGATGAGTGGAAAAATAATGATATACCTTCTCGGTGATGTTAAAGATATGATCTAGAACAGTGGGCCTATTAGGATGACGAGCAATAGTAAGGCGTTGAATGGGTGTCAAATGTGTGTATAAGTCCTTAAGAGCCTGCAAATATGTTAGAAAATCTTAAATTTGGAACTGTAACTTCATTGCAACTGCTCATCATTATTCTGTACCCTGAAAAATTAAGCTTGCATTAAATGAAATGAGGGTCTCAACATCCCACCCCCCCCCCCCAAAAAAAAATAAATAAATAAACCCAACAATGGATTGATACCTACAAAAAAAAGTTACATGTTTATCAATAGGATCTAGTTCAAAAGCTTTGATCAAGTCAATAGTGTGAGCAACTTACTATTGCAGCTGTCATTTCTAGGTCCATTAGAGTCCTAATGTACAATTACTGATCCAAGTTTGACACTTCATTTCTAGTGTCACACTTGTATGGAAATAGGATTCTCAACTCAACAAAACCTTAGTCGTTTGGCTTGTATAAAAATAGGATAATTGGAAAAAATCCCGGAGAGGATAATCATCATCACATGGTGCAAATACTGAATATAAAAATTAATAAGTTGTTTATCGATTCTCCAAAGTAAAACCAAAAACTTAGAGTGATAATCATACTTTTTGGAACGATTGACAGAGAAGCAAAGCATTCAACAGTCAGTTGTTACGAGTATAATGATAGCAGAAACTGGTGTTGTTATGAGTGTAATGATAGAAGAAATTTGTAAAAGGAGCACACTGCAATGACTTCATAGAAATTACTCATAGAATTTTGGTCTTAAAAATCAATCACATCATGTACCAATAATAATAGCATACGGCAATGGCTTCATAGAAATTACTAATCCAAAGAGTAAACTAAGAAGAATTTTGATCTTAAAAATCAATCACATCATGTACCCAATAATAATAATAATAAATCACATCTAAAGTCACCATTCATATCTTAATGGAGTTTACAAACAAAACCCATAAATATAAAACTCTACTACAGTTACCTGTTGATACTTGTTTTCCAAAGCATTAATTTGGTCACTGAAATCCAAACCAGTTTCATCAGCCATTCTTCGAACCTGTAAGCAATACTTTGATTTGAACAGAGAAAACCTACAATAGGACCCAAAAATTGAATAACCAGTATTGTGGCCATTAACTACAACTGATATCTGAAAGTAAAAAAAAATTATATATATATATATATATATATATATTAAACTCTTGTATTTCTCTAATAGGCCTAGAAAAGGCTAACTAAAAAAAAGCAGCAAATAATGCAGTTGTAATTATATTTGTATCCGTGTGACAAGCAAATTGTGATTCCTACGTTCTTATGATTTTCATATATGCTAGCATTGTATGTTGAACATTTTTCTTGTGTGTGTGTGTGGATATCTAACATGTGTTTAACTTATATAATGGGAAAACAAAAAAAGCTGCCATAGCAAAATAAACCAGGTTACCTCAATGATCTTTTTCTCCAAATCAACAAGTGGCTTCTCAAAGGCAAGCGTCAATGGTTTGGGTTTATCTGTCAGAGGCTTGAAGTAGGAGAGGTAAGCCAAGGGTGCGCTGGTATTTGGATCAATGTCGTCGGGCCATGGGTAATCATGCTTCTTCCCCCTTCTAACCCTCGCAACAACACACAACTTGTGGTGCCCCCTTCTAATGCTGGACCTGGAGCCACCCAAATCCCTCCACCAAATGCCATTTAAATTTCTACACAAACTCAGAGGTGAATAATCATCACTTGCAAGGAACTCACTGCCAAATTGTAAATTCAACAGCGAACTCAAGTCTTCGCCGCCTCTTCCCCTTCCACAGTTGCCAGCTATCAATGATAGTGTAGTCATCCTGGCTCCAAACTTACTTACCAAAAAAAAAAAAATCCTGGCTCCAAACTCACTGTACAGACAACTCAAATTTCTCTGATCCCAAGCTCTAGGTATTTGTATTAACACTCCTGCATTCCAATTTAGCCATTCAATTGAATAAGAAACTTCAAGCAGTTTATGCAATAGCTGATAACATTGTAGCTTTTATGAAATTGAATTGCCATGTAAATTGAGGAATAGAGAAATAAATACCGCAGAACCACAAAATCCACACAAACATTTCAAATTACATGCAAAATTTGAAATTCATGAATCATATTTTTTTTTTAGCAGAAGAAACAAGAAAAAGCTCGAGCAAATCATTCCAAAGGGCAATAAATCTAACCAGGGCAATGCTTTCAACATATGATGAACATCTACATACAAAAAAAAAAGAAAGTACATATATATGTTTATATGTATATGTTGAATTCATGATCTTATAATCACATTTACATCAACATCTCATCAAACTGCAGAAGCACAGCAGAAGAGAAGCTCCAATAGAAATAACTCGATCATACCCACGTACCAGATAGTCTGAAAACTAGGGTCTTTGAGCTCGAATTGCTTAGTGCTGAGCAGAGCGAAGGTCACTGAGAACCAACGGTTCGGATGACTCGTGGCGAAGAGAGAGAGCAACTGTTTTTGTCCAAAAAATTTAGAAGTTGATGTACTTTGGGGGGTATTTTGGTAAATAAAAGTCCAAATCCCGCTGGGGAGCAGTTAAAGAGCTGCAAATAAAAAGGAGACTGCTGTTAAAATAAGCTAGGTGCGTACTTCGCACAAACCGTATGAAGATTTTGGAAGATCATGCGCGTTTCCAATACGGCGAATTTTTGAGCGGATCGTATTTGACACGCGCTAGCGAAGAAGGGAAGCTGGGATTATGGATAACTCACAGAGATTCTAGTGGGGCCCACCATATACGTGGCGGGTCAGTCTTCAATTAAGGCATAAAACTTTCTCCCTATCTATCCAGAAAGGTCTTCCCAGCTGGGCATATCTTGTATTTTCTTATTCAACCAAGAAATTTATTGGTCCACCTTACAATTCTACACAAATATGATGAAACTGTCTGACTTGGAAAAAATTAACTGTGCATTGAAAAATAATAGAATAAGGCATCATTTAGTTTATTTTTTTAATTTTTATTTTTTTGTTTTGAATTTATTTTTTATTTTATACCTTTGAAAATAAAAAAAACAATTTAAAATTTATTTGGTTATTTGTATTTTTAAATTTTGTTTTTGAAAACTGAAAATGAGTTTACACATGAAATGAAATGAAAAATGATCAAAGGTTGTTTTGAAAATTTTTAATAAAAAATAAAGAAAATCTCAAAACAAAGAAAATAGAGTATTTTTTATTTCCTCATTTTAAGATTTTTAATACATAAAAAGAAAACAAAAAATAAAAAATGAAAAAGTAAACCAAATGCCACCTAACTTTTTCAAGCAATCGTTTGGTAAATAAGTAGTTTGAGGTTATTTTCCTTTTGATTTTTATGATTTTTTTAAACAAATTTTAGTTTTTTAATTCATAAAAAATTTTAAAAAAATTAAAAAATAAATCGACCTGAAATTCTATTATTTACTAATCTAAGTTAGGCTCATGCTCTAAAATTAGAAATGATTAATAGTAGTTAAAATTATTGAAATTTTAATTAGTCAATAGTATTATTTGGAAATACTTCCATTTGGTAACACTATCATTTTTTTGTTAAAACTTATTTATTTATTTATATTTTTTATTTTTTATTTTCTACTATCATTTTTTTGAAATGAAAACTGAAGTAGTATCTAAAGATACAATTTTGTTTACAATTATTAAATTTTTATTTACATAAAATATTTAATTTTGTTAGTTTTAAAAAATAATTGAATTTAATAAATATATTTCATATAAATTTATTTAATTTTATTATTTATTAAAAATAATTGAATAAAATATATTTCACATTAAATAAATTAATTAATGTAATTGTGATATTTTTTAAAAATAATTTAATAAAATATCTTTAATATTAGTTAAATTAAATTAATTATGAAATTTAAGTTAAATTAATTTATTCTATTTTATTATTTTTAAATTAATTTAACTAATGTCATTTAAGAAAATATATTTCTTTTTAATCAAATTATATTAATTATGAAATAAATTAAATTAATTAATTTAATTTTATTATTTATTCAAAATAATTTAATAAAATATATTTTATGTTAATTAAATTAATTATTTAATTAATTTTATTATTAAATTAAAGCAAATTAGATTTATTATTTATTAAAAATAAACTAATAATATATATTTTTTATTAATTAAGTTAATTTAATTTAATTTAAATTAGTTTAATTATTTTATTAAAAATAAATTAATAATATATATTACATTTTAATTTAGATAACTAATTCAATTATTTTAATTGAATTATATTATTTCTAAAAAAATAATTATAGTTTAATAAAATATTTAAATAAAATAATTTATTTTAATATGATACAACAAAAATAGACAAAATATTTGCAACAAAAAAAATTGAGTACAAACATTTTTTTTATTTACGTTTTTTTATTTAAGTTTTTTTTTTGAAATAAAAAATATAAACAAATTTAACAAACATATTTCTGTTGTCAATTTACAAATTTTTGAAACTATAAATAGAAAAACAAAAAATAAAAATGTTATCAAATGAGGGCTTAATAAAAAAAATCAATTCAATTAAGGGTAAATTCGAGACAAATTCAGTCAAATTTTAAATTATTTAAACGCGGCTCGATCTATTTACATTAAGAGCAAGCTCAATTCGAATTTTTATACAAATCCGAACTCAACTCGATAAAAAAAATTTTAAACTCATGCTTGAGTCGCAAATAATTTGATAAAATCAAAATGTTACCATTTGATCTAAAATATAATAAATAAAATATTACAAAAATGTATTATAAAATTATTATTTAAAATATAAAATATATATAATTTTATCAAATTGACTTACGAATTTTAAAACTAAAGTTTTTTAAATTCGAGCTTAATTATAAAAAAAGTCACAAACTAAATTTGATTCGAGCTTATTTTGATTATGAGCCAAATTCGAATTAAATTTTTTTCGAGTTGAGTTCAAGTAGCGCATAAAAAGAAAAAAAAAAAAAAAAAAAAGAAGGAGAGGATAAAATGGCAAAGAAGAAAAAAATGAATTCAAATCGTGGCCAGCCCTAACTTCAGTGCTACGTACCTAGACATTTTTTTTAATTAAAAATGCAATATACAATGATAGGACTCTCAATAATAAAAAAGTCATTTCCCCTCCCTAAATGCTACGCAACAGGGATCTGGTGGCATAAAAATTTGAAAAAATCAACGATACAAAGTTTATATATGCAGAGCAAGAAGCTTTAAAAGAAAAAAAAAAAAAAAAGGTAACGTTAAGGGATTAAGGCTCTGTTTGTTATTACATAAAATAATTTCCAAAAAACATTTTTACTCATGCTTTAAAAAAATAAAATAGAGCTTATATCAAGTCCTCTTTTCCCTCCAACAAATGATGACACCTCACGGAGCCTCGCCCCAAGTCTCCTGCCCACCATATAGTTCAGACCAAGGACAAAATGTTCAAAATAAAACAAAAGAGATACAAACCCTGGTTATTCAAATTCCTCTTTGCATATGCTTCGCAAAATTAGAGAAATCATTCAAATACAACATTCGAAAAGCAAACAATTTACCATTCCATTTAGATGGAATAAATACACTGGAACTTACATGCTAGGTTTTTAACGCTGCTGTTCTCGAACCCGAAAGCAAACACAAGCCAACCGGTCCAACAAAACAAATCCATAGATCATTTGAGAGAAGGATCAAAATCATTTCTCCTACTAAATAAACCTGACACCCCACCCCCCTCTTTTTCTACACAGCATAACCAGATCCCATTAATTGAATAACACACAGACATGCACCATGATCTCGTCTCGGCAGGTCAAATGTAACTACAGTTCTTTGAGCCCATGTCACAGACACTAAAAAATGACTACAAAACTAAGTCATGATATGCCTCTCAGCTGACCAGGAGGACACTCCTAGTCAAAATGGATTAATAATTTCAATGACAAACACCTACAAGCTCTGCGTTTCATGCATGGATCATGTTGAAATGGAACCTGGAAAGCTGCTGTGGAATTGTTGATATTACTGGCCCATATCTCTGCACCCAAGTAAGCAAACCATGTTTCAGTGCCAATCCACATCCATATAAAATCCAGAGGCAACGCTCTTCATAAGGGCAAATTAACAGACTCCCACACTTCTACTTTTTTTTTTTTAATTCTCTCTTTTATACTTACCGATGAGGACATACCTCGTCTCCCTTTTTCTTTTCCCTCAATATTACATAAGTTTGACCAAATTAGTGGTTGTACTGGTGGTTTTAAATTGGGCTGGCTATGGCATTGCAACAGGTTGGGACTCTGAAGCTTTGCATGGGTTGCTGGAGCTGGAGATGGTAATGGGAACCGTGCAATGGAAAATGGCGGTGAACTTATTTTTAGTGCATGGCTTGTGGATAGCATGCATGTTAGGTAATGAAGGTCTCTATAATAACATCAGTAATTCTTTTTCTTTTCTTTCTTCGGCTCAGCACTTGCAAGGCCTTTCGGAAACATTACCGGGAAAAAATAGCGATAGTGAGGTTTAAAGGAGTTAGGATTGAGTTTACTCAGTAAATCAGTGTGATAGATTGGATTATGAATAAAATATGGAGGGTAAAAACATAATTTTGTTGTGTCCATTAACTAATAATGTTTTTTTTTTTTGATTGGTAAGTGGGGTTAGGGGGAGCCCGGGGTCGAACCCGGGCGGGGTAAGTGGGCAAGAGGGACAGCTCCACTGAGCTAAAGCACCACTTTCCATTAACTAATAATGTTACTCACAAGGAGGAAAATTATACCAGAAACTGATGGGCGTTAGTGCAATTTTCCCTATAAAATAGAACAAAAGATATGGGAGCCAAGGCAATAACAAGTGTCATAATTTTCCAGCATATATAATATGAAGTTTTGAACTGATAAGAGCACTCAAAAAGGCATATTTCTAATTATAATACTTCCACAAGCATGTTACCAATCAATTATTTTATAAAGTCACATCCCATATTTAACACAGTATTCATACCCCATAAGGTAAATCAATTTTAATTCCAAAAAAAGTGGAGAAGGAATAAAAATTGAAGCTTAAATGCTAACACACCTGAACATTGTCATAGAGCTCAAATAGTGGAACAGCCAGCAGTTTCAAATTTTTGGGCACAGCAAAGTACTCTCTTTCAGACAAATGAACAAGGAAAAGCTTTTTACACTCCTGCATTGTAAAATTCTTCCTCAATTCAGCTGATTTCAAAAGAATGCAATCAGAAAAAGAGGGGGGGGGGGGGAGGCAATATGTTACCGTGGAGCCCAAAGACCCTTTACCTTAGGCTTTGTGATATGTGGAGGGCAATAGGGGTACATTATAGTTTCGAAGTTTGGCCTCCACCAGATAGCCACACACTCACCAATCTGCAAAATAAATTGACAAAATATGCACAATAATGGGTGTGTTTGGAGTTGTATAAAAATGTATAAAAGTTAATGTCTCGTATTTTGTGCAGTGAGTAGAGAATTTAAATTTTATTGTCTCGTATTTCGTGTTTGTAGAAATTTGTAGAGTTTTGTATTATTTTGTTTTAACACCAAAGGATACCAATGTCTAAATGTTTGCTGTAAACGTGAGAAACAAGTAGGACAAATAATTCTTTCTTAAAGATGGAAATTGAAAAATTAGGATTGCCCTGGAAATCAGAAAAAAGCAATTACTTCTCCTAAGTATAGAGCAACAGTGGATAACAAGAAAAATTCTAACTAAAAACATGCCTGCATGGATGATCAGCCAGGACATATTTTAAAAATTCATGTATGCCGATTTTCTTAGGGACTGGCAGAAGTATTGAAAGAACAAACCTGCCAATTAGGTTGCAATGAAGGCGAATTAGCACCAAGTTTGCTTGATAGCTTCCTTTTCAAGCCTTCAATTTCTGTGAAGAGTATCAGGCAACATTCATGAGAGACAGAGAGAAAAAGACAAAAGGATTAGGTCCAGTATACACTATTTACCATTTTCTCCAGGCTTTAGTCGGCCACCAGGAAGCTTGCAAAAGGTGTTCCCAATTTGCAAAAGAAGAATGTGAGGATGGTTATGCTCTTGCACCTGCAAAATTCAAGCATTCAGAGCAAAGCCAAGAGAATTACAAGTAAAGATAAGAATTTTATTCTCTATTTTTTCCCCCAGATATGTACTATTAGCAATTGCAGAAGAGTGCTTTGTTTGAAATGAAAAATGGAGCACGATAAGGAAAATTTTTATTACATGCAACGACATGGCCAATGAACTGTTGCTCCTGGAGTGGCCAAATAGGGCTTAGCTAACTGTATTACTATAGTCAACTTGAACAATTAGAACTTGACCCGATTTTAGGTGTGGCCTCAGAGGATACTCTTTAAATTGTATCAAAGTCTACAATTAACATAATGCATACTGATTTTCTATTCTAGCTAAAAAAATACTGCATATGTTAATCATTGAATAGAATTAATTGAACCAAAAAAGCAACCTAGTGCACAAGGACCCCAATTGCAAGGTTTGGAGACGTTCAAATGAACCATAATTTTCAATATTGCATACTGGATTTCCATTCAAGCTAAAAAAAAAATTATATATGTTAATCTTGAAAAGAATTACTTGAACCATAATTTTAATTAAGACTTGACAAGCAGTAGGTTGGCATTTTCTTAATACCAGCTATCCTTCATTTAATTAATTAAATTGTCATTATTTATCCTCCCCCCCCCCCAACAAAAAACCCCCCAAAAAAAAAATTAAGACTAGACAAGTACAGTGTGCATTCTTGCTCGGACAAGCTTCACCTATTAAAAAAAGACCTTTACATTCCTTTGCCTTGGTAATATTTACAGCAACGAATAACAAACACAGGACCCCCTTAAAGGAATGATATTTACTACAATCTAAGAAGCATGGATACAAATATGAGATAAGGACACAGACGCAGACATGGATATGGCAATTTTTAAAAAAATGAGGATACGGATACGGCCAAAAAATATAAATTTTGTATATTTTTATTAGCTATATATGCAAATATAACATCCACAGCAAAACTAATTTAATATATAATTCAATATACAAACCATAATAAAATATAAATTATAAGATTTTTATAATTTTAGGAGTTTTAACTACTTAAATCTAGATTTGTTTTAATAATACATTTGAAGAAAAAATGATAAAATAATAAGATACATCATGTGGCGTGTCCGACACGTATCTTAGAGTATATGGCGTGTCCGACACGTATCTTAGAGTGTCTGAGAAGTATGTCAATCCGATATGTGTCGGATACAAATACGACACTCATTTTGAAGTGTCCATACTTCCTAGACTGCAATGGATAAGAAAAATATGACCCCCTTAAAGTCTTGGAAAGAATTTACAACAAATAAAATCAACTCTTCACTGATTCTTGTGATAGTTGCTACAATTGTGGGGTCACAATTGCAGGTGTTCGAGGAGTGAGGGATTGAGGTGGATTGCTAACCTCAGTTTTGGCAACATAGTGGTGGAAATGGCAGATATATCTGAGAAAGATGTATGGTGGCATTGGTGATAAATAGTTGAGGGGATTGCTTTGCATTTGAAACAGAGGCAAAGAGGAGCCATCATATCTGTTTAATCTAAGTTACAATGTAATATGCGAGAGACCTGTTTTAGCTTAATAAACTTTTTTTACAAGTAAAACATATTATAAAAGAGGCATCAAGGGGATGCAACCCATGCACGAAAGAATAGGGAAGTGTTGGACAAAGAAAAGGAGCCCCCAATCCCTAAATATGCATATAAATTACCTTTCAAAAAAAAAAAAATATGCATATGAATCAACAAAGTCCAAAGATTGATTCCAGCTAGGCCTAATACTTCCAGAAAGCAAGCTGTACAAAATAGATAACGACAAACTTGTCAAACTATAGATAGGTTGCTCTATGCCTTGAATACTCTTGGTTTTGTTCCCTCCTCAAAACAAACAGAAATGGGTCAATCTCCAAGCCTTTTTTCTTCTTTTCCTCAACTTACCTTCCTGCAAAATAAAAACCTGTCCCCGAGAAGACTCAAAAGACTCATGACATTCCTAAGGCAATGAGGACGTGAGAGCACAGTTCATGCACAAGCAAGCAATGAAGAAGAAGAGATCGTGTAGTCTCCTTGTCGCGCTTGCAAGAACAACATCAATTGACTAGAATGCATATTTTCTTTGTGAGATTATCATTAGTCAGGTTCAATCCCTGGCTGCACACCTAAAAAATAAAGGCACCTTAGACGATGGCACGCTTGACCAAATCGAGTGCCATAGCTTGCCATTGTCACCCTTGCCAAAAGAGCCCCAACTAATGGAGTCTTGAAGATCCCCCGTAACATTAACTGAGTAGATGACCCAAGTAACTTTGTGCATGCCTTAATTTCTCAGTCATGTAAGGGTCTTCTAATGTTATTGTTCTAATCCACTTGCCCATTCCCTAACCTACACTCTGTATAGTCTGTGACTAGTGACTCGACCAAAGAAAAAATTGTTGGGAACCGGCAATCCTTGCACCAAAAACCATGAATGAGACCCAGATACCACTAGTTAGCTCAGCCAAAATACACAGATACACATGTATATATTGTGATACCCTTTTGGATGGAACTTTTATTATATTGTGAACATGACATGCATTACCATAGCCAAATAAATTTAATCAAACTTGCTGGCAGATAAATACATGAGATAGTTAATTCTCATGGACATGTAAAACAGAATGTGACATCAAATTTAATAAATTAAGACTTGAAAGAAGTGTACTGACCAATAGGATTGCTTCAACGCTGGTCCTCATGCCTTCTTTCATATAGCTGTTGATTGATCAAAAAGTGTACTTATTCATTGTGAAGCAATAACCAAAGAGATATAAAACAAAAGGAGAAGCTACAGAAACTGAAAATCAAGCCTACTGGTCAAGTGACCTCTTACTTGAAATGTCTTTTTTTTTTTAAATGAATACCTTTTTAGTTCAAATGTTAAATAATTCAGAATCTGCAAATTTGTAAATGAGTTGATTCAACATTGGTTTAGACACACAATCAAACATACTTTCAATTGCCCCATTGCTTATTAGCTAATTCTATATTTTAAAATATACAGGCATTTCTGAGGAAGTGCCTTGGCTGAAGTGGTAAAGCCCTCAACGGCCTCCTCACCCACCCGAGTTCAACACTCGGGGTACTCACCCCCTCCCCCACTTACCTATCAAAAAAAAAATTATATATATATATATATATATATATACAACCATTTTAAATTTGTATAGAGAAGCAACAGGCATTTTGAGTGTTCCTCTAGAATCAAATTCCATTTGGATAAAAGTGGACTTCAATGAATAGATATGAGACTAATTTTTACCAATTATATATATGTACAAGCACAACACATAAAGAGAGCGATCACTATAGGTAAATTGATAGCTATTTTGTTGTGATTTTTGTACCTCTTTAAACATTAACGATGACAATTTCAAATAACTACTTTTGAATGATGATTTCAAATCCACTCAAACCCATGATTATGCATCATGTCCACTCTCAATTTCAAGTTATAATTCATATTAAATCTATTTTTAGTTCTTCCCCATTAATAATGTCAAATCCTTTCATTCCAAAATCCATAAATATAAACTTTGTAAATTACCCAATTCCAAAGTGCCCACTTAATAATTTTTGGGCCAACCAAACCAGCCCTAAACTCAATACCACTAGATATCAGTAAGTGAGAGAAAACAAAAACAACTATGATTTGTATACTTTAAACTTTGCCCCTTTACAGTTCATATATCTCATTCTCACTTGCGAAAGCCCTAATTTTATCACACAACCTAAATAAGACATGCTTTAGTTCATTTTTTGGTTGCAGGAAATCCCAAAAAATAAAAAAAAAAAAGTATGCAGGAATTTGATTTTTCGTGGTGTTTGGTTACTATGAAAAGGAAAACCTCCACTCGGCCCAATAATTTTGCGGGTATTCAAGAAAGTATGTAAAGCTCCCCACTGGGACAAAATTTCTTTCCTTGAGTTTCTCAGCAACCAAACGAAAGTCTAGGGCTAGGGTGATCTAATTTCTTGTATGCGAGATCAAAATTTGAATACGTACTTGACTTTCATGCGAGCGAGGCGATCCGCAACTGAAGTGTCTTTCTCCATCTTCGGTTCCTTCGTTCCGAATGTGTAGCTTGAGAGAGGGTATGTGTTCACCACCGGCGATGTCACCATCTTCGCCTAACTCTCTCCCTCTCTCTCTCTCTCTCTCTCTTTCTCTCTCTACTTTATTCCCGACAATCAAACAGCTCGAGCGCCTTCTTCTCTTTCTTCCACTTCATTTTTTTTCCCCTCTGGGAGTCGGCAGTAATTCTGTGCCTAGTAAAATACTATAATACCCCCAGAAAAGTAAAACTAATTTACTCTAACAGGCCGATTGGATGCAGCTAAAGCTAAAGTATGGGGCATAAATTTTATCCGTGGGTCCCACATTTTTTGCTTGATTTGGCAGTCAAAATGCTTCCTTTCTCCTCCGGTTTTGATTTTACATGGTAGTAAATTTAGCCCCCGTGAGGAGATAATTTTTAGTTAGGGTTTGGGCTAACTAAAAATTATCTCCCTTCAAGTGGATAAATTTTTGACCTTTTTAACCTTCGTTAATGGTATTGTTAACTTGATTAAAATAAATATAATGTTAATAAAAAAATAATAGATAAACCAACAAGTCAAAATAAACATAATTAAAAAAATTGGATAATAACCAATTATTCAAAAGTACATATTTAAAAAAAAGTTTTTTAAATAAATTTATAAAAAATTAAATTTTCAATGAAATAAATAATATAACTTCAAATTGTCCAAAAATAATTAAATAGAGTAGGTTTTACAATTTAATATTTAATTTATGGATAACTAAGTTTGGGACATCACAAGGGCAAAAGAGTCATTTGACTCTTTTTATCATCATTCACATTCTCTTATTTATAAAACATCCAAATCAAGTCAAAAGTTATCCCCCTTCATAAACATCACATCAATGTGGGTCAACCCTCTAAAAATAATATCCCTTCTTATCTTATACTCCCTCTGAAATTTTAGTACCATCCAATTGGCCCCTAACATCTATTTCATGCATGCCAGTTATTAATTTTTAATATTCCCACTATTTAATAATTAAATAATTTAAAAAATTGAATATTAATTAAATTTTATAAAAATCTAACTCATCCAACAATAACAACTTTTTAGTATATTTTAAATTTAAGAATATAAATAAAAAATAGCAACTATCAATTAAGATGGAGAGTAAAGTTTTTTTTCAATTCTAATTTTAAAGTTAAAATAATTAGGTTGACTACTTATTTAAAGAATTGATTAATAACACATAGTATTTGAGTTATTTTTTATAAAATACAACATATTATTAATAAAAATAATAATTTTAATTTGAGTTATTTTTATAAAATTAATTAAAAATTATTTTAATACAATTAGAATTAATAATATTTTTAACTCAAGTTAATTTTGTAAAATGAGTCAAAAATTTAAAAGCTTACAAACATATATCAAAATTAAGAAAAGATTTAAAATAAGAAAACTAAACCGATTAAGTAAACTTAAGATTAATTTATATTATAGAACAAATTTTGATTTTTAGAATTGAGTTAAATCAAAATTTGATAAATATAAATTTTTAGCACTTATATAGCAGCTTGACCTTAATAATCTATTGACTCACTAATATTAATACAAATAAAAATATAAATATAAAAAATATTTTAATAACTATTTTTATGAAATTATGTGATTTTATTAAAACATTTTACAATATATTTAAAAGTTACTTTTTATCAAAAAAAATATTAATTCAGTATTTTTATGTAAGAATGTAGGGGTTTACAATGTAGAATACATTACTTGAATTGAAGTATAAAAGATTATGATTTAATCAGTATAAATTTGATTAAATGAACAAATGTTATTTGGTCATCTTGATTAATAAGGCGTTGGGAGCTCAAAAAAAATTTCAAAAATTACAAAGTTTTTAAACTCCAAAAAATTTTAAAATCCGTTGGAATGGATCAAAATGGTACATTTCAATGAATTTTGTCAGATTTTAAAAAAAGTTAATCTGACATTTGTACAAAAAGTTACACAAAATTTCAAAAATTTTCAAAATACTCCACTAAAATTTTATGACATGTCATTTTATATAATTTTTAATAATTTTATATTAAATCAAATATAAACATTTAACAATCATTTCATAATAAATTTTTATACTCTAAACTTCAATAAAATTTTTTTTTTGAAAATTTTTAACTCTTTTTAAGCTACAAACGCAACCTAAATCAAAACTCACTATCACACTTCAACCCAAATGCGCTGCAGCTCCTCCATCCCTATTATGCTCCATATGCTCGTAAAACATGAATGTTATCACGAAAACGCCTTATTTAGTGGGGGTAAAAGAGTCATTTAGCTAAAGGCCAACACGGTAATCCGGCTTTAACGTGTATCCCTTCAGCACGGTCATCCCTTTCTTTGTGTTTCAATTTTCTTTCGACACAGTAGGGATCTTCAGGGACAAAGGCAGCATGGCTGAGGACTCTGCGGTGTCTTCAACAGGCAGAACTGTAAATTCAAATAATCAAACTTAAACTTATCTCTCGTATCATCCGTGGACTCATAGCTGTTTCTGTATATACATGCATATATTTATCATCTATGTATTTGAGATTCTGTGAAGCTCTAGTGTACCTTGTTTAATTGTATGATTGCTAATCAATTAGCTGAAAGTATTATATATTATTTGTATGTATGTGGGTATCAGTCTGTATATGCCCCCCCCCGGGGGGGAGGGTTGTGCCTGAAGCTTTTTGGACTCTAATCTTCAATGGGAGTTCTAGTTATGTATATAGATGTGTGTGTGTGTGTGTGTGTGTAGAGAATTCTAACTGGTTGATTGATTTTCAATCACCAAAATTTAATCTTTGTATATAAAAATGCACTTGTTGGTGGTTTTATAATTTTATATACATATATGTGGGAATGTACAAATTTTGGGGGTTACTGAGATTTCTGATCAGATGATGCCACAAATATTTTGAAATTCCAATATAGCTTAGTTTGGCAAAGAGAATTCCCTTTTTTTTTTTTTTTTTTGGTTTTTTTTCATTTTAGATGACTTTTTTCTCCGACATTTTTTTTTCTATTAACTTTTAGGCATAGTTATTAACTTTATCAAAAAAATGAAAAAAATAAAAATAAAAAATTATAAATAGGAGACTGTAGTATGGTAAAAAACAGACTTAAAAATGATTTTTTTTTTTCACCAGTTTGTGAATTTTTATGCTTTTGTTTTTTATTTTTTTATTTTTCAAGTGTCATTAACATGCTTGAAATTACCAAAACAGCAAAAGAAAATCAAATTTTGGTGACAAAAAGAAAACAATATCAGCTGAAAAAGTTGGCTACTATTTGGTTTACCAAACTAAGCCATAAAAAAATAAATAAATAATTTTCAATTTCATGTACATGGAGGCACACATAATCCCTCAATAACACGGGCACATCTCTGTTTTCTGAATTTTGAAGGGTACTTAGCATGTATACATATTCCTTGTCATTCTTCACATAACATTGTGTCTTCGCATTCCCAATTGTAATAGATTAACGTTAATATGGCTACTTTTGTTTCCTAATATCTGATGGTCAATTATTTCAGGAGGTGGAAGAATGCGATTACGGTACTGGTATCCGCTGTTATCCATTAATGCGGGTTAGTTTGATTTTTTACATTTACTTCATACCAATGTTATTGATGAAAAATGAAACAACCCAGTACAAATTTTACTGATTGCAGAGGGGAAATTGTAAATTGCGAAGGGAAAAGGTTTACATTGGTTGTGGAGCTGGTTTTCGGGGTGACAGACCATTGGCAGCTCTCAAATTACTTCAGAGAGTGGACTTGAACTATATTATCCTTGAATGCCTGGCGGAACGCACCCTTGTAGATCTGTGCCATGCGAAGGAGGCTGGTGGCGAGGGTTATGATCCTTGTAGTAATGTTTGCATCACTCATCTCTCGACTTTCATTATGATTTCATTGATGCGTTGCTTGGTACATTTGCATACCTTACCTGGCTAATCCTTATTGTGAATCTTACTGTATATACTTCCTATCTGCTGCCAAACTCTAGAGTTGTTTCCTTCCGTCCTGCTTGAGAGACTTCTCGTGGAAAAAATATGAATGTTTCGGTTACATATATAAGTCACTTTCTAACAGGATGCAGCAGACAGGTTTGACTTCTGCTGGGGCAGTAGTTTGTATATGGCCATAAGATAGTTGGACTGAAGAAGTTTGTTTACTGCTGCACTGTTACTTCTCTTGACTTTTGAAATGAGTGGAACACAGCAATATAGTACAGACACTGAATTCTAAGCTAATTCTCTTCCTCTTTTAATTCATAAGTAATGATCTGAAACTCTTTCCAATGGTTTGTGCAGTTGCAGAGTGGATGCATTTGCTCTTGCCTCTAGCTGTAGAGAAAGGAACTTGCATAATTACCAACATGGGAGCAAGTAAGAAGGGCATTTCACAAAAGTTTCGTAATGATTTTGATTGGTGAACATCTCTTATTATTCCCTTTGCGTGTCTAAATAAGTATGCATATTTCTTCTTTTTCCTTGGAAGTGAATTCCCTTGGTGCTCAGCAAAAAGTTTTGGAAGTAGCAAGCGGCCTGGGCATTAGTATTACTGTTGGTGTGGCTTATCAATTCGCTATCTCAAAAGCAGGTAGATATCCATCTCTTAGACCTTTAGTTCATATTTCGGCAAGGTCACTGAATGTTCTTGATTTTGAGATTTTCTAGTTTTTTAGAAGGGAATGTCTTTTGCTGACCTCATAATTATCTCCATTTTCTTTGCATATTCAGCTCTGGATCCTCGACTAAGAGATGATGGCAAGAATGGTGTAAGAATTCAGTAGTCTTAAATTCACTTACTATTAGGTAGTATAACTGTTGATATCTGCGTTAACCTACACCTCTTATCTATCTTTTTTCTGTGGTGCCATTTCATAGGCATCTTCTGTAAGTGGGAATTGGAGATGTTAATTCCTTCCCGTTCTATCTTTTTTCCCCCCATAAAATTGGGTTTATCTCTGTCTATTTCTCTAATTTATGCAGGATTTTAGTGTTTATCTTGGAGTTGCTCCAATTGTTGAATGCCTGAACAAGTATAGGCCAAATGTTGTTGTCACTTCTCGGGTTGCTGATGCTGCCTTATTCTTAGCTCCAATGGTGTGAAACATTTTTTTGCTTCTGTTATTTTCTTTTCTTGCCAGAAATCTACGTGCTTTATTTATCTTCGTCGATACACTCCGCTAATGTTTGTTAGCTAAAAGTTATTTTCCTACCTGCACTTGCAGCAGTTTTATGCTAATTATATATCCAAGATTGTGCATACTTATGATTTAGCTATATAAATATTATCTTACCAGTCATTAACGTGTTTGACATAAAATATAATTATATGTTGAAGTTGACATGTGACACATCTTGATAATTCACTATCTTAAAATATGTGCAGTTTCAGGTGTCTCAAATTTATTTCCAAAAATCTTCATATTATAAGCTTCAAGTTTTGAATATGAATCAGTAAATGAAACTTTATTGCTGTTAAATTTAATATGGTTACACAAAATTTGTGGTAAGATTACTAGAAATTGTCTTTTAGTTTTCAATACAGTTGGACCTGGACCTTGGAAAAAATAGGGTTTTGTTACCTATACTTGTTTGATGAAATTTAAAGATGGTTTACAATATGCTTGAAGAGATTTAATACTTCAATTGCATTCTTTATTCTTCTTTTTTTCTTTTGGCAGTATTACTTAATCAGGAAAGGAATGTTAATTCTCTCTATGCACTCATAGGTTTATGAACTAGGTTGGGATTGGGATGAGTTCGACCTGCTTGCTCAAGGGGCCTTGGCTGGTCATCTACTAGAGTGTGGTTGTCAACTTACAGGTGGATATTTTATGCATCCAGGTGTGCCCTTTATTTTTTTATTTTAGTTATTTATTTTTTCTGAACCCTTCAGTTTATAGATGGCTGTCCTGAAAGATAGTAGTGCAACTTTTCCTCGAGTTTCCTTTGATTCATATAGACCACTTCGTGGTAAATTATAATTTGTTGATTTTCCTATCATAGGAGATAAATACCGGGACTTGTCCTTCCCGTGTCTCCTTGATTTGTCACTTCCTTATGCTGAAGTGAGCTTTGAAGGGAATGTATGCATAGCAAAGGCAGACGGCACTGGTGGGGCTTTAAATTTTAGTACTTGCGCTGAACAACTCCTCTATGAGGTTGGGGATCCTGGTGCGTACATTACTCCAGATGTGATAGTAGATTTTCGAGATGTTTCATTTGAGCAATTATCAAGCGATAAAGTTCTTTGTTCTGGCGCAAAGCCATCTGCTTCGTTAGCACCTGATAAACTGTTGCTGTTGGCTCCAAAGGGCTGTGGATGGGGAGGCTGGGGAGAGATATCCTATGGGGGTTATCAATGTGTAAAACGTGCCGAAGCTGCTGAATTTCTGGTAAGATCATGGATGGAAGAAGTGCATCCTGGGGTTAACAACCGGATAATTTCTTATATAATTGGACTGGATAGCCTTAAGGCAACTAGCATTCATAACAGAAGTGCACTGCAGAGGGGTGGTGAAGATATTAGGCTGCGAATGCATGGCCTATTTGAGCACAGGGAACATGCTGTCCAATTTACCAAAGAGTTTACAGCTTTGTACACAAATGGACCTGCTGGAGGTGGTGGTATCAGCACCGGACACAAGAAAGAGATTATTCTTGAAAAAGCATTAATTGGCCGTGAACATGTTCTCGTGCGTGTTTACTCGGAGAAAAATGAAATAACAAGCTCAAATAATCAGAGAACTTCCCTTCAAGAAATATCGAAAGCCCGTGCTCTGCACGTACCAGTATCTTCAACGATAAAAAGTGAAACCACATCTGGGTCTGCCACAGAGTTTCGATTGCCGGAAATTAACTGCTCTCCTGCTCCAGCTGGTGAAAGGATTCCTCTTTATAATGTAGCCCACAGCAGAGCTGGTGACAAGGGAAATGACATGAATTTCTCCATCATCCCACATTTCCCACCTGATATTGAGAGACTGAAGGTGATAATTACACCCCAGTGGGTAAAGGAAGTTGTCTCGACTCTTCTGAACCCCTCTTCATTTCCTGATTTGGATGCTCTCAGTAAGAGAGACCAATGGGTCGATGAACATGTTAAGGTGGAAATATATGAAGTTCGAGGAATTCACTCTCTAAATGTAGTGGTTCGGAACATTCTTGATGGCGGCGTCAACTGCTCTCGGAGAATCGACAGGCATGGGAAGACCGTTTCAGATCTCATACTGTCCCAGCAAGTTGTATTGGCTCCTTGATCGGTTGGCTTAGGCGCCATTCTCTAGATTTATCTTTTTGCTTTAGCACTCATGATCCTTCAGATTGTTGTGCCTTCTTGGTCCTCTCCTTGTTTGGCATGTTATATACCAGTAAAGAGTTTTCAAAACTTTAGCTAGACCATGTATTACAATTTACTGAACTAATTTGATCTGAAATGTTTACTGCAAAAGTCTATTGTTGTTTTTACTGAAATCAAAATACTTTTGCTTAGTTTCTGCATATTTGATGATATCAGAATTCAGATATTTGCTCATCACGAGATTAAAACTCAAACCCAATACAATCTTCGTCCTAAATAAGTTGGTGTCCTCTTCTTCTAATTCTATCATAAATTATGTTTTTTGTGATGTTATATTAAATTAAATATTTCTTCACGATTTCAGATTATGTAATCTTAGATCTACTTTTTGTTTTATTTATCACTTTTTTGTTTGGACTCACTCATTCTTCTTTGCTAATGCATTTGCATCTCGAAATTTACTTTTGAACTTGATCAAATTATTTTAAATGATATTCTCTTTACTTTTCTTTTATCAACGTTGTCTCAATTTTTTTCAGAGTATATTCATTTTTATTATCGTATTGTATCACCATAAACCTATCTCAATTTTATTAGACTCATCTTCTGAACAATATTTCTTATTATGAATGTTATTTTTTAATAGTTCAATAATCTGTACTATAAAACATAATTGGTTTTATAATTATTTTATAAAATTTTTCTTTTAAATTTGATAAGTATTGTTCGATCATGTAAAATACTTAAAACACTTCTTTATTTTTACCACTCAACTCAAATCATATGAATAATATTTTCCTCATTCTTTCAATTGGTATTGATAATTGATTCAAGATATTGAAAATGATCATTTTTTTTTTTTTTGGCAATCATTCGTAGTTTTACTTTTACTAAATTTGCAACGCATTTAGTCATGCGTACTCTAAAAGTTTGGGACTTTAAGATTATGTTTGAAACATAAATTTTTCGAAGGAAAATAAAAGTTAGGAAAATAAAATTACTGGTTATGTTATTTTTTCCTTACTTAACAAAGTTAAAATTAAACTTTTTTTCAGAAATATCTATTGATTTTTTTTATAATTTTTTAACTCAACCAAGAAAATGAAATAAATTTGACATTTTTATTTTATTTTACTTTCTTAAAATTTTCCTCCGCTCTTCCTTTTACTTCATAAATCAATGTTCCAAACATACCATAAAATACATATTTAAAGTTTTAACTTATGATAAAATTAGTAATTAGTGTCACCTATTAATACAATATCATTATAATGGATAACGAATTAAATTATGCTAATTTGGGTAGGTTCTGTTTTTAGTTGGGTTATGTTTGATTTCCCATAATTTATGGGAAGTCTGTATTTTTTTTTTTAATTGGAAATTAGGGTTTGGGTTTTGTCTCATGATAAGAATGTTTTTCCTTTGGAACTACATATAACTAACTTTTTAACTAACATAACTGCCAAGGCAGCCAAGATGGCTTTTCTTGTTATTTTCTCATGCAAATAGTCAAAGCATCATCCTTGTTTCACTCCATTCCATTCAGATTACATCCAAATTTTTTAACCATTAATTTTCTATTTTATCCTCATAATATTGGGATCTCCAACCACCTGTCCATCAATGATCGGTGCAATCCCAATTCAGTTTAAACCACCGCAGGAAAATCCGAAATTATATTTCAATGTAATACATCTCATTTTTTTTTTTCTCTTATTCAGACAAGACCAAGAGACTTCTGTGTGCTGTCTCTCTCAATTGTCCGAGGTGGAGAGGTGGAGAAGAAGAGCCCCGGCACCTTCTCTTTCAACTTCACTTTGATCCTCGGACCAACCCAATCAATCCACTCGGTTGAGTTCTTTCCAAAAATAAAGTTCTTCCCCGGAAAAAAAAAAAAAAAAAATCCGATTTCTGAGTCTTTTTTTTTTTTTTCAAAGGAGGAACAATGGCGTTCACGGGGACTTTGGATAAATGCAAGGCTTGCGATAAAACTGTTTACCTTGTTGATTTGTTGACTGCAGATGGAGTCACTTATCACAAATCCTGCTTCAAATGCAGCCACTGCAAGGGAACTCTTGTGGTAAAATACACGCACCGTGTGTGTGCTTATATTTCTATTTTATCTGTCCTTTGCTCTTGCTTTTCCTTTTCTCAATAAGAGCCTGCTTGACCACACCAAAACTCTCTAAAAGTCATTAATTTTAACTAATTTTTGTATTTTTCTTCAATTAAAATTTTTTACATATCACCTTTATATCACATCTGTTTACTTTTATTATACTTTTTCTTTCATTTTTTGTCTACCAAACAGGCCCTAAGTATAGTGTGACGACTATCAAAATTCTCTTACAGGAACATTTACATGAACTGGAGCCATGCGTACATATTGCATGTGTGATTATCACTTTATTTGTGTAATTTAATTAAAGGTATAAAAGTAAAATAATCTGGTGATTAGAAATTTAAAATTTATGAAATGACTTAATTAGGGATAATTTTTAGAAGTTGTTTGATTTAAAATTTAAATTTGATAGGAAGTCGAAGGATATTTTAAAAAATTAAAAAAATTTTAACAAATTTAAAATTTCAAAAATTTGTAAGCTTTACCAATACTGCTATAGTGTTTTTTTTATTTATATAATAGTATAAATAATATGACAATGTTGTGGAGTATTATCTTAACGGAATTAGAAATTTTAAATTAACGGTCGTGAAATTAAAATATATAAATGAGAGATTTAATTTATGCAACAATAATATATATAAGTTTTTTTTTGAATTACAGCCAAAATAGTAGTGCAACTACTTAATAAAATGATATAATATTTCAAATAATTACTTGTTTATGATGATTTCAAGTACAACATTATTGTAGTGTTTGGAGTGGTAAAAAACAAGAAAAAATGTGATTTGAGATAATTTTTTGTGTTTAGCGTCTTAACCTAAACTACATTTTTTGCAGATGAATAATGTAGTTTTTGAACTTTTGCGGTAAAAAGTTAGAGAGAGAAACTGTGAGAATGATTTTTTAGGATCATTCCGACAAATTTATGTGATAATTTTTTTGAAAGTTGTTAAATTTTTAGATTTTTGCGGAAAAAAGTTGGAGAGAGAAATCGTAGAAACGATTTTTAAGATCTATTCCTCAAAATTTTTTGAAAGTTGTTGAACTTTTTAACTTCTGCGTGAAAAAGTTGAAAAGAGAAATCGTGAGAACGATTTTTTGGTCTGTTCTCACAGATTTATGTCAAATTTATTAAATTTTGTTGAAAAGTTATTGAGATTTGTGAAAAAATTATTTGAGTTTGTAAAAAAAAATACTGGGGTTTGTAAAAATTTATTAGGATATGTAGATATATATAAAAATTTATAAAAATTTTACAAAATACGAGGTGACCAAAATGTATTACAGAATTTTAGAGATTTTTAGAATTTTTTATTAGTTTTTAACAAATCAAATGGTGCCTATAATTTATCACGTTAAACATTTCGTAAAATCTCTATTTAAATTAACAAAATTATATTTAAACACTTCTAGGATCAATTCTCATGATTTCAAATCATTTAAATTCATAAATACAAACTCAACCTAATAAAATTTGGTGTTATTCAATTTATTTATCAAAGTAAATTTGATATTAATCTTTACTTATCAAAGTGCCCTGTTTGGTTTGACAGATGAGCAACTACTCCTCCATGGATGGAGTCCTCTACTGCAAAACTCATTTCGAACAACTCTTCAAGGAGTGTGGTAATTTCAGCAAGAACTTCCAAACAAGTAAAAGACCTTCTCTAATAGCTTTTATCTTCCGAGTTTCTTTCACCACGTTATCTTGGCTCACTTATTTTCCTTTCTTTTTTTTTTTTTTTTTTGAAGCAGAAAGGGAAAATTCACAGCTGGTATCTTCGAATTCTCTGATTTTGCATACAAAACTCTGCATTGTTTCATTTTAATTAGATCTGCTAATAACACTAGTTTGAATGAATTGTTTAAACCCACAAATGCCTCCCTCTCTCTCTCTCTCACTGAAAATGTTGATTTTCTTTGCTAAAGGGTTTCAGGATATAATATTCATTGAATATTAATAATCTCTTGCAGACCAGAACCCCTAGCAAACTCTCCTCCATGTTCTCTGGAACCCAGGACAAATGTGCATCCTGTCACAAAACTGTGTACCCATTGGAAAAGGTTTGCAATTCTATATATAACCCTATTCTGCATGAAGATGAGGGATGATGCTATATATATATATGTTCCCATAATTTCTTTAAGAATTTTAAAATTGTAAAAAAAAAAAAAAAGCAAAAGAAAAAGAAAAAAGGATAAATATTAAAATTTTTATTTTATTTATTTTTTTGGTATAGTTAGAAAAATAAGAAAACATAATATAATACATATAGGATGTCGATTGAGTATTGAATGAATAAAAACGACGAAGTACCCATTTTTCCAATAAATTATTTATTTAATTAATCATATAAAAATGAATATATATTAGTAACATTATTTTCTTTCATATTTTTCCCTCTCTGTAAACCGTACATTATATATATATATATATATATATATATATATATGTTACATATATGAAAAAAATAATAATAATAATAACAGATAACGATGGAGGGAGAATCATTCCACAAGTCGTGCTTCAAGTGTGCTAGTGGAGGGTGCCATCTTACCCACTCCTCGTACGCTGCCCTGGATGGAGTTCTCTACTGCAAGCACCATTTTGCTCAGCTCTTCATGGAGAAAGGAAACTTCAGCCATGTCCTCGCCGCTGCTCAACTAAGAAAGGATGCTGCGGAGCATTTTGAAGGAGAGACCAAACCCGAAACTGCAGCAGATGAGACACCAGAAGAATAATAGCCTTGCCTGAACCACCCCCCCGGGGGGAATTATTAATTAATCATATTCTAATTCCGGGATTAACTTCTCTCCTGCCAAACACTGATCATTGTTGTGATAATATTTGTTGCCTGATGAATTTTTTTCAGGGTTGTTTCTTGTTGTATATCTGATTTTATACAAACTTGATTGGCACATTTCAATAATATTTTTTTTTCCTTTTTTTTTTTTTTTTGGGTGTTTCTTTGCGAGTGTTTCGTTATTTCAAATCAATAAGTTTAACTTTAAGTTATATTAAAATGTAAATTATAAAATAATCATTTTATATTTTATGTAATAATATTTAAAAATATTATAATAATTACTACCAAAATAACAGTTTCACTACTTCTTAAAATGATAGTCATTATCGTAAAAGATTCTAAATAATTATTTTTTTTGTGATAATTTCATCAGAATTCATTGTGATAAATTACTCAAATAATCAAAACCATAACAAAATTAATCCTCATCTAAATTAACAAATGTTGTTTTTGTAAAATTTCAAAAAGTAGTGGAACCACTACTCTGAAGTAATTATTAAGAAAAGTTACATTATCATTAGATAAATTAATTCCATAACTTATATTTTAATATATATAATTTAATCCCAAATCTAGTAATTTAAAATTTTTAATTATTTAAATAGAATTGAAATTTTATTTGAACAATTTTCTTTATATAATTAACATAAAATCCGTTGATTTCTAATTCATATATACAGTCGCAACCTAATATAATAACTAATTACATATTTAAAATCATTACAAAAAGTAGTTTGTTAAAATCTATTATAATAGTGACACTACCATTTTAAAAAGTAGTAATTAATACCATTATTTTAGTAATAATATTAGAAAACTTTTGTGATTATTTGATAAATTAAACCTCTCATTTATTCTAATACAATTTAATCTTAAATTTATTTATTTAAAATCCCTAATTATCCAACCAGTTGATTTTATTTTTTCTCAACTGTGATATTTGTATTTATGATTGTAAAAGAATTAAGTGGTTCAAGATTATTTATTCATCAATTGATCATTATTCCAACCCCAACTAAAAGAAAAGAAAGTAACGTACCTCTTTTCATTTAATATTTTCTTTCAAGCCAAATATATGTAGTTTAATTTTGGTTAATGATGTAATAAATTTTTTAATTTAATTACAAATAATTTCTTATTTACATAAAAAAGATTTATTTGATTTTTACTTCTGTATTAAGACGTAATTATCAGTAAATATTTCTTCTCTTGAAGATCAAGTGGTTATTTAGAAGTCACATTTTTTCATTTAGCTTGTTTTTTTATTTTTAAGAGGAAAAAAAACCTTTTTAAAATAAATTGTTATTTTTTTGAGACTTCTTATTATACAATTTTATTTTATTTTTTTAGTTATACAATTTTATTTTATTTTTTCACTAAAAATTCCAAGAACATAATAAAGAACCTCTTAACTAACTCGGTTAAATTACGGATTACTATTAAATTTGCCCCGCCACACCCACCTCCTCTCTCTCACAGCTCTGTTTCACTTTGTAAACTCTCTCTCTCTCTCTCTGCGCAAAGCCACCATGTTAGTGCTTCATATAGTTCGAGGCGAACAACTGAGTAGGGCGGTGGCGTCACTCCTCTGCATTGCGCCGCAGCCGCCGCTGGCCGCCGCCATGTTCTCACCGGAAGGCATGTCGTTGCAAACATCAGACCCAAATGGAATTGTCACCGCAGTTCTTGGGTTCAATGATTCGGATTTCTGTTGCTCTGTTAATGGCAGCGCTTGGGTCAACCTCGCTGCTTTCCACTGTATCATTTCTTCTGCTCTTGATCATGAAGACGCCATCACCATCACCACCGCTGCTTGGGGCAAGGCCCTCCGTTTCACCCTTCAAAATTTTGGTCGGCATGCTCTCTTCATATGAATTTGTGTTCAATTTTGTTGGTCTGATTTGATTCTTGAAAATCCGTTGAAATTTGATGAGGTTACATTGGTGCATGTTTGGATGACAAAAAATACAAAAAAAAAAAAAAAAGTGCAAAAAAATTAATACAAAAGCCATACGTGATAAAATTTGAGCAAGGTGTAAAAAATGGATAAAAATTAACGAATTTTGATAAACTAAACACCCCTATGTATATAAAGTTTCATGTTCGAAGATGATGATAAGCTTTCTGTAGTTTTGAAAATTCATTCTCGAAAACCACCTTTTTGCTACGAAAATCATCATAGTGATCTGTTTTTGGCAATCCATTTCAGCTATATAAACTTCTACTTAGCTTTGTGGGTTTGATTTATTCTTGAAAATCTGCTGAAAGTTGACGAGATTTTACCAACTCTCATCTCAGAAGATTATTGCTGGCATTCAGTAGTCAATTTCTCATTTCTTCATTTTGTTGGTTTGAAGTGAGCCTTGATGATAATGATCTATCTGTACACCGCAATGCATTTTTCTTGATTCGGACTTGTGTGTGTGTGTGATTTTGTTGGCTACAAGTAATTCTTGAAAATCTGTTAAAATTTGGAACTTTCTGTTTATGTCAGCATAACTTGGATCGATTTCTTGAGAAGTGCTATAGAAAATTCTTTTAGAAAGAAAATTGTCAAATCTCTTTGATTATGTATACAGTCTCCTCAATAATCTGAAAATATATAAAAGGAGTCATAACTTTAATCTTTATAAGAGGAAAACTTATGAAGTTCACAAAACCCAGTGGAGAGGTTTTTGTCGTTCTTGCGGTTGAATATATTTTGATTTTTGGGTTTGAATTGATTCTAGAAAATCTGTCCAAATTTCGAGCTTTCTGCTCATGTTAGCATTGCATGGATGAATTCCTTGAGAAGATCTATATAAGACCTTTTTTTTAATATATATATATATATATCAGACAATTTTTTATTTTATTTTTTTATTTTCTTGACTGTAAATTGAAAATAGGGAAAACCCCACTTTGAAGTAAATGTAGATTTCAATTGTATTAAGGGGACGTTTGGAGTTTAAAAAAATTTAAGAGTTGAGATTGATGTAATGTAAAAATGATATATGATAAAATTTAATTAAAAAAATTTAAAAATTTTTTTAATTTTTTTAATTTTTTTGAGTTGCCAAACGTCCCTAAATAATGAGCTTCTTCTAACAAACATTTCAAAGTGGACTGCATTTCAGTAACTCCTAAGGTCAAACAACTAGGATCGGTAGATTTCATTGCCAGAATCCCTAACGAGGATGACATCAAATCAAGATATCGATATGATGTGGAAATCCGGATGCCAGCGCAAACTTTCAGGAAGATTTTGATGACGCTTGTGAATGAATCCGACGCTTTGTCAGGTAATTAATTTGCTATTTGCAATACAACGATTTGATCCGTAGGTTTAGATTTTCTGATTTTTCATGTATTAATGTTTCGGTTTCGTAGGTTTAGATTTTTCTGATTTTTCATGTGTGGTACTGCAGTTTCTATTAGAGTGGGCGGTGGAAAAGTGGTAATCAGTTCGGACAACGGAGAGATTGAACTCACAAAAGAGGTACCAACATCGATCACTCTACGTTTGTAACGATGGATTTCAATTCATTTACCTTTTGTTTGGATGATCAAATTCTACAAAAATTTATTTAAAAAAAAAAGTATAAGTTTTTTCCAACTCTATAAGTTTTTTCCAACTCCAATTAAATTTGGCCACTTCTCTTTTACACCAACCTTTTTTTTTCTTTTTTTTTTTTTTTGTCATTCAAACACTACTTTAGTGAGATAAATCCTTTTGTTACAAACTTCAAGGTACACATTTATGAAACTTGTGGAGTCTAGATGTATATATGTCGAAACCACACGGGATGTACGTAAAATAAATCCTTTTTTCTGTTCGTATAGTTAAATTTAGTATTATTTTTAAATTAATTTAATTCAATTCTTAAATTCAAACAAGTGTTCCAAATATAAAACTTTGTTTATCAAATTAAATTAAATCAATTATTTATTTTAAAATTAAATTAATTATAATAGATAAATGTTTTCAATTGAAATGTCAATCTTAGGAATTACTTATACTTTATTAAGAATTTCAAGTTTATGCTTAGGCTCAATTTCGCTCAAATTTGACTTCTTTTTGGTTTTAGTAGTTTTTAGATATCTTGTTCTCATTCATAAAAATAAAATATATCTAAATAAGAGAACGATAATACATGATTCTCTTATCTAAATAAGGGCCTATTTGGTAAATAAAAAATAGAAGAAAAAGTACAATAAAAGTAGAAAGATGTGACGCAAAGATGACATGTAAAAAATTTTGATTAAAGAAAAGTATAAAAATTGGTGACTTTTGGTGAGTTTTAGTGTGGCCAAACAAGACCTAATGTGAATAATATGTTTAAGAACGATAAAAAAATACAAAGAGAACAAATTTTGTTTTAAAAATAAATTACTAATTAACTTCTCGAGTTATCGCCAAACGGAGCCTTGTACCATTCTTCCTTATCACTTTCTATTTCTTCTTCTTCTTCTTCTTCTTCTTTTATTTTTTGAAGAAGGGGGATTGCACTATTGTGGGTGTTGAAGAAGAAGAAAACCCAACCCAGTTACCCATTGGGTCCTCCAGTATAAGAACTTCATTGTTAGAAGCCTCGGAGCTCTCTTCCTTAGTTTGGTTGTTCAAGTCGTCCCATGATGATTCACCTAACATGCTGAATTTCCCAGTTCCAACAATCGGTAACCTCAAGTACTACTTCGCCCAGAGATGTGATGATTGTAAAGATTGTTAGTTTTCAGAAGAAAATCACGTCCCCTGTTTCTGGTCATTGGGACCTTTTACGATATGAAATTGTAAAGATTGTCGTTTCTGAGCCGAAGTTTTCAAAGCACTGACCCTCGAGGATATATTCTTCTCTCCTATTATCTTTCAAATGTTGTCTTTGTATTCTTTTGTCAATGAGATAGTTGCAATGCTGATCAATGGGTGATTTCAGAATCAGAGTGAAGGGTGAAAAACTCGTATTACATCTTTGTAATATCCTACTGGGCTTTTTTTTTTTAAATAAATAAATAATTAGAGAATTCGTTTCGAAATCAAGGATTTGATTAAAGGAATTTGTGAATTTGACCATAATCCGTGTTCTCCCCTGCAGTCTAATTGTTCTACTCCTTTGATAGTTCACCTAATGGGCTAATATGATGAAGTGCCCGATTGAAACAGTTGCAAACATCAAGTTCTATTTTCTCCATGGCTGATGACCCTGAATATTGTTAATTGGTTACGGAAGAAAACCAAGCTATCTTCTCTGTTCGAATGCTCTGTTTCAGGTCCTTGGGAGTAAGCCGGGTTGTTCCCTATAGTTTTCGAGATGAGATGAATTTTTTATAACCCTGTTTCTAAGCACATATTATTTTTTTTATTTTTATTCCCCCCCCCCCCCTCCTTTTTCTTTGCATGTTGCACATTTTTAGTGAGGTTTCTTTAATAGTTATACAATACTTCTGGTGCTTGAGAAATCACTCTGAGCCCTCCTATTTTTAAGTGTCCTTTAACATATTCCTTCAGTTTCATTTACAGTAGATAAAAAATGCATAAAATTTTTTATAGAATTAATCAAAATTTTATCACTTATAATGTAAAAAAAAGCTCGTAGTAGGTCAATGTGACTCTCTCTCTCTCTCTTACATGTTTGAAATATTTTTGTAATGACTCACAGTACAATAAGATAACTCGCTTGCACTTTGATTTTTATTTTTATTGGCAATGTATCCATTTTAATGCCAATTTATATTCACTCAATTAACTTATTTGAACAACTGAATACATAATTTTATTGTTCTCATACAACTTTTTTTCAAAAATACTATAGACTCTTATTAAATGATGTATGACTTCATTTTAATTTTAGTTTAAAATTTACCAATAATTATATTCAATACACGATTTTCAATCTTTTTAAGTAGAATGGCTTCACATAAAAAAAGTATTCAACCCATTTAACAATATAAAATACATATAGTTAAACAATTTTGTGAATTTTTTTGAGTTAGTCATGTATTCTTTGATTGATGTGTTGTATAAATTACATATTTTTTAGATTAATCGTGCAGTTTTTAAATTAACACGTCAAACATATTGTATATTTTGTAAGTGAATTGTATATTTTATGAATTGACATGTTAAATGTGTTAAACAATCTGCATGTAAAAATATGTATTAATATTAAATATAATGACATGACTTATTAATCGTGCTATATTTCTAAATTAACTAAAATAATTGAATACCTAATTTTTAACCCCAATATTTTAAAATTCATGCTGAACTAGTCTTAATAACGCCCAAATTTATAACTAAAATCTATTATGAAAATAAAAAATAACCTAAATAAAAATAACGGTTGAGCTAGTGACCTTTACGAACCGTTTCATTTGGATTAATCGGTTCAGTAATTATTATAATTTAAAGGTAGTATCAAATTGCTACTATTGTTTATAAATTAAAATAGTATTCTTAGAAAATAAAATTATTATAAATTTTTAACACACTTATAAATTGTTTATATCCCAATTTTTGTAGTCAAGAAAAATTTTCAATTGATAGAGATTTTATAAATAAAATAATTGACATTACAAACAATATTTAACAAACATTAAAATTTTAAGTAATTTTTTATAACTTTAATATTTAAATTTATTTTCATGTTTATTTAAAAATTCACGATTCAATCATAATTGACCCAACAATTGAATTATTATTTTTTGATGCGACTATTGTTCTTGTATGTCGAATGTTGGAATTTCAAAACATTACTTGAAAGTGAAATATTTGCCACCCAATATATGTTAGTATTAGCGTCGATTAGATTGTCAATTTCTGAAATCAAGGGTTCCCAAAATCAAAATATAAATTTAAGAATTAAAATTATATTTTTAACTTTAAATTCTTATAAATAGATGAAAATGCTTAAATTTTGATAGTTAAATAAAACTTCACATAAATTTAAGAGTTTAAATTTAACTTCAAAATTCATATTCTAAAATTGTATTTCAGGGTACTCTCATCCTAATTTTCGACCCGAATCAGGAGTCACTACCACGACCGTTAGTTCTTTAAAACTACTGTCATTGAATGGCCCTTTCCTTTGTTTGAAGACAACTATACATTGACCTCATAAACGAATTAAAAACTAAATCAACAATCAATATTCTAATAAAATGGCCAACTCATATGGATATTATGGGTGTGACGTACTGAAAAATGTTAAAATTTTTAAAAATTTTTAAAAATATCTAAAAATTATTTACTTTTTATCTCACTATATGAATTATGAATTTACAAATTATCTTAAATTATCTTACTTTATCTCATTTTTTATCACTCCAAATGTTCCCTATATTTCTACTTGACAATAATCTTTATTTAAAAATTTTATTTTTTTAAGTTATTGTTTACTCATTTCAACACATAAAAGAGTACCGCTATTCGCAATCCTGTTTTTCTTCCGCAGCCTAGTTAAATTTTTTCCATCTTAGGACAAAAATGCTCTTATGCGAAAGGATCTCCTTTCTTTTCATATTTACTACACATAACCCACTCTCTAAGAAACCCTACTTAAAACTATATAAAATTTTCAATAGAAACTTGCTGAAAATATCAAACAATATCGACAACTACTTATTGAAAAAATAAAACAAATTCGATAATTACTTGGTGAAACAAATGTTCAACATATAAACGAAATATTTCAACAACTGATTATTGAACAAATTTAAAAACTTTCAATGCTAAAAAAATTAAACAATTGCAACAATTAGTTGCTAAAAAAATTTAGAAAAGAAATGACATTTTTAAATCTTTAGGTACAATTTGTAAATTGCGTAGAAAAATTATCGAGTTAGTTAGAGAAAACATAGAATAAATGAATTAATTAGATTGTGTGGAGAAAAAGTAGAATTGCGATAGCGACATCTCCGCAAAATGAAACCAAAGGTTGTGATACAACATCATACTTCTTTTGTACGAAATGACCAAAAAGACCATTAAGGTTAGGCATCTAACCTCTCCAAAACAAATTAATTATTTTGAATTTACTAGACAAATGCCAAAACTTTGGTGGTGTTAGAATTCAAAAGCACTAAAAAAGAAAAAAAATCAATTTTTATTAATTTTCTAATCAACTTTTACTTTTATTTTATTTTTTTATAAACCAAACATCACCTATGATACTTTGTATATTTAGGATTAAGAAGTTTGTAAAGAAAAAAAAAAAAAGTGAATTGAAAATCACTTTTTTTGTTTTATTTGTGATATGAAAATTTGATCCCAAAAGACCGATCCATCAAAAAGAGATAACACAAGTATATATAAGACATTTTATGACCTCTCACTCAAATGATGTGAGATGAAAGTATGAGCAGTCACATTTCACTAAAGAACCGTTTGCATCAAAAATATAAATAAAAAATATGAAATTTTAAAAATTAGAAATAAATAATTTTAAAAAATTAGTTTATTATTAAATATATTTTATTTTCTTGTATTTTTCTTTCTCCACTAAAATAAGTTCATACATTTTAAATTTTCTTTATTATTCTTTTGTATTTTCACCGGAATCCTAATTCAAACTCATCCTCATTGTACGGTTAAATTATTAGAGGGATAGCCATAGTTTAAACAATGATCAGATATATACTATCTCTACTATATTTTTTTGACATATAAACAAAAAATTGAGTTAAATAAATTAAAATTAAACATTGCCATGACAATATGTTATCTAATACTTGTTAACAGTTACAATTTAAGTACCTATTCTTTAAAATTATCCAAGTTCATTTTAAGTGAAACCTTTAGCAATATGTGTATTTTTTAACAGAGATAACGTTATTTTTTGATAGTTATATTGCAAAAATTACAATTTTCTCACCGTAGCAGCATCAGTTAACACCAAATTGTTCATTTGCTGCATTATGCGGAAAGGAGGGAGGGGTTAGGGGGTTGCATCAGCAATTGTAAGGCTCCGTTTGGAAATAATTAACATTAGTTAATGGATAATGACTAATAACTAGTTAATTTTATGTTTGGGAAGGAAAAAAAAAGTGACTTTTTTTAAGGTGACTAATTTGTTTTTGTTAAATTAACATTTTTATCCTTGAAAGTTTAAAAGAAGATTAAAATATAAGAGAGTAAAAAAAGTCCAATCACTATTGAAGTAGCCATTAGTTAAAGGCTAATCTAGTGTTTGCAACAGTATTACTCTAAACTTGGAGACAGTTTAGTTATTCGACAATTATTTTATTCATAAAAATATTTTAATATTTTCAATTTCCCTTTCTTATATTATTAAAATTATCCCTTTTGAGTTTTAACATTTCGTCTTGAAGCATAGTAAATTATATTACGCTAACATATATATATATATATATATATATATATATATATATATATATATATATATATATATATTATTTTATTTATTAAAACTGTAATTATTATTTATAAAATATATTTGTGGAAGTATAGTTTGTTGATTTATATAGTTTGTTGATTTGAGTTGTATATTTTGAGTTGCCAACACATCAATTTTTAGTAACTTTTAAATTAAGTTAAAGTAAAATAAAATTAAAAAAATTTTATTTATATTTATATTTTTACAAGTATATTAAAAAATAAAAATTTATAAATATTTTTTACTTATTTTTATTTATTTTTTATACACCTAAAAGTAGTCAAAAATTAATTAACTATATCAAAATATTTTTATTTTAATTTAATCGAATAAAAAATTAATTATTTTAATTTATATTTTATTTTTATTCTAACACAAAACACACGCCCGCATCCCAAAACCACACAACAAATGCACGCTTGCCAAAGCATCACGCTGCCTCAGCCTCAGGACTCAGCGGAAAAAAAAAAAAAAAAACAAGCGAAACGTCACCGTTTCACGCGACTGCAGTCAGGGGCCGACTGCAGGCCCCCTCGTCCGCATCCTGACCACTCTCCAATTGGGTAAAATTAATTGACATGATGCGTGTCTCACGCGCCAGAGACAATGATGAAAATTGGGGGCGCAAGACGTGGGATATATATCATTCTCTTTTTATTACACCACGCGCCATTGATGCGAGTGAGGAGTACCGCCCCCGGGGGTGAAAATTGGAATATTACTGTGCCACAAATTGAGGAAGGTTGGAAGAATTTTTTTGGTTTGGCGGGATGTAAAATAAATGAAAGTTAACGGTAATTATTAATATTTTTTCTGGTATAAATTTAGAATTAAGGAATAAGTGTTAACTGACGATAAGTTTTAGGGGAAGAGTAACAGTGTGAGGAAAAATTTGCAATTTCACAAACTCTTTGAAAAATTAATTTATAATAAATACTATATAAAATAATAATTTATTTAATCAAATTAAGACTAATTTAAATAAATATTAATTTATAATTAAATGTATTTATTTCTTCAAATTTATATTATTTTTAATAAATAAAAATTACTTATTAAAATGATTTATTTCATCAAATATTTTATTACATTAGAATTAAGAATAATAAATAATAATGTATTTTATTTAATCAAAAGCTCAATTACTACTAAATAACAGTAATTTAAAATTACTATTGTCATCAATTCTGCTATTAACTTAAAATTATTTTTATTTAAGTGACAATTAATTAATATAATATATATCTTATTAACATAATTCATCAAATTAATTATTATTAAAATAAATACATATTCATTATTAAAATTATTTCTTTTATCAAAATATTTTCCAAATTTATATTGTTTACTATTAAAATAATAATTTATTATTAAATAAATAATAAAATTATTAACTTTATTTATTATTAAACTAACAAATATTTTTAGCAAAAATAATTATTTTGTTAAATTAAATTTAAATACTGCCGAAGTAATATTTTTGGTTAAAATTAATAATAATTTATTATCAAAGTACTTATTATTAAAATAAATAATAATTTATTATTATAAATATTTGATTGGTGAATATTATATAATAAGTTAATTACTATTGTCAAACTGAACATAGTTTAATTAAACAGATGAATTATTACATTTACTTCAAACTAAATGGAATTATTATAGGTTAAAATTTTACACTTATTAAAACATATTTAAAAATATGCACTACTCCCGGAACATGAAAGTAAATTGTCGTGTTTGAAAATTATTTTAAAATTCCATACAAAATTAAAAAAATACGATTTTAATAAATAGTAATCCCACGGGTGGTGAATGATTAGTAAGAGTATTCACAAAATTAACAAAAATTGAAAAATAAAAAAAAAATCCACTGACTTGTGCCCTTTTTTTACGTAGGTAGGGGTTATTATACTTTATTTATTTTGTGATTGGATCAAAAATATATTATCCTTTTGATTTAAAGATAAATAAAAAACTTATTGATTTTAAACCATAGTATAAAACCAATTGGATCTATTTAATTTTGTTGTGACTTGTGGCTCATACGAAAAAAGAATCAAGTTATAGGAAAGAAGAACAGATGTGAAGCGGGGCGGAGCGGAGCGGAGCATTCACTTTCATCTCGGATTCAACATGTAGTGGGTTGAGCTGTAGGCATGAAGGTTTGGGGGGTGCGAGGGGCAACGCCCCCACGGTACAGTACGGTATAGTTAAGAGTATTTTGAGAATTAGACCATGTAATTCTAATAGGGTTAAGAATAGAGGTGACTATAAATATTCTTTATGTAACCATGTGATCAATAAGAAACAACTCTCACTCATACTCTTGTGGACATACCCGGATTTTGAGGAATCACGTAAATCTGTGTGTTAATCTCTTTACTGTTTACTTTCATACATCGTGTGTGTGTGTGTGAATTGATTCAACAAATTTGTGCCTCATAATTAAATTTGGTTAAAAATAAATTTAGTTCATAAATATATATCTATAAGCACATTTTTACCTTTTTTATTTTAAAATGCAATAATTTCATTTTTGAAATAATATTTTTTTAAATAATCATATATGAGTTTATATTAGCACAAATTTATTTAAATTTAATATTTTTGATAATTTTATATTTTAATTCAAATCTTAAGAAAATTATATGTTAATTTTTAAATTAAAAATGTCACTTTCTTTTTAAAAACGATTTTTACAACTTGCATACGAAGGCATTAACATGCCAAATGCACGGATGTATTCTTATATTGTATGCTCTTCCATTTGAGGCAAATTATGTGGAGTTGGATGACAATTTTATAATTGATGTTTGCCGGACTAATGTGACAATTTTACAATTTTATAAATACCTATGTATATGTATTTTTAATTTATTTTATTTTTTATGACTTCATGTATTTAGATTTAATACATAGTGAGAACAGATGATTAGCAGATAATAAAAAAGATTTAAGGAATCAACAAAACTTTAAAATTTCATTTGTTTCGAAATACACTATTTTAAAAAATATATTTACTTTTATTATAAAAACCTATTTTTTTAAATAATTAGAAAAGTAATTTTTGAGTATTTACATTAAAATAGACAAAGTTAAAAAAAAAGAAAAAAATATACTCTATTTTTTAAAAAATATATATTTTGCCTGTATGAGGACTGTTTGGAGTGTCAAAAAAAACTAAAAGTGAAATTTTTTAGAATTTAGAGTGTAAAAAGTTATTTTGAAATGATGGTTAGATATTTGTATTAAAAATTATATAAAGTGACACGTGACAAAATTTTAGTGGATAACCTTTAAAATTTTTAGAGTTTTGTAAATCTTTTTAGTAAAAATATTAGTCCAACTTTTTCAAAAATTTAGCAAATTTTATTGGAATGCACTATAATAATTTGTTCCAACGAATTTTGACAATTTTTTTGAAAATGATGAAAGTTTTTAGAGTTTGAAAAAATTAAAACTTTTGAGATTTTTTTGGAGTTTTTTGAACTTGACTAAAGCTCCAAACGGCCCTATAATGTCAAATTTTGACAAAAAAATAAAAAATAAGTAAAATTTGAATTGTTGAGTGTTTGATATATTTAGAAAAAAATATAAAAAATTAAAGAAAATTGAAGATTAATTTTTGGTGTGAAAAAAAATAAAAAAAATTAATTTTTTTTTTCAAATTTAATACTCCAAAACGCACACATTATTATTATAACTTTCACATGAAGTCATTAATGATCATAGCAAATCAGTGTGCATACTTCTGGTCATTTTATGCTCTAATATTATTTATTTATTTACTTTTCCATGGGTTTAGAAGAACATTTGCAATTTGTACTCACTAATTTATTTTAACTAATATAATAAATTGAAAATGTGCATCCTTGACCTCACAAAACTGGTGTCCGAACAAATATAATAACGTTTTGTTTTTCTTTTTTTCCCCTTTAATTATCCCATACACTTTGTCCCCTTTTTTTTCCCTCACAAAATTGACTAATGAAAATATATATATATATATATATAATAGAATATTTATAGCAAATGTCATATTCATTTTTGTTTTTTTATAAAAAAATATATATGACATACTAAAATATATACAATTGCAGCGTATTAATTATATATAGTTAGGTAAGATTACGCAACAGTTAAAAAATTAATAAATTAAACCTTCCAAATTGATATGACTAACTGATTAATAATCATCATTTTTTGAAATTTATCTAATTTAAATTAAATTTGACATGCTATTTTTTTTCTTGTAAGCAAACAACTTATTGACATAGTATATGTCTTAAAATTATTTTAACGCTTACACATATCAATCGAACGAATTTTATTAGCAATTGTTGCATACACATTTAAGAAATATTGGCAATCTTATACTTATGAAAAGAAAGTGATGAATACCTGATTTCACGATCCGCGACCCGACTTCGCCTGATTTAGAGCTCCAGAGAATACAGAAGATCCCCCTGTCCTGGACACTGGTGTGGTGCTTGCCAAATGGTCTCTGATGCTCAAGTTAGTAAAAGTGGCGACATTTTTTGCATACAGAAAGATGAGAGTGAATGTTTCTTTTTTTTATACTTGTTAGGGTCCTTTGGCCCCCTATTTATCAGAATATTTTGTAGAATTATCATCGGATTAGAATTAGAAGTTTTTCCTGATTTATTGCAATTCCCTTATTCGGATAAGAAAAATACCATATACATTCTGATCTTAAATTGGAAGTCCACAGTGCAAAACGCGGGGTCTAAACTTCCGAATCTCTGCATATTGCTTGCGATGCTTGCAACCACCAGATTTGAATCCAATCGAGAATATGGACGTGGTTCCGCTATTGGGAGTTTATCCATTCGTCTCGGTCAGGAGAAAGGCTCAGATATAATTCTCGGAAGGCTAGCTCGTTGTATGTCACAAGGCCGGCCTGGTCGCCCCGGCAAGGAGATCAGTTCAGCCATCATCCTAGAAGGGTCAGTTCGGTCCCTCTGATGAGGGTTTGTTCAACCCACACATTCCGAAATTCTACCCATATCCTATTAATTCTGATTGGCCCTTCCAATCCCCTCTTCGCGACGCTAAGGGGCATCTTTGTCATTTCAGACGACTCCAGAAAATCCTCATCATCATCTGCCCCGATTCCCCAGTTTTGCAAGTAGAGCTGAGGGAATCTGATGAGCCAGGCTTCTCCGTGTCGTGCACGCATTTAATGTTGCCAATCATTATTGCAGCGCCGGCTGATGTCTCTTCCACTTCTCGTACGTCTATACGCCACGCGTCGCTTCCTAGTTCAGGTTTTTCGCAGCTATTCTGCAGGCCCCGTTGATTAGAGTTACGTGGCCCGCTCTTTATCCGTCCTTTTTGAATTGGGGTGCCGCCATTTACAACACGTGCCTTTTCTTTTTCCCTCATCAACTTCATTCGGCCCTCGCCATTCTAGCTTTCTCCATCTTCGATCTTCAGAGTGCTTCATCTGGTATGTTTCTTTACCCTTTACTTGCTTATTTTTCTTGTTCCATTGCGTTCTCCTTCCTTTAATGCGTTGGTTCCTTGCTAGAAGCTTGTGGGCTTACAAGAGAGAAGGTAGACTGGCCAATCCCCTAGGTTTTGTTGGAGACCCATATTTCCTTAAGGCGATGTCAGCCCTCTTGATCTTTAAATATTATAGTTATAGGCTTCGAACCTTAAATCCCCCTGAGACAATGCCGCCTCGAAGGAGAATGATTGTTACTGAAAGTAGCAAAGATTCAGCTGCAAACAACCCTCCCTAAACTGGCTCTAACGCTGCCAGTTCAACCCAGGGCCATGAACCTTCAAGGAGTGATTCCGAGCTTCATCGTGGAGAGGCTTCTTCGTCAGGAAGAGGCCTTCTTGAGTTGGATTGTGCGGGGATCCACTCGGTCATAAACAAAGCCAAACTTAAGAGACTTCTTAAGGCATTTCAACCTCTAAAAAATATTTCCTATTGATGGCTGGCCCCTAAAGACACCGCCTGTTAACCTACAACATCCGAGGTTATCACCGTATATGAGACTGCCCTGTCCAGTGGCTTGCGGTTCCCTTAGCGCGTCCGATCAGGGAGGTGCTTTCTCGGCTCAACTTGAATCTAGCTCAGCTTGTGCCGAACAGCTGGAAATTTTGTGTTGGGTGTGCAGTGATTTGGAAGGCAGCTACCAATGAACACCTCTCAGCAGATGAATTCCTATATTGTTATAGGGTAGTGGAATCAGGCCGAGGCTGGTATTATTTTTTTGCCAGGGCAAAGGAATTCAACTTGGTAGAGCGTTACCCTCCTCGGTCAAGTACTGGAAAAAGAATAACTTTTCCTTTATAGGGATGGATGGGAGTTCTGTCCTTGGGAGACCAAGGAGGATCGATTGATCCACTGCCCCCTTGAGTGGGGCTGACCCAGCGAAGAGGGTATGCCACTCCCCTTTTGTTACCTTGGGATAATTATGTTCCTTCCTGTATATTTTCCTGACCTGCTCTTTAACCCGTTCAGCCAAAGCACAACCTTCTTTGTTTGACGCCCAGTTGAAACGGATCTTGCTGGCTCAAACTTATCCCGATCATCACTATGGTGTCCTGGTTACTGTGGAGAGCTTAGCTGAGTACATGCTCGGTCCTGAATCGAGCCTAGAAGCCTTGGAGATTGAACGTGAGAGGAGTGAGTCATTGATTATGTTTGTTCTTTGTTTACATTGTAGGACTTACTTTACCTTGTAATTTGATTTGCAGACGCCGATGTAGCTGCAGTCGACTTCTCTTAGTCTTTTGATCAAATGAAGTTCAACAATAAAGCATACAAAGGCAGGAATGCCTCTGGGTTGGACCCTAAACCGGCCAAGAGTGCAAAGATAGTGAGCTCGGGTCCTCCCAATGAGGCATTTCCTTCCTTAGAGCTCAGGGATGAGGACCCCATTTCCCACCTCTTGGAACAGCAAGCCCCCAACCTTTGAGCCCGCCGACCCCGTAGTCGCAGCGTCTTCTTTGTTCCTATCGGGTGACCAGCTGGAACTGGGAATGGATTCGGGATCTTATCCTCCAAGCCAACCTTGTGGATGATCCTTCTCTGGCAATTAAAAGGATGGAGGGGATCATTACTCCCGAGGACCTAGCTCGGTCGAAGGGGATCTCTCCTGCCCGTTTAGCCAAGAACATTACCCATGACCTTACTAAGGCACTATTTTTTTCTAGAAGTTTTCCAACCATTCTTTACTACATATAAGCATTTATTTAAACTCTCCTTTAAATTTATAGGTTATGTTTTATTCTGCCGAGCTCGGTACTCAGTACGTTGAGATGAACTGGGGTTTTCTTCAAGAGAGCAGGAAGAACGAGCATCTATTAGCTTGATTGTCTGCTTTGAATGAAGATCTAGAAGGCTCGAGTTGAAACTGTAGCCGTAGTTTCTGAACATGACTCGGCCTTGACCACCCGGGACGAGGCTATGCGAAGTTCAAATAATTTATCCTCTACTCTGCTCACCGAGACCAACTTGAAAGCGATTACCAACAAAAGATCAGAGGAAATGGCTGCCCAGATAGAACTGCTGAAGAAAGAGATGGATGAACGAGCAGCAAAGCCATTGAAGAATTTAAAGAAAGCGTCGAAGGCCAAAACCGGCTTGCCGAGGCCTTCCAGGACAGCTTCGAAGATGCCAAGACCAAAATTCTTAAGCTCTATCCTCACTTGGATCTTTCTGAGGTGGTTTTTGTGGCTGGTGCAGCTGTTTCTCCCCTTTCTGATCGAACTGGAGACCCTAGCCAAGGGGAAGCCACTCCTGTGGGGGCTGATCTAGATCAAGCTGCTGAGCAAACTAGAGATTTTAACCACTCCAACCCTTCCCATGGTGCTGACGCATGAGGGTGATATTTTTTTTAAAGATATTTTTGTGGACGATATTTGAATTGACCTTTAATCTATACATTTGGACTTGAATAATATTTACCTCGTTTGTGGAATCTATACTCTTTTTTTTTTTTTTACTGAGATCGGTTTGGTTCTTACCTGGGCCGACCGAGGTGCCAATTTGTGCTTGTGTTTTCGGTTATTGGCCTCCGTCGTACCCATTATTCATTCAGGGATTGATCGGCATATTCCTTACCGAAGTGCCATGATACTGTTATTCATGCCGATCGGCCATTCTCGGATCGATCGCACTACCGTAACACCCCCTGGGGTGCTCGTCTCAATGGAGGTTCCTCATGCCAGTGTTTGCTTTTGGCCTTGCGGATCTTGTCTTTGTAGGTCGATCGTTCTTGGACTAACCGAGTTGTCGTCACGTCCCCTAAGCGTTCTTAGCCTTGCGAGCGTCTTTCATGCTGGTCGATCACTCTCGGATTGACAGAGCTCTCGTCACGTCCTTTAGGTGCTCTTGGCCTAGCAGACGTCGCTCGTGCTCGGTTGGTCACTCTCGGACCGACCGAGCTATGTCACGTCATTTTGGTACTTTTGGCCTAACGGATGTCTTTTATGCTGGTCGACCACTCTCGGATCGACTGAGCTGTCATCACATCCCTTAGGCGCTCTTGGCCTAGCGGACATCTCGAACTGATCGAGCAAACGTCACGTCCCTTAGGCACTATTGGCCTAATGGACGTCTTTCCTGCTCGGTTGGTCACTTTCGGATCGACCGAACTATCGTCACGTCCCTTAGGCACTACTGGCCTAGCGGATGTCTTTCCTGCCCAATCGATCACTCTCAGACCGACTGAGCTGTCGTCACGTCCCCTAAACACTCTTGGCCTAGCGGACGTCTTTCCTGCCCGATCGGTCAGGAAAGCCCAGTCGGTCATTATCAAACCGACCGAGCTGTTGTCATGTCCCTTAGGCGCTCTTGGTCTAGCGGACGTCTCTTATGCCCGGTCAGTCACTCTCGAACCAACCAAGCTGTCGTCACGTCCCTTAGGCGCTCTTGGCCTAGCAAACTTTTTTTTTACTGACAATAATTAATTTATATGTAAGAAAAAATTCAGAATAGGAATTATGTTATTTTAGAAAAATAACTCAAATTTTAGAAAAAAAAAACTGCTTTAAGACTCTTTAAACAAAATATATCTTCAAATGCTCGCTATTCCATAGATGCGGCAAAGTCTTTCCGTTGCAATCTTTGAGCCAGTAGGTCCCCTTCCTGGCATAAGTGACAATAACATACGGTCCTTCCCAATTCGGACCGAGCTTCCCTTCCCTAGAATCTCGTGTCGATTGATTCGCCCTTTTGAGTACCATGTCGCCTACTTTGAAGCTTCTAGATTTGGCTTTCCGGCTGTAGTACTGCTTTATCCTCTGTTGGTATGCTGCCATTCGGATGGCCGCTTGAAATCTCTTCCCTTCCAACAGATCTAGATCCGTCTTCAGAGCTCATTCACTAGCCTCCAGATCAAAGAGCTCAACTCTTGGGTTGTAGAGGCCGATTTCCACTGGGATTACTGCCTCTGTTCCAAAGGTTAACGGGAATGGGGTGTATCATGTATTTGTCCGTTCAGTGGTTCGATAGGCCTATAGTATGTTGGGCAGCTCATCCGCCCACAGTCCTTTGGCCTTCTCCAGCTTAGTCTTGATGATTTTTAGTAAGGAACGGTTGGCTACTTCTACTTGTCTGTTGGCTTGTGGGTGTTTTGAGGACGAATGGTGATGGTGGATTCCAAGTTGTTCACAGAGCTCGTTGAACAATCGGCCTTCGAACTATTTCCTATTGTCAATAATTATCACTTTTGGAATTCTGAACCTGCACACAATCCCCTGCCATAGGAACTTCCTCGTGACTTGATCTGTTATGCCTGACAAAGTTTCAGCCTTCGCCCATTTGGTAAAATAATCTATTGCTACCACAGCGAATTTCCCCTGTCCCCTCCCTAAAGGGAGAGGTCCAACGATGTCGATTTCCCATTGGGCAAAGGGCCATGGATTTTGTACTGGGGTTAGTTCCTGGGCAGGTCTCTTGGGTATATTGGTGAACCTCTGGCATTTATCACACTTTCTTACCAGGTCCTTGACATCCTTTTCTATGGTGGGCCAATAATAACTTGCGCGCAGGACCTTTTTGGCTAACATCCTCCACCCCAAATGGTTGCCGCAGACTCTTTCGTGGATTTCTCTCAATATGTATTCAGCTTCTGCTTCGTTTGCACACTGAAGTAATGGTAGGGTATGCCCCCTTCTATAAAGCACCCCCTCTATCATCACGTACCTAGTCGCCCGATACTGTATCTTTTTCTGCTCATTCTGGTTTTCAAGAAGCTTATCTCTTTCCAAGTATTCCCGTATCGGCCTTGCCCACACAGCCTCAATTTCTATTTGCCTTATCTTGATTACTTCGGTGCTCGGCTGATCCAACTCTTCTACGAGGATGTTAGGGCATTGCTCATCCGAGGTAGTTGTCCGAGCCAATCAAACGGCCTCCTCATTGTCCGACCTAGGAACCCTTTTTATTTCAAACTTTACAAATTTGCTGGCTAGCTCCTTAGCTACCCGGTAATACTTCACCATGTTTCTTCCCTAGCCTCGAACTCACCTCGTACTTGCTCTACCACTAGCTGGGAGTCGCTCCTCACGATTACCTAGTTTGCTCCCATTTTTTGAGCGAGTTGGAGCCCGGCTATTAGCGCTTCATATTCAGCCTCGTTATTAGAGGCTAGGGAGTTGAAGCGCAGGGCGAATTCAACCTTACATCCCTCAAGACAGATCAATACGATGCCTACTCCACTAGCCCCTCACATTGAAGAACCATCCACATTCAGGCTCCATATTTGCTAAGGAGTGTCATCATCTTCGTAGGATTCAGTTGTTGACATAAATTCCGACAGAAAGTCCGCTATCGCCTGCCTCTTAATGGCCTGCCTTAGTTTATATTGGACGTCGAACTGGCTGAGTTCGACCGACCATTTGACCAACCGTCCTAAGGTTTCTGGCTTATAAAAGATGTTCCTTAAAGGCTGGTTTGTTAGGACAACTACAGTGTGGGTTTAGAAGTATGCCTGTAACCTCCAGGCTGCTATGATCAAGGCGAAAGCGAGCAACTCCATCTTCAAGTACCTCTCTTCTGCTCTATGAAGCACTTTGCTAATGAAGTACTCTGGCTTTTGCACTCCCTCTTCTTCTTTCACTAATGCTGCGCTGATCACTGTGGCTGATACGGCCAGGTAAAGATAAAGCTCTTCCCCTGGGATAGTCTTACTAAGCAACGGAACTACTCTGAGATAATACTTTAGCTGTTGGAAGGCTTTCTCACACTTAGGGTTCCATTCGAACGCCTTCCTCAAGACCCTGAAAAAAGGCAGGCACCTGTCGGATGATCTGGAGATAAACCTATTCGAAACAGCGATCTGTCCGGCCAACCTCTGTACTTCTTTTGCTGTCTGCGGAGATTATATTTCTAGGATTGCTCTTACCTTTTCAGGGTTAGCTTCAATGCCCCCGCTGGGATACCATAAATCTGAGAAATTTCTCAGAGGCAACTCCGAAGGCGCATTTCACAAGGTTAAGCTTCATTCAGAATCTTCTTAGTGTATCAAATGTCTCCTGAAAATCTACACATGGTCTGATGCTTGGTGGCTTTTCACCAACATGTCATCGACGTAAACCTCCATATTTCTCCCGATCTGTGGTTTGAACATCAGGTTCACCAACCGTTGGTAAGTAGCCCCAGCATTCTTTAAGCCTACAGCCCTCAGTCGGTGACAAAAACTGTATGTTCTTGGCCCTACTCTGCCATCCAGATTTGATTACACCCCGAGAAGGCGTCCATCAAGGAAAGTACCTGATGAACGGTGGTCGAATTCACGAGAATGTCGATGGCGGGCAAAGGAAAACTATCTTTTGGGCAGGCTTTGTTAAGGTCTGAAAAGTCTATGCACATCCTTCACTTGCCATTTGATTTTTTGACCATCACAACGTTCAAAAGCCAATATGGGTAATAAACCTCCTTGATAAATCGAGCGGCAAGGAGTTTGTCCACTTCTTGGGCTATCGCTTCATTCCGCTCAGGGGCAAAAACCCTTCTTTTCTGCCTGATGGACGAGCTTCCGGTGAAATATTAAGATGATGAGCCATCAACTTAGGGTCGATCCCGGGCATGTCCTCATGAGACCAAGCAAACACGTCCGAGTTCTGCTGAAGGAATCCCCTTAGCTCTTGCTTTTGTTCGTCCATTGTTGAGGCACCTATCTTTACAATCCTCTGGAGTCTGAGATCGATTTCCTCTAGGTCATCCCCGGGTTCCTTCCTCTTCATCCCGAACCTCTAGCTCTTCCACAACTAACGTCTCTTTGCTCTTGCTCCGAAGAGAAGACACATAGCATTCTCGTGCAACTTTCTGATTGCCTTCAATGCAATTGACTCCCTATTCAGTCAAAAACTTGATCTGGAGATGGTAAGTCAATATGACTGCTTTAAACTGATTCAGAGCTTTTCTTCCGAGTATTACGTTGTACGCTGAATGGGCGTCGACTAACAGAAAATTTACCATTTTAGTCGCCTGTAGTGGTTCTGACCCTAAAGTGATTGGCAAGGAAATAGCTTCGATCAGCTCGACACGATCACCGGCGAATCCAACTAACGGTAAGGGCGTAGCTTTTCTTTTCCCATGTCCATTTTCTCGAATGCTTTCCAATAAAGGATATCCGTTGAGCTCCCGCTATCTACCAGAATTCTCCAAGTCTGGAAATTAGCTATAATTGCCAATATGACCAAGGGATCGTCGTGCGGGTGACATAAGTTAGAGGCCTCTTCCTCAGTAAAAGTTATCTGCACCGACCCTGCTTTCGCCCTTTTAGCCGGCTGGGCTATCGCCATCACCCCTTTGACTCTATTAAGTTCATTGGCATATTTCTTTTACACGGCAGAGGTTTCGCCACCCCCCGTGAATCCCCCTGCTATGACCCCTATCTCTTTTAAAGGGCGTTATGCCTCGTGGCCCCTATCTGGACTCCTCCTCTGAGCGTCCCTCCTGGGTGGACTTCTCCTATCACCTCTCCTATCCCTTTTTTGCTCTACAATGAACCCATTGTATTTACCTTTTCTTATCAGATCCTTGACCAACCTCCTAAGTTCGTAGCACTCCTCCGTGTCATGCCCATGGTCCCTGTGGTAGAGACAATACTTAGTCCAGCTTCTAGATCCTGGAGGAGCTTTCATTTCCTTAGGCCATTTGAACTCTGGGTCATTTCTAATGGCGTGGAATACCTGTTCCATTCATGAGTTCAATGGGGTGAATTCCATAATCTCCCTCATGTATCGATCTCTTCTATCCAACACCCGTCCACCTACACTGAGGACCCACGGGGCCTTTGTTCTCCCTTTCATCCCTCGAATAGTTTTGTCACTTCCTGGGGGTTACTACCTCAACGTCTCTTCATGCTTTCATCGCATCTTCGACGTTCATATGCTTTTGCACTCGGGACGTCAGTCCAGCCCTGCTCTCGGGGGGGTTTTTTAGACAAAGAAAACGTAAACCGACCTGGTTTGAGTCTGCTCATAAAGGCCGTAAGCGCCACTTTTTCATCAGCCTATTCGATTTCTAGCATTTCTTGATTAAATCGGTTCACGTACTCTCGGAGGGGCTCTTCTTGTCCCTGTCTAAATTTAAGCAAGTGAGCGGGAGGTTTTCTTTGATGCTGTCCCCCGATAAAATGAGATATAAACTGTTTGCTGAGCTGCTTGAAGTTTTCAATCGTCCCATGCTTAATCTTATTGAACCATGCCCTGGCTAGTCCCTTCAGGGTAATGGAAAATGCCCTACACTTGATCTCATCTGGAATAGCGTGCAGGTGCATTGCCGAGTTGTACATGTCCAAGTAATCGACGGGGTCTTTCGAGCCATCATAAAACTCAACTGTCGGCATTTTAAACTTAGGGGGTAATGGACACTCCATTACAGAGGAGGTGAACGGGGTTCCGGTTCTGTCGACTACATCTTCTAAAACACCAGAGTTTCTCACAGCGGCCATGGCCCCGTCATTCTGGGCTTGCATAGCCCTGAACCTGTGTTTTCACTGTGAGCCCCATCTTCGGATGCTGAATTTTTCCTTCGAGAAAGATCCGCCCTTCCGTTATTTTCACCCACAACTCCCTCGTCAACGTCATTATGGATTGCCCTGCCATTGCCCAGGCCATTATTTGGGTCCTGGTGCAGGTGCGGAAGCAGAGCTTGGGCCAAGTGATCAACCCGTTCCATAATCACTTGCAAGGTGGCAACCAATCCCGCGAATTGCCTTTCCATTGCCGCGATTCGATCCCTAGTCTCGTTTTGACCTTTCGTCATCGACGCAGATTCTCCTATACCCGTTTGTATGCCGGATCTAGTACGGACCATGAAAAACGAGAGCTACTTCTGGTTTCCCACAGACGGTGCTAGCTGATGAATACCTGATTTCACGATCCGCGACTCGACTTCTCCTGATCCGGAGCTTTGGAGAATATAGAAGATCCCTTGTCCTGGACACCAGTGTGGTGCCTGCTAAATGGTCTTCGATGCTCAAGTTAGCAAAGGTGGCAACATTTTTTGCATATAGAAAGAGAGAGAGTGAATGTTCCTTTTTTTTTTATACCTATTAGGGTCCTTTGGCCCCCTATTTATCAGAATATTTTGTAAAGTTGTCCTCGGATTAGAATTAGAAGTTTTTCCTGATTTATTGTGATTCCCTTATTCAAATAAGGTACCATATACGTTTTGATCTTAAATTGGAAGTCCGCGGTGCAAATCTCGGGGTTTAAACTTCCGAATCTTTGCATATTTCTTGTGATGCTTTTAACCACCAGATTTGAATCCAATCGAGAATATGGACGCAGTTCCGTTTTTGAGAGTTTATCCATTCGTCTCGATTAGGAGAAAGGCTCGGATACAATTCTCGGAAGGCTAGCTCGTCGTATGTCACAAGGTCGCCCTGGTCGCCCCAGCGAGGAGATTGGTTCAGCCATTATGCTATAAGGGTTGGTTCGGTCCCCCTGATGAGGGTCAGTTCAACCCACACATTCCGGAATCCTACCCATATCCTATTAATTCTGATTGACCCTTCTGATCCCATTTTCACGACGCTGAGGGACATCTTTGTCATTTCAAACAACTCCGAAAAATCCTCATCATTAGAAAGTAATAACAAAGAAATTTGAAAGTAAACTATAATTAGAAAAGTTAAATCTTAGAATCTCATGTTTATGAAGAGAAAAAAAAATAATAAAGAAAATTAAATTAAACTACAATTAAAAGTTAATTTTATTTTGGTTAAAAATATAAGGAAACGAAAAGATAATCGTTAAAATTAATTTTTATGTAATTAGTCACAAAAAATATATATATAAATATATTTTATATATATATTTTTTTGTTCTACTTATTTTCCTTATAAATTATTGATTAAACTACTATATTAATTCTACTTCTCATAAGAAATAAAAAATCCTGCTTTATATTTGTAAAATCACATAAGAGAATAAAATTATTTCACTAAGAAAGTAGCATTAGTTAGATTTTTTTATTGTATTTTAATTTGTATTTAGAGTAATAAAAAGTGAGATAAAATAATATAATTTAAAGATTTATAATTCGTGTAGTGGGATAAAAAATAAATAATTTCTAAGAATTTAAATTTTTTTTTTATAATTTTTAATAAATTAAACGTGTCCATATATATATATATATATTTTAAAAATAGTTAGAGAATAGTAAAATCTGGCGACCATTGGCTGCTGGCTATTTTCTTTTTCTATTTTCTCGCTTCCCAAGCACAGGCAGAGAGAGAGAGAGAGAGAGAGAGAGAGAGGGGGGGGAGGGAGAGAGAAAATAGTCTTGCTCATTGCCGTTCGCTGCACTTTCTTAATTACAGATACAGTGAACCTGAGCTGAAATCAGTTCTTTCATTTTCTCCCCAAAATTTCCCTAGAAAATTCCGCCGTAGATTTTCTCGGCTTAAGGTCCAAAGTTGCTAGTCAATCGTCGTGATCGGTCAGTTCGATCCTTCCTCCTTCACTTGTTACGCCATTCAATATATGTATACACCGTCTGTTCCTATTTGTATGTATGCACCGAGCATATATTCACAGACATATTTTTTAATTTATTATCATGCGGACGCATCAATGAGCTTGGGCCTTGCACGTTCCATGATTCTTTGATTCGTCAAGCAAAATTAGATTCAATTGATGTCAATTCGCTTCAGTTAGGTCTTTTTTTTTCCTTAGAATATTTGTCTGAAATTGCTTTGTTTCGCCAGGTGTTTGATCTGATGCCAAGAAGAGCTTGTAAAATCGTCTGTAGAATGTACCGCTAGAAATAAAGCATTTTATCAGCCAGTAGATATGGACTTTACTTGTAGTTCTCAGAAGTTAAGTGTCTTCCATGGCAGCCAAGTTGCAAGTTGCTGGACTTCAGATTGTTTCGATTCACATAAGTTTAGACGAAGAGTTATTGATTGTAATTTTATCAGCAATCCAAGATGTACCTCGAGAGTCTACCTGAAAAAGAAGTTGAAAAAAATAACTGTTTCTAGCTCTATCAGTAGTATCCATCCAAGTATACTTGGTAAAGAACAAACTGATAGCCATCTGAGGGGTTATAATTTTTGTGGACCTTTGATTTCTAATTACGTTGATTTCTTTAAGACACAAAGGGATGTAGTTAGGTTGCGGTGTCAAAGCAATGATTCAATTACTTATATTGATGGTAATGGGTGCAATGTGGAATTTGTTAAAAGTCATAATGGAGAGACTGATACTGTTCCAAAGTTGAATGGTTCAGGGGAAGATGTAGGGGATGGAGGAGACCAGAAGGTGCCTACTTTGGTTGAATTGGAGGAGTTGTTGCAGAAGGCACGTAAGGAATTGGAAGTTGCACAGCTCAATAGTACCATGTTTGAGGAAAAAGCTCAGAGAATATCAGAAGCTGCAATAGCATTAAAGGACGAAACAGAAAATGCTTGGGATAAGGTCAATTCTACCCTTAATGCTATTGAAGAGATTATGAATGAAGAAAATGTTGCCAAAGAAGCTGTTCAGAAAGCAACAATGGCTCTTTCTTTGGCCGAAGTGAGGCTTCAGGTGGCGCTGGATTCGTTTGAAGCTGCAAAAGGAGGAAATGATGCACTGCAGGCTTCTAGAGAGAGTGATTTAGGATATGAAAATGGAGAGGAAGAATTGAATATTTTAATGAAAGAAGAGGAAGAACTCTTGGTTGCCCGGGATGATATTAAGGAGTGTCAAGCTACTTTGGCAAATTGTGAGGCAGAGCTGACACGGTTGCAAAGCAGAAAAGAGGAATTACAAAAGGAAGTGGACAGGCTAAAGGAGGCTGCAGAAGAGGCACAAATGAATGCTTTGAAATCAGAGGAAGATGTGGCAAATGTGATGCTTTTAGCAGAGCAAGCTGTTGCTTTTGAGCTCGAGGTTACACAACGTGTAAATGATGCAGAGATTGCCTTACAAAAAGTACAAAAAGATCTCTCCATTTCCCAAGTTGATCATGCAGAATCTATGGTACACCCAAATGTATCTTCATCCCAAGGGCATCTTCTTATTGAGGAGGACTTGGTTGAGGAGGGAAGCATGAGTGAAGGAAATTTAGGTGATATTACTGTTGAAAGGAACAGAGATGTGCCAGTCGAGGATGCTTCTTTGGTTACGGAGCCTTTACCAGGTGGCAAGCTCAATGGACCTGGCCAGAGTTTTGAAGATTCAAGTTCATCTTATGCCAATGATCAAGAGAATGGAAAATTAAATTTAGAATCATCAAAAGATAATGATATAGATTTGGAAAAGTCAAAGAACGTAGCTCAAACAAAAAAGCAGGAGTTACAGAAGGATCTGACAAAGGACATTTCACCTTTTAATGCTCCCAAGTCATTGTTGAAGAAATCTTCTCGTTTCTTCTCTGCATCATTTTTCTCTTTAGATGGGACTGAGTTTACATCAGCATCACTTTTCCATAGTCTTATTGAGTCTGCAAGGAAGCAATTGCCTAAGCTGGTCTTTGGGTCATTGCTCATTGGAGCCGGGTATGTAACATTTCAAAGATGGCATCTCTGTCTATGCTTCTTTTACTGTTGTCTTTATGACATGCATCCATTCAAATATTAGTTGGTATAGGTTTAAATTCTTAAAGGGTGGCTTTGAAGCTGCGGTAAAGTTGTTCCATTGTGGGTCATGGGTTCGAACTTGGTATCAGCCCTCTCTGCTTGCAAGGGGATGCTTGTCTACATTTGACCCTCCCTAGACCTCATAATACAGAAACCTTATGCACTGGGGTTGCCCTTTACTGGTTTAAATTCTTATCATTGATTATTCTAGTGGCATAATTTCTAATTATTAATTAGATTGTTATATGTGATTCTGATATAAGGTTTCCTTCCTTGACATGTTACAGCATTGCCTTTTATGTCGATCGGGCTGAAAGGATTAACCAACTATTTGCACAACCGGACATCATTACATCTAGTATTGATGAAGTCTCGTCAAATGCAAAGCCTTTGGTTCGTCAGATACGAAAATTCCCAAAGAGAGTTAAGAAATTAATAGAGATGCTTCCTCAAGAGGCATGTCCTTGAAGTTCCCTGACTTCACTTTGTGCTAAAATTCAACATTCTAACACCCCCACTTCAGCGCAAGTGATTGAGTATTCCTTTATTTTTTATTTTCCAGGTGAACGAGGAGGAAGCTTCTCTCTTTGACGTGTTGTGGTTACTGCTTGCAAGTGTCATATTTGTGCCTATATTCCAGAAAATCCCTGGAGGTAAATGCATCTAAATTGATGTATTGTTGCAATTGATTGATGTCTAATCTTCATCACTTCCTTTGGCGTGAGAAGATTGCATCATATTTGTTGGAATATATCCCACATCGATAGTAACAAGCCTCTTAAACCAATATAGAGGGGTCTTTGCATTTCTTGTCAATTGGTTTTGAGTTAGATACTGTAACATATAATATTAGAGCTGGATTTTGGAGGATTTGTCCCCCTTTACAATTTTTAATCTCTCGATTACGCACTTCTTTTACTCAATGCATCAGTCTGGTTCTCTACTTGCAAGTGGGCGTTACAGGCGAGGGGTTGTGTTGAAATATATCCCATCTCGATAAAATCAAGCCTTTGAAACTAGTATAGGATCCTAAGGGACCTCTCCACTTTTTGTCTATTGGTTTTAAGTTGGATGCTTTAACAATATGGAATGCTTTCATGTCTTGATATGTGAGGTGCATGAACTTTGTGGTTGCACCAATATAATGTCCATATGTTGTACCAAATAAAATTCAAATGATACAAGGAGGATTATCACAGTCATTTCCTTGCACAAGGATGATATACCCTATTAGAAGCTTTTTATCTAGATACTTTTGTTTGGTGTCTTGATAGCTATATTTTATTTTGCATGTTCTTTAATGACGAGGAGGCTAGTTGTAATGGTAAAAGGACCCTTGTCTAGACTATGTGTCATGAGTTCAAGTTAGGGGTGGAAATGAATCGAGCTATTTGAGCTCAAGGCCGGTTCATAACTAAATTGAATCGAGCTTGAGTCTAGAAAAGCTCGACTCGAAAGCTTGCGAGCTGGTTCGATAAAATAATATATATATTATAATGTTGTTATATTTTTAATAATATTGCTGTTATATTTTTTATAATATTTTATTTGTTGTATTTTAAGCTAAAACGACATTATTTTGGTTTGATTGAGCTATTCGCAAGCGGATTTCGAGCCTAAATTCTTCTTTATTGAGTTGAGCTCGAGTCAATATGAAAGCTCGAGCCACCCAATATAAATGGCTCAAGTCGAGCTCAAATAAGTTAAAGATTTGCTTAGCTTGGCTTGTTTCCAAAACATAGTTCAAGTAAACCCAGGCTCCTTTCTTTAATAAATGATATTGGCTTGTATTAAAAAAAAAAAATTAAATGTTGTTAATGGTTCTGCTTTTGTGAACTTATTGTAGTAGTAGAACAATATAATTCCTTAAATAGTATAATTGAATGAATTTCATAGCAACCACCATGCTGTACCTGGACTTAGCCATCATCTGCATGTATTTTCTGGTTCATTCCTTCTAATGCATATCCGGAGTTCTAAATTTTGTTTAATTGATGTTGTAACTTTTTATCTGTTGCAATGCTTAGGCAGTCCTGTTCTTGGGTATTTAGCTGCTGGCATCTTAATTGGACCTTATGGTCTCTCTATCATTCGTCATGTGCATGGAACAAAGGCGATAGCTGAATTCGGAGTTGTTTTTTTGCTATTTAATATTGGTCTGGAGGTAGAATCCATAAAATCTTGAATTTGGTTCCTACATAACAGTTATTTAACTTGACATTTGATCTGCAATTAACAAAATGAAAATTGAGTATTTCTCATCATTTTGCAGCTTTCCGTCGAAAGATTGAGTTCTATGAAGAAATATGTTTTTGGATTGGGCTCTGCTCAGGTGATCAAAAAACTTATTTTACAACTTTACCTTATTATTTTTCTTTTGGGGGTCTGAAGCCAGCATTGTATTTGTATCTTAGTTTTGTTTCCCTTTTTTCTTTTTCCCTTTTTTTGGGGCGCATAACAATGCAGGTCTTAGTGACTGCAGTGGTGGTTGGTTTAGTTGCTCGCTTTATTGTTGGGCAGCCCGGTCCAGCTGCACTTGTGATTGGGAACGGCCTGGCATTATCTTCCACTGCCGTTGTCCTTCAGGTAACAGTTAATTAGCAATTTTTGCTTTACTTGAATTTTACCCCTGTTATGGTGGTGGTAAAATGTTCTCCCCCACTAGAAGGTTGCTTTGAATCAATAGTTGTTTACGTAATACAACATTTTAACTGAAGATAAGATATTTATCTGCCTCAAATAATTGTACTTTGACTTAAGGAATTTCTTTTTCCTTGTATGAGACTTCTTGAGATCAGTAAATAAATGCTGAAATTTTTATTAATGTCACTATGGGCCTATCAAAATTGTGTTACATGGATCACGACAGTATTCTCATTAAATCTAAGAATGCTATATATATACATTTTTTTTTTGTCTTGCTTTCTGCACTATTTGATGATATATGATATTAATCTTCCATTATTCTCTTGTTCCTCTCCATCCAAACACGATGCACTTGGATGAAAGGAAATGCCTTTTGAACTGGCTTGCCATGCAATGATTCACAGCCATCTCCATTGTACATGCAGTATCAATATGGGATCACCCAGCCTTTACTCCCAAAAATTTTGATCAATAGGATCTTATCTAGCACAAGTGTGGTGTCCATCCATGCAGAGAAAGCTACCATTTGCAAAACTTAACACAGCACATCTCCTCCATTGGAGGAGACCAATTCCAAACAAGTAATACTTCCTACTGTTTCCTTTATGCTGGTTTTGGGTTATGGAGCAATTAGGAGAATGTGGGTTTATGGTTTGAAATGGTTGACAAAGTATTGGGGGGTGGGGGCTGGTATACGAAAAGGGGATATGATCAACTTGCTTTTAAAAGTGATATTTCTGTAGTTGAAGCAAGTTGGATGGAAAAATTAAGATAGCAACTGATTGTGGATAATTTATCAATTTATGTTTTGGAATGCATGTTCTGAAGTGTGGTACAACTTTCCAAAACAGGTGAATCTTGTGATTCAAAGCAATTATATTCTTAACATTTTCCTGAGGAGCAAAAAGCATGGTAACTCTTTGCACAAGGCTCCCGTCTTGCAGGGTTTAAGGAGAGTCAGATGTAGACAACCTTCTCTCTGTAGAAAAAAAATCAAATGTAATAAATTAAAATCTACTGAAAGTAAAGTTTGGCAAGACAAGTGTAAACAAATGGGTTATGCTGCTTCTAGCAATGTGTTTTTACATGATTGAAAACTAAAAAGGGCTTTGCTCTTATGCTTAATGAGCACCTTAAATTTTAGTCGTGTGACCCATACAAGCATCTCCTATCATACCACAATTTAGAATTATGGTGCTACTGGTGTATCACATTTCCTTTCTTGTTCCATGTATCATATTGATGCACATCCTGGGTAACTTAGGTATGAACTATGATCGCTGCAGTTATGTTGGAACAAAATCACAATCCATATATTACTTTCTTGAATTTGTTCATATTTTTTGAAAACTATTGGTTTTGTGCTTTCCTTATTTTTTTTTTATAATAAATATTGTTTAGTGTTGGTCCCACCAAAGAGGGTTGTCAGAGGAGTAAATGTGACATGAACCCCTAAGCTTAACTTCTGCCATCAGTTGCATGAAGTGGCTGCAGTATCATTAGTATAACACCAAGCAATGGTCCCATGTCCTTTGTTATTTTCAGCTATATGCTAGACAATGACAATCACCTTTCCAACTGGAACACATTTGACAGATTCTTTGCTTCCTCAAACCCAATCATTGGCCGGACCTCTTGTATTTAGTTTCAGAGTTGATTTTTGTATCAATTCAGATGTAGATTGTGGCAACATCAGGGAGCCCTTTCTTGTGTCCTTTCAGGCCAAACTCTTCTGGGAATGATTGAAAGGTGTCTGCATGTTGGCTTGCCTTTGGCATTACTTGGATGACATGCTAATACTCTGGCCTCAGATGCAGTATTCAAATTTCTTCTAATACTTTTTCTTTTCTTGATTCCTTCTTGAATAATTTTATTTTTAAATGAATTAGAAACATTGAAAAGATGAATATTTAGGCATTATCAGTTAAATTAATGTCACAAACTTTTGACCTGCTCAAGCTATCCCTTTTTTTATTCCAATGCCACTTAGATTCACTGGGGATCAAGTAGTCAGGACTTAAATATTATAGGTTGTCCCCTTTTATTGTCAAATGAATTATTTTAAATTTTATTATGTTTTATTTTGGGGATTTTTCTGCAGGTATTGCAAGAACGAGGTGAGAGCACGTCACGCCATGGACGAGCGACATTTTCTGTTTTACTTTTTCAGGTATCTGCTTAGTCTTGAAATTATGTGGTCTTGGATTTCATTTAGTCAATTTATGGTCAAGACTCCGGACACACTGGTTTTTATGAAACCATTGTACTTGACTTGACAGCCTGTTATCTACTGACTTTCTTATCCTTGTTTTTTGGAGCAAATGTACACCTGTGTAATGTAGTACAATTTTTATCCAGTATGTTTGTACCATTTCCACACATTCAGTATTATAACCCAATGCATGCACATAAGATTCCTGAATTAGTAAAATCAAGGATGACGCATGAAGGAGTGATTGGTTTGTGTTCATTTGTTGTATTATGTGATCCTTCCACACTTTGCTTATTAACATTTTGTAAGATTTCCTTCCTGTTATTTATTTTGTCTAGTTTAAAATCTGTTACTTTTTTAATTGGCTGGCCCATTTATTTTTTCAATTTCCAACAGGATTTGGCTGTTGTGGTTTTGCTGATACTCATACCTCTTATATCGCCAAATTCATCTAAAGGAGGGGTAAAGTTCTTAATGATTCTCACAGTTTTTTTTTTTTTTTTTAAAGAAATTTTTTATGTATTACATCACACGTATTAATATTGAAAAGCACACTACCAATTAATAATAATAATCATGATGATGATGATAAAAAGCAAACTGCTATGCCACCTTTTCATCTGCACCCGTTGTTGTGAATATGCTGCTAACTAAATGGTTTCCTAACTGGAAAAATTAAATCAATAATTGTTGAAGGTTTCTTGACTTTTTGGTTTCAGCTTGTGTATGGTAGCTGTAACTGCTACTATTGTAGTTGCTTCTGAGTGCCTGCTTCTTTTGTTATTATGGCCACATGGTAATTTTCAGGTTGGTTTCCAAGCAATTGCTGAAGCTCTTGGATTGGCCGCTGTCAAGGCTATTGTTGCAATTACCGCCATAATTGCTGGAGGACGCTTGGTGAGTTGTATACGTTGCTAAACAAAGCAATTACTGGTATAGCATCTTAATGCTAAAAGATTTATTATCTTAAGTGTCTTTCTTACGAGAAATTTTAAAAAAGCATTTAGTTATTGCGTCATTAATGTGTTTTATGAAGGATAGAATCCACTAAATTATCTTCTTGAGTTCATACAAAACTGTTATGTAGCACTGATAGTACACATGCCAGGGGTTTTCAGATTTCTTGAGTGTTTGTTGAATCGGTCATATTACTCATTCTTGTGCTAATTTTCAGCTGCTTCGGCCAATTTATAAGCAAATTGCGGAGAATCAAAATGCCGAGATATTCTCTGCGAATACGCTCCTTGTTATACTGGCGACTAGTCTTCTTACAGCTAGAGTATGGCAATATGTTATTAATTTTACTTTTTCATATCCTTATACTATGCAGATTTCTTATTACAAGTGTAACAGGCTGGCCTTTCCATGGCACTGGGAGCGTTTTTGGCAGGTCTGCTTCTTGCAGAAACAGAATTTTCTTTACAGGTTGAATCAGATATTGCTCCATATCGTGGACTTCTATTGGGTCTCTTTTTCATGACGGTAGGCATTTATTTTTGTCTAGAGACCATTTATTATCTTATTTCTGACTATGGATTTATTTGGTGAGTAGATAATCCTTGATGTAATCTATTTCTTAAATGAAAGACACCCTCTACCTGCAGTATTCTAGTTTTTTTTTTCCCCGTTCACCAGTTCCATGCAGTTGCATGTTTCTGTGAATTTCATGCTTTCATTAATTATCGTATTACAGTAGCTGTCTTTTTACTGCAGCAAACATAAAATGACACTTCTCCTGTTTTCCATTTGAATAGGATGTTTTCAATTTTAGCACACTGATATGACTGAGGTATTGTTGACAGAAATAGTTACTTTTTGATACATTTGGCTAATGATTATTGTTATTACGATTTCAGGTTGGAATGTCTATTGATCCGAAACTTCTTGTTTCAAACTTTCCTGTAATTATGGGGGCGTTAGGTCTTTTAATTGGTGGCAAGACTATATTGGTTGCTGTAGTTGGTAGACTTTTTGGTATCTCAATCATATCTGCAATAAGAGTTGGTCTTTTACTTGCTCCGGGTGGAGAATTTGCATTTGTGGCGTTTGGTGAAGCTGTTAATCAGGTTTTGCTCTCTCCTAAATACTTTGCTTGAAGCCTTTTGCCCTTTTTGGGAACAGTTTTTTATTACAGTATCCAAAATGTTGCTTTTATTGTATCCATGGGCCCACATAATGGAGACTTGACTTAATTCTACTTGATTCAATGAGTTAATTTTTACTAATGCTACTATTGGGTTTCTAACTTTGTTTTGTGTGTGTGTTGGGGGTGGAGGGGTGTGATGGATTTCATCTATTGGCAAGTGCTTTGTCTTGGAAGTGGGAGATAGTTTGCTGACTCAACGAACCACCCAAGGGGGTTAGAGGAACAAGGTGATCAAGAGAGAGTGACAATTTGGGTATTTATTCCTCGGTTGTTTGTCTAAGTCAACAACTTGGTTAGCTAAAGGTGGGTTGACGAGGCTTGTTCTAAGGGGGGACAAAATGGTAGAATATCTTCAGAATATCTACATGGCAGAGAAGCCCTCACAAGTCACTCTTTCAGTCAAAGATACTTGATGGCAGAGGTTGTTGTGTGATAGGGGAGGGATGTGTGTCCCTTTAGTAGTTGGTAGTTGGGGGAGCATTAGACGTATGGTCAAGTACATTAAATGCATGGAAGTGACTCTATTAGATGGTCGAGGTGCAATCCACTAGAGGGAGGTTCCGGCATTTTGGCAGCACTCTTCAAGGGACAATCTTCAAGTAGCTGCTCTTTGGACTTGAGCATTTTCTTGGATAGAGGGCTAAGTGGTCGAATGACTTGCCAAGGAGGTTCTCGCCTAAGAGATAGGGTGAGCGGCTCATTAGCAGGCGTGGACAGCTCTCGGTTGTAGCCTGGATAGTGTGCCCAATTTTTTTTAATTCATTTTTTTTTTTTTCAAATTTAGTCCACCCTAAATTTTTGTAGCCCAATGCACTCTACTTTTAAACCCTTTGCTTGACCTAAATTTTTGTAGCTCAGCTCACTTTGTCTTTGTTAAGTCACCAATTATCCCAAAAGTTTAAGCTTTTAGGAAATGAGTCCAACAATGCATATCAAATTATTTCAACACTCCCCCTTACGTGTTACCCCCAATTTGCATGTGGAGTAGAGACAAGCAAACTAAATTAAATAAGTTACACTAACACAAGCAAATGAAGTGCACAACAATAAATGGAAAATAACAATATTCGAACTCAAGACCTCTTGGAACCAAAGTTTTGACACCATGTTAAGTCATCAAGTGTCCCAAAAATTTAAGTTGTTTGGAAATGGGTCCAACAATACATATCAAGCTATTTCAACAGTCTTTAAACCCTTTGTTCAGTCCAGGTAAGCCCCAAATCTTGGGTCCACCCCTGCTCATCAAAGAGGCATTTGTCGGAGCAGCACGTGAGCTTGTTGACTTGTTGGAAGGTGCTCTTGAGCATAGTTCGCGGGTCGATCTGGTACGTGGTACGGGTACGAATTTGCAGTACGGTATCTTGGCCGGTACGCAGCCAACTTGGGATCGCACGATCTGGTTTAAGGGTCGGAGGGGGGGTTAACGAATAAGGTAACTATGCTCTTGAGCTGTATTAGTAGAGTGGTTTGATGAGGGATGGAAGACGTGGTTGGTTTGAGCAACCTAGTAGATTCAGTTCGGGGAGAATTTGACCTCCATTAGTGCATAAGCCCAATTTTTGATAATTTTCTTGTCCATTTTTAATGATAACTAAACATGTATATACATGAAATTCGTAACATATTACTAACCCATGACTCCACTAGTTAATAACTATCAACAACTCGACTAGTTCCTAACTTCCTGATGGAGTTGAGGGCTCTGAAGCGCTCTATTAATTATGAGAGAGGGAGGAAGGAGGTTAGTATTATAATTCTTTTGTTATGTGATAAATGAAGCACAAAATCATTAGTTGGAATATGAGGGAGTTGAATGATGCAGGAGATGATAATTAAAATAGCTCTAAGAAAACGGAGACTAGACATGGTTTGTTTCCAATAAACTAAATTTTTAGAGGTAGATGACAAGATAATCAAAAACCTGTGTTGGGGGGTGGGGGAGGTGTGGGTGAGGTGGATACATTTGCTAGCGATAGGGTCTTCTCGGGCATCTTGCTTATGTGGGATAGTTGGTGCATATCAATGGTGGATGAGAAAATAGGCTCTTTCTCATTTTCAGCTTTGCTTTGATGTTAGGAGGTGGGGTTGAGGTGGATCTTTATGGGGGTCTATGGTCCAGTGACTTACAAGGAGAGAATCATTGTAGGAAGAAATCAGTAATATGGCATTCAGATGAGTAGGTTCGTGGTGCGTCAGAGGAGATTTCAACATTATCAGATTTATAAATGAGAGATTGGGATGTGCCAGGGTTTCTGCTTCAATGAGAACGTTTTCTGAAGTCATTGTGGTAGTCCCAAAGAAGGTGAATAAAGAAGTTATGGAATATTAACGATGCATTATCTGTCTATTAACTACCCAACGAATACTCTAATACTCGTCCATGATATTGCCATGGTACTAGAATTAGGTCATAGTAGCTTTAGGTCTGACAACAATATTGGCTTTATCCATAAGAAGTTACATGGACAGCAAGATTCAGCAGATCTTAGGTTTCTTTGGATTAAGAGAAGAATGTACAATGATCACTAGGCTTGAGTGGAGTTGTTCAGAGTTTGATTTTCTGACGGTTTGTGGAAGGTTGAATTCCATGAAAGTTTTTCATAGAAGTTCATTAATATCTTCTTTTTTGTAAAGCAAATCGAATCTGCAGATGTGCCTTGACTTGGAAGTCAGTGTTATTAATGGAAATTCTTGCTTTCATTTGTGTGTGTAAAAAGTCCATAACAGTAGGTACAGTAAATTGTCCAAGAATGGCAATAGCATCTTGTTTGTTGAAGGCCATCTTGTTTGTTGCAAAACTTGATAGATAAAATGAAGCAATACGGTTAATGTTGCCTTTATTATCATTATTAAATGACAACTTGTTTGCAGGGTATAATGTCTTCTCAGATGTCATCTTTGCTGTTTCTTGTGGTTGGGATCTCAATGGCCCTCACTCCATGGTTGGCTGCTGGAGGCCAGTTGATAGCTAATCGTTTCGAACTGCATGATGTGCGGAGTTTGTTACCTGTTGAGAGTGAGGTAGAATTCGTAATTTGAAGTTTTTACTGCTACAAGTGACATCAGAGCATTACATAATTATGTCCTTTCATGTCATAATGTTTTGTTGTTTACAAGCACTATTTAGTTGTGGATGTGGTTTGTGAATTAAGGACTGGCTGAATGGGAATTTTCCAAACTTGGCTTGGTGATTTATTTCCTTAATTAGTAGTGTATGCTGTCAACAATTGAGTCAGTGACTTTCAAATACATGGGAAGATGGGATGTAGATACTTTAATGATCACTCTTACTAGATCATGTGAGGGACAAATGAAAAACCATGTATATAAACACATAAAAATTGTTATTGCATTGGAATGCTGGGAAAATTATTATAAAGTGCTCTAGGAAGTCTCACTTATCAACATTGTGAAGCCTTTTTTGCTTTTGAATTATGCGAGTTTATGAAGTGCGAACTTTGTTTTGATATGTCTGTGCTTATGCACGTGAGAAATCTTCGGTGAACACTGACTTGATTGTAGTGGTATTTTATGTTTAAATTCCTTTGAGAGTCTTACCACTTTGAGATAATGCAAAAATATCTGACAATGGCTCAGGATGGGGAAGAAGAAGTGGCTGCTACATAGTCTCGGCAGTAAAATTAGTTCGGCCAGTGGGTCTTGCAATATTTTTAAGTGACCGTGATCCATTATTAGGCTGATATAGATGAGTCAACAAATGGGAGGTAGTGGTAATAGTGCTCCCTTAAAATCCATCCTTATCAAAATACAATGGAACACATCAAAATGTACCATACGAAGTAGACCTAGACTATACCAAAATAATAAGTTGTTAAATTTATTTATTAGGTTATTTCAATTTATCTTTCTAAAATAATATTCTTTTTTCATTTTCATATTTTTGTACTGTCTTTGAAACATTTCTAAAATATTTTGGTCTCTTTGCTATTAGAAAACTATTTTTTTTTTTTCCTTCAAGGCGCTAGCTGAAAAGGCTACTTGAACAAAATTTTGGTACTTGGTTAAATGATGCAAAAAGAGGCATAACCCTTTACACTCTATAATCTTTCAAAAATATTTTGGTTTTTGAAAATTCCCCCCCCCCCTTTTTTTTCCCTTCAAGGTGCTAACTGAAAAGGCCATTTTAACAAAAATTTGATACTTGGTTAAATGATGCAAAAAGTGGTACAACCCTGTCCACACTATATATAGAAGAAAGCAGAAACTATATGAAGCTCCTGTATATCCACAGGGAACATTTCATCCAAAAACTTTACAAAATAAATCAAAGAGAAAGGGAAGCCCTAAGCCAGCAAGAGGACAAGCATAATCCCTTTGAATATATAAACAGGTTGATCCATGCCTTGGAAAAGTTATTGTATTGGTCTCCCTCCACAAGCACCACATCAGACACAGTGGCAGCCTACCAGGTCTTCTTGTGATGACCTCTAGGCTCTAGGGCAAACCTCTGCTCCAAGTGGCACTCATTTGCAGTCCTGGGTGACACCCACTCCATCCCAGAAAAAAAGACTTCATGCCTCAAACCTTTCTGGCCCAAGGATAATGTAGCGGTGGGTGATTCACGCTTTCCCCTGCACTCTTTGTTTATTCAGCACCAATTCATTGTCAGTTTGCCCATCTGCGGGTTGTTCATTGTTAAAATAATTTCATGGGCCACCGGCCAATAGAAAAAACTCACCTTGGGAGGTGCCTTCAATTTCCAATTGTTAAGACTATTTTTGGAGGCTTAGGTAGTTTATGCAGATCCTGACTTCTGAGATCTAGTACATATGGTCATACCAAGTATCTTCTAGATTTTCACTCTATGCTTTTTAAATTGTGTTTAATACCAGATTAGAAGCCATTTTCTCTGTCTATGGGCTGATGGGCTGAATTATTTGTTTGTGATATATTGATATGCATTGAAATATCTGCTACTGTATTGATTGTCTATTTCCTATGGCTTGTGCTGTTTCCAGACAGATGATTTGCAGGATCATATCATTATTTGTGGATTTGGACGTGTTGGCCAGGTTTTGTCACTTTTTGCATATCTATCTTGAAACATTAGCTTAAATTCCTTTGATGTGGAGGATCTATATTTAATATTTTTTATGGATGTCTTTACCAAGCTTTCAATGTTTCACTAAGGCAGTCCTTTCTTTTGTGATTCATTCAGATCATTGCACAGCTTCTTTCAGAAAGACTAATTCCATTTGTTGCTCTTGATGTGAGGAGGTATGCTTTCATTAAAGTAAGCTGATATTCATAGGATAAAGTCAATTTTGGGATGGAGAGAATGGTTTATTGTTTGAATATTCTGCTGAAAAGCTTATTGACATTGGTGTGGGCAGTGACTTTTCTAGCTAGTCCCTTTTGGGTGATTTATACTATTTTGAAGACCAGTTCATTTAGTTCTGTTATGGGAACATGCCTTCTCTGTTTCTTGTATGAACTTTTTTTATGATAAAATCTTGCATTACTTGCTTAGAAAAAGGGGAAACAAGTCAACGAATGTTCTGGGTGATTTCACCTTCATTTTGTCTAGGATTATCTAGACTTCACTTCTATGTTCTTCTGTTCTTGCCCTGCAACATTTATGCAGACATTTCAACATAAAATGTAAATTGGAAAAAGAAAAGGTAAATAAATCTAAGAAGTCTTATTCTTTGCCATTTCCATGATTGCAAATTTGTACAAGACTTCAGATATATGGCTGAATAATAGTATTTTAGAGTCCATATAACTGATACTAGATTTTCAAACAATTTTCAGCGACCGAGTAGCGGTTGGCCGTGCGCTTGATCTTCCTGTGTATTTTGGAGATGCTGGTAGTCGAGAGGTATAGCAAATTATACTCAAATGAGCTTTATGAAGGTTCACTACCTGACATGCTTCTTGTATTCCTGGCCTCCAGGTGCTTCATAAAATTGGTGCTGAAAGAGCTTGTGCAGCTGCAATAACTTTAGATACCCCAGGCGCAAACTATAGAACTGTCTGGGCTTTAAGCAAGTATTTCCCCAATGTCAAGACATTTGTCCGTGCTCATGATGTTGATCATGGCCTCAATTTGGAAAAGGCTGGGGCAACAGCGGTACCTTTTCCATTACTGTTTTCATTCATTATTTCACCCCCTCTCTAATCCCCGTGCAGGTGTCTAAGTGTCTTACATATATATTTTAGGAATTATGTTCTAGGATCTCGTGATTCTTCTATGATGTGTATAAATCTACAAGGGGTATTCATATATCTTGAACTATGCAGAGATTTTCTCTTGTTCCATTTCGAAAAGCTTCTACATCATATCTTGAGTTCTACTTGATACTTTTACAGGTTGTCCCTGAGACTTTGGAACCAAGTCTTCAGCTAGCAGCTGCTGTTCTGGCACAGGTAAAAAGCAGTTTGGCCAACACTGGGGCTCTGTTTGATTCTATGTAAAATGTACCATGAGTCAAATACTTTTCTGCAAAACATTTTACATTGAAACAAATGGAGTCCCATAACATTTTGCAATTAATGAATCCTTTATAAGGAACCTGAGATAATTTTCCATTGATTTTTTCACTTACATTTATGGAATTAAACCATCAGAGTCTTTTCGTAAATGTAATTGTATGTTAGCCGAGCAAATGAAAATAATAAGTTTTCATTGATCAACAGTCAACAGTCCATAGATCACTTGAAATTATCTCCTTTGGCTATAATCTCAATGATTACATCATATAATTGTATATTTAATTTCTCACGGGGTTTATTGTGTAATAGTACTTGAAGTAATACCTAATAATAATAATAGTTTGAAATAATAAGAAAATAGAATGGCTGTTGTTCTGCTCCAAAAAGTTGTGCACTTGCATGTCTTTCTTTTTTTTGTGGCAAGTACACTTGCATGTCATGGCTACAAGAATGTGAATTAGTTGACATATTGAATATTGAAAGGCATTTGGAATTTGGATGATCATGTCATGTGGATCCAATGATCATGACATGGGAACTCAAACTCTTGTTACTTCTATCGGTTGATGCTTGATTATTGGGCCTTGCTACGTAAACATGATTGTAATTTAGTTATTTTGTTCCAGCATTTTTTCATGTATATATGCGATTGTTCTTACCTTATCTTGTTTTTCTTGTTAGGCTAAACTGCCAATGTCTGAAATAGCAGCTACTATCAATGAGTTCAGGTCTCGCCATCTTTCCGAGCTAACCGAGGTACTTAATGTCTTTTTTTTTTGGGGGGGGGGGGGGGTTAATTGCCTTTATACCTTTGTACTAGAGGTGAAACATTCCCTGAATTTCAAAAATTTATCTTTATGCTCTTGTGATTTAGGCTAAATTAAAAATATTAAACAATAAGTCAAAGATAATTATTTTGGCTCCCGATAATTTTAAAAAATGTGTCTACACCTCATAGAGTTCATATACTCTACGCTTAGATTTCTTGATTTTGCTCGGTTATCTTTTTTACTTTTCACTTGAAAATTTATTCCTTTCATAACTATAGTTTAGTCTTATGTACAATGTAAAGGTAAGTTTTTTAAAATTTCACTAGTATAGGGGTAAAAAGATATTTTTATTTTATTTTTTTACCAACTAATTTTCACGATTTGGTCATGTCTTGTTATTATAGGAACAATTATTTCCTTCTCTGATATATGAATGGGTTTTGTGACTCATTTACTGTGCAGCTGTCTGAAACAAGCGGAAGTTCTCTTGGTTATGGATTCTCCCCCATCGTGACTAAACCCAAATCTCAATCCTCGGATTCGTCAGATGAGAATCAAGTCACTGGAGAGACACTGGCAATATGAATCCTCACTCCAAAGGTGGAGCAAAGACCCAAAAATGGGAGGGATAAAAGAAAGAACTGCACAGCGGTTCAAGTTGTTGAACCATTGTTACAAAGTGTAAAGAAAATAATTTAGCTCAAATATTGACGGTAAATTTTGGTAGGCCTTCCTAGTTCCTACATGAAATCGTTTTAGGACTTTGGTTTTTTGGCTAATCGCATTGGGTTTCAGAATTTATACTGTGTTTTCTGGTTTTTCACAACATGCAAAAAGGGAGATTTTTTTGTTTAAAACTTTTTATTTATTTATTTTTCAAGACTTTGGATTGGTCATCGATAATAATTTATTGATTCCTTTTATTTTATTTTATTTTACAGATTAAGGCCATATTTCCATTGACATTGCAGACCGGACGATTTTGCTATCATGAATTGCCTCTTTTAAGTAATTCAATCCCGGAGTAGAAGTGTGGGCATGGTATTTTCAAATGCACCAACCAAGAGCACAGGCCAGCTATGCATATATGAATAAATATACAGTGCCATGTTCTTAACCTCAGAGTCTATTATTACCTTAACCCCGTAGTCTATTACCTCATAGTTCAGAATAAAAGGTGTAAGAGTATGAAAACTAAAAATAATTAAAAAATTAAATTAAGATGAGGTCAAATCAATATTCAACCAAAGTACTTATACTTGTTTTATTTTTTTTTTTTAAATAATACTAAATCACATCATTGTAAATTAATTGTCAATCCATTAATTAAATTCAAACAAATCTAAAGACTTACACAGTCACAATATAAACATAAAAATTATACAAATTTCATAACATAATAATCAAGCTAGAACACATATTTTGGGTCACACATATAAATATACAGTTATTAATTATCATAAATAAAAATTATAAAATCTAGATTAACTTTTAGTTATCAATTTCAGTTGGCTACTTAAAGCTCTCGAGGAGTCGTAACTCAATTATACATAATAATTCACAAGAATCTCAATAAAATATAGCATGTTCAATGCAAGTATAATGAAATGACTTATACATTCTCTAATTTGTCCTTAATCTTCATAAGAGACTGGCGATACTTAAAAAAATATGTGAAGTTTTTAATTATTTATGCTCGCTGTAAGTGTATATCTAAATATATCGTTGGTAGAGGATTATATTATACCCCAAATTGTGCAAGATTTAGGAGAATTGTGTTATGCCCTTTACCCTTTTTATCAAGGAATTGTGTTACATTTCTAGTCAGAAAATCTGTCGTATTCATCTAGGATCCAATTGCAGTCCAAAAAAAAACATATCTCAATGTATCTCAAGCTTAACATTCCAATTCTAATGATTAATCAACATTCATATATATCAATTAGGATAATCCAATTTTTTTATAAATTCTCATTTTATCATTTTTTTTTTTTCAAAACAATGAATTCCTTCCATATATATGATTGTGCCTTAGTACATTAATAAAATATGACATTATCAACCAAAACAATAATCACAACATAGCAAATATTTTTTTTTTACATTTAATTTAGAGGGAATAAGGAAAATTTTTAATTTTTTTTTTATTATTTATACATATATCTATAACAAATAAATATATAATAATATTTTTAACTATATCTTTACCTATCGCTCCATTCTCATTCATCTCTCTCAAATAAAATAAATAAATAAATAAACCTCCCCACTCCCCTTCCCATTCGCCCAAACAAGGCTTGCAGAGTAAGAAAGCTTAACTTATTTTTTTTTTTTGGATATTTTATGCATTAAATAAGGAAATATTGTCGAAAAATAATATTTTGACTTATCATACTGTTGTTGTTGGGCTGTCATGAAAACGCTATATGATATGAGACAAAAAAATAAAACGCGATATCGATTTTTAGAAAACATTATTTGGAAACGTGATTCTTCAAGAACCGCCATCATTTGGGAAGGTAATTTCACTTAAAACCTTACACATCATATGAAAATGCATTTTTGGCATTTTATAAGCCTTCCCAGACCACTCTCTCAGTCACTCGGTCTCTTTCTCGCTCTCGTCTCTCTCACTTGAAACTCATGAAACTGTTTGTCGATCATTTTCATCATCGGTAATATCTATCTTCCGGTTCGACATCGCTTCTCCACTACTTCTGTAAGTTCTCTTACCTCCCTTCTTCGTCACCCATCTTTATCTCATATTTCTTTTTCACGGATGCTCGAATGGAGCACTTCTCCACTTCACGTATCTACATTATTAATTTGGAAAGAAAAATCAATTACCATTGAATTAAGAAGATAAAATTAGTGACATTGTCAATTTGGGTTTTTTGATTTCATTATGTGATTACTAATTTGGGTTTTCAAATAGAAATTGTAACATTGTTGAATATTGGTTTTTGATTGTTAATTTGGGTTTTCAAATAGAAATTGTGATATTGTTAAATATGATTTTTTGATTGTTAATTTGAGTTCTCAATTGCAATTTGTGACATTGTTGAATTTGGTGACGTTATTATTTGATTGCTAATTTGAGTTTTCCATTAGAAATTAGGAACGAGAAGTGATTTTCTTTCCTGCATTTTATATCACTAGGAATCACTGCTTTCTAGAGGAATGTGAGCCCATCCCTGTCTCCTGCTTGGTTGTTCTCCTCGTACAAAAACTATTGTTTATTTCTAGAGTAGAAACTATTCTTATAATTTTCCATACAAGGTTAACTTGTAATTTCCTTAAAGCAGAGAAAGGAAGACCAAGATTCATTTTCTGTTCATCAAAATCAAATTTAAATGATTGCAGAAATAAATTCAGAAAAGCTTGTCTTCAATGGTGTTACATTCAGTTGATCACCCATCTTGATCTCTAAGTAAAGAATATTGCAGTTTGATGAGTTTGCCTGGACATTTTTACAAGCCAAACTCAAGGCAATAACACCATTACTATCCTGATCTTGATCTCTAAGTAAAGAATATTGCAGTCTGATGAGTTTGCCTAGACATTGTTACAAGCCAAACTCAAGACAACAACGCCATTACTATTCTGATGAGACTGATGAACAACTAAACAATTTGATTGCTAGAGGTCAAGGTAATGTAGCTGAGCTTCTTGTCATTTAAAGCTTTTAAATTAAATTTATCTATAGGGCCCTAGGAAAAATTCTCACTCTCTCTCTTTCTTCCCCTCGGTCTGAGTTACTTTAGGCAGCCTGCTCGCTATCGTTTTATTGTTAATATCTCGCACCTGAATATAAAAATTATAATAATTATAAAATCAAAAGAAAAGATATCTAATTAACTAACTTTTAAAAATTATTTATTAAAATACTTGAAATAGATAATTACAATATTGCACACAATTAGAAATGTAAATGAATGAATAAAAATATAAACTTTAATGTTAATGTTACGTAAGTAGGAACAATATTTTTATTTATCAAAAAAAAAATTGAGTTGATCATAAATAAACTTAAACTCGACTGGACTCATTTATTTGATAAATTAAATGAACCAAACTTAAACAAAAAAATTAGGTTCATGTTGTAAACAAGTTGAATCAAAACATCATCGAACCTTACTTATTGAGGGTTTGGCCTTATTTAATATTTGTATATATAATAAAATAATATTATTTGAATTGTAAAAAAAAAAAAAACTGCCTCTTAACATTTTAAATATATCTATTACTTTTTATTTCGTCATGATGTATTTTTTATTTTAAAAAATTACATTACAATTCTGTATTAATAATTACTGTTTGAAAAATCATGCCTTATAATTCAAAATTCGTACTTGAACTATTACACCAATCAATCAAATAAATTTAAAATTAATTAATAAAAAATCATTGATTTATCAAAATATTACAAATAATACACTATTAAACTATATCTATCGCATTAATTTTGAAAATTTTCCAAACGTTTCTACAATTTCTTTATTATAATAATTAAATATATAAATGCCATTAAATGATTTTAATTATTTTACCTTGTGAAAAATAACTTTATCACGAAATATTTTAATTTAATTTAATTTTAAAAGAAATTCTATATGGAAATGGTTAAATTTTCAGGTGACCTGGCATCGCCACACATGCGCCAAGGAAACAATCACATAGTAGCCACGGGCAGGAGAAACTGCGAACTCGTTACCAGCAAAGATCGAAATAGGCAGCATTCTCGCACTTTTTGTCTAAATTATCATTTTAAAAAAAAAAAAAAACCGCTCCTCTCTCTCTAAAACCCTAATTCCGAGCACAGGTCTGAGAGTCCGTTAACTTCAAATGGATTCAATGATTATTCATGGACTGTTCTTCGTAGTTCACGGTGGCGAGGCAGTTACTGCCTTTGAGTAATCAAAGCGTCCGAAACAGCCTACTCCATTCTCTCTGGTCGTTACCTCTTCCCTTCGTGAATCGTGTGCATACAGACCCTGGCCTACTCAGAACCGCCGCAACCTCGTCGTCGCCCACAGTTCTAATCGGTATGTCCCTTCGTAGTTCCTTTGAACAAGAATTTTCTCTCGCTTTTCCCCCTATGTTTCGCATTGAGAGATCGGTTTCTCTCGAGATTTCGCGTAGCGTAGTGTTTATGTAGGAAATGAAAATCAGGTTTCTGTTATGTTACCTGCATTAGTGAAATAACTGTACTAATTTAAAATGTACTACTTATTTCTTTCTCTAAATCCATATAGATCGTATTTCCTGTGGAATTTGCATGCTTTAATAGAGATAGATGGAGCATAAAGAATTTTGTAGCTGGGGCTATCCATAGGAATTAGACGCAGGGTAGGAAATTCAGAAGAACAGGAAGTAAATCCTTTGCACTTGATGCCTGAATTTGTTATTTTTTTCAGTCATCTTTTAGAGACTGAAATGACCAGGAAGAAATTCAAATTTTCCACTCTTCCATTGACTAGGATTTATTGTGTAAATACTGTACTGTTAACAGATTGTGTTGTCTTTTGACATGAATTGAGAACAATCTTCCGAGATTTTATTTCTAAACATATAATATTGCAAAATTTTCTTTTTAAACATGTTCCATAAATATGATATTGGCTCCGTTTGGAGCTAAACAAAATAAAATAAAATTCTACAAATCTCTACAAACACGAATTACGAGATAACAAAATTTAAATTCTTCTCTCACTACACGAATTACGAGACATTTACTTTTACAATTTTATTTTAATTTATACACTTTTATACAACTCCAAACACACCCATTATCTGTAATGAGTGTCAATGCAGTTGCTTCTCTGCTTATTGAATATTGATTTAGACTAATATTCTACCTTACAAAGTAATGAGTGTCAGTACAGTTGCTGCTATGCTTATTGAATATTTATTTAGACTAATATTCTAGCTTACAAAGTGGACAAATGCATAAAATTATGGTTGGTTGGATTAATTGGAAGAATGTATCAATTGTCTCATATGATCGCCACACACCTTCAAGGTTAAAAAGAAATTTTAAAGGACAGTGATTAAACTTGTTATGCTATAGGATTCTGAGTCTTGGAGCAACAAAAAAAAATATGTTAATGATATGAACGTAGTCGAGATGAGAATGTTAATGTAGATGTGTGGCAAAATGACAAAAGACCAGATTAAGAATGACCAAAATTTGATTGAAGTGGTTTGGTAGTATATAATGGACACCGGTAGATGCACCAATCGGGAGGAATAATGACATCCAAATTGTGAGTAACACGATGGGGCAAGGTAGACCAATATTAACATAGGCAGTAATGATAAAGAAAGATATGGCTCAAATGTAGTTTGATAGAGAAAATAGTTGTTAACCTTGTGGAACAGAGAAAAAAAAGATCTTTGCAGCCTACCTTATTTAGTTGGGAAAAGGTCCAGTACAATTGAGAACTAAAGCTATATGGTTTACCTTAAAATTAGTGCTGCAGCAACCAAGACTAATCTTTGCACCATCAACTTTGTAGACCATAGTGATTGGGTCAATCAACTAGCTTGTTGTGCTTGTTTTACTCATTTGAATAATATAGATGTCTGTTTTACCCATACTGAAATGACCAGTAATATAGCTGCCGCAATTATGCGGGAAGTGTCTTTCATGAACTTTTGGTTCTGCCCTGGTTTGGTATTCTGTAATTCATTACAAGGCTTAGATTATTTAGAGGGAAAAAAATGTTTTTTTTTTTTTTCAAATTATCTAGGCCTTCTGGATGGTATATGGACATTATTTTTTTTTTTGGGGGGGGGGGGAGGGTATTACATTTGGTCTTTTATCAAATAATATTATTATTTGATCATTTTTAATTTATTTTGTTGCACTGCTGCAATAGCTGCCGAAACCTCTACAAAGATCATTGGTGGAAAATCAGTTCTAAGGCAAATCAGGGATTAGATAACTGTGGAAACATCAAGGATGAAGGATGCTATTGGTATTTTTCCAGGATTAGCAGCTATCCTGATTGGTAATAGAAAGGAGCAGCTATCGTGATAGGTAATAAAAAGGATTCTGCAACTTGGGTACAAAACAAGAAAAAAGCTTGCAGGGCTGGCCGGGATCAATTCCTATGAAATGCATTTGTCTGAGAGCTCCACTGAACGGGATGTGCTTTAAATTTATCTCGGGCTTCAATGATCCCGCAGAGCATGGCATTCTTATTCAGTTACCTCTGCCGTCAGTAAGTTTCTATCTGCCATATGTTTTTTTATCAAGAGTTGTTCTAAAGATATAAAATTTATTAAGCATAATAAACTTCAGAAAAATAGTCGTATGAAAATATAAAGTATCATCGTTTTCTCATTAGTTAGGATTAAACCTGGGTTTAAAAAAATTAATAAAAGTAAAAATGATAAACCCGTTTATCACTGTAGACTTGTTATAAAAAAATAATTGTTTGGAGTTCATGGCTATTGCAAACAAATCAGGATTTGTTAATTTTTACAGTCAGGATGTTCTTTTATACATATTTTAGGGATTTTCCTTTTTTTGTTTTTCTTTTTTTGTGCTTATATTGGTTTCCTATGGGTTTCCCCACTCTCAAGAATTCAATTATAGTTTATCATTTGTTAATTAGTAATTGTTTGCAGTGGTGGTAGGCATGGTTCAATCTTGACTTCATGTGTGTAATATATGCAAGGAATCTGTAGCTCGTTATTATGGATGATTATAAAGCGTGAAATCGATGCAGGATCTTTAATAAGGATGTGTCTTTACAAATCTTTCTTCTTTTCCATCTAATCTGCTCGACTTGAATATAATTACATAAGGAGAAAATGGGCTCAGATGGATACTTTCCCTTATCCCTTCCTTTCCCTTCTATGTTAGAAATAAGTGAGTGCCTTTCCCCCACCCAAAACAGTAAAAGAAATTAATTGATTAATCTAATGAAAAGCCTCATAGGACTGACCAAAAATGGGGGTGGAGGGAAATAAAGCTTCATTGGACTCGTGGAAAATTTTTGGCATGACCTTAATTGTAATTATGCCAGCATGATAAACAAACTATAGTTCTCGTTGTCTTCATGAATTTTATACCAGCATATGAACGAGCAGAACATCTTAAATGCTGTTTGCATGGAGAAATATGTGGACGAATTCCACCCACGGAATGTTGGTCGTCTTTCCATGTGGTAGAGAAACCTTGTTTGTTCCGTGCACACCTAAAGGATGCAGAGTTGTTGAATAGATATGGCGTGAATATCAAGGGAAAGCGGGCTGCGGTTATTCACAGGTGCAATATCGTTGGAATGCCAGCTGCTCTGCTGCTGCAAGCAATATTATGTTTGCTAAATTTCTTATATATTTATTTCTGTTGAAGCTATTACACAACATTTAAATGGTTTTTCTATCTCTTACTATGTTCCCTTCCCTAATATATTTTGTTATTATCCTAGTTGGTAGAGGGAAGATGGTACTGTCAGTATTGTCCACTCCAGTCGAGAACCAAGATTCCTGAGTAGATCACTAGAACAGCAGATATCCGCCAATTCAGCTGTAGGGCATCCAAATGAGGTGAGGGGTAGTTAGAAAAGGCCCGGTGCTGTTGTTATTGATGTTGGAAATCCTGTTGAGGTGAGCATGGTGTCCTTCCCCCCCCCCCCCCCCGGGGGGGGGGGGATTTTTTTCCTCCTAATCTCATGTTTATGTGATACCACCACAATCTCTGGCTTGTGCCCAATATTTGTTCCCTTATTGCGGTCATAATTTTTGGAAAGAGGACCTGCAGAATTATTCAGAGTTTCAACAGACGTCTCTAGTGACTCACCACCATATGTTACTGTAAAAAATAAGAATGTAATAACACATAACTGGTGGTTGCTATTCAGTTCAAAGTCCACTGGTACTGAGCTAATTCTCTGTTGCCTTTTGCAACCAAATGCAAAGAAGTCCATTAGGTTTTCCCTAAGGGAGTAGGACCAATGACTATTGCAATGCTACCATCAAATATTCTCAGATCAGGAAAGAGAATGCACTTCTTCTTTGAATTTTCTGTTCTAATTGGGAAAGCAATATGTATGCATTTGGCAGAGATGCCCTGGTAGACCTTCAATTCATGTTGGATTGAGCACTTTCTGTGCTAAAAATTGGGTAATGGGAAATTTACAGTTTTGCTGGTTAAGCAGGACAAAAAATAAAAAATAAAAAAGTAAAAAAAATAAGATCAATGTTTGATGCTTCATTCAGCAATGAGTGCTTGCAAACTGGTCTTCTACAAATGCGGGAAGTGAGATAGGTTTATTTATTTATTTTATTTGCATGAGAACTTTGTGTCACATAATGTTGTCTAACAACTGTGTTGATTGTCCTTGGGTAACTAGGTTGCCATCAATTTTCCGATGGCATGAATTTCAAAAAAATATGAATACATTGTACTTTGTCGTATTTTTAACCAAACAGAGATGGTGAATACAAATTGTGCGTTCTGAGTTGTGCTGGCCCACTGAGATTTAGCCCAAGCGAGCCCACCCTCCGGAATGTCTGACATTGATAGGCCTTAACAGTCCTGGGCGGGAATCAATTGGCTCACCAGTCTGTCCTTTTTTAATGTTCGTTGGGCATGCTAATGGGCCTCAAGTTTAAGATGAGGTCCAAAATGGCTCAATGATACACCAGCAACCCATTTAATGGGCCTTACAAACAGGCGGCCAATCACAAGCCAACAGACTTTGATTGGGGCCCAAACTCAGGCCCAAAGTCAATTTAAGCCCAGCAGCACATTTATAGGGCCATTTGAAATAAAATGCCCAATTTAAGCCCATGGACTCTAATTTGGGCCTCAGCTCAGGACATTAGTCAATTTTAAGCCTATCAGCTCATCAATTAGGCCCATTTGAAAGAGAAACCCAAACATAAGCCCACGGACTGCTATATGGGCCCAAGCTCAGACCTCATTAATTAGGCCCATTTGAAATAGAAGGCCCAACCATAAGCCCACGGACTCTTACATGGACCCAAAGTCAGGTCCCATAGTCAATTTAAGCCCAGCAACTCATTAACAAGGCTCATTTGACATAGAAGGCCCAATATAAGCCCACACTCTGATATAGGCCCAAATGTAGGCCCAACTGTAAATTTTAAGCCCAACTCATTAATTAGGCCGATTTGAAATAGAATGCCCAATCATAAGCCCACGAAGTACTTAAATGAGGCCCAACAGTCAACTCTAAGCCGAACAACTTATTTATTGGACCCACTTAAAAGGGAAGGCCCAACCATAAGCTGACGAGATGTTGGCCCACTTAAAGGAAAGGCCCAACCATGAGATGACAAGACTATTTACACCCAATGTCATGCCCAAATGGCCCAATGGAAAGCCCACTCAACTGTTTATTCAGACCCAACTGAAATTTGAGGGCCATTCGCAAAATTCCAAGCCAGTCCAATGCCAACCCAAATAGCCCAATTGTAAACCCACTATACAATTTAATTAGGCCCCATTTGCAGCCCAAACATTACCCACGAAGCCATTTAGTTGGCCCAAATGTAGAGCCTGGCCTTTTACTAGATGACCCGGGCGAGGCTGTGGTTCGCTCAACGCTCGCATGTTGGGCCGCTAGAATTCCCATTGCCGATCCTTCAGAGATGGAACTTTTACCAGCAACAGTGCTGGGAGAACAAAACAGGTACTTCGCCTGCTAGAGAGGAAGAACAGCCAACCAAGGCACACAACTAGCCAAAAATTGACGCGACAATCAAGTGAGAGTCAGAAATAACGTATCAATAAGAGAAATTTAACCAAATAAAATAACTTATCCCCTTATTATGCTCATCAATGTGTTCGAATTGATAAAAAGTGATATAAAATAACATAAAGTAAGATAACTTGTAAGTTCGTAATTCGTACAGTGAGATAAAAAGTGAATAAATTTTAGAGATTCTTAAAATTTTTCAGATATTTTTTTATTTTTTAGCACACCAAACGGTGCCTAAACTATGAAACGCGAGGATCCAAAATCACCGAACTGGACCCCACTTACTACACTTTCTCAGTACCAACGTCAATTCGTGCAGCAAACTGGTCAATGCCAGCCCTGTTTGGCTGTTTTGTACTCCTAAGGATTGAGACCTACAAGAAAAATGAATAAAATGAATTTTTTTTTTGATAATTTACGAATCGATGCATGAATAAATAAAGATTATGTATGAGTAAAGAATTCAAAACATAAGTTCTGATTGCTGCATGCTTGCCTCATTTCAAGTTAACAGCAATACCCAGACAGAAGCAATCCAACCTAACGTGACATTACAAGCTCAGAAATAGTGATGCAGTGAAAAGTTTCACACAGTATAATAATTGGCTTCCCAAATTATCAAATGCAAATTGTTGCACTCATTAAATGATAACAAAAATATATCGATTTCCTCATGACAAGATGATTCCCCATTGAATGTGTCATCCAAACGGATCAATTAATCTTCAAGTATTAAACAAAGAGGAAAATTCCTATAGAGCAATAAGGATACCTTGGGCCGCTCCATAGAGCTTCCAAAATAACCAATTCCAAAAGATTGGGAACTGTAGGCAGCTGCAATCTCAACAGCTTTCAGCATGGGTGAAACCCCATGAGGCTGAATAGGAAACAAACAAATGATTATAAGTTGCTTTTCTTTTTTTTTTTTTTTCTCTCTCTCCATAAAATCATTTAGATTAAGGTTTAGGAGCTTACTGCTACAGGAGCCTCTGCTTCAACAATTAGAATTCCAGCACTTCTTTCAGTACCATGTTGACTACTGTCTTGGATAAAAGAGCGTAAAACTTTGGTGCAAGCAGACGCTGGACCTGCCTGTGACCTGTGCAAAAATGATAACCTTGTTGGATTCACATGCTGGGCTATGAATATGTTAGATACAAAGAAACTAAGATTTGTAGGTTTAGCACAAATGTGATACTAAAAGGTAGCCATTTTTTTATAACACCTATGACGAAAATGCAATGAAAACTTGTATGCCCATCTAGCAGCAGGACTATTCTTCTTACAGTAACATGTCTTCTTCATTCCTAGAAGGCTTGAAATTCCATAAATTTGATAAAAAAGTAACAAAATCCCAACAAATAGCCGAGCATTAAATAGTAGCCCCATACCAAGAAAATAAAATTTACCTTTTAGTAGAGTATGTAACTTAATTTTGGATGTATGTAAGACATTTTTACCTTTTTGTTTTCTATTCTGTTTGTTATAACTACTAAAAATAAAATTGAATAAAAAAAATGAGTTTTGAACCATGAGATGCATACAGTGATGACGAGACACAGCACTCCCGAGCAGCAAATCCTTTCATTAAATGCTCCCCAGCACCACTAACACAGCAACCAACTATAAATGGAGCGCCAAAGGGACCTTTAGAGGATGCCCAACAACCTGAGCCATATGTTGCCGCTAATCCCACGCGTCCACTTACCTGTTAAAAATATTTGAAGAGTAAAACTTCCAAAATCCTGAAGAACTTCAACTTCATCTGTGAATTTTGATCAACAAAGATATTGAATCTAAATAAAACAGGTTATCATCATATAATTTGAGATATCGTTGAAGCGAAGTCTGAATAATCTCAACTTTATTTGTGAATTTCAACTAACTTTAGGCATTCGATCCAAATAAAACAGATTATCAGCATATTATTTGAAATAATGTTGAAGTGACAATGATAATTACCTAAAAAAAGTAACGGCTCTTAATGAAGGGAATACTTTTTTTATTGTAGTTTTACAAAGATTATCAAAATTGAGGCTCACATAAGAAAGAATTCGATACTCATTTAGAGGCATATTATTCGATACTCATTTAGAAAGAACAACATATATTCTATTTATTCATCAAGGATATCTTCCAATTGTGAATGTCAAATAAAACTAACAGGATGAAGAACATGAATTAGAAAGGAAAATAAACTAAAAAATAATAATAATAACTTTGGGAAGAGATCAAGAAAGGAGAAAAATCAGTCACTGATTTGACTGATTTGGGAGGTGAGGTAGGCTGGCACGGAAGTAGAGATTATTCAGAACATAGCATCGTTAATTTCCTTAGTAGGGTATACATCCCTAAAAAAAAAAAATTTATTGGGGAGTAAAACAAGACGTATGAGCATAAAACGAACAGTTCCATTGGAAAATGAAAAAATAACAATGACTTGCTAGAAAGAGCATTGAACCTAAGGCTATAGAGTAAATTATTATTTTAAAATGCCTCACTTCTGTATAACCCCAAACCTTAAAATACTGTCCCTTACAAATATTTATTATCTGCACCCTCGGGGATTGATGTTCAAATTGGTTAAATTCTAAGCATTGCCCTAGTTACGGAAGCTCCTGAAATTGACTAGTAACTCCAATAATTTTTAGTTTTTCGGTACATGTTTGATCCAATAACTGACACAAAAATCAGTAGGGGAAAAAAAAGTGAAGCTGAAATAAAATCATCAACTTGACCTTTTTCTTTCTTTTCTTCGTTATTTATGGAATCAAAACTGCAGAGATTATTATAGAAAAACTGAAAATAAGAAACCTGAAACTTGGTTTAACTTCATCAAATGCAGTAGCTACCCAGTAATCACATAAAGTCTCCATTTTCATTTCCAAGAACTTGAAGAGTAGGGGAACTAAAATACAAAATATAAAGAATTTCCTGGGTTGTTGGGTGGACAAAATATCATTAATAAAATGAAAATTTTAATTCAAAGCCTTAAAATCCCCTCACCATGACCACTATTGTAATTGCCACCCCTCTATGAAAACACCAATTATCTTCCCCATGCTTATAATCAAGAACAGCCACAAAAATAATGATATGACTAAAGGAATCAAGTCAAATAATAAATAAACATTATCGATATATAACAAGAACATGCCAAAAGAGCAATGCAAACAATCACCTTCAGTGCAATGCCACCACTAGAGGCTCCAGATGCTATGTGTCCTTCAGCATCAACACAAATAACCCCAACAGTGTCCATAATGTAGTCATCTTCTGGTGCATTCGATGCAGAAGATTGACCACAACCCCCATTTGCCTTTGAATGGTTGCATGGTTTAGCATCTATTCATGGAACACATGCAAAAACATTCAATAAAAAAATAATATAGCGGTCAAAGGAAAAAAAAAAAAAAAAAGGAAACAGTAATTGACATATCCATTGTCAAACATGAGCAATGACTATGAGGTACCACAAAGTTATGGATAAGCAGGTCAAAAGTTGAAGTGTATTGATTGACAGAGTAATCTAATGAGTCCATATTAGGGAAGGAAAACATTCAGCAAAATAATCAAATATCTTTAGCAGCTTTACAGATGCAGCAAGAGCATACTGCATAAAGCAAATGTAGTGACTACTGACTGGTGACTTGTACTAAATGTATTGCCAGATTTGAGAGGTAGCAGCTTGTTCTTTCTAAAATCTAAAGGGGATGGATTACCTGATACAAAATCATTATCTTGCGGTCTAGAAGAAGGTTCTGCATCAATTTCTGCTGCAATTGCTTTTGCATCATCAAGCATTGCGATATATTTTTCCCACTGTCTCTTTGCCCTCTCTGTAATTAGCCACTGTTTTCAAAATATGCACGAGTACAATAACTGATCCAGAATAAAGAAGAATGGATTACTGATGACATGTAAAACCAACACATGGAAGTAAAATATTGATGTATAGGAAAAGGGAAATTTAGGACAGTTGTGACGGAAAACCTAGGAGAGGTCACCTCATCAGCCTCTGCTACACTAATCGGCACTGGAATGCCCTTGGATTTTGCCCATAAGCGTGCACCTTCACCAACCAAAAACCTAGGCAATTCAAGAAATGCCCAACGAGAAAACAAAAATGAGGGGGAAAGAAAACAAACTGCACGCCTAAGTAAGACACCTTTTACCAAGGATCACTAGTGCATCAAGTAATAAAAAAAAAAACATTTTATCAGAAACTTGGAATGGAATCCTTAACAGACCATCTCTTTTCATAATTCAAATTATCAACCAAATCCCTATAACTAATTCAAATCATATATTCACTCATCTTGATTTCACTTGATTTGAGTTTATATGCACCAAGCATGTCTATTGTCTAGGAAGGCAGAAATCATATTCACACACACATTATGCACTCTATAATATCTTTACAAAACTACCTCCAGATGCAAATATACAACACTCGTAATTGCTAATAATACATCCTTGCCTCCTAACTCATGGACGTGATATGAAAAAAAAACCTAAACCAAGATACATAAGAAATAAATAATTACAGTGACAATGCTGCAAGAAGAGGTGATTTTGTGTAAAAATTGAAACAGAAACAGTGAGAGTAATCTTACATGGGAGGTATTCGACCCAGCAGTGATGACCCCGACATCTGTTCTTTGATTAATAAAGCAGAAATTTGGATGCCATTTCGGACACCTGGTAATTTTAACTTCATGGAAAACACATGGCATAAAATGAAAATGGAAGCCCGATTTCATTACCAAAACCAATTAACCAAAGAAATTGCGGTTCAAAACATAAAAACTTGTTAAAAATATAGATTTGCATTTATTTTATTTAGGAGTACCTGGCACTGCTCCAACAGCCCCAAATGCACCAGAATCACCATCCATGATACTAGCATCACATTCCACGTGACCATCTAAAGTCAAGTTTGAGCCACGCCCAGCATTTGTGCTTGGATCATCCTTTATAGAAACAAGCTTGATCAAGAACAAATTTCACAGCAGCTATACAGAATTAAGAAAAGACAAAATAAAGAAAATTTCAGATCCCATATCTAACACACTAACCCAACAACAACAACAAAGCCCAACCATCTCCGAAGCATAGATCAGCTTCCATTGGCCCTTTAATTTTCAACCAACCCAGAAAGCCCATCAAGTGTCAGCTTATCTTCATCCGAACCATTTATTCCACAACTACTATGTCGTTGAACTACCACTTGTTTCAAAGTCCAACCAACAGAACTAAAAAATATAGAAAATAGTATAAAAATAACAATCTACACGTTTTACTTAACTCTTTTCATGACTTCTGAGGCCATGCTGTAATACTTCTTATTCTATTTTCTACATAATCTATGTTGCTCAATCTTACACAAAAGAAATTAAAGATTTACTTCTTCTTACCATCAAGAACTATATTTTCACTTTTAGTGCAAGAAAGCGGATTGGTTTTCCAAACAAGGATCTAAATATAAGCTTGGTTGGATTGTTTCACATGAAAAATACTTCCAACATCAAATCTTATTTCCAGAATAACATCTTGATCATGGTAGTTTAGCAATAAGCTTAGCAAAAAAAAGTTCAGCAACAAGCTGCCACAGTCAAACTGATATTATGATGTGATTTATGCAATTTTTTTTGTGACCTCTAGAAGCCATTCACATTAATATCAACCCTACAAAACTGGATACTGACTTTGGTAAGTCACTAATAAATTATAAGTATAAGATTCACACAGAGACTAACAGCATTAACGAAGCAGTATTCTGAAGCAGTATTCTGATTCATGCTAAGCTCAGGATGAGGATGACTCAGGTTGAAATGGAATTTATCCAAAAAATGAAATCCATGTTGAGGGGAAATCCTTCTACAAGGCCCTAGTAGGCAATATAAAATAATACTATACACGGAAGAAGGTTTCAGATAGTGGAGCAACAGGAAATTTATTCATCTCTTTATCCATAGCCCACGGACAAGGGAACTTTAGAGTTTGATTTTGTCCTGCTTCAGGATGCAGAGCATTATCCTTTGGAGGTCAACGGGGTGCTAGAATCCACAAAGGCAAAAAGAAAGCATGGTGGACCATCCCTTTTTGTTTAACTTGGGTCGTTTGAAGGGAGAGAAATAGCAGACGTTTTCATGACTCAAAGCTTCCCTGCATAGATTAAAAGCATTGTTTTATGTATTTTGAAAAGCTGGTTGACAGGGGGTTATAGAGCTGGACGTAAATAGTTTTTTGCATTACATTAAACATATGGAGGTTACTTGATTGTGAGAAAGTTTTTATTCTTGTAGGAAGAGTTTTTTGTAATAGGGTGACATCCCTTGATACTTTTCTTTTAATAAGATTTTTTACTTATCCACCCCTCCCCCCCCCCCCCCCAAAAAAAAGGAAAAGAAAAGAAAAGAAAGAAAGAAATTGATTAATTCATTTGCATGAGATTTTTTCCCCAAGTAACCTGCACACGAATATATAAATTAAAAAGATAGTTAAATGACTATCCAATAAGTCTCCCTTTCCCTCTCCCCATTATTTTATATCTTCACTTCCAATTGGCCTGTGTGTTTAACTAGCATCTTCTCTCCACTTTCAATCTCATCCCAAAACACATACTATTGCATTAATTTATTTTTGCAAATAAATTTATTATTACTTAAAAATAATAAATTAAAAAAACCATAAATTGCAGGACATCATTATTATACACTTATGAAAAGTACTATTTTCAATGACTGAAGATTATTTGCATAGATTTAGACTTCTCCAAATTTCTATACATTTAACAATGTAAAATTAATACAGACAAAAAAATGACCAAGTTAAAGCCTTAACACACACACGCACACACAGAGTGAGACAAGGAGCATACCTCCAAGACTTGTATTGCAGCTGAAACAGCATCAACACACCCACCAGGACCCTAAAACATAGTTTAAAAAAAATGTGCACCAAGAGATGTTCAAAAAAATAAAATAACAGAAAACCACAACACTATCTTTATTACTTTTAATTTGATGACCAGAGACAAAATCACCACAAACAGTGCTCCCTCTGCACACGTGCAATAATTTATAAGTGAAGGTCATTTGGAGGTTGCGCAGATATAGTTTCAATTGTTGACCAGCCATCTATTGTAAAGAGATGAAGTGAAGGCTGGCCACATTAACAGGGTGAGAAATATCAATGGATTTCACCGGGTTATCAGGAAGGTATTTTTCCTATGTTCTAATTTCCAGTTTGTGTTGGGTGCAGTTTCAGAAGATAGTGGTGCTATGTTTTTGAGAGAAAATGAGGGAATGAAACAAAGGATTTAGAAAACAATGGCTCCAAAAGGAATAACTTTTAGAGAGATTTTTTTTCTTACTGTTACCTCTAAATTGTGTTCCCTCTGCTGTGATAGTCAAAATTTTGGTGTCCCTTCCTTCTTGTTGTTGATGAAACAAGTCACACTATTTTATGGGGTCTTCCTTTATGAGATATTGAGTTTTAAGAGGAAAGATTGCTCAACCTTTTTTTCTCAAAGATCATTTTATTTGTCAAAAAAAAAAAAAAAAAAATTGCAATAGCAAATTTGGTTATCCTTTTTTCGTGAGCTCCCATCAACCTTTGAAGAGCTCAGCAATAAATCTTTTGACTTTTCTATAGCAACAACAATGTTCTTAAATTTTTGTGGCAAGTTTCCCAATATATTTTCAATTATTTCTCTCTTGAATGAGGGTGAGCCTTGGTACAACAGTAAGGTTGCTTTTCTGCGACCTAGAGATCATGAGTTTAATACTACATACGTTGCCCCTCTCTAGAACCCACATAAGTAGGAGCCTCATGCAATAGATTACCCTTTTATTTTTATCTCTTGAATAATATCTCCATATTATCTTATTCAATTTATTATTTTTGTAACTCCTCTAAAAAAATAGTTGAATGGTCTCAGTTACATTCATGGCCACATTATCAAAATCTCAAGTCACCGTTGATCTCCTCTGTTTGGTTCTCTTGTATTTTCTCTCACTAAGTTCACCGCCATCTTCCGCAACTACAACCAACAATATTTTTCATCTAACAGTTTGACCATTAGTCTAGGCTGAATGTGGAATGCTAAACCACATTATTTGAGTAATTGTATCTCCTAGTTTTCTGCATTTTCCTTGGACTCCACCAACACACAACATGTAATTCTCCACATTTGAGACTGTTAGTGTTCAACAGATTTTTCAGGCCCAGAACTAGAAGTGATCACTTACCTCATCCACCTTGCATTGTCTTAAGTTTTTGAAAGCAAGGATTGAATTGAACTACACCAACACTGTAGCTAGAGTCAATTTTTCAGTTATTTAAGTGTTTATGCTCCAGATACTAAGGGCATTACTTCTACACATACAACTAGAAAAGCAATTACAAACAGAAAGGAACTAGAAAAATCAGAAACTTAAATGTAATTCTATGCTAGAATAGACGAATTCTAAAAGGCCTCTCTCTCTCTCTCTCTCTCTCTCTCTCTCTCTCACTCACACACACACACCCCTACCTTAAATAATACATGCACTTGGGAAAGGTCAAATTCACTGTTAAATTTCATGCTTACATTTGAGAGCATATCTTTAGTGAATCTGCAAATCCTTAGTTATAATAGCTCAGTCCTGCTATTTCCAGATTTTTAATTGAAAATGTTTAAGAAGTGAAATTCAAGATTCAAGCTCTATTTATCAAAGACCAATAAAAAATATATATATATATTCAAACTCTACTCTTAGCAAATGAGGTTATGTGGCCGCCAGCCACTAGTAATCAACTTTGTATATCTCACTATACTTGAATAGCATTTGATCTTTCGCAGACATTACCAAATCAATGTACAACACAATGTAATGGTTGGTTATTGCACCTTCTGCTTACTGTGTTAACAAAAAAGAGCTATAAAACCAGAATTTTAGACAAATTTTGGAAAATGCAGCAACATAACACATGGATTCAAAATTTCCTTATTTCCTTTTTCTATACTGATTTCTCCTCAAAATTTTTGGTCGCCAAACAGAGGGTAAAACAGGAGATCGGAAGGAAATACCTTGCGGAGAACAGAGGCAGCAGCGAGGCAGGCACGTTTCATGGCGGACCTGAGAGCTTTCTCGTTCGACGGCGCGTGAAATCCAGCTCCAACGTGGACTGCCACAAAGAACCTAGGGTTCTGATCCGCACCTACTTCCTCCGCCATGGAACTTTGCTGCGGAGCGTTTCGAAACGGCTTTTGACTTTAAATCAGAAAGTTGCGACTGCGAAAGGGCGTCCAGTAGGCGTGGTGGCTACTGCAAGGTCATTCTGTTTTCGCCAAAGCGATACCTAGCCAAAAAAATTAAAAATTAAATATTACACTGACTAATTAGGAAAATAAATTAAAAATTTTAACAAAATTGATTCAAGGTAGTTTAAAAAAATATTATATTCTTCTACTTTTTGGTCTTTAAGAATTTTTTTTATCAAATTTTATTTTTTTAATCTCTTTATAAACCCCCCTATTTTTGAGTAATTTGTTAAAAATTACAAAAATAAAATGTCTTGTGATGATGAAAAAATAAAGAAATAGTACATGAGATAATAAAAAAGATTTGTTTGGTCTATTCGGCACGTGAGGTGGGAGGGATAAGATTGTAAATTTCCAGTTATACTCTTAATTTTGGGCAAAAAAAAAACTACTATAATAAAAATAATATTATCATTATTATTTTATTTAAAAGCAAAAATATTACAAGAATTTCGCATCTTAACCTACTTAAACCATTTCACCACATGTCAAACATGTCCTTAAGTAAGCAATACATAAATTGAGATGATTGTTTTTATCACAAGTACCAATATTTGTGACAATAGGGATTAATTACGGTTGTATTAAAGTTCTTTCAACTCTTGTAGCTGAAGCATGGATGGGCAATTAGAGTGGCTTGCTCCATGGCAACATCTTGGGATATGTCTCAGATTTTCTAAGTGTGTTCCTTTTCTACCATCAATTCATTGCTCTCTGTTCACGGTCCTCCTTTGCGGGAGAAATTCCCTATCCTTGAAGACATCCACACTTGGAAGAACTCAAGGCAATGGACCTTTTCGTGGTGCAAATGGACTGCTAACAGAGCAGCACACTACTTAGCTTCTAGTTGCTTGCAAGGTTTCATCCCTAACCAATGTTCTCTTTCTTGTTTTTCCCTTGACTTTATTTCTATTACAAAAAAAGATAGTCTTGTAACGTAAATTTCATGCAATCAATTTTATTTCGACATAAAAAAAAATTCAAATTGAGCCAAGTTAAATCTTGACTTAATCGAATTCGGCTTCAGTTATTTATATTGAATATAAGTTTTGTGTAGGTTCAAACTTAGCTCGACAAAGAAGAATTTAAATTCGAAATCAGCTCGCAAATTGCTTAATTAAATTAAAACGATTTTGTTTTAGTTTAAAATACAATAGATATATATTATTTTATTAAACAAGCTTGCCAAGTTTCAAGATTTTTTTAGATTTGAGCTGGCTTAAGTTTAATTATAAATAAGTAATAAATCAAGTTCAATTTTAACTTATTAAAATCCAAAACTAAGCTCACGTAACTATAATTAAAAAAAAAAAAAACAAACAAGCAAACATGGTTTGTGGCCAACTCTACTTGCGAGGGAGATGGCTGGCTCGGTGGTACCACTCTTAGCATGCCACAGCTCGTAATGGGATTCAAACTCAGCTCTCCCCATTACTTCATTTGTCACAAGTATCCATGCTTGTGATTGAGGATGGACGTACGCACTTTATTTTTTTGAGTTTCAAGAAAATTTTTTGAACTCTGTTTAAAGCTTTGGTTATTGTAAAACGTTTTCCAAAAATTAATTTTACTTATGTTATAGAGAAACAATTTTTGAAACTCGGGTTTGCAGAACTGGTAAGTGTCAGCAGCTCCACGAATGAGAGAGAGCAGGCACGGGTTCCCAACATTGAACCAGTAGTGAACTCAATGGTTTGGCCTGCCCGCGTATCAATCTGGTGTTCCACACTACTATTACTGTGCACATGAACCCACCTATAGCAACCAAGACAACTGCACTATTATGTGAACAGGGGAAATTTGGAAGAAGACTCCAGTTTCTATAGAACTCTAGAAGTGAACTCTGCTTAAAGCACAGTAACTAAGATCAAGTTTTATAAATAAATGTGATTCAATGCGTCAGTGTCTTGCCATAGTCAATACAATGAAGAAACAACAAGTAAATAATCTGATGGAGCAGGAAGTAAAGAAAAGTTGCATGAAAGGAGGGAAGAACTTGGCATTATAGAGCAGAAAATTTCAACTCTTGACCTGATTCCCCATTTCGAATCTTCAATTTGCATCAAATGAAGTTTAGATTTCGTTCAATCTAATTAACCAACAACCAGAAACAAACTAATTATGAAATAGTCCCAGAAAGTTCATGATCACAAACTTGGTCAGATGATTCAAAACACGAGGAAATTGCTAGACTGTTGCCATACGAATCCCATTTCCAAGAAATCAGAGAAAGCATTGTGAAGCATAAGCTAGATAGAGTTTGAGGCACTTTCCTAAAGAAATTTAAATATGAAATTAATCTGATTATGATGTAGCAATTTTAGTAATTACGCCCGTGCATAGTTGCCTAATTTTGTTTCACTGCCAAGAGAAACTGCTCTACCGAGCTATACTTGACATACAACAGGTAGATAGAGGAGAGAAGATAGACGGTGATGGGAATAAAAGAAACCACAAATGTCATTTCAGCTCTCATACATTGAATACAGATATTATTCTTATTACATACCAAAAAGTTGGAAATGCCTTCCGATCTTTGTGATCTCATTCGAATGACGAATTGAAACTTCAATGAACAATGGCAACATGAAAAGGCCGCAACTTGAATACAGAATGAAGCCTATGACTGTAACTACAGATTCAAGCAGACAATTCTGCCACTCATTATTGTCCGCGTCTTCAAATTACAAATTACAAATGGTAAAATAAGTGAAGGCAACAATGTTGAAATAACCTCAGGTACATTAAACTTGATTGGTTAGGAAGAGAGCTGTACACTGCTTTACTGTATCCTCAGGGCCGGTAACTGCAACAGGATGAACGAAAATTCACTTTACTAAGCCTATGAAATTAAAATGCCAAGAAAGAAAGCAACATCAAAGGAAAATGAAATGGCTCCATTTCAGGTTAGAACACTTAAATCAATTTTGTTTTCCATGGCATTTAAACCCAATTTCCAGCTTACGTAAATAATCCTTTGCAAAATTGAAAGAGAACATTGACATATCTATTTCTTTGTGATGTATCGATTATCTTTTGCAATCATTCATTCCAACAAACAAAATACATGCATGTGGATGCTGTTGAGAACAAAATGAAATGTCTGGATTGGTAAATGTGACCAAATTAATGATGCATTTGATTCTCTAAATGCTATGACAAATAGAGAACTCCATGAAGCTAAAAAAAAAAAAGCTGAAATATGGAGCAAACCTTTGTGACCCATGGTTTTCTCTGATTCATATATCTCAAAGTCATTTCCCCCCTACTCAAAACAAACAACCAAGCCATTACAAAGACTCAAAACAAGTAAGGAATACATGGAAAGCACAAAGCAACGTAGGGAATAACCAAAATGAACAAGAAGATAAAAGTGATACCTTGTAAGTTTTGTCTCCAAAGAAGTGAATTTCATGAAAATCATCCAGGTATCTCAAGCAGTAAGTCTTGTCCCAGCCTTGAGGGAATACCTGTTTTGACAGATGAGTATTATGCCCAAACAGAAGTTCAACTGCAATTACTTAACATTTACTTTAGCAGCTTAAGAATCATGGAAGCAGAAAAAGAAATAACATTCACTCACATCAAAACTTATTTGTCCCCCTATGGAGAAGGTCAGGTTAAGGTGGGCAAATTTCTCACGGAGCACAGACACCATCTTGGGCCGTATGTTGTGAAGCTGAATGCAACAATTTTTCAGGCGGTATTTTAAGTGTTTCTCATAGACAACCAAACTGTAAATTTAATGACAAATAAATAAATTTACCTTGTCATACTTTTCAAATTCTTCCCGTTCTTCCTGGCTGCAGTTTCGGCCAATTGGTGATACATTAAGCATCCCACTTCGGAACTCTATAAAGGTTCCTCTAAAGAAGAAGTTAAATAAGAAATGGTCTCAGAAACTGAAAATAAATGGATAACTGCAACTCAAACTTCCCACTTGACTAACCTTTTTATCGGAATATCCAAGTCAGCAATGTAATGGAGCGTAAAATTAATTAACTCCTGCAAATTATTTGCAAAACATCACATCCATATACTAATAATGTACTCAAAATGATCCCCAGTTTTTAATTTCATGATCCCTTTGGCTTCTTGCAAATTACTAATGTAAGAACAATGCAGTTTGCTTAGTAAGTTCTTTTATCTATCCATTGAATGTATATGCACATACTATTTGAACAAAATATGAAAATCCGTAATTAAAGAATAATAGCAAGAATAAGGACCTTACCTTGAGTTTTTCATCCCCAAGATACGACTTCAAGCTCTACAGAGGAAAGCCATTCACGAAGAGATAATAAAACAAATGAAAAAGGGAAAATGGAAAAGATAACACAACAGACCCTAAACTTCCACGAAACATATTAGGACCAGAATTCCAGTGCTCAGGAACTTTAAGCCGTTTGAGTGAATGAATTGGCAGATTGAATCACACAATACCAGAGAACCTGAATCATTGCCCACGTATTGTGCGTGTACATCCTTTGTACCCTGGACATGAGAAAAATAATTTTGGTATGCATTTAGACAATACCTGGGTACCAATGAGCTTCCCATCCTTGTGGGCCACAAGACCATTTTCCGCAAATACATAATCATAGTCATTTATAACTGCACGTATAGCAAACATGGAGTAAAAGCCACACAACAGTCAGCCCCAGTATTACTTCTATAAAACTTCAAAAGATAGAATGTGGGTAAGGAAAGAACAAAAGATGAAAAGGATAACATGACAGCCCACAAAAAGGCAAGATATAAAATTACAAAATAAATTCAATGTTCCACAGTTTCAATCAAAATTTCCAGAATGAATACACAACCTATTATTGCTATGTAGCTTTTTTAAAATAATCTTAAGGCAGATTCACAAACATATCAGACAATAGATATGCTAGTATGCTCCACTAAAGTTTCTGTAGGGTAAAATGTTGGCCAAGTGGCATTTCCTACTGGTATGGGATTACAAACAGCAACTAATTTTTCACACTCTAGGTTTCCCTTAAATAACTAACTAATATGCATATCAAAGAATAATTACAAATAATATTGGCACTCATTGACTTATGCCCTAATTTTTGGACGATAGGCCCTGGACAAAAAGGAAAATAACAAACAAATCACTTACTAAATGAGCAACATTTCAAATAAATACATGTAATTGCCAGTGGCGAAATAAAGAGCTTGGCAAAACTAATAACTGCATAATGAAGAAAAAAACAGCATCCTATCATCATCTGAATGAAACCGAAGTTGAAGTTGAGATATGAGGTTTGGACAAATGAGAAAAACCTAGTAACACATAAACACAACCAAAGATATCAAAATCTTCAAAATTCTCAGGCTTATATTTTTTACTATCTTTCATAAGTTACAAGCTATTGCAGCAGACCTGACTTCCCAAGTTGCTCTGATATCTTAACAAGGTCAGAGCCTCCAACAACACCAACTGTAACAACCTGCAGCAAGACCAAGCTATAAAGCAGGTATCTTGGTAAAAAGCAACCATCATACAGAATACTATGCCACTTGAAAGAGAGTGACTAAAAAAAAAATTCATATGAAAGCTACTTCATTTTGCATTCAGGGGGTAATTCTAATAATCAAGAAGTACCTTTCGAAGTTCCTGCATGAACTTCAGCATTTCTGGAGTAATCACCTACAATGGAATAGGAAATGTTGAATAAGCCTCTATGTTGATTCGACAGCCTAAATGAATAAAATAACTAGGACAAGTTCCACGAGATCATAACCAATTGGGTCATGCTAGAAATTAGCAAATTGACCATCTTCAGAAGGTACAAAATGTGCAACTGCCCGCACTTCTTACAATTCTTTTGGAATAAAATCAAATATAAAAGGCAGTCAACTTAATAATTCCATGTTTTTATAACAATTCACCAGCTTAATCCCAAAAAATAAGGGGTCTCCAAATTAAAGTTACTCGATAAGCCAAATTTTCATAAATGAATGTGTACATGAAATTAATCAACAACTTAATCGTGGAACCTAAAAGAAGGAAAATAAATGGCTTTTAAGGATAAAATACTTGAGGGCGGGAAATAGAATTTAGATGATGATATAAATATTATATGGAACAAATAACTAGATGTATTAAAGCAGTTGTTGTGAAGATATTAGGTATATCTAATGAAAAAGGACCAATCTCACATACGATTTGTAATGGAATAAGGAGCTACAAGTGGCAATTAAGGCCAAGAGAGAGTGCTATAGGAATTTGCTCAAGTGTAAGGATGAGGAAGCATACAAAAGGCACAAATTGGCTAAACAAGAAGCTAAAAAGACAATTAGAGAAACTAGATACAACGCGAACAATATAACAAGTTAGGGTTTAGGGACAATTTTATTTTATTTTTGTTTCTATTTTTTAAGATTCGTTATATTTTTTGAACTTTTATTAGATGTACCATTTTTTAATTGGGTCAATGATCTGAATGTGAAAAAACGTTGGTGGAATTCAAGTGCGGCCGATAATTTTACCAAATAAGAATTCCTTACAAATTTATTTGTTTACTTTTGCAACCAGGACTATTGTGCTGAGATGATCACGTAATTTAAATTTGATCTCATAATGTGGCATGTATGATCCATATTGAAACAAATTATTTAAAACTGATTTTTAATTGAAGTACACTATAGCAATCATGATAACCAAATAGCGGGCATTGGTTAGCTGCCTAGTATCAGTGCGCATTAATCTATATTTTGTTCAAATAAAGAGACGTGTAGGAACGGTTATAAATTTAACCAAACAGTTTGAATTCGATTCATTAAAAGTTGTCCAATTTCCACCAGTCAAGAAATTAAGCCCAAGTTTAAACACAATTTAGCTTTGAGTTTGGTTTGACAACTTAAGTCTATATGAAATAATCAAACAGTTAATCAAGTGATTAAATGAAACAAAGAAGAATAAAATTGGCACCTTTCGTGGAGCCGTAAGAGTCCCATCAACATCAAACAATGCAATCAAACCAGGCTTCCTTGCCGCCATTTCAGTATAAAAAAAAGTTCTGCCATTAAAAACCACAAACTCGAGGAGTTTAACATATATATACACAAATATCTGAAGACAATCAGTCAAATAATTATTCCCCAGGTGGATGCAAAACAGACTGAAGCTTCACAACTACTGTTCGTTTCCAGGGAAAACCACACCAAGAAACATACTTTCAGAGGAAAAAATAAAAAACACAACTGACAGATTGCATGCATTTTCATACCTAATTTAATTTCCAGATCCAGATTTAGAATGAAAATTAACTGAAGAAACAAAGAAGGATCCAACAGAAAAAAAAAATTACCTAAGGAGAATTTGGCGACGCAAAGGAAGCTAATTGGGAGTAGAGACTACAATGCGAATGCGAAACTGAATTCAGATCTGCAATGGAGGAACATGGAGGAGCTCCTGAGTGTATATATATAGATGTATGTATATGTCGCTCTAATAATCTTAGGGATTTGTTGTAAGGTGAAAAAAGGTCTTGGTTACTTAGCGCAGAAAAAAAAAAAAAAAGTCTTGGTCGTTCACCCACTCGGTGGCGGGTGTATTCCTGTGTTTCAGACCTCAAAAACTTACGATGGGTTTGTACATCGTTTTCGTCAACGTGTCGATCCACACATCATCGGCCAATCTCCTGCGATATCGGTGCTCCTCGATGGTATGAATGTAGGATATGCATTTGGAGACGGATATTCCAAAAGTCGCCTGTTTTCTTTGGATTCGGGGTAGAGTAATAATAGGGTTTCTGAGCAGTGCAAAGATTGAACTGCTGATATCTTGATTAACCCTGACGTTCGATTTAGGTCTTATTGGTATAATCAAAAATTATTAAAATTTACAAATTTTAACTATTTTTTTATATTTTCTTTTGATTAAAATTTTTTATATTTCATTTTTATGACACAATTTTTTATTTTTATTATATTTTTTATTTAATTTTTATCAACCAAACATCCCCTAAAACACTCCAACTTTTACCGTGCACCTTTCTTCGGAACCTCAGCCCTTCGTGAATCATTGGTACGTTACGTGTGAAAAAAAAGAAAAATAAAATAAATAATATAAAGGCTCTATTTGAATTGTAAAATATTTAAAAAAATAATAAAAATATCAAAAAATTAAAAAAATTATTCGCTTTTTATCTTATTGTATAATTTATTTCACTTTATCTTATTTTTTATCACGAAATTAAAGTGAAATAATTTATAAATTCATAATTTATATAATGAGATAAAAAGTGAATAAGTTTTAAAATTTTTCAGTATCTTAGTCAACATTAATTTAAAATAAAATTAAAAATTAAAAAATCTAATTGTAGCACAATTAATTCAATCATATGATGTTAAAATATTGGCCCGTTTGGGACACTAAAATTCACTAACTTTAATTAATTTTTTATACTTTTTTCAATCAAAATTTATATATATATATATATATATATATTACTTTTATATCATATTTCTCTACTTTTATTATATTTTTTAATCAATTTTTTTATGAACCAAACAAACCCATAATCGTATCACGACGGATAAATGAGGCACCTCTCGAGCTTGAAAACTCTCAGAATGAAAGAGCACTTCAAGTATTAGTTTGGTTGTGCAGTCACCAGCCAATGGTTGTAGGGCCATCTCTAGCGCAAAAATGGGGCAAGTGAAACTTCAAACCCTGGCAGATAGCAAGAGGAGGAAACTTCATCTATATAATCATCACTTGTTCGCCTCTCATCATCTCTCTCTCATAGAGCGTCACTAATCAATACCTTTACAAATAAAATATGTTAGTACAAAAATGACTTTGGACATGTGACGCATTGCCGAACACAATAGAAAAATGTTCAGTAGAATTGGGTAATCAAAAAAATGTCTAAAGAAAAGTCCCGCTTTGTTTTGAAACTAATATAGTATGTTCTTAACTATAAATGTAAAATAATAATAAATAAATTAAATTTATTACTTAAAAGTTAACCTAGTTAATTCATTTCTTTACAAGTGACAAATAGATGTAATATTTAAGTGTCGGAGAGGACAAATTTAGTCTATTCAGCATCCACTACACTCGTGCATTAAATGCAAAATAAGAAGTATTAAATGTAAAATGAAAGGTATTTAAAGAGGGGAAGAATATTGCATACTTATTGAGATATTTAATGATTACAATCCAACTATTTACGTATTAATTTATTCATAATGATTAACTATAAATATAACATTTAATTTCAAATTTTAGATACGCTCATTATTGTCAACTTAATATTTTACTCTTTACTCAATATTTTCAGATTTCTCAAGCTAATACTGACTTTATTTTTGGAAGGTTTTCTAGTTGAAAATCCTCTATCCGGTCATAACCTTTGTCTTTCTTATTTTCCGCAGGTTTACATTCGAATTCTAGGCTGACATGGAAAGCAGCTTAGGAATGAATTTTTATTGGTGAACAAAATCAAATTCATATTTTTTTTGTTTCGTTTCAATACAAGTAGAATGGATGCGTACACCCCCTCGTATCCGAGCCAACCAAATCTGCCGTTAAGTCTTACATGTAGATATACTGCATAAATCGTTTTTTGTCATTTAGAATTTTTTTTCTTTTTGGGTTTTTGTTTTATCTAACTGTTAATTTATCATCACTCGTCTCTTATATTCTAGTTTAGGACCAATTGTGTTAATTAATTAATTTTGAAAAAAATTATTTAAATATTTATTACAAAACTATGTACTTTTGATGGGCTATTAAAATTTAGAATAAATTATATTAACCACAACTAAGGTTTAATAAAAATAAATAAAATATTTTTGTAACTTTTAAAACTATACTTACTATCCTTACTTTTTAAAATTTTTTACAAATTCTCTTAATTTGCAGTTTAGGGGGCTAACGTACTAATGAATTCACCTTGACTATTTGGTTATTAAAAATCATATATCACATTTCTAAAGGTTACATCAAATGATTCTATTAATATTGAGTTAACATTAAGATACTTTATAGATGATCTTGACAAATCCAATAATTTCAGTATCTCAGATAATTTCATTGCAAATATATATTTTCAATTACATAATTGGATCAAATCTCAGTGTACAGTACAGATTTCAAAAGTTAATTCAATACTCTAAAAATTTAAATAAACGATCAAATAGTTAAAATAGCTCAGAATCGTCAAAATAATATATATTTAAGTCCTTATAGTCAATTAAGTATAAGCACAGCAGAAAAATCAAACCAAATTAGAAAAAAAATTCTAATATAATTTAAAAAAATAAAGGTTGTAAGTGTAATTTTTTTCTAGTAAACCACATGAATAGTCAATATAATTTACGCTAAAATTTATTTAAAAATTTAAAAGCTTTAATGATTTCCATTCCCAAATCCATGCATGGCTGGATTGGTATAAACTAGCAAAATGCAAAATACTAACCAACAAGAGATTAATGTCTAGGAATATAAATTATCAATATTATTTATTTATTCATAAAACACATCAATGTCAACAAAGCTCTGAATCTCCTCAATATCCATTCAAAATAAGCAACAATCAAAACATTCAACAAGCCATTCAGAGGAAAAATGTTTTTAATTTCTTTCATCTGGAAAATAAATATCTATATATATATGGTGAGTTTGAAGATTACAAAGGTGAGACCTCCTTCTGAGAGAAAAACAGGCCAGAAGGCCCTTCCCTGGGCAAAAGGGCTAGTCTCACAATATTCTCAGCACCTTCTTCCACAGTTAGATTGCCAGTATAGAAAGTCATATCAGTTTTCACATGGCCAGGACACACAGAATTGACAATGAGATCTGGGTACCTCTTGGCTACTACTTTTGTGTAGGCATTCAAGGATGCTTTTGCTAATGCATATGCTGATAGCTGAGAGGGCCACCCTCTGGTTTCTAACTCACCCTCCTCGAAATCTTTTACAAACTCGTTCAATACTTCATCCACTCTGTCTTCAGTGAGGGTTTCATCGTCAAGAAACACTCCTTTGGCCCATTCATTAGGTAGAAACTGGAAAAAAAAAAAATGCAATAAACTATTTGTAGGACTTTATTTTTGAAAAATTAAAAAAAATAAATAAATCATTTCTTAAGTAGTTGGATCTTGAAAATGGTGGGTAAGGATATCCAAAAAAATTATTTTAGCAATTTATTTTTTGGGTTTTTTTTTATTTACATGAATTAATAGATTCATGTTACAAACAGTTAACAATTTGAATACTAAAATCACTCTCTAAAAACACCTATATCAGGCTCTCTCTAAATTCTGCCGTACAAGAGACTTGTGTATTGAATTGTCTTTTTATACATGTATTTACATCTAATCCTTGAACTTTCTTTAATTTTTTTTTTTTTTTAAATAGAGAGTGAGAAGACATTTAGAGGCATATACCGTCGTCTTTAACTCTAAATGTAAATAGTTTACATATAGTATTATTCATTAGAAAGTAAAGTTTAGAGAGTTTGATGTAAAATGAATTAGATTCGAGAGTGTTTTCACTCTTTATTCTATTTTGGTGTTATTGTTTAGATTTATGCATATATGTGTACAATGCAGCGTCTTTACTTCTCTGCAACACTAGGCTTTTTAGGATGTTTTTAAATCTCAGCTTATGGAAAATTTATACTCCGTACCTTTAACTTCCCGGCACTGGATGAAACGTTAACTATCCTTGCTGAATCAGATAACTGAAGGAGGGGGATGAAAGCTTCAATCATTCTCTTGGCTCCATAGTAGTTTATTTCTAAGCAATCCTTTCCCAAGTTGTAAGTCTGAACCATACATTCATGCAACTCGAATTTTGCTACTTGCTGCACCATCAAGGAAAAGAATTTAAATCAATATTATACTACTTCTGAATTTTAGCAATATAATCAATTATATACTTAATCCGGGAAATATGATTGTTGTAATATCTTGGAATTTTAAATTTTGATAAATAAATTTTATATAATTTTTCGGTGAATTTGAATTTTAATTTCTAAAAATAAGTTGGAAATTCAATTACTAGAAAAATATTTTAAAATAGATCCAAGGTATAAAAAAATAAAACATGTTCCACACTAAAATATACATTTTATGGGGTATAATATTATAAATTGTTAGTTTAAGAGGTCAGTATGTAATATTTTATAGTTGATGGCGTAAAATGACATTAAATCATAGTTTAAAGATAATACTGTAATGAACGTTATAAATATATATATATAATGTTGCATAGGATATATAATTTTCCATTATTTGTTATATGACCTCTTTATTTGATTTATTGTGAAGTTATCTTAGGAGAAGAAGAAAATATGAATCACCCCTGCAAATGCACTGCTAATTTTTCCTACTTGATTTTTGGAGGAAGCATTATGATTTATATCCAATAAAATTATTTTATTTTTGAAGTCCCATTGATTAATTTCATTATTTCCCAAAGTTAGCAATGAAGAAGCAATGCCAGATACTCAAAAGACTTACCCCGTCATTTGTGGATGCTTTTAAAGCATCAGTGTCCACCATAATTCCAGTAATTGCTGCATTGTTTATCTGCACAGGTGTCCAACTTTGTTCACTCTTCATTTAATCAACAAAAATAATGCACAAGAGGTAAATTTATCGACCCTTCAGAGAGTTGTGATTCAACAGATAGCCAGATGGGAAAAGAAAAGAAAATATATACATTCAAAGATCATAAAATGGTCACAAGTGATTATTATATTTGATATTCACCCATTAGACCTTGACATGATTGGTACAATATACGCTACGTCAAGGTGCTAGCACATTATAACTAGTGGAGTCAGTTAATTCCATCAACCAATAAAAAATTAAAAAAAAAAAGAATTTTGTTTATATTTAAAATATTTTAGTAACTTTGACCCAATTAAAAATCTTTTTTGAACCCATCAAAATAATTTAAAGATACTACTATTCACATATTTTTGTCAGAAACACTAGTATCAATTTATTAAGATGATTATTTTTCTTGTTATTTAGTAATTACTGTTAAATTTTTATATGACTCCATCATCTAAAATTTCTAGAACTGCCACTAAGCTACGTACATAAATATAACGAAGTGTAAATTAATCCCCATAAGCACCCTGAACCTCAAAGTAGAATTCAATCTCAAACTGTAAAATTTTCTTTTGACGGGGCAATTCTCATCTTCCCCATTTCTTCAGGATGCCAGAAGAGTGATAAAAACCACCCATCCCAATAATTAAGTAAATGAAGGGACTTACTAGAAATTAGGTTAAAATCATACACTAGTAGCTGACAATAATTTTTTTATCAAATTTTATTCTCTCTCTCTCTTTCAAATTTTTTCTTTTTTAATTTTTATAAATTAATTATAAGATACGAAGTTGAGGGGAAAAAAAGGTTAATGAGAATTAAAGGTTATTTAGAGAAGTCAAGGAGAAAAGTTAAGAGGAATCAACGGGTACTTCTAAAATTCAAAAATTTTGGATATATAACTACTCAAAAAGGAAAACACTAAAATTGTTAGGAATATATATACAACAAATTAACAATTCAAAAATAGGTCACGCCTCTAGTCTTAAATAATTCATTTAAGGTGCATTTGGTTTGGTCATTTTCTACCTATTTTTCTTTTTTTTTTCCCCCCAAGAAAATTAAAACAAGTGGAAGTATTTTTGGTTTAGAAACTGAAAACATACTTGACAGAAAATAGTAAAATATTATTAAAAAAAAGCGGGGCAAAATATTATCCAAAAAAAAAAAAAAAGATGTTTTCCAAACCAAAGGCTCATAGTAGAGATTGATGTCCTTGAAGTCAACTTTCTCGAATGCTTCAACTAATCCATACGCTATCCATTTTTGATAATTAAGCTTAAGATTTTGCCAAATTCCTTCATCCTTCAATCTAAGTCAAACTTTTCAACTAAACATTTAAAACAACTAAAGGATGATTGCATGTGTACATATATATATAATCATCAAATAACTCTAATCAATATCATAAGTGAATAGAGACCATTGGATTGTCATTTCTGCATTACTTGTTATGCTCGACGATTAGGAAGAGTTAAAAAATATATGTATATATGAAGTAACGAGCCAGATCAGATCATACCAGGATGTCAAGCTTTCCAAATTGCTTCTTGATGAAATCGGCAAGGGAAGCAACACTAGAGGAATCCATAACATCAAGCTGATGAAAGATCACATCCTCAGAAATACCAGAGCCTTTGAGTTTCTCAAGAGCTTCAACACCCTTTTTCGCTTCTCTTGAGGTCAGCACCACCATGATCCCTTTAGAAGCTAATTGCCTACACACTTCAAATCCAATTCCTCTGTTACCTCCTGTCACAACTGCATACCTGAAACCAAACAAATATATGTATGTGTGTGTGTGTATGCATATATAAGAATCCTGATAGCAGTTCTATAGCTGAAGAGACTTTGATTAAAATGCTTTGAATGGTATCAGGTCCTACCTCTTCGTTGCAAGAAAATTGGATGCTTCTGCCATGTTTGACGAGATAGGAACTTTTGAGAGAGAAAGAGAGAGAGAGAGAGAGAGATTTTGAGGTAGTAGAGGATAATTAATATAGTTCAGTTAGCTCCTCGTTCACTTTGTTTAATTTTTTGAGAGTGCTATCTCAACTAACTAATGAGATCTTATTTTAGAAGAGTTACTCCCTCTTAAAAAGTTACTAGTTGGAATTCTCTTAAAGTTATTAAAGGACTTATCTTATCATTAATTTAATTGTATTAGTAACGACTAAAGAGTGAATTTAAAATCTTAATAGTTAAGTTCGTAAATTTTAAAAAATAAGAAAATAGGTTTTTTAATTTAATTATTTTTAATTTCATCTATAATTTTTCCTTAAATTTTGATTATAAATCAAACAATGATAAAAATTTTTAATTTTCTTCTTTTTCTTTTTTTTTTCTTTAACAAAATTTTGCCACATAAACCTTAATTTATAGGATAATAAGAATAAATTGTGGATTGTTTTGTTTCTCTTATATGTATGTGCATTGGCAAATTCAGATCCCCAACTTTTAACTTTTAATAGAATACGTAAAGTAAATTATAAAATTATAAAATTAACCCTCCAAAATTGGAGCTTGACATCAAGTATAATACCAAATAGAATTTTGAATTACCTAAAAAATAGTATAATTTGGCCTCTTCAAAGTAAAAACTTGCGTTCACCACTATATGCATGTGATATCTTTTTCCAAAAGAGGGACAACATGGTAATTTTGTGAGTGGCTTAATAATCATTTTTTGGACCCAGGTGTCCCCTTATTGAATAATTAATGTCATGCCGGGAGATATTCTTATATTAGGTCATGTTTGTTTGAGGGAATTGAATGATGGTGGATAAATAATACTATGGATAATATATGAGATTGGATAAAAGATAGAATTAATTTTTTATGTGAGATTATTTTTTTGGTGTTTGGTTAGTGGGATATAAAGTGGAATAAAAGATGTGATTTGATATGTGATGTGATGAAAAATAATTTTAAATCTTTAGATCTTGGCAGGAAATAAATTCGAAGGTGAGGTATTAATAATATCACATCCCTGGCGAGATAAATCATCCGACCATTTGAGAGATAGCTAAGCCAATCCATGGGACCCATGGATTAAACAAAAACCAAAACAAACACTTCACATGGTAGGTCTCATAGATAACCAATTCAATCCCCCTCTCTCGTCCACCAAACAAACTTGGTCTTAATAATATATACGGATGATAGTTATCCTTACTTAACCCAAAAAAAAATATACTGATGATAGCATCTTCCCTTTGTCTGGGTGTGGCTGTTAATTTTCTGTTTGCTTAATGCATGTACCTCGAGAAATGAGTGTGACTTACAAGTTAGATTAATATGGTTGAGTTGTGAATCACGGGTGGTAGGTTTTCAATTTATTTATAGAGCCGAAGGATGTACTTCTTCAAAATAAATAAAGCAAAAAGATTTATTTATTTATTAAAGGTTACCCAAGATATGGTCACCAAATCCAAGAACCAATTAGGCTCCGTTTGGAGCTCTCAAAAAAAATAAAATTTTATTGAATTTTTAAAAATACGAATTATGAGATAATAAAATTTAAATTCCTCCCTCGTACGAATTACGAGACATTTACTTTTACAATTTTATACTATTTTATATAATTTTATACAACTCCAAACACACCCTTAATGTAGGAACTGTCTACAGATTTTATCTGATCACATTTTTTTGCTTAAAATGCATGGCTCAAGATCAACTTCAACCAAATTAAGGCTACGTTTGGTACATAAAAAGTTGATAAAAATCTCTGAAAACCTCTAAAAATCTTTATAAAATTTTACAATCTTTGAAAACCTCTAAAAATCTTTATAAAATTTTACACATTCCTCCCTTCTTAAAATTTAAAAAACATTCAATATTTTTCCAAAAAAAAGTCAATAACTAGAATTCGGTTAATCAAATAACAAAAATTTTTTCACCATTCTCACTATAGACTTCCAAGTTACCAAATGACACTCACTTTGACTATTTTTTGTGACATTTTTAAAACCGTTCCAACGAATTATAGAAATCATTTCGACGAAATCGCGCAGGCAACTTTCGTCCAAACGATTTTTACAATCCGTTTGGACGAATTGTAAGGTAAAGAAGTAATAACTGCCTAAAATTTTGAATCCGTCCAAATAGAAATCCGATCCGTCGATACGAAATTTGACTATTCATCTCCAAAAAACGCGGTTTGAGTTGTGTGCACCAAACATAAAAAATTTTCTCAAACTACATTTTATATCATTTTTTTTCATTTTTTTTGGTGCGCCAAACACAGCCTAGATAGTTAGAGAGAGATAAGTACAAAAATAACTAAAGATACGTGATATCACCTCAAATACAAGTACAATATGAAAGATGTGCTTTACATCAGTTTAATAATATGCTGAACATCACAACTGAACTCTACCACTAAATAAAAATAAATTGGTGTGATTCTAACCACAAATACAAATAGTAATAAATAAATTAAATTTATTATTTCATATTTAACTCAATTAATTCATTACTTTGCAAGTGGTATCATCTCAAGATCAATGATCAATTAAAATGCATGGCTCAAGATCAACACCAATCAAATTAAATAGTTAAAGAGAGATAAGTATAAAAATAACTAAAGATACGTAAAATCATCTCAAGTACAAGTACAGCATGTAGGATGTGCTCGGCATCGGTTTAATAATCTGCTGAACATCACAACTAGACTCCACCACTAAATAAAAATAAATTGGGGTGATCCTAATCACAAATGCAAAATAGTAATAAATAAATCAAATTTCTTACCTCATAATTAACACAATTAAATCATTACTTTGCAAGTGGTAGACAGATGTCATATCTGGCATTCTTAAATTTATTACCTCATAGTTAGCTCAATTAATTCATTACTCTCATTTAATTCATTACTTTATAAGTGATAGCTCAATTAATTCATTACTTTATAAGTGATAGACAGATGTGACATCTAACATTTCTCAAGGTCATATTTTGTTCATTATAGTCATTTCTCCCACACATATTTAATGTTGAGTGGAGGTATTAAATACTAAATGAAAGGTATTTAATACAAAGTAAACTATCATGTATTTTAGTATATATAAAAATACAATATACAAAATCGTGACTGATCAATTATTTTGACATTTATTTATTCATACTATATCATTATAAATACGAGATTTAGTACTAAAATTCGGATAAACTCATCATTATTAACTGAACTCTTATTTTTTCTATCCACTTCTTCAAGCTATTTCTAACTTAATCATCCGAAAATCTTTGGCCTAAAATTTTTTCCGCCCATTTTCTCTGACTTTTCCTTATTGTATAGGCTTGAATTAATTCCGTCGGCGGAACTTTTTATTGCCGCACAAGAGATGCTATCTGACAGTCGGATCAAATGATTAAAAGAAGATGCTACTGACAATCACAATTATCGAATTTTAGTTGTTGATTCATGTGCAATTCACGGATACTGAGATTAAATCAGGCAAGAAATGTTATCGATAATTGCAACTGTCAGATTTAATTGTTGATGCATGTGAGATCCACGTACATCAACACAGCTAAAATCAAGAACAAGGGCTTTTGGTTCATAACCTTTGCAAGATCAGGTATGGGAGTTTAACCAGTCGACTTCACTATAGTGCTAGCATAGAGAGTTAATTGCCTTGGGACGACGAAAAAAAAAAAAACAGAGAGCCCTACATGTGAGAGATTTTCCAGTCTGTGTAATATATGTTGGTAACTAATGACTATTATTTTTGCATTAAAAAAAAAACAACTGCTTAAAAACTGAATTAGCGCTAAACTCTTTGTTAGCTTTGACAGAGCAAAGCTGGAGCCGCCCTGCAACAACTTCCAAAGTATCCATAATTAACGATGCATTTCTGAGGTCAACAATTTCGGGTGTATTTGAAGTGAAAAAATAAAATAAAGTAAGATTAGTTGTGAATTCGTAATTCGTGCAGTAAAATAACTTTTAAAAATTTTTAGAAATTTTTAGAGATTTTCAGAGGTCTACAACAAACCAAACGGATTACATTTTACAGTTCAATGTGCTGGAGGCAGCGCAAGAAGTAAATCCTTTTCACTTATCGTCCAGACATCGAGGGTTCAAAACAAAGAAAAATAAACTTGACATATCATTTGCTAATTCCAGGCCTCCTTTCACCAGTGCTGCAATTTGACCCATCACTACTATACTGGGCTACGATTGAACCTACCGATTGTAAGGATAGAGTTTGCAGAAAAATATCCTTCACCGATGAGAGGATTGATAAAGACCTTATTTCTCATGAACAAGCGGGCTGTAAACGGGATACCACATGCTGTGTTTGACATATTCCACGATCTCCTCCTGCTTCCCAACCATAAAGCAATAGATTAATACGAATAAGAACAACTAACTAGCTGGCTTAGTTGAGTTTAATATTTCGGATTTTACTATAGTTATCTATTTTAAGGTTGAATGCGAGGTTACTTTTGGCAACAAATATTAAGAATTTCCCTAAATCATTCAGATGTTCTTATGTTGTGCATATCATGCCAGGGCTATTCATAACTGAAAATTTCTGCATTTTGTTTGTAACAAAGTTGAAATATATCCGTACTTGTGACATGTGTACGAGCTCTTTGGGTCCTACGTCACCATGTCCTTCTGCCAGTTCTTCAGCGATGGCTGCTTGAACAACAGCAGCTCCCACCTTTGCTGTTATATCTCGAATACTGCAACCAAAAGCAGGCCATATCAAAAACAATCTAGGGTGTGTTTGGAGTGAAAAAAATAAGATCAAGTGAGATAAATTATGAGCTCATAATTCATGCAGTGAGATAAAAAGTGATAACTTTTAGGGTTTTTAGAGATTTTCAAAGATTTTCAAATATTTATAGCAAACCAAACAGAGCCTTTGAGGTTCATTTCCCTATATATGTCCTAAGGAGAAAAATATTTTCTCCCTTTAATTAACCAGTAAACCCCCCCCCCCCAAAAAAAAAAAATGTCTCGAATTTTTACAAGACCCAGATAGGATATATTTTGAGTAGATCCAAATCAGTAAACCAGAAGTTGGACATAACTAATTGTGGCTGCATTCAAATAAAGGTAGCAAAAATTGATCATGGTATTATTATCTATCCAGTTTTGGAAAAGGTTTCAACGTGGTTCACACACACACCTAGGAGCTCATGGCCTGATTCAATTCCAGTGGGTTATACACTTTGTACTATGCAAATCTTACCTGATTATTGATCATAATTTGACAATTATAACGAAAACCAGAGAAAGAGTTGCCACGCTGCTATTAGATGGCTGAGGTGCATGCTTATTTGGGCAACAGGTTGCACCCACGCCCACTGGAAATTACAAATGCATGTGCTAGTTTCCAATTAACTTTCAAAATTTTGAGAATTCAAGGATTGAATATAAGAAAGAATTAATGTAACTAATGTTTGAATAGAGCCAAGAACAATACCTTCCAATAGATGGATACAAAATACCCCTCTGAATTTCTTCATCTGTAATGTAGGATGCAAGGCTGCAGAGGAGGAAAAAAAAATTACACCAGCAATTTGGGAGGGGTTGTGCAATTAAAATTCTCAGAGAAGTTTCAAAGGTTACAAGGACACTCAATGTATGGCAGGCGGAGCACCCAAGCAAAAATGCTTTCTACAACACCAAGGAGATAGAGGCAGGCCCGCTAGATCTAACAGGCATGGGATCAACTTTAACAATCCAACAAGTGTATAATCATGGCAATAATCCATGGGCCAATTTGAAATTAATCAGATAAATAGGAGCAAGTATAATTAAAGTGAAACTGCTTAGGGGAACTGTTATAACTAAAGATAGTTAGTTAGTAGATAATAACTACCTACTAAGTAAAGAAGCCTAAGGCTGGTTGTAACCGAAGCCTAAGGCTGGTTGTAACCGAATGACAGGTAGTTAGTTAAAGTAGTTAAGTAGTTAAAGGCTTAGTGGGAAAGTTAGTTGGTTAAAGGATTGGAGGGATAGTAGATTGGAGGGAAAGTTAGTTAGCAATGGTTAACCAAGTCTATAAATAGCTCAAGAGGCGACTAGAAAAGGGAATAACATTCAGCATTAGTTTTTCTATTCAGTTTTTTTTCTGTGTCTTCTTCCTAGCCATTACAGTGGTATCAGAGCAGCCAAGATTCTTGGCCTGCTGTTGGTGCAAACTACCATGACCGATGGAACTAGAGCAGCTCAAGAAGCCAGGAAGGTAGAAGAAGCCATTCGTCTGCTGAAATAGGGAAATGAAAGAAATGCCAAAGAGATTGGAGAAATCAAGAATTCTCTCAAGGAATTAGGAGATATTAAGGAGATGATAATAGCTATGAGTATGAAGCATGATCAAATGGCAAGCCATTTGTATGGAAAGTCACCACAAGAAGGAAGTAGGGGGTTAAGGCAACAGCAAGCTGAGTCATCAGGGCATGTTCCAACAAGATTCTAGATGATGGGCGAGCAGCTTATAAGGTCAAAGATTCCACCTCATTCTCCTTTACCCTTCCATCAAAGAGTCGCAAGAATCGAATTTCCTAGATTTTATAAGGAAAATCCCAGTGGGTGGCTGTATAAATGTGAAAGGTTTTTTGAGTACAATGCAGCGAACAATGGGGACAAGGTTAAACTGGCAGCTTTGCATTTAGAAGATTTATCCTTGCAATGGTTCCAGTGATTCGAAAAATGTCATCACCACATCAAATGGGAGGTGTTTAAACAAGGTTTGTTGTCAAGATTTGGCCCAAACTCTTATAAAGATGCAATGGGAGAGTTAACTAAGCTAAAGCAGGTCACTACTATGAAAGCATACCAAGAAAAATTTGAGGTATTGGCAAATCAAACTCAGAATCTACCAGAATCATTCTTTATTAGCTGTTTTATTAGTGGGCTCAAGGATGAAATCAGACCTAGGGTATTAATGTTCAAACTAACCTCAATCACTTCAGCTATAAGGCTGGCAAAGTTACAAGAATCAAGCATTGAAGCCATCACCAAGAAATCAAGGTTGGAGCCTAAGATAGATATGGCTGTTGGGGATAAAACTCAGACGGGTAATGGAGGCCAAGGCAAAAAAGAGCTATCCAAAGAACTAGAAGGAAAGAGAGCCAAAGGACTATGTTTTAAGTGCAATGAGAAATATACCAGAGGCCATGTATGCAGCCAGAAAAAGTTATATGCTATGGAAAGAGAAGGGGAGGAACAAATACAAGATTTTGAAGTCAAAGAGGAGGAGGAGGGAGAGCAATTACCTAAAGAAGAGTTGCAAATCTACTTAAATGCCATCACTGGCTCAATTTCCTATAGAACAATGAGGGTGAAAGGCAATGTGAAAAAAAGGCTCATCATAATCTTGATAGATTCCGGAAGCACAGACAATTTCTTGAGTCTTGATGTGGCAAAGAAGACTAGCATTAAGATGGAAGAAACAGAACCCTTACCAGTGGCAGTAGCTGATGGAACCAGAATGATAAGCACAGCCATATGTAAAAATTTCCAATGGAAAATGCACGGGACTACTTTCCAAACTGATGTGAGGGTCTTACAAGGGCTGCAATATGGTGTTGGGTATTCAATGGTTAGTAACATTGGAACCAGTTAAATGGGACTTCAAAAATCTTAGCATGGAATTTTCTCTCAGTGACAGAAGACGTGTGTTAAGAGAAGGGAAGAAAGAAGAATTAAAAGTGGTGAGTTCTAAAAAAATGAATAAGTACTTGCAAAAAAAGGCCTCAAGGAGTAATAGCCCAGATCAATTCATTACAAGCTGCTAACAGCAAGCAGAAGGAAGGAATTCCACCAGAATTGGAGGCTCTACTCTCAGAATTTAAAGAAGTATTTCAGGAGCCTAAGGGCTTGGCCCCGACCAGGTCTCATGATCATTGTATTCCTCTTAAACCAGCAGCTAAGCCTCCCAACGTCAGGCCCTACAGGTACCCTCATTTCCAAAAAGCTGAGATTGAAAAACATATTCAAGAAATGCTAAATGCTGGTATAATAAGACCAAGTGTCAGTCCTTACTCTTCACTTGTGTTCTTAGTAAAGAAAAAAGACAGCACTTGGAGAATGTGTGCTGATTATAGGGCACTTAATAAGGTTACTATTAAAAATAAGTTCCCAATACCAGTTATAGATGAACTCTTGGATGAGTTATGTGGGGCAAGGTACTTCTCTAAGCTAGATTTGAGGTCTGGCTATCATTAAATCAGAGTTTACCCAGCTGACATTGAGAAAACTGCATTTAGGACCCATGATGGGCATTATGAATTCTTAATAATGCCCTTTGGGCTTACTAATGCTCCTTCCTCATTCCAAAGTCTAATGAATAAAGTCTTCAGACCCTTCTTAAGGAAGTTTATACTAGTATTCTTTGATGACATCTTAGTATATAATCAATCTTAGAAAGAGCATTTGCAGCACTTGCAGGTTACTTTACAGACACTGAAGCAGCAGCAGTTGTTTGCAAAAAAGGCTAGATGTGTGTTTGGAAAAGCTGAGGTAGGGTACTTGGGCCATTTAGTATCAGCAAAACGGATGTCGACAGAACCTACCAAACTGCAGGCTATACATTCCTAGCCAATACCAACAAATGTTAAGGAACTGAGGGGATTTTGGGGGCTCACTAGATATTATAGGGGATTTATCCAGAATTATGGCAAAATATGTTCTCCTCTCCACTGTTTGCTCAAGAAGGATTCCTTTGTATGGACCCCCGAAGCCACTGCAGCTTTTACTCAGCTCAAGGAAAGAATAACTACAACCCCTGTGCTAGCTCTACCAGATTACAGCAAACCATTTGTGGTGGAATCAGATGCTTCAGGGACAGGTCTAGGGGCTGTGCTCATGCAAGATGGCCATCCAATAGCCTACTGGAGTAAGTGAATCTCAGCAAAAGATCAAGCCCTCTCTACTTATGAAAAAGAATTGATGGTAGTAGTACTAGTAGTGCTCAAGTGGAGATGTTATCTATTGGGCAGACACTTTATGATCAGAACTGATCATCAGAGCCTTAAATATATTCTTGAACAGAGAGTGGGCACTCCTTTCCAGCAGAAATGAGTTACTAAGCTTTTGGGATTTGATTACACTATAGTATATAATTGTGGCAAGGATAACAAAGCTGCAAATGCATTATCCAGAAGGGAAGAATTAGTAAGTTCTACAGATACAGTGGCTGAAATTCATGCCTTGTCTTGTCTTGTTGGGAAGAAGATAGAGAGACCAAAAGGTTGATTTTGGAATTACAGCAAGGTCAAGCCCATACAGGTTATGCTTGGGAACAAGGCAAACTAACCTACCATAATAGGTTGGTGGTTGGAAGAACACCACTCAGAGTACAACTCATTCAGGTTTTCCACTCTTCCCCTTTGAGAGGACATTCGGGTGTAAGTAAGACAACAAAAAGGCTGCACAAGATCTTCTATTGGAAGGGACTGCAGAAAGATGTGGCAAAATTTATTTCGGAATGTGATATATGTTAGATATATAAAGGCGAAAATGTGGAATATCCAGGATTACTACAGCCTCTACCCATTCCTAACAGAATTTGGAGTGACATTTCAATGGATTTCATTGATGGGCTGCCACACTCTCAAGGAAAAACTGTGATTTTTGTGGTACTAGACAGATTGACAAAATATGGGCATTTCATGGCTTTAGCACACCCCTATACAGCCAAGGTAGTAGCTAGAGTCTTCTTTGACCATGTGTTCAGACTACATGGTCTTCCCTCTACCATTGTATTTGACAGAGATGCAGTCTTTACCCGTCACTTTTGACAGGAATTGTTCACCTTACAGGGGTGCAAACTGTGCCTTGGCACTACCTACCACCCCCAATCAGATGGTCAAACAGAGATTGTGAATAAGTGCTTGGAGAATTATTTAAGATGCATGAATGGGGACTGCCCTAAACAGTGGGTTAAATGGCTCACATTAGCTGAGTGGTAGTACAATACCACTTACCATGCTGCCATCAAAACTACTCCCTATTTCGCAGTTTATGGGCAGGAACCCCCTGACCACACCTTCTGCATTTCTAGACCCTCTTCAATGGCAGCAGTAGACGACTAGTTGAGAGAAAGGAAGGGCATCATCAGGCAGCTAAAGGAAAATCTAAACCAGCCACAACAGAGGATGAAACATTATGGCTGCGTTTGACGCACCAAAAAGTGAGAAAAATGAGATAAAATGTGGTTTGAAAAAATTTTTTGCGTTTAGTGCACACTGCTCAAACCGCGTTTTTTGGAGATAAATAGTAAAATTTCATTCCGACGGATTGGATTTCCGTTTGGACGGATTCAAAATTTTAGGCAGTCGTGACTTCTTTACACTACAATCCATCCAAACGGATTGTAGAAATCATTTGGACGAAAGTTGGCCGCGTGATTCCGTCGAAACGGTTTCTACAATCCGTTAGAACAGTTTTAAAAATGCCACAAAAGATAATCAAAGTGGGTGTCATTTGGTAGCTTGGGAGTCCATGGTGAGAATGACAAAAAAAATTTTGCTATTTGATTAACCGAATTCTAGTTATCGACTTTTTTTTTTAAGATATTGAAGGTTTTTTAAATTTTAAGAAGGCAGGAATGTGTAAAATTTATATAGGCGACTTGACACTAAGGAGGGCGAAAGAGAGATATTCAAGCTTGCTAAATTTAGAGATAGACGGACCAAGGATTTAAACCAAGTTAAATGCATTAAGGATGAGGATGAGAAGGTATTAATAAAGAAAGAGGAGATAAAAGAGCGTTGGAAGAGCTACTTCTACAAGTTATTTAACGAAAGCAGTAGTAGTGACATACATTTGGGGCAGTTTACTACTTTTAGGGAAGAATTAAATTTTATATTCTATAGGAGAATCAGTAGGGAAGGAGTAAAAGAAGTATTAAAAATGATGAAGAATGGGAAAGCGGTTGGGCCAGATGGTATCCCTATTGAGATTTGGAGGTGCTTAGGAGAGGATGGCATAAGTTGGTTGACAAAACTTTTTAATGTAGTGCTAAAGAGCAAGAAGATGCCTGAGGCATGGAGGAAAAGTATCCTTATACCCATATACAAGAACAAAGGAGATATTCAGAACTGTGCGAACTATCGCGGGATTAAATTGATGAGCCATACGATAAAATTATGGGAGAAAATTATTGAGAGAAGACTAAGAAGGATAACAAACGTTTCAGAGAACCAATTTGGTTTCACGCCTGGAAGATCAACCATGGAGGCTATCTTTCTCTTGAGGAGGTTAATAGAACAGTATAGAGAAGGTAAAAAAAGATTTACATATAGTGTTCATCGATTTAGAAAAGGCATATGATCGGGTTCCTAAGGAGATTCTATGGAGAGTATTGGAAAAGAAAGGAGCGTGTGTCACATATATTGAGACGATAAAGGACATGTATGATAGAGCCATGACATCTATACGGACGACTGGTGGAGAGACTAATGAGTTCCCTATCACGATTGGTTTACATCAAGGCTCAGCGTTAAGCCCGTACTTGTTTGCTTTAGTTATGGATGAGATTACAAGACATATTCAGGATGAGGTGCCGTGGTGTATGCTATTTGCAGATGATATTGTTTTAGTAGATAAGACGAGAGAAGGAGTGAATGCTAAGCTAGAATTGTGGCGGGATACGTTAGAGACAAAAAGGGTTTAGGCTAAGCCGATGCAAGACGGAATATATGGAATGTAAGTTTAGTCAAAGTAGGATAACAAGTAGTATAGAAGTAAGTTTAGGCACACAAAAGATTGTAGAGAAAGATAAATTTAGGTACCTTGGATCTATGGTGCAACAAGATGGAGGGATTGATACTGATGTAAGTCACAAGATTCAAGCTGGATGGACCAAATGGAGAAGTGCTTCAGGGGTTTTGTGCGATCGAAAAATCCCCCTCAAGGTGAAAGGAAAGTATTATAAGGTAGCGGTTAGACCAGCGCTGCTATATGGATCAGAGTGTTGGGCAGTAAAGTATAATCATGGTCAGAAGATGGTAGTTGCGGAGATGAAGATGCTAAGGTGGATGTGCGGGATTACAAGGAAAGATAGGATTAGGAATGAGGAGATTAGGGGCAAAGTAGGAATAATACCGATTGAAGATAAAATGAGAGAAAACCGATTAAGATGGTTTGCCATGTTAGAAGGCGTCCAGCAGAGGCACCTGTTAGAAGGTGTGAAAGCATGGAGATTGTCAGGAGTAGGAGAGATAGAGGAAGACCCAAGAGAAGCTGGAAAGAAACCATTAAACATGACCTAACCTACCTAGATTTATCGGAGGACATGCCCCTAAACAGATCAAATTGACGTCGACAAATCCATATAGCCGACCCCACCTAGTGGGAAAAGGCTTGGCTTGGCTTGGTTTGGTTTGGTTTGGTTTAGGAATGTGTAAAATTTTATATAAATTTTCAGATATTTTCAGAGATTTTTAGAGAACTTTGGTGCACCAAACGCACCCTATGCTGACAAGGGAAGATCTGAACGAGAGTTTATGGTGGGAAATTGGGTTTATCTCAAGATTGCAGCCCTATAAACAGACCACAATGACATTACTGAAGAGCATGAAGCTATCCCCAAGGTTCTATGGACCATACCAGGTGGTGGAAAAAGTTGGAACAGTGGCCTATAAGCTACAGCTACTAGCTGGAACTAAACTACACCCGGTGTTCCATGTTTCAATGCTTAAAAAGAGAGTGGGAACCACTGTGACAACTCAAACCAACTTGCCTCCAGTAAGTCCAGAAGGCACATTACAGTTAGAGCCAGTAGCTGTATTGGACAAAATAAGTGTCAAGAGAGGGAACAAAACTATGGAGCAATGGTTAGTCCAATGGCAGAACTCCTTTCCAGAGAATGCAACCTGGATTGATCACTCAGAAGTTCAAGCAAAGTTTCCTCAATTCCAGCCTTGAGGACAAGACTGTTCACAAGTGGTGGGGTGGGGAATGTTATAACTAAAGATAGTTAGTTAGTAGTTAATAACTACCTACTAAGTAAAGAAGCCTAAGGCTGGTTGTAACCGAATGACATGCAATTAGTTAAAGTAGTTAAGTAGTTAAAGGCTTGGAGGGAAAGTTAGTTGGTTAAAGAATTGGAGGGAAAGTAGATTGGAGGGAAAGTTAGTTAGCAATGGTTAACCAAGTCTATAAATAGCTCAAGAGGCCACTAGAAAAGGGAATAATATTCAGCATTAGTTTTTCTATTCAGTTTTTTTTTTTTCTGTGTCTTCCTCTTAGCCATTACAAGAACACCCAAGTCTTGCTAATTCTTTTCCTGAACACCACCCATGTTATTATAACTGTCAGGTAATAAAGTCCCAGTATAAGAGCAAGCAAGGTTTGTATTTCTATGGTTCGAAACCTGGTGCAATTGCACATTGCAGTAATCCGCCAATAAATATGACTTTAGGATGGACATGCACATTAGTGTTGTTTCTCCAATTTCCCTGTGTAGCCTCATGGTCATTTCCTATCTTCCAGGCTTTTCATTTCTTTTGGTTCCCTTCCCTCATTTTCACTCCCTCCCATAATGTCCATTTCTCAAAAAAAGGGAGTTGGGGGAAAGGGTGGCTTAATGAGACCTTCTGGGATGTCCTATAAGCACCCTCCAACAAACAGTTACTAATGGAATTTGGAAACAGGTACCAATGGAATTTGGAAACAGTTACAAACAGACTCAATCTTTGGAATTTGGAAACATCACTTATCCAGAACACGGTGTATGTGGACACCTCTGCTAATCAGTTACTAATGGCTGTTATGGCTGTTATGGAATAATGTCATACGTCCAATCTCTGAAATGACCAAAAAGTCTACGTCTAAACAAAGGAAAAAAAGTGGTCAATTTGTTTAATATATATACCACTCAGCAGCTGCTTGCAACATTCCATCAGAAATAAAATGAGCACCAGAGAGAAGAGCTCCCAAGCCAATCCTGAAGAGATGAAGAAAGCTTCAGATAGCCGTAAAAAAACTAAGCACGATATAACAGTAACAGTGGCATGAACATTAGCACTAACCCAGGAAACAGATACATGTTATTTGCTTGATTTACATGACCGACTTTTCCATTCCCTGTTAACAAAGCATGTGATTGGTGAAGGTCAGAGTAATTGGACAAGAAACCAAGGAAGACAAGTGGGTAAATTGTTGGTTGCATTGGCTACATAATGAGAGAGTAGACATTGATTTTAATGAGACTGTGCACAAAAAGTCCACAGGAAGTTAGCACCAATAGGAAGACACCATACCAAGATCAACATTTTTGAAAGGGCTCCCACTTGCAAAAACTATATTTTCTCCAGCATGCTTGAAAGCATCAACAGCGGTGCATTCAGCTGTTCCAACAGACACGGAAAGACATGTTCAATAGAAAAATAGTGAGTTCCACAAGTAAAGATTTGGATAGTTTAGGGAGCTTGTAAAACAAACCATTCATTGTTGGATTTGACATTGCAAAAATAGCAGGTTTAGCAGCATCTGACTCTCGCATGGCCTTAAGCACCTGATAATAAAGAAGAAATGAAAATGAGGAATATGATTGTTAAAGTAGACACAAGCTTTACCAAGCTCTTAACTTTTCCAAAATATCTATTACACGACAAAAAGCAAATAGAAGTGTGCTTTGTATCTCACAAGTCATAGCTAGATACTAAGAGGAGAATAGTTTCTAAAAAATCAATGGGCAACGTAGAGCTGGCAAATGGCCGATAAACACAAGTTAGAATAAAAAGGAAGGTTGATATCCGGTAACAAAGGACATAAGGATATTGCTCTATAAAGAAGTTTATAGAACGTATTATGTAGTAAAATCTAATTAGTTGAAGTAGGGCATTGTCAAGTTGAATTGGGCGGAGTTAACTAAAAGTGATGACAAAAAATGGCATCTGGTTGTCCTGAAAAAGTTTACTTTTTAAGTATAATTAGATAGCAGAGGTTAAAAAAAAGTAAATTAAAAAAATTAAAAAAAAAACACCAAAAAAAAAAGATCTCTAAGAAAAGTGCCCTACTCTAGCAAAGCAAAAACAAATTCGCATGGCAAAGAAGTTCCAAGGAAAAAAGAAAAAGAACCACTGCTCTGCCAGGCATAATATCATAGAAAGCTGTGACTCATATCTAAGACTACATGGTTTAGGCATCATGTGTTAATAGATTCTATACAATTAATACCATTTACCAACAACCAACCAAATAATACACAAAAAGCCAGAACAACAGGCCTTTCAATAGAATTAATCCAAATCCACTAATTGATGAGTTATGATGCTTCATTTGGAAGTCGGAGACTAAAGGACAACAAACTCAAGGGGTGCCCACCTCCTCATTGAAGATACCACCAACTCCTGACAAACCAAGAAGCACGTGAGGCTTGACCTTTTTAACCTGAACAAATACATAACAGCAATTAGTTATACGTTAAGTCAATCTATGCAATGTATGAAAAACAATGACAAACATCCTTGAACTAAAAGGTCAAACTTGCACGTTTTCAACAAGCAAGCTAAACAACTAAAGATTTTTGTTTCCATACAATATCATTTATATCAGCCTTGGACCAACAGAGCCAGCCAAAAATGTAAAAACACTCCATTAAGGTTTACCACTTCAAGAAGACTTGCTCCCTCCCTAAGTCCCACCCCCTCAATCTCTGCAAGGGCTTTAGCAAATGGAGCAGCTGCTGGATCAATATCCTTCCTTGCCTTTGAGATGAGACCCTGCATTTAAACCAGCGATAAAGAAAAACCAAAAATTGAAATGATAAATTTCAGCCTGCTATTTATGAATTTTTCTTCTTGTTCCAATGCAGACTAAGCCCACAATTCATTCTGTTAAATGCTGTTTAGTAATTAATTATTATTACTTTTAGAAATAAGGGGGGAATGGAAATGTGAGTCGGTCACATAAAAAATTAGCTTCTTCATCATGAAAAGAATGTCTACCATGTTTTCCACATTTTATTTGAGGATAATTACCCAGTTGCTAATAATTGAGGATATAGATATGCAAATCAACGTCATGAGCAAAAAAACTTAAGATAGGAAGTAGAAAGTACAGAACCATACATCTTTATCAAGTAGGAAGAACTGAGGATTTGCTTCTGCTCCTGCCATTCTTGAAACAGCCTGTACGGCCATGTTAAGAACACCAAGCCCTGCACTGAAAGCCAGAAAACAAATAAAAAGATGCAACTCACAACCGCCATTACCAGCCACCTTAAATCATAAAGAAATTACACATAAACCAGGAGTAAAGTTCATTACAATTGAACTCTGTCAGTACCTTCCAGCACCAACTACAACTATCTTTTGGTTCACAAAGTCGGTCAATGGCCGACCTTGTGCCCTTACGGTCCCAAGCAGTCCCGCCAGTGCAACCCCAGCAGTTCCCTATACAACGTGATGGCAACTGACATAAATGTCATGATAGTAGAGCCACCCCAAAGGCCCTCACAATCTCAAAGCATTTTGCTTATTGTTACATTCTTCAATATTTCCATGCAGAATGGCAGAATGTAATACCAAGTACTCACCTGTATGTCATCATTGAACATGCAAAACCTTTTTCGATACCGCTGCAGTGTTTCAAAGGCCCACTTCATTTGAAAATCCTCAAACTGACAAGATTCCCCAAACATCAATTTGTCAATAAGATATTGATTACACATCAAACAAGACGTCGTATTCCTACAAGAATTAGACCTGCACAATAGCCTTGGGCCAACGTGCATGAACTGCCTCCATAAATTCATCTACAATCGATAGATACTCCTCTCCTTCCAACCGAGGTTGACGTAGTCCTAAATCTGCCAAACTAAAATCATGTGAAAAGTAATCCCTATGAAGTTAGCTGCAAAAAAACACGTTTACAAGCATTTATCTAGTCTTCTGTCGTTAAATATTATAACATGAGGAGGACAAGATAGAGTAGAATGTGAAAAATGGATAAGCATAACAATGTTTGAAACTGTGACAAGCAAACTTAGGAGTCAAGTAATGAAGCTTAACAGAGAAGATCCTACTTCACACCCACTATTTTCAAACCTGAGAGTCATAAGAAGTTACTTTTAGTCTGGACAAGTATTTGTCGTTGTCTTTTAATAGTTTATTGCGTTAAACAGAAAGTTATCTGATTGAGTATGTCCAGTCCCAAAGTACAAACTCACAACCATTTATTAAGCATAAAATGATAGTAAAAGAAGGCATTTGAAATAACAGAAAATTAAAGAAAAAGAACCACTGGGTAGAAAAGAAACAGCACTAAATTAACATATTTTCACTCACAGAGACGATCGTCAAGAAGTTTTTTATTGTTGGTACCAACATCGAGCATAACTGGAAGTATCTGTCACAGACAAACAGGACAAGATTGGTACAGAAGAGAGAAGTAAAAGGAAGAAAATTAATGTCCAAAAGCACATAACGATGTGATATCACAGTCACATGGGTCTTTATGTTCTGGTGGATGAGAAATTATTCAGTTCTTTACATATTGATCCTCTGCATATATATGCACATTCATCAATATAATATCTACATGGATAGTAACAGCCAAAATATTTGCAAAGCATGAAAAGATATCAACAAAACCAACATATAGAAAAACACAGATAACCTTCTCCATGCATGGTATAGGCAACAACTATGTCCCATGATCTACACCAATCATGGTAAGTTTCCTTGAGTTAACTTGCCACAAAATGTATGCATGTGCTAGTTATTGTGTACAGGTGTGTGTGCGATGCTGTATGCTATGCACCTGCATAAGATAGAACGATTGAGTAAAACATACTCTCTGTGGGTTGATGCCAGCGGCAGCAACATACATATCAAGCTTTCCAATGGGTATTCCAATTCCCTGTACTCCAAGGTCACCTAGACCAAGAATACGACTGCCATCTGTCAGGACAATCATGTCGACCTGCACAAAAGAAGCCATACACCCATGATATGTCCAGTGCAATGAGGAACATAACCTTTAAGCAGCAAGAAGTTCATGAGTTGATCAATTTTCATTTCTTAGCAAATAGAAGGAGTCATACTTTATATAGTCAGTGTACTTATTCTTTATTCTGGCATAAATGCAACAAAAGTTTCTTAAGGCAATGTTTATGAGTTTTCACGTGATTGTTAGAACTCTGTCGTTCAACAGGGGATAGTGCAATAGTGTAACCATGATTGGTTAAAATGACATCTTCATTGCCAGTGGGAATGTAAATGATCCAAACCTCAAATTCCCATTAGCAATTTGACGTTAAAAAAAAAATTAAGACCAAACTGATTTATGGCTTAACATGGATGAAATTAATTTTATGCCTAAACATCAATCTCTCTGAATATATTCCAAGCTTTAGACTGCGTAAACAAAATGCTTAAGGTGAAGGGCGAGAATTAAAGTATGACAAGATTACAGTGTTTATTTGGACTCAATCCCAATATTTCATTTTGATTGGTAAATAAGATTGTATTTAAAGAAAGGCATCAAGAGAATGCCACCCACCTACAACAAAGACCAGGACTCCTTGTGCTCCAAAAAGGGCAAAAATGTAAATAAACCTGGCTCTATACACTATTATCCATCTATATAAATTATGTATTAACACCCCTTTGACCCTACTTACAGAAAATTTTGTTTCTCGAAAAGTCCTCCTCTTCCGCTCTCTCCAAATCAACCAAGAAATGCAATGAGGAATTATTTTTCAGGCCTTCCTCCTTAGTTGGTTATTCCAACATTCCACCAGTCATTCAAAAATTGATTTATCTCCTCCGAGAATACCCATGTCATACCGAAACAATGAAGTATTAGCTTCCACAGCTCCTTGGACCAAGTGCAATGTCTAAGAATGTGATCAATTGGCTCCTCCTGCTTCTTGAATAGACAACGACAGTTAACCATAACTATGCCCTTTCACAAGATTATCAATGGTCAGGATCTTGCAGTGGACCACACACCACATGAAGTAAGCCACTTTCAGGAGTAAGCCGCTCTTCCAAATTCTCTTCCAAGGAAAGGAAACTTCCTTCTCCCCAACAAGGCTTGGTAGTATGATTTCACTTCAAATGAGCCTTTAGATGTTAGGTCCCAAATAGCCTTGTCCTTCCCTTCCCTTACGTTGAGTTGTACAACATAGACATAAGCCTGACGTAGCTATCCACCTCCCAGTCCGTTAAGTTTTTCCTTGTGACACAATTCCACATCCTGCGCCCCAAATAGTTGAATAAAGATCTGAGACAAAAGCCCCTTTCTTAACCATCAACGCATAAATGTCAAAAAAGCGTTTCCAAAGACTCCTTCCTTCCAGCCAGGGATGGCTCTAGAATTTCACTGCCAACTTGAAAGCAGATGAACCTCGAGAAGGTAGCCCACTTACTCCGAATACCTTTTCATTATTTTATACAAGTTTTCATATTCTATCTCCTTCCATTTTTTTAATTCCCTCAAATAAAAACACTTTTTAAAGTTCTTACATAGCTTTCCAAATCAACTGGAAATCCTCTCTATTCTTCATTACCATATAGTAAGAAGGTAATATACATGCCCTTCGTTGACCATCTCCCTTGTCTACTAAAGACTCCTAACCTTGTCATTAACCTTGTTAGCTAGTGTATTTGACCCTATTTCAATTGTTCTGAAGAATACAACCCGCCCTCAAAAGGAAAATCATACTTAACTTCTGTTGAAATCGCTTGACATATATTGTTGAGCCCATTTCCTAACAGTTTAAACTTTTGGGACAACTGATGACTTAACATAGTATCAGAACTCTGGTTACAAGAGGTCCTGAGTTCAAATCTTGTTATTCCTCGTTGTTGTGCACTTTGTTTACTTGTGTTGGTGCATCTTATTTGATTTGGTTTGCTTGTCTCTACTCCACATGCAAAAACGAGTTGCACGTGAGGGGGAGTATTAAAATAGCTTGATATATAATATTGAGCCCATTTCCTAACAGTTTAAACTTTTGGGACAAATGGTGATTTAACAACTTCAAACATTACAATTAAACCCCGAAATCATGCATGACTATACCTCATAAATGTGTGGGTGGGTCAGTGGGTGGGTTGGGTAAGTATGAATTATTCTAGGATGCAGATATTTAAGTCAAGACTTAATCTTGCTTTTAAGCTGGATGAATGCCAATGACATTTTTTTCTTCTTTTTTACCAATCGACCAACTTCTTTTTATCATTTGACGTTATGATGATTTTTTTTTTTATTTTGATAAATAAAAGAATATTATTGATGAACGAAAAAAGCATCTAGAGGATGCCGGCACAAAAACAGAGAGGTCAACAACAAAAAAAACCTCTCCACAAAACTCACAAAGGCCTCTACGTCCAATTCTATGCCCTGTATACCCAACTATACAATCATGCCAAAAAGACGTTTTTAATTTATACAATTGTGCCAAAAAGACATTTTTAATTCTATGTAACGAAAATTCATCATCTTGGAAAATCCTATGATTCCTTTCTCTACACACCGACCACAGTTAACAAAAAGGAGCTATCTTCCACGCCTTCCTTTGATTCTTCCGTACATTGGTATCCCACCAAGGACAAAGTAAACCTTTAGGATCTTCTGGAAAGGCCCATTGAACCTCGAATCTGGACAAGAGTAACTCCACAGCTCCCTAGTCCACTCGCAATGTATGAACAAATGCTTGATCAATTCCTTGTTCTACAAAGAAAGCACCTATTAGCCAAAGAGATTCCTCTGTTGAAGACTGTCCGTGGTCAAAATCCTCCCATGTACCATGCACCAAGCAAAAATAGCAACTTTGGGGGTCACTCCTCCGTTCCAAATCTTAGCCAATGGAAATGTGGATTCACTGCCACCACACAAAACCATGTGGAAGGACTTGACTCAGAACTTTCTGACTAGGATGCTTCCATTGGATTTCATTGTCCCCAAATCAAAAGGTGATATACTCCTCAAATCAAAAGGTTTTCACCATTTCGGATAGTGCCTTCCCTCCCATGAACTTTTTGCAGGGATCTTTGTATGCTTATTTCTCACTCAAAATTCATATTCATCATTCTTCCTTAGAAATGCCAACCACAAGATGAATTGCCATGATCTTTTCAGCAGTATTAGCAAAGAAGTTTGTACTTATAAGCCAACACAAACAAAAGTAATCATCAACCTAAATTTGAAGGGCATGACAAAATTTGTAATGCAACTCCTAGAACCTCTGAAGAGGGATAGATAGTTGATTTTGGAATGAGGTGATACTACAAACATGGCAAGGCCAGCAGGCAAACTTATGGACAACCATTGACACACACGTGGACAACCCCTGACACACACCTAAAATCAGCTCGTAGAATTGCTAAGCACTTAGCAAACGCTCTGCAGCAGTTTAATTTACTGAGAAATTGACCCAATACCAACCACTAAGTGTGAATTGTGCAGCAATCTCCTTGAAGGTGATCAAGTTCTGGGTTGACAATACAAGGATTTAGAAAGGGGAATAATAAAACAGTAGTCAAAGAATGCCAGGAATAACATGCGTGTATTAAACAGGCATCATATTTAACATCTAACCCTGAGTGAGCACATATTATTACCTATACCCTACCATATTAAAATTTTGAGTTTTCATTATTGTAGAATTTCCAGCAATCTTTACTGCTTGACAACATATTATAAGAACTATATAGAAACACCAAGTACGAAGCACTGTCAGTGCATGACCACCAAGCAGGTAAAAGAGAAAAATAAAATAGAAGAGAACAAAGTTGTATGTTAATGCATTCTATAATTCCATGATACCTGATGAGCGGGCCAGTTATATATCATGGACATCATCTCTCCTTTGTCATTTGCACTGAAGTACATTCCCCGCGGGCGTCGAAACAACCCTGAATAGTTTTGACATACCAATCCTACTGTAGGAGTGTATATTATTGGAGCAAAATCTTCAATGTTGTCAATAAGGACCTGAATAAAAAATCAATAGAATTGCTCCAAATTAAACTAGATTCTCTCTTGGTAAAGAGGTAATTATAATCAGTTCTCAAATCACTTATTGTTTGAAAAGCTGGTTGCCACCAAACTTACTCGGTAGTATAACGTCTCATTCCTGTCATGCAGTCTATTCAAGATCCTCCATTTTGCTAAGGACACAAAACCCTCCGATTGGCCTTGAGTATTTTTTTCAAGTGATCGATATGACTCCACTATTAATACAACCAACAAAATATCAAGCCAAGGCCATTGTTTTTGGAAACACTAAATCTATTACAGAAAGAGAAAGACTGAAGATAAAAGAAAATATATTAAGCATTGGCATCAATAAAATGTCTGGCTTAGCTTTTTCTTCTCTCCCTTTCCTTTTTTTTTGTGTGGGGGGGGGGGGGTGTGAGGGATACAAATAAACAAATGAATCCACCTCCTATGCAAAGTTCTTGCGGAGATTAGGTGTTTGGGTTTGAAGAACACGAATCTCTAAAGGATAGAAGGACTGCATTATTGGGTTATTTCTTATATTTATGACCTTGGAAGTATGCATAAACAGGCATGGTTATGAGTCATACACATAATAGCTAATCCAAAAGTTTGTGTGCACAATATAGTGATAAAGAGACTCCACACTTGGACCAGTACTGTCACTTTTTATATGACGAGGCAACCTGCACCAATCCTTTTTCATTCTCTATCACCAAACCCAACTCACATTGCTGCAATGGCATGTAAAGAACCCTAACAACAGATGCATTTAAGAACTGCTAAGAATATACAGAGCAATATATAAGTACAAGATCCAAGGAGTCCATTCCCACCAATAACAAGCTTCATAGACTTCCCTACTTTGTCAAGCTACATGTTATGCATTTGCAAATAGGAAAAAGATGCTTATTTGTTCGGATCAAATATGTCTTGCTCTTTTCAATTGTGGTAAGGATCTTCAAGAAAAGTTCTTCTGAAGTTGAGGTTATGCCATCATTAGGCATGAAAGTAGATTAAAAGCTGGAAAAAAATAGTATATATTAATAACCTTTACAACAGTCTATATATATACAAACTACCCTCAAATCAGTACTTATCTAAATCCTAAACCAGTAAATCAAATCTCCTAAAAATCAGCAACTAATTACTAGAAGATCAGGGACTCTATCAGTCCTTATCTAACCAACTCTAAACCTTATCAGAAATCTATACAAATCTGCAGCTACAACGAATATCTTTCTACAATCTAAAAATACATAATTATCCACACTCCCCCTCAAGCTGAGAATAGATGTTAATCATTCCCAGCTTGCTTACAAAGTTCTCAAATCCAGGTTTATGCAACCCTTTTGTTAAAATATCAGCTGTTTGCTCTCTTGTTGGGATATAATTTAAACAGATAATCTTGTCCTCCAGCTTTTCCTTAATAAAATGCCGATCAACCTCAACATGTTTGGTGCGATCATGGTGGACTGGGTTCTGTGCTATGTTAATGGCTGCCCTATTATCACAATAGATCTTCATAGGAACACCACTAAACAACCTTAATTCTTTTAGCATTCTCTCCAACCAAATACCTTCACAAATTCCTTGAGCCAAAGCTCTAAACTCAGCTTCGGCACTACTTCTAGCAACCACCGGTTGTTTTTTACTTCTCCAAGTCACCAAATTTCCCCATAGAAAAGTACAATAGCCTGAAGTTGACCTTCTATCAGTTGATGAACCTGCCCAATCAGCATCCGTATATATCTCCACCATTTTATGGTTTCCCTTCTTGAAAAACAAACCCTTTCCAGGTGTAGATTTTAAGTACTTCAAAATTCTGTCCACTGCAGTGAGATGCTGTTTTGTTGGAGAATGCATAAACCTACTAACCACGCTCACAGCAAAAGAAATATCTGGTCTAGTATGGGATAAATAGATGAGTTTTCCTACCAGTTTCTGGTACCTTTCTTTATTAACTTCTTCATCTCCTTCGAGTTCCAGCTTGCAGTTTGGATCCATTGGTGTCTCGGCTGGTTTACAGCCAAGCATTCCTACCTCCTTTAACAAGTCAAGAACATACTTCCTTTGACTTATGGAAATTCCAGCATTACTACGAGCTACTTCCATTCCCAGAAAATACCTCAAGGTTCCCAAATCTTTTAGTTCAAACTCCTTCGCCAGATAATTCTTCAAAGAGTCCAGTTCTGCAAGATCATTTCCAGTAACTATAATGTCATCAACATACACTATAAGTACTGCAATTCTGTTATTCTGAGAATGTTTGCAAAACAGAGTGTGATCAGTTTGTGCCTGTGTGTATCCTTTCCTCTTCACAGCTTTTGCAAACTTATCAAACCACTCCCTAGGTGATTGCTTCAGCCCATAGAGAGATTTCCTTAATCTACAAACCTTGTTACTGCCCTCTTTAAAACCTGGTGGTGCAGTCATGTAAACTTCCTCATGCAAATCTCCATTTAAGAATGCATTCTTCACATCTAGCTGAAATAGGGGCCAATCCAGATTGGCAGCTAAAGACAGCAGAACTCTTACAGTATTTAACTTAGTAACCGGAGCAAATGTCTCTTGGTAATCGATCCCATAAGTTTGAGTGAATCCCTTGGCCACTAACCTGCTCTTATACCTACTAATGCTGCCATCTGCATTGTATTTTATGGAGAAAACCCACCTACAACCCACTGGTTTCTTCCCAGCAGGCAGATCTACCATATCCCATGTATGATTTTTCTTTAGAGCATTCATTTCTTCCTGGACTGCAGATTTCCAATTAGGATTAGCTAGAGCTACTTCTCTGTTTTTTGGAATAGCAGAACTTGACAGGGCTGCTGTAAAGCCTTGAAAAGTTGGAGATAGTCTAGCATATGAAACATACTTAGATATGGGATGCTGGGTACACATTCTCGTCCCTTTTCTGAGTGCAATCGGCCAGTTCAAATCCTGTTCTGAAGCTTCAGTCTGCTGTAGATCAGTGATCCTTCCTCTGTTCTGAGAACTAGAATTTGAGTCAGATTGGCATTGGTGATTTAGGTTCCTTCTTGAGTAAACCAGCAGTGGTTCTTTTGACAGAGAACCACGCCTGGAGCTTGCTCCCCCTGACTGAAATATATCTCCCCTTTGTTCCTCAGATGATATATCATTAGGCTCTTCGGGTATAGGTAGAGATAAAGGTAGCAGGTTGTCTAAGTAATCTGGTGGTCAGAATTTGTGGACTGGTCTGTGGACTGGTTTGTGAACTGGTAATCAACATTTGTGAGTTGAGAGGGTTGAGACAACAGGTCTATAGATGAAGATTGTTGACTATTTTGGTTTTCTGTGGAAGATATATCCCAAGACTTCTCTTCACTCAATGTCTCCCCCTGAAGAGAAGTGGGAGTAAAGAAAGGTTGGGATTCAAAAAATGAAACATCCATAGACACAAAAAAATGACGCAGGTGAGGGGAATAACATCTATAGCCACGCTGAGTTGGAGAGTAACCAACAAAGACACATTTAAAAGCTTTAGGATCAAGTTTAGAAAGAGTAGGAGAATGATTACGCACATACACAGTACACCCAAAAATTTTTGGAGGTAAAGAAGAGAAAGACCTAAAGGTTGGATAGAGGTGTAACAGATTTGTTAAAGGCACTGAAAAATTTAGTGGCTTGGAGGGCATTCAATTAATGAGATAAGAGGCTGTTAAGATGGCTTCCCCCCATAGGTACTTAGGGACATGCATTGTGAACATTAGGGCTCTTGCTACTTCAACTAGGTGTCTGTTTTTCCTTTCAGCTACACCATTTTGCTGAGGTGTATCGGGACAAGAACTTTGGTGAATAATGTAGTCACTTAGAATTGAGTTGAAGTATTCCCTACCATTATCAGTCCGTAAAGTTTGTATTGGAACATGGAATTGAGTCAAAATCATGGAATGAAAATTCTGGAATACTTGGGCAGCTTCAGCCTTTTCTTTAAGAAGGTAAACCCAACACACTCGAGTATGGTCATCAATAAATGTAATAAACCATCGTTTGCCAAGCAGATTTTTTACCCGAGAGGGTCCCCATATATCACTGTGGATTAAAGAAAAAGACTGAGATGGTTTGTAAGGTTTGATTGGAAATTGAACTCGACACTGTTTGGCAAGTACACAGTATTCACAGTGAAAGGAACCAGGATTTTTATTACCAAATAAGTCAGGAAACAACCTTTTAAGATAATAGAAATTGGGGTGACCTAGCCTAAAATGCCTTAACATTATTTCATCATAGTTGGAACTAGGAGGAGTTACATTTCCAGTCATAGCAATCTTTTCAGGATCCTCTTCATTCTCAAGATAATAGAGTCCATCTTCAACTCTAACATTGCCAATCTTCTTCCTCAAATCCAGTCCCTAGAAATCACAGCCAGTAGCACAAAATTTAACACAGCACTTAAGATCCCGAGTAAGCTTATTGACTGAAATCATGTTGCAGGCTAAATTTGGGACATATAGAACAGAATGAAGAGGTACTGATTTTGACAGGTATACAGATCCTTTTCCAGCAACAGTAGAGTAGGAACCATCTGCTACTTTCACTCTAGGTCTTCCAAAACATGGAGAGTATGAGTAGAAAAGTGAGAGATTACCTGTCATGTGGTCCGAGGCTCCAGAATCCAGCATCCAAGAACCTGAATTCTTGGTATGCATGGCAGTACCTGATGCCATTGCATTTGCCTTGGAGTTGCCAATGACTGATTGACTTAACAGTTTTTTTAACTGTTCGATTTGAGTCTTGCTGAGAAGGAGTCCATTCTGATCAGACTCCTTGGGTTGTTCAGCAGGTTTTTCCTCCATTTGTACTTGAAAGCCTTTCCCTTTATTTGATCCACGAGGCTTCCAGTTCACTGGTTTCCCGTGGAGCTCCCAGCAAGTCTCTCGGGTGTGGCCTGGTTTGTTGCAATGATTGCACCAAGGCCTTCCTCCTTTATCTCCTTTTTGGTTACCTCTCTGAACAGCAAGAGCTGTTGTTTCAATGCCTCTTTCACCTGCTGAACTGACAGTCATCTCTTTTTTTTTCTCCAAGCATAACTCTTTTTCTACTAGCTTCCCTTCTAACATCAGCAAAAGCCTCATCAATAGATGGTAGAGGCTTATAGCCAAGAATTCTCCCACGTACCTCATCTAGGTCTCGGTTTAAGCCAGTTAGAAACTCATATAATCTTTCTTTCTCCAGGTGTCTTTTGAACTTCAGATTGTCTTCCAATTCTCCCCAATCAGCCTCATAGTGCATGTCCAATTCTTGCCATAAAATCTGCAGTTCATTATAGTACTCCGTAACCTCCATGTTGCCTTGTCTAATTTCCTTGAGCTTATTCTTAATCTCAAATACCTGAGAGGCATTTGTGAGATCAGAATAATTAGTATTCACTGCCTTCCAAATGGCCTGGGCAGTTCGAAGGAAAAGGTAAGTTCGGCTAATATGAGGTTCCATGGAGTTGATTAACCATGCCATGACCATTGAGTTATTCAACTCCCAGTTGGCATATCCTGGATCTTCTTTGTCAGGCTGTGGGTTATCTCCATTGAGATAACCCATTTTTCCTCTTCCCCTAATAACCAGTTGAACTGATCTGAACCACTGAATAAAATTCCTTCCATTCAGTCGGTGGTTTGTGATCTGCAGAGTTGCACCTTCTCCAAGGGTTGGAGATGACGCTGGAGTCTGGGAGAAATCAGATGAGGAAATATCCTTGCCTGAACTCATCTTTGGAAACTAGTAGTAAGAGGAGAGTAGAAAGGTAAAAGAATGCTGGGGAGGACAACCCGCAGCAGATAAACAAGTGAGCGAAGGAAGACTAAAGAAGGATAACCTTTAGCCGAAAAAAACAGAACTTCGGTAATGAGAACCTGGCTCTGATACCATGAAAGTAGATTGAAAGCTGGAAAAAAATAGTATATATTAATAACCTTTACAGCAGTCTATATATATACAAACTACCCTCAAATCAGTACTTATCTAAATCCTAAACCAGTAAATCAAATCTCCTAAAAATCAGCAACTAATTACTAGAAGATCAGGGACTCTATCAGTCCTTATCTAACCAACTCTAAACCTTATCAGAAATCTATACAAATCTGCAGCTACAACGAATATCTTTCTACAATCTAAAAATACATAATTATCCACAAGGCACAAATATAGAACTTAAGTCTAGTATAGAACTTATTGCACTAGTTTTGGAATTACTAGAAAATATGATGACTAACAAAATAAAATGTATATATACGCATTAACTATAATGGATATCAAACTTACTGAAACGGGCATGCTGTTGCTCAAATGATATCACGCGAGGAGGGAGGAGACCGCGGAGCCCAAGCCGATCTCTCTCTGTTAAAGGGAAGCCAGTATCCTATTTTGGAAACCCAAAAGAACAACAGAAAAAAAAAATAAAAAAATTTAAAAATTAAAAAGAATAAAGACGGGGAAAAAATGAAGAAGAATAAGAGATGATTTCCATGATTGTATTCATCGCTACTTTGCTCTCTCTCTTCTTTTTCTTCAGTAATTGTCAAAAGTGTCACTACTATTATCTTTCAAGAAGCACCAAAACTTAAAATTGACAATGATCCAAACATAAACTTCACGATTGTATCCAACATACATAACATAATAGAGACAATGGGGAAAACATTATTTTTTAAAGCATATAATGAAAAAATCATAACAACCATACAAATTCACACAACATGGCATGCTTGGGAGTCCATAATCATCTATACTAAAATATAAGCTGTTACACAATGCTTCGCAAAATTGCCCCTTAACTCCCCCTAAACACTTTCCATTGTTCTCATAAGTTCCCACTAAATCACTTTTTCCTACTTATAACTTCCCACTAAGTAATACAAGAGGAAGAAGATAGATAGGGGCAGAGTAGGATAAAAATTAAAGAAGGAAAGATCGAAAATTGATGAAAAGAGGTAGAGAAGGAGGGGAAGAAGACGCGCTTGTAGCATGTGCCCCATTTGAAGAACTGTAATACAGACTATCAACACTACTCAAATGGTCATATCTTGAGCTTTGAAGGCTTTAAGCTCATTAGAAGAATGTTCAATTTTTCTATTCAAAGAATCTACCAGAATGCAACATATATTGACAACCAAGGGCGGAGGCAGGTAGGGGCATGAGTGGGTTGTAACCCAAGTAAAATTTTAGCCCAAAATTTTTTTAGTAATAATAGTACATAACATCCTATCCTAATTGTATATAACCCAGTTTAATATTCAGTATACAACTCAAATTTATTTCAAAAATTAAAATAAATTAGTAGCCCTAAAAGCCCAAAAAAGGAAGCCAAGGCAAAAATTGAGACCACATACCTACGCCACTTAGCAAAACTTTCCAGTACTTTTATCTTTTCAGTTGGGTAGATAGTGTTCCTGTACTCTCTCTCTCTCTCTCTCTCTCTCTCTCTCTATATATATATATATATATATATATCAGCCCAATTGTAGTAGGTTTATTTGGGATTCTCGATATCCTTTTAATTGTATAGTCGCTCAGGTAAGCCAAGAACTAAATTTCTATTTATTATATAATATTACATATATATGTATATTGGAGGCATATATGATTAACTAAATTGATAAACGAAATTTATAGTAGCCTCAGCAATATACTAAAATAAATATATTTTGATTGAACTGTTTCTTGAGCATGTATGAAATATGCTAAAAAAATAAATTACAACTCGTAGCTTTAAGCATTTGATTATATGTACATATATACTAGACCAAAGATGAGGCTCAACAGTAGGGGCTGTACTCCGTGTGGCCATTTGGTGGGTTCTTTCAATTGACTAGTTACCTTGCTATCAAAATGTGTGCTAATTTTTTATTTTGTTTACTATTTTATGTATAGTTGAATATTATTGTGTACATTTGAACTTTACCTTTTTATATTGTCTTATAAATTTAGATTGAGGATTTACCGTTAACTTGACAAGTTTGCATATTTATTTTGATTATTAATCATGACGGAAAATAATCAGCTCTACTTGGTAGCCTCAGACAAAAAAAAAAAATTCGTAGCTCTGCCCTGTTGACAGCTATACATCTGGTAAAGACCAAAACTCTGGCGGTATTTATACAAAGAGATTATGCTTAAATGCATACCCACATTCTCAGGCTACACAATCTGATCTTTAATTTAATATTTTGCAATGCTCTTGAACTTGTCTTACCCGCAAAACAACCATTTATCCTTTTGGCAATGACAGCACATAACTTGTCACAGTAGAAAAGAACTCTTGATCTATCCTTTCACTTTCTAGAATCTAAACCCATAACTGTTTTGCCACGTCACATCTATCCTTTCACTTTCTAGAAACAAGAATACAGCAACAATCCAAACTAAAACAAATTCAAGTAGACGAAAATGTGGAATTTGGCAACTTCCACCACTGTAACACGGCATAAACTCGCTCAATACTTGCACATCAGAGTCTCAGACGGTAGAAATTTCTTTGAAAAAAAAAAAAGGAAATTCAAATTTTCAATATCACAGTTTTGAGTTAGAAGCAAATATAAAGGTTGACCTTGTTGAACCATGGATCATGAAGAATATCCGCCCCGCGCTTGTGAACCATACACGGGCCAGGGATGGCCGTCGAGAACCGCCGGGAACGGTGGAGATTCGACGCCACGGATCGAGCGAGTCTCCACATATTTGTGCCCTAAAATCAGAAACAAAACAAAAATCCAACTAAATACAATATTCAGGATGGAACAGCACCGACTTTGAGTTCATTTCTGATGCGTTTTACAACACATTGTGACTGCGAATTCAGAGTCTTAGGGTTCAAACTTGGAAGCTGATTGTCTTGCTCGTATACAAGTCTGTACTGAAGTCAATATATGTATGTGTATATATATTCTCCCTTTCACTGTCGTTGAAAGCTGAAGCCGTTGTGAAAGAGGCGGAGGAATGACGCGGAGCTGCCCGAGATTTACGGGCAGGAACCGTGCGCAGACGGACGGCGGGAATGCGCGAAGGTGCGATGTTGAGTGGTGATGGAGCTGCCCGAAGAAAAGGCAGTAGGGCATATTCGGCGTTTTGAAATGTTAGGTGAAATAATTAAACTAGCGGTTGTAACGGGACACGATTTTTTTTAAACGGGACACAATTTCGTCAAGTTAAACATTTCACATGGCATAACTTGTCATTTACGCTTTGTTTGGTTGAAAAAAAAGACTTTTTTGGGGGAAGGGGGGTTAATTTTTTTTTATCTTATATAAATTTTTTTTTATTAAACTGCAACTTTAGATATGTTAATTGCATTGGTAAAAAAATGACAATTCTAATTTTGATCCAAACAACTGTGAATTTTTTGATTTTTTTTTTTAACGAATACGATTAACATGCGTAAATGTTACAATTTTTTAAAAAAATCAACTTTTAGTGAAAAAATTCATATAAAATAAAAAAAAATTAAAAATTTATTTGAAACCAAACAAAGCTTTGATTTAAGTGTTAAAATTATTTTATTTATTTTTTACTGAGTCCCATAATTATAACGTTAAATTTGTATTATTAGTAATATCACGAACATTGAATATTAACTTGTAAAGTATCTTTCCTGAGTCTTGAGCTTAATTTAGTCAATTATAATTCTTTTTTACTTACCTTTAGACTTTGAATTCATTAATTTAAAAAAAAAATAATAAATACACCTACAGCGCATTCCACATTATAATGGTAATAAGAAAGAAAAGAAAATGAAAGTATTAAAAAAAAAAAAGAGGAAAAATTAAAAAAACTCTGATTTCTCTTCTGAAAGTGTGATAAAAGAAATATTTAATGAAATTCACAAGCTTGCTCTCGCAATACATAAAGATTGAAATCTGGGAAATTAATAAATAAATTTTATTAAAAATGAAAAATGTATTTTTCTAATTTAATCCAACAAGAGTACTTTAAATTTATTCATATCTTTCCTTTATTTACTTAAAAAAATAAAATAAAATAAAATTACAAACAAACAAACAAACTCTCTTCCAATTAAACTTCAAAGCATGAAATAAAGGTGTATTTGTGGTTGTATAAAGGCAATGTTTTTAGTTATAAAAAAATACAAATCTCTGTACACACGAATTACGAGATTGTAAAATTTAAATTCTTTACTCACTACATAAAATATGAGACACTAGCTTTTATAATTTTATACAATTTCAAACACATCGAAAATCGTATAAAATTGTAAAAGTTAATATTTTATGCAGTGAATAGAGAATTTAAATTTTATAGTCTCGTAGCTTATATTTATAAGGTTTTGTATTCTTTTAATAGTTCCAAACGTCACCAATATTTGTGTGCGTTTGGGCACACAACAAACTCTATAAATCATTATAAATCTCCAACAACTTCTATAAATCACTCAAATTCTCGCGACTACTAATTTCAAAAATATTCAATATTTCGCCAAAAAAAAAAAATCAGAAGGAGGTTATCCGAACGAATAAATTTTTTTGGTTTACAATCATATTCTTTGGGTCGAAAGTTTTCAAACGAGTACCATTATCGCTATTTTATTAGAACTTTTTTGAATCCATGGGAACAGATTTAGACAATCGTTCCCACGGTTTTGATACTGTGCGTATATAAAACAAAATATTGAGTGTGAATTTCTTGAATCTGTGTGAACAATTTTGAAAAAATCGTTCCCATGGGTTGTTACTATTCAAATATAAAAAAAAAGTCAAAATTAATCCAAAATTATATTTTATCTCAATTTATTTTATTTTTTATTACTCCAAATGCATCCATAGTGATTCCGAACATTGCATTCCTTAGGGGGATGGATAACAAGCTGAATATTATATAATAATTGGTGATAGGACCTAAACCAGTCAAAAAGATGTGGATTCTAAAGCAAAAAAATAGGTATATATATAACTTCAGTGGGAGATATATTCTAATTCCTGCTAAAATCGCCTGCATTGGTCTCTACTCCACAAGGTGCTTCTCGTGTTTGTTTCCCTTTTACACCAAAATAGCAAGTTGCCCTACAAAAACATATATATATATATATATATATATTCTTAAAAGATAGTTTTTGTCCAAAGTTAAGGTATTATGGGCAGCTACTAAAATTGTTTGTAACTGGACAGGTGATATGTGATTAGATTAACTAATGGAAACAGAATCAAAACATCTTCCTCGCACAAGTTCTAAAAAAATTAAAATAAATAAATAAATAAAAAGCTCTGAACCACTTTGAGATATTCTAATTTGTTATAAAAATTAATAACATATGTAAAAAGTTATTATGCTTTCTTGTGTGTCATCAGGCATTAATTCTTCCTTTTCATGCTCTAGCTATATGATAAAATTTTCAAAGTAGAAAAGAGAGAGAGAGAGAGGGGTTCATTGAACTTCATCGAATGGTAATTGACTTCTTTTTTCCCTGATTATATAATACTGCTAATATTTTATAACAGTCTTCTAATAAATTATACTAAAATAGTAAGACGGTATATATGATATTTTAATTTAATCAAAAGAGTTATTTTAGTAAGTATTTTTCTTTTGAAGTAATAAGTATTATTACATTATTCTAATTCATATTTTAATTGTTCTTTTATCTTCCTTTTCTTTTCCTACCATATTCCTTTATATTTTTTCCTCGCTTGATCTATGATTCAAAACACTCCCTTAAAAAACCCATAATAATAATAATAATAATAATAATAATAATAAGATCACAACGGTAAATAAATTAATGAAAATTATTATTAGATTGAAAAATATATTAAAAACTAAAATTAAAATTACGTGACATAACATATTTTTATACATTTGTTATTTTTTTAAAATGATATGGGCCTATAGAAAAAATTCACAAATACTTTAAATAATTCTGGTTTATTTTTAAATGAATTGTTGGAAGTGCGCAATAAACAAAGGAATAAAAGAATATGTACAAGAAAAGGTAAATCTCAAGATAATTAATTCCAAGAATTAGAATAATTCTGTTTCTTTCTTTTCTTTTCTTCTGACTAGAAAAGGCAGCCTCCAGAGTCCAGAACATGAATGGTCTTGATGCACACTACCGCTTCCAAAATGGAATTGATTCCACCAAGAGACCATAATAAGAAGAGGGAGGCGGGGGGGAGAATAAAAAACTAGATTTATTTTAGTGAAATTTGAAAATTAATTAATGAGATTTAACTAAAAAGAAGTGTCTAAGGTAAATTATTTTATATTGTAAGAGAATAAGAGCATATTTTTTAAAATTTAAGAATTTTACACTAGCGCAGTCAAATGGAGGTAGGGGCAAGTGACCCCATTGATTTTGAATGTGAAAATATTTAGCTTTATTAAAAAATAAATTAATTTTAAATTGAAATATTTTGGCCTTATTAAAAAATTAGTGTTAATTCAAAATTTTTTAACATAAATGGAGTTTATAAGAATCAAATCTAAGTATTTTTTTTGTGATATAAAGTTTATTTTTTCACACCATTGAATACTTTTATCCATAATATCAGTAAATATAACATATAATATAATAAGTTTTATAAACAATAAATTTTAATAATAATAATTTTTTTAATAATGAGAGACATCACTAGTAAAATTATTAAAAGACTAATTGATTCGTTGCATTATGATAAGTATATTCACTGATTTAATATTTATGAATAATTTTTTCTTTTTCTAAAAATAACATCGCTTTTTTTTTTTTACTTTTAATTCTAACATAATCCGTCATCATTTTCTCGAGAACCTAGTGCCCTCACTCAAAATTTTAAATCCACATGATGATATGTATGTTATTGGTAGGATTTGGAGTGATAGAAAATAAGAAAAATGTGGTTTGGATTAATTTTGACATAATAATCTGTTAGAACGGTTTTACCAAACCGTTCTAACGGATTCAAAAAATAATACTCATTTTTTAAAACAGTGGGAACGGTTTTTCAAATCCGTTCCCACATATTCACAAAAATTCATAAAAAAAAGTAACAATAGTACTCGTTTGAAAGCTTTCGAGTAGAAAAATATGATTATCAAAAAAAAATTACGTATTACATTAACCTTCTTTTGAATTTTTTATTTTTTTTAAACGAATTTTTAGTTTTTAGTAAAGACGGGAGTGTATAAATTAATAGTGACGGGAAACAAAATAGAAATTGTTGGAGATTATTTTGTTTTTTGGAGCTCCAAATGATGACACTATAAATTCTAGAAAAATTAAGGATGCACGAAGTAATTTTAAAAAATTTGGAGGGCTATGCCCCAATGGTTTTTTTTTTTTTTTTTGGTAATTACTATGCCCCAATGGTTGAACAAACAAAGCTAGGAGGTCAATACACAAGGAACACGGTTGTCTTTAAAAATTTGAAGGACTTAGGCAAATTTATTTATTAAAAAAATATAAAATACTAAAATTAAGTAATCAGACAAATAAAAAAAAGTTAAAATTATAAATAAAATGATCTATAGAATAAGAGTTGATATAACACACTACTTGATATATCACTGACGAAAAATAAGTTTGCAGAATAAAATGAAGATAAATATTAGATTTGAATGATGATAAGAATTAAATTTGTAAAATGAAATGAAAATAAGGATTAGTCGATAAAGATAAGAATTGAATTTGTAAAATGAAATAAAGAAAAAGATTATATTTCAATAACTATATGTTGATGTTAGAGAAGAATATAAAAATTAGATTTGCATGAGAATTTAGATCGTAAATAAGAATTAGATTTGTAAAATGAAATGAAGATAACAATTAAATTTAGATGATGATATTTAAATGAGTCATGGATAACTAACTATGATAAGGATTGAATTAGATTTGGATTTGAGCGATGAATATTGGTCACACAAAATGACGACAAAATGAGAATATCAAATAAAATTAAAAAACAATAGATAATTATGAATATTTAAATATAAATAGAGTTGTATCTCTTTTTGTTAAGATACATTTTTTAAATAAATTAAAAATTAATAATTAATACATTAATAAAATTTTATGACTTAAATATTATTTAATGTTTTCATTACTAATAAAAGTTTTGAAAAACTGAGTTTTTATCGTTTTGTGGGGCCTGGGGTGACCGTGTCATTGGCCGAGAGTTGCCGCGGCCGTGACAAGGAAGCTTCATATTTGGCAGCTGATACTGTGAAAGAGCATTTGGGACACCAGTCTTTGTCTACCATTTCAGGTTTTGTCCATTTTATACAAGAAATGTACATATAGCTTGTATTTTATCTTTCTTTTTTTCGTAAGTAAAGAAATATATATAGCTAGTATTGCGGAACTCAACTACTCCAAATAACTTAATTTGAGATATATAAAAAGTTGAGAATTCGTAAGGCTTTGTTTGGCCCTCAAAACCAACATTGCCTTTCTTTTGGGGGGGTTAAATTTTTTTCTTCTTCTATGATTTTTTCACCAAAATTTACTTTAATTTTTTTTCAAAAACTATAAATTTTAGTCATGTTAACTACATTCATTAAAAAAAATATTTTAACAAATTCACGTATATTTTGTTGAAAACAAAAAATAATAAACTTTTTTCATTACTTTTTTTTAACAGATAACTTTTACTCAAACGAAACGTAAATTTTTTATCTTTCCTATAAATACGATTAACATGTTTAAAAAATTACAAATTTTAAAAAAATTAAATTTTAATTAAAAAAGATCATATAAGTAGAAAAAATTACAAAAAACTAAAAATTAATTTTTCAGTACCAAAACCAAGCCTAAGTTATTGCACTTAGTTAAATATAAAAATATTTTATTGTTAAAATATAATAACAGTTATCACGTCTCAAATCTGCACGCTAGGAGCGGATATCATGAAAATATAAAAGTTAAGGTGTCATTTGGTTTACTTTTTTATTTTTTATTTTCTATTTTTTGTTTTCTGTTTTTATTTTATGTGTTAAAAATATCAAAATAAGGAAACAAAAAAATGCTATATTTTCCTTATTTTGATATTTTCTTTATTTTTTTGTTAAAAACTCTTAAAACGACTTTATACCATTTTTTATTTTATATGTAAATTCATTTTCAGTTTTTGAAAACAATTTTGAAAATACAAATAACTAAGGTGGCATTTGGTTTACTTTTTATTTTCTATTTTATGTTTTTGTTTTATGTGTTAAAAACTCAAAACGAGAAAATAAAAAATACTCTATTTTCCTTATTTTGAGATTTTCTTTGTTTTCTATTAAAAACTCTCAAAACGATTTTTTATCATTTTTCATTTCATGTGTAAACTCATTTTCAGTTTTTGAAAACAAATATTGAAAACATAAGCAACCAAATGAATTTTGAGCTGTTTTCCTTATTTTCAAAGGTACAAAATAAAAAATGAGCTCAAAATAAAAAATAAAAAACAAAAACGAAAAATAGAAAAGAAAAAAATAAACCAAATGACCCCTAAATGAATTTTGAGATGTTTTTCTTATTTTCAAAAGTACAAAATAAAAAATGAGTTCAAAACAGAAAATAAAAAAATAAAAAAAAACCAAATAACCTCTCAATTTTTTGAAATAACTCAACAAACACTAACCAAATCCGGTCTAAAAATAAAACATAAATTAAAAAAAATTGCTGGCCACCCATTAATGATTCCGGTCAATTATGTACAATATAAATAAATTAAATAATAACATAGCACTAATGGTACATCGCTCCTCATTTTTATATAAATAAATTAGCATGAAGAATAAAAAAATTATCATTCGAACAACTAATAAATAAGTCTTTCCTACTTTTATTTTTATTATTTTTCAATCCGAATTCTTACGTATATGTATTTTTTATTTTTTTAACATAGTATTTTGGACATTTATAAAAAATAAAAAAATAGAATTACCTAAATATCTTACAAAAATTTAAAAATTAGTTACATAAATTTTTTCAAATTATTGGTGATTAAAAAATATTAATAAAAACTACAAACTTCACAAAAAAATGATGATTTCATTGATTTTAACTTTTTTTTTTTTGGGTAATTTCATTGATTTTAACTTACTCCTAGTTTTTGCTTTTGCTTTATATAACAGTATTATTAGGCTACACTTGGTAAAATAAGCTAGTAGCTTTTACTATCAACTACTAGCTTTTTGCTTTTTTCTAAAACCACTAAACTCAGCTTCTTGCTTTTTTTTAAAATCACTAAACTCATCCTCTTACATTATATACTTCTTTTAAATATTAAAAGATAAATATCTAATTAACAAAAAGTTAAAAAATTAACTACTTTTTTCCTTTCTCCAAAAATAATAATAATAATAATAATAACTTCTCAGTAGCGAGTTAGTAATTAACTACCAAAAAAAAAAAAAAAAACCAACTTTTTTTTTCTCTCCAAACTCAACCTAATTTTGGTTGAATCCTTCTAACTGGATAAATATTAATGCATTGAGCAAGTCATTACAGCTCATGTAAGAGATGAGCTTGAACATAGGCATGCAAATATTCAACCCAAGCCTGTCCTAAGCTCAATGACTTCATAGATTGAACAACTCAATGCTGCATTCAATTGGACTCATTTATACATCAAGCTTCATTATAATATTACGTGTACAAAAACACAAATTATACCCGACCAATTCACACTCCATATACTTGAAAATAAAATAAATAAAAAACCCATCAAAGACTCTTTAATTACAGCACTGCCAATACATTTTTTTGGAAGTTTCTCATGGTCATTTAGAATTTTCCCCAGAAATTATAACAAAAATTGGAGAATAAAAACAAATACAATTTGAATTAGTCCTGCCACAAGACTTCCAGAGGTCAATCTCTTCATTTCTCACCAATAGCAAGACTGGTGAAAAAATAAAATAAACTAATTCCTCATTGCATTGCGTATTTCCAATCGCCTAATCTGAAGAGATTGTCTCAGATCTTAAAAACAACAAACAAAAAAATTCCATGGCTGAGGACCTAAGGTTGCAGATGATGTACTTGTGTTCTTCAAACCTGGGTTCTTTCTATACAGCAAGCCATGAGGACGAAGCAACAGAGAATAAGTTACTGGTTCCAAAGGCTGATCCAACACTATGGCAAAGAGACAGAGCCACCGTCTTAGCTGCTACCTGGTAAAGCTTGAGACTTCTCTACAATAGACTCAATTTTCTGCCCATGGTGAAGACAATAGACTGTCATTAGCAGGTTACTATGCAAAATCAGAAAACAAAAACTCGTCTTGACTTCTTAGAAATATGATTTGAATTGCATTCCAATCAATCAAACAGCCCATTCCCAAATTAGTTGGGATAAGGCATTGTAGAGTTGAGTGTGGATGCAGTTGCTCCGTCCAGAAAGAAAAGGCATGTACCTTAACAGATTTGTTAACTTCTTCAAGTTTATGTAGCAGCAAATCTGAAGGCAGTGTACCTCTGTGCTCAACTGAAGCATGGTATGGGGAACCCACAATCTGAAAGTTAAAGAAGCAGTGGGAATTGTGATTATCAAAATATGTTTACCAAAGTAAATGCAAGAAAACAAAACAATAAAGATCTCATTCAGTTTCTGTCTAGTTCTAATCTGCCTTGCGAGCAAATAAAATGTTTTATGTCAATTTCCAAGTTCTGGGAAATTTCAACAGTTCAAGTTGGATCAAACATAACGCAGATGACTTCTCCAGATCAAACAAGCCAAGGGCAGTCAGCAAAAATGGGGTTCTTCTTTGAGACAAGAAAAAAGTGCCTGCTTATGTGGTTCAAATGGTCTGGCGTGTGGAAGTTTGGATCACCATAGCAGATTGATAAGTTGCTCCACCCAGATTATTCATCTCCCTCTGAATTGGAATGGGCTTAGATTTGGTCAATATACACAAAAAAGAGTGCCACTGCAAACATCGCTAAGGAGCTTTCAGTACAACACTGTCAACAACTTATGTTGCTAATCACTAGAACTAATAAATCCAGATCTCTTCTTAAGGTAAATAGCAAATATCAATGGATTGGGTAAGTCAAACATGATTCAAGGTTATCTTTCTAACACAGCACCACCTCTTTTTGTTGCCCTTTATTGTTGCTTCTTGTTGTTGAACTTCAGTTAAATTTAACAAATTCAGTTAAACTTAACAAATTCAATATTGTGCACTTTAGTCCAAATTTGACTGTTAAACTAAAAGGAGTCGTATGTTTTTGAGTCAAACACCAAGAAGATAAAGTGTAATTACCCCTAAAAATAACAACATTTTTATTATTACCTTCCGACTTCTAGAGGGCGATCTCAAAACAGTAGGACTCTCAGCTGAAGAACCCATACCCCCCATACTTCCCCCTTCACTGATTTGAGCAATAGGTCTCCAGCTTCTACCAACCTCTTGTATGACCTTGGAAGCTTCAGTTATAATGATCTGACAATATGTAAATAATGATTAATGCCTATCTACTGATCATATCACTCTTAAAAGTAACGAAATGCTAAACAGTGGAGCATCATGGGACTATATGGGCAAAGTAGATCATTGCTTATCACAGTCGTTGGACTGGAGACTAGATTAAAAAAACATGGGTGGATTTACTTATGTCACACACACACACAGAGATTACCTTCCTCAGAGTTCCAGGATTATAGACCCCTTGGAGCTGCAATTCGTCTACAGGTGCAGCTTTTCCATATGCGATACTTTCAATTCTAAAGGTGTGAATTCCATATGCTGACTGCAAGCAGCCTACACAATTATGATGAAGAAATTGAATCAACCATCTTTAATGAACAAACCATCTAAGACTAGAGAAAGAGCTTCTCGTTAAATGTATGAGCTTTCTTTTGATTTTTGAAATGCATTATTATATTTGCTATGTTGCATGAACATGGAATAAGACAATAGAGGATGGACATAACACCATATGGACACGTTGATATGGTGATCCTGACAAAAGGAACACAGACATTGACAGTAACACATATATACCAGGATGTACTCATATTAGGTAGAGTTTGGGGAGCAAAAAAGTTAGCTTTTTTTTGTGTTTGAGAAGGGGAAAAAGCGAGCTTTTTAATTTTGTTAAAAGCATGGAGTTTCATATTGGTGACATAAAAAAATAAGTTAAAAAAAGAAAAGAAAAGAAAACATAATTGTGAAGCTTTTGTGTGTTGGTAGAGCTAATAAAATGAGGCACCTAATCCTTCAAAATTGGCTTCTTAAACTTCATAAACCTCATAAATAAAAAAATCAACCAAAATGATTGAACATACATAATTAAGTTAAACAAAACAGAACTGCTTAAAGCTCACAAAATGGTCGTGGATAGCATCTCTTACTAATTTGAACAAAGACAAAACCTTCCTTAGCAATCTTCCCCAGAGAAAATTTAAGGTCGGTTAGGATGTTAAAATTAAAAAAAAAAAAAAAAAAAATTGAGTTGATTGTACTGCTATGAAATTTAAATGTTAGCCATTACTCATTAGCCATTGGTTGCAAACCCCCACACATAGCAGATTTGTGTGCCACCTTTCTTGTATTCACTTTTTTAATTTCATATATGCTAAAAAATTTTAGGCTTATCATAAAACTTAATTTCTAGTCCTTGTATTTTCACTCATCCCTACAATCAAAGAAAGACAAACTCACAAAAGTAAGGTTCTACTTTGAAATTCAAGTGCTGATCGGTTTAATATTAATAAACCATAGCACATATTCAATGGGCACAAACTAGACCCTAAAAAGATTTGAAGGTCATTGATTTAACAAAGCTGTAAGAAATGGTCATCAATCCAAATTTGCCTCAGACAATTTCCAAAATTTTATGAGTATAATTGTACCATAGAAGGCCCAATTCTATGCAGCAATTTGCATAAAAACCTTGAATCAGATCATCTACCCAAAATGAGTTACATATAATCTGTACATGGTTTTCATGCTCCACATGCAATAAAAATGTGCGCATTTAATTAAAATAAATAATAACGGAAACAAATGATTTAGTACAAAAATCACAAAATAAGTTTTGATTTAGTACCTTGTTCAATGATAATATCGATCACCTGTGACAGAGGTACATGTTTTTCTATCGTAATTAATCCCCAAAAGGGTATAAAGGAAGGTCTTGACACCTTGAAGGAAAAAAAATTAAAAATCCAACAAATTAGTTGAAAACTAGTTGAAGTGCATGCAAGCTATCCTAGAAACCCCGAGTTGTAAAAAAATAAATAAAAAATCATAGTGCAATGGTAAAATATATTACCTTGTAAACTATTTCATAAGGAGTAACATATAGTTTACGTGATGAAACATCCTTCTGGAGCACATATCTTTTGAAAGGCAGATAAAGCAACATGATGATTCCTATTCCCCAAGCTAAAACCAGCAGGAGGGATATTGAAAACCATATAATGGTGTCATACTGAACATAATTCGCAGCGAGTTCTTTGAAAGAGGCTGTGTACAGTATCTGCTCAGAATTATCTCCTGCTTCATCGTCAGTAAGCTCAGATACAGGATCAGGAAGCAGCAAATCCTTTGATGAACCACGTTCTGGCAACATATCTGAACGGCCTGTCAACATTCTGCAAGACCAAAAATTAACTACAAAATAAATATATTATAGCGAATCTACATAAAACCTAATTTATTTATTTATTTTTTTTTTTGGAGGGGGGAGGGGGTGACTACTGACATAAATGGTGTTTCTGTCTTCTGCAAATCAGAATCTCAAATAATTTATAAGAACCCAAGCTGATTTTAATCAGCTCACAAATAGAAAGTATGATGAGAACCCAACTTTTGACGCTCCTAAAAAGATTTGAGTAAATGATTATATAAAGTTTAAATCTTCAACTCGGCCATTATTTGGGATTGAAAGAAAATAAATAACCTAATGCAAGTTTTCTGGACATAATCAGAATGAGCTTTCTTTTCTACAAAATTATAACATAATATCAAAATATTTTCCTTGTTCTTCGCTTTTCATAGCAACCAAACACATAGTAAGAAACGAAGCAAGTATGTGAACAACATTATTAACCTGGACAAGGCTGGCCAGAGCCGTGGAGGCCATGCCCCCCAGTTTCAAGAAAATTGCACTGGTATGTATAAATTTTTGGGGGAAAAAAATAGGCTATGAATGCTCTCCCCCCTTCAAAAAAAGTCCCCTTTCAGATCAGGATAACACGTAAAAAAATTTTGGTCCAAAACACTTCAGGCTATGGATTTGAATATTTTTTCATAATTCTTATATATAGTCCAAAATTTTAATAGGCCAACTAAGTTATTTACCCAATCCATCATTTATTGTTAATGCCACAAAAAACTTTAAAAAAAAAAAGTTAGTCCAAAATTTAAATGGCCACATAAATTTAACCATATAAAAATATTGCTATCAATAATATTTAAATTTTCAAGACCATCTTGAACATCCCTACATCAAATTATACTCAAGAAGCTGGTAAAAATAAAAATAATAATAATAATAATAATAATATAAATATAAATAAATAAAATAAAAATGAAAACCAAAAAACAAAAGTTGTCAGTTTCTGGCTTTCAAGAAAACAAAAGTTGTCAGTTTCTAATACAAGCATGACTATGAGAGTTGAAACAAAACTTCGGAGCAAGATGAAAGATGATTTCCTTAAAAATGCCTTACTTGTACATGTTGAAAAAGATATGGCACAGGGATTCATTACAAATTTAACTAGTGATGGATTTTGTAACATGAATAATCATTGGGTGTCAATTTAATTGATAAATCATTGGCTATGCATAGGAGCTAAATTTTTTATGGATGTTGCTATATGAAACTCACTTTTTGGTAATGCTTTGCCGTTATATAATGATTAGGTTTTATTAATTTATTTTTGTTCATCGAATATAGATTATAGTGTTAGTTATAAATTCTTCCTTACCTAAATTTGTATCCCTCCCTTCTGCTCTACAAACAAAATTACGGTAGGTGAAACTTTAATTTTGCTGCATTTACACAACGGCATTGTACTGAAATACCATAATACGATTATCCGATCAAACAATTTGCTTGACTGATGAGAAAAATGTTCAGAACAGAAAATGGGGAATTGAACACTTTCGGGCTCTGGTAACATTTGGGACACGATAAATCAAGTGACTCCCACCCGGAAAATCCTAATGACGTTTTCTCTTTAGCGAAAACGTAAAGAGATATCGCATTGAACAATTTGATTTCTTCCCTTTTCCTACGTTTTCTCACAAACCAAACAGAGACAATCAGATGAACCAACAAGACGTAAAAGTTCACAGATCAATTACCTGGAAAATTTTGTGAAAAAAGGTACGAGTGTGGAGAGTCGGGTCGAATTCAGAGGTCGATTAGGGCTTGCCTTTGAGATTGAGATTCAGCCAACTAACGTGCTCGGTGTGGGGGATCTGCAGCTCCCTCTAGGAAAATTAGGGGCCTCGACTTAGCTGAAAATACAGACTGTAGCGCCAAAGCGTCGCACCAACCATTCACCCACGAGCTAAACAGTCGCAATTTAAGCCAAATTCAAAATGGATATGGGAATGGCATAAACAAGGGGGTCACGTTTAGTAATATTTTACATTTTTTTTATTTATGTTTAATTGTTTTTTATTAATCTTTTTATTTTCAATTGTCATTTCTATTTTTTAAATAAAAATAAAAGTATTGGTAATGTAATTTTGTTTACATTAATTAATATCAATTGTTTTTTTTTTGGCTGGCTGTTTTTTCTTAAATAAAAATAACAAACATGCTTGATAAAATCATTTTATTTTTATAATTTTTAATAAAATATTTATTTTATGCTAAAATTAATTTAATTTGATAAATTTTATTTAACTAATTTAAGTTTATAAAATATTTATTTTGTAAGGGCAATTAATTTTAGTAAAGTGTATTGGTAAAGAATATAATATAATGATAACTTTTTGTTTATTAAAAATAATTAAATTGATTTAATATGTAATTATTATTCATTATTAAGACCATTTATTTTAGTAGTAAGTATTTTAATTTTAATAAGTTGAATTATTTAAAAATATATGTTAGTATTTATAAAAAATTTAATTCAATAAAATAAATCGTTTCAAATTACTTAATTTTAAATTTAATAAAATAAATCTTTTTATTTTGAGTAGGGGTGGCAAAATCGATCCAAACACATCAACCCGTCCAATTAAACCCATAATAAATGAGTTTGTGTCCTATTATTTTACTAATTGTGTTATAATTGGATAATTTATAAAATACTTATTTATAAATGGGTGCAATTGGGTTGTGAAACATGACCCGTTAAAACACACATTTAAATTAAAAAAACTAGTTTAATCTCTCTCTTTACACTGCTTTTTCTCTCACCTCTCTCTCTCTCTAGAGAGAAAAAGCATACACACACACACACACACACAAAAACGCGCGCGTACAAACACACCCCCACACCCCTACACACACACACACCTACACATGCACACACATACGCGCCCGCGCACACACACCCCCACACACGCACGCGCACACACTCCTACACACGCGCGCATGCGTACACACTCCCACACACACGCGCACGCGTACACACTCCCACACACACGCGCGTACACACGCTTGCCCGCACACACGCACATGCAAACACACCCACACACACACGCACGCGCATGTGCACATACACACATACACGCACGCGCACACACACGTACGTGCGCGTACACACACATACACATGCAAATACACCCACACACACACGTGCACGCGCACACATGTGCATGCACACACGCTTGTGCGCGGGCGGACACGCACGCACAGAGAGAGAGAGTTGTTGATTTAAAATTGAATAAAAAATAAATCGGTTCGTATAAATTCGAATTTAACTGAAATTTGTAAATATAATATATAATATTATATAATATGTATAATATTATATTAATTAAAATAAACATTGATGTATTTATATATATACACATTAATTGAAATAAATTTTTAATTTTTTTTTTAAATAAGTTAGATTATAAGTAAATGGGTAGTGATATCGGTTCAGGGGTTTATAATAACCCGTATTCAACCTGTCCATATCTAACCCGCCTTTAAATGGGTGGGTTTGAGTTGCACCCATTTAACCTTTAACCCGTTTAAATCTATTACTAACCCGCCCATTTTGCCACCCCTAATTTTAAGTGTCAAAAAATTTGAGAATCTTAAAATAAGGCATTTTATCAATACTTAGTTATTAACGCAGCAAACTCCTCTCTAAGTCTATTGATTGGCAGATGAATGATAGAAAAATAAAAATCACAAAAATTCGTTGATAGCAAGAGCGTTGAAAATTTAAAGAAAATTTTAATAGGATAAATTTTATTATTCAAAACATCAAAAGGCGCACAATTCTTGGTCTAGTGGAGCGGGAGTCAAGTCTAAGACTTTAGTGATATACCCAGGTCGCAGGTTCGATTCTCACCTAGAGATGCTAGGATTTAAGTGGGGGGCCGTAACGGTAGGTTGTTGTGCTAGTTCCTCCGAGGGTTTGTATCTCAGTGAGTAAAACTGCTGGGTGATTTCCCCATTACCAAAAAAAAAAAAGACACACAATTTCATATGATTATAAGGTTTCGATAAAAATCCTAACTAAAAAATCTAAAAGTAGAATATATATATATATAGTTAAACTATTTCCATTGCTAAAATATTATAATTTAATACTTAAATTAATTATAACAAATAAGTTAAAATGAAATTAAGAAGTCAGAGAATTGAAAGCCAAAACTGTCACACCCCTAAAATCCTTAAATAGGGTGGATATTACCAAATTCTCTGCCTAAATATAATATATTAATATTATCTAAACATGTAAAATTTAAAACAAAGAGGCAAACAAAAATTATTCATGAAGCTCCAACATACAAAAACTTACAACCCATAAAGCTCAACCAACCAAATATTAGTCTAACATCATTTTAGCATTAACTGCTTATACAAACCTTAAACACAAAATTAAAATATAAGTTAAACAACTCAGGTTCTCCTCTAATCACTCGCAACCACTTCTAAATTCAATCTGAAATGTGTAAATTTGGGTATGAGTGTCACACACTCAGTGGATGTATTATACTTAAAATAAAAGATAATAAATATGCACCAAGAAAAAAAAATATTACAGCAATTATATCAATAACTATCCCATAACCAACACACCTTTAATTTAATTGTGCCACATCTAATAAAAAAAATATCTCAATACACAATTTATCATCACTAGGCCCCAACTGGCCATATCATAGCACATTTGCATAATAAATAATTTAAATGATAATGCAACACACATTTGGCCCCATCTGGCCCATGAGTTGAGCGCTCAACGGTGGACAGTGGCTTTAATTTAGCTTGTCCCATTGGCCCCATCTGGCCGCATATTATTGATTTCTGGCCTCATCTAGCCTGGTCCCATCTGACCATAATGCAAGTGTAATGCACGTAACTCATGCTGATACGCAACAATGTATTTTTATTATACTTTTCCACTAAAAAAATATATTATTTCCCAAGTTTATTATTTCACAAATAACCACGATTCTCTACTAACATACAATAATTTATAATTAGCGGGTAAAATTTCGCAACATGAATGTTCGGTAATAAATAAATAAAATTTAGCTATTCATATTTAATAACTTTTATTTTTAAGTTTAATCCACCCACCTGGACAGCAGATATCCTGCGAAAATCAATTTACTAAGGTGGTGGCTGCTGATTATCCTTGAGTCCTAATTTTTAGTCCAATAAAATATACAAATTAGACATTGAATACTTAAAACTTATTCTGAATTAATTAAAAAATAAATAAAACATAACATCCTACCCTCTTCATATTTAATTTATCTAACCCAAAAGAAAAGGTACATATATATTTATATAAAAAAATTGATTTTAGTTTAACAAAATAACTTACCTCAATTTTCCCACCAAAATTTTCTAAGATTTCCTCCTTTTTCCCTCACTTTTTTTTTCTTTCTTCTCTTTTTTTTTTTTTTATTCCTTCCTCCACACGGCTCCTCTCTCGGGTCTTCTCCATTTTACACCCAGAGCTCACACACATATATATGCATAAAGCTTGGCCGAGCAAGCTTGCTAGCCAAGCTTAATTTTTTTTTTTTTTTCTCTTGGCCATCAACTTGGGCCCGTGGCCCTACCATCCCCAAAGCCCATCATTTGAAGTAATTAGCCATGTGGCTATTTAGTTAGAATTTATTCATTAGATTAGTTAAAATATTATTTTAATAATTTAATTAATCACCCAACTAACTGAAATTACATAAATTTTATAATAATATGGAATTAAAATTTCCAATCTTACAAATAAAATAAAATAATAATAATAATAAAATTAATGCATAGAATAAAAATTCAAGATGTCACAAAAACACAAAATGATACTTACAGTAAGATTTTCTCAATCATAATCGCACACTATTTTCGTTCCTATTGTTCAATAATTTTAACGCCTTCTGCTTTGCATCGGTTGTTGTTTGTTAAACGGCTACAATTGCTCTTCCTCCACCACACAAGTAAGCATTTGCTCTTTCTTCTCGATTTATCTGAATACCTAAAAAGAATTGTTGACTAAACGGAATACGATTGATTGCCTGTCTCACAGTCAGCTAGGGACTTGAATATTTAGAAGTAATAGAACTAGTTTAAATATTGAGAAACATGTACTTTTTCATCATTTGCCAATTGCAGGCCGATTTAAGTTATAGGTACAATAGTTTATAATAAGACAGTTCTCATTATTCAAGTGAGAGAGTGTGTGTCTTCCAGTTTGATAATTCACTTATTTATATAGAATCGAGGTTAAACTCAAGATTGTTATTTCAGTTAGCCAAACCACATTGTTCGTAGGTGACTTACTCTCGTCATGCATGAAGAAATGAGGAACATGTGTTTTATTTCTCTTTTATGTTTTGCTAAGGTAACCTGAATTGGGCAAGTAGGGTATGAATCCCTCTAATATTTGCTACATATTTGTGGACTCGTTTGACTCTCTCACATCACAATTATGATGTGTAACAATACATAATAATAAGATATATTTTATAGTAGGTGAAATCTTATTTTTATTTATTTTTTAATCATATTAAAAAAAGCAAATTTCATTTAACAAAACTTGATCAAGTATAATAAAACTAGTCATCATTTAATAAACATTACAATAACTAAAGAAATTAAATAACATAAAATAGAATGATCAAAACATCTTATGCTATGTTTTACATATTAAGAGTGCAGGCAAACTGCTTCAGACACTCTGAGACATAAAAAAAAAAAAGGACATGCTATGTGCTTTAGGAATTGGATTGAAAATTCCCTCGTCAACAGAAGTTTTCTTACTTTGGTTGGTATTTGGCTAAGAAATTGGAATTATTTTGATTATTTTAACGGAATAAGGGAATGTTTGGAGCGTCAAAAAGAAAAAGAAAAAAAACTAAAAGTTAGTGTTGATGTGATGTAAAAATGATACATGGTGAAATTTAACTGGAGGAATTTGAAAAATTTTGAAGTTTTTTGAAAAACTTTAGGCTCCAAATAGCCTATAAATTTTGGAATTATTTTACTATAGGGTTTCTGAAGGCCAGTCACTATTTATGGACTGATAAGGATTTTAGTCATACCAAAAACATTTATTTGTGAATAAGTCACACTTGCAACAAAAAAATAAAAAATGACATCACGCATTTTCACTACATTTCAAAACTGTCAGTTTTATCCGAAAATAGTGCACATCTCACTCATAACTTCTGCGACTTTCCATCTTATTTACAAAGCAAACAAAATCAATTTTTAGAACAAAATCAAAACTGTTTGGGAAAAACTTAAATCAATCATCATTCCTAAATATCTTTATTTTTTTCTGATTTTGAAACAGTATCAGTGCTATTTTGAAGATAGGTCAAAATGCTGATCGACCCCATGGATTTCTCTTACCCTAAAAACTCGTCATCTGCTTATAATTCATGGTACCGTTTTGAAAATAGTACTAGTACTGTTTTCATGCTGTCATAAAAAAATCAATCGATACATAACATAAACCAACCATACGAGCCAACATCATCATATTTTAAAAAATCAATCGATACATAACATAAACCAACCATACGAGCCAACATCATCATATTTTTTGAAACAGTACCGATATTATTTTAAAGATAGCTTAAAACGCCGATTGGTCACATGGATTTCTCTTGCCCTTAAAACTCGTCATCTGCTTATAATTCATAGTACTATTTTGTATTGGAATTATTTTCATACTGCCATAAAAAACATAAATCGATACATAACACAAACCAATCATACAAGTTAACATCATCATATTTTTTGAAACAGTACCGATATTGTTTTGAAGATAGCTCAAAATGCTGATCGGTAAAATCAATACATGAAAAAGATAGACCAAATAAGCTCTACCTTCTTCATTTCTTCACGATTAAAACTATAAATAATGAAACTGAAATAAAGAAGGAAAAAAAAATAAGGAAGGCCCATATTCTTTTGGCCCGCCAAAGTAAAAGCCCAAAGTCAATTCTCCAACTTGTACGGGAACCAAACCCATTTGTATCACATGCATCGCGTGTACCGGCGCCTATTTGCATAGAAGCTGCGTTCTCTGTCGTTGATGAAAGAATTAGATTATTTGCGTATGTGCCTTCAAAGCATTTTATTTATTTTTTATTACTTGTATAGGTTGAAGGTACTTGTCGATCACGAGATGGCCAGCTAGGAAGACCCCAGGTACAGCTAAAAAAATTAGATTTTCTGTTTGTCTGCCGAGAAAATTTAGTAAAAGCAAGGGGAAAACTCGTTGTTTTTGGTTTTCTTTTCATTTCACGTGGAATTTTTTTCTTTCTTGATGCGGCAATTGTGTGCAATTGCTTTGTAGTTTTTGGTCCGGGTCGTGATCGTTGAACTTCGATTGCTAGCGTATGGTTCTTGTTGCGTTTCTGAGGAATCCATTTGACGAGATTTCCCCCTTCGGTGCTTAGACGAGGAAATGCGAGATGTCCAGTTTGAATATCCAAATGCGGCGAGGTATTTTTATATTTTGTTTTTCTTGAACTGTTCTGATTATTTATGGAATCATTGATATGCAGGCATGCGGGGAATCTGAATTTGACCTAACGTTAGCTTTTGCGAGGATTGTTATATGTTGGTGGCATAAGTTGAATGGTAGTTGATGTCTCCTTATGCCTCCACATCATTCTCTTTCTTATAATATTTAATAGTGTATCACACTAATTCAATAACAGTAAGTTGAAACCTGACTGCAGTATGCTACGAACCCCGTTAACCACATGTAGTGCTAACGAGATAAAACCAACGGGGAGGAGGGGAAAAACTGTTGATAATTCTAAAACATATTTGAAAACATAACATCCGGAACGCGTGAGAGGACTAAATAGTTTTGATGAATTGTTCATTGTGTACCTCTATCTGATTCTTTATGTGGACTGCTTCTCATAATAATTATATTACATATAGATAGTTTTAGTTCGTCGGTCTTATTTATTATTTTTAATTAATGCAGGTAAAATGAATAAACTGTGGTTCTCTGTTGAAGGAGTTCTTTGGTTTAGAAGTGGAATGGCTTAATACTCATATTTGATCCTGATGAGTAAATGGATAAGAAGCAGCATATTTCTATATTTACTACCGCAAGTCTTCCATGGATGACTGGAACAGCTGTCAACCCTTTGTTCCGTGCTGCCTATCTCGCAAAAGATGAAGAGAGAAAGGTTACATTGGTGATTCCTTGGTTGTCTTTGAAGGATCAAGAACTTGTTTACCCTAACCAGATCACCTTTAACATACCTTCAGATCATGAGAAATACGTCCGCAAGTGGCTAGAGGATCGGATTGGCTTGCCTTCTAGTTTCAATATACGTTTTTACCAAGGAAAGGTAAACTATTGTTATTTCTTTTCTTTTGAATGGAGTTTGGATTTTGATGTCATTTAGGCGTTGTTTGATTCACAGATTGGATGAAATATCTCGGGATTGTTAGTCCCAGATTCTTTATCCCTGGATTAATAGTCTCGTCCAGTCAATAGTATCTTTTTTTGATTCGCTAAGGATAAAACATGGGATGACCATGATTTAATATTTATGATGCACTTGTTTTTTATGGGACTTGAACAAAAATGGGATTAAAAATGAAAAATGAATATATTACCCCTAATTAATATTATAACTTTGTTATGCTATATGTTATATAATATATTATGTTGTATTTATCAAATATATATAATACATTATAAAATATAATAAATATGTTATAATGTAATTTGTTAAAAAAATAAAATATACAATACATATGTAAGTAATATAAAATATTATAAATGAATATAGAATAATTGTATTTCAAAATATATACACAATACAAAATATATTACAACTATACCACGTTATATTACATTAACATATATTTTATAATATTATATTATAGGTAATAATCACACTATTTTATTATTTTATTTAATAAATTAATATATATACTGTTGATAATAAAGCAACACTAGAGTAGTTGGTGAAGCCAAAAATTTGATGAAGCCAACCACTTGGTGAAGCTTTTTAGTTTTTTCCATTAGGACTTTTTAACAACTAATAACCACCTATTATTTAAAAGAGGTGTACAAGTAGTTTTTGAAATCCAATAAGTTCTTTATGTAGTTTTATTTCTGTATTCTATCAATTTCCCTACACACCCCTTAACTCACCACTACTTTTATCTGTCTTCTTAAACTACTCATTAATTATTCATTATTTACTTAAATGCCACTATTTATTAGTTGAGATAAATGCTTCAAATTTTAATTCTTATTTTTCTTTTTTAAATTTAGAAAAAATACAAAAGATACTTTGCTGTTACCCATCCCTTAATGTTTTACTGTAACGAATGAAGTCTTCGAGCTTTTTAATTCATGTACCCTTTTTTTTTTCACCATCATGATGATTTTTTATGCTCCAATATCCACCAAGAAGTTATACTGAACAAGTGCACCTTAGAGATATAAATATGTAAATTTTTGTCAGGTTCCTTGTGAAGAGCTGTATTTGCAATACAATGAGAGCATTGTGAATGTGCTGAGTTGAAAATTCCATGATTATGTTCTTTCCCCTCCAAATGATTTTGTTATATGATATGCTTAGATTAACAGGGCCACTTCTGTCGGTGAATCAATTCCTGGTTGTGTCATACAATTGCCAGAGTTTGGTATTGGCATTTCAGGGGTCCTTTTTACGTCACAATGCATCATGTTATGTGCAAAGTTTCTTTGATGGTGGGTCTTTAAAGGGCATATCCTCAAATTTAATCTCTCTCTCTCTCTCTTTCTCTCTCTTTCTTTATTTTTTCTTTCTTGCACGTAGTTTTAATCCTAAAAATCACATCTGGGGCATTTTTATACTTGCATTTGTTTGTTTCCTTTTTGATTGGTTTACAATGCAGTTTTCTAGACATAAAAGGAGTATTCTTGCTGTTGGGGATATCACAGAAGTCATCCCTGATGAAGAGGCGGATATTGCTGTCCTTGAGGAACCTGAGCATCTTACATGGTATCACCATGGGAAGAGGTGGAAAACAAAATTTCACCTAGTTGTAGGAGTTGTTCACACCAATTATTTGGAATATGTGAGGAGAGAGAAGAATGGAAGAGTGAAGGCGTTTTTTCTGAAGTTCATCAATGGTTGGGTTGTTGATATATATTGCCACAAAGTATGTCTCCTGATAACTATTTTACTTAAAAGGAATAACTTGTTTGCGAATTTCAAAAGGTTTAAGACTGTTTGACTTATGTCATTTAGCTTATGAATGCCCTGCCTGAATACTTGGGTGATACTGCAGGCTTCAAGATAGACACACTTTAATGGCCAGCTATTTATTTATTTTTGTTGAGAGAGGTGGAATTTTAGGTGTAATAAGTACCTTAGTAAGTTGTCATGTAGTTAATTTTTATGCCTAATATTTGTTAATATTGAAAACACCATGTATTCTTATTATATTTTTGCTAAAATAGAAAATTTAAATGGTATTTCATAATCTTAATACCTCTTAATGATACTAAAGATTTTTCCCCCCTCAACAACTATATACTTGCTCAAGCACTGGTGCAAGGTTCTAAGAGTTCGCAAATTTCGGGTGTGTTTGGTGCACCAAATGTTGGTGAAAATTTTTGGAAACCTCTGAAAATTTCTAAAAATCTTTATACATTTTTACACATTCCCGCATTTTCAAAATTCAAAAAAAGTTCAATATCTTTTAAAAAAAAGTCGATAACTAGAATTCGGTTAATCAAATAGTAAAAATTTTTTCACCATTCTCACCACGAACTCTTAAGCTATTGAATGATACCTACTTTGACTATTTTTTGTAGGATTGTAGAAACCGTTCCAACGGATTGTAGAAACTGTTCTGACGGATCCACATGGCCAACTTTCGTCCAAATGGTTTCTACAATCTGTTTGGACGGATTGTAGTGCAAAGAAGTCATGACTGCCCAAAATTTTGAATGAAATCCAATCCGTCAGAACGGGAATCTTACTATTCATCTCCAAAAAACGCGGTTTAAAATGTGTGCACTAAACGCAAAAAGTTTCTCCAAACCATATTTTATCTCATTTTATTTCACTTTTTATCACTCCAAACTCACCCTTCATTGTAGGTTCCTTTTCTTTTTCCTGGCTGAACCATTCCAACTACCATATTAAGTTGTAACGATATTATACGAAGATTAGTAGTATGATTGGCTAGGTGTTTTCAAGGAAAAGGGAGAGCTACTGACTCTTGATTTTTGGTTCTTTGTTCCAGTTTCTTTGTGGGGGTGGCTTTCATTAATGCCTCTTTAGTAAAATTTAATTACTTACAAAAAAAAAAAAAAAAAAAAAAGGAGCAGGGAGAGGTTTTAGTAATTAAAATAGTGATTTACTTTGCTGTGGATAAGTTTTCTAGACGACATTGAGAGAGAGAGGGAGTGTGCGTTTTATAGAGGAGTGCATGTGGATACATTCACACAAACTAGGCAAGGTCACAAAGTAGAACACATTATTTGATCTGAATCTTGCAATCCCTAATTGTGTATTGGTCATATGTAATGTTGCACCATAGAATCCTGGAAGGCCACCCACTGGACATATTATTGATAAAGTTGAAACTGCTTATTGCCACACAAAGTATTTCTCGTTCACAAGATTTTAATTTTCATGAAATGGCAGGTGATACGTTTATCTGCTGCCACCCAGGATCTTCCAAGATCAATCATATGTAATGTTCATGGAGTCAATCCCATGTTCCTTGAGATTGGGAAGAAAAAGAATGAACAACAGCAACATGGCAACCAGGCCTTCACGAAAGGTGCTTATTACATTGGTAAGATGGTGTGGAGCAAAGGCTACAGGGAGCTACTTAAACTTCTGCGTGATCATCAAAAGGATCTAAGCGGATTTGAGATTGATTTATATGGGAGTGGGGAGGACTCTGCTGAAGTTCAAGAAGCTGCCAAGAAATTGGAATTAACAGTTAGGATTCATGCTGGCCGTGATCATGCTGATCTGTTATTTCACGAGTAAACTCTCTGCTGCCTTCAACTTCCTTTGTAACATAAATGGAACTATTTTTTTTTTGCTCAAAAGCACTAGGCACTGTACCCCCTTCAACTTCCTTTTAACATAAATGGAACTATTCTTTTTGCTAGAAGTACTAAAATGTTTAAACCAGTAAAAAGGTACAAAGAATTTCCATGCGGAAAACTCACCAAAAATATCAGTTAATTCAGAGATATAATGCTTGGGGCCCCAAACTTGCACTCTTATCTGTTAGTAAATTTTCCAGTGGGGTATTGAATGAAAAATGCTTGGGTTAGATGAAACCAACCTTTATCACATATGTGAGGTAGGATGTGATGGAGCTGCAGGTGTATGAGATAGATGATCCCATGAAGTTCCGGACTTATTGCAATAACCGAGCCGACTTGCAATAATATGGTTAGGGGATTGTCATGGCGACGGACAAAAATGCATCATTGATGTCATAGCAATTTGAGGTCTGCTGTTTGTGTGGACAATGATAATGGCAGGAGGTGGTGGCCTCTTAAGGTAATGATGTTTTGAGATGATGATAACTGTCAATGGTGCATGGAGGAGGAATCATTGGAGTGATCAGCTTTAGTAAGTTTGTTTAGGTAGTTCAATTTTGATGGCTCTGATATCTATGGATTGATGGTTCCTTTGTTGTGAATAGTTATAGAGGGACGACAAGATGCGATGATGATGAATTTGGTTTCTTTTTTTTTTTTTTTTTTCTTTTTCAGTGGGTGGAGGCGGGGTTGCCTAATGCTTTATTTTTATCCCTGAACAACTATTTGGGCATTTTGGCTTGCCTCTCTAATAATCCAAAATCTTTAAATGGCAGCGAGCTGCATCTCCAGTGATCGTTGTCTAGATTGCAGAGCAATGCATCCCCCCCCCCTTTTTTTTTCTTTTTTGTGTGATGCACTGATAGAAAAGAAGTTGAGAAAAGATCGTTTAAGATTGTTTGGTCATGTCTAATGTAGACCTAAGGAGGCACAAGTACAAATGAGTGGATCAATTTAGGTAGAAGGGCAAATAGGACAAAAGGTTGACTTAAATTATATGGACTGAGAGTGTAAGGAAAGACCTGAATTGTGTGTTTTGAGCGATACACGTGAGGATTGAGTTAAATCTACGTTGATAGATTCAATTATTTTTGAAGATTTCTGTTTTGCGTCACAAAGGCATTCATTTGGAAGACTACAAAAGAATTGTAAGCGAACAAATAACCTTGTCTTGCTGCTCTCGGCGCATGATAAGGCAACCCTGCTATCATGCACCATTTTAGGAAGTCCGGTGGTTGGCACCCCTCTACTCCGAGGGGCTGCATTAGGAAATCATTTCAGGTTGACCAGGTCACAATTGATATTGCTAAGGATTATAAGATTAAAGGAGGAATCAAATTAGTGGAAAGAGGGAGAGGTTATGTCCGAGTAATGGTTTTGTATGAGGAGGAACTTCGTTGGCTTCAGCAGATTTGTTGGAAATCTCAGGAGAGGGCAGAAAGGAAATGGCAGCTGGGCACCATCAGAGGAGGAGCAAGAACTGTGGTATGTTCTTTAATTTCAGATGGTCTCGGCAGGTTACTTGAACTTTGTCCTTTTGCACCTTATGGGAGAAGGTTGATAAAGATTCCAGAATTGAAGGAAGGGGCAGGCTGGAACTTTTTTGCCAAACTTATTGATCCATTTCTTCCTGGAAATCCTAATGTTCTAAATAAAGACTCTACTCAACCTGGTTCATTTCTGGGCATGAAATCTGGACCAAGATCTCAACCTGGTTCATTTCTGGGTATGAAATCTGGACCAAGATCCTATCTCCAAGCAGCTGCTATTCCTGAATGGAACGATTACAAATTAGGAAGTTCTTTTAACAAAGAGCAAGTCCTAATCAATTTTGAAGATGCTGTTGCAAGTAGCCATAGTCTGAATAGGTGTTTGGTTGGGAGTTTCATTGTTTCAAGCTCTGTTATGCCTGACAGCAATAGAGTCCAATCCTGGGTGCTTAGGAAATGGTCATTTCCTGGGGAAGTAGCTGTTAAAGAATTAGATGAAGGTAAATATCTCTTTGTCTTTCCTTCCAAAGAAATTGCCTCTCAAATTTTAAAGAAGGATCATTTTATAGATGGAAGTTATCTATCCTTAGATGCATGACATAGTTGGATTTGTTGCTCTAGAAGAGGATGGAATCAGAGAGCAATTTGGATTAAAGTTGTAGGAATACCAGTTTACCTTTGGAATATCAATGTGTTCCAGAGTATTGGGAATTACTGTGGTGGTTTTCAAGGCCTGGAAAAGCTCATCGAATTATAGATGGGTTAGAATTAAAGTTAAAGGAGATGGCAGATCAATTCCGGCATCAGTCCCTCTATTAGTTGGCCAAACCAAATATGACTGTCCAGTTTGGGTCGAAAGAAAACCATGGGTAGACTGGGTAGAAGCACCCTCGAATGGAGTTTTCCGGCCAGTAGGGGGGAAGTTGAAGGAGGCGCGTGGGGTAATAACTGATTCAATGATTAATTCCAATATTGGTAATCGGACAGTCACAGTAATCCCAAAAGCCAAGGCTCAGCACCCCAAAAGACTTTCCAAAGAAGCCGAGAAAGTTAAATGGATCCAGGTTGACAGAACATTGAAAGAAAATAAAAATGCTGCTCACCATTCAATGAATCAGGAGGGATATCATTCATTGAATAAGTTTGAACCACTTGGCAATTTGAAGGATCAGGAATTACTACCTACTATTAATGATTGTATTTCTCATAGTAATGGTGTCTCCCCCCAGTTGACAACAATTAATGCTGTCTGTGGACAACCATCTAAGGATAAGAAAGGCTTCTCTCTGTCGGCTGTAATTAGCCCAGATCGAGAAAAATTTTTTGGGAAGAAATATAGCTCTAGAAGGATGAGTAAAAGTTCTGAACTTGATGAATTAAGGGATGGATTTCCCTTAATCCCTACCTGTTCAACTTCTATTACTGATTGGTTTAGTGAACAACCTTTTTTTGGTGAAGGATCTCAGCCTGAAGATGGGGAAGACTCTTTTCCTATTGAAAGATATCAGTCTGATGTAGAATTCAGTTCTGCAGATAAGTGTTTGCCTTTAGACTGTACCCCCATACCCTCTTGTAGTCCTGAAGACTGGAGCAATGACATATTGCTGCTGGGTGACTGTGATCAAGACCAGCAAAAAATCTCCACCTGGGTACTGAAAAGAATGAAAACCTTTAAGAAAATTCTGGGAATATCCAGTGAGGATATGGAAGACAAACTCATGGATTTACTACTGTCCATTGAAGAGAAAAGGAGAAATCAACAAAGCAAAGAAAGGAGAAAACATCAAGGAAGCAGCAAGGGTGTCAGAGAACTGAAGAATCTGCAATGGTCCATTTCTTACGAGAAAGGGACACAGCAGGATACTCAACTAGCTGCTTTTGGCGAAGGGAGGAGTAGGAAGTCATTACCAATGTGTTATTAATGAAGCCAAAAATTTTGAGTTGGAATGTTAGAGGCTGCTGCAGGTCAGGGAAAAGGTTGATTATCAAAGCCTTTATGAAAAAGTGGCATCCAGACGTGATCTGCCTACAGGAAACAAAGCTGAGTTTCATTGATGATTCTATAGTTAGGTCACTGTGGGGTGGCAGATGGGTAAATTGGTTAGCTATTAATTCAACCGGAGCATCAGGTGGTATTCTGATTATGTGGGACACTAGAAAGCTGATAATGCTGGATTCTGAGATTGGTTCCTATTCTTTATCATGTCTGTTTAAGCAAGTGGAGGAGGATATCTTCTGGTCTTTCACTGGTGTCTATGGACCAATTGATAACAACCTAAAAGCTGAGTTTTTGGAGGAGGTTGGAACTGCTGTGTTTAGATGGAATGTACCTTGGTGTATGGGGGGAGATTTTAACTTAGTTAAAAGCATTGAAGACAAATGGAACTGCAAAAGGAGAACCAAACAGATGAAGATATTTTCTGATTTCATTAATGAGCTGTGTTGTATTGACCTGCCATTGGGAGGATGCAAATTTACTTGGAGCAATTGCACTAGTAAATCTAGGCTTGACAGATTTCTAGTGTCAACTGACTGAGAGGAACTATTTCCGGAAGTCTATCAAAGAACTTTGTGTAGAATCACTTTTGATCATTTTCCAATTTTGCTGGATGGGAGAGGATTACAAGGAGGACCAAAACCTTTCAGGTTTGAAAACATGTGGCTGCAAGTTGAGGGTTTCAAAGACATGATTGCCAACTGGTGGAAAAGTTATCAATTTACAGGCTCTGCCAGTTTCAAATTGCTGCAGAAGCTGTCTTGCCTTAAAGCTGATTTAAAAAAGTGGAACGCAGAGATCTTTGGAAGTATCAAGCTCCAGAAACTGCATCTAGAAAAGGATATTCAGTTTTTGGACTTACTGGACGATGAAGGCAGGCTTACAGATTTGGACAGAAGCACCAGAGAAAACAAGACTTTGGAATTGAAGAAAATACTGAGAATGGAGGAAATTAGTTGGAGGCAAAAGTCAAGAGTTAAATGGCTTAAAGAAGGCAACAGAAATACTAAATTTTTCCACAAGATGGCTTCAGCTAATAAGAGAAGAAATTGGATTGACAGACTCAGGATAAATGGCACAATCACTGAGGACCCGAGAGACATTAGACAAGGCATTTTGGAATTTTACAAAAAACTCTTCGAAGAAGAGGCTGGCTGGAGGTCAAAGGTAGATGACCTAGACTTCTCCCAGCTCAGTTTCACTGAAGCTGAGAATCTGGAACAGCGCTTTACAGAGCAAGAAATCCTCCAGGCCCTTAAAGATCTTAATGGTGACAGAGTCCCTGGACCTGATGGGTGGACCATAGCATTCTTTCAAGCATGTTGGAGCATTTTGAAGGACGACTTATTACAGATGTTTGAAGAATTTCACCAAAGCTGCAGGTTTGTCAGGAGTATGAACACAACTTTCATTGCTTTAATCCCAAAGAAACCTGGAGCAGTTGATGTGAAAGAATTTAGGCCCATAAGCTTGGTGGGGGCTGTTTATAAAATTCTCTCCAAGGTCCTAGCTAGCAGGTTAAAAAAAGTGCTTGATCCTCTAATTTCATCCTCCCAGAATGCTTTTGTGGGAGGACGGCAGCTTTTGGATGCTGTTTTAGTGGCCAATGAGGTAATTGACTCGAAAAAAAAGAGAAAGGAACCAGGCATTGTTTGCAAACTGAACATTGAGAAAGCCTTTGATCATGTCAATTGGAATTTTCTGATTTATTTGTTAGGAAGAATGGGTTTTGGCAGCAAATGGTGTCAATGGATCAGATGGTGTATTTTAACTGCTAGATTTTCAATCTTGATCAATGGAACTCCTGAAGGCTTCTTTGCTTCTTCCAGAGGATTAAGGTAAGGAGACCCCCTTTCTCCTTTCCTTTTTATCTTAATCATGAAATCCTTAGCAAAATGTTGCAGCAAGTTGAAACAGTTGGGTTTCTCAAAGGCTTTAATGTTGGTACTGAAAGTTCCCCTCTCAGCATTTCTCACCTATTATTCGCTGACGACTCAATTATTTTTTGTGGGGTTGACTTGTTGCAGTTGGGGCATTTACGCTGCATACTATTGGGTTTTGAAGCTGTCACTGGTTTAAAGGTAAACCTTCAAAAGTCAGAGGTCATGGCAGTCGGTGCACTAGACAACTTGGGAGTTTTGGCAAATATATTGGGCTGTAAGATTGGTTCTCTCCCCACTACTTATCTTGGCATGCCACTGGGAGCTCATTATAAATCAAAACTGGTTTGGGATCCAGTCTTGGAGAAATGCAAGAACAGACTGGGTGGGTGGAAGATTAAGTATTTATCGATTGGTGCTAGGATTACATTGATAAAGAGTGTTCTAGCTAGTCTACCAACATATTTTTTCTCTCTTTTCACTGCTCCAGTCTCGGTAACCAAGGAGTTGGAGAGGATGCAAAGAGATTTCCTATGGGGAAGAAGTGATGGGGTTTATAAGCACAGTCTGGTGAAGTGGGAGGCAGTTTGCAAACCTTTAGAAGCTGGAGAAGTGGGCTTGAGACCATTGAAACTGAACAATGAAGCCTTATTAGGGAAATGGCTTTGGAGATATGCTCAAAAGGAAAATAGTCTTTGGAAGAGTTTGATTGCTACTAAATATGGTGAAGAGTTTGGTGGGTGGTCCATTACTGCTATGTCGACTCCTTTTGGTCATAGCTTATGGCAAGGAATTAGGAAAATTTGGCAGAAATTTAGTTGCTGTATTTCTTGGCAAGTTGGGAAAGGCGATAGAATCCTATTTTGGAAGCACGATAGGTTAGGTATTGGTTGTCTATCAGATGTTTTCCCAAGAATTTTTGCAATAGCAGCTAACAAAGAAGCTTGTATCTCTGATTATTGTACTAATGGAGGCACCCAAAACAGTTGGTCTGTACTGCTACGAAGGAATGTGAATAACTGGGAGTTTGATAGCTTAATGTCATTAATGGAGTTGCTTTGTTCAGTTAATTTGACTACGTCTTCTGATGTCATTATTTGGCAACACTCAAAGAACAAGGTTTTTTCCGTGAAGTTTTTCGACTATTTTTTACAAGGTGGTGACAAAGAAGATTTCCCATGATCAAAGATCTGGAAAGCTGCAATCCCTACTAGAGTTATTTTTTTCACATGGTGTGCAGTCATAGGTAAGATTTTGACCATTGACAACTTACAACACCGTGGTTATATGTTAGCAAATAGATGCCCGTTGTGCCTAAAGCAAGAGGAATCCATTGCTCATCTTCTTATTCATTGCTCTTGGACGGCTGAATTATGGAGTTTGTTAGTTAATTGTTTTGGAGTTCATCTATGTTTCCCAAATGATCTTAGAAGTTTCCTTCTACTCTGGTGAGGACAGTCTTTGGAAAAGGGGAAGAAACATACTTGGAATTTAGCTCCATTCTGCCTTTTTTTGGATAATATGGAAAGAGCGCAACAAGAGGATATTTGAAGATGACAAGTCTACCAATCAAAGGGTTAAGAGTATTTTTCTAAGATGTTTATACAGCTGGGATAGTGAGGGAAGAGATCTAGATTTGTACTCCTTTTTGAATTTTCTTGATGACATATGCTAATCTCTGGTCTGGGTAAAATTGTAAACTTCTGTACTGTGAGCATCATCCTGATGCTTAGTTTTGCTTTCTAAAATAATAAATTCTTACTTATCTTTTTCAAAAAAAAAATTGAGGAAAGACCTGAATTCGTATAAACTCATAAAAAAAAAAAATGACATACATGACAAAAATGAATAGAGAAATAGGATTCGTGTAACAGACCTCAACTAAGTTGAGACTAAAGTTTTGTTGAGTTGAGTTGTAGTTGTATTACAACTTTTAAGTATACCGTCCTGTGACAAAAGAAAGTTCTGTCAGTTGTTTGATGAGTCGGGTAGTCAGATGCAGCGGGAATTTTAAATGGTTTATAGGACAAATGTTATCTTCCGATTGGGTTATTACAGGAGGCTTTCCACTGTCTCCCTCATTTGGTGTATACTTCTTCTTACGAAAAAGAGATCTATCGTATAAAACTATTGCGTTGTTTACAGGAGGCTTTCCGCTCTCTCCCTCATTTGGCGTACACTTCTTATGAAAAAGAAATCTATCTTGTAAAACTGTCTGCATTATTATAAAATCGTCCATTGACTGCATTTTCTCAAACTGATAACGCCATGTGTGGGTACTTAATTTATACAAATTGTGTAATTTTATAAAATCTTATTTTTCTGATTTCCCTTCCAGCTATAAAGTGTTGATAAATCCAAGCACCACAGATGTGGTATGTACAACCTCGGCAGAAGCATTGGCCATGGGCAAAATAGTGGTATGTGCCAATCATCCTTCAAATGACTTCTTCAAACAATTCCCAAATTGCCGTACATACGAGGACGGCCAGGGCTTTGTTAAAGTTATACGCCAGGCATTGACCGAAGAGCCCGCATCCTTGTCCGATGCACAAAGGCATGAGCTTTCGTGGGAGGCTGCAACGGAAAGGTTTCTAAGGGCTGCTGAGCTGGACCAGACACCTTCAAAAAAACTGACAAAAGCCCCTTCAAAACTTTTTATGTCCATGTCTATGAATTTGAGGAGGAATATGGAAAATGCGTCTGCGTTCATGCATTACGTTGGAACCGGGTTTTTGAGGTCACAGCCGGGAGACGATCAATGCAAGGTGCTTGGTTTGGCATCCCCTTCAGGCAAAAGGGGCTCTCATCAAGATTGATTTTATTGATCATTTTGGAAGAAGTATGGTGAACATTTTTTAAACAATCCTACGATACCTTTCTTTGACAAGTTACCACCAGAACGGAGAAGTAACTTGAAAAGGATGGGTGGGTTAAGGTTTTTTCTCATCACGGGACTAATTCCCAAACCTTGTCGTGTTTTTTTTGTGTGTCAACTAACGCAACCATTGCCAAAGCGACTATATTGTTGTTGTGGATCATAATAATGATATTGAAACCAATGTTTTTGGCATCTTAAAAATGTATGGTAGCCGATGATGCCATTTTTGTTTTCTCTACTTTGTAATTTTGGTGAGGTTGGGGTGTGTTGGTTTGTCCAAACATTTCCATGGTTGGTCAATGACCATTTATTTTATTTTATTTTATTTATTTCATTTTATTTTATTATTATTTGGAGGGTTGTGAATTTTTATATTTGAAGTGCATTAACATGAAATCATTCTTTGTAAGGCTATGTTGAATGAGGGTTGGTTGGGATGATTGAGATAAGTAATATCATATTATAATATATGAGATTGAATATAACGTAGAATTAAATTTTTTGTGTTAATTTTTTTTTTTTTTTGGGGACTATTTGATTATTAGGATATAGTGTAAAATAAGTGATTGATTTGATGTAAGTAATTTTGGAAGTTTGAATCTTTGGAGTAGCTAATCCGATATGGGAGAACAGTTTATCTTAGAATGTATGCTCGGAGTATTCCTACAACTAAATACCGCGCCGGATGTGTTTCAAAAATAACTGACCCAATTTCTTTCCCTAGCACTTCAATCAAATTGTCTTTCAGTGCATTAACATTTATGTAATAAAATAGAATGGTTTTTTAAAATATTTTTTTTATAAATTAAGATTTAATGGTTAAAAATTATTTTTTTATTCAACGATTGATTTTATTTTTATATTTTTAATTTTTTACTTAATTTTTATTTTAGTGAATTTCATTATCATCTATATATATATATATATATATATTTTTTGCAACCGAGAGTTTCTGGACTAACTTGCTTGTACCTTAATTAATCCCTGAGATTCTAAAGTTAACGACTAGACAAACTCTCAAATGGCTTTGAAGAGATTCAAACTAGTGATCACTGAAAAACAAATCCTATGTCTTTGTCAGTTGAGCTAATTATCATGGCTTTCCACTATTATCTATATTACAAAACGAGTTGGGTATTTTAAATTTTATTATATTTCAATGGTGAAGATGATATACAAAATAAAATTACTAATTTAAATCCTGCCCAATTATGACTTCTAAGAAGTTGAACTTTCAAATTAAAGTATCGTAATTTATGATTTTTTTATGGTGTTTATCAAAAATTAATTAATGAGATAGAGATCAAAATACATGTAGTAAAATTTTGAAAAAATAAAAATAAAAACTCATGAATTACCATTATTTTTTCAATTTAAATGTTCTGTTTAAAGTTTTAACTATAAAAGAAACTTAAGACTACCAAAAAAAAAAAAAAAAGGAATAACTTGTGTCCATGCACTCTAAACAAAATTAGTATTAAATTTTCCTTTATAATTGAAATTTTGGACAATAAGTTTAAATTAAAAAAATTATAATAATCTATGAGTTTTTATTTTTTTTTTCTAAAAATTATGATAATCCTAGGTACGGGTTATTGTTAGTAGAGTTATAAATGATTGTTCAAGCATTTTAATAATTGGAATAGTCCTCAGTAATTATGCATGCTGTTATAAAGTTTTATATGCTTATACATTTGAAGCATCAATTTTTATTTTTATTTTTTTTGAGGGGTTCATCAATTTATATTGAATTGTTGGATTTGTCAGTTGCAACCAATTAAAATGCACGAAGATGACTCTTATCAAGAATGACATGGATTATGGTGTAGATAATTTACCTCTAATACTAAGACAAAAGATTTATGTGGCATTTCAATTATTTGGGAAATGACAGTTATGCCTTACTTTGAGTAGCGGATACGTAAATGGAAATAATAATAATAATAATTTAATTGTAGTTATTGATTTTATACAAGTGACTAAACAAAATAAAGATTTTTCTTTTTAAAAAATATAGATTCATTTAATCTAATTTTCTTGGGAAAAAATATATTTTTACTTTTATTTTTATTTTTTCACATTTTTCATTTATGTCACGTCTCTAACTTAATTATTTAGAATAGACGGTATGAGAATATAGAAACTAATAAAAACTAATTAAAATCTAGTCCAAGATAAATCAATATCATAAATATTAATAAAAATATTATCAAATGTCCCTCATTCTCGTATAAAAATAATATTAAAGAATATATTTCAAAGTTATGATGTCATGAACGTAAACATTAGATCTATACTTAAGGTCACACAATCTATAATATTACTAGTTCAACTCTCAATTAAGAAAAATAAACACAATTATCAATATCCATAATTAATACCAGACTTAAGCTATTCAAACGTAAACTGCTTATGTATCTCATCTTAAAAATTAGGTCACCGTAGTTCCTAACTTTATTATTCAGTGTTCACAACTTAACTCGTCATCAATAAATCACATATTAAACAACATTATAATTAACAACCTCAAGGTATCAACGCACAATAATATATGTAATTGCATTTAATGGGTAATGATGGAATACAATGCTAATGCATATTCTTTAATCTCTATCTACCCTCAATCTTATCATGGAACATGTAACACTTAGCAAAGTACGTAAAGTCACCAATCACACCGTTTAGCGCTCATAGTAAACGATAATCTTAATATATAATCGTGGTGGGGAATTGTGTTACACCCTGTTCGATGTAACACTTAAGGGAACCGTATAACATCCATTGACCATTTTGCTAGGAAACCGTGACACACCTTTAGTTAGCCATCTACTTAATTCAAGCAGGGTCCGGCTACGTTCCATAGAAAAATCTTATAATCATATCTTATAATTAATATCCCAACTCCAAATGATTAAACTCTAACTATATCTATCGAGCTTTGTCATATATATCAATTGAGGATCGATTGGTATTTTCAAAATCTCATTTCATCATTTTTCTCAAAATCAATGATCTATCTATATACATGACTTGTGCCACGACACGTCAAACTATCAATACGGCACTCTCGGTCAATCAATAATAATAACATCAAATTGGATGATACAACCCAACCCCATGCACATGATATGCTCAATCATGTAAATAAATATCATCTTAATATAAGAATACAGACAATGATTTGTGGTTCATTTAATCTTTAAAAATTAACAATTAATGGATTTGGGTGCAAAATAGGTGTTTAGAAATCAAAATTTAGCATTTTCGAATATTTTGCCAAGCAACGTCCCATCACCATCCTGACGCTAGGACCAAACGCCAACATCTAGACCCACTACCAAGCGGCATTCTGACATTAGCACGCTGCACCCAACTTTTGGGTTCGTTTTCAACGAAACCCCAACTCTAAAACACTTCCAAGTCACTCATTTAAACCTCAAACTCAATAATCAATCATATATAAACATTCAAACATCTCAATAAAATATTACTACACTAGTAGATTCAAGAATAATTCAAATAAATGCAATATCTCAATATGAATATATACATATATAAACATTTATATATACATATATAAACATCAATACAAATCTTTCAATACTCAATCAAATAAAGTATACAATATATCAAAATAATGCTAATAACACGTAGAACACAAATATAACTCACACTTATCTCAGATATGAAGAAAATAAGAAGAAAAGAGCCAAGAACCTTGAAACCCCCAAATTTCTCTTTAATTTCTCTTATCTTGAGGCGAAATCACTAAAGTTGACACTGTCGTTTTCCCTCTCATCTATCTCTTTCTTCTTCTCTTTTCCTTTACTCTCTAGCTGCCATCCCCTAGAAGAAAAAGAGGAAAAGAAAAATAAAGAAAGAAGAGGAAAAGGAGAAAAGAAAGAAAAAAAAAAGAAGAAAAATGAGGTTGAGCCTCAAGCCTAACACCAAACCTGTTAATCACTTTAGGCCAATCTCAGCCTAGGAAGAATAAAATAAATCTAACAAATCGGGTCAAACCTCAGATTCGAATATCTTATTGCCTTGAAACAACAAATAAATAGCAAAAATAAAATATCTGGTCTTACAATTTATTTTGTTATAAAACAAAAGAAAATTTTCATGTTGAACTTATTCAAACATGTTCTCTATTTTGTGTATATGTTGACAAAAGTCTGGCATCATATTGGACAACTAGCAATAACTTATACTTATGGCACTTTGAACAAATTTAGTATTAAGTATATTTTATAGTCGAAACTTTGGATAAAAAAGTTTAAATTAAAAAAATTATGATAATCCATGATTTTTAATTTTTCTCCTAAAATTTTAAATTCTAACAGGTACTACATATATTTTGATCTCTCTCGCTCTAATTAATTTTTGATAAGCACCATAAAAAAATATAAATTATGGTGCTTTAATTTAGAAGTCTAACTTCCTAGAAAGCATAAATTGGAAAGGATTTAAGTTGGTAGTTCTGATTTATGTATTATCTCCACTCTTGAAATATAGTGGAATTTATAATACTCAAGCCATTTTTGTGATATAGATGATAGTGGATCCACCAAAATAAGAATTGAATTAGAAGTTAAAAATATAAAAATGATATAAATCGTTAAATTAAAGAAAAATAATTTTTAATTGTTGGATCTTAATTTGTGAGAGTGACATTTTCAAAAACCATCTTATTTTATTATATAGATTTGAAATACAAAATTGACCTTTCAAAAAAAAAAAAAAAACAAATTTCAAAGCTACAAAAGTATCAATTTAATGTTCCCACTTATATACATGATGTGATGAATAAATTACATGTGTGAATTTCTTATAATATTTTTTCATAGTTATATGTAAATTATCAAACAAAATTAAAGTAAAAAAGAAGTTGAAAAATAATAGCTTGTGCATTTTGAAAATCATTTATGTAAATAATGAGTAATTAAATGGTGTTTAAAGAATAAATAAATTATAAAGATAGTGGATAGTTAAAAATCTATTAAAGGAATATTAAAAATGTAAGATTAAATTTATTTAATTTAGTTTTAGTTACTAAATTTTTCAATCTAATTTAGCTTTAGTTGCTAATTTTTTTTTGTTTTTAAATTTCTTAAAATTATTAATAGCAGTGAGAAATTGATGAGTATTAGAACCAAGATGGCAAAGGCTCATCTAAATTTATTATAGAGTTTTTTTTTTTTATAAAAATATCCTTCAAATCATTCTTTTTTTTATTTATTCTTTAAACTATCAAATGCTCTTATTATATTCTCGGATTATTTAATTTTGTTCTATTTGATCCGAACACTAACTAACTCTATTTAACTAATAAAAAAATTGTCATGTGTGGGTTATGTGACATTTTTTACCCTACTTTAAGGTATAATGATCAATTAATGTCTATTTATTCTTATGAAATGATAATTTATAAATTATTTTAATTATATTATTAATTAAAAATAATTTAATCCAGTAAAAATAAAACAAATTAAATATAATTTAAATATATTATTTATTAAATATACTTAATAAAATATATTTTATATTAAACTAATTGACTAAATCAGTTATTAAATTATATTATTTATTACAACAAATGATTTAATTAATTAATTTAACATGGAATACATCTTATTAAATTATTTTTTATAAATAATATAATTAAATAATTTAATAACTAATTTAGTTAATTATTTTGATATAAAATGTATTTTATTAAATTATATTTAATAAAATAATATGATTAAATAATATTTAATATGCTTTATTTTTACTTAATTAAATTATTTTTAATAAATAATATAATTAAAATAATTTATAAATTATTATTTCATAAAAATAAATAAATAGGGATTGACCATTATAATTTAGGGCAGGATAAAAAATATCACGTGACCTGCACATGACAATTTTTTTGTTAATTTTAATTGATGATGTTAGTGTCGGATTAAATAAAATGAAATTATATAGTTTAAAAATGTAATAGATGTATTTGATAATTTGAAAATAAAATAAAAAAAGAGGGATGGTTTAATAAATATTTTTATTAAAAAAAAAAAACCACGTTGTTTTGGCTCCCAGTCAATAGAAAAGGAACTTCACTTCCGGTTTGGGCATTAGTGTCGAATTTTTAATTCATTAAATTTTATTTTTTTTAAATTAATACGAATTTTCCCTATTTATATTAGCACCGTTCGTTTCCGTTCACGAAAAAAATGAAAATAAAAAATTGTTCATGTTGTGCCAAAGTGATGATTGTTTCGGATAATAGAGGCCGAGGTGGTCGAAAATGAAGATTCATCGTCTTCGTATTCCACTCTTCTCGGATGAATCTCTCGTGTGGCTACTGCTCGGTGGCGATGTACGAAAGAATGGGATTGCGATGCATACTCGCCTTAGAGAGAGAAAATAGAGAGAGAGAATCCAAGGATCCGCAGGACGCAACCAGCCAAACGCGATTGCCACTCAGTCGGTTGATCTTTGGGACTCAAGAACACAATGGCGGTACTCAAACTCTTACACACCCACGCACGCACACAAACACACACACACACACGCACATTCATAGACATGCATATATTTATAGGTTATTAACGGTGCTGTGGATTTATTGAACTCCCGTTGTCATTGTAGATCGAGAAATCATATAAAGAAATAGAGCAAATGGCAGAACAGACTGACGTCGATAAGAAAAGCTTCCGTCATCTCAACAAATTCTTAATGCCAAAACTAGTTGGATTCGGTATGACGATAGGAATTTCTCACAATTTCATTCCATGTATTATTAGGCTAACTTTTATCTTCTCTATCCTTTTTCTAGTTTCTAACTGAATCATCTCACTTATACATCCCTAGTCAACGTTATACACGAAATAAGCTATATCCCAAACAACTTTTTTTAACTTCTCTTTTATGGTGGCACCTTAATATTTTTTTTCGATTACTTTTTTTCTTTTATCCTGTATTTTTTTTTGATGACCACAAATCCATAGTAAACTCATTTTCTTACACCTCATTATGAATCATAATTTATGATAATATTGTTTTTTAATTGCCTAATACTCAGTATTATAAAATATAGTTAGTTTTATAATCATTTAATGGGTTTTATAATCACATAAAACATCCAAGACATATATCAATTTTAACCACCTAGTTTTAATTTTATGAATAGCATCATCTTCAATCCCTCCATTTGTGTGAATAATTAAGTCAAAATATTGGAAATGATCACTTTTTGACACCTTTTAACATCTATAATTTTCACTATGCCCTCATTTGTGGTTTCAATTTTAGTGAATTTATAATGCATATAATTTCAGTTTTAGTCCTATTTACTCTAAAATCTCTCGATTTTAAACTGTGCCTCCAAAGTTCCAAGTTATGATTAATCCTAGACCTATTTTGATATATCAATGCAATATTATCTGCGAACAACATACATCAAGGGATATCATTTGAATATGTTTAATAAGTTCATCCATAATCAAAATGACAAAATAAGGGCTTAAAGTGGGCCCTTGGTATAGATAGATTGTTGAAAAATTTTTTGTGTCACCTCAAAGAGTTCTAACACTAGTAACTACTTTGCCATAGATGTCCTTGATTACTTTAATATATTTCATAACAACTCTTTTATTTTCAACATCTACCATAAAATTTCTTTTAGAAACCTATCTTATACTTTCACTAAGTCTATTAAAATCATGTGATGATCTATATTTTTCATCAATATTCCTAGTAGGGGAATAACTTTCATACTCGATCTGCCAGACATAAAATCTGTTAGATTATGGTAATGTAGATATGATATCTAGTAATATGGCAGGATATAAGGATATTATTCTCTGTGATTTTATTTTCCTTTATTCTTCTTTCCTTGTTCAGACCTTCTCTATTGTACAAGATTTATCACCATATATACAATATAGAATAACCCTATTTGGTGTGTCAAGCATTTACTCAATACCTTGTCATCAAACATGGGATTAGAGTAATGATCCTAGAATCATGTAGCTGTTATCACTTTGATTTTAGCAAGAACCAAGTCCAGCCATTGTTGCTTTAGTTCAGATGATCGTTGGCCATTCTTGTCAATCGCAATGTCCTTGTCGAGACCTAGACCTAGTGCTTGTCACCATTGTTCATCATAGATCGTTGATTGTCAATCATTGTTGATCTTGAAGTTCTTGTTCTAGATTGTCGATCGTCAATTGTCAATCATCAATCATAGCTGTTCTCGAAGTTCTTGTCGAGACCCAGGCCCAGTGCTCGTCATCGTGACCTAGTGCTCATTGTCATCATCGTTGACATTGTCCTCATCAAGACAAAGTTCCAGTGTTTGTAACCCTCATCATCCTCAGTCCTTATCATTGTAGATCTAGTGTTCGTCGAGACAAAGACACGAAGTTCCAGTTCTCACGAATCAATCCTCATTGAGATGAAGCTCTAGCATACTCCTCTCTCCTTGGTGACTAGGTTCCTGTCTCTTCAGAATTTCGACAATAGTCCCATCCACTTCTAAATTAGTCCAAGTCATTTTTCATCATCAATGACGACATAATCCAAGTTCGCTTCTACCATCACCACTACTAGTTGCTTTACTCAGTTGACCACTTAGAAATTGGATAGCACCAATTATAACCAGTAGCCTACGGTCGTTGTACTTGGGAATGTATGCTGCGTCAAGGATGTGTTTTGGAACCGACAAGAGCACACTCCTTGAATCCATAGAAACACGAGAACACAAAGTTCTAAAATCTGAATTTGATTAATAACTTGAATGGTTAAAATATTAGATGAAAAGCCCTATTTACAATAGCAAAGCAAACTAAACCTAAACTATTCCAAATCATTAGTTTCCTATCTCTTGAATAGAGTTCCTAATCAAACTTGCAAATAACTCCAATCCTAATCACTGAAGGATTAAAATATGACATTTGGCTTGAAATAAAAGATTATTACTAAAATTAAATACTTAAAATAATTCTAAACTAAATTGGAATCAAACCCATTATGTGTTAATAATGCATGAATATGTCAAAATCGCCGAGAATTCTGTCAAGCTGTTCAAATGCAAGGATTAGCTTTCCAATGAATTGTCTAGTAGGCAATTAATCCAATTGTAGCAGGCATTTCGAATGCATCAAATAGCATTTGAAGACATTTGTCCACAAAGCTTGAATTTTAGTTGTTTCCTCTTCTCTGTTTTGTACGTAATATTTCCCTCGAACGCCTTATCTGGAGAGCTTGAACTTCACTTGCTTTTTCTCCCTTCTCGCGTGTAATTGTTCCCTTGATGCTAAGAAGTCTTCCACTACTACTCCTACACCAATTATATATATGAATATAATATCTACAAGAAAACTAATTCAATGATTGAAAATATAAAACATAACAAAATATGTGAAAGAATATCTTATGATTTGAAAGGTTTTGCTTATTCAAATCTAGGTTTGTCTTAATCATATATTTGAAAAACAGAGATAGATTAATTGCTTGTGCCTTGTGGTGTGTCTTTTGGTGTCCGATATATATCGGATATGGATTTGACACCCATTTTGAAGTGTCCATGCTTCATAAGTTTCCATTATTTTACACTACCAATACGTTATTGTAAAAAACCATTTGCTTTCTCCTTCAAGGGCACTCGTGTAGTTTTTCTTGGATATTATTTTATTAGTATCTAATAGATGTCTTGGTTTTAGTTGCTTATTTATTTTGCATATATTATTCCTTAAATTTATGTTATGAAATTTTGTCCATGGTCTTATCATTACACTTTGAATTTAGGAATTTTTTGATGTAGAATAGAAACAACAATGGGCTTGACTTGATATATCGCTCAAGCTAGACACAAAAAACTATTAGATATCATTCTAACCGAATGTAACCTTAGAACATGGACACTGAAATCCATTAGAGCAAGAGAATGAACTCTTAAAGAATAAGTTTTATTAATTTAAAGGAATTTTCCTAAAGCGGCTACAACGACAATTCATGATGAAAGACTTTACCCTAAAAAGGCTAGAATAGGAAATTGTAATTACTTGACAATTACCAAAAAGGGCAAAGAGGAGATAGTCACAAAATCTTGTACCTAATTGATTCATAATCAGCACAGAATTGAAAGAAGTCAGTTGTGGCTTTTATTCAAGTAGCAATAGCCAAAACAAAAATTATCAAAAAATAGCAAAAGCGCAAAATTGAAACCCCAAACAATTGAATTTGGCGTAAGTTGGCCTCTGGGTCACAAGCAAAATTCTTGAGTCTTGTTCTTCATGTTTTTTCCTTGAGAATAAGTAGCTCATTTGTGTGATTTTGACACCTCAAATGGAATTACCAAATGGCCCTGGGTTGTTTAATTGGGCTGAATTGGGTCAAACCGATCTAGAAACTTAGTGACAACTCTTTCTACATCATTTTTTATCCAAAAATCTAAGGTTCATATTTCCTCTAGCAACTTGGACTTCATTGTACTTTAGAAGCACATATCCATAGGGATGTAAACGGATAGGATATTCACCTAATTAACAAATTCCATTACTGAACTCGTTTATTTTTTGTTTACTGTTACCGTCCCAAATCCGTTTATTTATTTTTTATTTGGAATCCCAAACCTATCCCATTCCAATCTTGCGAAACCCGATTAAGCATAATTGCTTAGGTTATCCATTAACCGTTAAATACCTGATTTGAAATAGAAAATAAAAAAATTAGTAAGTGACAAAAATGTTAAATTTATTAAATTGAACAAATCCATTGGTCAGCCTCTAAATTTAACACATGGTTACATTGTCCACATACATTTTTTTTGCCAAATCTATCAACAAAACAATTATAAAGAAAACCAAGCATAAACAAATCTCAACATTTCCACCACAAAATTCATTGTTCTACACTTAAACAAAGTAGAAGTAGAAGGTTAAATTTCACGTGCCTCCCATAAACATTAGGCTAATTATAAACACCCCCTCAACATTTAAAATTTACATATACCTCCCTTATTTTCAAAAGTTACTAACCTTGAACCTTTTCTGTTAGTTTAGACCCTAACTCTGTTAAAATATTTGTTATTGAGACAAATTTACTCTCCAAACCAAACCAAACCAAACCAAACCAAACCAAACCAAACCAAGCATTTTCCCACTAGGTGGGGTCAGCTATATGCATTTGTCGACGCCAATTTGATCTGTTTGGGGGCATGTCCTCCGATAAATCTAGGTAGGTTAGGTCATGTTTAATGGTTTCTTTCCAGCTTCTCTTTACCTCTCTTACTTCTGACAATCTCCATACTTTCACACCTTCTAACAGGTGCCTCTGCTGGACGCCTTCTAACATGGCCAAACCATCTTAATCGGTTTTCTCTTATTTTATTTTCAATCGGTGCTATTTCTACTTTGCCCCTAATCTCCTCGTTCCTAATCCTATCTTTCCTTGTAATCCTGCATATCCACCTTAGCATCCTCATCTCCGCAACTGCCATCTTCTGACCATGATTATGCTTTACTGCCCAACACTCTGATTCATATAGCAGCGCTGGTCTAACCGCTACCTTATAATACTTTCCTTTCACCTTGAGGGGGATTTTTCGGTCGCACAAAACCCCTGAAGCACTTCTCCATTTGGTCCATCCAGCTTGAATTCTGTGACTTACATCAGTATCAATCCCTCCATCTTGTTGCACCATAGATTCAAGGTACCTAAATTTATCTTTCTCTACAATCTTTTGTGTGCCTAAACTTACTTCTATACTACTCGTTATCCTACTTTGACTAAACTTACATTCCATATATTCCGTCTTGCATTGGCTTAGCCTAAACCCTTTTGTCTCTAACGTATCCCGCCACAATTCTAGCTTAGCATTCACTCCTTCTCTCGTCTCATCTACTAAAACAATATCATCTGCAAATAGCATACACCACGGCACCTCATCCTGAATATGTCTTGTAATCTCATCCATAACTAAAACAAATAAGTACGGGCTTAACGCTGAGCCTTGATGTAAACCAATTGTGATAGGGAACTCATTAGTCTCTCCACCAGTCGTCCGTATAGATGTCATGGCTCTATCATACATGTCTTTTATCGCCTCAATATATGCGACACACGCTCCTTTCTTTTCCAATACTCTCCATAGAATCTCCCTAGGAACCCGATCATATGCCTTCTCTAAATCGATGAATACCATATGTAAATCTTTTTGACATTCTCTATACTGTTCCATTAACCTCCTCAAGAGAAAGATAGCCTCCATAGTTGATCTTCCAGGCATGAAACCAAATTGGTTCTCTGAAACGTTTGTTGTCCTTCTTAGTCTTCTCTCAATAATTCTCTCCCATAATTTCATCGTATGACTCATCAATTTAATCCCGCGATAGTTCGCATAGTTCTGAATATCTCCTTTGTTCTTGTATATGGGTATAAGAATACTTTTCCTCCATGCATCAGGAATCTTCTTGCTCTTTAGCACTACATTAAAAAGTTTTGTCAACCAACTTATGCCATCCTCTCCTAAGCACCTCCAAACCTCAATAGGGATCCCATCTGGCCCAACCGTTTTCCCATTCTTCATCCTTTTTAATACTTCTTTTACTTCTTCCCTACTGATTCTCTTATAGAACATAAAATTTAATTCTTCCCTAAAAGTGGTAAATTGCCCCAAATGTATGTCACTACTACTGCTTTCGTTAAATAACTTGTAGAAGTAGCTCTTCCAACGCTCCTTTATCTCCTCATCCTTTACTAATACCTTTTTATCCTCATCCTTAATGCATTTAACTTGGTTTAAATCCTTGGTCTGTCTATCTCTAGATTTAGCAAGCTTGAATATCTCTTTTTCGCCCTCCTTAGTGTCAAGTCGCCTATATAAATCCTCAAATGTCTTTGCCTTAGCCTCACTAATTACAAATAAAACATCCTTCTTAAAAATCCTTTTTTTTTTTAAGCGCAGCCTTGACTGTTCACATTTTTGGTGCCGCCACCGGCTTGCCCACCTTTGTTGGTGCCTTGTTTGCTCTTTGGTGGTCAGTTTGTCACCCCTCATTCGTCTAGTAGCCTGCCATGGTTGCGAATGACGATCAAACCTGCAACCGCTGCTTGCCTAGGTTCCTCCTTCCTTCTCGATCATTGCTCAATCCTGTCCCCAACTCATTGCTGTTGTCGTCGTTGCCCATTTCTGGTAGAGGAAGACAACTGAGAAGGATTGAACGAGATGGGTCTTACTTATTCTTGAAACAGTGTGTGGATTTGGGAAATGTTGATGCTCAACCAACAAGAAGAAAACAAAAACCTAGCCATCCATGGATTTGTATAGATTTGTAACTACATGAAGCTATATGCATATGTACAGATTTGTATAAATTTGCCCATATGAAAGAGATGGATTTGTATAGATTTGTACCTTTTGTTGTATAGATTTGCTTGAGATTTGTCAGATTTGTTTAAGATTTGTATAGATTTTAGATTTGTTTGAGATTTGTATAAATTTCAGATTTGCCTGAGATTTGTATAGATCTTAGATTTGCCTTCATGGAAAACTCCAATTTTTCTCATTTGGGTTGGAGGTTTCTTTTTCCTGTTCCATACACCAAACTCAGTTGGAATCCAATTGTTTTTTTTTTTTTTTTCTAATTCATCTTAATGCTCAATATCTTGTTCTTGATGTTTGGAATTCATGTCTTAATTTCTCAGTGATTAGCGAGCAGCAAACCCAGTGATCAGTGACGATGTCGGAATGAGATGGAATTGGGTTTGCTTGAGATATACACACATATATAAAATTACATATATATGTATATATATGTATGTTATTTTTTTTTGTAATATTTATTTATTTGATTTACATAAGGGTAAAACAGGAAAATCAATTAAAGTTTTGGTTGACTTTGGCCTATTCTGTTAAAAATTAAGGGTTTATTTGACAGAAGGGGGTTAGGGTTAACAAATTTTTAAAATAAGAGTGATATATGTAAATTTTAATTATTGAGGGGCATATGTGTAATTGGCCTAATGTTTAGGGGAGGTAAGTGTAATTTACCCAAAGTAAAATTATTCAATAGAACTACAAATTAAAAAAAAAGTTATATATTGTATTATATTATATTAGGGATAAAATTGTAACTATATAAATATAAATTATATAATATAATATAATAAATCATATTACATTAAACGGATATTTAGCGGGTACCCTATGGGTATCGAGATACTGGGTACTCTTTGAGTATAAACAGGTATTAAGCATCAGGTATCGGTACCTTATAGGTAAATCCTAAACTAGTCCCAAACCCACACGGTTATTGAATTTCAATCCCAAACCCATCTCAAAGATGGATTTTTATCAAGTTCGGTTAGGTTGGGTACCCTCGTGTGCCTGTCTCATTGACATCCCTACATCCCTCCTTAATTTCTCATTGGTGTCTTATCTAAAAAATTGGATTGAATTGGATGGTTGAATTGGCAAAACTAGGACTGCTTGAGAAAATAGTCTAAATTAACCCTAATTGCTACTTTAAGAAAGAGGGTCTATTTTTTGAACTAGTGGGCCTACTAAACCGGTTAATCCTTTCACACGTCAGTGTAATCATCAAGTTTAGCATAATATCAATTATATATAAGGACTGGGGAACGTTCCTACGGTGCAGCCTCTCTCCCTTCGATCTCCATTTTTTTTTGCTTTTAGGTATGTTTTTTATCTTACCAATCCAAATCTTATCTTGTATGTGCATATATCTAATCATGCGATATTTGATCTATGCTATTTATGCAATTGATGTCGTTGTTTGCAATCGATTCTCATTGTTCTAGATTTTTTTTTTAAACATTTCTGCAATTAAAAGATTTGGCTTTGATTCTGAATTTTAGAAAATGGGTTTTTGGTTTCAATTCTTTTTGAGGTAACTTTGGGGTTTTTTAATGGGCTTTCCATGTCTATTATATATAAGGACTGGTGAACTTTTGTAGGGTGCAACCTCTATCCCTTCGATCTCCAATTTTTCCTGTTGTTAGGCATACTTTTTATCTTACCACTTTAAATTCTCTCTTGTATGTGCATAGATCTAATCATGCGATATCTGATTTATGCTATTTATGCGATCGATGTCGTTGTTTGCAATCGATTCTCATTGTTCTAGACTTTTTTATCATTTTTGCAATTAAAAGATTTGGTTTTGATTTTGAATTTAGAAAATGGGTTTCTGGTTTCAATTCTTTTTGAGGTAACTTTGGGGTTCTTTAATGGGCTTTCTATGTATGTCTGTTATATATAAGGACCAGTGAACTTTTGTAGGGCGCAAGCTCTTTCCCTTTGATCTCCAATTTTTCTTGCTTTCAAGTATACTTTTCATCTTACTATTCCAAATCCTCTCTTGTATGTGTATAGATCTAATCATGAGATATTTGATCTATGCTATTTATGCGATCGACGTCGTTGTTCGCAATCGATTCTCATTGTTCTAGATTTTTTTAACATTTTTGCAATTAAAAGATTTGGTTTTGACTTTGAATTTAGAAAATTGGTTCTGGTTTCAATTCTTTTGAGGTAACTTTGGGGTTTATTAATGGGCTTTCTATGTCTAACAGATTCTGCATTTGGGAACTTGTTTTTGATTCAATATGTGAAGATTTTTCTATTGATCTTCGCAATCTTGCTCCTTGATGTGGTATTAATTGATGGATCTGCATGGATATGATATAAACTGCGTGCTGTCCATTTATTATTACTAGTGAATGCAATGAGTTAGTTACTTTATAGTTCCTTGCCTTTGTATCATCCTAGCAACCACTTTTAACTTGTAGTAAGCAAATTCATGCTGGGGTTGGCTGTATATCTTGTGTTGACTAGGTGAAGTGTTGTGAAATGAGTTGTTGTTTCATAAGAAATATATGTTAATTTTAATACATGTTTTTTTGGTTCAACTGTATGTTTTCATTTTAGGCTGTAATTATGACATCATGGTTTGGTTTTGGTTTCGGTTAATCCAAAGGTTGAACCCATTGACCCAGACCCTTTCCACTTTGCTCAATAGTTAGGATTTAAAAACATTGCTTTAGCGCTTTGTTTATTTATCTTGTAAACTTTTGAATTCTAGGTTTCCACATTTCATTTTCATTATTATTTTTATTTTTTATTTTTTCTGTTTTTTGGTCGAACTTATTTTTGAGTAGCTAAAACAAAGCAGAAAACTTCCATTTGGTTTGTGGTCCTTGACAGGAGAATACTCCTTTACTAGTAGTTTTGGCTTAGTGGATGCCCCAAAATATTTGTTCCCTTCCTCTAGGGGTATTAGACAGATAGACCCACTTTGTTTGGGTGCTTTTGAAAAACATGCTTTTTATCCGAAGAAGCTGGTGCCAAATGAAGCCTAAGTATATTATTTTTATTCTATGTAGAATTTACACTCATTCTGCCCTTATTTTTTATTATTGTTATTTTTTTAACATTGGTTTTGGGTACAGAATTTTTTCCTATAAATGGCTGATTGGCTTCCTGATGGCTGGAAAGCTAAGATCAAAATAGCTAAAGATGGTTCCAAAATTGAGGTAGTCTAACATCTTCATATCATCTTACTAGCAAGTTCTGTTTTCCGTTTTTTTATGTTGTTAAGCATACTGTTACTCATCTTCCCCCCCCCCCCCAAAAAAAAAAGGTTGGCGGTGAGGTCATTGTTTTGTGAATGTTTTTTTGTTTGTGTTGAAATGATATAATATATAAATCAAATTCAATAGTTTTGTGGTATAATTGAGGTTTGAATGCAATCATACTGAAATTTGTGATTGCTACTATTTCTAACCACTTTGGCTCTCTAACTAATGCTGGCATTACTCTCCCTGTAGTCATTGCGGGGGTGTGGGTAATAACTTGATTTTTGATTTTTTTATTCTGCTGATGTTGGCCCCAGATTTTAGCAAATGAATAAAAGAAATTTTATTAATAAGGGATTAAAGGAAATGCCAACCATGTATGACAAAAGAAACCTTTTCAAACAAAGTAATAGTGTTTTAAGCAACATTCAAAAAAGAGTTAGTCCAGCTCTGCTCCCCCTGCAACCCAACTATACAAACTAGATAAAAGCAAACTCTTCAATCTATGTATACTATAGACATCGCAATGCCTCGGAAAGATCTACTATTTATTTCTATACAAATAACTCAAAAAAATGCAAAAGGTGCTAATTACCAAGCTTTTCTGCTTCTTACACCCGACTTAAATCTCTACCAAGACATCAGCAAATTCTTTACATCTTTGTCAAAGCACTAATTCTCCCAAAACTAGACAAAATTGAATCCCACAGCTCCTTTGACCACCTACAGTGAATGAAATCTAAGGTTAGGATTGTCCCATGAATCCCACACCATACAAAAAAAGCCACTATTAGAGTCAGCCCTGGCTTCTATATTTTAGCCCCAGGGAATTGCACCATTCTTCCTCCCTTTAAGGCCTTATAATTAGACTTCACTTCAAACACCAATTTCCTTGAAATTTCCCATTCCAACATACTCTTTTACCTCCTTAAACTTTGTGTCTTGTAGTAATTTCAAGAAGTCGGTGAATCTTTCCACTTCCCAATTAAATAAATTCCTTCTCAAACTAACGTTCCACTCTATAGCTTAACCTTGTACTTCTACCAAGCATGCAACTACTGAATTGTTCGTCTCTTGTCAAATTATATATATCTGAGAACAAATCAACAAGTCTCCCTTCTTCCTCCCGCCTAAATTTCCTAAAATTTATTCTAACCCCACTACCCACTTTCCATAAAAAATGCTCCTTGAAAACGTCCTTCCCATAAACTTGCCCCATGCAAATTGGCACCACTCATCGAACTCCACCCTCCCCACTTAGTTCCATACATTGATGAGATGGCCTTTCTCCAGAAGGTTTCGCCTTTTTTTTTTATAGTTAAGCGGGGAAGGGGAAAGACCCCGGGTTTTGAACTCGAGTGGTGAGCGGGCCAATGAGAGCCTTTGCCACTAGGCCAAGAGCTGCACTCCAGAAGGTTTCGCTTTCCTTGGCAAATGTCCACAATAACTTGCCCGTCCATGCCTCATTAAAACTTATTGACAATGTACTGTTAATTGAAAGATGCAATCTGATTTTAGGTGAAAAATTTGGGCAGAAAATCAATATGAAAATGTGTTCTTTTAAAATCCATTCTCAGAGTGGGTTTGCATTTTCAGATTGTGTTTATATTTCTTTCCAGTCTCATTTCGTTCTTTTCTCTATCTAACAATGGTCATGCATGAGGAAGAGAAGGACAACAACTACTACCACCTCCTAGATCCAGCCATACAACAAAACACAGCAATCTGGTTTACAAAACTGTTGTGCTTCCGAGTAGCAGAGTTGACATGCAACTGTTTGATCATGACTCGCCCTCGTCCTTTTTCTTATATTTGGTTTCTGAGGCAAAAGGTGGATTAAGCCTCTTGCTGAGGAGGATAGGGCTGGTATTTGGGTGCTGTGTATGTATTAATGGTTATGATAGTGGATATTGGTTTGGCAACCATTTTTTGGGTGCATACTTGGGTGGAAGAGCCAGTGTTTTAAGAGAGAGAGTGTGTTTTGATTACTCTCTGCTTCGCTCACATACCATCTTTTCATTTCTAGGTTATCCAAATCACCATATAAATGCAATCTGAAATAAAAGCCTGCAATTTATGAATGCATTTTTTAAAAATGAATTTTCAGATTGCATTTTCTACCCAAACTTTTTTATTAAAGTCTCAATCTGAGATTGCATTTTTTAGCAGTAATTTGCCAAAGAAGTTTAAATTGACACTATTTTTGCTAATTTGTGGAGCCAACATCAGCAGAACATAAAAAAAATCCTAGTAACTTTCATGAGCATATCAATTATAGAGTTCCATTTTCTATGACATTTATTATTATTTTTTTTCCATCCGTCAAGTACATTTCTAATTTGGATTTGTGATATCTAATTCCAAAGTGGCGAGGATTGAGTTCAACTCTTGAATTGATCTTCTAAAGATGAGATTCACAGACATCAAAGCTTGGAATCTCTCTCTCTCTCTTGATATGTTTTAGCTTGATTGAGTTAAATTCTTGACTTCAACCGAAGAACGAAAGATCAGTGTGGGGGGTGGTATTGAAGTATGAAAAATTGATATGGCAGCATGTTTATATATGTATATATATAACAATGGATAATAGCAAGAGATTGAGAAGCACTTTTTTAGCCCTAGAAGTCAGAGTTCATTTGCTTGGAGAGCAGCCATTGACGATTGTGGTATGTGCCTCTTCCCCCCCCTCCCAGTTGAAACCACTTAATATCAGAGCATATTGCATAACTTGGCCCAACTATGTGCTTTCAGATTGTTGTCAGAAGTTACATTGTTACAGGTTCAACAAATGTACCTAACACATTATAATATAATCTACCACGCACCACCCTCCATTATGCCTGGTGCTTTTTCTTGCATTGTTTCTCTGTAACAATAGAGCCTTTTAGCTCCAGCAGAAACCTTCATCTCTGGGAATTCTCTGAATTTTTCACAGGCCATGCTTATGTATGATACATTAAACTCAATGTTCTGTCTCTTCATGGGAGGGGGTTTAGTTGTGAAGTTTTATGCCAAGTTCTCCCAGGTGGATGGAAGTTCACTACCCTGTAGATCCAAAAGAGGTATAGAAACTCTACAATGCCAGCTTTGGAGTTCTATGAGCCCATTATTGAAGTGATTTTGGTTCAAATATCTTGAGGTAATGCTCAAACAGTAGGCGCTTCCCTTTAATCACCATCTTCCTGCCTTGCTGGAGGGTGCATGTAATATTGAGAGACTGTCTCTATGCACTTTTGTGTGGCTACTAATTGATGACAAAAATGCTAGAATCTCGAGGAGTGAGCAACATCTTGTATCAGCAAATGCAAGAGGAAGTTATCATTAGTCATAGGCTTGAGATGTGGCAAAAGTACAAGAGTCAGTGTGCCAAATGCCAAGGGCCCAAGAGTGCCCAGGTTTAAATGAATTTAATTTTGTCAACAATTCCAGTGATTGGTGCCTTCCTTACTTTTGATCATTTTAAGTGAAGGATCTTTGCCAATTTGTGACAATGCTACTCTTATTAAGGAGTACTTATGTTCTGGAACCAATTATTTCATCATGGTTTCAATGGCAGGCTTCCAACATGCCTTGTTGCACCCAAAAGCTTAGCCATTAGTAGAAGCAGACCACTAAACTGAGCTGTGTTGTCATTTGGTCTACCTTAATTTATTGGCTGATAATGAAGTCAGATTTTCTGCATATGTTGTCCATTACACTATGATAGATTTTAGCAGCATCGAGATTCCATGGCCGTTTATGCTTACGCTACTGATTACAATAGTCCCATGAACCTAGCATCTCGAGGGGCACATTTGAATACTTACCATGACGGAGCGGCTGCCCATGTTTTCTATTTTGATTCTTGAATACATCATTTATAAGTTTGTGATCCCCAAGATCATTCTCTCTCATAACGACATTTTGTTTGTGAACCATTTCATTCAGCAACTATTTGCAAATTGGCACTTATTGTATTCATTAGAAGTCAACCCTTCACTACTCAAAAGGGAATTGATTGGCTGAGGCTACCAGTTGAATGCCCATTACGTTCCAAACCTAAAGGCTGAATAGCTCACATTGGAACTGTAGAAGCATTGAATGCCTAAGAGAAAAGCAATGCATGTTTCTCATTGGCCCCTTGTCTATTTCACTAGTTTTTTTTGGTTAAAATTGTTGTTCCCTCTATGCAATGGCACTATGAACTGAAACTCATCACGATGCCAGGCCCAAAGAATTGGTAGTATTAAAGGAAAGTAGGGCTTAAATTGCATTGTAAACAAATTAAAGTAAAATATGTTGTGCATACGTCACTTTAGACAAACAAAGAGTGTTAAAAGAAGGGGATCTCTCGTTGAAGGTATCAGGGAGTCTCACAATATATAAGAGGAGGGGCCTCAACATTAAAACTCATATGTTAAGGTGAGGGAAGCCCATATCTTATATGTAAATTCTCTCATGAGCTGATGCGGAACAACTTTTGATAGCCCCCTCACATTAGTCCGCATGGACATAAGCGCATCATGGACTTTTATGTGGCCCAGTTGAAAGCCTTCTTTGATACCATGCCGAGAGGCTGAACAACACATAAGAGGAGGGGCCTTCACCTTAAAACCCAGATGTTAAGGTGAGGGAAGTTGGCAAAAGTAAGACAGCTTCTAATAAAAGGCTATGTCCCCATGTGATGAAGGGAAGAGCGCATCGAAGTGTGCTTTAAAATGGCAGTAAGCATGCCAATGAGTTGCTAACATGCCAATTTTGACATCCTTGACATATTCTTTCTTTGAGCGATGTAAAAGATTTGTTGGATGGCTCATTGGTGCCAAATTTCCATTCCAAAAAAATATGATATCCAAATTTTGAAATTGTGAAACTTGCTTGCTAAATGCTTATTTAAAATTCATAATTCTATAAATTGGTAATTTCTTTTATTAATTATGTTGCTCCCTTCCCTAATAGCTTGATTTTTTGGATGAAATGGTGCCTTATAGTTCAATATGGTATTGGAGCAAGAAAAAATCATGAGTTTAGATCTCATTGCCAACCCAAAAAGGTTTGTAGTCACACATGTTTGGCCCAAGAGTAAGCTTGGTCACAAGTAAGGGGGTGTGTGGAACTTTTGGATGAGATGATGGCTAACTGTTCAACATTGTTAAATGATGAGAGACATGATCTCGTGTTCTGTATCCATCCTTGAACTTGTCTTCACATATCATTTTCCTGTGACTCATCCCTTGTCTTATATAAACTTGATGCTTTTGGACAGTTCGTATTTTATTGTAATTTCCTTAATGCTTTTAGCATAATGATTGAAAAATTGGTGCATTGCAACTGAAAAAAAGTTTAAAATATTGGAACTCTAAAAAGCACAGACACCTACTCAAGACACTGACATGACACAACACAGATGCACTAACTTGGTGATTTTTAAAATAAATGCAAGACAGTATATGGCGGGGACTTGGAATATATATATATTATGTTTATATTTTTTATATGTTATAACTATGAATGTATTATTTAAATATAATAGAAATAATACAATATGACAGTAATTAAAATTAAAAACTAAATATTTCACATCTTAAAAATAAACAAAGAAGTCACATAATAATTGAATTCCATAAAGAAAATACAACAATTATATTCTATATAGCTCAAAAAGTTAATAAATTATAAAAAATATTTTTTAATAAGGTGAGTCGAAAAATTTGTCCAAGATGAGTCTGTGGCATGTTCAAGATGAGTCTGTGATGTGTCAACCTGTGTTTGAACATAAAAAATAAGACACAAGGAAAAGTAAATCAGACATGTGTGCATGGTGTGTTCACTGCCTATTTGAGTCCCTCCTGAGTCCAATTGGCAGATGGCACCTTTGATGATTTGTTTGTGCTTCCTATGTGGAACTTTATATAGTTATTGATTTCTTAAGTACTTTTGTTTCGTATATGCATTGTTACAGCATTACTTCAATAGCAAAACTGGGCAACAGTTCAATACAAAGGAAGACTTGTTACGTTATTCGAATTATTTGAAGAATGTGGCACCCCACCTTGAAGGTAAGTTTGAATATCACCATTTTTAGGTTGCTTTTTTGTGTTTTTTTTGTTGTCTTTGTTGTTTATTTCATGTAATTTTCGTAATTTTCTATGAAGTGTGTTAGGCTATGGTGCCTGCTAAAGAATTCCTAGAAAAAGATAGGTATTTGGTAGGAATCAAGGAATAAAAAATAAATTACATAAGTATAGTTAGAGTCCTGAAAACTCCAATAAATTTGTTATCCAAGATTTCTTGTGTTTCACTATATTTGGCTATTATGCTTATATTTGTCTGATTGTTACAAACTTACAAGTGATTTTTTGCGGCTGCATTTCAATATGATTGTTCTAACATCAACGTTGGGTAGTTACTGATTCTTGGAAGGATGGATCCTTAACATGATCCTGGATGGTGTGATCTTATTATGTTTGTTTTGCTTACCTTGCTGCAACTTATGCATTTATGTACATTATGATGATGCAAATTATATTTCTGATGGAATTTCAGGTGTAGTTTTGTTATTTCATGTAGCTTTAGTGTCAGAAAATTAATATAAAAAAATTACTTTTAGCAAATCTTTTTGGAACTATTGCATGGCTGCAGACCCAAACATTTATCTATTAGTTTGGTTATAAATATAGGGTTTTAACACGTCTTATGAAAGATGAACTCCAGGAAAAGCATTGCTTATCTGCAAAAAAATAGGAATATCTTCTTCTCTATAACTGTTATTGGAATTTTTCTTTTTGGGGGCTTAAAAAAAATACTGTTGGTTAGCCAACTTGGTAGTTGAGCCGGAAAAATGAAGAAAATGAATAGGCATTTTCAAGGAATCTAAAACTGAGCTATCTCTAAAATGAAGAAAATGAATAGGCATTTTCAAGGAATCTAAAACTGAGATCCAGAGATAGCATTTGGGTATTGGTTGCTTTATGTGGTAAACCATATTGGTATAATAAAACTGATTTGTTTGTGAATGGGCCAACATATTATATCGATGTATTTATTTTTTTTGTTTGGTAAGTAAATATTGTATTAATTGATCTATGAATCCTCTGTTTTATTTGGATACATTTGCGCATTAATCACATGCCATGCAGCTATTTCAATTGAGTTAATTGAATTCTTAGGTGTCAAAAAATTTAAGAGCACTTGAGGTTTGGGGTATTTACTAATGCAGATTAAGCAAAGTTCATTGGACGGTAGGAGATCTAGCTATGGTTATCCTACTTTTGTGTAGAGGAAGCTAGTTACTTGATGAATAAAAAACAAGTTGTGGTCCTGATTGTAGAGGCCAAGTACAGGGCCTTGACCATGATACTTTTGAAGGGGATATAATGTGGTGGACCTCTGAATTTCTATTGTGAATTGCAACAATAAGGCTGCTATTGATATTGTCGATAATCTAGTTCAGCATGACAGGACTAAGAACATCGAGATTGTTTGGCATTTCATCAAGGAAAGGTTGAACAATTGAATAATTTGTATGCTCTTTATGAAATTTGAAAATCAGTTGGCTAATGTTTCTGTTAAAAGGCTTAATAGTAAATATTTCTAATCTTATTGTTTGCAAGTTGCGCATGAGAGATGTCTATGTATCAACTTGAGGAATGTTATGAGTTATGTGTTATGGGTTGCATCTTTGAAAGCTAATTTTTTTTCTCTCATTAGCGGTCTACTCTGAGCATCTCAATTTCTTCTTTGTTTTCTTTCTTTCCATCTTTTTTTCCATTTTTTTCTTTCAAAAATTTAGCACAAATTGTGATAAAGTTGGGGCTTAATTACAAAACATGTTGCTAATTGCTGGAAATGCCTGACAAGATAAACTGGTTTTCCCCCCTTTCGTTAAAAAAAAAAAAAAAAAAAAAGAAAAAGAGAGAGAGAGAGAAGAAGAAGAAGAAGAAGCAACCCAGTGCATGAGGCACCTGCATTCTGAGGTCTGAAGATGGAAATGTGGTGTGGACACCAGTAGACGATCTGAACGTGTGTATAGACGTCAGGCCAAGGAGGCCCAACCATTATTATTATGGACTAATTATTAATATTTATTTTAGTTAATTAGGTTTTATTTTATTTATTATTTTGGACCCATTTGTTTTGGACTATTTTAGTATTAGGTTTATTTTATTTTTGGTCTTTGTGTTAGGTCCATGATATTTTCTATTTAAACCCTAATTAGGGTTAGTTGAACATGATTGATTGATGGAATAAATCTGATTACTTTTTTCTCCTACAGTTGCTCTTCCCTCCCCTCATTCTTCTCTTCTTCTTCTCCTTCTTCTTCTTCTTCTTTGACCCTTTTTTTTTCTACTCGACCCTACATCAACTTTGGTATCAGAGCAAATCGATCTATAATCAATGAAAACTCACTGTTCATCTTAAACCCTAGCCGCAACTGCAGTCATAGCCGTCGCACGCGCCCTACATGCTCTCAAACCCTTCGAGTACACTTTCGTACATTCCTAGCGGTACCCAACTCCGGAGAACCCCACCATTGGCACCACCAACCTCCAGCGAACTCGTCGGTGACTCTGGTAACTTCCGGTGACTTTTTCGGCGACTGACCGGCGACCTCCGTGCGACTTTTTCTGCGACCTCCAGTGAAGTCCAGAATAACCACTACACTTCAGCGATCTGACCTGTGCTCTGCGTGAAGCTCCGGCGATCTCCGACAACTTCCGGCAAAGCTCCAACGACTTCTAGGAGGTTTCGGAACATCTCGCAGTTCATTTTTGTAGATTCGAAATTGTCAGTACACTATTGGGTATAGTCAAACAATAACCAGATGCAAACCCAAATAGTAGCTTTCACTGAAGCCATTCAAAGATTGAACGCGAGGTTAGACATATGGGAGGAATACTATTGGCCGAGCAACCCTATTCACCTCTGTTCTAACCAAATATCGAATTCAAAGTCGAACACAGTTTCAGCTCCTCTATTTGGTGCCGTTATTGAAATTCCAAAAGTAATTGATGAATCAAACAGAAAATCTGATGACGACCATTTTGAAGTAAAGAGAGAGCCTAATGATGATCAAATTGAAGAGTTGATTTATGAACCTGATCCTGACGACTTTTATTTTTCAGATGATGAAGATGATGACCAATCGTAGGCAAGCCACTTGATGAAACTGTTGCGACTACCAAAATTATTGCTACTAATGAAGTCATTTCTTTTGATGAGGCACAGATTTCTAGCGATAGTACTGATGTCCCTGTAGTTACTATCGGGTTGAAGAGTATGCCTAAAATTTATGATACTTCTGGAGCAAGACACTTGGCCTAGTGGTCGAAGGCCCCTCACGCCTGCTCATTACCCGGGTTCAAAACCCGGGGTGTTCACCCCTTCCCCGCTTAACTATCAAAAAAAAAAAAAAAAATTTATGATGCTTCTGTGGATTTTGTCTTTCCTACACCTAAACTTCTCCCACAAGTTGGTTCATTTTTTGTCTTCTTCCAACATCTACAAATTTTATTTTTTGAATCGCGGGACTTCTATTTCGGAGGATTTGGTGGATACACTAGATTTCTACTACTCCTGACGCGTGTTCGTGAACTTTGGGAGTAGCTTGAACATCCGCTTTGTTCGTGGCCTGGCGATTGAAGAAGTATACAAATTTTTAACTCGACGGAGTCTAGTGTTTCTAAGGGGTGGAGAATGATGCGGAAGCCAAAAAAAAAATATATATATGAAATAATTATTATTAGAATTTTATTTTATTAGGATTTTACCTTATTCTATTAAAGATTTATTTTATTTTAGGCAAAATTTTATTTAGATTTATTTTAAGAATGATTTATTAGAATATTTGATTTTGCTTTATTTTTAGTAATCTTGAGAATGTATTAGCCTATTTAAAGGCTAATGATGATTAGGGTTTGATACATTGATGAATATGGAAATTTGAGTTGTTGAAGCCTCGTGGCTTGTTTTCTCTCCCCTCTTCTTCTTTCTTCCCTCTCTCCTAAACTTCTTCTCTCTCTCTCTGTTTCTCTTTCTTGGCTTTATTCTCTATCATTCTACATCAAAATGTATGCAGCCTTATCCTTACCTGCATAAAGGTTATTTTCAAGATTCCAATCTGTGACCCTATGTGTGCACGTTGTAAATTAGAAGGGTTGGAAATGAGTTACCAAACACACTTAACACTAAAAACACTAGAAACTTAATTTTTGCATCAAAAGTTGCCAGTTTTGCCGAACGCATAAAGAGTTAGTTTTTATCAATTTGTAACTTTTTCGCCAATAGTTGGGTTACCAGACATGCTGTGGACTTAGTTTTTTATCAATTTGTGATTTTTCACCAAAAGTTGGGTTACCAAAGAGGCAGTGGACTGAGCAGACACAGAGGCGGCAGAGGGGATGATGTACATATAAGGCCAGTCATCATTCTGCTTTATAGGGATACATCATTCGGCTTCATTGCAGCTGGCCCAAGAGTGAGTTAGACATTAGTTAGTACAGTTGTACAGGATAGTTACAGTGTTTGTAATAGTCTATAAATACAGAGATGTAATGAGATGAAGGCTGAAAAGAAATATTCTAAGACTAGTTTTTCATTTGGGAGATCAAACCCATTGATCTTCATTTTCCTTCCTTTCTCTTTTACTATCTTTCTTACCAAAAAACAAACTAGGTTTGAAGCACATGTATTTGTCAAAACAATTGATATCAAAAAATTCTAGACCAAGGATGAATTTCCTGTCACGTACTGATTCACCAGTGATTCCTACTGCATTACATTTATGGTTCAAATGCTGTTGACAAATACATAAGCAGTGCAGAAAAGAAAGATCACAACTCTACGAACACTATTGTCTGTTGCATATCTTTGCACATCTGATTTTGTCTGAAGTTTATTTTGGATTTGACATATTGTGAGTTGCATTGGTGTGACGCAAACTAGAAAATGAAGATAACTTCTTTGCTCTAAACTTGTGGTCTGAAGAATAATTGTCGAAGTTAAAATGTCAAGGTGTGGTGGGGAGCAAGGTCTGCTGTACAATTTTCGAGGGAAATTACTAGGAGACTCAATAAATGTAGAAATGAAGTCATACCTAGATCTATGGTAAACTTGTGGATAATTAGGTCTTAACTTAGACTAACATCCTTCCAACATTTGATTATTCTTGGCACTGTTTTTAGGAAACGAATCCTTTTGAGAACCAGAAGTTGGCTGTTCAGGTAGATCCTTGGAATGCCTGTCATATGTTAATAGATATGGAAGAAGACCAAATTCATTTGTGTTGGCATCATCTATTTCTATGTAGATTGGATTATTTGGGACTTAGGCAAGGATGGCTCTATAAAAGAATTTTTTTCTGGTGGGTTGGGGTTGGTGGTGGCAGTTTATTAGGAACACCAATAGTTCTAGAGGGTGTTTCAATGTGAACCAGAAGGATCAAAATTCAAAAATATCTTTAAGGGGCCATGGTTTCAGCACATAGATACTTTCATTATTTGAAGAGCCTGCATTTTTTAAATTCTTTGTTCTCGAGTGTAATGAAGGGCAGATCCTTCTTTCGAGATTTTGTTGTGAATTTGTTTTAAGTGTTTAATCTTTTGTATACAATATCTAATGTAAACAAATGATGCTCCCCTAACTTCTTTGTCTGTTAAAATCTTGTTTACTTAACAAGCAAAAAGGCCAAAAGCTGACTTTCAGTCCTTACAGAACCCACTGCCTTGAGCTATTAGTGCTTTCAAATGAACTCTTGATTTTAAGCCATCTAAGGAGCTTGTGTGTTGTCATAAAATATAATATTAATCACTAAATTAACTTGCTAATTTGGAAAGAGTTGGTAAGCGCCAAACAAGAAATCCACCATTTTTCTTTCCACAATTATGGATTGGTTATTTTGAGGAGCATTGGTTTTTTAAATTATATGTTCCCTTGGTGAGAGGGGGGATGGACCCTTCTATAGAGAGTTCATAGTGGATATACTAGAGGATGTAATCTTTTGTATGTGTGTAGCGTACAATGTGATGCCCTTTTGGCATATTTTTCTGTTAAGGTTTTGTTCACTTCTCGGGGGAGGGGGGGGGATAAAGGTGACTTTCAATTGTTGTGGTGCCTACAGCCTTTGCTGATTCAAGTTTTGAGAACTGACTTTTATTTCAAGCTTTTGCCAGGGCTTGTGCATCTTATTAGAAGTACTATTAATTACTAATTTAATTCTCTAATTTTGAAAATAAGCAATAGGCTTAAAGCAAGTCATCCACCATTTTTCTGTCAATGTATTTGGATTATGTACTTTATGAGGAAAAATAAATTAGCGAAGGAAAACTGGTGGATTACTTGTTTTGCTTATCTAAGTTGTGAGGTTAAACGCAATGTGTGTGTGGAAACTCAACTTTGTGCAGTAAGTCTTTTCTTTTTCAACCACTTGGGGCCAGGCCAGCCATATGGGTGCACCATTCCAGACTTTCAAAGGCAATAATCAGTCTTAATGCACTTTGTGCAGTCCACTAATAAAGAACAGGATTACCTAAAGCTTAGTGGCTGTTGTTTATCACAGTTCATTTTTAGGAGGAATAACTGTTATAAATTAAAGCTCCTTTAATATTGCATTAGCATTATGGGTAATGACGGTATTGATGAACCTTTATGCTTGCTTTACATATTATTCTTTTTGCTTGATAATAAATGTTTGTTTTCTTTGATGCAAGTTTTGAGTGATTTTGTACTAACATATATTTTGTTTTAAGCCTTTAACAACTGTTATCTAGATCCCAAGACCTCTCAATACGTGGACCGACCATGGGAGAACGGTATGTTTTTGATATGATTGAAATGCATGAGACTCTCTCTCTCTCTCTCTAGATCATGAATTTGTTCCTTGGTTTTTGAAATTTGTTATATAGATGAATTGATCGTGCATGAATTGAATCTTTCTTTGATAAATAAAAAAAATTTATTGGTGAAGGAAAAAAAAGCATATAGAGGATGCCGGTATAAAACAAAGAGATCAATAACAAGAAGACTCCTCAACAAAACTCACAAAGGTTTCTATATCTGGTTTTATATCCCCTTGTACCTAAGTATACAATTGTGCCAAAAACACTTCTAATTTTGTATAACGATAACTACTTATCCTGAAAAATCCTGCTATTCTTTTCTCTCCACACCAACCAAAGTAAACATAAGAGAGCCATCTTCCATGCCTGCTTTGATTCATTCATAACTTGGTGTCCCTCCACGAACAAAATACACCTTTAGGATCTTCTGGAGAGGCCCACTGAACCTTGTCTCTGGACAAGAGTATACTCCATAGCTCCCTGGTCCACTCATGCTGTATGAACAAATGCCTGATCGATCCTTCGCTGTTCGTACAAAGGGGAGACCAATTAGCTATAGAAAGGCCTCTCTTTTGAAGATTATCCATGGTTAAAATCCTCCCATGTACTATGCACCAAGCAAAAAAAATCCACTTTCGGGGTCACTCCTTTTCATATCCTTGCCCATGGGAAGGTAGATTCACTGCTGCCACACAAAACTCTGTAGAAAGACTTGATTGATAACTTTCTTGACACTATCCATTGGATTTCATTGTCCCTAATTGTGGACTTCCTACTCTAAATTAATCCTTAAAGGTGAGCATAGCTTTCAATTTCCTGGTCTTGTAAATGTCACTACATTATCAAATTCCATTCAAAGTCTACCTTATTAATAGACCCATAATCTGCCGCAGCCTCCTTGTTCCTCAAAAGAATAAATAGATCTTGGAAGAGGCTTTCCAGTTTGCCTTCTGGATTCCACTTGTGTTTCCAGAACTTGGTTCTGGAGCCATCTCTCAACTACCACTACCACTGAACATATCTTTCAGACTTATTCCAACTTCTACCAATGCTGATCTAGATTATGGATCTAATAGGAATGTTCCTCTCAGTAGTGCACCATTCCCCTCATTTTGCCCCATACTTGTGTGTCTTTACTTTCCACCACAAATTATCCTTCTCTATCATGTATCACCATAACCACTTCCCCAGCATAGCCTCATTGAACAATCTCAAATTTTTGATGCCGATGCCAATGCCTTCTCCCTCTAATAGAAGAGAGACTGTTTTTCAGTCAACTAAATGGAACTTAAAGCCTTCTCTACCATCCTCCCAAAAGAAATTACATTGCAGTTTATCTAGCCTCTTGATTAGTGAAATTGAGGCTTTGAAAACAAACAAGAAATAACCTGATAGTTATGAAGCATAAATACGGATACGGGAGCGGATACAATAGCGGATACGGGTACGAGTACGAATACGGGATATTGCAATTTTTAAGAAATGAGTATACGGGTACGGCGAAGATACGGAAAAAAAAAAAAAAATGTATATATATATTTTATTTAAAATATTTTTGAAGATAGCATTTATATACTACTAGACATTATATAAATAACAATTATATAGCATGGAAAATACCATTCAATCCATAAAAAAGCTAGATTTAATTTTCAATCTATTTTCAATTTGTGTTTTAAAACCATGATCTCTAAATTTTAAAATTCATATATTTTCAATTTATATCACTATTCTAATATCAATACAACAAAAATTAGAATAAAAGAAAAAATAAAGAGAAAGTTGTGCACAAACAAAGGAAAGCAGCAGCGAAAGTAGCGAAAGATAGCCGAAAATCACCGAGATTGCTGGAGTCGAGCAAATGTGCGCCGTCAAGGTTCGTCGAGGTTCAGGACTTTTTTTTTTTCCTTCGTGTGTCTCAGGTATAACAAAATATAAGAATAATTATTAAATTATATTATAGTTAATTACAGTTTGATCCCTACTAAAATTTTTATCATATCAATTTTACCCCCTAAAAAAGATTTAAAATATTGCATTTGGTTCTCCGCCGTATCCCAGTCGTATCCTTCCCGTATTCCAGTCATATCCTTCCCGTATCCTAGTCGTATCCTATGCAAAATTTAAAATAAAAAATTAGGATATGCCACGTGGCGTATCCTAATTTTTTATTGCCACGTGGCGTATCCGATACGTATCCAGCTGTATCCTAGTTTTATCCGTATCCACGAAGTATCCGATACGAGTGCGGCACCCAATTTGAAGTATCCGTGCTTCATAGCTTGATAGGCTAGAGAGGGAGCTCTTAATCAACATGGCTTTAGCCACCTTGGACAAATATCTCTGTTTTCATCTCGTGAGCTGCTTCTGGGATCTCTCCAATACGCCTTCCCAAACAGATCTTGCTTTGAAAAAGGCATCCAAAGGAAGCCCTAATTACTTTGAAGGCAAGGAGCTAACTCTATAGCACATCACTGTGGCAAGCTCATCTATATTGTTCACATTACCGACTGGAACCAATTTTGAATTCCTGAAATTGATTTTCAAGGCTGGAATCGTCTTTAAAGCAAAGTGGGACGCACCTAAGATACCCGATTTGTGACACTTCTGCCTCACAGAATATGTTGGGAGTGATCAGCAAAGAGTAAATGGGATACTTCCATGGGTCCATGAGAGGCACTGTCGACCGAGAATCCTATTAATATGTCATGCTCCCTAGCTTTCCCTATCATTTTGTTGAGAATTTCCATAATTAAGATGAATAAGTATGGGGATGGGGGATCTTCTGTCTCAATTCCCTGGATGCTTTTAAGAAATCTGCTAGGGTGCCATTGACTCACAATGAGAATTTCATTCTGGAGACGCACCAACGGGTCCATTTCCTTCACTTAATCCCAAAACCCATCCTCTATGACAGCTAAATAAAGAAATCCCAATTATGTGGTCATGCGCTTTTTCCATATCCAACTTGCATATCAGTCCCGGGATTTTGCTTTATGCCTGGAATCTATGACCTCACGGCAAAATCGAGTGCAAGTCCACATCATCTAGCGTTAGCCTCCACTCTTCCCTTTTTGAAAATAGATCTTCATAAAATCTTACAATTCTCTGCTTTACTTGCTCCTCCTGCTTGATTACCCTCCATTCTACCATTCGCCATGCGATGCATGAAAGAATTTTGTGTTCCTGTTGCCCCCTTTCAACCATAACACTCTCGACTTCTGTCTGCGACTAATCTCCTCCAGTCTAATCAATCCGCTGAATTTTTTCTTTAGTTTCTCTATATTGTGCCTTCTCCAAAAGTGGTTCAAATCCATCTTTCTGATCAAGATAAGCAACCTCCTCCATGATAGTGCGTGCTTCTGGGCTTCCAACACCCCAAACTCTTCCTTATTTCACTTGACAATGTCTCCCTTTAAAGTTGCAATTTTTTCACCAACTTGTAACTGGAATTTCCGGTCACTCTGTAGCTGCCCACCATTCTGACACACACAACCACATATTTTCAAACCTAAAAGGTCTAGGACCCTCTTTTATGTCACCACGATCTAATAACAACGGAAAATTGTCCTGCACCGACCTGGCCATATGGGATTGGACAAACCCTCAAAAATACTCATCCCATTCGGCAGAGATCAGAAAGTGGTTGATCCTGGATTTGCTTCTTACATTGGACCAGGTGTACCTATCACCCTTTAAAGGTAAATCAATCAGCTCTGTGTCTTCGATGAAGTCTGCAAACTTTGTCATAGAACTAGTGTTGACTCTGCAATTCCACCTTTCAGATGCACACTTGACAAGATTAAAATCACCTTCTCCACACTAGAGCACGTCTGACTTGTATAAAGCAACCCCTATTCCTCCAAGAAATCCTTCTAGAGGCTCATTGGTCCATACACACCCATGAAGGCCCAAACACCATTGTCATCCAGGCTGCTAAAGCAGCAGCTCAAGGACTAGTTGCCCGCCTCCCTGTCTTCATGAGACAGTGTCTTACATCCCACGTCAACAAAATTCCACCAAAATATCAACTGTCAGATTCTCTCCGAAATGGTTCTAATTTAACTTGATTAAAATAAAATCCCACCGTTGATTATTTGAAAAAAAAAAAAAAAAAAAAATCTTAACTGCTGATATTTCACACTTCTGCTAAGTGCAAAAGGCACTACAGCCCCCTTTATCCTTTACAACAGCTAGATGCTTCCACTTCACCCAATTGCCCCATAAGCTTTTCCCATGGTAGTAGAATCCATAACCCCAGTTTTTGTCTCCAGGAGGAATGTTTTTTTCTTCCTTATCACAGCTTTGACCACCTCCCTTTTCCCTAATCCATTGAGACCCTTAATATTCCAGCATAGAATTTTAAGCTTCATCAGTTTCACAATGTATCATACCAACTCCCCCCCCCCCCCCAAAAAAAAAAAAAAAACACACACACACACACACAATACACACACACAGAGCACGCACAAACTGCCTCCTACGTCTATTCTCATAATTGATGTATTTTAGCATCTGATGCGATAATGAAAGGAATATATAAAATATGCCATTCATTATACTAGATATGTTGAATGAAATTATACTGCAATTTAGAATTTCCTTCTATTCAAGTACCATTGTTTTACCTTTAAATTTAACATCTAAACTTTGCACACTTCAATTTAGAATTTCCACCTATAAACATAAATTGTTCACCTTTAAATTTAAAGTCTAAACTTTAACCCGATATCATTTTCAGTAAGTAGAGATTTGGCCTGCCTCCCTCCCAGAGAACAAAACAAATGGGAACCGTACATTTTCATCGGATTCACTGATACATTCACTAAGATTCAAGTGAAAATATCCAGCCTAAAATTCCCCACAATGTCTCTCGCTTTTAACCTTTAGGGTGTGTTTGGATTGGGGATTTGGAGAGGTAAAGAAAAGAAACTATATTATTTTTGCCCAAATAAGGGAGAATCAAAATTTGGCCTCAAACTTCATAGAATAATGCGACTCACAAAAACACATACATGGTACAATAATTAGCAAATTAAGGTTAGAGAACCATCTAGTCACAATCATCTGTTCTTTCTCATTAAAGATAAAGAATATACTGAGATGTCCCATATATATTCAAAATAAGCTTTAGAAAACTCTGAAGTTTGTGCAACATTTATAAATAATTGTGAAATGTGACGCATGATAGCATTATTGTTTGTTGCCTATAAGAATGAAAAACTTAGGAATCTGAGTTTTGATGAGTCGGTTACGCTTAAATTAGGTTTTAAAAAAATTTTAATACGTCAAATTTTGAGTTCAGGGCACATATTGTTCAGAAAAATTCAAATTGTTGTGAACTTCGGTATAAAAGGTTGCTTTATCATTTTTTACTAGCAAGACTGAATGAGTTGAGTTTCGAAGTTAGTTATGCTCAAATCTAGTCTTTGGAAAAGAAAAAAAAAATTTGATATGTCAAATTTCTAGTTCGGGGGCACATATTAAGTAAACAATACGTAGAATCATTTTATTATTTATTACCCGTAGGAACAAATGTATTGGGAATCTGAGTCCCAATAGATCGGTTAAGCCTAAGTCTAGGTTTTACGAAAAGTTTTAGTATCTAAAATTTTGAGTTTGGGGCATATATTGAGTAAACGAACTCGGATTGTTGTGAATTTTAGCTTACCTTATAATTTGACTTATGGGAAGCGAGCTATTTAAGAATTTGAGGCCATTGAAATCTAATTTTTGAAAAAAATTTTAATATGTTAAATTTTAAATTCAAGGCACATATTGAGTGAACAATCTAATACATCAATTTCTATAACATAATAATTAGCCTTAATTTCTTCATTTTTTCCCTTAATTTTATTAATCTTCGTGTGCTGTAGATCCAGAGCATAATATGCATGACTATATACAAGGTCATGCGGGGAAGCTAAAAGCTAATAAGGCAAGGGAAGAGGAAGGAAGTACATGTCCTAAAGAAATTGTTCCTTCCTGTGCTGCAGAAATTGACGAGGAACCGGCGGAAAGAACACAACGTAAAGGAAAGGGCAAAAAGAAGTCGTCAAAGAAAAGAAAAAGAAATTGAGGTCATTGTCTTGTGTGAATGCTACTTGTTAGTTTTATGGGAAGTTTAGACTTCGTATGAATTTAAATGGTTTGCAGTTGTAAGCAATGAGGCAGATCTGTGATAGGGTGATCAAACAATCAGATCCCAAGTACTTAAGCCCTTTGAGCCCTTCATTTGCTAAAAAAAGTAAAAAATAATGAATGGGTTATAATACTATTCTGTGAGAAATCTGGACATATCCAGAATTTGTGTGTAGGGATGAAGTGGTAAAATTTGAAGTATATACATATGATGGGCAGACATAAATTATTTATAAATTCAGTGGTAGAATTTGAAAATTTTAAATTTTGTTGGGTAAACAAATAATTTATGAATTCTTTTATAAATTTAACTGTAAAATTAATTCAAAGTTTTCAAAACTTTAGCTAGCGGCGGTAAGTGAAAATATCAGAATTTTTGCAGGAACAAACATTAATAATGAAATTTTGAATTCTTTTATAAATAGATGTTAAAATTTTAAATTTCATTCCTGATGAGAAATAAAGAAGAATATAAGAAGAGAAAAATGTTTACTTGAATTTAAAATGAAAAAAAAAAAAAAAAAAACAGATCGGTATTATAAAGTAGATGAATTTTCTAATAAATAGATTATGCGAATTGAGTTCAAATTAATTAATACATGTTTGTATTGGGATTGTTATTATTTTTACAAAATTGATTACAGATTTGAGTCTCACGAGATCGGGTTGAGTTTTGATTTATGAAATGTAATATAATGTAATGTCAAATGTTGTTAGGAGGAAAAAAAAAAAAAAGCACGATTCATACTCTTTTATACCGACTTTCAAATTTTGTCTTAATCTTCAAAAGGAATTAAAACAAAAATAGGAAAAAATTGAATGCTATTATTGGTAGTTGGTTTACGATTTTCATCCATGTTTCAGTTCTCATCAATATCACTCCCTTCTCTTCCCATAGAGAGGATCCACAAATACAAATACGTGACCGATGCTATGATCGCTTCGCGCCTTTTCTAGCTTAGGCCACCCAATCTCACTTTCTTTATAAACCTTAGATCTAGTTCTTTTATGGAAACCCTAAAGTGAAAAAGTAGGGAGTGATAGCGTTATGGAAAATATGGGTTCCTGATGCTTAATCCGCAATAACATTCCCCCCACGTTGGTAACATTGTTGGCCTACAGGCATCTATATTTCCATGTATATAGGGATGGCCATCTCGACCGACCCGTTCGTACCCTACCCGATCCCCGCCCTAAACGGGTAGGGGATTCGGGGATTTTTTGATGATCGGGTGGGTATGGGGGCATTTTTTAAAAAAATTTGGGAATCGGGTAGGGTAAGGGTATAAGTCTGTCCTCGTTCCGTACCCTACCCTACCTGTTCCCTGACCCTCCCCATATTCTCGTGTATATATATATTTAATTTTTTTTGTATATTTGTTACTACAGATTTCTCAGTAAGGTAGGGAATTAAAATTTTGAGTTTCTTTATCTATCAGTTTTCTATTAAATTACTTTGTTTTCCAATTTACAAAGAAACTATAGATTGAGATAGACCAATTGTAAATGTTTTTTTATTTACTTTTCCTATCTTGAACCATAGAACCTATTAATATGGTAGGAAAATAGAAACCTAATAAGTGCTTTCTAAATATGTATATATGATATTTTTTGGTTTTTTAAATATGCATTAGGATTCTACTCTATTTTTTTATAAGTCATATTTTAAAATTTTTGTATTTTTATATTTTTTTCAATTTAAGTACCCGTTTCTCCATGGGGATCCCCATTCCCCGTTTGGGTCGGGGATGGGTGGTAAAAATAAATCTCCAGTGGGGATCGGGTAGGGTATGGGGATCGCTTTTAGTTTGGGGATCGGGTATGGAGATACGCGTACCCGTCCCCTACCGGTCCCATGCCCATCCTTGCATGTATATAAGAGTCCAATCTAAAATTAAGGATTAATAATTAACTGTTTTAGAAACCAAATGGATTCAGTTTTACACAAACATGAGAAAAGTAGTCAACACATGAAGAAAAACAAAGAAAATGACTAATTATTTCTTTTATGAATTTGAGTTTGTGAGATTAAAGTTTTGAAGGACTTTTTTTTTTTTTTTTTATCTATTGTATGAAAGTATTGTTCGTTTTAAAAGTATTTGTTTAAGTTCCAAGTAATGGACCCCCATACCCCCATACACAAGTTGCGTCACGAGTTTATTTTAATATCTTATATGATAAGAGTAGGAATTGAAGTGTAATCTACTGAGCTAGCTCATGTGAAAGAAGAAATTTCAACGTGATTTCTAAAATTCTAAATACAACTACGTCATTAAGAGTCCAATTATCACGACAAGACTTAAGAGAGAATAAAAATTTACAAAACTGACAACTTAGTAATATGAGTTGACATTGTAATAGTTACATGTAATTAACTATGAAAAAAAACATAAAAAGGTGAAAAGTGAAATGTACGTTTCACTCAACTCACACACTCTTTTCTTTACTGTTCGTATTTTGCTTGTTGGAGACTCCTTTGTTAGGGTACATTTGGAACGCACCAAATTTTTAAAAAATTTTTTAAAAAATTTTAACTTTTTATTTACTGTACGAATTACGAAATGCTAACTTTTACTAATTTTTATTAACTTTTTATCTCCCAAACGTACCCTTAGTAACCCCCTGATCATTTTGCTCGAATCTTGCAATTCTTTTGCGCGAGGAAAAAAATTGTTAAAGATGCGCGGTAATTTTTTTTTTTTTAAACTTTCGTGCAATACTCCCCTACAATTTTGAGTGAAAATGAGGAAGAGAAGTGAGGGTAATAACTTTTGACTCACTTCAATGTAATCAAGATTTACATGAATTTAATTGTGGATGGTCATTTAACAGCTTTTTCGACTGAGTCGGTCAACTAGGGTTTGTCTAACTTAGTTTATCCTCTGTGATTCTTTGTCGACTAGGGTCACAAAGTGAACTTCACTCAGTGCGTACTCTTACGGTAACAGTTGCGAGCTTTCTCATACCAGAAGAAAATTTACATGAATTTAATTGCAACTAACATATCTGTGTCTTCAATTTGTATATAAACTAAAATTCCGTGAAAGTCGTATAAATTAACTACTGATCTATGAATCAAAAGAAAAATTCTATACTTTTGATAAATGAATCAAAAAAATATTTATATTAGGAGTGGCCACACATTATACGTGTTATTTTTGTTAAATTTTCATTTTAATTAAGATAAAATATTAAAAAATTAGTAAAAATGTCTCAAGTAATAAATAATAAATAATTAAGAATATTTAATTAGATAATAACTAATTAAGAAATATTTAAAAAAATAAAATAGTTGCAAAAATAATGGATAATTAAAAGATATTTAAGAAAAATAAAAATAGTTGTTCAGATGAAAATAATTGTTAGAATACTACTATATTTTTGTAATGCGTTCTCATTAAACTTGAAATACATTTCTAAAATGAATTTTTTTATATAATTTAAGTTTATTTAAAAATGCAATATGATTATATATTTTTCCATCACTGGAAAACGCACTTTCATAACGCTTTTTATGTGCGCAAAAGATTCAAGGCCCCTTCTAACTCGCTCCAGACCACGTTGTATTTTTTCAGAATTTCAATCTCTGCCTCTGAGCTCTACACGTCGACGCCCCCTCAACGCTCAGCTGCCGGTGCTCCTCTCGATGCTCCCTCCTCAGCTAACGATGGAGAGTCTAAGTACTATCTCCGCTGCCTTCTCTGCCTTCTCTCTAGGTTTGTATATGTATCCGTATGTATATGTATATGCATAAAAATTACACACCTGATGAACAATATTTCGATAAATATTTTCATTCGGACAACAATTTTTATATTTTCTATTAAAATAACAGCCAGACAAAAAAATTCTCACAGTAGGGCAAGCAAGCGCAGTGATTCCATGAGACCATTCAAATAACCGGGCTGTTCTCGCCAAAGCAGGATTAATATCCCCTCTTGTTCTATTCTCAAAATTTGTCTTTATCTTCAAAAGGAATCGAAACTGAAATGAAAAAAAATTGAATGCTATTATTGTTGCGAAAGGGGGTGTGCGGTGGGGGTGGTTGGGGTGCTTCATTAGCTGCCGAATTCGCGTGAAACGGGGTGGGTTGGGGGGAGAAGCGGGGCTGACACTGGGGGTTTGATGGCAGCTGCTGGCATCAATCTTCCGACGCACCATGCACTTTTTGATCATCCACGGCCAAGGCAAGGCCAAGGCCAAATTTGGAGAGGAAAGTCAGCAATTTTTAGTATTTTCTAGTCTATTTAATGAAGTAAGTAACAATTTTTGTTAATTTTTAACAACTTTTGAACAATTTTAAGTTTCTTTCATTTTCTTTTTTTTTTAATACTTGAACCGCAATCAAAATTTTTATTTTTATTTTTTTGTTAGAATATAGTTTAAATGGTAAAAGTATATTTAAGTTATTAGCTTGATATAATAATTATATTAAATACTAGAATGTTTAAAAATAAAATTTATCAACATAATTAAAATATTATAATAAAAATTCATTTATTATAAAAATTTTCAAAATTTAAGTAATAATATATGTCTTCTTGTTAAAAAACTAAAAAATAATAATCTATCAATATAATTTAATTTTCTATAATAAAAAATAATTTTTTAAAAAATTTCAAAGAGATTAACTTATTCTTAACTTTTATAACGGGAAAATAATTTATGTGTTATAAGTAATTTTTTTTTTAAATTTTACCTACAATTAGTTACTTTTTAAATATAACAAAGTTTGATAAAGTATTAAAATATTTTCATTTTTACCGTAAGAAAGTAATTTGAATAATTTAAAAAAAAAATTAGCATTAATTTAAGTATTCATGCAGGCTAATGATTATTTTTTATAATAATTATTTTTATATATTGTAAAACTTTTAAAATTTAGGTAATAACGTCTATCTCCTTGTTAAAAATTAAAAAATAATAATTTATCAGTATAATTTAATTTTCAGCCAACTAACATCAAATCAATATTTTTATTTATTTATTTTCGTTGGAATTTGGTTCAAATGAAAAGAATAAAAATTCATTTATTGTAAAATTTTTCAAAATTTAAGAAATAATATCTGTCTGCTTATTAAAAAAATAAAAAATAATAATTATTAATATAATTTAATTTTCTATAATAAAAAAATTTTAAAAAATTTCAAAGAGAATAACTTATTCTTAACTTTTATAATATGAAAATAATTCATGTGTAATAGGTAGGTTTTTTTTTTTTTAATTTTACTTGCAGTTGTTTATTTTTAAAATAAAATAAAGTTTGATCAATTTATTAAAATCTTTTCATTTTTGCCGTAAGAAAATAGTTTACATAATTAAAAAAAAAATTCAGTATTAACTTAAGTATTCATCCAAACTAATGATTATTTTTCATAATAATTATTTTTATATATTGTAAAACTTTTTAAAATTTAGGTAATAATGTCCGTTTGCTTGTTAAAAATTAAAAAATAATAAATTAATAATATAATTTAATTTTTATGATAAAAAATAATTTTTAAAAAATTTCAAAGAAAATAACTTATACTTAACTTTTATCCTTAACATAGCCGGTCCCAAGTTCGGACATAGGAGGAGGGTTATGCCTTAGGTAGCTGATAGCTAACACAATATTCAGTTGGGTTGTTTTCATGGATTTGACACATAAAAGAAAAAAGATAAAAAAAAAAAACACAGTAATTTGTTTGGCAAAACTTTGTAGTGAGAGAAACGCAGTTTTTTTTTTAATGTATATAAATTATTTCATTAGAATATATATAGTATGATTACTAACTTCTTGTTTGAAGCCAGTTAAAAATGATAAATTGATGATAAAAATAAAAAATATATAATGTTCTTTCTTTCACTTCTAAACATAATGTTCTAAATGAGGAAGTACGTAAGTTCCCATGATTTTATTTAATTTTTAGATATTATTTTCATTTTTATTATTTGAAAACAATAAAAATTATAAAATTTGCCAAAGTATTTTCAAAATTTTAATACTATAAAAATATTTTGCAAATAATTTTTAGTTGCAACATGGGAAACAAATTTAGAAAATTGATAATTAAACCAAACACATTCTAAAGTTTCGTTACATTTTTTTTTTTTAATATTTGGACTGCACTTATAAAATTGGAGGGCTCAAATAAAAAAATATAAAAATTTGAGGGTAATATTGGAATCTCAAATAAAATTGGAGGGACACAATTATTATTTATCTTTTATTTTCAATCTCAAATTTGGAAGTTTCGGTAGGCGAAACACATAAATGGGTTGTAAGGGTTAAAGTGCAAAAGGTTGTTTCGTGATTGACGTATAAAAATCAACGGTCTTAATTTAGGTCATTAAATTTATTTGGATATCAGAACTATTAAATTACTTGGACCATTAAATCATTTTGAGATAATTAAGTTAAATTATGATTATTAAATTATTTAGATGAGATCAAGGCGGTTAATTTTTTACACTTCAATTCCTGCAGCCTGCACGTATATAAGGTCATTTAGGATAATTAACTTGCAATCTAACGTGTATTTTTCACTTGGTTATCCACTAATAATTCATATTCAATGCATTCTAGCTTTTAGGCCCCGCTTGGATGCGGGGAAAGTCGGGGGCCAAAATTTATCCCCGCCCATACGGGTGGATCCCATCTTTTGGTAGGATTTGGTAAATAAAATTATCTTCCTCTCGGGCGTTCGCTTCTCCTCCTGCGCGGCATATCCCGGATAAATTTTGGGCGGCCTCCATCCCCACCAAAATTTATCCGGGAGGGAATGGATATTATTTTGGCGTTAATGTTAGTAAAAAAATAATAAATAGGCCAACAAGTCAAAATAAACATAATTAAAAATAAAATTAGATAATAACTAATCATTTAAAAGTACATATTTAAAAAAAAATTTGTTTAAATAAATTTATAAAAAATCAAAATTTTCAATGAAATAAATAATATAACTTCAAATTGTTCAAAAATAATTAAATGGAGTGGGTTTTGTAATTTAATATTTAATTTAATAGGTAATCAAGTTTGGGACCATAAGAGTAAAAGAGTCTTTTGACTGCTTTTTTCATCGTTCACCCTCTTTTATTTATAAAACATTCAAATCAAGTCAAAAGTTATCCCCTTTATAAATATCACCTCAATGTAGGTCAATTCTCTAAAAATAATACTCCCTCTTATCTTATACCCCTCTAAAACTTATCCCCTAACCTCCCGATTGGATGGTGCTAAAATTTCAGGGGGATAAGTTTTAGAGGAGGTATAAGATAAGAAGGGATATTATTTTTAGAGGGTTGGTCCACATTGATATGATGTTTATGGAGGGGGATAACTTTTAACTTGGTTTAGATGTTTTATAAATAAGAGGAGGTGAATGAAAGAAAAAACAGTTAAATGACTCTTTTGTCCTTGTGGTGTACCAAAACTTGGTTACCCAGACTTAATTATATGTTTATGTTAATTATATAATGTGAAAACAAACTAGTACAAATTAATTTTAGACAAATTAATTATATTATTATCTTAAAATCACATCACCTCTTATTTGAAAAAAAAAATACATTTTTTTAATCACACAACCCCCTATTTGGAAAAAAAATTATATATATTTTTTATTTTTATTAATATAACTTTTTAATACATTTTTCCATTAGAAAAAAAAAGAATTTATTTCTAATATGAAATACATTTTGTAAGTGAGAAAGGGGGATGAAAGGGGCATAATGATCTAATTTAATCCATATAAGGGGGGATAATTTTTGAAGAGCTTAAACCCTCTTAAAAAATAATACACCTTCTTCCAAGATTAAGAAGGGAGAATAATTTTTAGAGGGGAGAAATTTTACTTCTCAAACCAAGCAAAAAATATCATATCAAAACTTATAAGAGTGTATTATTTATAGATATCCCTATTTATAGCATCCAATCGGCCCCTAAAATTTTAACATCATCCAATCCCTAGAGTTTGCTGACAGATAATATACTCAGATAATGAGAAGCAAAAATGGTAAGTAAGAGGAGAGAGGAAAAGAAGAGAACAAACCCATCACGCAATCCATCCTGCAATCCATCCCGCTCCTTAAAAGAAGAAGACAAAGGAATCACAACAGAAACCCTCATGACCTCCGTGTTCTCCTCCTCTTCCCTTCCTATAAATACCCTCTCTCCCATTTGAGATTGTATATATGACATATATGCATAAATATATATATAGAGAGAGAATGTCTGAAAGTGTGCCCCTCGGATGGATCGTGGATCAAGAAGTCTTACCGGATGGAACTGTTAAGAAGGTCTAAGTTTGATATATTTTATATACTCTGCGTGTCTCTGTGTGTGTGTATCTCCACACATATATGTTTGTGCATTGGTCAACTTTTGGTTGTGATAGTTGATGTCCACAATAAAGGACTTCTACTGTTCTAGCATGAAGCCTTGTGCTGGCTGATTTAGTATTTTTATGAATCATTTGTATTGTTGATTATATAAACTACAGTTTTAAATGTTATAGTACTGTTTGATGTGCAGATCTTGCTCAGATCTATACTTTCAAGTTGTTAGAACTTCGATTTGATGATATATTTATATATAAATATACTTATAGAATTTATTTATGCAAAAACTAAATTTGTGGTGAAAACAGTTGCTGTGAGTTGAGCACACATATTTACAGAAAAGTCCTTGAACTGTGGGTATAAATTTTATTGCAAGACCGTAATAACTGACCTTTTTTTCTTTTTTTTTTTTTTCCTTTCACATTGGTGCTCATCTAGTTCTATCACAACCCAACCACCGGACAAATATATTATTACGGTAAAGAAAATTTCTTAACTAGTTTGTTCCATCTACCTTATGATTTTTTGACGTAGTCAATGTTTTTTTTTTTTTTTTTTGGTTTTCTTTTATCTTAGATGACATTTTTTTTTATGGGTAATTTCATTTTGACACCGTGAATGGAAATTATGTGGAACGCCTATGGGAAACGAGTAAGCTCTATATTTAATTTTAATTCTTTCCTTGATAAGAAATTAAGAATATAGTTGTATCTAATCACTAACAATATACATCACAATTAAAATTACTTATTTGTAATCATTATGGTATCAAGTTAGTTGACGACCTAATAACTAGTCTTAATTCCTAAATTGTTCCTAATTTTACTGTTCTTAGTGTGCATTATTTTTGGTACGTAAAAACTCGTAGCTGCTTCCCCGTAAGAAGTGCGCTCTGGGTTGAAGTACGCCTTATGACCCTAACCGGTAAAGGACTATAAGGAGTAAATCAACTTAGGCAAATCTTGACTGACTGGCTCAGTCAGGAAGGCCATTGAAGATCGCCCCCACAGTGGAGGAGAGACCGCCCCCGAAGGAGTCGAACTCAAGACCTCACGCGACCCCGATCCCTGCGGCCCTCGACCCTGACTAACCCGACTACCCTTTTCGGGGCTAGTGTGCATTATTTGCTATTACGTGCTATAGATCCAGAGTACAATTTAGTATGCCTGTATTAAATTTATTTTTTATTTTATAATTTTAAAAATAAAAAAAACAGTTACAAACATGTTTGATCACTTGTATTTTTAAAATTTGTTTTAAAAAATAGAAAATTAGCTTACACGTGAAATGTAAAATATTAAAAAGTCGTTTTGAATATTTTCAATTCAAAATAAAGAAAATTTCAAAATATAACAAATAGAAAATATCAAATCAAATGTGTTTTCTATTTATTATACTTAGAGATTTTTACAATATAAAACACAAAAAATAAAAAATAAAAAACAAAAAATATAACAACGAATCAAATGATACCTAAATGTTTATGTTGGGATTGTTATTATTTTTACTGGGTTAAGATTTTATTTATGGGAATTCGACACAATTACGAAAATTTAATGCATGACGAAGCCTGTCTTATCATTTTGAAACGAATGAAACGTCTCTCGTTTCTAATTTTTCAAAATGGCATTGCCATTCATTTATTCAAAGATTTCGTTTAAAATTTTGTAAAATTATATACATTTTTTTAAAATAAACTTTTTTTTTATAATTTTATGTTATATTAATATAGGAAAAAAAGGGATTTAAAATAATTTATTTTGAATGAAGAATAAGTGTACAAAGTGATAGAAGTTCTGGAAAAGCAAATAGAGCCAATCTTCGTTCATAATGGTAATACATGATAGATTGTAGGTATTTTTGAGTTATAAGCACTTACTAGTTTTTTAGGTAATATATTTTACCCTCTTAAGCTTATTTTTTTTTCTATTTTATTATTTTATATTTTTAAATGTAGCACTTAACCTCTTTTAGTCATGACCCAAGTGTACCTATCAATGATTTTAACAAAAAAATATAAAAATCTAAAATAGCTCTTCGCTAGCACTATCAAAAAATTAATTATGCACTAGTGTAATCAAAAGATAACTTACGCTCAAATAAATTTTATACTCTTAATTAAATTATACAAATAATGTTTTTATAAATTTTCTTTTTTTTAAATAAAAAATATAATAAAAATTACACACATTTTGTGTGCATACTTCTAGTATATATATTAGAATTGGGCACACATTATAGGTAAACTTTTGTTAAAATTTTATTTTAATTAAAATAAAATTATAAAAAAATTAATTAAGAAAAGTAGTTCAAATAGTAACTAATTAATAATTAATAAATATTTAATCAAATAATAATAATAACTAAGGAGCAGCTTGTGACTGCACTTATAAACCCCACATATTTAGAAGTTTAAGAGTATTATAAAAAAAGAAAAAATGACTAAAATTTTTTTTATAAAATTTAATGTTTATTATGTATAATAGTATAACTATATCTGACGGTATAGTGATTGGACATAATTTTCAAACTAAGGAATTCGAAGAGAGAGTACTAATGTATACGAAAAGAGTTGATGGCTCTACAATGACACTATAGAGTAAACAATGAAATTCAGAATCATTAGCACTTTGTTTAGAATGATACATTTGATGGGATTTGATTTCATTTAATGGGAATTCTTACAAATTTTTTTGTTTAGAATTAAAATAAAATTTTATGAGTTAGATTTAATTCCATTTCATAAGTTAAATTTGGGAATTTGTATATCATTTAAAATTCAATCCAAAATAATAGAATTTAATGATAATTCATTATTTTCTTAAACTATCTAAGTAGGTGGATAAATTTATTCTCATATATCATATTTATTATATTTTCTTTGATAACTTAGCGTGTTTGAGCTAACTTACGTGCACCTCAACTAATCTTTGGGGTCTCTGAAGTTAACGATCGGGTGAATCTCAAGTATTTCCAAGGAGACTCGAACTAGTGGCTACTGAAGAGCAAATTCAAACTCTTAGGAATGTCAAATATATCTGTGGGTATCCGTTTTACCGGTCTTGTTCGGGGAGAGTATAGAGATGTTAGTAGCGGAGACGGGGATGGGTATGGGGATTTGAGGTGTTATCCCGAACGGGTACAGGGACGGGAATAGGTACAATAGTCCCCACCCGCCCCGTACCCGCTTAAATATTTATTTATTAAGTTATATATATATTTATTTATTTTTATTTAATATATAATATTTATAATAATTTTTAATATTTATTTTATACATATAATATATAATTTGTAATAGTTAGTATACTTGGCGCGTAAACGGGGACAGGGACGGGGATGGGGATGGGAACGGGAACGGGGAATTCATTACTTAGCGAGAACGAGAATGGAAATTTTTTTTTTTCCTGAAACGGAGATGGGGATAGGGATATGTAAGGGTATTGTTAAATGGAGATGGGGACGAGGAATGTCATACTCGTCCTATACCCGCCCCGTTGAGATCTTACAAAGTCTTACCAGTTGAGTTATCTCTCAGAATTAGATTTACTATATTTTCTATTTTCTATTAATATGATTAAATTTAATATTTCTCTCAAATCAAATCAATTCAATTCTTAAATTAAAAATGTGTTTCAAATATAAAATTTTATTTATCAAATTAAATCAAATTAATTTTTTATTTTAAAATTAAATAAATTCCAAGAGAGTAATACTTCCAAATGAAGCGTAAATTAATGTAGAATCCATTATATATTACTGTAAATACAACGTTAACCTAATCGATCGAAACATGCTACAAACTCAATGGTGTAATTGTCAAAGTAGTGCTTATGTACTCATACAAAGGGCATATACATGTACAATGCGAATCAAAATGAGGGCAAACAAACCTCGTCATCCCATAACGAGATCGTACAAGTTCATCCTTTTCCGGCCACCCATGCATAGACCATTCAAACAACCAGTCTCTCTTTGCCAAAACGCGATTAATCCCCTCTTATTTTAGGGATGTTTGATTTATAAAAAAAAAAATATCTTAAATTAAACTAAATTTTTTTATTTTTTTATAATCAAAATTTATTATGTGTTACATTTACACTAATTTTTTATTTTTATTTTTTTTATCCAAACACCAACCTATTCTTTATAAGGAATCGAAACGGAAATGGAAAAAACTTAAATGCTATTATTGCCAACTGGTTCACTATTTTCATCCACATTTGAACTCTCACTGATGTTACTTTCCACAAATCCAAACACGTGGTGCACGATGTGGTAGTCTCGCATCTTTTACAGCTCAGGCTATCCCACCTCACTTCCTTTATAAACCCTAGCCCTAATTCTTCCATGAAAACCCAAGAGTGAGAAAATAGAGAGCGATAGCGCCGCAGAAGATATATATGGGTTTACAACCGGTCTATCTCCTCCAAAACGCGATTAATTTCTTCTTATTTTAGAGATGTTTGGTTTATCCAAAAAAAAAATTTCAACTTTAACTATTTTTTTTCAATTTTCTCAAATCAAAATTTGTTATTTGTTACATTTATACTAATTTTTTATTTTATTTTTTCTACCATCAAAACAACACTCTATTATAAAATTTTGTATCTATCTTCAAAAGGAATCAAAACGGAAATGGAAAAACAATGAATGCTATTATTGCTAGCTGGTTCATTATTTTCATTCATGTTTCAGCTCTCAGCGATGTCACTCTCCACAAATCCAAACACGTGGTGCATGATGTGGTAGCCTCGCGTCTTTTACAGGTTAAGCTACCTCGCCTCACTTCCTTTATAAACCCTAATCCTAGTTCTTTCATGAAAACCCTAGAGTGAGAAATTAAAGAACGACAGCACTGCAGAAGATATATATGGGTTTCCGGCGCCTAAGCTGGGACCGAACAATCGATCTCTCTCTCCGCCAAAACGCGATTAATCCTCTCTTATTTTAAGGATATTTGGTTTATTAAAAAAAAATTCAACGTTAATTAATTTTTTTTAATTTTTTCTAATCAAATTTTATCGTATGTTATTTTTACCGTAACTTTATATTTTTATTTTTTTTTATCATTCAAACGTCATCTTATTCTAAAATTTTGTATCAATCTTCAAATGGAATCGAAACGGAAATGGAAAAAAAAATCGAATGTTAGTATTACTAGCTAGTTCACTGTTTTCATCCACGTTTCAGCTCTCACCGATGTCACTCTCCGCAAATCCAAACGCGTGGTGCACGAGGTGGTAGCCCCAAGTCTTTTACAACTCAGGCTACCCCACCTCACTTCCTTCATAAAACCTAGCCCTAGTTCTTCTAAGAAAACCTAGAGTGAGAAAGTAGAAAGCGATAGCACCGCCGCAGATACATATGGGTTTTTGACGCCTAAGTTGCGACGAAACAACCAGTCTCTCTCTGCCAAAACGCAATTAATTCCCTCTTATTTCAGGGATGTTTAGTCTATCCCAAAAAAAAAAAAAAACAATCTTAACTTTAATTATTTTTATTTTTATTTTTTCTAATCAAATTTTATTACGTGTTACTTTCATATTAACTTTTTATTTTTAATTTTTACCAACTAAACATCACCCCATTCCTTGTATCTATCTGCAAAAGGAATCGAAACGGAAATGGAAAAAAATTGAATGCTATTATTGCTAGCTGGTTCACTGCTTTCATCCACGTTTCAGTTCTCACCCATATCCCTCTCCACAAATCCAAACCCGTGGTGCACTATGTGGTAGCCCCGCGTCTTTTACAGCTTAGGTTACCCCACCTCACTTCCTTCATAAACCCTAGCCCTAATTCTTCCATGAAAACCCTAGAATGAGAAAGTAGAGAGCGATGGCGCTGCAAAAAATATGTATGGGTTTCCGTCGCCTAAGCTGCGATGACATCCCCCCGGGCTGATTCCTCTAGACGACTCCGACGGAACTACGGTCGAGGTATAAAGTCTATACATACGCATGTACATATATATGTATATATAGCTATGTTACTAAGAGTGATTCATTATAAATCAATATGCACACACGTTTATACGAGGAGTTATGTACGAGTTCCTCAATTCAGCTTTGAAAATTGTGATTTTGATTAGATATATAGTACAGGGATTGAATCCGACTTGCCGTTTTTGTGTAGATCGAGGTTTAATTGTTAGAAATGGGTGTTGATTTGTTCAGTTCTGGCGGCTGATTATGGATTGTATTTGTTTTTGTTTGTTTAACTCTCTCTCTCTTCTCTCTGTGTGTGTTTTGGATTGATGCGATGATGTTCGGGTTGAATTTTAGGTTTGCCTGATTTAATTGATAATCGTTGCCTTTTCACCCCACACTTAGATTTGTTAGAAAATAGCAAGAAAACTTTCACAAAATATATGCTGAGAAGTAAAGTACCGAATTCCTTACTTTTTATTGATTAATAAACTGTCTTTTATAGGCCACTAAACAAATACGAAAGAAGGAACTACTAGGCATGAAAATAGGAACAACTAACAAACTCCTACCATATTGGTAACAACCAAGACTCAACTTGCTCCTAAAGACTAAGTAAATAACAAAACAAACTAACTGAATAATCCTGAAAATCAAGGAGAAACAATGACTCGATCAAATGTTGAATTAATTTTCAACATCCTCCCTTAATTCAACATGGCCTTAAACTTAAAAAAAAAAACAAAAAACAAAATAAATATGAAATTGGAGCACATCTCTCCAGACTTTTCAATTTCATGGAGTACATCTCTCCGTTAATTTCCTCATGGAGCACTTCTCCCCAAAATATTCTTTCTACTTGGAGCACTTCTCTTCCAAGCACAGATGCACTTCTCATCATGTAATCTCAAAGCAGAATTTCTTCTTGTACCAAGTTTGCTATCTCCTCTTTGAATCGCAATTTTTTTCCTTATGCCCAAATCTTTTACAATGAAAACACAGTGGCTTACCTTTATGCCAACAGTCCTTTTCTTCATGGCTGGTCTTCTTACAGATGCCACAAGGAAAGTATTTGCCTTCGACTGCCGTTTCACCTCTTAAAGGTTTCTTAAACTCTTGTTTCGCAAAAAGTGCTGCTTCATCTTTCAGATCTGATGATTGCCCTTTGCTCTTATGCTTGTAACTTGCTTAATAACTCCACAATTGTAAGAGACTTCAAGTCATGCGATTCTTCAATTGCTGATATTTTAGGCTCAAACCTAACAGGGAGACTAACCAAAATCTTTTCAACAACTCGATGGTCTGGAAAGTCTTCACCAAGTAGTCTAATTTGATTGACTATCTCCATTAATTTTGAATAGTAGTCCTTTAATTTTTCACCTTCCTTCAACTTCATCATCTCGAGTTCACGCTTGAGACTCAAAAGCTTGACTGATTTAACCCTCTCACTGCCTTCAAATTCTTCTTTAAGTTTATCCCAGGCTTCTTTGGATGATTCATAAGTCATTATTCTTGTGAAAATTACGTCTGATACTGCAGCATGTATGCAAGTGAGTGCTTTCGGTTTCTTTGCCATATCATCTTCATATTTTTTAACCTGAGCTAGCGTAGGATTCTACCCAAGAGGTGTAGGATCAGCTTCTTTTTCTACAACCTCCCATAGACTCAAAGTTTTAAAATGAGCCTTCATCTTGATAGCCCACATCTGATAGTTTTCCCCCTTAAAAATAGGGAGAGTTTGAGAAAAGGGATTTGATGCCATAGATAATTTTCTCTAGTGTTTAAACTCTTATTCTTCTAGATCGTATGGCTCTGATACCATGTTTGAAAATAGCAAGAAAACTTTCACAAAATATATGCTGAGAAGTAAAGTACTGAACTCCTTACTTTTATTGATTAACAAACTGCCTTTTATATGCCACTAAACAAATACGAAAGAAAGAACCACTAGGCATGAAAATAGGAACAACTAACAAACTCCTACCATATTGGTAACAACCAAGACTCAACTTGCTCCTAAAGACTAGGTAAATAACAAAACAAACTAACTGAATAATCCTGAAAATCAAGGAGAAACAATGACTCGATCAAATGTTGAATTAATTTTCAACAAGATTTGCCTATTATGAGGGTTAATTCTTCCATTTTCATCCCTTATTTTCCTAATTTAATTACGATGAATAACATTTGGTTGGTTTCCGATATTATCAACTTGATGCAACTGAAGCGAGTCATAATAGCTATTCAAATATTTATTTGGTCGTTAATTTATTTTGAGATGTGTGATCTGATTAATAATTCGTGATCTTTTAACTTAAATTTTAAATTCGCTTATTATGACGGGTTATTCCTCTCTTTCACCCTTAATTTTTCTAATTTAATTTAATTATGGTGAGTGAAATTTAGTTAGTTTCAGAAATTTACAACCTTACTTGAATAGAAATATATGTAAAATAAAATAAAAAATAAAATTCATCTTGCATATCAGTTGAGACTCTGTGGTTGTGAAAAAATTTTTGTTCTCATTTATCAGAATTTCAGGCGTATAGTTTGCTAACAAGAACGTCGGTTTTTTTTTTTTTAAATTGCCTTTTTTGTTGTATATTATTTTTTCATCAAAATTTAATTAACTTTTTTAATAATTTCTAGACATATTATTTAATTTGTAAATAAAGGAACTTGTGTATGGGTAAAAGGAGAATTTGTTCTTTTAAACATGAGTAACATATGTAAAACAACTTATAAAAATATATATATTAAATTTGATGAAAAAATCCATATAATCCAAAAAAAAATCGAAAAACAACTAACTATTCTTTGGTTTACCAAAATTTAACCTAGAAGCTGTCATTTCTATATTGAATACTATTATTACTATAGCCTTTTGCATGAACTCTTATATATTTCTAATTAATTCTAAAAATCATAATTGTTTCTAAAATAAAAAAAAATCTAAAAAACATTATGGTAGTTAATTGGCATGTGCAGTAATATGCTTGACATATCACTGTAGGTTTTTGAAATGCATGGGCATGGGCTCTTTCTTTCTAGTTCCAAATGGTTGAACCATGGCCATAATCATCTGTTGATTTCCTTCAGACAAAAAATTCTTAGAGAGTGAAAAACTTAGGTTAACGTAGTTTGCATATATATCTAGAAAATTCCATATGTTGCATACCATTCAGTCATAAATCCTTCTCTTAAAACCAAGAAAGTATAACATAAAAATTTAAGCATAATTTAGTTCAATTTATTTTTATTTCTATCCAATGCAATTGAAAGAGATGCAACAGTGGGTCTTATATATTTCACTTTCGATTTCGTTTATTTGACTTTGCACCAAATGTTTTCTTCGGCTTTGACGAGATCTGCCGCCTGGTGCCATCATCACCTTTGAGGTAGTCGTGCAATGTGTTCTCAGGATCTGCAAATAAAAAAATGCAAACGGTGCTGTCAAATTTTCACACTTATTGGACTCAATATTGTGGTTAGTACTCAAACTATTAGCTCGTATTATTTTTTTATACTTTAACAAGTAAACTTAATTTTTTTAAATAATATTTATTCAACTATTTTCACTTTATTTTTCCTTTCTACTTTTTTTTTTTTCATTTTTTAGTTTTGGGTACAAATTCATATTCCGAAGATAACCTAAATGTCATTGCCATGCACGTATGTAAGACTCCGTTTAGCAATTATTTTGTTTTAATTTTTAATTTTTATTTTCAAATTTTTAAAAATTAAAAATAAAAACTTGTTTGACAAATCAAATTTTATTTTGAGTTTCTAAATTAAATCAACTTTAGTTTTCATTATTTCGAAATTTCTGAAAACAATGTAACGGTGTTTTCACCAAAACCAAAAAAAGGGTATTTATTCTCACACCAAACTTCGAAACCCATTCAGAGCAAAGCTTGAGGCGAAGGAAGTGAGAAGACGACCCAAGAAGGTGAAGTGAGAAGATGCTGGCTATCCAGCGACAACTCCCAAGGACGAGAAGGCAACTCCCTTCTCCTTTACACCTCTCTTTACTCTCCCTTTCTCTTTCTGTCGATCTAAGATTTTTTATTGTAGCACTATCTTTTATTTTCTATTCAAAACTTCCTCAATTTGAAACCCCATGTAGATTTTTGATTTGTCATTTTGAATAGGAAAATTGATATTTGACTGTGTATGCACTTGTTTTTGCATTATATATTTTTGACATATTGTTTGCTATGCTTGATTTTGCTTGATCAGTTGTTAAACTAGCTTACAAATAATAAATCTCTTGATTTTTCTTGATTTTGTTAGATCTATTGTTAAAATCAGCTTATTTTACAAACTAGCTTAATTTTACTAGGTTTGTTATTAAAACTAGCTTATGTTTGCAAACCAACTTGATTTTCCTCGAATTTGTTTGATCTGTTGTTAACCTGCTTATTCTTACAAATAATACATCACTTGATTTTGCTAGATTTGTTGTTTAAACCATCTTATTTTAATAAACCTGCTTGATTTTGCTTGAGTTTGTTTGCTTTGTTGTTAGAACCAGCTTCTTTTTCTTTATAGGGATGAGTTTATGAATTTATGATTTATTTTATAGGGATGAGTTTAATGTATTCCTGTTTTAAGTAAGTTTTTTTGTCCAAAAAATAATAGTAAAAATAAAATAAAAAAATGAAAATGGAGACTAACAGTTTTCATTATCTACCAATAAATTAAAGTACAACATTAATTCAATCTCAACAGTTTTGAGTATATACCAGTAGCAGTTGTAAAATGTTAATGTTAGCAAATTAGCATATGTGTGTTGGCTTTTCTACAAACACTACAAGAAATAACATTTTTAGCACCTACTTTTTTTGAACAAATACAAATTTGATCGCTAAATGATGATTTTTGTTTAAATTAATGCTAAAACTAAATTTATCAAATCAAACTTAAGTACGCTAAATGTATAATCACAGTTGATAGTTAGATTTAATTATTTTTGTTTAAAACTAAGGCGGTAAAGATATGCGATCATTTAAAAGATTTTTTAACCTTTTTTTATTTTGTCTTTGCTAAAGGTGACACTTCGATTACTAGAGTATTTACTTACGCTTCTATAAAGTTGGCCTCATCCACTAATAGTGTTGAGGACCCTACACCTAGCGTAAAGTTGTGAATATACCACATGAGAACGATGACTTTCTTGATTAACTTGGTAAGAAGGTGTAGACTACATTTCAGACTATACTGTAAAGGAGCCTGTGGCATGTTCAAGATAAATCTGCATTGTGTCCAAGGGTATTTGAACATAAAAAAATAATAAGATAACGAAAAGTGAATCTAACACGTGTCCATGGTGTGTTTATTGTGCGTTCAAGACCCTTGTGAGTTTGACTTGCAGACCGCACTCTTAATGATTTGTCTTTGCTTCCTAAATGAACTTTATCATAGTGAGTGATTTCTTAACTACTTTTTTTTCTTATATGCATTGTTACAACATTACTTCACCAGCACAATGGGACAATAGTTCAATACGAAGGAAGACATGTTAGGATATACAAATTATTTGAAGAATGTGGCACCCTATCTCAAAGGTAAGTTTGAATATCAGCCAAAAAAAAGAACAAAAGAAAAAACCAAAAAATGGTGATATTCAAACTTACCTTCAAGATGAGGTGCCACATTCTTCAAATAATTTGCATATCGTAACATGTTTTCCTTTGTATTGTACTGTTGTCCAATTGTGCTATTGAAGTAATGTTATAACAATGCATATTAGGAACAAAAGTAATTAAGAAATCACTAACTATGATAAAGTTCATCTAGGAAGCATAGACAAATTATCAAAGGTGCTGTCTGCGAGTCGGATTCGCAAGGGACTCGAACACGCGGTAAACACACCATGGACACGTGTTAGATTCATTTTTCTTGTCTTATTTTTTTTTATATTCAAACACACTAGGACACATCACAAACTCTGTTTTAACATGCTACTGACTTCTATAAAGTATATTCTTAAGTATAGTCTCTACCTTCTTGCCAAGTTAATCAAGAAAGTTATCGTCCTCACCTGGTATATCTACAAATTTATGCTTAGGTATAGGGTCTTCGCTACTATCAGTGGATAAGGGCAACTTTGTGGAAGTACGAGTAAATGCTCCAGTGATCGAAGTGTCTCTAAAATATATAACTTAGCTCCTAAAAATGTGGCAACCCTTTCTTCTTGAACCTCTTCACATACTTGTTAATCTGTATAGAAATATTATTTTATTATAATACGAAATAAGTTTAGACAACAAATTTTTATAATAACTACGAAGAAATTATGCATAAAGTAATACCTTAAATAGTTTATCCTACTGATCATTAGAACGTGACACTGTATTGGTCATAGGATCTCAACCAATTTTGGTCTCCTTTAACAATGTCTGAAATTTATTCTGCACTGTTCTAAGTAAGTTATAATTAGTCCTTAATTAGTCTAAGGCGTAACGGTAGCCAATTCCGCTTTTCATGTCAACCCTAAACCTATGCAAACTTGTTTTGTGAAACAATCAAATTGCCTCTTGACTTCTACCAACTTTGTCATCCATTAAACCAATAGAAATATTTTCATTACGTTCTGATCATGGACCCTATTAACATTTCCTTGCACCTCAACAACATCATTCTTCAGTTTGATATTTTCATTGCTCTCTGCTGCCATTTATATATATATATATATATATAAGAATATAATTAACTATACTACAACGAACAACACGTCAACACAACAATGAAGCAGGTGCAATGGAGCATGTGATCAGAAGCTGAAAGTAAGTGGAATGTAGCAAATGGAGTGCTCCAATATATTGTATATTAAGACAAGTGAAATGCACTGCAGCAGGTGTAATGTAGAGGGCAAATGAAATATTTTACGGCAGCAACACACACACAGCAAGCAAGCAGGCACACAAGAGCAAGCGAGTAGGCACAGCAGCAACACACAGAACAACGAGAAGAAGCAAGAAAGCACACATCAACAACACACACAGAGAGCAATAGGCAAGTACACAACAGCATATAATTAGCAAAGCAGCAAATTGGGATTTGTGATTTCTACAATGTAGTGTAAATGCTTTGCAAATTCATAATATAACAAAATTGCTGTACAGTGCAATGTGTGCCAACATGCAACTCCTGATACCATTAGCCTTTGCTATGTCACCTCTACTGATCAGATTACTAACTTATTCACCAAAGATTTTTCGGTAGGCTAATTTCTTAACTTAGTATTCAAACTCAAGTTAGTCTCAACTATATCTCATTGAGTTTACAGAATAATGTAAAAAATATATATATATTTTTTATTTTAAATATTCTATTACCATATATGATGTAGGATATTTTAGTATATTTTATTAAATTATATAACCTAGTCTGACTTATAAATATAGTGTATTTTCTTTTGTACATACACACATCAATATACATTATTCTCTTTTTCTCCCCCATTATTATTCTTCCTTTTTAACCCTATATATTCATTTTGACATATGGCTGCGCGGTGTAATAGAATTGTTCTAGACGAGCAATTCTTCAGCATGGACGATCTTCTACACTAAATAGAGTACGCTAAAAAGGTAGGGGTTTCCATTTATACACGGGTAAGCTGTGTAAAAACTTTAGGTGAGTAGAAATGAGGGTTTTGCCCGATACACGATCTTTCAAAACTGAATTCCCTTTCCACCCAAATTTGTGATTTTTCTGAAGTTGCAATTGTTGCTTCAAACAACTTGGTTGCTTAATGGGTTGGAGAAGGGGGAATGTTTCTTAGAGGCGCATGAATGAGTTTCAAATGATCATTGAGCAAATGCCTGATTAGTAAAAATTATTCATGCTGACATAGCCTTTATTGTATGATGCACCTCTCCAGGTCATCTATTGCCCTGGAAAAGCATCTGTACCTGGATACACTGTTTCTGCTTCTGCGGCTACTGGCAAACCCTTTCCTGGTGCGTCAAAGAAGCAGCCAATTAAGAAGCACAAGTAAGCCAGCTTCTATAGCTACAGTGCCAACCAATATCAGGAAAGTTGCCTCAAGCTATCAACGTACATTAATCTTTCGGACTTAATTTAACATAATGCTTCACTAATAGTTGTACTCTCCTCTGTGCGCGCGCCTACCTTTGCATCTTTTAAAACTCAGTGTAACCTCTTGATTATCTGCTTTTCAAAACTGTTGGATGGTTGAATCTTCTAATTCGTCAATGGATTCTAAGTCTAGCATAACTCAATGTCACCCTCGAACTTTCATTTGTTCTATTTGACTCCTCTAATTTTTATAAATATATGTGAACTCCAATATAGTCGAACCTTAAAACTATGTAAGAAAATATATAGCATTGTGTTTGGTTATTATTTTTTCAAACTTGTTTTCAATATTTAAAAATAAAAATGATCCATGCAATTCCTTAATTTATGAGTTTGGAAACTAAGTTTAATAAATATTCACGGTAAAATTTAAGAATATATGTTCTTTATTTCAATCTAAACATAATGTTCTAATTTGATAAATGAAAACAAAAAAGACACAAATTCCGAGGAACATGTTAGGTAAAGTATGATGTAAAAAAGATGAAGTACATAATTCTCCATGATAATTTTTAATTTTTAAATATTATTTTCATTTTTATTGTTATGAAACAAGAAAAAAATCCCCTTAATCCTGTTAGATGCTAGTATAATTATGTAGGATAGTGAAAATAATAGAGTATGGAATTCTTTTTTTTTTACTTAAATTTCAATTTCAATTTCAATTTTATTTTTGTTATGAATAATCAATTTGATTCTATAAAATTTTTCAAAGTATCTTCAAAATACTATAAATATCTTTTGCAAATAATTTTTAGTTGCAACAAGGGAAACAAATTAATTTAGAAAATTGATAATTAAAACAAACATACTAAAGTTAAGTTACATTTTTGTTTTTAAGTGTATATGATGTGGGCTGTCTTATGACTTTGAAACAAATGAAATGTCTCCCCTTACTACTTTCTTAAAAATGGCATTGCCATTTATTTATCCAGTTTAAAAATCTGTAAAATTATATATATATTTTTAAAATAAACTTGTTCATATTTTCATGTTATAATATAGGAAAAGGGGATTTAAAATAATTTATTTTGAACCAAGAATAGTTGTACTTGGCAATAGAAGTAGTAGAAAAGCAGATATAGCCAATCTCCGTTGATGATAAGGGTGCTTTTACAGCAAAGATTGCCGTCAGCCAATCTCCATTCATTTTTTACTTTATTTTGTCTATGTATATTTTCTTTCACTTTTTATTTTTTAATTTTAGATGTAAATTCATATTTCAAAAATAACCTAAATGTTATTACCATGGACGTGCGTAAATTAGTGTAAATTGAGTTACTAATGCATAACCTTGTTGTAATACATGTTAAGTATTTTTGAGTTATAAGCATTTTCTATTTTTTTGGATAATACATTTTACCCTCTTAAGGTTCATTTTTTTTTATCTCTTTATATTTTTAAACGCAGCACTTAATTTACCTATTCATGGTTTTAACAAAAAATATAAAAAGATGGGGCGCAAGTAACATACATCTCTGTAATTTATCAATCAGTTACGCAGTTTATTGAGAGATGTAATAAATCGATAAAAATTCTAAGTTACAAAATATATATATATATATATATATATATAAAAGACAAAATTACTTTCCACTAGCACTATCAATTAGATTGATGTAGCCTCAAACAGCGACAAGGAAAGAGAGAGAATAGTAGAAGTGAACTAAAATAAAAACTTATGAAGAAAAAATATGTCAAAAATAATTTTATTATTATACGTGAAATAATATTTTGTTAATTTAGACAAAAATTTAACAGTTGCACTTTAGTTAGGATGAGATTTTCAGCCATTTTATGTCAACCTTCTACTGTCTCAGACCCTGGTAGCATCACAAATATTGCGTCCCAAATTTATTTATTTTATTTTATTTTTTATTTGGCTCTATACATTTTTGGTCTGTCAGTCGTTTGCCTTGCAAATGACTAGCTCTATTATTGGGCTACATGTATATTTCCATATGAGACTCCTCTAAGGATTAGTAATCAATCGTTTTAGAAATAAAATGAATATCCAATTTTAACAAAACATCAGAAATGTAATCAACACACAAAAAAAAAAAAAAAAAAAGAAAAACAAAAACAAAAATGAGTTATTCTTTCTTCTATCAAATGGAGCTTTGTGAGATGATTGTTTCGAAAGATTTTTTTGTGTGCCATCCGAAAGTATTATTCGCTCCAAAAATATTATTCATGCTTCAGGAAATAGACCCCCACATGTAAATTCCCTCACGAATTCATTTTAAATACTTTGTGCCTCTCACCTCGAACTCATACCCTCTTATATAATATAAGGGTAGTGTTTGATGCATGTGTACATCTTCTAGGGCGGCTCAAGTGAAAACAGGAATAGGAACAGGAACAGAATCAAGAACTTAAGTCAGGGAGAGTCAATTCATATAAATTTTAATATTTCTTACTTAATCTTAAAAATATAATATCAGAATCAAATAGTCTATTTAAGGGTTGTGAGTTTAAAAAATAAAGTAAATATATCACGTTCAAAAATTATTTAATTAGCTTGATTAGACTATTAATGATCCAATTTAAGAATAAAAATCTTACATATCATTAATAATTTAAAGTAAAAGAGATGGGATGACTCAATTTGAAAATATATATATGTATATATATTTACTTTGTGCTAGGGTAATCATTTTCGAAAAAAATTATTTATAAATACTTTTTTTTTTTTAAAGGCAAAACAATTGAGAATTGAAATGCGGGGTTAAGTTGATTATTATTTTTTTTTTTTGAAAAGTAAAATAATTGAGAATTGAATTGTGGAGCTAAAAATTTACAATATAGAAAAGATGAACTGAACTGTAAATTTTAAGATAAGACGAGCTTAAAAGAATAAAATTTTACCATTACGCTAATCCATTTCCGTTGCAAGAAATATACTTATATTATGTATATATTGTTTTGAGGGGGGGGGGGAAGGCCCCTCTAATTATAATGTGGTTCCGTCCCTAACGAAAGGGGAAAATTCCAGCGTGGTATTCGAGATTCTAGTTACAACTACTTCACTAACAAGTCCCAAGAACAACGATAAGATTTAAGAGGGATTGCGAACTCACATGACTGTTAATATGAGTTGACAATTAAATAATTACATGGAGCTAACTATAAAAAAGATAAAAGAGACTCACCCCTGGTTAGTCCAGTAGAACAGGAGTCAAATCTAAGGCTTAGGTAATATATTCAGGTCACAGGTTCGATTCTCACCTGAAACGGTCAAAATTTAAGTAAGGGCCGTGGCAATGGATTATTACGCTAATTCTCCCGAGGATTTGTAGTTCAGTAGGTAAAATTACTGAGTGATTTTTCCCGTTACCAAAAATAAATAAATAAATAAAATAAAAGAGGTGAAGATTGAAATATGTGTTCCACTCGATCGACGAACGTACTCTTCTTTTCTTTATTGTTTATATTACGCTTGTTGGGGGCTCCTCGCTTAGTATCCCCCCCCCCCCCCTTTTCCGATCATTTTGCTCGGACACTCGCTCCTTTGCACGACTGATTGAGAAGAGGGAAAATTTGTTAGCACGCACACTAATTTTTTTTTTTTTTTTTTTTTAACCTTCGTGCAATGGTCTCTCATGATTTTGAGCGAGAATGAAGAAGAAAAGTGAGGGTAATTTTTAATTCGCTTTCACATAATCAAGATTTTACGTGATTTTAATTGCGATTAACATATCTTAATTGTCAATTTGTATGTAATATTTATGAGAAAGTCGTATAAATTAGTTATTGATTTATAAATAAAAAGAAAAATTATATACTTTTGATAAATGAACCAAAATATATTCATATATTAAAAGTGGATACACACAATTTTTATTTTAATTAAAATGAAATTATTAAAAAAATTAGTAAAAATGGCTCAAATAATAAATAATAAATGGTTAAGAGTACATGTTTAAGCAGATAATAACTAGTTAAGAAGCATTTAAAGAAAATAAAATAGTTGTAAAAATAATGAATAATTAAAAGGCATTTAAGAAAAATAAAAATATAAATAGCTAAAATTATTTAATTACGTAATAATTATAAAAATTTGCTATCTAATACTATTGAAGTTATAGTTAATTATAGAAAATTTAATCAAGGGCATCATATAAAATAATTCATAAAATTTTATGAATTTTAATGTCCACTTTGCATAATAGTAGAATTATATTTGATAATATAGTGATTGGGCATAACTTTTCAAACCGATAAATATGAAGAGGAAGTAAAATATATGAAGAGTTAAGGACCTCTGCAATGACACTGTAAAGTTAATTAACAATGAAATTCTGAATCACTGAATTAATGTAGAACCCATTATATATTGCAAATCCAACGTTAATCTTCGAAAATATACTACAAACTCAACCGTGCATTTGTCAAAGCAGTGCCCATGCGTGTACTTCCAAAATGGGAACCAAAATGAGGGCAAGTGAAAATAGTCATCTCATAACGACGTCGTATAAGTTCTTCCTTTCCCGCCACTCATGCAGGGACAATTCAAACAACCGGACTCTCAACGCAACATCACCTCTCTCCGCCAAAGCACGATTCATCCCCTCTTACTCGATTCTCTTTTTTTTTTTTTTTTTTTTGTCTTTATCTTGAAAAGGAATCGAAACCGAAATGGAAAAAAATTGAATGCTTTTATTGTTAATTGGCTCACCATTACCATCCACGTTTCAGTTCACATGACCGGTGTTCCTCTCTTCTCGTCCTACAGAGAGGATTCACAAATCCAAACACGTGGTGGACGCAGTAGTCGCCCTGCGCCATTTGCAGCTTAGGCTACCCCACCTCACTTCCTTTATAAACTCTATCCCTAGTTCTTCCATGGAAACCCTAGAGTGAGAGCGCCGCAGAAGATATGAGTCCCCGACGCGTAAGCAGCAACAACATTCCGGCTGGCTGGTGGCTCTCTGAACATGCAGACGAGTACGACGGAACCACCATAGAGGTATATATAGAATATATATACAAACACAAGTATATATACATATGTATAGCTACGTTACTAAGAGCAAGCGATTCAGTGCAAGTCCATATGCACGCACATTTATATGTGGGTTTATTTACGAGTTCCTCCATTCAGCTTTGGAAATTGTGATTTTGATTAGATATATATAGTACAGGGATTGAATTAGACTTGCAGTTTTTGTGTAGATCGGCGTTTATTTGTTAAAAATAGGCGAGGGGTTATAGTCAGGAGGTCGACTGTAGTTGTAGCAGTTGACTGAAAATAATGGTGTTTCAACTTTTTTTTTTTCAAAATGACGCTGTTCCACTTAAGTTTTCGTATTCGAATATGAACTGATGTATTCAAATATGAAAACTTAAGTAGAACGATAATGCTTTGAGAAAAAAATATCAAAACGACGTCATTTTAGTTGATTGCAACGGCCCCGACTGCAGCGGCTGCAGTCGAGAGGGTGGCTGATGACTGATGGTATTTGCTTTTGTTTGTTTAACTCTCTCTCTCTCTCTGTTTTGGGCTGATAAATAAAAAATTCTTAGATTTGCGTGATCTGACTTGCTCTTTCACCCCAAATCTTATATTTGCCTATTATGACGGGTAATAGATTTGCCTTTCACCCTTAATTTTCCGAATTTAATTTAGTTACGGTGAGTGAGATTTGGTTGGTTTTTCAGAAATTATCAACCTTATATACCCGAAAAGGAAATATTAAAAGGATAAGTTTAAATAAAATAAAAAAATCATCTTCCATATCAGTCGAGGCTGCATGGATATGGAAAATTTTTTTGATCTCATTTAATCAGAATTTCAGACTTTTGCTTTTTTGTTGCCTTTTTTGTTGTATATTATTTTTTCATCAAAATTTAATTAACTTTTTTTTTGGATAATTTTTAAACACGTTATTTACTTTATAAACAAATGAACTTATGTATGGGTAAAAGTAAGGGTGAGTTAAAAAAAAAAAAAACCATTAAATCTAAAATATGAACTGAATGAAAAAAATCGAACCGATTTTTTTTAGTTATCCATTAAAAGGATAACTAAATCGATGGTTTCGCTTTTGGTTTTTTTTTTATTTTTAATTTTTAGTTTTTGATTCGGTTGTGATTTTTAATATACATTAACCGTCGGTTCAGTTAACTAACTGAATTTTACTATTAATAAAAATTATATAATATATATTTATTGTATAATAATATATTATATAATATATATTTGCTTGGTTATTAATGATTTTATCCTTCAAGTAATCTAAAATAAAAGTATATTATTATTGTCAAATTATGTTATATTTAATTGTTTTATATCCTTAAATGCATAATTAATTAGTTATAAGTTGATAATTATTTTTAAAAAATTAATAAAAACGAGCAATCAGACCAATTTGAGCGATTAACCGTTGAATGGTTAACCATTCTTAACGGTTTAGTTTTGGTTCAAAGAAAAAAATAACCAAACCTAATCGGTTCAGTCTTTTTTCTGACTACGATTACCGAACTGTGAGCACTCTTAGGTAAAAGGAGAATTTTTTATTTTAAACATCAGTAATGTATGTAAAAATATATATATACATAAAAAAAATTGTTAAAATTTGATGAGAAAATCCATATAATACAAAAAATATAATTTGACAAACAACTAACTATTTTTTGGTTTACAAACTATAAGCTTGAAACTGTTATTTCAATATTGAATAATATGATTACCATAGCCTTTTGAAATGCATGAACTCTAATTTCTAAGTCTAAAAATCATTATTGTTTCTAAAATAAAAAATCTAAAAAACATTATGGTGGTTAATTGGCACATGGAGTAATATGCTTAACATATTATTGTAGGTTTTTGAAATGCATGGACTCTTTCTTCCTAGTTCTAAATAAATAAATAAATAATCTGGGAGTTAAATTAGATAGACTTTGTCATTAATATACGACAAGGAAACACTACAATGTGTTACTAATGGTTTTTGAAATCTATAGACTCATTTTATTTTAAAAAATAAAAACTTTTTGATTGTAAAATTGATAAATTAGTTATATAGGATGAGAGCACACAATGTAGGACAAAAAAAATAAGATTTTCGTTATAGTTTGATATTAGTAATACATACATGATAATATGGGATCACTACTGGAAATAGTGGTTTCAGCGGTTGCTAAAAAGAAAAAGTGGCCATTAAAATTATTTGCGACTGCCTGGCAACTATTACAAATGAGTCGCAATTGGCTTGTCGCTAAAAAGTATTAGCAACCGTCGAGACAATCGCTATTGAATTTGCGACGGCGCAGCGACTGTTGTTGAGCAAAAGTGTGGCTTTTTAGCGACCGCCTACCACTGGAGCGGTCGCTGTTTCTTCCTCACGAAAATTGGTTCCAAGTGGCACCATTTGGCGCATAATTATTAGCATTTTAGGCAGTTGTTAATACGCTTGAGGCTGTTTCTTCCCTATGAAAATTGGTCCAAGTGGCACCATTTGGCGTGTAATTATTAGCGATCATGTTTGATTTTAGCGACCACTCAATAAATCTAGATTCTTTTTTATTAAATTCATTATTATTTTTTATTATTGTAATTATTTAAATTACTTGGTTATTAATTGTTTATTATTTATATTATTTATTTATAATTATTATTTATTTATAAATATTTACTTCAAATTTAATTTAATTATATAATTTAATTTGCACATGTAACAAAAAAAATTTTAGATAAAATAAAATAAAAATCTACATTTATATATACAAAAACAATATCAAATTTAATTACAAAAGAAAATTCTGTTACATACAAATGTTCAGAATACAAAAATTAAAATATAAGTGTATTGATCGTTATTCTCAAATGATAAGCATCGATCTTCATAACTGGCTCCGATATCACCCTAATCCAGTCCAAGAAGGCCAGTCGCCATCGTCCGGGTCCTACAATGAAACAATAAGAAAATGAAAACATGATAATAAGACACGAATAAATAAATTCATAAAATTTTAATTAGTAATAAAAACGAAAAATAAAATTTCTAACCTGAGGAGGATGGCTCTAACTCTGAGATAGGCACCTTTCTATCTCGGCCATCATCTCAGCCCGAAGCAATGCCTCTCGCGGGTCCATCTCTGCTTGAAGGGTCTGGAGCAGGGTCCTGGTCGCGATGTCTAGCATGAGAGAATAACTTTGCTCGTGTGATAGACTAGCGTGGAATGCCCACACCCTATGTAAGCATGTATCCGTGACCGTCACGTCCAACGATGGAGAAAAATATATCGTCTCTCCTTTCCTCGAACTCCCTCTCATCTAGCAATAGCTCGTCCAGATGTGTATTAAACTGAGCCTAATGGAAACAAGACAAGATGGATAAACAAAATAAGTAACTACATTATCTAAAGCAAAATTAAACCATAAGTTCATTGGTCAAAATATAAAAATTAATTATTACCTGTGTGGCCTGAACCTTCAATGAAGCAATAAATCGAGTTGCCAACCACATGGCCATCTGATCAATCCTTAGGCCCCCTCCGTCCTCTATTAAATGGTAAATTATATGTTAATAATTTATTCTCATAAGACATGAAAATAAAAAAAAATTACATGGTAGGCTAACGTTTTACCTCGTGGCGGATCTGAGTAAAGTGCCGAGTCCTCTCCTTATGGCCGAGGCCCTGCATCTCTCGATTCTATAAGTTTCTCTTGGCCTCTGCCTATTTTTATTTTTTTCTCGATTAGTTTTGGTAACTTACACTTTATAACTTAAAAACTTAAGGAAAAAAACTCAATTCACAATCTACTCACCTATACCTCGGACTTCGACCAATACCTGACGAGCTCAGCCCACTAGTAGGAAATGACACCTGGCAGAACCCGTTGGATGATGTCAGGGTCATTCTCATGACCTTTCTAGTATTTCTCCTTAATCTTATTCTTATGGTCCTTCCACATCTTCCGACACTTGCCATACATAACATCTCGGAAGTCTAGAGAAACACTAATTACATTGGCCTGAAAATAACAAATTACAAAATATTATTTAATATTACAAGTTTCAGCATAGAAACTATGTACAAATGAAATAAGAAAATTTGATACCTATATCTTGGCGAGTGTGAGGGATCATTCTTCTCACTCTCTTGCGGGACAGTTGAGCCTCATGAATAGCCTTCTATCGAAAAGACAAGTCAAACTATGTGATAACTACTTAAATTACCCAAGGTCATTTACAGTATGCATTAGAAGTAGACTACTTAGTCATGGGCTGGGGCATAATGAGAAGGAGTGGGATGCAAGGCAAGCAGTCTTCCCTCGGCCCATAGACCCTTGAATGTAGCATTTAAGAAACAGTCCCACTCGAGAGTGGTCAACGGGAATCTAATCGGATTCCGAACCAAATGTCCGAGCTGGAAAATGAGGGACCGTTCATCCTTCTCCACCAGATGGGACGTGTCATTCCATTATACGGTCATCCACTGTGACCCATAATTCCATTGCGGCAATCCCTTCGAAAACCTTCTATCGGACTTCGAGGGCCTTTTACCAGACCTTGAAGGCTTGCTCGAAGTGGAAGAATTTGTTATAAATAAAATATTAAGCAACAAGTTTTTACGGAATAAATATTTTTAATGGATAAGATAAAACCTTAAACTGACAAACTTCTTTCATCGATGAAAGAGTACAACTGTGCACGCCAAATGTAAGGTTTTCGTTGTAACTAGATGATAGTAATACACAACAATGTACAACAAATAAGATTTTTGCTATAGTTAGATGTATTAATATTACATGACAATATGCAACAACTAAGATTTTCGTTATAACTGGATGTTAGTAATACACGATCATATGCAACAAAACTAATAAATGTCAATACTACGTAATAGAGAAACATGATCTTGTGTGATAAAAGTTAAATTTCCTTTATAGATGTTAGTAATGAGTGACAAAAATAATATTATCTAGTACAAACGACAAAAGATATTACAACGATGAACTAGATCTATAATTGTTTGGCTGGTTTAATCTAAATCTTTAAGACTTCATTTGATCAAATCTTATATTTTCATTATATTACTATATTTGGTATACTTATTTGAAATATTATTTTATGTTTATTTAGAATAGTACTTTATTAATTGGGAGAATGAAATCGAATGATAATGTAAGAATGATCATTTATTATATTCCTTTATGTTGTACGGGGTTTAAAAGTTCTTAACAATGGACTCATTGTTAAAAAAGTAACTAATGCATGTTTCGACATATTTTATTGTACTGCAAGACAATGTGGAAAGGTTTAAACTTTTGGCTCTATCATGTATAGTAGTGTTGATTTCTTAGCTACAGTTGCTCATATTCCTTTTGTCGTCCTTTTGACAAATGGCTTTTCAGAGTTATACAAATGTTCTCGGCCAGCAATTCTTCAGCAAGAAAGACCTTATGCGCTATGTAAAGTATGCTAAAAAGGCAAAGGTTTCCATTTACTCACCGGTATGTTTGACAAATTTCCAAAGTAGTAATCGCGAAAAAGAAACTCCATGGTCATATGCTTGGTGTTTTCTATGTGAAGTTTTGAATGAACAATTGTGCATCTTCTAGTTTTGAACATAATTTGTACTAATCATTTTGCTAAATTACTTGCATGAGGTATTTGGCTTTGACAAGATAGGATTGACCCCCATCTAGTCATAATCTTGAGTTGTAATTTTTTTTTTTTAATCTTCTTATGCTATGCGTATATGCATTTTATGTGTGTTCTTGTTCTACGCGTAAAAGTGATGTTGAGTTTCCAAAAGACGACGAAGAATGCTAACAACGGTCGCAGATGACGCTACTATTGCATACCAATCATTCATATGCATGATGCCAGCGTAAATTCTACCAGATTGCTAAAACTCCTCTTGTAGTAATATATTTAACATTGATGGGTTCAAATTTGATGTAATTGTCTTTGTTTATTAATTTCTTTATTCTCAAAAGTCATATATGATCTGTTTAGCATGGTAGTGACAGCGGTTCATGGCCGGGCCCAAGAAAAATTAATTTTGTTATTTTTTTAATGAATTATACTTTTTTTCATGTTCTGACCCCAATCTATTTTAATTTTTTTTATTTATCTTAAAAATATAATTTCATCCTCACTAATTATAATTATGCGTCTGCCCTTATAGCGTTCCATACTCCACAACTCTTACATTGCTCTTCTCTTCATATTTGTTTATGTAAAATATTTCCTTTTGTTATTCAAATTATTTTAGGGTTTTGAAGAGCCCATTTGCGCCTCCTCATGGACTCCACTGGATATGCAAGAAGGGAAGCAACGCTGGAGGAGTCTCCGTGATATTTATGACCAAAGTATTTTTCTCTGATATTATAAATACTTTGCAGGAAAATAATAATACCTCCCCAACCCCCCCCCTTCTCTTTTTCTTCAAATGATAAAATATTAGGAATCTGGGATTGCTTCTGGTTCATGAATTCATAATGACACAAAGATATATATATATACAGGGGCGGAGTCAGAATTTTTGCTCAGGGGATACCAGGTGCTGAGGGGGGCACTGAGCACCCAAGAAAAAATAACAATCGACTTATTTTTCGATTAAGAGTGGGAGAAAAACGATGTTATTTTTAGAAAGAAAATAAATTATTCTTGAGTATTAACTAGTGAATATATTTCTCACAGTTAATGGTTTAAGCACTTGAAATTTATTAAAAATATCCCCCACTACAAAAAATATAATAATTATTAAATTTTATTATCTATAGAATTTATTATGTTATATGCTAAATTTACTGATAGTATAAACAAAAATATGCAATAATATATTAAAAGGATACACTTTATTTCACAAAAAATACAAAATTTGATTCTTTTAAATTTCTTATACGTTAAAAAATTTTGGGTTAACTTTAAATTTTTAATAAAATTAAAATATCTTAATTTTTAATTAATTTAATATTCAAATAAAATTAAAATAACAATGAGGATATTTTAGTAATTTTATCTTAAAAATTGAGGGGTCACTTGCCCCCTTACCCCCATCCCCATGTAGCTCCGCCCCTATATATATATATATATATCCTCGTGAGTCCTTACGTATAACTAAGATATCACGTATAAACCCTATAAAAATGCCACAACGTGTGGAAATGATGTGACATATCACTTTTGAAAAAAAAAAATTAAACAAAACAAAAAAACCACTAAACTTTATTACATATATATGAACAATATATCCTTCTTGTCTGAAATTGTTTAAAAACTTTAGGTGGGTAAGAAATTATTCATGCATGCTGACATGGCCCTTATTGTACGGTGCAGCTGTCCAGGTCATCAATTATAATCCTGGAGAAGCATCTGCACCTGCTGAATTGTCAAACATGAGTCCCGGAAACATTGTTTCTGCTTCTGTGGCTACCGGCAAACGAGCACCAAAGAAGCTGCGAATTAAGAAGCGCAAGGGTAAGAAAGCTTCTAAATAGCTATATAGTGCCAACCAATATCAGGAAAGTTGCACCAAGCTATCAACATACAATAATCTTTCAGACTTAACTTGCCATAATGCTTCAGCAACAGTTATATTCCTATATGTATGTGCGCGTGTATGTATATATGTATGTGTTTTTGCCTGCCTTTTCATCTTTTGAAACTCAATGTAAACTCTTAGTTACCTGCTTTTTAAGACTGTTGGATGGTTGAATCTTGTTGCTTTTGATATACAGGAGCACTTTGCTCCATTTGCTTCCCCCTTTTCTAATTCGTCAATCGACTATGTGTCTAGCTAGCATAAACTATTCTGGCATTCACTCGTATAATAATGCTTCCACCCTATGTACAAATGCCTGTACAAATGTTTAGTAGTGCAGAAATTAACAACTCTATGATGAATTTCTTAATTTTTAAAAAATTACTAGCCCAGTGAAATTTTGAATATAGATTTATATTTAGGGTTGCATATGAGTCAACCTGACTCCAGTAGTAAGTTTTTCAAGTTTTGTTTGAAAATTTTATCAAGTTTGAAAATTTGTTCAAATTTGATTGATTTAGCTGGGGAATCAAACTTTAATTAACTGAGTTCAAATAAATTAATACGTAAATTTAGGTTTATCAGATTGCGCTCAATTCGAGCTTGAGTTACATATTATATTTTAGCTTAGCTTGATTTCAAAATAAATCGATCTTGAGCAAGCTTTGAAGGAGCTAAATACGAACTGAGCTCTGGTTGTGCGCGGTTGATTTAGCAGCTCCATTGATAATGTAAGAGTTTAATAGGATGGTATTTGTTTTTTCCTGGGAACCTGGTTGAAGGCCATGTTGATTTTTGGGATTTGTAACTGCATTCTCTTCTAAGTTTTTTAGGTTTATCCATAGGAAAGGGAGATTGAACATGGTGCATATTTAGCAGCATGGTATGTTTTCTGGCTGGACTGTACTGTGGGATAGGAAAATGTACAGGCGGGGTTGACAAACTCTTTATTTGTTAAAAATTTAAAGAGATCACAACAATATAGCACGTTGGGTCAATATACATTCATTATATATGTAATATATAACCACCTGCTATATATCTTGGCAAGAGATAAATTAACTAAGTAGGAGCAGGGATTGTTTTGACGCCGGTGTAGATTCATGAATTGCCCCCATTTTGTTCAACAAATTACAAATTAACGTGAACTTAAGAGTGCACGAGGGCATCCCTTTTGCTCACGTTAATTTGTTGCTGACGTAACTTAGCTGGGAGAGGACTATGAAGTGAACTCACTTCTTGGTGCTTAGATGGTGAGAAAATAAAAAAAAATTTAAGTAGAGAAACCAGAAAAGCTAGATTAAATTCAAGAGTAAACTAAAAACTATCCTAAATGAGACATAATTCTTAAAAAAAAAAAAAAAAAATTTCATTTTACAATCATTTTCTTACATCAATCTACCTATTATAAGATGTGTTTGGAGTGATAAAAAATAAGATAAAATATGAGTTAATAATTGGTGCGATCAATTAAAAAATAAATAACTTTTATAGATTTTCAAAAACTTTTAAAAATTACAACAAACTAAACGGAGCTATAACACCTACCTAACAAATTATCTAACCATCTAATAGAAAAGATGTTTCTAGAAAGTGGGCTTAACGCGATTGCAGCTTAGGTTTTGTTTTGAATGGGCCTCCCCTACTTAGGCCACTCTTGTAGTCTTCTCAATCAGGCTCTTGTTGGACCTAGATAATTCTCTCTTGGCCTAATCCATCATTTGTATTAAAGCCCAATCGTGATAACCTCATCTTCAATCCATTATATATTTTTCCTTATTTTTTCTTACTATGTCACTTGCCTTCTAGAAGCATTTGGGAGCCTCTTGCCTGTGACTGTGCTTAACTCTGCACCTATCCCATTCAACTGTTCAGTGTTGATGAATGCCCCCACCACCTACCCCTTTGCCAGTTAGGAAACATCTTGGTCGTCCACCTATCTTGTTTATAAGGCTGTGATCAAGATTGCCTAAGCAAGCATGCTGGTCGTCCATGTGTATTGCATTGTAGCTGATCTAAGGGTCCGTTTTGTTTACAACTGGTTCATGTATATATTCTGAGCAATGGTTCATTTGTAATTTCATAGTGTTGTGCCGTTCATTTTCCAAATTATCATACTATTGAATATACATCTAGTAAGAAAGGTAAAGGAGAAGATTCGGATGGGATACATTAGAAGGGAGGAGAAATGGAAATCGAAAATGAACAGCACAGCTATGAAAATACAAATGAACCGTTGCTCAGCGTATTGAAGATGAAGCATAGCAAAAAGGACCCTCAGATCAACTGCAATTAGGAATGCACAAAAAAATTCGAACAATCTGAAAATCAAATCAATCAAATCACTTTAGTTTAAGTTTATACTATTTTTAGTTCGATTCTGAGTTAAAAAAATTAACAAACTGATAGCGTTGGTTCTCGAGTTAATGAGTACTCAATCCGAACCTGAACTTGAATTGAAAATAACCCAACTCGAATCAAACCGAACTAACCCTAAAAATATAATATATAATACTATAAAACTAGATAATTTTATAATATATAAATATTTATGTAATCTTAAAATTTGGACTTGAATTGGCCTAAATTGAAAACCAAACCGACCCAACCCGAATAGACCAAAACTAAAAACTGAATTAACCCGATATTTTTTATTTGGTTTAGTTTGATTCTAATTTAAAATCGATTTAATTTTAGATCCAAATTTTAAAAATTGATAAAAATCGATCTGATTCTAGGATAAGTACAAACCCCAAACTAACCTGACCTATGCACACGCCTAACTGCAATACAATACGCGTGAACAACCAGCATGCTTTCTCATGCAATCTCAATCACGAATTGAAAATTTCATATTTAAGTTTAATATTTTTTATTAAATATATTTTTCTCCAAATAATGTTCTACTACTAGTTTGTTAATGTTATGAACCTAAATTGGTAGAAACGGGAGCAAAAGCGGACGAGATATGGAGTCTTAAAAAAAAAAAAAAGTGAAAAGAATGGTTTAGTAATTCTTAGCTTAGCGAGGGGAGGTGAAAAAGGAAAATAATGATATCAGCTCAATCGTTTCTTCGAAATAGTAAGCCTATTTTCGGAAGATAAATTTGTGAATAAAGAGAGAAGTGAAAGAAAATAATAAGACAGTAATATCAAATGAAAAGGTCAAATTTATATAATTTTTTTATAGAATTTAATATATATATATATATATATATGTCAGAAGATAATTTAAATATATTTATCAAAAAATTTAATTTTTACTTTGTTTAACCTAACAAAATAACAACAATTAAAAAATATATATATGTATTCTCCCTTCACTTTCTTTCTCACCGCAAACTCATGTTTCAAATATGGCATAAGTCTCACGGAGTTAGCACTTGGTGTTGGGCCTTAATACTGGACCAGTAGATAAGAAAGTTGCTGGGCAACATCCAGTCCCAAGTCCAAGGCCTGCTATTGGAACTTCCTCCCCGACTCACCTTAGTTAGTAATTAATTTGAGCATTACTCTAAATAGAAGCAATTAATGTAACAATAACGATTATGAAAAGAAGTATCAAGAGTTTCTTTCTCTTTTTTGTGGAGGTTGATTGCCCTCGAAGACAATTGTTCTCTCTCTCATTTTCCCCTTAGTTTTCCTTCATTTTCTAGTCATCCAAACGTCAAAACCGAGGCTCATTAACATAGAACAACTAGAAAACTACCAGCCTTCATTGTAACTTACTGTCACCTGCAAGCTTATGGATCCGAAACTATAAAATAAAAGCTTTATATCCACTTCATCAAACCGAACAGATCCGATTGCAACGAGAACCACTTCTGCATCTGCTTAACGGAGATCAAGAAGCTTTAAAAAAAAAAAAAATTTAAAAATAAAAAAAGAGGGCATTGATATTATTTTCATCTAGTCATTGCTCGTTCATAGAAGTGCGCTAGATAGCACTATAATACAAAAAAAAAAAAAAACTGGATTGTACCCACCAAAAAAAAAAGAGAGAGAGAGAGAAAAGAAGTCAGCACAAGGAATTCAGGAACAGAGGTATTATTCCTTGATCACTCAAAAAGATAGAGAACAGAGGCTGAATCACAAAAGTACTCCCCAAGGTACAAGATTATTAGTCCAAAGTCGATTGTTTCCAGCCACCAAAGCTCTCCTCCCCACCGAATCCTCGATCCGTGACTCTCTGCAACAATGAGTGTGTATTTTTAGCATCAGACACCAACAAATTAGTGATAATTCTAGTAGTCACAAAAGCATAATCACGCATAGATGCTGATTAGGAACACAAATTTACAAGACAGTTTAGAATGGACAACTTAAATAAATCTCCAAAGTTGTTCAACTTTATTTATTTATTTATTTATCATTATTATCATTCATAATTGATTTTAGAATTTCAGTAAATTGAGGGGTGAAAGTGGTAAAGCAAAAGGTATAGTTTTTAAGGGCCAAAAAAGGACAAGAGGAAGGAAAGATGCACACGGGTTCGGCAGTGAGAAAGCACACAAATGCTTTAAATTTAACAAAAGAAGTGACTTTTAATAAAATTAATTCCATAATCCGGATCCATCTACAATTCTTTTCTTTTTTCTTTTTTTTTTTTTTTTTTTTTGGGAAAGGTTGATCCATCCACGGTACCTGAATTAATTGGGATTGGAATTTGTTAAACTGACAGCCAAAATATAGCGAAAGATGGAGGAAAGCTAGTTTTACTTTGTAAGAGTTACCTGGTGAGTGAAAGTAAGACCAATTCTAACCTCTCCACGATATTCCTGATCCTTGACAACATTGTATGCAGTTGCTGGAATGCTTCCCTCACTGAACAGTGGTTCTAATGGAATGCTGCAAGGACCATTATGCAACCATCAAAGTATGATCTATATGTAACTTTAGCACCTCCATACAAAATAATGACAAAAATAATTTGATATTTTCGACTATGCTGTTCCCATTTTCAGTGTAATGTCAGTGCTTTGGCCAAGTTAGAAGCTCATGTCAAAAACAACTCAATGTGCAACTGTAAAATTTTAGATAACACACCACGTGCTCCTTTTTTTTTTTTTTTTTTTGGATAAATAAATACACCACATGTTACTTCATTGCTAAAATTGATTACAAAAGCAACTCCTACTCTCTCTCTCTCTCTCTCTCTCTCTCAAGCCAAAAGAGCTTATATAATTTTACTGATGATGAGGAAAAATATGTTGAAGGAGGCCTTTTATTTAACATCTCACAAAACCACAGAGGATAAAATGCCAATGCACCCGCCCAATAAATACATACAAATGAATTAGGAAAGATTACTTACGTAGCCTCTCCAACAAAATCATCCTGACTCATATTATCACTATCCATGATTTTGATATTGAGTTCTGAAACACCATCAGAGATTGTGAATACAAAGGTCTCATTCCACTCAGGAGTAGATCCCTTGCCTGCATAAACCATGTATCAATAAAGAGGATAAAACAAAGGCCTGTAGCTTTTATGATTCTGTTAAAAAATTTAAAAAAATTGTCAGTATATCTTTTAAAAGCAGATGCAAACATCAGTATAATTGCAACTTGGGCTTTCATTTACTTGTTTTTAAGGTTCAAACAAAATTATTCCACATTGATGCTTGAAAACTAATTAGCTTGGCACCACTCTCCAATTAGAACACATATACCTGCAGTGTGTGTTTGAATTTGGACACACATATATATGGTCCATTGATAAGAAAAATTAGTACCTTGATGTATTTTATAAGTTTTTTCAGAGCAAATCACACTCAGCATTTTTTTGGCCTTGCATACTTGACTCTGAAACATAAAGATTTCACTGATCTGCAAGAGTGGTAACCTTTTTTGTTGGGACTCAAATTCAGCTTTGTCCAAATATCTTAATTAACTATTTATATCACCCGGGCAGTCTTGGCAATAATATTTCAATAGAAAAATAGACCTCAATTTAATGTCCTGAAATACTTTTGGGGTCATTTTTTTTCAATTTATAAAAACCTTCAGCCTGCATAATTATCAGATACCTTTATTTTGATTTTTTTTAAATTACTTCAGAAGAAATTCTTGTGTTTCATTTATAAGCCCGTTTGGAGGCTCAAAAAAAGGCAAAAAAGAATCACAAGTTACATTTTGCAACTTTTGGTGCGTTTGGTGGAACCACAATTTTTCTCACTTTTTTACTCTGTTACAGTAATTTATTCCACAAAAAGTTTTACCAAACATACAAAAAGTTGCCACTTTTCTGCTCTGCTACAGTAAAAAGTTTACTAAACATCTAAAAGTTCCAAAAAATTGCTAAAAATTACACTTTGTTCCACCAAACACACCAAAAAATTATAACTACAAAAAAAACACAAAAAACTACCAAAAGTTTTACTTTTTTGCTTTTTTTTTAACCTCCAAACAGGCTCATAATAATAATAACTAAGAAATTCAAACGCAACATTAGATTATAAATTTCATTTTCATTTCAATTTTGAAAAAATGAACTTGGTCCCAAATCTTAAACCAAAGTCATGTGATTAAACATACAAATCTGAGTTCAGCTAGCTAATGGTAATATGCCTTACTGGGAATAAAAGGAAAGAGGAAAAGATGCCCAATGTAGCTCATTTAGAAGCAAAAAATCTCTAACGCAGTCACACATCAAAAGTATTCCCTAACCCATGCACCAAGTGAAACAACAAATTCAATTTAATTTTTGCCAGAAACCTAGGTTCCTAACAGCATGTTCACATAATTTTTTATATTATTTTATTTCCTCTATTTGGTTCAACCCTAAATACTTCTTCGTGTAGTCTGAGACTAAGGAAGAAGGCTACGAAGATTTGATGGAGATCCTATGAAGACATAGCCCCTGCACTCGAAATGTCTTAGGGCATTGAAGAGGACTTCAAGTATGTAACGTCTCTCTCGGTTGACGTTGTAATTCAATTACACAAATATCCCACACATTCTCTGATTACACAATGGTTGATCTTCACGCAGTTGCCAAGAAAGCCTAATACGTCGTTCGAAACGTCTGATTTATAGGAAAAAATAATATATAAACTAAGTGAATACATCGTTAGAAACGACAAATTCTAGCAAAAATCAAATCGAATATGTCATTCCAAACAAGGTATTCGCCTAGTGCATGGGTTAGGGAATATTTTTTCTGTGTGACTGCATCAGAGAATTTTGCTCTTTACACTGCTGCATTGGGCAAAAGCCTTGGGAAACGAAGACCAGCATTGTAACTGTAAACTTACCTGATGCAACACTGCTTTTCTGCTCTTGAGTCCGGCAAGTGATGACGGCATAAGGGTCCATGTTAGCTGCTCACAAAAGGAAATTACAAATATATATATATATATATATATAAATTGCAGATGCCACTTTTGGGATTCAATCATGTGTAAACAGTGCTAAAAGCTCCTACAGAACAATAGTATAAAGTTTAAGAATTAATTGATCATTCATATAATTCAATTAGGACCAGATTTAAGAAAGACACAAAACATCAATAGATCTCCAAATCTAATAATGAAAATTCTGTGGTACACTGCAACAATGATCAAATGAGAGCAGAGACCCTTCAAACCATCAGATCCAAGTAATGAAAATTCAGTGGCACACGTCAAAAATGATCAGATAAGACTAGAGACCTATCCAACCATCAGATTCAACTATTTTACACGATGGAAAAAAGTCTCATAAACCAAAATCCAAACCAAGGTACAATGTAATATGACCTCAAAACTTATCCATATTTTCCTTTCCTTAATTTTCTCGTGAAATAAACATAAAACAAATATCAAAGTGAATAAGATCTTTGCAAAACCCCAAACTTCTGCGAATGAAAAAAATCTTAAATCCAAAACCGCGCAAAATTTCTAATATATATACAGCGAGCAGCAAGAATTACACCGTAACGGAAACTAAACACACACACACACACATATTTATATAAAGAGAGATGTTACAGAGGAAATCGGTGTCCTCGAGACCCTTGGCACCAACGAGAAGAACCTCAAGCGTTCCGTGAGGCATTGTTGGATCGCTGCTAAACGTAGACGCGGAGGACAAACAAAGATCCAATTCCAATTTGCCGATCACTGTCAATTCTCGCGACAAAGATAATTGTCTGATGATGGACCGCGTAGCTGGCTATATATGTACACATCGTCCTCACCCCGTCCAACGGCTTTTATACCATGCCTTCGGTCCGGTTCAGTATGAGAGAAAAAGAAAAAAAAAAAATTTTTTTTTTTGGTTGTTGTTGTTTGGGTAGGTTTCACTAGTATAACGTTATGGGGTCGTTTGGTTTGTTGAATTTTTTCAAAAAATTTTATAAATCTCTGTTAACTTTATATCACATTAACTTTTTCTCTCACTGCACGCATTACGAATTCTCCCCAAACCACAATTTATCTCAATTTATCTCACTTTTTCTTACTCCAAACAACCCCTATGTTTAATTGGATGATAGATATAAGTAATATTATATAATAATACATGACATTGTATATAATATGAAATTAATTTTTTATATGAAATTATTTTATTAGTATTTGGTTGATAAGATATAAAGTGAGATAAAAGATATGAGTTGGATTAATTTTTTATGTAGAATTTTTTTTTTTAATATTTGGTTGATGAGATATAAAGTAAGATAAAAGATGTGAGTTGATATGTGATAAAAAATAATTTTAAACCTAATTTTAGAAGAAAATAAATATGAAGGTGTGACATAAATAACATCACTCCCCTTATAGAGGACTAGGTATTACCCGTGCCTAAAGGCACATGAATATAATTTGATAGGTAAATAGGTTAAATTTAAGTATATAAAGCAAACTTACATGAAAGGTGTAAAAATAACTTATAAAAATATAAATCATTAATCAGAAGAGATTGGTATAAAATTTTATTATTTATTAATTTCAAATCATTTATGTAAAAAGTATTCAAAAAAAAGTATGAGAAAAGTAAGAGAAAAATAAAAATAATCCTGAATATAGAGCAAATCAAAACAATTGAACATATCTCAAATTCAAAATTTGAAAATTACTTATTATATAAATGACATAGAATGTAAAGTGTATATATTTAAATTTTAAGTTTTAAGCACATTAAAATTAAAATATTCATTTTTAATAAAATTTTAAAGAAAATTAAACTTTAAATATATATTTTTACATAAAAATAATTAGTTGACTTTCTATAATAGGTATTCATCATTATTTAATAAATGTATACAATTTTATTATTATTGCTGTATAGTTCCCCATGACATTTGTGGATGATATATAATTTGTTTAGTTTTTCAAAATTTCAATTTTCATGTGGCAGAAATTGACGTGTAAATTGATCAAATTTGCATGAAACAAACTTACATGAAAAGTGTAAAAATAACCCGTAGATAAAAAAAATTACTAATTAAAAAATATTAAGGTATTCACACAATGCTTAATAAACGTATAAAAAATTAAAATTTTAATTAAAATATTCATTTTTAATAAAATGTTAAAGAAAATTTAACTTTAAATATATTTTTTTACATAAAAACAATTAGTTGACTTTCTATAATAAGTATTCATCATTGTTTAATAAATGTATACAATTTTATTATTATTGTTGTATAGTTCTCCATAACATTTGTAGATGATATATACTTTGTATAATTTTTCAAAATTTCAAATTTCATGTGGGAGAAATTGACGTGTAAATTGATTAAATTTGCATGAAACAAACTTACATAAAAAGTGTAAAAATAACCCGTAGACAAAAAAATTACTAATTAAACAATATTAAGGTATTCATACAATGCTTAATAAAAGTATAAAATTTTATTATTTATTAAAAGTTTTATCACATTTTTAAAATATTAATTTAAAATCTTTAAGTACGGATAATTTCTAGTTTGTAGATAATATAGGTAGGAAAAAAAGCTATGACAATCGATTTTTTTTTTTTTGGTAATTGTGACAATCGGTTTTTGATTTAACAGTTACGAAACTTTGATGATGTAGGACAAATACCAAAATAATAATTAATTATTTATTTATTTAAAAAAATTAATTTTATATTTAGAAAAGATAATATATATATATATATATCTATTATTATATATGTAATTTTAAATTTCAAAACTCTCCCTTCCCCATGTGGCGCACGTCATCCCTCAGGCGCCCCACTTCCAAGCCATTCCACCCCCTAATTACCAAAGAAAAAAAAAAAGTCATTCTACCCCCACCTCCAAGCCTTGTTATCTCTCAGACAACCCCTGCTCAAATCATTCCACGTATATAAACGTCAAATCACGTGAGTGAGATTGTAATATAGATGCCTTATTCGACATTTTTGAGGATATTGATTCTTATTGGGATTTGAATATCCCTCAAACTCACCCTTGGGATTGATTCTTATTCGACATGCATGGAGTGCATAGATGGTAAGTCCTATCCCTCAAACTCCCCCGATTAACCAATAAAGCCTAAAAGAATTGAGATCTCTTGTCTTGGGCCTAAAAATCCGTCGCACGTCATATTTTTAAACTTCTTTTGAATTATTATGCTCTCTATTATTTTCAGTTATTATTATTTTTTTTTTACCATTACACCAATTATTATTGTATTTTAAATTTATGAAACAGCCCAATTAAAATTTTTATTATTTTTTTATTATGGTTAGATCAACTGTTTTTTTAAACTCTGAGATATCCTAATTAAGACTCCTCATCTTCCCGCAAAATTTATATTGGTCTTAAAATTTTAAAGATAGATATTGACAAAATATTTATAAAAAAAAAAGAATATCTAGTAATATATCTGAAGAAAAGCTTTGGTATTTAGTTATATTTAATTTTTTTTTTCATATTCACTATGAATTTTCAATAAATACTAAAAAATTATAGTAATTAAGATATGTTAAAATTTTTAATACTAGTGCCTTTTAAATTATAACGTACCAATCCGCGTCCAATACGAATTCTCAATTCACTCTTCTACTTTTTAAAACCAATTTTATTGTTATGAAGAACAAACAACAAAACTTAAAATTCATTAAGTTTCTTGTTTTTTTTTAAAAAAAAAAAAACATAAAAATAAAATAAAAACAAAACATTTTTCAGAAATCACAATCATTTGTTTTCTATCTTTCGTATTTTTCTAATTGGGAATAACAAAATAATTAAAAATATTAAATTTTCAAAAATTTTAGGATATTCAAACGCATATTTTTTTAAAAAATAATAAAAATTATGCATCCTTTATTTATTACCATGCACATATATTACCATAATAACTTTACTGTATCATAATATATTATTCTTTAAAGCCACAGACCCTCAAATTATTTTTTTCTTTGTACCACTGATAAAAAAAAGAAAATTGAGAAATCTTTTAGAATGAGGAAAAAATTTATATAATAATTAATAATAATGTCTGTCATCACTGATAAATACTAAGTATTTTTTAGTTAATACTTTTTATTTTAATATTTCACTTCACAATAAATTTTTTTTTAGATTTTTAAATATATTAAGTCAGTTAAAATAAAGATATTTTCATATCTTTTAGGGAATATTTGGAAATTTGGCCTTTTAAAATTTAAATTTCTAATCAAAATTAGATAAAACGGACAAGCCCGGGCACCCGAGCATTCAAAGCTTTCCTTAGCAAACACGCTGCTTTACGGTTTGAACAGGTCCCTCCTACCGGGTTCGTTTGGACTCTGTTTGGGTGAAGTTAATCTCTTTCTGCTTCCCGCGAAATTGCGTCTCATCACTCCCGACACCTCGCTTTCACCCTCTAAAATCCCCTCTCTCTTTCTAAACTGTAAATCCATGGCCATGCTATCCTTCCTCTTCCTGTAAGTGCTCTCAGTTTCTCCCATTGATCAAGCCCTTTTGATCTTTTGTTCATCTCATAAGTTTTCTTTTCCTTCACTGCCACTTGTGTTTTTTTCTAGCCGTTGCAGACTTTCCCACGCCCTCAAAATAGACAGGTATCCCATAAACCTGTATATATTTTATCAAATCTATTTGTTTTTGCTATTTTGCTTTGGTTATTGCCTTTTTGAACTCTCTGCGCTTGACTGTTGAATAGTAAACTGGGATATTTCAAAATTTTGGGTTCTTAAAGTGGATCGATTGTAAGGATTTGAACTAGGGTTTGTCTGTTGAGTGAAAGGAATTTTATTTAGGCAAACTTTTGTACAAAAACTTTATGCGAATGTAGGCGACTTTTGTACAAAAACTTTGTACGAATGTAGGCAAACTTTTGTACAAACACTTTATATGAATAACACTAGCACTCACACTCACACACTACTCTTAAAGCCAAGAAGACACTTTAAGAGTTGTCTCTCGTACTTTAATCTCTTAGAAGCTTTCTCACTCTTTCTTGCTACAAATAAAACCGACCTCTTTATGCTGGTTCATAGATTGGTGGTAACACAATCTAGAGATATCCATAGGACTTGGGGTTTTTAGGAAAATATTAACAGAAAATTCTACCTAATTCAAGTAGCTTGCTTAATAGACCTGCTTATAAGAAAATTATGGAAAATTCTAGAACTATAGGAATATAGATAATTCTAGAAAATTGGGATGATTCTTAATACTGTTTATTGCACCTTTGTCAACAATATGTTGAATTTTAAATAAAGATGCCTTTTCTTATTTGAGTCTTTTTTATTTTTTTGCAGGAATAAATTTATTGGCTGATTTTGAGAGAGAAAGAGAGAGAGTTATGGAGGATGTTAAGGGGTCTGATACTGAAACAGAAAAAGATGCCGCAACTTCTTTAGGCTCTCCTTCATCAGATGGTAATAGGGATAGTGCTAACCACAATCCAGTTTCCCTTAAAGGGTTTGTGCTTTCTGCTTTTGATTCTTCTCCTTTTTGTGTTTGGGCGCCAAGAAAATTAAGGAAAAGAACATATAGCTTAAGTTAATATTGTGTCCTCTTTTGATTGGCCAAATAGAAGAGAGCATTGAAAAACCTATATTCCTTGTTTACTTAGGCAAAATTGGCCACTCAACTCAACTCAGCATGTCCGTGCATTGCGAGGGTCTTTAGTTTATTGGGTTCCAAATAAAATTAATATTTTAAATAGGGAAATTTGTTTTATTTTTCTTTCCTAGCTCTAATAAGTTAATACGAGATATCTTATAGGAAAGTTGGTGCGTTGAAGTACTTAATCAGAAAAAAAGGTTGATAAAATTGACCCAAAAAGTGAAGATTATTATTGTTTTTTTAAATATGTTTGCATATTTACTTGCCTTATGATATTAAATTTTTGTAGTCTGCATTAGTGGACATTAGACAGCCATTGTGATAATGTTGCATGTTATAATATTTACAGGAGGATGACTGGTCCATCAAGACGTTCCTCAAGGGGAGGCTGGACAGAGGAGGAGGTCTGTTGTTTCTGGTTGCTTTATTGGTTCCTTGGCCTTGCTATATATATATGTATATATACACTCGTGAACAGAGAATTAGTTTATTACTGCATTAAGGATTAAATGAATCAATTTTTCATCATATTCAGTTGGAGATGGAGTTGATCGAATATTGCTCTAGTTCTCTTTGTAGATAGTTCAACTCTACTTTTGCGGATAATATATTTATTTTGTCCATCTTTTCTCATGGAAAGATCATATTAGAAAGAAAAAGCTAGAAGATATGCTTTTAACATATTACATAGTTTATATCATTTGAGTCTATATAGCCCATGATTGAGTGTGTATCTTTTTTTTTTTTTTTTTTTTTTTGTCTTTTACAGGATAAACTTTTGTCCCTTGCAGTCCAAAAGTTCAATGGAAGAAACTGGAAAAAGATTGGTGAGCATGAAGTTATTTTACTTGTTTTCAGACTTATGCTCATGGAAAAATCAATGCTGGTTTTTTAGAGAATAGTCATGTTGTTGGTTATAGAACCAGATGTTATTCAACAAAACCAGGTTGATGTTCAGGAAACATCACCAGAACATCATATTAGTGTGTGTATTTGTTTTAGGTGCATAATTATCCCTAAAATGGGTGATCTTTCCTGTTCTAGAAAAATAAATAAAAGACATTGCCCAGTTTAATACCTATTATACAGTTGTTCTGGTTCTAGCTCATTTTTTTTTTTTAAAGAAAATTTACAGTAAAATCTTAGATAAACTATGTTGCTCTCTCTCTCTCTCTCTCTCTCTGTGCTCAAAATATTGACCTTGATGAATTAACAACCCATGTCTTCTACAGCTGAATGCCTTCCCAGTAGAACAGATGTTCAGTGCCTTCACCGTTGGCAGAAAGTTCTAGATCCAAATCTTGTTAAAGGACCTTGGACCAAGAAGGTGCAAATCTATTCTTATTGATTCTGTCTTCTGAGGAGAATATTTATTTTATTTAGTTTATGATTGTCGTGTCCTTGTTTTGGTATTGCCAGGAAGATGAACTTATCATTGAGTTGGTTGGGAGACAAGGGAATAAGAAGTGGTCCGAAATAGCAAAAGCTCTACCGGGCCGCATAGGCAAGCAATGCCGAGAAAGGTACATAGCAAGAGCTGATGCATTTATTTAAACCCCAAGATTAAACATTAGGGCTGTTAGACCCATTTTCCTTTGGGAGAACTGTTCATTCATTCCTTAGTTGGTGTTATGAAGCCACTGGTTTACTTCTAGTTCATAGCATGTTGGGACGTACATTCCTTCTATTAAGAAAATTAACTGTTTCTTATGCAGGTGGCACAATCATTTGAATCCAGAGATAAACAAAAATCCATGGACCAAAGAGGAGGAACTGGCTCTTTTCAAGGCTCACAGTATACATGGGAACAAGTGGGCTGAAATAGCGAAGTTTCTGCCTGGAAGGTATCACTAAAAAGATCAGTTATCACGTATACATGAGAGCTAATCGAATGTTTTGGAAGTTGTTGAAGGTTTTCAGGGAAGATTGTCATTGTAGGAGTCATGCATTAGGTCCCATCTCCTTGCACGTCATAAGATTTATGAAAATACATGTTTTTTTGGTTTAAACACGCTTAGGGCTCCACGTATTTAATTTGTGCACGAAGTTCACACGTTGGTAGGAATCGAACTTGTCTGATTCAAAGGGAAGCTAAAGAATTATATCCTAAATGGGTGTATTAAATTCGAAGTGGGTATCACATTTATACGTTGATAGAATGCCTTGTTTCCTTCTATCCGATATGAAGAATTTATGTTATGTTTGTTTCTCTAACAGGACAGATAACTCAATAAAAAATCACTGGAACTGCTCGATGAAGAAGAAGCTGCATTTATATTCAACATCTGGTACCGTTTCAAGTAATCCTGAGTTCACTTTCTGTGGTCAGAAAACAGAAGAGGGAAGTAAAAAATTTGAGGTTGTAAAAGAACAACTTGGCACAACATTCTCTGTTGAGCAGAAGGTGCACTCAGAAAGCAGCGTGAACAATTCTCAGATACCGGATCTTGAAAATGCTGAAAAAAGAGAGAATGGTTTACAATCTTCTGAGCAAGGACATTGTTGTTGTACTGGTGAAAAAAGGCTAGGTTTGACCAACAATCTTATAACCTCAAAAAACCAGCACCGAACAATTGCTAGCCCGCCAAATGCAGCATGCCACACTTCACATGGTTACCAAGTGAATCCCCTGAAAGCCTCACCTCTGAGACCTCCTCGATTTTTGACACCCTCTTCAATTGCTCCTTTGGATGTGACTGGTCGAGATTCTAATCCTTGTTTCCAAATTAGCAACTCTCATTCATCCAGACCAACTTCTGGAGATAACAAAAGTAGTGATCCCGAGACACCTTCAAAATTAGTTTATCAAAATTTTGGTGGGTTATGTTACGAGCCACTTCAAAATGAGGATCTTAACATTCTTCTGTCAACTGGTAAATTTCCCAGTACAGATAGCTATATTCCACTACGGCAGTCTCCAGTCTCTTTCAATACCCCTGACAGGCCAACAAGAGGCGAATCTAATGGTTGTAGCAGCCCAGAATCGGCATTGAGGAGAGCAGCTATGAGTTATAAGAATGTGCCATCAATTATAAGAAAACGAGGCCTTCAAACTTCCAACCAGACGAGCAGTACTAGCTGCAGTGACTCCAAACCAGAAAGAAATAATATGGCTCTTCCCAATGGAAAGCAGCTTTTCCTCTCTCCTCCCTCCAAGTTTCAGAAGCTTGGGAACTCTGGTGTGATAAAATCTGTGGAAAAACGCTTGGAAGTTGATTTTGATAATGTGTGCAACACCGACAATAATGAACTGAATAGATCTGCTGAAGATGATGCTTCCGGTGTGAGTCATGACTCAGATGTCTAGGTTGAGCTTGATCGGAAGGCTTACTCAATAACTTCCAATGTTGCTTCACCCTGCGGAAAATTGACTCCCACTTGAATTTGTAAGTGTCACCAGCCTTGCTCTCTCTCTCTTTTTTTTTTTTTTTTTGTTGTCTCTCTCTCTCTCTCAACTTGCATGCAGACATACATATTAGACGTACCTCCAGTCATTTGCACGTACTGGTTAACTGAAACACGAGTGAAAACTAGCCGGCTGAGGGTAGCTTTAATTTATTCAAATCCGGTTCAAACTATATATATTAGACTCAGGGTCGAACTCAACGGCATAAAAAAAAAATTAGGCTCAAATTTAGCTTAAGAATAGCTTGATTAAATTAAAATGCCGTCGTTTTAATCTAAAATATAATAAATAAAATATTAATAAAAATATAAAAATATTATAATTATATATATTATTTTATCGAGTCGGTTCACAATTTTTCGAGCTGAGTTTTTTTGCACTCAAGCTCAAGGTTGATTATTCTAAACGAGTCACAAATCAAGTTTGATTCGATTTTATTTTACTCGAACTCAAACGATTCAAAAAATGCTCAGCTCGTTTCAACCTCTACTTGAGCATTAGTATATCGAGTTGTTGTTTAATATTATTTTAATTTTATTTTATTAAAATAAATTATTTTGGTAACAAGATTATTATCTTCTAAATTGATTTCAATTTTAATAAATAATTATCAAATGGCCTCATATTTTTAGACTTTCGTTTTTTCTTTCTTTTTTTTTTCCCCATCAAATTGTGAATGAATGTACCCTACTTTTTTTTTTTTTAATTTGCAGGTAAATTGTTGCTTTTGACAGGATATTACAGTGTGCATAAATAGTAGGATCATCAGGACTTCACAACGGAGGAGGTCTAGTCTAGGAATATAAGTAGAGTTATAACCATTATTGATTTTATATGATTTTGGATATAAATAATTCGAGATAATAAAAAATAATATATTGATACTTTTTTTATGACTCAGGATGTACGAGCTAGCTTGTTCACACCTCGACTAATATATTGATATTTTCATTTCTCTTGTTCATACATTTTTTTAAAACAACTTAATTAAGGCTTTTTTAAGCCACATATTGGGCCAGAATTTACTGAAAAAAGTACATGATTTTATTTTTTTATTTTTCACCTCTTTTAAACTTGGCATTTTTCTTTATTTTCTGCAATTTTTTTTGTTTTATTTGAGTTTTTTTTTTTTTTTTTGAAAATTTGATTCTTTCTTTATTTTTGATAATTTTAAGTATGTTATTAACATTTTAAAAATATAAAAAATATTTAAAAATAAGAGAACCAATATGCAGGACAAAAAAAAAATTATGAGCTATATTTTGAAGAATTTTTTAGAATCCTTTTTTAAGATATAAATAATATGTATACAAGTTATTAAAAATAAAAATAAGTAAATTCTGATTAAAAAAAGTCATATAATGCCCAAAAAAAAATACAAAAGGGTATTTTAGAGAAAAAAATTAAATATGAAAAACAAACCCATAATTTAGAAATAGGCACGTCAAATGGTTCAACTCATTTGCATTGTATACGGATCAAGAATTTGTTAATCGTTACAAAGGAATAAAGTAAGTTATGATATGAATAAGAAATTGTCAGGGAAAGATAAGAAAAATGGTATGAATTATTTAGGATGATTTAATAAAATTGTCAATTTTTAGTTTTGTATTTAAATTTATTTTTTTTAATTTTTATTTTAAATAGTAAAAAAAATATGTTTAATAATTATTATTATTGGTCGACAATTATGGTATTAAGAGAGTGGGTGGCGATAGACAGTATCTGAGACTTGACACTCTAGCAAGTGGTTAAATATAGAAATAGCGGTAGCCAATCTTAAAATGAGATAACGGGCTAATGACGAAAGTACCCTTCTCATAATGAGAATGTATCCTTACTCCAGTCTGGTCTAGTTTAGCCAGTGACGAAGATGGTGGCAGATGGCAGGTGATGAAGTTTGCACTGGCGAGACAGGTGGATGATGATACTAAGTGGTGGCGGTGATCGTAAAGGAAAATGAAAAGTAAAAGTAAAAGTCTGAAAAAACATATTTTTAATTTATGTTTTCATAATTTTTAAAAATTTTAAAAATAGTGTCATTTTTTTAAAAAAATTAAGAATAAATTTACTAAACAAGTTTTCAACTTTAAAAAAAAAATGAAAATGAAAATTAAAAATTGAAAGTTTTGTTAAATATGATGTTATAGGTTTATTATTTTAAACCAATAAATTTGTATAATAAGCGTTCTCATATATTTTTTTATTAAATTTACATTTTTCATTGTTATATAAGTTGTAAAGAAATCAATCTAGTATAATAATATGTTGTTTAAATTTGATTTAAAAACTTATTGAATTTTAAAATATATTTAAACTTTGACTAGTTTATATTTCAAATTAATGTCAAATAAATTTTAATATATTTTGGCTTGAATAACTTAATTTATATATATATGTATATGTAACTTTAACGGATAAATTTCAAAACCAAGTAAAAAGGGGGGGGGGGGGAAGTTTCAAGTTGTGCTTAACTTTAACTAGATTTCATAATAAAAATTTGCATTGAAAATTGGCATGTTTAATAATGAGTCAATTTGGGATTTGTGTTTTGTTAAAATATTAAAAATGATATAATAAAAAAAGAAAAATAATAATTATTATTCTTTGTTTTGTTAGAATATTAAAAATGATATAATAAAAAAGAAGAAAAACAATAATAATTATTCTTTCATTGATTTGCAAATTTAGGAGAGAAAGTATTGTTATTTTTTTAATTTGTTTGTAAGTTAAAAAAAAAAAACTATATTATAAGGAAGCTCATAATTTGACGTTTATATATTTTCAATCGTTAGATTTATTTAATAGTCAGAATTATTTCTTTCTTTCTCTCCTTTGGTTGTATTTTCAGTGACTTCATATGAAAATATAATTTATCACTCTTTCCATGTTTTTTTGAATATTTTTACATGTAAAAGTTTTTTAATTAATATTTTAAAAATGTATTAATTTTTGTGATAAATATTAAAATTTTACACATTTATTAAATAATGTATAGATATTTATTAGACAAAATCAACTAATTTTTTTATTTTAAAAAACATGATATTTAAACTTTAATTTTCTTTAAAATTTTATTAAAAATAATCATTTACATTAAAATTTAAATTTAAATGGATTTAAAACTTAAATTTTAAATACATGCATTTTTACATCCTTTATGTCATTTATTTATTTAATTAGGAAGCTCAAATTTTGAATTTAGGATATTTTCAATCGTTGAATTTGCTCAATAGATAGAATTATTTTTCTTTTCTCTCCACTTTGGTCGCCTTTTCATCTATTTCATATGAAAATATATTCTCTCACTCTTCTCATATTTTTTTAAATACTTTTTGTATAAAAATTTTTAAGTTAGTATTTTTAAAAATGTGATAATATTTATAATAAATAAGAAAAATTTACACCTTTACCAAATATTGTATGAATACCTTAACATCTTTTAATTAGTAATTTTTATTTTTATAGGTTATTTTCACAGTTTTTATGTATATTTACTTTATAAATTTAATTTTAAACTATTTACACACCAAATTATATTTATATAACTTTAGGGTGAGCAATTACTAGTAAATACATAAAGTGTATCTTAGTTTACTATTTTATTATTTTTTATTATCAATGAAAATAATTATTATTTTCTTGTCTTATTTTTTTTTTAATGAGCAAATTTGATATTATCAAAATTTTATTAATAAAATTTTCTTTTCTCTCCATTTTGTTTAATTTTAGACGAATAAAGATGTTAAAATTTTTAATTAATTAATTAATTTATTTATTTATTTATTTTTACTTATTTTTTGTTTTCTCCATTTTATTTATTTATTTTTCTATTCTCACAAACAAAAGAACAAATCCCACATTTTTCTTTTTTTTATTTGTATTTATTTATTTATTTATCTATTTAATTTCATCCCTCGCAAAAGACACTCAAGTTCTAACAAACCAGAGTCAAGCATTCAACCCACCTTAAAAATTCCCTTGAAATCTTTTTTTTTTTAATAGTTAATTAAATTAAAAAAATAAAATTTATTGAACAAATATTTCTCCATGTTCAACTCAAGCAGCAGCAAAATTGGGGGAGTTTCGACTTTTTGAGTCTGTAATTGACAAGTGTGAAAGGATGGGAAGGGAGGGGAAGCCCTCTGCGTGTGGCGGTTCCGCCGACGCCATCACCATCTCTAATTACAAGGACGTGAGTTCAGAATCTATTAGGAGAGTGGCTTCTTTCTTTAAACCCGTCGGAGTATCAGCCGCCGTCGCTCCAGAGTTGGATTCCAACTCCAAGGACTTCTACTCTCGTTTCATCCGGGGCCTCCTCAAGGTCCAACACATCGGGCGCCGCCGCGTCTCCTGCATCCTCTCCGTCAAACCCCCCGCTATGGTAACCCCCCAAACCCTTCCTTTCCATCCCCTGCTGCTAATAGTATTTGTTTTTTCTCTCTGAAATTCTGTTTGGGGCTCGTTTGGATAAAAAAAAAAAATCTCCATAAAACTCTATAAATCTCTAACAACTCCTCTACCTCTCATTTTCCTGCCATCACTAATTTCAAAATATTTCAATATTTCGCTAAAAAAATAAAAAAAATCTAAAAATAGGTTAACTGAATGTGTAAATTTTTTATACAATCATATTCTTTGTGTCGAAAGCTTTCAAATGACTACCATTGTCACTAATTTTTAAAATTTTTTTTTGAATCCGTGGGAACGGATTTGGAAACTATTCCACGGTTTGCGATTTTTCAGAAAAAAAACGACGCCAAAATTAACTTCAAACCACATTTTATCTCAATTTATCTTATTTTTTCTTACTTCAAACGAGCCCTTGGTTTGTGGGAAAGTCCGGGAAACGATTGTGAGTCGAAATTCTTGAATTAACACCTGTTTGATTTGTGGGACAACTTGAGCGTAAAAGAATGTAGCAAAAGGTTGAATTTTTTATGCCTCGTGTTGTACTTGGTCTTGTTTGCTTGCGGAGAAAATCCATACATACAGAACCAGAAATGTCGGATGGGGACAAAATGCTCATGGCTTAACAGTAGTTAACAACTTACCAAAAGAAGAAAAAAAGGTGTTAACAACTTACCAAAAGAACTTATCAAAAAAAAAATAAAAAACTTACCAAAAGAAGGAAAAAAAAATGTTAACAACCTACCAAAAGAAGGAAAAAAAAAAGGTAGCCATATTAATGGATTTTTGATAGAAGGGCCAACTACCTGTATTTAATTTAATTTTTTTTACTACAAAATATAAGGTAATAATTTGGTAATTGGAGAATGTTCTCCCATTGTCCCTTTCTATTTCCTTGATTACTTCCGTCCCTGCATGCAAAAGTAAATTGTATTGGCACTGATTTATGCCGACTATAAGACAAGACATTAGTTTACCTAACTGTCCTTTTTTGCAGGAGAACTTGGCTTAATTGTGTTGTAAAAAATGCTTTTTTTTTTTAAAAAAAAAAATGAGAACAGCAGGATATATTGCATTTGTTATCACTGTCCTGTGTTTCCTGCTCATTTCTTGGAAACCCAACAGACGGTTTGATGTCTAGTTAATGTGTTATGTAGAATGTTTATGGAGGATTGCATGGAGGAGCTGTTGCTTCTGTGGCGGAGGTTGTGTCAATTGCTTGTGCCAGAACTGTTGTAGGCAAAGATACGGAGCTCTTTCTTGGAGAATTGAGCGTGTCTTATCTCTCTTCGGCTTCCCGTGATGTAAGTCCTTTGATTTTACATTTGTTAGTCATCAGTTCTAACTTTGCTCTATGAATTTAGGGATGTGGTCATTAGATATCTGGTCTTGGCATCTTGTGAATTTGGGATTGTTGAATTCAACATTGGTGTCACTGAACCAAATTGGATTCATATGGCTGTTAAGGGTCCCCCTTTACTTCATTTTAGTGTGATAATTGCTGTTATTGAGAGGCTACGTCAAAATTATCATTTAGGATAATTACATTTTGGGTTTAAAAAGTTAAGTTACTGACTTCTATTATTATTTGCTTGAGCTAATGGCTTTATATAAACACGTGTGATTGTTCTTGTTATCAAGGAGTTAGCCACTAGAGAAGCTGCTTATGCCTTTCTTATGTAAACATGGCCAAATGTTATTAGTGGAGATATTCTTCTGGAGCACTAGTGATTGTTGACATTGGTAAATAAAACTAAAGTCTTGTTATGCTCAATGTCAACAAAACTGAAGTCCCGCTATGCTTTAAAGTAAATATTATGAAAATAATATTGTTGAAATCTAGTTCAGCTGCCCAAAACCCAAGCCTTCCTTTGGGGAGGTCTTGAGTTCGACCCAAAGGGTTCCTCCTTGAGGGTCAACCTACACATGGATTTTCCATGGGTTTATACGGTCCATATGGCTTGTAGTTATTGCACGGACCTGATATGTTTATCCATTGCATCCTCGAAGGGTAGTGGTTTGTGGCTTATTGCACAAGTTCACATCGTCATAAAAAGGTGGAAGTCTAGAAGAGTGGCTGTTAAGAAAAGATACAATTTGATGAAAGCATTTTTGAGAGCTTAGTGGTGACATATTAGGATAAGGCTAAAGAAATGTAAGATAGGTTAATTTTGTTGTCTTAGGACCTAGAATTGCCTAGCTATTAAAGTCCAAGTAACTATTGGTTCCACAATCCCCCTAGCTACTTCTTTAATTGGCTAGTTTGGTTAATAGCGCAGAATATATGTGTGTGAATGAAAGCGGAGCTCGTGAGGGAATTGTACGCAAGTGCCTCATTTAGGAAGTAGGACACAGTTGTTCACCATGCACTCAGCGAGCCACCTGACTAGTGAAAGGAAGAACAAGGCAACCAAGAGACAGATATGATTCTAGAGAAAGAGGTAGGGCAGAGCTTGGTGAGAGTGTTCAATTGTATATATTTCATGGAGTAAGTGAGAGAGCGTGGGTATTTATAGGGGTAGGCATCGATCTTTGAGCCAACTCAAAGCTTGGGAAATGCTGCCCATAGTGGACGGATTGGGGAAAGGAGAATGAATATCTACTGTGGCAAAGCAGCTAAAGCCGTTCTGTTGTATGGGAGACAAAGCCTATAGGGTGTGTTTGGAGTTGTATAAATTTATAAAAATTAGTGTCTCGTGCTTTGTGCAGTGAGTAAAAAATTTAAAGTTTACACTGTTGTAATTTGTGCTTGTAAAGATTTGTAAAGCTTTTTTTTTTTTTAACTCTAAACAATGCCGTAGTGAAGTCTACAGTATAATAAGGGAGACTCTCGTGTTTCTGTGTTGGTAGTTGAGAGACCATTAAATGTTTAAGAATGTTTCTCTCTCTTAGATGACCAAGGGACAACCCTTCAAAGGGTGAAAGGCAGGTAGCTCCGCAGACCCTGGTTCTTACCCCCGATCAATTGCCTTCATGAATGGTCCCGGTAAGTGTATTGTGGGCAAAGTAGTTCTAGGGGCTGGGTGAGGCACTTCTCAGTTAGGGAGTCATAGGCGAGGGAATCTTGGCTGGGGCCTTTTTCAGTGAGGTGAGCCTTGGAGAGGTTTCTTTTAACCTTGAATGACTCAAGGGATGAGAACCTTGCACCTAGCCCTGGTCTCGAGGGCCTATCATAAGGTACCTACAATATATAAAGAGGGAGGAAGGAGAACAGAGAGATAGAGAGAGCATGAGAAGAAAAAAAGATGATGTACTTATCTACAGATACAATAAAATAAAATAAAATAACTAATTCTATTAGAGAGAACAGTAGAGAAAACAGTTATACAGTTGTCATTTGTTTTAGTTTGTTTCAGTCCAGTTACGGTCAGTTAGATAGTTTCTTTTTCTGTTAGTCAGTTAGTCCAGTTGTATATAAATAGCTGTACATAGATTCAGATTAAGATATAACAGTCAAACGGAATATTTTTCATTTTTCTCTGATCTTTGTTTTCTCTAGAACGGAGTATTCTTCATTCATTTTTTTCTTCAGAAATCTGATAAATTCAGTTTTATTTAATTTTATTCACACATGGATCATAATGTCAAAATTCACAACGGTCCAGATTATGATGTTTGAGTTATTTACTTTGAAGGGCTTTAGATGAATCTACAATTATGATCGATGTTTGCCCAAAATTCTGGAATTTATATCATTATTTTTCATTTGGTCTCCTCTCGGCTGCTTTTTATTTGAACTGGGATTTTTTGCGTTCACAGGCAGAAGTGATAGTTGATGCGTCTGTTGTAAGAAGCGGAAGAAATTTGACCGTAATTGCTGTTGAGTTCAAAGTCAAGGAGTCTGGCCATTTGGCCTACACCGCTCGTGCTACCTTCTACAACATGCCTGTTTCAAGCCTCTGAAGTTTTTATAACAGGGCACATTACAGGTGAACATCTAGCCAGGTAATCAATATTTTCCTGTCAAATTCCACGGGAATGTTATTGTTATTTTTCTTTTAAACCACGTTTTGTTATCCCCGTGGTCTAGGAAAAAATCTTTATGTATTAAGAATGTAATTCCTTTTCTGCATGTGGACTCAGTGAAAGAGTTTTGTTGGAAGCCTATGTTATGATTATGAGTCCCTCATTGCTTGTTAAGCTCACTTCATGTAAGCAACAGAGCTAGATCGTGTTTGGATTTATTCTATCTCCGCCGTCCACAATATCCTGGCTTATTGTATTATAGTGCTCCATTTAAGGCCTAGAAGTTTTTACTAGGGTTCATTTTCACAAGGAGAATGATTGATTGTGCTTTTAATTTCTTAACCACCCTCCCCGGGGGCCAGCCAAATCTGGGATCAGGATTAATGTTTTCCGTGTCATCTGGTTTACATTTTTATTTTTATTTTTTATTTCGAGATTCATATTTTAAGAATACTAAAAATTCATTTAGTTTGACATTTTTTATTTTGTATTTTGAAATTCTCCTTATTTTGGGTCAAAAAGACTAGAAATACCCATTCTTGGTGGATCCGTACATTATTCGCCTCGCTTGGGAAGGATATGGAAATATTCTCCGAGAAGGTGGGGATTAAATATTATCAAATATAGGCATCTCTTTCTCTACGTGCAGAGATTGATTTCGGATTTGAATATGCAACTCTCAGGTCAATTCATTTTTATTTTAATTATGAGCTAATTTTCACTAATTTCATAAATAAAAATAGAAATTTTTGAAGCATAAAAAATGATGACACTTAAAAACGTCGTGTTGTTGAACAACTCCATAGCTGTTGGCCACAGCTGCCCGCTAGAGATTGGGAGCCACTTAGATGAGAACAAACCAAAATCCAAATATTCGCAACAGCATGAAATTATTAATGAGCGATGCACCGAGTCAATACATGTCGCTGCTTCACTCGATAATATTGCGTAGTAATTTTGTACGTAAAGGTCATTGACAAGCAAAATCAAGCCCAATCCATTGCTCTTCCATAAATGTTGATAGCCAGCCAAAGGAGAAAAGAACCGTGTTCATAGTCTATTCAAAGCTGGATTTCTTAAGACGGGCTATCTCACTAGTTGGCTAAGAATGTGCTTGCATTTCTAAGTCCACACTGCATTGGCCTCCCTAATATGCAACATCATATGTGGGTTTACGGAGCCCAACGATAAAATCTCGCCGGTTTTCCGTTAGGAACTTCCAGTGGATCATGAAGACGAGCCCTGTTAAAGAAACACACGAGAGAGTAAAATTTCAGTCGGAAATTTCAGTGCCCTTCCAGATGCCTTGAAAATTATGACTCCTGTAAGACTTTCAACTGAAATTGAAAGTTGGGTACGGACTAGTTGCTCTTAATGCAAGTTAAACTTGAATACAAACCAAAGTCAAACTTGCTCTTCACGCATTCCATCGGACAATGTTTTCCTCAAAATTAAGTCAGATGGACAGAGGAATGCGAGTTTTTTTCGGTGGTTTTACTGGAAACACTTCTAACTTAAATGTACGTTTTTTTTTTTTTTTTTTTTTTTTTGGGTGAGAGCTTCTGGATCCACATCCCATGAGGCACGAAAATTGGCACCCCAATTACAACTAGGATTATTGCAATTCAACACCGTGAATTACTTAATTATACCGAACTTCTGACCTTAACCAAACGGTCGGTCAGATTTATGGTTAAGAACAAGAGCTAACTCAGAAAATTCAAGAAAAGGGGTTGAGAAAATCAGTCCACATAACCAATCCTGGTGATCATGCAGAATCTAATCTGTAAAGAAAGGTATACGTACCAACTACTTTTTCAAACCTCATGAAAATACAGCATCAACAAATGCATCTGCATCAAAGGGTTGAAGGTCTTCTAAACCTTCCCCCACACCCACGAACTTCACAGGGATTCCAAGCTCATCAACTACACTAACCTGAAAGCAAAGATCACAGAAGCATAGTTCATCAAAATCACCTATATAAATGAATTATTAGCATTGAAGAACCTGTAAAATGAATGCGTTGATTCAATGCTGAGAAAACTTTCGCGTAGTTTACCACACAGCCGCCTCTAGCAGAACCATCAAGCTTTGTTAAAATCAAACCAGTTATTCCAACCACCTGCCAATGGGGTTTCAGTCAAGCAAGACGCAAGCAGCTTTTGTACACTGAAAGTATATCAACATAAACTACACCAGAATTAACATTTAGTTTCGATTGGTATGTGTAACTAAGTTTTCATATAAGTGGATTGAATGATATTTTTGCACCCATAGTTTTAATTTTTATTTTATTTTTTTTTAAATGATCTTTTTGCGTGCACACAATGATTGAATGCAGTATAACCAGGCTGAATGACATGATATATTATATAACTAAGAAAGAAACTCTTGCAAGGATACATTCGTTTATGTTCCTGAAAACCCTCCTGCCATTTCCCCAAAGTGAAAAAAGATATGGCAAAATCATCAGGAATGCCAACAGCAGAACACTAAACACAATTTGTGTGCTCAATAGTTGATGGTTGGAGGGGACACCTAACTAAAATATTTGCGTTCTAGCTACAATGAAAAAAGAGCGCTTAAGAGACATTTTGACAACTTTAGGATCAGGAAAAGTGAAGCAGCATAGAAAAGAGCAAAGTGATCCTTCAGAGCATTTAGGAAATTTGTGGGTCTATCTGAAAATTGGAAAAGTGTGCGCACGCGCATGTAACTTTTTTTTGCTGAAGGTGGACAGAAAATGCCTTAAAGATTGTTTTTATGCTAAAAAACATGCATCAATTTACTTATCATTTAAAAGATAAACCTCATAAACCCCTAATGATGGCCTAATAGGCAAAAACCCACTTTCTCAAAAGAAGGCCGCAGGTTCCACACTAACTATTAACTTCTAACAATAAATTGATGTTCTTACAATGCTTAAAATAATAATAATAAAGAAGAAAGATAAACCTCATAGACTGACTGCGAATGCAGAGAACAATTGTAAATGCCAACCACAGAAGTATTTTTAGCTATTCAAGAATGCCCATAACTTTGAAGGCTGTAGTGATACAAGTTTGTTGTATTTAAATTGATCAACTTCCTTATAAACCCATATTTGGTTTTAAAATAGGACTACGAATATATACAAGCACATCAACACTCCTCATAGCAATCTTTATTATCAAGCAAAACCACATGGAATTACCTCATTGAATTCTCTAGCTTGTGGAAGCATATTCAAACCAGTTGTCCCATCCAGAACTAACAGGATCTCCTATAAAGATTGTGAATTAATTGATAAAAACAGAATTACCACATCAGAAGGCAGAGAAAATCAGCAAAAGTCTAAAAGGAATCTCAGTCCCACAATTCAGATATTATGCACACAAATCACAAAAGTTGTCCACCCAGCTATTGACACTAAAGAGAAACGTTGAAGGAACAATAAATTTAGAATGGTTTTTAAGTGAAGTGAAAAGAAAAAAAGAAGGGGAAAGTGGAGACAACCTAATCATCTACAACAATGTCAACGTGTCAGACATGTTGAAAGATTACTGCAGAACAAAATGTTCTTAGCTCCAAGGTGCAACTTCTAGTAAAGTATGTAGGTACCCTATTTCCAACAAGCAATATACAAGAAAAATTACAGTCGGTTGCAAACTTACCAAATAGATGCCAGCAGGAAATCTTTAATGGACATTGTAAATTATGTAGAATTTCATTTTTTAAGGGAAAAAAACGAATGCCAAAAAATAGTAGTACCGCATCTTAATTTAAGCCAAAACAGTGTCTCATGATAACAATCACATAATTGTTAAAATTGCACCCAAAAAAAATCCCTAGCAGTGTGCAAGAATGTCCAGTGTAAAACTGCTTTAATGTACCCATAGTTAGAAATTGATTTTTAATTTGCACATGAGAACAATACCATGTGAGCAAACTTCTATCCTGGCAAAATACAACTTACAATTTCTTGGATGATTAGGAATAATGATATTATAAGAATTGCCTGCCACTTCCTATAGTCCATACTAAACAACTAAAAATAAATATCAATATATGACAGAGCTTTCAAATGCAAAAAGAAAAATTCCAATTTTCAGAAGGGGCAATTGTGGTTTTATAACCAAAAAGGATGGCCTCCTGGAACTAGAAACCTGTCAGCATTATCCATTCTAAACCCCTTGTACTGAACAAAGAATGAAAACATATCATGCGCCCCTTGGACAAAAATAAAAAAATATTCCAGCGAAATAAGGCAAAACACTGAGCTTACATTGGGTGCACCAGGCACAACTTTGCTGACAGCTTTCTTGCATGCAATCAATTCTTCCATCAGGCTGTAATTAGTGTGCAGACCTTGAAAATAAAACAGTCTCTTTAAGTATCACCTTAGACCAGATATAACTAATAAGATCAACCCATTAAAGTTATGTATACCCACGTCCAGATGTGTCGCACAAAACGATGTCAAATCCTCCTTCTTTCCCTCTTTTAACAGCCTGTGAAAGAACTATCCAGAAAAAACTAAGATCATATATTAGCATTATTACCACCTCAATCATATGATTAGGGACAATCTGATTACAGAGAGAAGATGTGAAACTACATTCAGAAAACTTGCTATTTTAGTTGTCTACCTGAAGATGCTTTGGCCTTTTCTTTTTCAGCAACAACTATTTCACACCCTGTCCTCTCGGCCCAAATTTCGAGTTGATCACTAGCAGCTGCTCTAAACGTATCGCCTGCTACCATTAATACCTGACAATTTCAAAATGTAAACAACAAAAATAAGAAAGTGAGGAGGAGTCTTTTCTGAACTCCAAATATAAAGAAACCAAACAAATAACTCCTTCCACAAAGTATAAGTGCCAAGCATTGGACACATTAAGAACACTGGTACAGTTCACAGTCCTAGGTAACATGAGTTATGACACACGGGATCACTTTTACTAAACTCTGCTCAACAATAAACAAACACCATAGGTGCAGAGAGAACAGCATCTAACCACCATTGCCTTATGGCAGAACCCTGACGCTTAGTCCATACTCCTTCAGTTACTTGATAGCATATAACAAAGGTGGAGAGTGTGATATACTTCATACTCGTTCCTCAACTCACTGAATCCTTGTAATGCCTCCATATACCTATTATGTTTCTGTTAAGAAAAGCTTTCAACCCCACTCCCAATAAATACAAAACCAGCCGTAAATAGTATTGGCCAATAATAAATGACAGCATACAAGATGTTGTTTAGGCTTGTCAGGTAATGAAACGCTTAGGGAAAGAGGGCAGATGAAAGCATGTCCTCAAGTGGATAATTCAAATATAAAAAGGAACGTGTCCCATACTGGAAAAATACAAGATGGTAGTGTCGCTAATATAGCATGGCATAAGCCCTAACACTTTTTTTTTTTTTTTTTTGATAAATTACAAAACTTCATTAATCATGAAGAGAAAAAAAATACAAGATGATTGTAATGGATAGTCCCCTCGAGTATGTGAAAGCAAGGAAAAAGAAAACCAAAAAAATGCTTCAAAATGGTCCATCTATTGGATTCCCTCCAATTCAATTTAATCATTTGGGGCTTAAGCTTTCGAGTAGGATGATGTCTCATAAATCTGATGCTGTCAACAACTAAACGGGCTTCTCAAGGTTTTAATCTCCCAATATCAGAGACTCAGATCTCTAGAGACGAGTGGGCATGCATGGGTTTAACTCTTGATCACGGTGGGTGCAAGAACAGTAGGGCATGCCTAGGCCCACTAGATTCACAAGGATTCAATCTTGGAGATTTAGTATGAGATTGGTCACAGAGCACTTGCGGGTGGCGGGTATGGTAGATGGTAAGCACAATAGCCCATTTGTCTCACCCAAGAAAAAATTGGCTTATAAGAATAAAGTTGAACAATGCGAACAATGCACGTAGGTGGCCCACAAACATGAAAAAAAAAAATGAAAAAACATATGCTTCAAGGGAAATCCCACAGTATGGAGAGAAATTCACATTTTTTTTTAATAAGTGAAGGTTTCCAAATCAGCTTGCACACCTCGACGAATCCCTAGGGTCTTGAAGTTGAGGGGGGGATTGTAGGTATACACATGTAAAAGATAAAGAGGAAAGTGTCTTACATTGGAAAGACAAAAGATGGTTGTGTGGTTAATATAGTATGGTATGGGCACCAACTTAGTGGCTTAAGCTTTTGAACTAAAAAGTGTCCCGTACATGCTATATTATCACCCACTAAACGAACTTCCCAAGGTTTTAATCTCCCAACAAAAACTAGTTTCTGTTTATATGAATCAACTTTCCTATCAAACTTGCCTCTGTTTCTTCTGGTACCAGTAACATTGTAACATTTATCATACACAGCCCAGGCATCGACTAATACAAGTTGGTTTGGCTGGGTTAAGTTTGTTTTGGCTTGGCATCAATCGGAAAGCAAATTAAAGTGCAGTTTGATGAAACAGAGGGAAACCAATTTGAGTAGGGAATAGCAAATCAACTTGAAATAAAACCAGAACAAACTGGCAATGCTTGGTTGGATCAGGCAACTTCTAGTTTAATTGTCTTTCAAGTGTCAACCCAAAGCCTGGAATACAGAGTTTCTACTAATTTAACCTTGATCCTTTCTTTTATATATATAAATATATAATGGTTTTTGTTTACTTCTGTCTGCATAAGATGATTCATCCTACAAGCGCAAGACATTGTAGAGTAAAAAAGAAGATTTATTTTGGACCATTTTCAATAGTAGTTCTCTAAAATGGATTTAAGCCACTTAAAAAACCATAAACCTTATGCTTTGACATACTAATATATGAAATTTTTTAATCTGTCTTCGATATTTCAGTCCTAACCCAATCAGCTGTCTTCCAACTAAGTTTGTTTCAAAGTAACAAAAGCTGAGTTGATTTCAACTGAAAAACTTGTAAGTAATGTTTTCGACGTTCTAGGTAATTCCTTCAGCTGAATATCACTGCAAAAAAGATTATCAAGGTAACAGCATCTCACCTTAGCTCCTTCCTTCTTCAATCTGTGGGCCAGCTTTCCTGCGATCAAATTCCACCTGTTATTGTTATTTTCAATACCTTCAACATATGAAGGGAAAACAGAAGTTAATGTATATATTTGTAATCATAATAAGTTTCTCTGGAGAAAGATTTCTGGAGAACATTAATAGGTCACTGGTGAAATAATTTGTTCCCCATTTCCCAACAAGTTACTAAAAATAGATTGAATAAATGATAGCATATCCATCAAGAAAAGGAGACCCTTGGTTATACCCAAAATAATCCATCAAACTGGGTCTTGCAAGATAAGACACCAAAAATGGTCAACTGTCCAAAATAAACTAGATTATTTCCATGTGGAACATTACTTTTACCCCAAGTGATTGCTTTTTGCACCCCCCCCAAAAAAAAAACTATTTTTACAATTTTCCCTACTTGTGGAGAAAATTCTATGAGCTAACCCTTGGTTTCTTTTGACATTTAAGTTTTTTATTTTTCTAGCTTTCAAAGTTCACAACTTTTATTGGAAAATGATTGGTGATTGTAAATAGAAGTAACTGAATCAATGATGGTGGGTGCAGTCAGGGTAGAAATAGAATGTGCTTAGTGCAATTAATGATTGACTGGTAGGATATGCTTGGTACAATTAGTAAGGTGTTTTATATTTGAATTGAATTATGTTATTCTGGTGGAATGTTGCTTAGGAGATAAAGTTTTTTTTGATTGTTTAAACCTCAGTGCTAATTTTTGTCTGGTTTCATTTTCTTGCTTCATTTTTCGAAAAATGAATTGACATTGGGATGATCGGTGAATATATCAAGAACCTTACCAACAAGACAATGGTTACAAAATCACTGAAAATGTGGTAAAATTCTATATTATACACAATATAGTTTTAATTTATACATGTCTGTTTGCCTATTTTCATTACCATTTAGAATTTTTATCTTAGGGTTCATGATTTGATGAAGTGGGCAACTAATTGATAACAATATAATAGGATTTTTAATTGTTTACCAAGGAGTAGGTGCTCATGACCCCACTTCAAAAAAAGAAAAATTCTTCCTTTTGAAAGACAAAGGCCTGCGGCAACCAAAAGTGGCTTGTTCCCCAGTGGAATAATTAATCTCATTCAACCACATTTGGTTGATCTCATGGGTCCATCACTTTTTATCAATCAAAATACACTTGGCAGGTGCAAGCAGCCCTTGAATTGATCATTTTTTCAATTGATTATTTCCCCAATACAATGTATCCAGTGTTACAACCTTGGCAGGCATTTTCGGGTTTGTTAACAATTCAATTATGTCTTACCAAGAGATGTTGTCTTTCCACCTCCATTGACCCCTACAATAATTATCACAGCAGGTTTCCTGGTATCATAACAAAAATGAAACAAGAGAAAACCTTGATTTAGATCTCATTCAATTACAAGCACCACAAAATTCTAAAAACGCAAAACTCAGAAGCACTCCAAACCTGAATCCAAGTTGAAGCTCTGTTTTACTCCCTTTGTTAATCAACAATTCCAACACACTCTTCTTTAAAGAATCCTACAACCATCAAAATCCACATTCCAAAATATTTTTGAAGTAAAATTAAACAATGCAGATCTGCTTGGTTGCCTATAAAATTTTACAATGCTAGGAAATTATAAAGTAACTTTCTTTTCTACTCCTTCCTAAGTTTTCCATCAACCAAATATCAGTGTACTTGACCATTTGGTATAATCACCTTTATCTCGCTTCCTGATTTGAGCTTCCCAGCATATATATCATCCCGCAAGCTCTCCACGATCTTTATAGTGATCTTTGGCCCAAAATCAGCCACTAGCAAGACCTAGAATCAAAGAAAACCCAAATTTAAAATCCTAATCGGAAAATTTGCAACATTTTCTTCAAAATTCAAAAAGCACACGATAACAATAACCATAAATATAAATTCCATACTCCACTTGTTTCACCAGTAAATACTTTCATGGAACCATTCAATTGCTGGGAGTATAAATACATAGTTACATACAGGCGTGTGTATATGATTGAAACAAAGGGAACCTCTTCTAATTCGTCGAGGACGCGGTCGGTGTCGGAGAGGTTCCAGTAGAGGAGGAGCTCGTCGATGACGGCAAGGTTGTTCCGGGTCTTGGAGAAGCCGGAGAAGAGCTTGTCGACGTCGCTCTTAGCCTTCTCTTTGATCAAGCGGCCAAGTCGGGTGAAGAAACCGGTCTGGCCGGCGGAGCATCTGAACCGGGAAGGGAAGACTCGGATGCGTGGCGTCGGAAGGGACCGAGTTGAGAGGAAAAGGGAGAGCTGGTGCTGAGAAGAAGGGACAGAGGCCATTTGCAAGCTTCGTTTCTCTGTCCTGGGAGTGAAGAACTTTTGTCAAAGCTACGGATAACCCGCATCGGAACGACGGCGTATCTGGAAAGCCTGAAACCTTGAGCCTAGTAAAGAAGTTTCCCGCAACAAATAGGAAGTTTTGCCAATTTGGTAATATTTATTTTTTATTGTTTTTGTTTTATTATTTTTTTATCTTTAATTATCAGTTTTTTCTTTAAAATAAAAATAAAAAATATGTTTGATAATGTAATTTTGTGTACATTAGTTAATGTATTTCAATAATAATTTATTATTATTATTAATTTTAATAATAATAAAAAATTATTATTTGAGTTTAATAAAATATTTGAAATAAAATAATACATTTTAATATGTTGCAATGAAAATCAATAAAATGTTTATAAAATTAAAAAAAGAGAGAGAGAGAATGAAAACATGATTTTTTTATTTAGATGTTTTAAAAAAATAGATAAAAAAAAAAAAAAGAAACCATAGGACAACAAAGGTATATGACTCCGTTTGGAGTGGCAAAAAACTTAGAAAAATAATGAAAAACTCTAAAAGTTATTTATTTTTATCTAACTGCACGAATTACAAATCCATAACTTGTTTTATTTTTTTTTATTTCACTTTTTATCAGTCTAAATACACCCTAAGTATATAATTTAAAGGGTATTGAATAAGGAAAATGCTAGGCTTACACCCACACGCCTACACCCTCGATTACACCTGGCCAAAACGATGTCATCGTTTTGGCTGACCCTTGTTAAAAAAAAATATATATCGCTCCGACGTATGGAACCTAAAATCAATTCTGGCGAGATCTGCGATTCTCTAGAGAGGTTAAATGCGTTCGGTGGTGGGGTGATCGCGGCTCCGGTACTATCTAGGACAAAGGTGGCGACGTTAGTCACAGATTTGAGCAGGAGCTGATTGATTTTGGTATGGTCACGAACGGACGTGGCAGCAGTGGTTATCCATCGGTGTTGGTCGCAAATTTGAGAGGGAGCTGGTCGACTCCAGTAGTGGTCGGAGACGGAGGTGGTTTTGCAGAGCTAATCGTTGGTGTGACAAGGCAGGAATTGAACTGGAGAATCGCAGGTCTCGCCAGAATTGATTTTGAGTTCCATACATCAGAACGATCTTTTTTTTTTTTTTTAGTTATTAACAAAGGCCAGCTAAAACGATGTCGTTTTGGCTGGGTGTAACCGAGAGTGTAGGCGTGTTGATGTAAGCATAGCATTTTCGATTGAATAATGTAAAAAAAAAAAAAGTTTGATTTCAAAACCACCAAAATTATTTTTAAAATAAATTTAAATTTTTTAGTTCATTTACCTTCCGATTCTCCAAAACAAAACATAAAATTAGACTACAAAAATGCGGATTAATATCCAAGAAATAAGGCTAAAAAAATGTGATTGAAATTATAACCAAATTATAAGGCTAATTTCTATATAAGTTTCAAAACAACTCGCAAGATGTCTTCCAATGCTTTCCGTGCAAGTACCAGCGAAACTTGCATACGTATGTAAAACTTCTTACGATTACGGTGATAACTAAAGACTAAATTAAGTTTCCATGAAATTGCGTCCATTAAGGTCGTTCGAACTTCTAGGGAATCGTTTGTACCATAGAGAAGACCCATTCAAATAGTACATGCATGCATGTAGAAAAATCGTAATCCCACAATGAACGCAGCTGATCACTCTGTAGAAAAGAATATTGAAGATCTTATTAGGAAAAAAATAAAGAGGAAAAAGAATATTCGAAAACAATGGGTGCAAGAATTCTAAATCGATCAAACAGTCCCCCTGGCAATTCTCAATAATTATTTTGTTTACTCATATATATATATATATATATATATACATACTAGTAATAATCTATGCTTCTGAAAAAATTAGTATTTAGTTTCTTATATAATTGAAATTTTAAGCAAGAAGTTTAAATTGAAAAAATTTTGATAATATATGAGTTCTAATTTTTGTTGTTTTTAAAACTTTTTTTTTTTGGTAGTTAATTTGTTTTTAAAACTTTAGTCCCTAACAATTACTATATATATGTTGTGGTTTCTCTCTCTCTCTAATTAATGGTTACAATTGGAGTAGTAAAAAAATGATAAATTTAGATAAAACGTAGTTTTTGGTTAATTTTGGCGCTTTTTTTGGATATGAATAGTAGCAAATCGTATAAACGGTTGCCCCAAAACTATTCCCACGGATTCAAAAAAATTTATATAAAATAGCGATAATGGTACTCGTTTGAAAGCTTTCGACTTGAAGAATATGATTGTCAAAAAAAATTTATGCATTTGGTTAACCTCTCTCCAGATTTTTTATTTTTTTAAGTGAAATATTGAAATTTTTTTAAATTAGTAAAGGTGGGAATTTAAGTGATTTATAAAGGTTGTTGGAGATTTATTTTATTTGTTAAAGTTTGTTAGAGCACCAAATGCACACAATGTTTGATAAGCACCATAAAATAAAACACAAATTATGGTATTTTAAGTTGAAAGGTTCAAATTCTTAAAAATCATAATTGGATGGAATTTAAGTTGACAGTTTTGATTTGTATATAATTTCCACTCTTGAGATATAGTGAAATTTAAAATTCCTAAATCATTTTGTGAGATAAATAGTAGTGAGGTCTACTAAAATAATAATTAAACGGAAAGTTAAAAATATAAAAATGATCCCAATTGTTCAATGAAAGAAAAAATAATTCTTAATCGTTGAATCTTAGTTCGTAAGATAAACATTTTTAAAAACTGTCATACTTAATTTAATAGATACACACATTTAAATAATACATGTGCTTTATGCCATTTAAATAATACATGTACTTAATGCAATTGCAATAGCAAGCTTACGCTACTTTTGGGTGTGTTTGGAGTAAGAAAAAGTGAGATAAATTGAGATAAATTGAGAGTTCGTAATGCGTACAGTGAAAGAAAAAAGTTGATGTGATATAAAATTAACAGAGATTTATAGAGATTTTCAGTATTTTTTTGTATGTCAAACAGAATCAAAGATATCGTAAATCTCAAAGGAAATTTCCCAAAATAAACAACCCTTTGCTGTTGAAATAGTCTATCCTCGCGTGTCCTGGCTAATTTGTAACATTCAAAACCAAACTTGTTTACAAGTTTTATAATTTCGCCTACCAACCCACTTTAATTAATCTATATATGTCCAGCTACAAGTCTCAAGCTGAATGGAAGCAACAAATTAGTTTATTTTGAGCAAGTTAGAATACATTTAAAGTGATAAAAAATGAGATAAAATGAGATAAGTTTTGAATTCATAATTCGTGCAGTGAAATAAAAAGTAAATAAATTTTATAATTTTTTAATATTTTTTGTTGTTTTTTGAAATTTTTAGTTATCTCAAACGAAGCCTTAATTATCTTTAAAAAAAAAAAATTAGAGACCTTCTCAAGCATGAAAGTCAAAATCTTTCAAAAAAAATAAATTCCTATTCATTATGCAGTGTTGTTTAAATCGAAGGTAGTTAAGTGTGAAGCTCCTATTTTTATTAAGAGACAGAATCGGTGATTGGCTCATGACCTAACGATGGATTGATGCTTGGAGGATAATGTTAAAAAAATTATATACGAGAAAGCAGATAGGATTACTTTTTGGAAGAAAAGAAACGGGGAGGACGGTGAGCCTTTGCAAATTAAAAGGCTAGGAATATTTATTTTTTTTATTTGTTGTTTTTTAAAATCACTCCAGACCATCAAAAATTTTTTCAAAACATATTCACCGCTACAAGTAAACTAATAAACACTACAACAATTAGATATTAAATTCCTTATTAACAATTTAATAACATATTTATTAAAAAAAAATAGAGTTAATATGTGATGTTTAAACAGAAATGGAAGCGAAATATACTTGATCAAGCGAAAACGGGTGTAGAAGAAATTTTTATCCCTGAAACAAGAATAAAATACGTTTGCTTACCCTAATGCAGGGATCGGTTGCAGCAAGTTAATCCGTATCGGATCGTCTTATAGGGAGCGTAAAGTTATGGTGATGGATTTAGAAAAATCATTTTGAAAATAAAATTTACTCCCCAAAAAATTTTAGAACAAAAGAAAATATTTTTCATTGATTTTTTTTATAAAATTTTAAATTAGAACTAAAACAAAATACACCTAATCCCAATTCAATTCATGTTATAATTTAGTATAATTCTAATTTTCTCAATTTTATAACTTAATGAATAAACAGCTCGGCATAAATTAGTCAAAAGATTATTCAGTTGAAATATGAAAGATGGAAAATTTTTCCTTAGTTTTTTATTTATTCAATGTTCAATTCGATAAGTCATGCAATAGGATCGAATATTCTGTATGCGAGGTTTAAAAATCGAACATACGAAAGTAAGATCATAACTATGAACTTACGATTTCAAAAGAAAATAAAAAGAAATTAAAGAGGAAAATTTTCATTTGATTATCATGTAAAAATATTGAAAAACACATGATTGGAAATAATTAAAAATCAAAACTTAACTATAATATTTCATGAATCAGAATAAAGATAAAATATTAGATATTCATGCTAAAACTAGAACTCACCATAATCAAAAGAAAACAAAACTTAAAATTAAAATAAAACTTTTATTAAAATTCTAAAAAGAAAATTAAAAAATTAAAAAATAAAACTTCTACTTACTTGAGAAGAAAATTGGGAGAGAGAACGCTCCCTTGGAGAGGAAGAAAATTATTCACCTAGCCCAACTTCGTGAACTGGAGAAACTTTAGAGGTTATTTCATTTTTATTATCTAAATTAAAATCTCTTATATTATTACAGAAATAAAACTTGCTAATAAAATCTAACTAATAACCCCCCTTATTACATTCAGAGAAAATTACATATATTTTATATAAGAAATCAACAAACTTTTCCACTTCCAGCCACAAACCCCTCTTGAATATCACCATGACTACAAATTGATGTAATCTAAGAATGGTAGAAATTTCATGGACCATTCGAAGGGGGGTTCGAAGGGTGCATAGCCTCCAAAGGACTTTTCGATGGGTAAACTGACACTTTAAATTATCATGAAATCATTCCACCTTTTTAGTCCTTCGAATGATCGTGTGAACAAGGCACCTTTTGAATGGGGTTCGAAGGTAAGACCACACTTGAACATTTTCATCTTTTCTTTTTCAACTCCACACTCTCTCGTGCGAGGGCTCCTTCGAGCAGGACACCCTTCGAATAGATGTTTGAAGGGTTCTAATGACTTTACTTCCTTTTATTTATCCTTACACTTTATTTTGTTTAACTTACCTTGACTCTTCCTCAATATATTTTTGATACTTTTTTATACCCTTAAATATTGAATTTACATCCTGTAAATATGCAAATATCAAAAATATAAAAATATAAAATATTTAATATAGAATTAAATATTAGACAAGTATAAATGAATAATTGGCATGCCTTAATAATAAAATAATCAAAAATTTTCATGCCAATCAACGGGAAAAGATAATTGCTAAATTGGGACGCGTAATTTTCGATAATTTTTTGTTTTAGTATTTTTTTTGATAGAATAACATTAATTCTGCGCAAATAAATGCACCCAGTTCGTGGTTAATAATTGTATCTACTGTGCGGGGTCAATTACGGTGTTGCGCCACTTGAATTTTCCCATTTTTAAAACATGCACTGCACACCAACATTGAAGAATTTCAACAGACTGCCTACAGTCACAGCGTTTGACCGCGAAATATCGTGACGGCGCAATCAAATCTCTACGCTGTCAACTTGTCAAACGCCATCACCGCCGTCAAAATCTACACCAAGAATTCATTGGTCTGTCACTTTGTAATGACGACCCCGTTTCGATTCTTTTACTTTTCGACGCGGTCCGGTAAAAACACAGAATTTGCTGAACCCACATACCAATTTCTCTCTCCTTTCTCGCCAACTTCCTATACCTATCTGTGTATGTATAAATACACACATCCCATGATCATATTCACGAACATACAATTCAATCTCGTGAGTGTTCATTAATTCATCCGTTTACTTGCAGTTTTTTTGGGATAGAATTTGATATGGAAGCAGCTTCAAGAGCTTTAGAAGTCACGGTCATCTCCGGCGAAGGGCTGAGAGTGGACCGCCGGAGTCCGCTGAAAAAGAACGCCTTCGTCGTCGTCCGGACCAACTCCCGGAACTCCCGAACGACGAAGGTGGACACCGAAGGCGGGAGCTGCCCGGCATGGAACGAGAAGCTCGTGGTGGACATGCCGGTCCATGCCCATTTCCTCACGGTGGAGGTCCAATGGAAGACTTGCTCGGGTGACAAAGTCATCGGAACGGCGATAATTCCGGTGTCGGACTTTTCCGGGGGTTTCATCCCGGATAATTACTTGCATTTTTTGAGTTACCGGTTGCGGGACAGCAAAGGGGAGCGTAATGGGATTATTAATCTTTCCGTGAGAGTGAAGGTGCCGGAAAATGGAATTAACGCCGCGACGTGCGCCGCTACTTCATGTACTCAGCCGTGGATGGGAGTTCCGGCGGCTGAGACGGTTTCTAGTGGGATCGTCACCGGAGTTCCGGTGTGGTATAGGTATTGAGTAAGAATTTTTAAGCATGGGACTTAAAGAAGCAACGTATGTTTATAAAATCATTGTAGGGGTTGTATGATTATGACATGATAATTGTTCTTAATCTTTTTAGAAAGTATGTTTGTGATGCAATTCCTCGATCGCCGCAATTGTTGTAACTATCTGTATAATAAAATAGTACCATTTTCTAAAATATTTCTCTCGTAAATTAAGATCCAGCAACTAAAAATATTTTTATATTTTTAATTTTTCATTAAATTCTTATTTTAGTGGATCCCATAACCATCCATTTCACAAAACGGTTTAAATATTTTAAATTTCATTATATTTCAATGATGGAAATAATATATAAATTAAAACTATCAACTTAAATTCTGACCAATTATAGTTTTTAAAAAATTAAACTTTCCAAATTAAAACATCATAATTTTTGTATTTTCTTTTATAGTGCTTATCAAAAATTAATTAGAAATAAAGAGACCAAAATATACGTGCTACCAACGAAGACCTAAACTTTTGAAAAGAAAAATTAAAAATAGAAATTTTAAATGTTACGTCAAGAAATTAAAAATAGAAATCTTTTTTTTAGTAGTGTTTGGTTTATATATGAATATATTTGACAACGCTGATATAAATTGAAAGGCTGAGAATCTATTTGGTGCCGGGTGTTGGTTAAATAATTTGATAAAAACAAGTTGAGTATTTAAGATGGTTGGAAAAAAAAAAAGAAATAGATTTTTCAGCTTTTATGCTAAAAAAAAGTCTTGATTTTTAACGTCTTTAAGCAGGGCATGCACAGGAAAAGGATACCGAGTCTAAGGCTGAGTTTGGTTAAAAAAAAAAAAGTTCTAAGGCTGAGTTTGGTTAAAAAAAAATGGAGTTAACTTTTTTTTTTTTTTATAAAATGAATCTGTTTTAATATTATTGAATTTGATCCCAATTGGATCCAATCGTTTTTTTTTTTTATAAATTGACCCTCAATATTTTAAAAATTTTCATCTGGCAACTAAAATTTTCTTACCTATTATTTAAATTTAACTTATTTTGAATTGGTAAATGTAAATTGCTAATAAGGGAATTGAAAGAGTTTAGTATGACGATTTCTATCAATATTATATTTTTCATTTCAAATATTAATGTAGATAAAATTGGTTTAAATAAAATAAAAAAATGTTTGAATAAAATTAGTTTAATGGTAAGAATTTTAAATCTCTAATTTAAAAACTATTAGAATTCGTATCACAATTGGGTGGTAAATAAAGAAAAGTTGGCGAAACATATATATATATATAAGTTAACAAGATTAATAAAATACCCTTAGGAATTTCAACGGTGATTAAATACATACCCTGTTTTGCTCGAATGATTTTAATTTTTTCTCTTCAATTTTTTAAAAATACCCATCTAAAATTCAAAAATAATTTTTTTAAAAAATATAACCCTTTTATATATTTATTGACAACTGTTGAATAATTAGTAAAAAAAAATTAAATACATTGATATTTAAATATTATGGTGAAGAGTCTAAAGAATATGATCTAAAGTACTACTAAATAGTTATTTAAAAAAAAGTTAACTTTTAAATATATTTAAGAATTTATTAAGAAAAATTAACATGAATGAGGTTCACCTGATCGTTAATTTCAGAGTTAAGGGATTAATTGAGGTGTGCGTAAATTGGTCTGGACACCCTGAGATATCAAAACAAAAAAAAAAAAAAGATATTGGCTCTAAAACAAGGATCAATGGGTATAAAAAAAAAAATGGAATTTTAAAGTTTTTATTCTTTGGGTAGAAAATATAAATGTTTTTATAATAATTGAAAGCACAACGGTAGTGTACGGCACCCGTGGTAGAATAGTATCCTACCATGGTACAGACCCAGATTCGATTCCCGCCTGGTGCAATTATTGAACAATGAAGATAAATGCATCCATCGGGCTTCATTGGGTTCTAGTCCATTCATCTAATTTCACACAGACGGGACGGGATTGTTTGATTAAAAAAAAGTTAAGGAAAAAGTATAGTAAAAATATAAAAAAGTGATATATGTTAAAATTTTATTGAAAAAAAATATAAAAAAATAGTTAACGTTTGATGACTTTTGATATTTTTTAGCCGATCAAATAGGGCCGAAACATAAGGTGCAACCGAGCTCTTTCTTTTTCTCTCTTTTTTTTCTTTTTTAATTTGATTTTCTTTCATTTTCCATCAATGGTGTTCTTATTTTCTTTCCTTTTCCATCACACTTTCTTCTTAAGAAAAAAAAAAGCAGTTTAGAAGAAAAGTGACTTGAAGTGAAAAGAAGCAATAATAAGATTTATTTGATTTTTAAGTGAAAATATGGAGAGAGAGAGAGAGAAACAAATAATAGTTTCCCATTTCACAAGAAAGTGACCAAGAACCATAAAAATAAATAAATAATTTCTCATTTTTCAAACTACGAATCAAACAGAGAAAAAAAAAAAGAAAGAAAAAACAATATTTTTTCTTCTTTTATAATTCCGTTGCAAAAATAGCCTTGCATGGCTAGAAACTATTTATCTTTTTTTCTTTTTTCCCGTTAATCATCAACTTTCTTTTTAATATTTGTTTATGTTAGTAGTGTGGTCCCTTTTCTTCTTCTTATGTGTATTTGTATAGAAAATTCTTGTTTAAAAATGATGCAGTTGCTTCTAAAAAAAATAATAAAATAAGTTGTTCCATGCAAGTAGGTCATGTACTATAAACATATTCTTTAATAGAAAATTTATTCTAGGAATTAGATAAGAATAATGCGGTGATAATATTATTGTAATAAGTAATTTCTCTCACAATGATAAGCTCGTGATCATATCCAATCATTTTAATATAAAATTTTAAAAAAATTAAAATAAAATATTGATAAAGAATTATAGTTATATAGCATCCCTAATCCTTTAAACAAAATTAAAAGTTAGGAATAATCTAAATAAAACTATAAGATTTCTTTGTTCAATAGAATAGAATAAAGATAAAAATGTAAAACATAATTATGCTTTCATAATTGAAAGTAAAATTACACAACTAAGGACTCGTTTGACAAAGTTGTCAGTTTTTATTTTTTATATTCATTTTTATGTTTAACTTTTGTTTTCTTAGTAGGAAAAAAAAATTAAAAATACATTTGATAATAGTTGCTGTTAGTTAATAATTATAATGTTAAAAAAGTAACCCGCAACCATGGTGTGGCTAAAATTAGGCGACGCCGAGGTGGGTGACGAACCAGCAGTGACCAAAAGTGGGCGGTGAACAATGCTAAAAGTGAATGGCAATCAACAGTAACGATGTTTCTAACTACCGGTGGTGCCGTGATGGTAAAAGAAAATGAAAACCAAAAGTGAAAATACTTCTTTAAGTTTTTATAATTTTTATTTTATTTATTTATTTTTTTTTTTTTAAATCTGAAAACTAAAAACAAATTTACCAAACAAGCTTTATGTTTAATCCCCACCCCCCCCCCCCCCCCAAAACAAAGAAGCTTGCGTCTTACGAGTACATGAATATTCCTCTTCGTAATGCTATTTGCTTTCTATCCTCAAAAGTGCGCAAGCAAAAATTACAATTGAAATTTCGAGGTTCATAAAATTAACAAAAATTGAGCTACGATATAAGGGAAGGAAGGGCGTTATCTTTTAGCGTTCCCTTTGAAAGGTTATAAATTACACCGCTATAAAAGCCACCGCTGTCAACGGCTAATGATGTTTGTAGCCAATACTCGTATAACTTGGAAAAGAAGCCCATATACATTAAACACAAACATATACAAAGCAAAAAAAATGACACGAACACGAGAGAAAAAAAAACAAACTTCTGAAGCAACTCAAGACTTGCTCAGAAACCAGCACTTCGACTCGAGCAGATTCTGAGCAGAAGCAAGAGTGCTTGCAGAATCCTAATATGCATGAAATACAAAATGACAATTGCTCCTTTGAAGAAACGAGTATTTTTCCTATACTTCCTCGCTGCCACTTTGGTTGCCATTCTTTAGGATATTGAACTTGCAGAGAGGACAGGTGGCGTTGATGTACAACCACTTGTCGATGCAGGAGCAGTGAAAATGATGACGGCAAGGGAGTTCGCGTAATTCATTTCCATCATCATAGGCACAAAGGCAAATGCAACATTCCTGTGTGGTTCATCAGAACTCGTGTCAAATGTGAAGAACTCTCCTCTTATAAGGAGGAAATCTAGGATTAAGAAACTGAAGATCACCCATTACCTTAATTTCTTACGCATGGCATGCAATGCACTAGATCTGCACTGTCAAATTAGTATATACAATCTCTATGTCCGTGGAAGGAATGCAATTCAAAATCTTTATGAAAAGTGGTGTAGTTGTTGAGGGAAATTTCCTTGCATGTTATTTGGGACATCTTATTTTTATTTTTCATTTTGGAATTCATTAAAGAGTATGCCTTGATTGAATTACGAAACTTACAGCATTCTCTGGGGAAAGAGCATGTTCAACTGGTGTCTCGGTATCACATTCTGTCATTATTCCCCCAAAATATTCTTGAATCTCCCCATTTTGTTTCTCAAACTCACCAATCCTCCGGAATTTGTATTTGGGCAGTCGTTCAATGTCTTCCTTTGTTGCTCCTTCCTATTAACGCAAAGAAGTTGATGCAGAATCTAATTTAGTTTTCAAAGTGAGACAATAATCAAAGGAAAAAGGTTCAGGCCTTTGGACTTGAACTAGATAACCAAAGTTTCATCAGATAATCCATATGTTCAAATGGCAAAGCAATTCCCAAGTGAACATGAACCCCATTTAGCAACCAAAGTTTAAACTCGAGAGAGAGAGAGAATAGTTGAACCCATTTTGCAGTTCATAATCAAACAGTAAGAGCATGTACGCCTGTGGCAAGGAATTACTGATGTTAATAAAATATGACAATGGCATCACCTCAATGCTTTCTAATAAAATTTATTTACTGATAAAAAAAATTGACAAACCAAACTGAGATCTCGGTTCTTGTTAAAGCTCCTAGGAAGACATTTCTGCTTTGGAAACATAGTTTAAGAATAAAATTCTAGGGACTGTTGTGTTTTGGTTTATGCACTCATGGCCCAAGCAAGTTCCCCTGCTATGGTCAGAGAAAGAAATTACTATGTTCATTCATCTGTTCTCACAAAAGAATGCATCAACAAATAATAAATTTCCACGATGTCTGTCACCCAAAAGTTATTCCTCTTCGTTGGTTATCCAAAAGGGATAATTGAGAGCAACCAGTGTAATGAGCCCCCAGGAAGTGAACATACAAATTCCTCCACTAGGAAAACTAGGAGAGAAGGGAGTCTCCTACCAAGCTAGGCCCAATCATAAACCCCCAACCCCACCATGGCACAAGTTGGATGCGAATTGATGCGCAAGACATCTAATTTGAGACTTGAATATGAGACTTCAAGATTGCTTGGCACCCATATCAAGGCAATAAACCAATTGGTCAGCACCCTTGGAGATAAAGGCATGAGAATATTAGGCCAGAAAGTCAAGAAAAATATGTTACTAGTGGTCTGAAAGACCATTTGGAAAAAAGTTGGATTCAAATACATGGCTTAAGCATTAATTTTAAAATATTTTAAACCTTAGATAATTCTGGCAAGTCTTTATAGAACATAAAGTTCACTCAAAAAAATACTTTTAATTATGATTTATAACATAATTAGTTCATTGAAAGAAGCACTTACTGGGACGTGCTATGCATCTCAACACCAATAACTGTATTGCACTCCAAACATCTAGTTTTGGAAATCTAATGCACAAAAGTCTTTCCAAGCAACATCAGTAGAACAAAAATAGATCTCATGGTTAATTACCTGATCTGCAACCGCATATAAGAGTGCAATTATACATGGCAGACAGCAACAAACAGCTATACCAATGACACATGCCACAGCAACACAGATAACAACAAAGAACACATCAAATGCCAAAAATGTTATACAAATCCTGCAAAACGTAACCATGAGTAAATCATCCCAAAGATAACCAAGAAAAATTTTGAACTTAAAAACCTATTTGAGGAAAATATGTTCAGAGTCTTCAGACAAACCAGTAAAGTTGAGGTGAATCATGTGTCAAAGTTTCACCACCAGCAGATACCCAATAGAATCCAACAATCCACCAAATAAAGGAAAACATTGTATTTGCAGACTCCAAGGGCTTAGCAACACTGCCACAATAAATGGTGATGATAGTCATACATCATGGGTACAGCATACAAGGTCCATTTATCTAGCATATAAATCTGCATATAAATCTCGAGTGTATATTTTGTGATCAAGTAGTATGTGTCATTAAATTTCACTTCAAACTCAGCACAAATATATATATATATATATATATATATGTATTATTGTTATGTTTCAAAGGTTATAATTGCATCTCTATCCCAAATTGGCAGGAAGCAACCCAAAGGCCCATTTAGTAGCAGATATCCAGGCCATACCAGAAGAGTACAAGAATATGTCAGGTTTACAAACTAAAACAATCCAATGGATGAATCAAATTTCAACTCAAGGCTAAACTTAAAGATTCATTCAAGTAGCATATCCAAGAAGCGCCTAATAGCGAACAAGTTGCAATCAATTTACTTGTTAATTGATGTTAAGGATTATCATGGTAAGAAACCAACGGCCACATCAGCCACGTAAGCTAGGTTTAACTGCCATTTTTAATTTTCACTTGAGAAGGCTCCATATCCAAGGTTGCTCTATTTCTGTACCAATTGTTCCACAAGTACGAGATTAATGGTTTTTAAAAAAACTATATGTTTCCAAACTACAGACAATAGAGATTTAAATCTGCTTTACTGTTTAAAAGTTTTTTTTATTTAACACGAGTCTTGACAATTAATTTCTTCTAACAATTGATAGACAAAATAATATAATGAATTGCATCTTTTAAATATTTTGTGCGAAAGATAGAAGAAGACAATGAAGAAGAAACAATATCGGAGAAAGAAGAAACAACAAGGTGAGGTTAATCAAGTTGGGGGGGGGGGGTTGGAGGGGTGGGTGAAAGATCTATTAATCAAGTTTGAAAGTGTTTACAATATAACCTATTTATATGCTCATAGATACTTTCTCAGATTCATATATTATTCTCTAAAATAGTGATTCTTTGATGTTATATTGATATTGGTTGAATAGATCTTATAGATAATTACTTTGTTCTTTAACGGATATTGTTGCCTTTTTGTAGGGGTGGCAAAATAGGCGGGTTGGGCGGATTAGTGATGGGTTTAAACGGGTTAAAGGTTAAATGGGTATAACCCAAACCCACCCATTTAAAAGACGGGTTAAATATCAGCGGGTTAAATACGAATTATTTCAAACCCATGAACCCATATCCAACCCATTTACTTATAACCTAACTTACTTTTTAAAAAAATTTAAAATTTATTTCAATTAATGTGTATATATATATAAATACATCAATATTTATTTTAATTAATATAATATTATATATTATATTTACATTTTTCAGTTAATTTCAAATTTATACGAACCGATTTATTTTTTATCTAATTTTAAATCAACAACTCTCTCTCTCTCTCTCTCTCTGCGCCCGCGCACACGTGTGTGAGCGTATGCGTGCGCGCGCACGCGTGTGTGGGTTTGTGTGTGCACACGCGCGCGCACATGTAGGCTTGTCTACGTGTGTGTGTGCGCGTGTGTGGGCGTGTGTGCCCGCACACACGTGTGTTTGTGCGTGTGCGCGCGTGTGCGCGCGTGTACGCGTGTGTGGGTTTGCGTGTGCACGCGTGTGTGGGTTTGCGTGTGCGCGCACGCGAGCGTGTGTTTATGCGTGTGCGCGCACGCGAGCGTGTGTTTGTGCGTATGTACGCGCGCACGCGCGTGTGAGTTTGTGTGGGCGCGCGTGTGTACCCGCACGCGCACGCGTGTTTATGCGTGTTTGTGCACCACGCGCATGTGTTTGTGCGTGTGTGCACACACGTGTGTGTAGACATGTATGCGCGTGCGTGTTGCTTGAATTGAGCATGGAAGAGAGTAGGAACAGAGAATGGAAGAAGAAGCAAATTATATGTAATGTATATATTATACATTTATTGTATACGCTGAATATATATATACACACATCATATATATGTAATGTATATATTATACATTTATTATAGATATTGCTAGAGAGAGAGAACAGTGTAAAGAGAGATAGAGGGGATTAAACTAATTTTTTTAATTTAAATGGGTGTTTTAACGGGTCCCGTTTCACAACCCAATTGCATCCGTTTATAAATGGGTATTTTATAAGTGACCCAATTACAACCCAATTAATAAAATAATGGGACCCAAACCCATTTATTATGGGTTTAATTGGGTGGGTTGATGGATTTGGGTTGATTTTGCCACCTCTACCTTTTTGTGCGGCTAATTAGTTTTGTTGACAAAGCAATACTTGCTCTATAATGATCTAGAGTTGGTCCACCATGGACATTATGGAAGTTTGTTCTACAGTAGCTATTGGACGTTCTCCATTAGGTCCAGAAGCAATCTCCTCATTGCACCTAACATTTAGCGTGCTTATTCCCTTGTGGAGGGCGCCACGAAGACGCTCAATAGTATTCCCCAGCAAAGTATGATGTGGAAGATTAGAGTGAGGTGGAGTACTCCGATTATCCAGGAATAACGCTAGTTATCATTAATGACAGGATTTTCACCCAAGACGAGTAGAGTGAGAGTTGGGGCAGCTAGGAGAAAGATAGAAAGAGAGAGAGAGTTTTTGGTAGGTGAAGTATTGAATGTAAAGTCGTAAATGTGAGAGGGGTGAAGGTATTGATAGTGGTGAGGGAGTAGCTAATGACTGTGAGACAAGAAGGGGTTTGAGTGTGCCAGAAAGATAAGTGTCAATAGTAGATGTAACTACTCCTTAGATGTTAGTTCGAAGTACAGGGATTCCAGATAAGTCAAAAAATCCTTGGATGTCAATCAGAGGTATTGGAAAGCCCACGGTATTGGGATCTATAGTCGAATGGGGGAAGACACTAGTAGTGGTAGTTGAGGCTATTAAATATTGACATAGACACATTAAATGCATGGCTATCTCTCTCTTTCCTTGGCCTGATTAAGGCAATGCCTCGACTTATCCCCCTACTCCAACCACCAATTCACTTGTCCCCAGTGGTCCCACAAAAGGGTGGAGAGATCATTCTAGTCTAGGGCGTTGGTACTGGTGTTGATAATGTGAATAGACAACTCCAAGTTCAGCCCAAAATGCCCCCAGCCGCAGGGTACTCGCTGTGATGGTGAAGGCCTGCAAGCAAGGAGGTATTTGGTACCTAAGAGCTTATCCCCTTGTTGGAGGTGGAGGGGGCAGTTGACCTCCTTTCACACGGTACATGAATAACAAGGTAAGTTGGTGGATATCACAATTGAGGTCCTCACGGTATTAGATCCCCCCACATGTATATACACTTGATCTATTTGCTTGTCTTAAAGTGATTTTCAGAATAAAATGAGCAAGTTTATAATAATATAGACCAAGTCTGGAGCTTTTCAAATTTCCAAAAGTCATGAGGACGCATTGGAGAAGAAGTTCTGACCAATGGGGAGGCAAATGAACAAAATAGAATTAAAAAAAAAAATGAGCAGATCAATACATGAGACATGGATGCACAACAGAAACATACAAACAGTCCTTGAATTTCAGGTTGAGTTCAAGCGCAAACAAGGGTGTTCAAATGAGGGTCAAGCCAAGAGCAACTCTTTTAGCCCTTGACAAGTTGCATTCTGACAGGATTTGAGGTGTTTGAACGGCGCGGCGCAGTGTTGAACCTCTTATGTTTTTGCCCCCGAACATGTTTGGGACTCCGATTTTGTGTCCTATTCTGTTTAGGATTATTTAAGAGCTTTTGTTCTCTTCTTCTTTCCCCGATCATTCCAAAAACCCCAATTTGTGAGTTGTTCCATGTCTTACAGCTAATTCATTAGCCTAAGCCTAGGATGGATCTATTGAATTTATGCAAGTATTGCTTATTCAATAAAGATTTCCATTCTTTTTTGTTAAATCTTTCTTTGTATTTATGGATGAATGATTTATATTTTTCAAAGTTGTTTATTTGGTAATGTTAATTGATTGGTTGTGACCAAGGACTCATTTCCTTGAGACATCCAATGCTTTTAATCCCTTCTAAATGGATTAGCATTTCTTTTCAAGATTCAAATTAATTTTTTTTTTTTTTCAAAAGAGCATTTATTGAAAAAGTATTCTAAATTGAATGCACGACCTTTGCATATCAATGAGTTATAAAATTTATTGAATAACAATACAAGCATAAAGACAATGATGAATCCCAAAAGCATAAGCTAGTCTTTTCCCATTGATTTACAACCTTTACATCCACCGGTTTACATAAAAATCTAAATCCTTACAATCTTTTCTCAACAACCTTGATCTTTTTCCTTTTTAACGAGTAATCCCTGATGACAACATTTGATTCACTCATTATTACTACACCTGCCCTTGTATACATGCAGGGTAATTCTCAACGTATCCTAGGAATAATCACTAATACAACATAGTATTAAAAGTCAAATGAAAGGAAGTACAATTTATCTAAAACCTTTATAATCTAAAACACAATCAATATTATCTTCTTGCTAGTTTGGCTACATAAATGTCCTCTTGTTGAAGAAAACACAACCTCAAGATTATCCTTCCATCAACATAGAGTAGATTCTATTTTACCTATTTTCACTCTAATATTATAAGACAAAGATAGATTGGGTGAAGAGATAAGAAAAAAGGAGATAAAATAGGATAAAATGGCATATACCCAAAAAGTCAAACAAGAATCAATAAGAAATGAAAAGGGGGGACAGAAACATGTGAGAGAGAGAGAGAGAGGGGAGGGAGAGGGAAAGAGAGATATAGATATATATCAATTAAATATGTATGTTTTTTTTTTTTTTTTGGGTTAAGTAATTAAATATGTATGTTAATCATATTGAAAAGAGAAATTTTGTTTTACAACAATATTAACCCTCCTTGATTGATATTTCATTTTAGGGGAAAAAACAAAAGCAAGATACAACATAGGGCCTATTTGGCCACACCAAAACTCACCAAAATTCACCAATTTTAAGTAATTTTTGTACTTTTCTCCAATCAAAATTTTCCATATATCACCTTTATGTTACATCTTTCTACTTTTATTGTACTTTTTCTTCCATTTTTTGTCTACCAAACAAGCCCATAGTGATAACATTGCATGCATGGAGATATGGGCCAAAGTTGCAAACCCACCTTATCAGGGACAAGGGAGACAGAGCATATAATATTCTTGGCCCAAAAAGATTTTAGGTTATGCACTAAAGAGAAAAAAGTAGAAAATTTTTCTATTTATAGTTCAAAATTTTGAAAATCCAACTAATTTTACAATTAATACTCAATCCAATCTATCACTTATTGTTAGTAACTTAAATTAAAAAAGATTCCATTCAAAATTTAAATGTCTCCAAAAATTTAAGCATAGAAAAATATTTCTAACCTAAATATTTTAAAATTTCAAGCCCATTATTACCATCCCAACATCAAATAATACTTGAGAAAATAAGAGGGGTCAGGCCAGTTGATAAAAAAAACATCCCCACCCTGACAAATGTTAAGGGTTTGATTCACCTGCCGACCTTATTCGCTAATAAAGCAATATAATTGATGTTCCTCTAACGCTGGCAATAAAAAGTACTTTAAGAATCTCGAAAAAAAAAAAAGAAAGAAAGAAAATAAACCAAATAAGTAGAATCAAAATAAACAAAGGTTAGTTCCTTGAAAGGGAGGAAAAAAAAAGTGAAGGTGATGAAACTGTGAGTAAGAACGTCCTCCGCTACCTACGGACAAATTGCATATTTCAGTTTTTGTATTTCCAATCAAACAAAGGGTAAATTACACTTAACTCCCCTGAACATTAGGCATAATTCAAGGACCTCCCTCAACCATTTAAACTTTACAGTTACCTCCCCTAGACCCTAATGTTTAGAACACGTACCCCTTCCGTTAAATCGTACCATTAAACTCTAACAAGTCAACAAGTCAACCAAAATTTTTACTTGAAAAGACAAATATGCCCCCAATCAAATACAAAACAAAATGATCAATTCCGTTTGATCATCCCCACCCAAGCCTCCACCGCCCTCCTCCGCTCCACCACCACCCCCTTTGGCATTCCAAGTCATCCACCTCCCTCTTGTAGACGTGTCCAGCATCGTCACAGACAACATACCAGTCCTGAACCGCTGCTGCATCATCGTCCACGAGTCTCTCCGTCCTCTCTGCTCTGTCCTAGTCGAGTTAGACCACTGTCAAATAGCAGTTACCCGACAACAGCAACAGTGGTAGTAGCAGACCTAACCCGTAGTTTCCTTTCTTCTCCATTGCATAGCCGCCCTTAAGTCTTCCCTCTACCACCAGTTCTCTACATCTTCTTATTCTCTCTGCAACGTCGCCACCCATACCATCCAAACCCATTTCAGAGCATTCCTAGTTCACAGATCACAAACGCTTCGTTAGCTCAAAGACCTAGCTTCCGCCAAATCGACTCTCGGCGCTCTCAAATCCTCACTCTCCGATGATGCCTATCTCGATTCCAAAAGCGCTTTCTCGCAGAGCCATGGACTTGCTTCTCAAACTCGACTCTATCCAGGTAATAATAATCCCAAATAAATACAAAATACATTCATATACATATTCTGGTGGAGATTTAATAAGGGTTTGTTTGCAAGGCGTTGATCCAATGATTAGGGATGGTTAAAGATCAATTAGCAAAGATTTAATTCAATTTCTAGAGTTTATTGATGGATTGTATGTGAAAAGGAATCCAAAACCCCTTCGATCTCCAAGAACCTGCACTCGTTGAATGACCCACCAGCAATAGACTCCAACGGCGAATGCCAGGATAGTTCGCCTTCATCGGAGATGTAGAGACTCCCCTCCGTGGTGGTCTCGCTGCTTCCAGCAATGGAAGCTAGCCGCTTGCGGTGGGGGTTCTTTTCCCTCTCTATATATGTATGTATGTATACAATATGAGGAGTGTGTGTTTCAACTTAAAGCAAAAAACAATGGGAAATTTTTTTTTTTTTTTTTTTGGTTTGTTTTGGATTTTGTACATGGGTATATTTGTCTTTATGATATTTTTTTTTTTTTTGTTGACTTGATTGATTGTTAAAGTTTAACGGGTCAAACTAATGGATAGAGTTAAGTGTGACAAACATTTGGGTTTAGGGGAGGTAACTATCAAGTTCAAAAGGTTAGGGGAGGTCCCTGAATTATGCCTAATGTTCAGGGGCTAAGTGTAATTTACCCTAAAACAAATAAGTAAAATCAAGAGAAACAAAGGTTAGTTCCTGAAAAAAAAAATAAAAATAAAAATAAAGCAAGAAGTGGAGGTGATGAAACTGTGAAGATGAACATCCTTCACTACCTGCGGGGAAATTGAACATTTCACCTTTTGTATTTTCTTTAGTAGTTTTAATTTTTTCAGTACTTCGTTAAATTTTTTTGTATGTTTGATGAAAATAGCATTCGAAAATAAGATAAACACGTACTGTTTGTTACTCATTTAAGTTATATATTTTTGTAGACCCAAATTTGGACCCTTGTGAAAAAATTCTGGTTTCGTCCTGTAGCTATGAAACCAACCTAACCTCATTTCTATCACTTTAGCCACAAATTATACAATTACTGCATCACTATTTACCTCACATATAAAAGAAAAGGAGCTTGACCAAATTTTTACACAACAAATAATTTACGGAAAATCGTAGAATTTAACCAAAACATAAAGGAAAGTACGTACAATAAATCACGGGAAAGAAAATGAACATCCATGATTGTACCTGGTTTCATCTAGCAACGGAGGCCGGTCCGAGAGAGAATCCCCAGAGTCCCCTACATCATTCTCCGAGCTCGAATTCCAAATCACTCTGCTTAACCAATTACCAGTCCACCCCGACGGCAAACTATCAGGCGTAGTGCGTAGGTGCTCCAGCTGCCGCCGCCGCCGCCGCTTGTACTCGACGGACACGCACGCCATGTGAAGCACACACTGCAGGGCATAACCAACAATCCAAAGCCTCAATGGCATCGTCGGCGACTCCTTCAGACTCACCAACAACACTATGGCGGCAGCGGCGACGAACATTAAGTTCCATATGAGGTCAAGGATCACGATCGGGCGCGAGTACGCCCAGTCACTCTGCTGCACCTCGATCTGGTCCGCCGCCGCCTCCCGCACCCGCACCGACGGCCCACGCATCATCCGACGGCTGGTGGCCCGGCGGAGGAACCGCGCGGCGCCGCGGAGGCTCGGCGGGCGACGGGAGAACCGCCGGCCCCGCAAACTTAGTTCCGGGAGAAATGGCGTCGTGTCAACGCCGTTGTCATCCGTCGGAGAACGAGATGATCTCGCCGTCGACATCGTCAAAGTCTACGTATTTACCTCCGTGAATCGATTAAGCAATCACTGCGATTCGGTTGGGTCGAAACCCTAGCTTTGATCATGGGAAAATGTTTGAATTGTACGGTGGGATTTGCTATGCTCCCTGTGTTGAAATCAGAGGATCATTTGAACGGGGAGGAGGAGTGGTTAGTTGATGATTGGCTCGAGATTTATAAGCCCGCGTGCAAGTACCTTATTTAAAATCACAAACAAAGGGGAGACAAAGTCGCGAGTACATAAAAGTTTGTACTCGCTCTTTGTCAGGACGGTCCTAAGACAAGGGAGCATTGATAGCCTCCGTTTACAATGGATTCCCAGGAAATTTCTTGACTTATAGCCCCCGCTATGGCCCCCATTTTTGCTCGAATCTACGTATGCATTTAAAGTGAGATGTAATAAAATAATTTGTGAATTTATAATTAAGTGAAATAAAAAATAAATAATTTTTTAAAATACATAGAATTTTTTAATAATTTTTAATAAATTAAATGCACTAAATAGTTTAATAAGTAAGCTTTTTAATTTTGTAATATCCTAATGAGTCATTATTTAGTTTTTTTTTTTCACATATCCACTGTTAAAGGCTTAATTAACTATAACTAATCTTAGTTAACATGTAATTAACACGTTATTCTGCGCGTTGTTTTTATAACTATTGTTAAAATTAAAGACAATCCAGTTATTTTATTTTTCTTGTAATATTAATTAACTTCTTTTATTTATTGATAAAAAGAAGGGTAAATTACATCTATTTTTCCTTGACATTTAAATAATTACACTTACACTTTCAATATTTAAAAATTACACTTACATACCTTTTTCTTTTAAAATATTATTAACATCAACCCCTTCCTATAGAATCAACTATTAAAAATTAACTGAAAATATTAAAAATAACTAAAATTTTAGATATTTTTCTTATTTTATCTCTTCATCTTCCACATTTTTGTTAATTTTATTTATAAAAATTTTTTAAAATAAGTAAAAGCATAAAGTTTTTTAGGGTTTTCTAAAGAAAATCAAATGAATATGAGAGAATGAAGGGTAAAATAAGAAAAATATATAAAATTTTTGTTAGTTTGACATTTTATGTTAAGTTTAATGACTAATTTTTTTATAAATGAGTCAACGTTAACAGCATTTCAAAATAAGAAAGACAAACGTAATTTTTAGATATTGTAGGTATTAAGTATAATTATCCAAATATTAAAGAAAAATGGGTGTAATTATGTAAAAAGAAATAGCATCAAATTATTGATGAAGTATTAATTGTACTATGAATTAACTAATAAATTTTGTAACATTATTTAGTTTTCTTTCTTTCAATTATTTTTTCTTTTTTTGCCTTTGATGGAATTGGAAAAATTATCGTTACAATTTTTTGAACTATATATAAATATACACACATAACAATGAATTCTTTTTTATAAAAAAAAAAAAAAAAAAAAAAAAAAACCTAATAAACTAGAGAAACTCAAGGTCAATTTGGAGGATTCTTGGTTAGTCTTTGTTTTTGTTTGGTTAGTCGTTGTTTTTGTTTGACTGTTTGACTCTAACCCTTTGATTTTTATGTTAATAATATTCAGTGGAGCTTTTATTGATTATTTGCCCCTTCTCCTTTGAAAAAGAAAAAATTATTAAAGAAGCATGATGATCACATGTCTGGCAAAATCAAAACAAATTGAAATGAGGGGAGGACATTGATCTATTGATACGTAATTTTGTAATTTTTTGATACAAAAAATTCAAACAACATTATCAATCGATTATTGACGGTAAAGCAACTCTCTCAATATATTTACATATATGCGTGTGATCAAGCCTAAAAATACGGGTCATCAATTACATAATATTTCTTTTGTTTGCTTCCTAATTTGTCTTTCAATTAGACGTGAGGGACGATATTCTATTCTAATAATAAGAAAAATTATATTTTTCAAATTTCATGAACTCTTTTTTTCTTTAAATCTTGTCACACTTTTATAATTCTATTACTTTTAGTTATAAGTCTCGTTTGAAGTTCTAAAAAACTCCATAAATCTCTACAAATTTTTATAAAATTCAAAATTTTTATTCATTACTCATTACAAGAATGCCGATACTACAATTTTTACAAATAAACACAAGAAAATTTTAACTTTTGCTAACTTTTTCAAGTTTTTTCAATAAAATTCCTTCATACGTCACTTTTACACTAATTTTTTTTTGTAAGTAAGTATAATTTGGATTAATAGGAAAATATATACAATACCAAGGGTGTATGCCCCCATATACAAAAGCCTTATGTTACAAGAGGGATCCCCTAACTATTACATAGATTCACATTAACACTTGTTTTTTTAATAGTAGAAAGTTAAAAAGTTTTTAATCTCACTTCGTGCTAGATATTACTAATCACTCCTACTATTGAGTTTGATAGTCCCTTAATCCTTAAGTTCTTTTCTTGCCATATATGGTATACCATCGCAGCCTATACAATTTTATAGATGATACTAGTAAAGCACTTCCCGCTAAACTTACCTAAGACCCATTCAACTTCTTTTCTCCATGACTGTTTGCTTTTGGAAATAGAACGTATGTAACATATGGAGCTCCAAATATCGTGGGAGAATGAGCATTGAAAGAATAAATACTCCAAGTTTTCTATAGCGGATCCATAAAAGGCATAAGTGGGATCAACATTAAAACCCCAAGATAACAGCTTATCCTTGGTATTAAGCCTGCCTCTTATAGCAAGCCAAAGGATAAAACTGTGCCTGGGAATTTGTTTTGGAAACCACAACAAACCATGCCAAATAATTTTGGGAGAATGATCTCTTAGAGCTTCATAAGTGGAGGCTAGACTATAATTTTTATGTTTAGAGGCAATTCAAATGAACTTATCAGGTTGTGCTAAGGCAGGGCGATAATCAAAAGGATTAGTTTTTATGATTTCCTTCAACTCCCACGTAGGAAGAAATGGCCATGCCCATTAGTCATTAAAGATGACTCTAAATACTTTGGAGTTGACAGAAATTCCTGCATTGTAGGCTATTCTGTTGCCAAACTTAGGAATTAAAGGTCTAAGTGGATGCCAATTAGAATGCCATATGGAGATTGAGTTGCCATTACCAACTTTGTCTGTAGATATTTTGATTACCTTCTCCTGATGCCTGAGAATTTTGCGCCAAGTCCAAAAATAATCAGTTGGGATTTTAATCTCTCGAAAATATATGCCTTTTAAAAGATTGATATGCTATTCAAATAGAAGGTTTTTTGGTGCATATGGCCCACAAGTGACACATCATTGCTACCTTATTCCATTCATCAAGCCTCTTAATACTGAGTCTACCCTCATTCTTAGGCTTACAAACATTCTCCCAATGTATTTTGTTTCCCCATTTCTTTAGATCATAACTTATCCATAGAAATCGTCTCAAATTTTGTTCAATTGACTTACTTTTTAAGAAGGATAAAGTGGAGATTTTAATAAATTTGAATGCTGAAGGGAATAGATTTAACTAGTACAAGCTTCAATCATAAAACTACCATTATACATACTTTAAGGTTATGTTTGTATTGAGAGTTTAACAAGAAGAAAGAGAGAGAGAGAGAGAGAATGACAAAATTGTAAAATCTAAAATGCATATATTTTTATTTGAATGAATTAAAAATTATTAGAAAATAAACTCATACGTCAGCCTACTAATTTTTTAAATTTAAGAATTTATAATAATTCAATTTCTATGATTACCCTCTTTTATTTTCTCTCACAAATTAATTAAGAGAAATAATTTTTAATTCCCCTGTCTTCCAACCTAACAAATTTTTAGGATCCATTTGAAAAGTCTAATAAGCTTTTCACCTTCTATTTATTCAATTTTTTTATTTTTTTTTGAAAATTAAAATTATTCTTTTATTTTTAATTTTTTTTATATTATGAGGGGCAAAAATATCTAATTAACTAAAACCTAAAAAGTTAACTACTAAAAATTAATTTTTTCCTTTCTCAAATAAAAAAAAAAAATCTTCCAAAATTAAGCTTTTTTTCAAACAGCCTTAAGAGTTACATCAAGAGTTTCGTATAATTAAATGTTTAATTATTTTATTTTGTGAATGCCATTCTGCTAGAGTGCAGTGGCGGATTCAAGATTTGGGCTCACTGTGGTCAAGTTGACAAGTATAAATTTACATTTACATACAATGTACTGAAAAATAATGAGTAATATACTTGAAATAAAAGTAAATGCAAAACTTGTAAATTATTTAAGGTATTGGAGCGATTTATTTTGAAAAGAATATTTTATGGGATAAAATTACAAAAAAACTTTAAAAATTATACTATTTTTATAAATATGTACTCACACACATTGTAATGAAATATAATAGGTAGTGTGTCTGACATAAAAATAAAGATAAAATTTATAAATAATTTAAGATATTAAAATAATTTACTTCAAAAAAATATTTTGCAAGATAAATTATAAAAATAATTTAAAATTTATAATATTCTCTGTAAAAATTTTATTTTTCAGTGGGGGATCAGTTGACTCGCCTTGCCCTTTTTTGCGTCCGCCACTGCTAGGGTGGTTGTCACGAATATCAGGTGTACTACAGCTGGCAATTACAATGCTATTATTGTACCTAAAGCGCGACATCTGTGTAGAAATGTCAAAACTTGTTGTCAATGAAAAGTCACATCCACAACGGATGTTTTATAATTTTTTTTTTCTATTTAAATTAACACGTTTTTTTTAAGTACCGTTTGAGACTCAATGAGTTAATTAGCTTATTTACTAATTTACAAAATAATTAAATTTATTTTTTTTAAAATTTTTTAGAATAAAAATATCAAATTAACCAAAATTAAAAATTTATCTAAATAAAGTTCATTTTTTTTCTTTCTCGAACACAAAAATAGTCAGTTTATTTTTAACCAATTACTAAGTAGTTAAAAATAAACCAACTACTTTCTTTCTTAAACCAAACCTTAATAAAATGAATGCATTACTTATACTTATGAGAGTTTTTAGCAAAGGTGGTTGTTGGAGCCAACTCAAAATTTATAATTAATAAAAATAAAATTATATTTTAAAATAAATAAGAAATAAAAGTAAAACAATAATGTGGACAAAATTTTACTGATAATAGAACGAAAGTAAAATTTATAAATAAATGAGAATAAATTTAATAGAATTTGTATATAATTTTTTAAATTAGTGATAATCATTTTTAACTTAGTGCGCTTATAATGGTAGTATGATACAAGATACAATTAACAAGGCCTAAATTCGAGAGAAGAAAATATAAATACAACACTAATACATAAATTTAAAATTGACAAAATTGATGTAATTTGATTTAATTTAATAAAAATTATTATGGGTAAATTTCACTAACCTTCCTTGAAGTTTCTGACACTAACAGAAACCTCCCTTGAGGTTTCTGAAATGACACTGCCTTTCCTTTCTTTGCCAGATAAATTTCACTCACCTCTCCTGATTTATTTTTTCCCGTAAGGGTCCCGTTTGGAGTAAGAAAAATAAGATAAATTGAGATAAAATGTAGTTTAGGGTTAATTTTGGGGTCTTTTTTTCTGAAAAGTAGCAAACTGTAGGATAAATTGAGATAAAATGTAGTTTGATGTTGATTTTGACATCTTTTTTTTTTTTTTTGAAAAGTAGTAAACTGTGAGAACAGTTTTTCAAATCCGTTCCCACGTTATTAAAAAAAATTCACAAAAAATAGTAACAATGATACTCGTTTAAAAACTTTTGATACAAAGAATATGATTGTATAAAAAATTTACAGATTCAGAAATCTCAGGGGAGGTTAGTGAAATTTACCAGTAAAGGAAGGAAGGGCGGTGTCATTTCAGAAATCTCAGGGGAGGTTTCTGTTGGTGTCAAAAATCTCAAGGGAGGTTAGTGAAATTTACCCAATTATTATTTAACATATTAATAAATTAAAAAATTAAATAAAAATAAAAATAAAAATAAAAATAATTTAAAACACAACACTTACCACCCCCTATTTTTTAATTTTTAACACCGACCAAGCTTTGAATGCCCAATTAATATTTATTTTGTAAGTCTTATTCTATTTCAATTGGCGCATAATCAAAATCAATAATATCATCAATAATGTCGCTTCTATTGAATTTCAAATACTAATTTGTGTGAAGTTTATCATGAGACCTTCAACATTGTGCCAATTTTATTTTTTTCTTAAAGAAAAAATAAAAAGATAAAAGAGAGAAGTGTGCATTATCTTACTATCATGTCCTCTACTATGCATTTAATTTTATTTTTCTTATCTAATAGAAAATATAGGATTATGAAAATTTCATTGAGACTATGTTTGGAATATGGATTTGTGAATGGAAAAAATGAAGGAAAAATTGTAGAAATATAAAATGAAGTGAAAATGTCAAATTTATTTCATTTTTTATTGACTTAAAAAATATAAATAAAATGAATAAATATTTATCAACAAAATCTAATTTTTACTTTATTAAGTATGTAAAAATTTACACAATTTTTTACTTGGTTAAGTACATAAAGATTTGTTCAATTTTGGAAGTATGAAAAATCAACAATTTTAACCTTTTTTTTTTCGTTTACTTTATTTATTTATTTTTTTTGTCGTTGGAATATATTTTTCAATTATTTCTTTTATCTTTTTGCACAATCACAACTTTAGTATTATTAGCTCTTTTGTCCAAACTTTATCATTTGATTAAAATTAAACAATTTAAATATATTCATTTTTTGAATTAAAAATATATAAATTTATTTCAAATATTAAATTTTAATTTAACATTTCAAAATGTGTTATCTATAATCGGCATTGTTTTCGATGCAAAATTCTCCCTTTTCTTTTGTTTATATACTAGTAATAATTCGTACTTACGACATTTTAAATAAAATTAGCATTAAATTTCTCATATATTTAAAATTTTGGACAAAAAGTTTAAATCTAAAAAATTATAATAATTTATAGGTTTTGATTTTTTTCTAAAACTTTAGACTCTAACAGTCACTATAATTTATACGTGTTTTAGTTTCTCTCTCTCTCTCTAAAATTAATTTTTAATAAGCATCATTAAAAAATATAAATTATGATATTTTAATTTAGAAGGTTTGACTTTTTAAAAATTATAATTAAATAAAATTTCAGTTAATAATTTTAATCTACATATAATCTTTATACTTAAAATATTATAAAATTAAAAATATTTAAATTATTTTGTAAAATAAATAATAATAAAATCTATTAAAATAAAAAATAAATGATAAGTTAAAAATATAAAAATAATTTTCATTGTTAAACGAAAGAAAAAAATACTTTTCTTTTGTTCATTGGTACTTGCGAAGCGAAGAAAACTTAACGGGAAGTCCATTCCACACTGAAAAGTTTTTTTTCTGACACGTGAACATAGAAAAAAAGCAAGCGCTGTACGTATGAAGGAGCCGTGTTTCGCTCAGTGAGAACAGTGCCAGACTTTTCTCTAGTCAACAAGCGATGATGGGCTCGTTTACTGGATTTTGAGGAAACTTCCTGCCTTTTGTCTCTCTCTGCCCACTTGTACTGGATGCTCCAATTTACTAATTAAGTTTCTGTTTAATAGCACAAAAATATGTAAAAATTTATCAAAAATTATAAAGTAAGTATTTGATAAAATTTTAATTTTTGTTATTTTTTTATTTTATTACAGTAATTTGTTCCACTTAAAAGTTACTAAAATTTTCACTAAGCACACAAAAGTTGGTAAAAATTGATAAAATACTAAAAAGTTGTTAAAAATTACTAAATATTGTTAAAAATTTTACCAAACACCTACAAATTGTAAAAAGTTACTAAAAATTGTAATTTGCTTCGCTAAACACGTCAAAAATTATAACTAATAATTTTTGATTAAAAATTACTAAAAAAATACTAAAAATTGTGGTACGAAGCGCCCCCTAATTAGCATTTGTCTGTGACAAAAATATGCAGATAATTGAATAATTTAAAAAAAAAGTTAAAAAATTTTAGCCATTGATAAAATAAAATTTCAACCGTTAATCTAATTATATATTTTGAAATATTGACCTATACCGTGATATAAATATAAATAATAATAATAATAAAATTTAAGGAAACTTAATTACCCATAACACTCTTTAATATTAAAGATAAAGATGAATATACAAATTTAATTGACATTTTGTAATTACCCATTTCATCTTTTCCTTTCTAATTTTCAATCATCATATTTAATTATCACTTAGTTTTACATTATATTTCGCTTGCATTTGGAAACTAATTACATGAAGAAGAGCAACCTAAATAGCAAATTATTTTACTATTATAGTACGGAAGGGTTACTTCAATCTGATTTTACCCATATAATTCTGAAGTCCTGCCAAATTTATGTCAATCTCAAGACACTACTTTAATTTTAAATGCTTCTGCTATAATTTATTTTGACGTTGTGGGTGTAATTATGGTGATTATGAGTTGTTTTTTTAATTTAATCATAATTAGCAAACTATTATTATATAATTTAGAGTGTTTAGAGCGTCTAAAAATAACAAGAAATGTGATTTGGACAACTTTTTAATGTTTAGCGCTTAACTACCAAATCATGTTTTTCGGAGATAAATAGTGTAAAATTTTGACTTTTATGTCAGAATGTTGGAGAGAGATCCTTCGGACGAATTTTTGATTCCATTTCAACGAATTAATGTCAGAAATTTTTAAAAATTATTAAAATTTTTGACTTTTGAATTAGAATATTAGAAAGAGAAACCGTTCGAATAGTTTTTTGAATCCGTTCCAATGGATTTATGTCAAATTTTTTGAAATTTGTTGAAAAGTTTTGAAATTTATGGAAAATATATTAAGATTTGTAAAATTGTTATTGAGATTTGTAAAATACTGAAATTTGTAAAAATTTATTAAGATACATAGATATATATAAATTTATAAAAATTTTAAGAAGTATGAGATGAATAAAATGTGTTAAAGAATTTTAAAAACTTTTAAAATTTTTTAAATATTTTTTTTAACATTTTTAGAGTTTTTTTAACGCCCCTTATTCTCTTATTGGGATGGAAGTCAAGAATCACAATGAAAGATTATGGCCCCACGATTTCTTTGCTAGGAAGAAAGTTGAACAAAACAGCGAAGGATTATTAGCTCTTACAATTATCAAAATTACTGTATATACCTTGTATATTTTGGGGTTACCATATACACCTTATATTTTAGGTTGTTTGAAATTGTTTAAATTTGTAAAAACTACATTTTTATAATTTGTATAATGAATAAAAATATTTTCATAATTTGGGTAGCGAGTTAAAAATTTAAATTTTAAAAAAATTTCGAGAAAAAAATTACTCCAAACAGAGCTTTATAGTTAATATATACATACATATATGTGTATATATATTAAATATGGGTATTTATCCCTTCTCTATCAAAAACAAAACTTGATACATGGGGTTGCTGTACAACCTAATTGTTTGGTTGGATAATGTTACATTGTGGTTCCTACGTAAAATGTTAACGAGTTTTCATGGCTGCTGGTGGGATTAGAATGTAAAAAAGTCCGGTATCCATCGATGATGAGGTAATTATTTTTATTTTTTGATTGTGGATGAGGTAATTATTATTATTATTTTTTGATTGTGGATGAGGTAATTATTAATTGCACTATATTATACTATCTCTGCATGATTGCAATATAAAATTTTATCATGCCTAATAATTTTTATAAATAAAAAATTTCGCCAAGAATTGGCAATTAGGTAATTATTGTACTACCAATTTCGTGATTGCGGGTACATAAAATTTGTATAATGCCTGATATATAGTATTTAATTTATTTCATTTTTCTTTGTGAAACTTAAAAAAAAATATTATATATATATATATATATATATATATAAAGTAGAGTCTGGTAATGTCGTTATGTCACGCAAGATCTAACTTACGCTATAGTTATGATATGTAACACATAATTATAACTATCTCAATTTTATTTATCATATAACTTCTTAATTTTTATTTTTATTTAAACCATATTCTTATTTTTTTATTTTTTTCTAAATTCTAATAAATGATTATTTAAAACATAATAAATATTATTATTGTAATCAAACAAGATAATGCAATAAATTATTTATCCTATTAAATAAATGCCTTAATAATAAATATTATTATTAAACAAAATAATGTAAAAAAATAATTAGCCTATTAAATAAAGCTTTTAATTTATTAACATAAATTTATAATTATAATTATCTTAATTTATAATTATATAATTTAAATGAAATTAGTAGTGTATACCACTTATTCACAATTTTATTCAACGCAGAATATTTGTAGATATCACTTGATATTTTTATTTAATCAGTACTTCTATTTAATTATCAAATAAATTCTTATTTTTAATTTTTTTGATTTAATAAATTATTATTTAAAAAAATAAATATAATAATAATTATTATTAAATAAAATAATACAAAAAAATAATTAACTTGTTAAATAAAGATTTTAATTTATTAACAAGTAACATGTTCTTTATTATTTTTATCATTAGATAAAATAAGGGATATATCTTAAATCAAATTGTCATATTGTTTATTAAAATTATATATATATTGTAATATTATTTATTAAAAAATATCAAACAATATTAGAAATTAAAAAATAAAATTGGCGATAGAGATATTAATCTAATTAAAGTGCCACTCAAACTTTTTTTAGATTTGAACTTTTTATTCGATCAAAATAGTATTATAATTAGAATAAGATAGGATTTCGAAATGGTATTCTAATTTAAATAGAATAAGACTCTCATGCCTACAAAATCTATAAATAGATATGAAATCTTCTTTTTTTTTTTATTTCTTAGAGAATTTTTATTACAATAATTTTCTTTTCGATTTTACAATTTGTTAGGTACATACTTAAATTTTAATTTTTTAAAGTTCATATATATAATTGATATATATTTTGTAAGTTTTAATATGTAATTGATATATATACACACACTATGGTAGGAACAGTTAAAAATAATAATTATGAAAATTATTTAATAATATGAGTAAGTATTATTATTATTCAACCTTTTGGATTTTTTCTTTTCTTTTTATTAATAAGAATTTAAATTTAATCGAATCGATACTATTGGTTTGATGGTAATAATATTTTAATTTATTTTACGTTTATTATTTGATTGAATTTATATAAACAATAATATATATTACTTTCATATTATTACAATTTAACTATTTTAAAATATGATAGTACGCTCAACTTAATCATATAATATGACAAATCCACATATCGCACGGGTCACATTATTAGTATATGTATACATCAGACCATTTTGAAGCTAAATTTTTAAGAAATTTTGATAATTTTTTTTACAAAAGTGGTTAGTACAACTTTTTTTTAATACGTTTGATAAAAATTTGAAAATTTTAATAATTTTTTATTATTTGTTAGAAAGTTAAAGAAATTTTTACGAACTTTTAGTTGTTTATTAAAAAAGTTAGCAAAACTTTCAAGAGTTTTTAACGACTTTTAAAGAATTGTCATCAAATATATATATATATATATATATATATAATTTGTTAATTTTTTCTTTTTAAGTTACAATCGAGCCCATATGCATACGCTATTTTCTTTGCCGCGGTTTCAATGTTTTACCCCGGTAAAATATTTTGTTGGACTGGGCTAAAAGCCTCTTTGTATTTATGCCAATATTTATATATTTTAAAAATTAATTAATGAATGTATTAAAAAATAATTTATTTTAAAATCGAATGAAACCATATTAATTTTAAATAAAAATATTCATGTCATGTTTGTTTATTTTTTTTCTTAATAATTTTATGTCCGTATCGAATTTAAATTATGTTTTCGCACTACTCATATTTCTATGTGATGCCTAAATTTAAAAATACAAAGAAGAAATGGCCCGATGGGAGGAGCCCTATCGGAAAAATTCAAAATCGAATACTGTTTGGCCTACCAAAAGTTACCAAATTTTAATTATTTTTTGTACTTTTTTTCAATAAAATTTTAACACATATCACCTTTATGTCACATCTTTTCATTTTTATTGTACTTTTTGGCCAAAATTTGACCAACCAAACAGGCAAAATTTTGCCAAAAGAACTGAGAAAGTCCACTACTGATAATGTCAATCTTGTAAGCAATAAGCCTCTCATTTCAATATATATTAGTTATGTAAAGATTAAAAAATATTTTTGTTTATATATTTTAAGATTTATTTCATCTACAGCTCTTATGGTTTCGATTTTATATATTTAAACCCCACAAGTTTTATAAATGTATACTTAAATTCCCTTAGATTTATATTATATTCATTCAAATCATTTCTGTTAGATTTTTCATCCGAAAATTAACTTTTAACCAATTTGATATTATGAAATTACTTTTGTACCCTTCTCATTAATAAAAACAATATTTGTATTATGACATGATATATTTTTTTATATACAAATTAAATTATAATTAATTTATAAAATTTTTTGTGAACATTTTTTATATCAATACTTTAAATTATTATGTTTCGCATTAATATTTTAAATTTGTGTTATATATGAATAAGTAATTATACATAGTAAATTATCATTATTTTTTTCTATTAATCATCTAATAAACTAAATATAGAAATAAAACTACACTACCATTAATTTGTTAAGTTTTTTTTTTTTTTTTTTAACTTTTCCATGTTAGTACTTTAAATTATTATATTTCACTTTAACATTTTAAATTAATATTATATACAAATTAGTAATTATACATATATATAAATTATCATTATTTCTTTGTTAATAATCTAATAAACTAAGTATGGAAGAGAAAATTTTAATTTCTCATTTTCTTCCACGTTCTTTTCATTAGTATCAAATAATAACAGATAAGACTTACTCTCAATTTTCTTTTTTCATATATTTTTTTATATTAATAGTAAGGGTATGAAGATAATTTATGACATTGAATCGGTGAAAAATTATTTTTTGGATGAAAAATCTAATAGAAGGGGTTTAAGTGAATGTAATACAAAACTCAGGAGATTTAGGTGCATATTTATGAAACTTGTGAAATCTAAGTATATAAAGTTAAAATCACAGATAATGTATGTGAGAGACTACTAAATAAATACTAACGGTGGAAATGCAACTAACCTACGTGTTTTACTAATATTTATTTGCAGTAAAACAAATTGCACTGATGGGCTTCTCAGCACACAAAATGGGCCCAAAATAGCCCACTTTAGGAGGGTATTTTAGCAATCGGTCGAGAATAACAAAAAGTGGCCCAACAAGGTGAGAGGAAAAAGAGCTTCACATAGATTCAATTTGTTTTAATGTAAAATATTTTTCTTAAAAAAATAAAAATATTAATTAATTAATTTGGGTTAAAAATTAGAAAAAAAAATGAAAATCATTTGTTGCTAAATTATTGCTTAACTTTTTTTTTCCTCTAATTCCTTAGCTTTTTATATTTCATTATAACCAAATAAAAACACTAGTTTTTAATCCCCTTTTTTATTTTTTTTTTAATTTTTTCCTGCATAGATATACAATCCAAACATAGTCACGACATGGGGGAACAAAAAAAGATCAAGTCCAATGCAAGGTTGACACTAGCCCATTAGGCCCTATAGCCCGTCAGCCCTTGAATTGAATATGATAATACTATAAATATTTTATTTTATTTTTATTTTAAAACAAATAAATTATCAACAGTACCAAAAATAAAAAAATAGTATAAATAAAGAATACAAAAATAATAAACCGAATGGAGCTGTCCAAAAAAGTGAGACAGGATAAGTAAGTTCAAACCTAGTCGCCCCTCTTTACAAGTCTAAAGGTAACCAAGGGTTTATGTTATCTTTCTATAAATAAGTATTCTTTTCAAAACATTTATTATTATTAATTTTGTATCTATTAAAACAAAATAGTAAAGATTTGCATCTATTTAGATTTTTTCTCCCTTAAAACATTAATAAATGCAACTCCCTTTTCAATATTTTTGCATCACCTACCATATTATAAAATTCCATGCAAAAATTTAATTATTGATCCCACTATTCACAATTAATATTGTTTCCACATTTTATGGCAGTATATCTACAATACTTTTTAATGTATTTTTAAAGTTATTTTTTTGTATACAATATAATAATATACCTGAGTTGAAATGATAAATAAAGATACAGGTCAAAATAGTTTGTTGAAATAAATTATCATTAATCGAACAAAAGGAAAAAAAATATTTATGTAATTGATTGTATTTAATTGAAAAAAGACTAAATTAAATTACATTGGCTTGAATGCATTTTTTTTTTCTTTTACATAATTGATATATGAATTGGAGTGTATTAAATTAAATCAATTGAAAACTCCCGATCAAGTTACGAAATAGTTTAAGTGAACTTAATACACACGTAAATTTTTACCAGAGATTATTTAATAATGACTAGTAAAAATGACTCGAATATTTTAAAAATTAATAAATTTGTTAAATAATTAATTTATTTCAAAATCAAACCAATTTGTGTCAATTTAAAATGTTATTTAACAATAGCTTTGTTTTAAGTTAGAGTATACAAGATTATATCAATTTAGAAATGACTTAAATGTACTCAATAGGAACAAAGGCTCCTTACAAAAGGCCGTTCCATGACCCCTAGTAAGAATGTTGTCCAATGATGGCTTTATCTTCTCCTGCCACCTGAAATGAAACACTAGCAGTTGGCTGAGCAATCTCTCTCTGATGATCAAGTCATTGTATATGTTGTACCTTTTGCATTCGTCTTACCATTTTATTCGCATTACCGGTTTAGAAAAAAGCTTATTGCAAGACCTTTTTCGCCAATATCCACTGTCTTTTCCTTCAATGGTTGATTGTGGGATCTTGACAGAGTTGTCAAGGTCGTGGACCAAGTGGCGATCCTTTACCCCGTTTAGAACTTCAGAGTATTATTTTTTTATCAACAAATTCAAATTTTTTTTTTATCACTTTTTTTTTCAACTTTTGTCACAAAAAAAAAATTTAATTTCTCTAACTTTTATTAAATTCTTCAATTTTCATCAAAATTTTCTAAATTTACGAGAAATATACCAAATACTCAATAATCTTATATTGGCAAAAATGGATGCTCCAAAATAGGGCCTTGGTAGATTGGAATATTCTAAAACATAGACTGTTTATTTCGGTCAGTCACGTGTCAACTTGATAATTGAACAAGGGGCGGTTTGATGTGTAAAATTTTGTCAATTTTACACACCAAAATGATAATTTTTTTTTGAGTAACCCAGAATTACCATCTAAATTAGAACTAGATGGATATATCGAAGATATTTAAACTTACTCGCAAGACCCGAGTATCGGATTAGACAAGATAAGAATCAGTGAGAGTTGAACGGATTTACGGTTGATCTCAAGCGATCTTGAATTCCTAAACTATCTTGGCGAGTCAATTAACGTATGTTACTGCTTTTTGAGGGTTGAGTATTTAGTAAAAATTAATAAAAGTTAAAAATAATTAAAAAATTTGAAAAAGGTTGATAACAGTTAGTTTATATATGATAAAAAAAATGAAATTACTCTTGCCGTAATAATACAAATTATATATTTTTGTTGTAGAAATATATTTTTAAATTATTTCTTTTATCTCTTTGCACGATCACAACTTAAGTATTATTAGCTCTTTTGTGCAAACTTTATCGTTTGATTAAAATTTAACAATTTAAATATATTCATTTTTTAAATTAAAAATATATAAATATATTTTAAATATTAAATTTTAATTCAACATTTCAAAATGTGCCATCTATAATCGACATTGTTTTCGATGCAAAATTCCCTCTTTTCTTTTGTTTATATATCAGTAATAACTCGTACTTACGACACTTTAAATAAAATTAGCATTAAATTTCTCATATAGTTAAAACTTTAGGCAAAAAGTTAAAATTTAAAAAATTATAATAATTTATGGGTTTTGATTTTTTTTTCAAAACTTTAGACTCTAACCGTCACTATAATCTATACGTGTTTTAGTTTCTCTTTTTCTCTCTCTAAAATTAATTTTTAATAAGTATCATTAAAAAAATATAAATTATGGTATTTTAATTTAGAATGTTTGACTTTCTAAAAATTATAATTGAATAAAATTTAAGTTAGTAATTTTAATTTGTATATAATTTTTATATTTAAAATATAATAAAATTTAAAATACTTAAATTATTTTGTGAAATAAATAATAATGAAATCTATTGAAATAATAGATAAAAATATAAAAATAATTTCGGTTGTTAAAACGAAAGAAAAAAAATACTTTTCTTTTGTTGATTGGTACTTGCGAAGCGAAGAAAACTTAACGGGAAGTCCATTCCACGCTGAAAAGTTTTTTTTCTGACAGGTGAACATAGAAAAAAAGCAAGCGCAGTGCGTATGAAGGAGCCGTGTTTCGCTCAGTGAGAACAGTGCCAGACTTTTCTCGAGTCAACAAGCGATGATGGGCTCGTTTACTGGATTTTGAGGAAACTTCCGGCCTTTTGTCTCTCTCTGCCCACTTGTACTGGATGCTCCAATTTACTAATTAAGTTTCTGTTTAATAGCACAAAAATATGTAAAAATTTATCAAAAATTATAAAGTAAGTGTTTGATAAAATTTTAATTTTTGTTATTTTTTTACTCTAGTACAATAATTTGTTCTACTTAAAAGTTATTAAAATTTTCACTAAATACATAAAAGTTGGTAAAAATTGTTAAAATACTAAAAAGTTGCTAAAAATTATTAAATATTGTCAAAAATTTTACCAAACACTTAAAAATTGTAAAAAATTACTAAAATTGTAACTTACTTTATCAAACACATCAAAAATTACGACTAACAACTTTTGACTAAAAATTACTAAAAAATACTAAAAATTGTGGTACGAATCGCCTCCTAACTAGCATTTGTCTGTGACAAAAATACGCAAATAATTGGATAATTTAAAAAAAAATTAAAAATTTTCAACCACCGATCAAATAAAGTAAAATAAAATTTCAACCGTTAATTTAAATATATATTTTAAAATACTGACCTGTACCGTAATATAAATATAAATAATAATAATAAAATTTAAGGAAACTCAATTACCCATAACACTCTTTAATATTAAAGATAAAGATGAATATACAAATTTAATTGACATTTCGTAATTACCCATTTAATCTTTTCCTTTTCAATTTTCAATCATCATATTTAATTATCACTTAGTTTTACATTACTTGAGTATATATTTCGTTTGCATTTGGAAACTAATTACATGAAGAAGAGCAACCTAAATAGCAAATTATTTTACTATTATAATACGTAAGGGTTACTTCAATCTGATTTTACCCATATAATTCTGAAGTCCTGCCAAATTTATGTCAATCGCAAGACATTACTTTAATTTTAAATGTTTCTGCTATAATTTATTTTGACGTTGTGGGTGTAATTATGGTGATTATGAGTTGTTTTTTTAATTTAATCATATTTAGTAAACTATTATTATATGATTTTAGGTGTTTAGAGTGCCGAAAAAAATACGAAAAACGTGATTTGGATAATTTTTTGGCATTTAATGTTTAAGGGGTGTTTGAAAATTCAAAAAAAACTCAAATTTTGGTAAATTTTTAGGTATTTTTTTTGCACTTTTTTGTGTGTTTGGTTGAACCGAGTGAAATTTTTAGTATTTTTAAGTAACTTTTGGGTGTTTGGTAAATTTTTTACTGTAACAAAGTAAAAAAGTGGTAACTTTTGGGTGTTTGGTATATTTTTTTACTGTAACAAATCAAAAAAGTGAAAAAATTTATGATTTTGCAAAGCACATCAAAAGTTACAAAATGCAACTTTTGATATTTTTTTGAGTTGCCAAACGGTACCTTAATCATCCAATTATATTTTTTAGAGATAAATAGTGTAAGTTTTTGACTTTTATATTAGAATGTTAGAGAAAGAAACCGTTTGAACGAATTTTTGGGTTCGTTCCAATAGATCTATGTCAGATTTTTTCAAAATTGTTTAATTTTTTGACTTTTGAATCAAAATATTGGAGAGAGAAACCGTTCGAACGATTTCTTGAGTCCGTTCCAACGGATTTATGTCAAAATTTTTTCAAATTTGTTGCAAAGTTTTAAAATCTATAGAAAAGATATTGGAGTTTGTAAATTTATTATTGAGATTTGTAAAAAATTTATTGAGATGTGTAGATATTTATAAATTTATAAAAATTTTACGAAATATGAGATGAGTAAAATGTGTTAAAAAATTTTAAAAATTTTCTGGATGAAAGTCAAGAATAACAATGAAAGATTATGGCCTCACGATTTGTCTTTGCTAGGATGAAAGTTGAATATAACAGTGAAGGATTATAACCTTAGACAATTATCAAAATTATTGTATACACCTTTTTGGGGTTAATGTTACTGTATATATCTTATATTTCGGATTATTTGAAATTGTTTAAATTTATTTTAATTTATAAAAATTATATTTTCGTAATTTGTATAATGAGCAAAAAGATTTTTTCATAATTTATGTAGTGAGTTAAAAATTTAAATTTTAAAAAGATCAGTAAAAATTTCAAGAAAAAATATTATTTCAAACAGAGCTTTATAGTTAATATATATATTAAAAGCAAAAGTTTGATACATGGGGTTACTGTACTACTTAATTGTTTGGTTGGATAATGTTACGGAACCGTTTGAAATTCTAAAAGTTTTCAAAAAATTTTATAAATTTCTATAAATTTTTTATCACATCAATTTTTTTCTTTCACTGTACGTATTACGAATTTATAATTTTTTTCACTTTATCTTATTTTTTCTCACTTTTTATCATTCTAAACACAAACTACATTGTGGTTCCTACGTAAAATGTTAAACGAGTTTTCATTGTCCCTGGTGGGATAAGAATTTAAAAAAGTCCGGTATTCATCGATGATGAGGCAATTATTATTATTTTCTTTATTGTAGATGACGCTCAACTTAATCATATAATATGACAAATTCGTACATCGCATGAGTCATATTATTAGTATATATATACATTAGACTGTTTTGAAGCTAAATTATTAAGAAATTTTGATAATTTTTTTACAAAAGTAGTTAGTACAATTTTTTTTATGCATTTGATAAAAATTTTAGCAATTCTAAATAATTTTTGATTATTTGATAGAAAGTTAAAGAAATTTTTAAAAACTTTTACTCGTTTGTTAAAAAAGTTAGCGAAATTTTCAAGAACTTTTAACAACTTTTAAAGTATTGTCATAAAAAAAAAGAAAGAAAAAGTAAAAGTTGTTAATTTTTTTTTTTAAGTTACAATCGAGCCGCGGTTTCAATGTTTTACCCTAGTAAAATATTTTGTTGGACTGATCTAAAAGCCTCTTTGTATTTATGTAAATATTTATATATTTTAAAATTTAATTAATGAATGTATTAAGAAAATAATTTATTTTAAAATCGAATGAAACTATATTAATTTTAAATAAAATATTCACGTCATTTTTGTTTTTTTTTTATTAATAATTTTATATTCGTATCGAATTTAAATTATGTTTTCGCACTACTCATATTTCTATATGATGCCTAAATTTAAAAATACAAAGAAGAAATGGCCCGATGGGAGGAGCCCTATCGGAAAAATTCAAAATCGAATAAAGAGGAGAAAAGAACTGAAAAAGTCCACTATTGACAATGTCAATCTTGCAAGCAATAAGCCTCTCATTTCAATAGATATTAGTTATGTAAGAATTAAAAATTATTTTTGTTCATATATTTTAGTATTTATTTCACCTATAACTCTAATGGTTTTAGTTTTATACAGTTAGACCCCAAAAGTTTCATAAATGTACACCTAGATTTCTTGAAATTTGTATTACATTCATTCAAACCATTGTTGTTAGATTTTTTAATCGAAATTTAATTTTTAACTAATTCAATGTCATGAAATTACCTTTGTACCCTTATTGTTAATAAAAATAATATTTTTATTATGATATGATATATTTTTTTATATATAAATTAAATTATAAATTGATTTATTAAATTTTTTGTAAACATTTTTTATATTAATACTTTAAATTATTACGTTTCGCTTTAATATTTTAAATTTGTGTTATATATAAATAAGTAATTATACATAGTAAATTATCATTATTTTTTTAATTAATAATCTAATAAACTAAATATAGAAATAAAACTATACTACCATTTTTTTTTTTGTGAACTTTTCTATGTTAGTACTTTAAATTATTATATTTCAGTTTAACATTTTAAATTAATATTATATACAAAATTTTTTTGGTAATTAATATTATATACAAATTAGTAATTATACATATATATAAATTATCATTATTTTTTTGTTAATAATCTAAGAAACTAAATATGGAAGAGAAAATTTTAATTTCTCATTTTCTTCCACTTTCTTTTCATTAGTATCAAATAATAACAAATGAAACTTACTCTTAATTTTCTTTTTTCATATATTTTTTTATATTAATAGTAAGGGTATGAAGATAATTTATGACATTGAATCGGTGAAAAGTTATTTTTTTGGATGAAAAATCTAATAGAAGAGGTTTAAATGAATATAATACAAAACTCAGGGGATTTAGGTGTACATTTATAAAACTTGTGAAGTCTAAGTATATAAAGTTAAAATCACAAAAAGTATAGGTGAGATACTATTAAAAAAATACTAACGATGGTAATGCAACTAATCTACGTGTTTTACTAATATTTATTTATAACAAAACAAATTATACTGGAGTGTGGTCTGTAACTCAGTGATTAAGAGAGTCTCCTGCCCGCTCATGATTTGAGTCGAGTTTTCACCCTCCCCTTATAAAAAAAAATAATAATCTTAAAAAAAAAAAACAAACAAATTGCACTGATGGGCTTCTTAGCACACAAAATGGGCCCAAAATAGCCCACTTTAGGAGGATATATTCGCAATCAAACGAGAATAACAAAAAGTGGCCCAACATGGTGAGGGGAAAAAGAGCTTCACATAGATTCAATTTGTTTTAATGTAAAATATTTTTCTTAAAAAAATAAAAATATTTATTAATTAATTTGGGTTAAAAATTAGAAAAAAATGAAAATCATTTGTTGCTAAATTATTGCTTAACTTTTTTTTCCCTCTAATTCCTTGCTAATTAATAAAACACTAGTTTTTAATCCCCTTTTTTATTTTTATTTTTTTAATTTTTTCCTCCATAAATTTACAATCCAAACATAGTCACGACACGGGGAAGAAAAAAAGATCAAGTCCAATGTATGGTTGATACTAGCCCATGAGGCCCTATAGCCCGTCAGCCCTTGAATTGAATATGATAATACTATAAATATTTTTATTAATTATTTTATTTTAAAATAAAAAAATTATCAACAGTACCAAAAATAAAAAATAGTATAAATAAAGAATACAAAAATAACAAACTGAATAGAGCTGTCCAAAAAAAATTAAGCAAGATAGGTAAGTTCAAGTCTAGTCGCCCCCCTTGGGATTACGCTCCCTAACTTTTCTATGACGAGACCCACCCTTTGTCACTGTGCCATGTGTCCCGGGGTCAGTCTAGTCGCCCCTTTTTACAAGTCTAAAGGTAGCCAAGGGTTCATGTTATCTTTCTATAAATAAGTATTCTCTTCAAAACATTTATTAATATTAATTTCGTGTCTATTGAAACAAAATAGTAAAGATTTTAATACTATCATCATTTTTAAATGTTTTCTTAAATATTGCATTTATTTAGATTTTTTCCCTTAAAACATTAATAAATGTAACTCCCTTTTCAATATTTTTGCATCACCTACCATATTATAAAATTCCATGCAAAAATTTAATTATTGATCCCACCATTCGTAATTAATATTGTTTCCATATTTTATGGCATTATATCTACAATACTTTTTAATGTAATTTTTAAATTATTTTTTTATATGCAATATAATAATATACCTGAGTTGAAATGATAAATAAAAATACAGATCGAAATAGTTTTTTAAAATAAATTATCATTAATAGAACACAAGGGAAAAAATATATATATATGTAATTGATTTTATTTAATTGAAAAAAGACTAAATTGAATTACATTGGCTTGAATGATTTTTTTTAGTTGTTTTACATAATTGACATACGAATTAAAATGTATTCGATTAAACCAATTGAGAACTCCCAATCAAATTATGAAATGATTTAAGTGAACTTAATACATATGGAAATTTTTACTAGAAATTATTTAATTGTCACTAATAAGAATGACCCGAATGTTTTAAAAATTAATAAATATATAAAATAATTTATTTATTTCAAAATCAAATCAACTTGCGTCAATTTAAAATGTTATTTAACAATAGCTTTGTTTTAAGTTAGAGTATAAAAGATCATATTAATTTAGAATTCCTAATCGAGCAAAGGATCCTTACAAAAGTTTGCCCCATGACCCCCCAGTAAGAATGTTGTTCAATGATGGCTTTATCTTCTCCTCTCACCTGAAGGCTTAGTTTGAGAAGAAAAATAACTGAATTATTTTTAATTAACTAGAAGGCTTGGTTTGGAAAGAAAAATAACTGACTTATTTTTAACTAATTAGTTAGTTAAAAATAAACTAGCTATTTTCGTGTTTGATAAAAAAAAAATGTGATTTTTTTTATATAACTTTTTAGTTTTAAATAATTTGATATTTTTATCTTTAAAAATATAAAAAAAATTAAAATATAATAGATAAATTTAATCATTTTATAAATAACCAAACAAGCCAATTGATCTTAAGCTAGTTAACTCTTGCCTTTCCAGACGAAGCCGAAAAGAAACACTAGCAGTTGGCTGAACAATCTCTCTCTGATGATCAAGTCATTATATATGTTGTACCTTTTTGCATTGGTCCTGCCATTTTATTCGCATTACCTGTTTGGAAAAAAGCTTACTGCAAGACCTTTTTCGCCAATATCCAGTGTCTTTTCCTTTAATGGTGGATTGTGGGATCTTGGCAAAGTTGTAAGGCCGTGGGCCAAGTGGCGATCCTTACCCCCGTTTAGAACTTCAGTGTATTGCTCCGCAAGTATAGCATAATTGGTACTCGGACTGCATATTACATCTAAAGATGCAGGTTCGAATCTTAACAATCGTAGCATGAGAGTTTTACCCTCTTGTAGGGGTGGTTCTTTGTAGGCATAAGATATTGATCTTTCTGTCTAAGAGACCGACGTGTACCGTAATTTATCTTCTCCATCGTTTCCTTGGAGTCGGGGGTGGGGATCCTCGGGGCAAAAGTATCGCCTTTTGCACCCAAAAATTTCAGTGTATTATTATTATTTTTTTAACAAGAAACTCCAATTCTACCGTGCAAATTATAATTCATACCTGACAACAAAGCATGTGACGACGTGACGTTCAATGGTACAATTGAGAATGAAATTAAAACAAAGAAAAGAAAAAGGAGAAAGAAAAAGAAATTGTTGCTTTCGCTTTTAGCATGAATCACATCAAACTAAATGCCTTGAAAGGCTAAAGGTTCTCCATGCTCACATGGTGTGTTGTTCTGTTTGTAATTAAGATGGTACTTCCACGATTTCAAATTGGGCCACATTTTGAAAATACAAAGATAAATTAACAATTAGTTCTATAACTTTTTTATTGTTTTAACTTTCTCCCTATGAAGTCATAATTTGTAAAAAAAAAATTGCACAGTTCATATTTTCGTTTGTATTTTCATAGTGATCGGTTAATAATATTGTTCGATTGATAATAATAATAATATGATCAAAATTAGAAGCGGATTCATGATTTATAATAAGTGGGAGTAAAAAAATTCATATTTTTTTATTTATAAAAATTCATATTTGTAAAAAAAAAAATTGTACAATTCATATTTTCATTTGTATTTTCATACTGATCGGTTAATAATATTATTCGATTGATGATAATAATAATATGATCAAAATCAGAAGTAAATTCATGATTTATAATCAGTGGGAGTAAAAAAATTCATATTTGTAAAAAAAAAATTACACAATTCATATTTTCGTTTGTATTTTCATACTGATCGGTTAATAATATTATTCGATTGATAATAATAATAATATGATCAAAATTAGAAGCGGATTCAAGATTTATAATCAGTGGGAGTAAAATTATATTTTTAAAATAAATAAGAATAAAAATAAAATAAGAGTAAAACATTGAAAAGTATAATTTATAAAAAAATAATTAGATTAATAAAATTTTAGTATAATTTTCTAAATTAGTTGGGACAATTATTCTTATTGGAATTTGTTTGAGTTCACGTATGATGAAAACGATAGAATTAGTTTAGCGGGGTCCTTATATATATTGGAAACAAAAAGGAAATTCGGATTGATAATTTATCTAATTATTTATAGCAAATCTTTTCTTTTTTTTTTTTTGCAAAAAAAGTGTTGGCTATAAAAATCATTAGTCATACTACGTTGTGCAATTGTGAAATGATGGATCCGTTGTCCATAATATTTTTTTTGGGGGGGGGGGGGGGAACAGCTCAATCTTTGAACGTGAAAGAGACCTTTGAGGGTATAATACTTTAGGGAATTAATTGTCACCATGCTAGGAGAGAAAAAGCTGTTGCAATGTCATTTCTTGCTTCAAGCTTCTTTGAAGCTCTTACTAGAAATAGTTTGGGTTCGCATCTACTCTTCTGGTATGAAAAAGTTCACAGTCTCTATCTTAGGGGTGAGTACTGGGTGAAACTCGTTCTATGACCCTAACCGCCCAAGAACTACAGAGAGTAAATCAGCTTAAACAAGTTCTGGTTGACCGGCTCAGCCGAGAAGGTTATTAGACAACCCCCCACAATAAAGAGACGACCGCCTCCCGAATAGGAGTCGAACTCAATACCACATGGTCCCAACCCCTACGACACGAAACTCTACGACATGCTGTCCGAACCAACTCGACTACCCCCGAAGGGGCGTTCGCATCAACTCTTAATTTTGAATGATCTTGCATTAACTACTATTATGGCTCCGTTTGGAAACCTTAACTCATTGGTTTATTTGCTTATTTACTTATTTATAAAATGATCAAATTTACCTTCCTACAATTTAATTTTTTTTCAAATCTTTAAAGGTAAAAATATCAAATTAACAAAAATTAAAGAGTAACTATTAAAAAATTAACTTTTTTTCCTTTTTTGAAACACAAAAAAGTGACATTTTTTTACCTAACTATTAGTTAACTAATAAAAAGTCACCTGTTTTACTTCGCAAACCAACCCAAGTTTCCTCTAGCATCATTCAACAAAAGTTTAATTTGAGTTCTCTACATTCAATAATCACCGTAATTCAAACCAAACATCTTGATACATCATGAATCCAAACCAAACATTACTTCCTTCTTTTTTTTTTTTTTTTTTTCCAAATCAGTTTTTCCCATTATGTTGAAATATATTTTATATTAATAAAATTAAGTCTTCCAAATATCTTGATGGGTTTCTCCACAACCTGACATTTTTTTGGGATTGGATGCTTCAGAAAAATACTATTTTATATACTGAAATGATATGACAGTGATAAAGTTATAATTAAAATCAAACACACATGCATTTACAGAGAGAATTTAAAATACGTAGGCGTTAAAAAAAAAAATCCACTTTAAATTCTAATCCATATTGATATTTGGTTAGGGTTAAGGAGTTTAGCAGTGGAATTGCACTGCTGCGTCAGATGCCAATTTTAATCGAACCTAAATTTTTAATAAAAATAATTATTTATTCAAATCTGAAAAATGTTCGTATTTGGTTAAGGGGTTCGGGAGCTTATTTGGGATTTAAACTGCTGCGTCAGATGTGTTTATCGAATCAATTTTAATTTAATTTGATGGTTTAAATTTTTAATAAAAATAATTATTTATTTAAATCTTAAAAAAAAACAAAAGAAATGGGTCTTTGCCACTAACTATACTTCACTCTGTTAGCGTTATTTCTACAACCTTTTGTGGAGTGTGGACATTCTTGGGGTCAGAGAGAAATCCGCAGCCGCTACCTATGGGTTCGCATTTGGTGAAATCCGCACCGTGACCCTAGTCGGTAAAGAACCACGAGGAGTTAAACCAGTTTAGACAAGTTATAGCTGACTGGCTCAGTTGAGAAGGTTGTTAGATGGCCCTTTACAATTAAAGGAATGACTGCCCTTAGAGATGAGTTGAACCCGGGACCTATTGATCCAAAGCACGTCATCCGAACCAACTCAACTAACTCTTACGGGACAGAGTGTGGACATTCTTCGAGTACGTGAAAATCTACAACCGCTACCCACTACTGTGGACATTCTTGGTTTGCTAAATGATAGTCATAGCCGTTCATTTATTTTCAAAAGCATAATTGCCGAAACCCATCTTTTGTTGGACAAATAATTGAGGGGTTTCTATTGAACCTCCAGAAGGTCAATAATGGGGTATGTCCCATACACACACACACACACACACACACACACACACACACATATATATATATATATATATGAATGTAAGAGATGTATTATGACTCTATTTGATTTGTTGTAAATTTTTTTAAAAATTATTCACTTTTTTTTTTAATTACACGAATTACGAATTCATAATTTATCTTATTTTATCTCATTTTTTATCCCTCAAAACACATTCTGTACATACAAATGAGAAATTCCAAATTGGCTCTTTGGATGGACCCAAGGCAACCACCTTGCACGTGAAATTATGATCCTAAGCTAAGATTTGGTTGGTATGTGAAGTGCCATTTTGAGACATGCAGCGCTTGAATTCTAATTTGGTGGTTAAATTTTAAAAGAAAAATAACATTATATCAAAAAATTTTTAACTAAAACTATATATAAGAATGACGCCCTAATGGTATAGTTGTAATAAAAGATTATATGTAATTTTAAAGTAATTAACTTACAAAGTTGCTATACCATTCTAGTGTTAGTCTTAAAAAATTTATATATTATCAAAATTCCACATCATCCTATTGATAATTAAATCTTAAAAAACTTATATAATATCGGAATTTTGTAACCAAAAATATATATTAAATCTTAAAAAATTGATATAATACAAGAATTTTATGATTAGAAATACATAAGACTATGCAGTGGGTGGCTTATAAAAAAGTCACGTTATTCTAATGATAAATTGCGACATTAAATTTAGATTTTATAATATTGTTTGTTCTGCTCTAACTATAATATTTTAAAGAAAAATATCATTTTATCATAAAAAGAGTTACCATAATAATATGATAGTCATAGTGTTGTAATTAAAATAAATTTCTATAAAATTATTATTTTCAAATGGTTGAGTAGCGTTACTCTATTTTAAAATTTAAATTAGGTGAATTATTTAGGTTGGCAATTGAATTTGATGTGAAATATGGGTGGGTTAATAATGGTCGGCGAAGGCATGGGTCACCAGCCTAACTTTCCCATTGACCTTTTCATCTAGGAGTTGTGGCCCAAAAGAATTTGTGCAAATGAAGTTCAAAAGCCCGATTGGAAAGTTGTTTAGAGAAGAAACAAAGTTAACACCTAAAAAGTCCATTTGGAAACGAAATTTTAGAAACATGTAGGGCTCATTTAGTTTATTTTTTTATTTTTTATTTTTATTTTCTATTTTTTATTTTGAACTCATTTTCTATTTTACACTTTTGAAAAAAAAAAAAAACTTAAAACGCATTTGGTCATTTGTATTTTCAAAATTTGTTTTAGAAAACAGAAAATGAGCTTACATATAAAATGAAAAATGACAAAAAGTCATTTTGAACGTTTTTAATCCGAAATAAAGAAAATTTGAAAATAATGAAAACAGAGTATTTTTTATTTTTTTATTTTGAGATTTTTAAAACATAAAATGAAAACAAAAAAATAAACCAAATGCCACTTTAGTAATTTTTTGGTAAAAATTTTTAGGCATAACTTTTTATACATTTAAAAAAATTTAAAATTTTTAATAATTTTTGATAACTTTTGATTATTTAATAAAACGTTAGAGAAAGTTTTAAAAATTTTAAAAATTTTTAGTTGTTTAGTAAAATAATTAAAAATATTTTTAATAATTTTTAACAACTTCTGTGAGTTGTTAACAAATGCCTAAAAAATAAAAGTTATTAAATTTTTTTTCCCTGACTTCCAAACTTACTCATAAATTCTTATGCCACCATCGAAAGGATACTTTGAACCCAAAGGGCATCCACAATAACTTACTTAAATATATTCATAAAATATTTTAATAAATACAACTTTCCTACTTCAACTTTATTATTATTGTATTAAAATATATTCTTTAATCAATTTTATTTTATTTTTGTTAAAAACTTTTATTCAATCAGGAAAATAGGAGAGCGAAACCTCTTTTAATAATAAAAAAAATTATTAAATTAAGGTTCCATTTAAAATAATAAAAATTTTGAAAAAATATAAAAAATCTTAAAAATTTTTACTTTTTATCTCACTGTACGAATTATAAACTTACAACATATCTCATTTTATCTTACTTTTTATTTACTCCAAATACATAGTAAGAAAATGTTTGAAATTAAATATATATATATATATATATATATAAGAAAATTTTATTTTTTGTCAATTATCTTCCAACCAAATTCGGTTGCGTGTAACTTCATACCAAACTATTATCTAAACTTTTACTTTGCGAGCGTACAAAGTGACTCTCGTGCCAGTCTTTCTAAGGCAGCCTCGTTGGCCAAATGCATTTGATTGGTTAGTTGCAGACACAGTAGTCGCGATTGACGAATCCCACCGTCGATGGGTCCGGAGATCAACGATGCAGATTGGTGAATCGTGGCTCATGACAATACCGTACACCTTGTCATTTTCCTTCCAGATAGATATTTACATAACCTCTGAAAAAACATGACTGGGACTCGTTAATACATTTTTGTTTACCTCGTATTTATAAAATTTTTATAAATTTAAATATATTTATATATTTTAATAAATTTTTTATAAATTTTAATAAATTTTTTTATAAATTCTAATAATATTTTCACAACTTTTTTATAAATTGTAAAAAATTTTTAACAATTTTTAAAAAATTCTACCATAAATTCGTTAAAACAGATTAAAAAATCCATTTAAACAGATTTAAAATTTAAAATTCTAAAGAAAAATTAAAAAGTTTCTACCGAAACCTGTTGGAACGTATTTTTGTCTGTTCCAATGGCACAATTTATTTTTAAAAAAATGTGATTTGGTGACTATAATAATGTTTGGTGAGATGAAAATTGCTGAAAATTTTTAAAAATTTTTAAGAATCTCTAACATATTTTATACTTTTTATTTCGTAAAATTTTTATAAATTTATATATATTTACATATCCCAACAATTTTTTACAAATCTTAATAAATTTTTTTTTTTACAAATCCTAATAATATTCTACAAACTCTAATAATTTTTTTACAAATTACAAAAATTTTTTAACGACTTTCAATAGATTCTGATATAAAACTATTCCAATGGATTAAAAAAATAGTTCCAACAGTTTTTCTTTTCAAAAAAAAAAATTAAAAAGTCAAAAAATTTTATTATTCATCTGTATAAAAAATTATTTACATCATATTTTTTATTATTTTTTATCGATCCAAACGTATCTTAAACTTTTAATGTTAAAAAATTATCCAAATTATATTTTATTCCATTTTTCGGTTATCCAAACGCCTCCATTTATAAATGCCAAAAGATAGCTTGCACTGATGAGCCAGCTGCAAGAGACTGCGAAAATGGGCTCTGCAAATCTAATCGAGTGCTCATAAGTTGGGGAAAGTAGTGCACAGAAACTGGTCCCCCTCCAATCCATATGGGTAAAAGGAAAGGTGACGACGAGGGGCAGCCAGTGGAGGGGAAAGAGATCTGAAAGTATTGGCTCCGTTGGAAGTTTCAATATTCATTAAAAAAAAAAAATTAAAAATTATTTATTTTTTATTTTTTATAATCATTATCAAAATTTACTTTTTTTTTTTTTCACACCAAACGCATAATTAAAAATTTGGAATCAATAAATTTGAAATTATTTCAAATAAGCAACCCAACTAATATTTTGCAGGGATTAGAAAGTGGGGTGATGGGCTGGCCTGGTTAGTGGGGCCCACTTGCATGTGCAGGCTGGGGTTGGGGGACTTGAGTGACTGACTTGGATAGATTTTGCAACTATTCCAAGGACAATGGTGTCAGAGCAGCTGCATGCCGCAACTCCCCTCCCATTTCCTCCTCTTGACCTCAATTTCCCTACTTTCACACTTTCCCAGCGCTTATGTATATATATATATATATACACACATACTGATTTGAGAGCTAAAATAATAATTTATGTCGGTTTAACGATTAAGGGTGCGTTTGGGTTAATAAAAAAATAAGATAAAATGTGATAAAATAAAATAATTTATAGATTTATAATTCGTGTCGTGAGATAAAAAATTAATAATTTTAAGAAAATTTTAAAAATTTTAAAAGTTTTTCAGTTAATTTTAGTAAATCAAACATACTTTTACAGTGAAATTGTTTGATTAAAATTTAATAATTTAAATATATTCATGTGTTTTATTAAAAAAATATAAATACATATAAATTATTAAATTTTAATTTCGTGGTTCCTACTTCAATGTGAACGAGTTAATATTTTTACGTCACCAATTTTTTTTTTTTTTTTTTTTGAGAGTGAACTTCAATTATCACCCAATGCATACCGTTTGGGGACCAGTGTTGAAGACACAGTTTTGTACGTAGGAATGAACCAAACAAAGAATTCCATTTTTGTCCTCTTAATTGAACATATATTTCAATTTCATCCTTTTCATACTCTAAAATTATCTAATTTCTCTAATTTTTATTTGTAAACTTCAGAATTTTCATTGGCTCTTGTTTTGTAGTGTTTTGTGTTGACTCCAAACGGGCCCAGTGATGGTGCTGTGGGAGCAAACCGGGAAAGAGGAAAAACAAAAAAAAAAAAAAAAAGGAAAGAAAGAGAAAGAGAGAAAGGGAAGAAGGAGAAAAAAGGAAAAAGAGAAAAAGAAGAGAAAAAAAGGAAAAATGTTAGTATTATAGCCCAAATTAATTTCTAAGCCTTTTAATTAAATTCGTTACTCACGCGCCTGTACTGTCTAATTTTGGAAAGGAGCTTCGGTGTGCATGTATGGTAAATTTTCACTTTTTCAACGAAGGAATGAGGTAGAAAAATTAATGTATTATTTATACTTTTGTAATGCTTATTTGATACATATATAATTGTGAATTTAGGCTTATATTATTATTAAATTAATATAAGTTTGATAATTGGATTTTCAATGGTGCTGAGATTGTGATTAAATTGATGGAATTTTCTATTCAATGTTGAGGCATGTATGATACGTTGAAATATGGTGAACATGTGTTTATTGTGGAATAAATGATATGATGAAAACATGAAATTATGAAACTGATACACACTCATGGATGTTGTTGCTAAACTTTAACATAAAGGGAAAATCTAAGAAAATGTTGATTTTGTGAAGAAAGTGAGGATACTATATAAAAATAAGAAGGGTCAAGAGATACCCCTGGGTTGAATGACTCTAAACTTGCACAGGGTCGAGTAATTATGCCCATGAACTAATAATCCAAAATAATAGTGGATGTGGTAAGGGCTCATCGTGGCCCTTGGACTCGGATCCATAAACAACAACGTATGGGTGCTTTGCGACTCATATAATTATATGAACTGGCTATGGTTTTGGACTACCATTATGATTATGGGACAGTTTTGCAGAGTATCCTTCTCCACCTTGGGAAAAGAAAAATAACAAATGAAGAAACATTGACAAGAAAAGTAAAAGTTATGACCTATTCTACTACGTGTTAATGTGTTTGATAATTTCATGCTATATTCTTTATTTTTATGTGATTCCTAAAAAGTATTACAAAAAGTATATTTTATATATCGTGATTACAAGTGGTTGGGTGCTCACGTCCTTACAGATTGTATTGCAGGGGTGCAAAACCTGATACCTAGGAGGGTCGGTACAACCGTTGGAAGCTCTACGGTGCTGTTGGGCAACTTTTACGATTTAAATGTGATAACTTTAAAAGTTTATAGATGTAAAAATACCGTGTTAAAAATAAAAGAAACTTATATTATCTAATTCTAATTAAAATCCGAGTGTGTATTTTACTAATAAAATGATAATTACTATTATTTATGTTGATTAAAGAATCAATAATGGCCTTGAAAAGTAAATAGTGAGTCTATAATAGATCGGGTGTTTTAAATTTTTAATTTAAACTTACTCCCCAGGATCTCTAGATTTTGGGACATGAGAATATTACTTGTTAAATTAGATTGGAAGTGCCTATTTGGAGTGCCAAAATTTGGGAAAAAAAGTAGATAAAATTTAGATTGTTAGGTATATGTTTCTCGAAAAAAATTATTAAAAATTAGTAAAAATTTGTAAAAGTTGAAGACAATTAGTAAAAGTTAGAATTTTTAGTGTGGAGAAAGTTAAAAAAAGTTAGATATTTTTAGAAAAGTTGGAAAAATTTTGGCCAAATTGGCACTCCAAATGCACCGGAAATATCATTTATAAGGATTCTAATGAAGGATAAAAATTGATTTAAAGAGGATAATTTTATAGTATTTTTAGAATTAGAAAAAACAAACGAACTTGAATATATATACTAAATTAAGAAGAAAGAAATTAAATTTTCTTTAACAAAAATATAGGTGCATTTAGAACGATAAAAAGTGAGACAAAATGAGATAAAATAAGATAAATTATGAGTTCGTAATTCATGTAGTGAGATAAAAAATAAATAATTTTTAAAAATTTTCATTATTTTTCACTAATATTTTAAAATTTTTTATCATTCTAAACAAGACCTAGATATAATTGTGAAAGAGGGACAAAAATTTTAAATTATTTGCAAACCATGGGCGGAGATATGTATTTATCTATCTATCCATCTATAGCACCGTTTGGTTTACAAAAAAATAACAAAAAATTCTATAAATCTCTGTTAACTTTATATCATATTAACTTTTTTCTTTCACTGCACGTATTACGAACTCTCAATTTATCTCACTTTTTTTTCACTCCAAACACATACATATATGTATGTATATATGAATTATTTAATTTACCTCACTCACTGTAATTTTTAGGTCCGCCACTGTTTGGGGATGAATAATTGTTGATACAGGCGGGCTAACTGTGGCTTATCTGAGAATTGACAAGTCACCGAAGGTGGTTCTCAAAAAAAATAAAAAATAATTATCAGAATAACGCGACATAAATATGAACATAAGTACAATACAAACAGTTTATTAATCTACCGGAAAAAAATGATTTTTTTGTGAGAAAATATTTGTCACAAATGCATAATTAATGTTGAGACTTTTGAGCTTATCATTTTAACACTTTCTTTTAAATAGTGGATTTAATTGGAATTTTTTTTGGTAATTATTTAATTGAAATTGATTTCATTTAATATAAATTTTCGTCAATTGTTATATTTGGAATCAAAATAAAATTTTATAAATTAGATTTAAAATTTTATTTGATAACTTAAATTTTACAATTTTTATACCATTTTGAGATGCAACACAAAACAATAAAATTTAATAATATTTTATTATTTTCTTAAGTAATTTAAGTAACTGAATGAATTTATCCTCATATATTATATTTATTATATTTTATCTTTTCTACCAATAGGTTCAAATGTAATATTTCTTTTATATTAATTTAATTAAACTCTTAAATTCAAATATGTGCTCTAGATATAAAATTTTATTTACCAAATTAAATTGAATTAATTCTATATCTTAAAATCAAATCAATATTGTGAGAAAAATCTTTTCAAATAGAGTGTAAACGAAAAGATATCTTAATTTAATTGTAAAATTGTCATTAACGTATCATTTAATAATTTTTTTATAAATTATTCCGACAAAATCTAACCTATCAAATTTCAACAGTGTTTACTTATTTATATATATATATATATATAGTGGCAGAGCCACACCCAGCCAAGCGGTGGTGACTGTTACACCTGAAATTTAAGAAAAAAAAAAGAATTCGCCCCTATTAACATATATAAAATATAGAAATATAGAAATTATAATTAGAAAATCTTTTTCCTTTTCATTATAAGTTTTCTTATTATTTCCTATTCTATTTTAATTTAGTTTCCTATTCCTATTCTGATTCTACTTTAGCACATCTATAAATAGGGTTACTATTCTATGGTATTTAAATACACAATTTAATACAATATACAGTTCAATATATAGAATTTTCCAATTTCTTTTTATTTCTTTTTATTTTCTTGATAACCCCAACTCATATATTACGACTATTATACCGTATCTTACCGTCTATTATATTACCTATATATATATATATATATATATTTAGGAAAAATTTTACACTTAGACAAAATTTTATTTAGAGTACTAAAAAAAATTTTACGCCACGTCTAAGAAAAATTGCAGACTCCATCACTGCATTGGTGTATATTTTGCGATTTAGTAGCATTTTCCAACTTTTACTCTTCATGCAACGTGACTCATGTGCTTCTTTTTAACCGTTCTGAACATCCCATTTGATCTTTATCTACATCCTAAAAAAAAAAAAATCGATCTTCATCAAATGGTAACAATCCCAAAAGTCATCAAGATTGTCAACGCGATTGATCAAGATGGTGATAACGACATCGATACTAAAGAACTAGCTGTAACGTGAAATAAATATAAATATATGAGAATATTAATTTCATATATTCATAAATTTAAAATCATGGATTATGTGAATAAAAATTAGTCTCAAAGTAGAATTAAATTGGGTTTGGATAAATTTTGGACTTGAATGATCTCGTTCTAGTAGTTTTTGTGCTTGGATAATTCCTTGACCCATTAGCCCGATTTAATTGTTGTCTCTAAAACTACGTCGTTTTAAAGTGTCCCTTCCTCAATATATATGTCAGTTTTGCTAATAGATGCCTCTTTTCATGAATGGTGGTGTTTGTTTTTTCAATAGACATGACTAAAGGCTACTTATTTAAGCCTTTATTCTTACATAAAAACTAATTTTGGATTTTTGCATTAAAAAAATTCACTGCATACAAAGAATTTTTTGCATGGAAAAAATTTTGTTTTACATACAAAGAGTACAAGTAAAGTTTTGGTTCGCTAGAATGTACAAATTGTCACTAAAGTTTTGGTTCGTTAGAATATACAAATTGTCACTTCTTTTTGCGTGTGCGCGATCATTCTATTCTGAAAAACTAACGTCTGTTATAACCAAAAATCTTGCATGGGCAAATTCAGTTTAAAAAATATAGGGTCCAACATTAAGGCTGGTCAAATTACATTCAAATTTTTCTATTAAAATTGTAAGTTTTTTTTTTCTTAGTTTTTTCAAAAAATAGGGACCCATTGGGAACAATTTTTCCAACACTATCTAGCTAGGAAATAATTAAAATGAAAAAGGGGGGGGGGGGGGAATAGGGGAAAGTGAAAGCGTTGTTTACAAGTACTGATAACTTTCCAGCTAATTAATTATATATCGTTGACAAGATTCGCGGACACAAACATGCCATGCATTGGCTTCTTTATCCACAACTTGGGTTCAGACTCTGACCTATACATATATATTTAATATATATATAGATAGATAAAAAAAAGTAGAGATAAGAGATAGTTTTCATGAGGCTTTTGCAAGAAGTCCTGAGACATGAATTCATCAACTTCTAAAAGTCGAGGATTATTCTGGGGACCATAAAATTTATGACTATTTGTCCACAATTTCACACGGTTGATTGGAAATTGATAACCGCCATCCCTCTTACATCTGTTTGTTAGGAACCAGCATTCGTAATTAATGAGGAGCACAATTATTAATTCGACCATGCCATCAATATTTACTTGTTTGTTAGTGTGAAAAGTGCGTCGTTTTCATCAAAATAATTAAGGGTATAAAGGAAAAGTTATTTTTTATTTTCTAGCTTCGTATTCTTATTGCATAGCAGCGTCGTTACTCGAAAATTTTAATTTCATAAATATACAATTCTAACTTTCATATATTTCTTTTAAGCCCTTTAATCTTGCATAGACCTATGTGAACAGAAAAAAAGAAACTGAAAATAATTTGCAGAACACACATAAATAAATAAAATATAAGCGGAAGAAAAAGAAGAGCAAAAATTTGCGAAGAAAAAACAATACATACACCTCCCTAGTTAGGATAATGGAAATTATACTCAACCAAAAAATATAACAAAAATATCCTGTCCATGGGCAGATGCACATAGGGATAAGGGGGGTCAATTGACCCCACTGAAAGTAAAATTTCTGTAGAAAATAATATAATTTTTGAAATATTTTTGTACATTTGTCCCTATAAAATATATCTTTCAAAAACAAATTACCTCTATATTTTAAACAATTTACAAGTTTTGCCCCCACTGAAAGTAGAATTTCTTTAAAAAACAGTATAAATTTTTAGATATTTTTGTATTTTTACCTTTATAAAATATATCTTTCAAAACAAATCGCCCCTATACCGTAAGAAATTTACAAGTTTTGCCCCCATTGAAAGTAAAAATTTTTTAGAAAATAGTATAATTTTTGAGGTATTTTTGTCCTTTTGCCCCTATAAAATATATCTCTCAAAACAGATTGCCCATAAGTAAGTACACTGTCTTTATTTATCGGCTTGACCCTACTGTAACAAAATTCTGGATTCACCACTGATCCTGTCAAAATGATATGATGCGGTAATAATGAATAAATATGACAAATTAATAGTTTTCTTTTTTTTTTTCTTTCATTCCTTTTGGGGGCGGGGGGCATTGAATGCATAATTTAGTTATTATAATGGTTAAAACTTGTGCTATCAAACATGGATTCAAGAGTTCAATCAAGAATAATTTTTTTCACATTTTAGTTATCACATGCATATGCATGGGTGGACTCAAAATTTGTAATAACGGGTAAAATTATATTTTTAAAATAAATAGGGATAAAAGTAAAAATATAATAGGGCAAAAGATTAATAACAATAGAAAAAATATAATTTATAAAAAAAAAACAAAATCAATAAAATTTTAACGTAATTTTTTAAGGTAAGACCTTAATAGGTTTGTCAGTGGGAGTAAAATTACATTTTCAAAGTAAATAAGAGTAGAAGTAATAATATAATAGAGGCAAAATATAAAAAAAATATAATTTATAAGAAAAATAAGAAAAATAATAAAATTTTAGTACAATTTTTCAAGTCATTAGGGGCAGCTGCCCCCACTAAACCTTTATTCAGCCTGCCCCTGCTAATGCACATATATAGGTTTATATCGATGGTGCTGTATTTTTTGTGCATCTAAATTATGGCTATGTTTGATTTGCTGTAAACTTCTAAAAATATTTAAAAATTTGTGAAAAGCTATAAAAGTTATTTACTTTTTATCCCACTGCACCAATTACAAATTCACAATTTATCTCACTTTTTATCATTCCAAGCACACGCATAGTATATATACATTATTAATAATTGTCTAAAAAATATAATTTCTTAGAAAATAAGTCAATAATATATCAAATTATTTCAACACATTTTTTTTATGTGCAACTTAATCCGCCCGATAATATATATAAAATTATTTCAACAATTTCTTACACGTGCGACCTTCATTTACGTACGAAATAAAATAGATAAACCAAATTAAACAAATAAATCAAATTAGATAAGGAGTGCAATAATAAATATAGAATAATAAGATTTAAACCGTAAATTTTTTGAAACTAAAACTCTAATACCACATTGACTCATTAATTATCTTTAAATTTTAAACTATTAAAAAATAAACCCAACAATAAATGTGAAACTACTACAATTACCTAAATAAACGAATACAAGCAGGCACAAAACAAAGTAGTGTTGTTTTACGGCAAGTGCCTGATGGTCAGGAGTTTCTATTACCGAGTTTGTCACCTAATTATTGATTCTTGTACTTTTGGTTCTTAAAATTATGGGACAAATCCCCTCGTTAGTCTCAGTTGCTCGTAATTATGTTTTTTATAAAAATTATACGAATTTGATTTTTGATTCAAATTAGATATGTGTGAGAAATAACACACATCTCTTCGATTTATTTATTGATTATGCAGTTCGTTGAGGGTTGCAATAAATTAGTAAGGATTTCGGGTTACAAAAAACAAATTATGGGACAAAAACCACGGGGGAAAAACAATATGGGTGAAAAAACGAATATGAAAAGCTTGGAAGATTGAAGAGGTTTCCCACACGGTTTGAAGAAGGGATGGTGCACACGTTGAATGTGCAAAAGGGACAGTGGCTCCCATAACATGACCAAAACAATAGACGTTGGAAAGCAATGAAAAAGAGAGCTCAGATTTTATTGAACAAATACGAAGACTACAAAAGCAATATACAAAAGCAATATATTGAGCATGCAAGTGCCAACCATCACCCTTTGTCCTCTCATGGCCAAGTTAGGTTTGTTCGCAACCAAAGGAAGTACAATATTATTCATTTACAGATTTGAACCAAATCTGTGCCATCACTATTTTAGGGGAAAAAAAATGCTATTAGTATATTTTTATATAAAGAGTCACCATGTCACTCTTTATTATAGAATAGAATTTGAAATATTTGATTCAAAGTACTCTTGCAAAAAAAAAGAGTCTTTTTTATTATATTTTCACAGTAATTATTTCATAGATTTATTCTGTGTGTGTGTCCAATTAATAGAAATTAAAAAGATAGTAATTATTTTGAGTGTGTTTGATGCACCAAAATTTTCTGAAAATATCTGAAAACCTCTGAAAATCTCTATATTTACACTTTCTGCCTTTTTAAAATTTAAAAAACGTTCAATATCGTTTAAAAAAAAAGTCGATAATTAGAATTTGATTAATCAAATAGTAAAAATTTTTTTGCCATTCTCACCATTGACTCCCAAACTATGAAATGATACTCATTTTGACTATTTTTTGTTGTGTTTTTAAAACCATTCCAACGAAATCGCGCGGCTAACTTCCATCCAAACGATTTCTATAATCCGTTTGGACGGATTGTAGTGTAAAGAAGTCATGGCTGCCTAAAATTTTGAATCGGTCCAAACAGAAATCCAATCTGTCGGAACAAAATTTTAATATTCATCTAAAAAAAAAGCAGTTTGAACGGTGTACACTAAACACAAAAAATTTCTCCAAACTATATTTTATCTCATTTTTTCTCTTTTTTGGTGCGCCAAACGCACTCTTTATATATGAAATAAAAAACGTCGTTTTATTATTTTTAAAAGTAATTATTTCATAGACTCAATATAAATTAAATAACGAAATTGATATGATATTTTTAAGGCAAAAAAAAAAAAAAAAAAACTCCTTTTAGTACTACATTAACACCCAACTAAAATGATACCCATCAAAAGTTTACGCAAAATTGATAAAAGTCCTCTAATAATATAAACACAAGAAGTCCTCTAATAATATAAAAAAAAATTATTTGTCTGATAAACCTAAACACTCCTTAGAAAAACTATCCTCATCCCATAAAAATCGATATTTACCACAAAAATTCATTCATTTCTTAGGTAAGAAAAGGTTTATCTTAATTCCGTTTTTGGTGATAACGCCCCCGAAAAGCGTCTACGGTTCTCCTCCGTCGGCAACCCGTACACTGCATAGCCTTTGCATTCAATGCGCATCCTCCCAACAGCCCCTGCACTCTCAATTAATGCCCCCACCATAGACCACCATCTCCTCTCTCTCTCTCTCTCTCATATTCACACACATACATACACACACACACACATATATATATATATATAGAATAGATACATATGCATAGTCCCTTCTTGTGTGGATGGCCAAAATCCACGACACAAACCAGGAAAAGAATGGGACGCAGACAAGGACGTGTTTGGGTGGTAATTAAAATACAACAACATCAACCGCATTTTTTTCAAATTAATAAGTTAAAGCTGAAGTTAGAATAATTCAAGTAATAGTCAAAACAAAGTGACAAGCGTTGAAATAACAAATACAAGTCTAGAAGAAAAAACTTAGAATTAAAATTATTCCTCTTTTAAGTCAAATCAAAGACATTTAGATAAACATATCCACCACTAGCTCGACTACAATTTTAAGTTCTTCAAAGATTAAAAAAACTCATAATTGAGAGCCATTTAATTATATATATATAAATTTATATATATATATATATATGTGCATATTTTCACCACCATTTTTTGTTGAGCCCAACTCACGGGTCGAACTGAGTCAATACCCGAACCACCACCCTTGCACTAACTCACTGACCCGACTGAGTCAGACCCGTTCCACCATTTTTGGCAAGGATTAATCACATCCCTTGGTTCGTTCTTGACTCACAACCCCCACGCCTACTTACTGATGATGGCCGCCACCGCCGCGCCGCCACTTCAACACATAATCATAACATAGTGCAAAATTCTACAGTTGATTCCCTGGCACGTGAAAATCACGTGACCCAGGTCAGCTTTCGCAGTGTAGGGCGGCTTTGATCTTCTGGACGGTGCAGGAGATGAGGTTGTTAACGGTCTCCACCGACTCCACCGTCAGCTTCGCCGTGGGCAGGCTGTTCACTAGGATCTGGAACGCCACCGTCAGCAGGGACCCACTGACTCTCTGGACTGAGCCCCCGTTGCTGGTCGCTCCATTAGGTGGGCCGTGGTTTTGAGGCCCACGGCTCCCAGGCCCATCTGGCACGATCGCAAATCCGGAGGGAAGCAGCGCCACGTAGGCCGAATCACCACCGTTCATTACCACGTGCATTGCCGGGATGTCAACAGGCGCGTACACCACAAGCGACCCCGCGGCGTCTATGGATGTCTCCTGAAGTATCAGCATGCTGCTCTGGTTTGCGTTCATGGCCTGCGGGAGTAGATGCAGAACCGCCCTCAGATTTGCGACATATTTACGAAAAAAACCACTCAAAAAGTGTTTGAAATCAGTAACCACATCGGCGTAGCCGAGTCAACCCCACGACCGTTCACTTTCCCCAAGAAAGGTGACGTCACGGTATGACCCCATAAAAGATGACAAGTGTCCTTGGTGGTTTGACTTTCAGATCTCGAGACAAAAATAAAAAGGTTAAATTTCTTAAGGCACACAGTCCTGAAAGCCATATGTCCTTACGCATACCTCCAAATTCCAAGCCTGTCCTACACACGAGGGTGATAATATAGATACACACATCTTTTATATATAAAATATATATATATATAGAGAGAGAGAGAGAGAGAGTACGCTGGCACGAAGGAGGGAGACGCAGTTGCCGTGGTCTTGGCCTTTGGCGATGTGGGCCATCTCCTGCATGGGGCCACCGTTGGATAGGATGTCCCATTCGCTTCTAAGCCGTTCATCACGCAAGAAATCGAACAGTCTTTGAGGGGAAATGGGCAGCCAGACTGAAGTCGCGGCGCTCAAGACGATGCCCGGTGGCTCGCCGGGATCGTCAATGCTCTTCCGTGTCATCACCCTGACGTCTTCGTCGACGTTGTTGGCGGAGAGCTTGTTCCACTTGTGCACCGTCGACGCGCAAACGCCGGCGCAGAAGTTGTCGGTCATTCGCTGCGCCAGCTTCAGCATGCTCCGCCGCCCGCTCGCAGTGATCGCTGCACACAAAAAAACCCAACCAAAAAAAAAAAGAGTAATTTCTCAAACACCAGCGTTTTGCAAGTTGGATTTGAATTACTGTTGGGTTGAGATTTTTTTACCAGTACGATCTCCAGTTGGTACTGTGGATGACATTAGAATAGCTAGGCATTCACACTGACGTTGAAGGGTGGCGACCCACCTCTGAGCACCGAACCCCATGCCAGCGGCGACCAACGGCCGGTAGAGCTGGTGAATGACGCTCTCATCGTACTCAGCATGCTCCACCCAAGTAACCTACATTTTTGTTTTTTGCACAAGCCATCGAAAAAATCTTTCATCTGCGAATAAAGATGAAACACTACTTCCATTTTCACCGGTCAAAAGTCTTGGAATTCGGAACTTTATTATTAATTCTTACCGTTCACTCATTAAATTAAAAACTAATAAATTTAATATCTCACAATTTTTAATAAATTGTACATAAAAAAATTTATAAAGCATTGTCACGTAAAATATTTTTATTAACTTTAACAAATACCTTATTCTTTATTTCCCCCCCCCCCCCATCCTTCGAAAGTCTAAACATAAAAAAAGCCTGTGTTTTCACACCAGAGACGTAGACAAATCTCTGAAATGGCTCGAGATTGGCCGCTTCAACGAAGAGACTCGACACAACATAGAGGAACCCGTCGTGCAAAAGAACAACATACTGGAAAGTAAGTGTGGATGAATCTCCTCTCGTATATTAAATTCGGGTGTATTTGTTCAATAAAAAGTATAATAAAAATATAAAGATGTGACGTAAAAATAGAATATAAAAAAAATCTGATTGAAGAAAAGTTCAATAAATTAATAAATTTTAATAAAATTTAACGTACCAAACGGGACCAAAATAGCCAGACGCAAGTCCATATTTTGATGGGTAGGGAAAGAAGAAAAAAAATTAAAAAAAAACACCATCGAGGTTGCTGGAAACGGGAAATGTAATGGAACAATTAATGGGATTAAATATGGCCATAAGGGGGGCTGATCGAGACAGCAGCATCAAAGATCGGAACAGAAACATCAAATGCTTAGTTTATTCAAACCAATGTTGCTTATTACCATGCCTTTTCTTCTAATTGACATGAAGTTAATGTGTCCAAAGGTTCAGAAAATGGAGTAATAGAGACTTCTATGGGATATTTTAATGACTTCTATGGGTTATTTTAATGATAACTTGACTTGTGGAGGCCCGCTCCAATATAAAATATTAAAATCTAATCTTGAGCAAAACCAGATGTTGAGAGTCGAGGATTATAATATAATTTTTCAAAGGGATAAGCATCTATATCAATAAGATAATACCAACAAATCTTTTAGTTTTATCCCTTGTTTGGGAGAGGTGAATGAGAGTTACGGGAATTAATAAGAGTTGATGAAAGGAATTACGTTGTTTGGGAGGAAACAAATAGGAGGGAAAAAATTAAATGGAGGTGACTAATAACTCCATTAATCAATGTTATGTCAGAACGGGTGCAAAAAAAATATCTAAAATGTGTTCTTTTTTTTCACTTTATCCTTATTATTTTTTATTTTTTCATATATGCATATTATAAATAAATATATTCTAAAGAATATAACATTATTTATAACTATATTATTTATCCAACCTTTCATTCCCTCTCTCTCTCCCAAATAAATTAAAAAATTATTAACTTCCATCCCCATCCTATCCCTTCCCCCTAATTTTCTTTAGCTCCCCTTCCCTCAAACAAAGGCTAGGGTTATTAATGAGAAACATAGCACCAAAACCCAACCCAGATAAGTTAGTTGAAAAAAAAAATATAAGAATATCCTGATTTGATTTTAAAATAAAATAATTATTTAATATATTAAAATTTGACATATTTAAATACAAAAGAAACACGAGGATGAATCTGAACATGAACCGTAACCCCACACGGTTTGGCTTGGAAATGCAATTGCCTTGATTTTTGAGATTAGTGTGTTTTTTCTAATTCAATGGTAAGTGCCAAAGTTGTAGCTACTTCAACAAACTCATTAAAAGCCAAAGTCCAGGAAGAGAATACCCACTGGAGGAAAATTCAGGTAACGCGGCTTTTTGGTCTCTTGACTTTTTTTTTTTTTTTTATAATGATCAAATTTATTCTTTTATATTTTTAATTTTTTAAATCTTTAATGGCAAAAATGCCAAATTAACCCCAAAAAATAACTTTTTTCCCTTCCCAAACACAAAAAAGTCAATTTTTTACTCCTCCAACTAAGCCTCAATAAATGAAAAAAGAAAATTAGGTTTTGGAGGTGAGCAATGGAGAAAAAAAAAATGATAAAAATTAGTTAGTGATTAATTTACCTTGGAGTAACCATTAGGCATATCGTGTACGACACAGCCAGAAGGAAGTCTCCTGCAGTTCACATACGTTGGTCCCCCAGATGCTCCACGAATGCCATCAATGGACACATCAACCACAGCCCATACTCCCTCCGCGTGCTGCTTGCAGAAGCGAAGGAAATTGACCTCCCTCACCGGAACCAACGGCGAAAGGACTTGCAGCTCAGCGTGCATCTAGTAATGACCCAAAAAAAGAAAATTAAATATATATATATATATATATATAAGGTAACAATAAATCAAATTCTTCAAGAAATGCTATGCCCAAAAAATGGAAATATTAAACGTCAATTGTGGAAGGGTTACTGATTTCACCAGCTGAAGTGCACCATTTCTGGTTCCGCCCATACCACTAGAAATTACATCAGTAGTTGTGGTTCTTGCAATCATACAAGGGAACATATCTGCCCATCGACTCTAGTAACCATCAAGCAATACCCAAATTAATCAACCAACAATGTCAAGGAAAAAGAAAATCAACACATTCATAATTATTTGCTTATGACATCAAACCAAAATCTGACCCACAAAAAATAAAAATAGCTTGATCGAAAGGGCAAAATTTGGGAAGCTCACCGAGTCTATTAATGTCTCGACAAGGGCCGAACCGTTGATGATCACCGTACCAGTCTCCCTTGAAGCTTCCATCACAAAACCATTAGGTTTCAAGCCAATGCAAGGAGTGAAAGACCTCAAGTACTCCTCGTGGTTGAGTATCTCCCTTCCTCCTTCAAGGCTCCCAAACCAAAGGGGCTCATCGGTCTGTGCCATCTTAACCAGTTCATCCATGGCAGCCAAAGCAAGCTCCAAATACATAGATCTCTCCAATGACCTCTCCATGCCCGACACAGCAGCACCAGTCGAGGCTCTAGTCGGAGGAACCACCGGCAAAGCACCAGAAATCCCAACCCCAAAATCAGGCCCCAAAGGCAATGTTGTTGCCACAGTACTCAACCCACCAAAGCCATTACTTCCAACCCCAAGTTCCAAACTTGAGTTTGGCATTGCCGGAGGCATAGAGCCAGGCAAGGATGAAATGGGTCGGCCCAGAAACTTTCCGGCAAGGGCACAAACTCGATCTAGCTCGTCCTTTAGGCGGGCATTTTCAATCCTAAGGTGTTGTTCCTCCAAAGATATGTCACCGACTATAGCCGGACCGCCGCAGTTGGTGCAAATTGGGTTCCTCATAGCTTCCCTAATTTGCATGTTCTCGGCTCGCAGCTTGTCATTTTCTTGCCTGAGAATTGAGTTTTCATGCCGCTCGAGTTGGGTCTAGTGAAACCAAAAAAAAAAAAGATCAATCAAATTTCTTGGTTATCCCCCAAAATCAGCACTCAACACAAGGCAAAAAATAAATAAGGTTTTCAATTCATTACCTTCATTTGGGTTCTGCGATTTTGAAACCAAAATTTGACTTGCCTCGTCTCCAAGCAAAGCCTTCTGCTGAGCTCCAACCTTTGTTTCTCATCCGGATGAGGACACTCCTTGAAGAGGCTAAAAAGAAAAAAAAAAAAAAAAAACCATTGATGATAATGATAAGAAAGAGAAGTAACACAAAGCTTCCCCCCCGGGGGGGGGGGGGGGCGAGGGAGAGAGAGACTTACGCTTCGAGTTCTTGGATTTGTTGTGGGGTGTGTCGGTGGTATCTCTTCTTTCTGGGTGGTTTGTCGGCACCGTCTTGATCGTCGCCGGAAGCTCCGTCCATATTATCGCTACCAGATCTGCTCTCGTGATCTTCTTCTCTGCTTCTTCTCCCAACATTGCCCTCATAATGTTCAGGAATTCTCGTCGCCTCCCCTTGTCCCTCCATGCTCGTTTGCTGCTCAAAATCAGAAACATATAGATTATAAAACCAACCCAGATCAGCCCAAAACTATAGGGCAAATAAATAAAAGCAAAAGAGTCTCGTGTGCTTAATATACACACACATTTATAGAGAGAGAAAAAGAATAGAGAGAGAGAGAGATGAAGCTCACGAGAGCGAGAGAGAGTCCAGGTGAGTTGAACATGGACTTGGCGAGTGAAGGAGAGACGAAGCGCGGCTGAGATATGGCTCCGGTGGGCATGTTGTTTCCGCTGCCGTAAGGAATATCGGCGACGATTCTGGCTCCACCGCTGCCTCCGCCGCTATTATTACTGAGAAACCCCCCAAAACTCATGAAAAAATACCCTTTTTCTCACTTTCTACAAGGCACTCCCCCTTCCCTTCCTTTCCCTCCTCTCCCCCTGTTTCTCTCTCTGGATTTCTTCACTCTCCCCCACAAATCTACAAGCACTTCTTGACTAACAAGTATATGTAGTAATTACATTCACAGATTACATCAAATTTGTGTCACAGCTCACTCAAAAATTGCAAACAAAAATCTTAGGACTTGCAGATATATCAGCATAGCAATCTGGATCTCTCTCAGAAACTATGCTTAAGCGCACCTAAAAAACACCATAGACAGAACCTATATAATGTTCAATTAGAAAAGAGAGAGAGGATAAACCAGAATAGAGAGGTAGAGGAGACACAAGTGCAAACCCAAACCCAAAGGTCTCCAACTTCCTCTCTCAAAAAAAAGCTTTGATTTTTTTGAGAGAAAGAAAGAGAAAGGAGGCAAGCAAAAGGCTTTTTATTGCTGCTTAGTACTTCATTCTCTCTCCCTCGAAACCTCTTTTCCTCTCCCCCCAAAAAAATTTAAAATCTCACTTGAAATCTTCTAACTAAATCTCGAAACGAGAAATGGTGTATGGAAAGAAACCCTAGTTTCGAGGGGTTCTGTTATCTCTTTCTCTCTGCATGCTTAAACGAAAAGCTTTGTTTTCATGACCTGGAAGAAGAGCTACCAAAAGCAGAAAAGAAAGGCCCCAAAAAGGTCTGCAGAGAGAAGAGAGAGAAAAATGGGATTGAAGATAATAATACGCAACATGTGGACTATTCGAAGCCTTACATATACAAACAACACAAAAATCACAGAAAAGGTCGGTTGACTCTCTCTCTCTCTCTCTCTCTCTTTCAAACTTTCTCTCCTCTAACAATTTCCTTGTCAGACAGTGAATGTAAAACCCCCTTTTAACCCCTTTCGAAAGCAACTGTAAGAAAAAACAGAGTTTACAGAGAGCGCAAGTTCGAAACGATACTGGTTCAGATTCGTGGATCTTTCTTCATTTCTCTCTCTCTCTCTCTCTCTCTCTCTCTCTCTCTAAAACTGTTTTCTCTCCCAATTAACGTTGGAGTCTATAATTCCACGAAAAATTACGAGAATACATTACAGACAGTTGGACATATGATCTAGATGGGCCTTCTAGGGTTTGTAGCCCGCTAAAACATAGCAATGCAATGGTTATCACTGCCTAAGCCATGAACGCCGAGAAGGGCCGTAGACGGCGGCGTTAACGGTGGTCCGGCGATGGATCTTTACTAGTTGGGTGTTTTGAAATGTGAGAAGAACGCTTGCGTGCTTCTTTAAATTGTGAATAATTTTTTTTATATTTAATTTTTTATTAGGAAATACGTAAATGATGTCACCAAATACCCTAAAAGGCTAAACCATTATAAAATGGCCAAACTGGGGTTGGGCAAACTCTCTTTTTCTTCTGACTTAATCCACGAAATGTTCTGAAAATAAAGGAAGTGTCTTTTTTTTTTTTTTCCAACTAAAAATTTGATTTAGAAATTATAATCTCAAATTGAAATTTGCAAGCGAGAATGTCTTGTATTGAACCGCAACTTTAGAAAATTATATGTTTCGTGAGTAAATTGAAAATTACTAGATAAAAAATATATAATTAATTAGATATGATAAAAAAAGATACCTTTAACACGGTAAAAATCAATAATTCTTGTATTAAGTGTCCGCTTGGCGACAAGTAAGTTACCGGTTATTAATTTTTTGACCTCTTTTTTAAATAATCAAATTTATTTTTTTATATTTTAGATTTTTTTAAAATTTTAAAGAGTGAAAATGTAAAATTAACTAAAATTAAAAAGTTAACTACTAAAAAGTTAATTTTTTTTCCTTTTTAAATAAAAAAATTAATTTTTTCCTTCCTAAACTCAACCTGGGTGTGTTTAGAGTGATAAAAAGTGAGATAAATTGAGAGTTCGTAATACGTGCAGTGAAAGAAAAAAATTAATGTGATATAAAGTTAACAGAGATTTATAAAATTTTTGGTTGTTTGTTTGCAAACTAAACGGAGCCCTAAAAGTCTTGGGTAAAATAAGTCATTTTTGGCAACTTTGTAATTTTTTTTATTTGATAAAATCCTAAAAGTTTTAGAAATTTAGAAAATTTTGAAAAAAATTTGATAGTTTTATGTGTGATAATTTTTTTTTGTGTTTGGTCAAAATTAGAAAAAATTAAAATTTTTGAGCCAAACGATCCCTAAATAGCTGCATCATCTTTCAGAAAAATCATTTTCCTTTGTATGAATAATTAAGTAAATTGTTCAATCCTTATCTCTTCTACCCTCAATTGGTAAACTAATTACTCCCCCATTTGGTCCAATATGGTAAAAAGCTATAGCAATTTTTAATTTTCTTAATTTAACCCAGGCATAATTATTACTTCTCTTCCCTTTCTTTTTAGACCTTAAATTCTCTGCCTTTCGATTTCCCTTCCTAAACAGCCAAAACTTACATAGGTGCGTTTGACAGCACAAAAATGTATAAAAATCTATCAAAAGTTATAAAACAAGCGTTTGGTACAATCTTAATTTTTGTCACTTTGTTACTCTACTACAGTAAATTGTTACATTCAGAAGTTACTAAAAGTTTCACCAAACACGTAAAAGTTACTAAAAAATGTTAAAAATTTTACCAAACACTTAAATGTTGCTAAAAATATTACCAAAAATTTTACCAAACACTCAAAAGTTACAAAAAATTTCAAAAAATTACAATTTATTTCATCAAATACACTAAAAATTACAATTAATAACTTTTGATTAAAAATTACTAAAAAAAAATACTAAAATTTGTGCTACCAACCGTCCCATAATAAATGAATGAAATAAAATAATTGTTGATGATGGTAACTTCTATTTCTTCTACTCTTTTATTGAAATGCTATTTCAACAACTGTCATATTATATAGTGTGTGTTTGGAGTGAAAAAAAAAGTGAGATAAATTGAGAGTTCGTAATGCGTGCAGTGAAAGAAAAAAATTGATATAATATAAAGTTAATAGAAGTTTATAGAATTTTTTATAATTTTTTTACAAATTAAACGAAGCCATAAATTGAAATACTACTAGCATTTTGGTGAAATCTTAAGTTTAATGAAGGTTCAAATTTAATAAAACTTTTTACTTTTTACTTTTCTTTTTGTCATTGATATTCCTTAATTTCCCACAATTACTAATGCTTTTCATGAAAATAATTTTTTTAATAATTACCACTTAATTAAGTAAATTTAATTTTACATATTTAAGTATTTCTTAAATATCTTTTTTAACTACCCACTACCTTTAAATTTTGTATTTTTTTAAATGCTATTTGATCATAAATCATTTACTTAAATGTCATTTAAAACTAATTATCTAATATTTTTCAAGTATTATTCATTAATTTTTTGTTTTAAATTTATTTGACAAGTTATATAAAATTAAAAAAAAATCTATTTATCTAAAAAAAGTCACACACGCATAATGTTTGCATCTACGTCTAATTATACTTAAATCAGCATTTTTTCCCATAAATATCCTATGTTGAATGACTTACTCAATTTGGTTACTTTTTACATGAAAAGGTAACCCCTATTTGTTATACTCTTTTTTGGAAAAGTAATTAATTATGATCTGGTTTTAAAAGTTATGGTTATTAAGCCTTTTTAGCTTGAATGGAAAAAAATCTATATATATATATATATATATAGCAATCTATATGTAGGATTACTACTACTTCCCTTATATTAGTTCTTTTTTTATTTTCCCCTAATAAATCACTAGAGCCTTTGATTGCTTGCCCCCAATGGTTTCAATCCTTTATTTTTCTTCCTAAACTGCCAAAACCACTATAGAAAATAAAATAAAGTTTTTCGAAATATTATTCTATCATATTAGTTAATTATATATAGATATATAGCCTGAATCAGATTTTTTTTTCCAAAAAAAAAAATATATTGTGTATTAAATGTAACTTTCTAATCATTGACTTATTTCTACTCTTGTTTGGCATACTATAAACCTTTAAAAAACTCTATAAATCTCCAACTATCCCTCTACTTCTAATTTTCTTGCCATCACTAATTTCAAAAAATTTCAATCTTTCGCTAAAAAAAAAAAAAAATTTGAAAGTGGGCTAATCGAATGTGTAAATTTTTTATACAATCATATTCTTCTTGCCGAAAGCTTTCAAATGAGTACTATTGTTGCTATTTTTTATGAATTTTTTTGAATCCGTGGGAACGAATTTGAAAAAACCGTTCTCACAGTTTGTGACTTTTAAAAAAAATGACGCTAAAATTAACCCCAAATCATATTTTATCTTAATTTATCTTATTTTTTCTTACTCCAAACGAAGCCTAAAAGTCAGAGAATTATTTCCATTAAAATTTTTGTAGTCCAATTAATCCTAATGTGAGCGAAACTCTTAACAAATTTTATTTCTTTTTTATAATTTTTAATCGTTGTGTAAATTAAGTACGGGGTATCGATGGAACCAGTTTAACTCAGGTTAATGTGAAATTCATAAACTTTATTTAATCAAATTAATTATAATATTTTTTTGGGGGATTTTCACTAGAAAAATACTCAAATATATAGAATTTATTAGCATAATATCAAAATTTAGAAAATTACTAATATAATATAAAAACTCGTTGCTTTCGTTTTAATAGACATATTTACCCTTTTTAATACATGTGCTGATAGGTATAGAGGAAATTTCTATTCCCGAAACGGAAATGAAGAATGCGATACCCACTTTATTAACAATCCTAATTTTTATAAATAAAAATACAATATTTTATCTTCAACTTATCACCAAAATAGCCTTTAAAAAAAAAGGACACTTGTCACCAAAATGATAAAGTAAATATATTATTTCACTATTCATTTTACAAAAATTAAAAGAAAAAATTGCATCTGCAAAATTAACGTTTTCACCAAAAGAAGAGTTAGTTGAAAACTAACGTTTTCATTTTAGATAAACAAATAATGTTTCCCTATAAAAATCATACTATTGTAAAATTATATAAATCACAAAAATTTTCTTATAAATCGGATTACGGGAAATCAAAATCATTAGCATGGAATAATTTGGTCAACCAAAATAAATAAAAAAAAAAAGTTGCAGTATTCTATAATGATAATTTTCTAAATTTTTATACTAGTTGGCAAAATTCATATAGTCGATTTTTTTTTTCTAATAAAAATCCCTATTTCTTTTATATAAGATAAAAATTGCGTAATACCGTCTCTTTTAATACATATTTTTCAAAATAACATCTACCATTTTAATTATGAGTGTGTTTGAAATTGTATAAAAGTGTATAAAATAAAATAAAATTGTAAAAGTAAATGTCTCGTGATTTATGCAGTGAGTGAAGAATTTAAATTTTGTTGTCTCATAATTTGTGTTTGTAGAGATTTGTAAAATTTTATTTTATTTTGTTTACTACCAAACCGAAACGGAGCCTATTATTTGTGTAAAATATAATTAAATAATCGAATCCCAAAAGGTGAACTCAAAATCAAATCGATAACGGAACCGAGCAAATGATTATTGGAATAAATTTGTTTTCAGTCTTAATTTAAAAAAAATAAAAACTGCTTTAAAATGTTTAAAAATTATGAAAATATAAAATAAATATTTTTTCAAGTTTTTATTTTCTTCCATAATTATCAATAACAACCATAGTTCATCACCCACCGCGCTCTGGCCATCACCTTCAACATTGGCTTTCGGCTATCATCTTTGACGATATTATAACTACTAATTAATAATAATTATTACCAAATACAATTTTTAAATTTTATTTTATTTTTTACAATTAAAATAGAACTAAAAATAAAAAATTAAATACAAAATTTGAAAAGATTTAAATTTATACATCGGTTTTGCTGTGCAAAATATGTGTTGAAAGACTAAGGCCTGGTTTAGGGATTTTGAGAAGCTAACATAGCATGTTATGTCAGTTTCGTAACTTGCAATCAATATCGTTAATTTTAAATTTAATGGTTCAGATACATTCACATTGATTTTAAATTAAAATAATATGAATGCATCTAAACTATTGAATTAAAATTCAACTGTCACCAACTCATATCACGGAGCTAACCTAGCTAATTTATGTCAGTCTCTCTTTTTTCTTGATTTAGAGGGTAAAGAAAATTTATTTCTTTAACAAACTAATAAAAAGTTTTTTTTTATGTTTGGAAAAAAATTTAACTTTTTGGTAGATAAATTTTTAACTTTTTTTTTTGGTTTATTTGACATATTTAACATTCATAATTAAAAAAATTAACATATAAAATGATAATTTTAATCATTTTAAAAAAATTAAGAAATCAAGTAGTCAAAAGTTAACTTTTAATTACTCTTCTCAAATCAAACATAATTTGCAAATGCATGATTAAGATACAATAAATTGTGATTTACATTTTACATGGCTTATACATACATACATACATATACATATATATATATATATATATATATTAAATTATGTACCATAATCACGTCATTCCTATATTTCTCCCCAAATCATTCCCGACTCATTTTATTATCACTATTTATCATGACATTACCCCTTTTTTAAGTAAATGAGTCAAATCCACATGGAATGAACATATACATATATATATATCGTTAACCATTCTGCTAGTAGGAAAGCTCCTTCAGTTTTGGTCTCTTATGCTTAATTTAATATAAAAAAATCAAACACTAAGCAAATTAATTAATAATTCTATTCATAGATTGCTTACAATAAGCTAATTAATAGCACTACAATTGATTATTATTATCATTGAGTCATCAAAAGATGATGTGATATCAAAAAGACATTATTTAACATATCGGGTTCTGAATTGACGTATTAATTAATTTTCATAACTTTTTGCAAATTCCACACTCGGGGAACAAAGATCCACTAAATTATATATATATATATATATATTTATAAAGCTAGTTGAGAGCAAATCTTTTGGACCGATGACATAAATCTTATGCTGGGGTCGGTGAGTATGTCATTCCCCATGACATGACAAATGTCATCATCTACATCCATATATGAAATAACATTTATACTAAAACATCAAATAAATAATGCTAAATGAATGTTCTTTTCAACTTTCTACCATACGGGTGTGTTTAGAATTATATAAAATAATATAAATTTATAAAAATAAATATTTCGTAATTCATACAGTGAGTGAAAAATTTAAATTTTATTGTCTCGTAATTCATGTTTGTAGAGATTTATAGAATTTTTTTTAAGAGCTCTAAATAGAGCTTATGTTTCATTTCACAAAAATTAATATTTTCGGAGTACTTGCAATTAACATTTGAAACAAATTTAAGTATTCTAATTTGTCAAAATTTATAAAAGTTCATTTATAAAAGTCAGTTATGTTTATTCAAATTATACATGAGAATAATTAGATAAAAAGAATAATTTTGTAATTTTAAATAATAAAAAAATAAAATAGAATGTAAGGAATAATTTATAAAGTGCAGGTAAACTCATCATATTCAAATTAATATATGACTTCCGTTCAAAGTTGTATATGCAAATCATATTCTTAAAAATAAATTATTTATTGAAGTCATAGTTCCCCAAAAGAGTATTACTTTCCATTGGAAGTTGTGGTTCGAAACTACAACTCTATCAAAGTTGGTGTTACAACTCACAATTTGAGTGAAATCGTTATGAAGTGTAGAAGAATATGGTTACTTACTTACCCAACCTTTCGGATAAAAAAAAAAAAACATAGTTAGAAATTAAGCCTCCGCTTGAGAGGGTGAGCTTAGTGACCGATTAAATTTATTTTTTTATATTTTAAATTTGTTTAAAATTTTTAAGGGTAAAAATGTCAAATTAATCAAAATTAAAAATGTATCTTAAAAAAATAACAATTTTCTTTTCCAAACACATAAATAGTTGGTTTATTTTTAACTGTTACAGTAACCAGTTAAAAATAAGTCAACTATTTTTTTTTTTTTTCAAACAGAGTCTAAGCTTTTGTCTATCGCATGTCTTTACTCTTTAAAAAATGAATTTGAAACAACAATCCAACATGAATAAAGATTCAAGACTACTTTTGAAAAAAAAAAAAAAAAAAAACATGTAATGAATTGAATAATAAAACACGACTTAGCAGCGCAAAGAGAATTTAAAGACTTAAAAAGATCAATTTTGACTTGTGAGAGTAACACCTTTTTCCTTTTAATCAATCTATATATATATATATATATACATATCATTTTTGGAAAAATCCCTTCGTAACGTTGATCGACATAATCTGAATTTCACTTGAATAGCCACGTTATTATTGAAAAAAAAAATAATTAGAACTTTGATGATAATTACTATTCTAAAGGCTAAAACCATCCTCCACCTTTATATATGCATAATTGCTTTCACCTTAATTTGGTAGCCTAACATGGGAAAAATTAATCCTATTAATGAGTTAGTCTGGCATAGACTTTCATCCCATATACTGCATAAAATTAATTTCCCGTAAACATCAAATAATAAATTTGCTTAACAACGTGGACAACCTTTGTACAAACTTACTTATACATAATATTTAATTATTATTCGAGGTATAATCATAGCAAACGTGTATAGTTGATATAGGCTTCGTTTGGAGCTTTACAAAATAAAATAAAATCTTACAAATCTCTACAAACACGAATTACGAGAGAGTAAAATTTAAATTCTTCACTCATTACACGAATTACGAGACATTTATTTTTACAGTTTTATTTTATTTTATACACTTTTATACAACTCTAAACACACCCATAGTGAGCTATGTTCAAGGGCGGACCACATGTAGTCCATTCGAAAGTAATTGTCCTGTTTCTCACATCGGTAATTCGGGATTGTGTGTATTATATAAGTCTGAGCATGCAGACTAAGTTTTTTTTGTAACTAAGGAAATCCAAACTGCATCCGACTCACTTTAGGAACTCAGTGTAAGCATGGCAATGTCATGGTTTTCGATGAGGGACTGGTTCCCACATAAGGAATTCGGGATTGTGTGTGTGTATTATATAAGTCTTAGCCTACAGACTAAGTTTTTTGACTTGATTTGTGGGCTCTGGTGTTAAAAAACCAAGGGAAAAGTAATTGTCCTAATTGATCTAATAAATTATATTAAAATTTTATTGTATTTGTTTTTGTTCATTTAAAATTTTCACTTTTGCCTCATTAATTTTTTTTTCTTACTTCTATCTCCATTTTTTTTTTTAATACTCTGTTGAATACAAATTCTGAGTCCCCTTGCCATACTTAGAAAAATAATCTTAAAAAATATGTAATATATAGACATCAATTTGAAGCCCTCATTGCATAGTTATTAATCTAAGAATATTAAAAACATCAGTTTATTACCAGCAAGTTTATGATTGAAAAGAATACGATATATTAGATATCTCCAACAATTACATAATCAATTATAAACAAATATTATCAAAGTGAAAATAAAGGTTGATGAACAAGAATTTTAACGAGAAAAAATTTAAATTAGAAAAATATTGAATTTTTCATTATAACATAGTCTTGGTCACAAAAATTCAAAGTCTCAATAATTTTGAAACTACAAACTTTGACTCCTTATTCAAATTGAAATAATCTTTAAATCTTTGAAAGTTAATGGAATTTATGACTAGCTGTTGAATCTATAGTTAACCAAATCCATGATAAGCAAGATTTGAAAATTTTTCAAATCAACTACGTACCCACAATGAAAATAAAGTGCTATTGCCCAAACTTGAGAGAAATCTTAAATCTCTTAATTTTAATTATTCTCAGAACGTATTTATCATTTTTTGAAACCCTAAAGAAACCCTCAAAAAATTTATGATTCTAAATTCTGGGCATAAAGAATTTTTGAAGGCAGTATTAGGAACTACAAAATCATTGCTCATGGAAAGCTCGATCAAGTAGGACATAGTGAGACACTTAGTAGAGATTACAACATTTTTAGCAAACATCCTGTGAAGATCTCGTGAATACATAATTCTTTTTGATATTTTTTTTTTTTAGCTCCGTCGTTGTTCATTCGAACCTTAAATTTTGATGTGATCTTATCATTTTAATAAACTATAATTTAAAAAAGATCAAACCAATCATGGAAGACAAAGTGCGAGTTTAGTCCATGTGCTAGCAAGCGCCGAACTTATAATTTTCATCTGACGCCTTAATGCCTCAATCTGTTGCTTGGGTCGATAAACGCCATTGAAGGAGATTAACTTAATTTTCATCATTAAAATATGAGGCTGCATTTAAAAAAGCAAATAAATCTTTGAGTTCAGTGAATGCGAGGCTGTGATTTGTTGCGGAAATATAGGCAGCAGATCCTCATCTTCAATAATTAAATGCAAGACTGTAGTAGTGTATATAGACTAATATGCTTTCATATATCTTTTTAATTTATTAAGAGAACGGAATTAAAATTAATGTTATACAAACTAACTTAAATTTTTTTCATGGGTAGTCAAATAAAACAATTAATTTTCTTTATTAAATGTTTACTTGTTTTAAATTATTCTTATCATATTATATATATATATATAAAGTAGAGTCTGACAATACTGTTGTACTATATAAGACCTAACTTACGTCATGTAAGACATAACTTGGGTTACAGTTGTGACACATAACACCTTAATACAGTTATCTTGCGTCACGTAAGACTTAACTTTTGTTACGGTTGTGACACGTGTATAGTTGTGACATGTGACGTTTAATTATAATTATCTTAATTATCTTATAAAAAATTAGTATTTTACATAATTACTACTTATGCACGAGTTTTAATTTTATTCAAACTAGAATGGTCATGAATATCACTTAATATTTTTATTTGATTTACATTTTCATTTTTATTTTTTATTGTGAAAATAAAAAATTAAATTTCTGATTATTAATTTTTATTTAATAAAAATTAAATTACCACTTCCATTTTATTTCTATTTTTATTTAATTTTTATTTTTGTTTAATATCACTTAATAATTAGAAATTATTTTACATAATTACTACTTATTTACACTTCTACTGATTTTTTATTTTTATTTTTATTTAAAATATATTCTTATTCTTATTTGTTGTATTTTAATAAATTATTATTTAATATATAATAAATATTATTATTATTATTAAACAAAATATTGCAAAAAAAATATTTACCCTGTTAAATAAAGATTTTAATAATAAACATTATTATTAAATAAAATATTTAAAAAATAATTAGCCTATTAAATAAAGATTTTAATTTATTAACCTAATTTTATAATTATAATTATTTTAATTTATAATTATATAATCTAAATAAATTTACTATTGTACATAATTACCAATTATTCATAATTTTATTTAAACTAGAGTGTTTATAGATATCACTTAATATTTTTATTTAATCTACACTTTTATTTATCATACAAATTTTTATTTTAATAATTTAATAAATTATTATTTAAAAATAACAAATATAATAATAATTATTATCATTAAATAAAATAATACAAAAAATAATTAATCTGTTAAATAAAAATATTAACTTATTAACAAGTAACCTGACCTTTATTATTTTGATTATTATACAAAATAAGTGATATATTTTAAATCAAATTGTAATTTTCTGTTTAGAATTATATATGTTGTAATATTATTTATTAAAAAATTTCAAACAATATTAGAAATTAAAAAATAAAATTGGTAATAGATAAATCAATCCAATTGAAGTGTCGGCCGCTCAAACTTTTATTGAATTTAGACTTTCAATTCGATCAAAATAATATTCTAATCGGAATAAGATAGATCTTCAAAATATATTTTAATTTAAATAAAATATGACCTTCCTACATGTAAAATCTATAAATAAATACGAAAATTTCTTTTCTTTCGAATTTCTTGGAGGTTTTTATTATAATAATTTTTCTTTGACTTTGCAATTTATTAGGTATGCACTTAAATTTTTATTTTTTAAAGTTTTTATATGTAATTAATATATATTTTGTAAATTTTTATATGTAAGTGCTGTTATTCTTCAACCTTTTTGATATATAAATTGTTTAATTTTATGAGTAAGTACTGTTATTCTTCAATCTCTTTGATTTTTTTCTTTTCATTTTATTTATTAGAATTTAAATTTAATTAAATCAATATTTTTGATGATATCAATATTTTAATTTATTTTACGTTCACTATTTGATTGAATTTGTATAAACAACAATATATATTACTTTCAGATATATTTCTGTAACTTAATTATTTTAATATGATAATATACTCAATTTAATCATATAATATAATAAATTCGTGCATCGCACGGGTCACATAACTAGTTTTCCTATATATCTTGGCCAAGAGAAAACAAAAAAAAATTCTTGACAATTGTGGTGTGAATTAATTAAAAAATAAAAAATAAAAATTTGAATTTAATGATAAATTTGGTGGCGATCATCAATGATGAAAAAGATTGCTTACCTATTAAGATTACTGCCCTTCACTGATAAAATTAATACAGCCCTTTCTTGGAAATGGGGTTGCAATCTTACAAAGAGACTAAATATTTCCAACCACTTTTTTCCTACCATCATTAATTTATCATGAATAATCATAGGAAGTACATTTGTTGACAGGGGTACACTACAAAATTGATTAACATGTAAATATAATTGATAATAATTAATTAATTAATTAAACCGTTTATTTCAAAATTAAATGAAATATGATGAACTTCATCTCCTATATGCACAAGATTCCCTTTTATGATAAACAATCTCTAGAATGAAATAAACAAACTAGGTACAACTAATATATATATATATATATATATATAGGGTGAATCTATGAAGAGACGAGTAGAAATAGTTATTTTGACTGACTATTAAAAATTTATATATTTTATATATTTTTTATATAAATTTTTTTATACTTTTAATATATAAATATATAAATTACTCCCTCTGAAATTTAGTTATTATTTAAAAATTTTTAATGTTTATTTTCTTCTAAATTATTTCTTCACTCAACAAAATTCTTGAATCCACTCCAGTATATATATATATATATATATAAATTAAAAAATCCATTTATTGATAACACCTTTTTCTTGGGTGGACAGACATCATGGCTTGTTTCTTGACGTTTGCTAGAAATGGGTATATGCATGTATGATTGAGATTATCATTGGGTGTGTCTATTGGTGACAGTTTTCATTCTCACATATGTGTGTGTATATATATATATACATATTCTTTTATAATTAGTAAAAAAAAAATAATTATAATACAGTACAAATCAAATCGCACCAAATACTCATAATTTTTAGAAGAAGTTCAAATACATAAAAATACTATCAATAAAATGACACTCCCTGTAAACTGTCAAAATACCATGAGGACTATTAGTTATCGTGTGACTGTCGTGTATGTATCAAACAGTAATATTCTTTGTAATTAGGTGTGTGTATATATTTTTACATAGGGTAAAACAACCTTTTTTTTTTCTTTTTTATTGCAATTTTTAAATTATTATATGATGATTGTTTAACTTTCCATATAAAAAGATAGACTAGAAACGACATCTGTAAAAATCACCTTTACATTTTATTCTTGATATTACTTTAATCTCACATGTTTCAATTGTAATAGTCAAATCCTTACACTTTCAATCAAGTAGCAATTCAGTCATTCTGTTAGTTGATATTTACGTGTAAAATCGTTAAATTGAGGATAAAAATATAATTTCTTTTACAGTTTATCCTCAGTGTCACTTAAGTTCCTCACGTTTCAATTGTAATAGTTAAATCCATACACTTTCGGTATATATTTGAAATATATTTTATTAAATTATTTTTAATAAATAATGTAATTTAAAATATTTTTTATTAAAAAATAATTTATGTAAATAAAATTGCATTTATAAGCACAGTTTTAGTTTTTATTTTAGAAAAAATGATAATAGAAAACAAAACCAGAAGATAAAGAGTTAAAACAAAATTAAAAAAAAAAAGTAACGTTACCAAACGGTCCTAAAATTATTATTTTTTGAATTTTCTATCCCTGTAACTTTCTCTCTCTATATATAATTTATTAACTTGAGAGAATACATTTATTTGTATGACTCTATTGATTCAATTTTATTAATTATAACAATTATTAGTGAAATTATCGAATTATTAATTTTTAGAAAATTAATCAAATTTAATAAAATATATTTCATGTTGATTAAACTAAATTAAATATTATTTTAACTTATTATTGATTTAATCATATTATTTTTGAAAAATAATTTAATTCAATAAAAAAATATATTAAATATAATTTTATTATGTTATTTATTAAAAATAATTTAATAAAATATATTTCAAATATACATTGAAATTGTAGGGATGTGACTGTTACAATTAAAACATCAGGGACTAAAGTGACATTGAGAACAAATTGTGGAGGAAATTATTTTTTTACCTTCAGTCTAACGATTGTGTATGACGGCCAACTAATAGAAGGACTAAATTGATGCTTGACTGAAAGTATAAGAGTTTGACTGCTACAATTGAAACATATGGGACTAAAGTGACAGCGAGGGTAAACTGTTGGAATGGTTTTATACTTTACCCTGATATATATTTAAATTTATATTTTTTATGAAAAATATTTATATACTTAGCATAAATATATATATCTACTAGTTAATACACTCAATTATGGGTGCGTTTGGAGTCCCAAAAAAATAAAAAAAAATCAATGGATGAGATTGATGTGATGTAAAAATGATAGGTGACAAAATATGATTGGAGGGATTTGAGAACTTTTGAAATTTTTTGAAGTTTTTTAATTCTTTTTGTAGCTCCAAACGAGCCCTATGCCTTACATATATATACATAATGAAGTGTATATGAAACCGATTGTGGGCCCGTTTGGTGTACAATAAATTGCTGAAAATCTCTAAAAATCTGTATAAATCTCTGTTAACTTTATATCACATCAACTTTTTTCTCTCACTGTACGCATTACGAACTCTCCCCAAATTACAATTTATCTCAATTTATCTCATTTTTTCTTACTCCAAACAAACCCTGTATGTATATATATAAATATAAATACTCAATCGAGATTTTACTTTACTCTTAAAAGATGAGGGATTTGAATTGAGAGATGTGCACCATAAGGGTTATTTGAGAGATAATAAATACACAATATTATCGATTGTACTAGATATTAATAAAAAAAAAAAAATCGCTAGTCAAACGATCGCTCCACGAAATTACAAAAACTCCCGCACATGTAGATTTGAAATAAGTCCGCTATGCACTTGCTGATCATCCTTTCCTGCATCTTTTTGGCTAGGTGGTATTGGTGCTGGAGAAACCTGATATCACCATTCTTGCATTCATAATCAATTATAGCTCCTTTTGGAATTAAATAAAATAAAATAAAATTTTATAAATATTTATAAATATAAATTATAAAATAATAAAATTTAAATTTTTTATTCATTATACGAATTATGAAATATTTATTTTTATAATTTTATTTTATTTTATACACTTTTATAAAATTTCACCCTACATATATAAACAGTACAATTGCAATTATTTAAGTACTTGCTTAGTATGTCCTTTCAAATCTTTCAATTATCAATGTTCGCAGTGACAGCTCAATGTCAGGGTGAATATTGAGATTTTGCTACACATGCAAGTTTGAGAGATTAAGAGAGTGTTTGATTGAAATTATATATATATATATATATATATAATAAAAGCATAAAAATACAATGTAAGAGTAATGTATTGCAAAATTTAATTGAAAAAAATTAATAATTTTTATAACTTTCAATAATTTTTAATATTTTCTGTTCTACCAAACAATTCATAAATCTACCTCAAATTACATATATATCGACCTATATGCATGTGTGTATAGAGTCCTTAAATATTGATCTCCTTACTTATTATTTTGTTATCTATATAGCGAGCTAGCTAGCTAGGTTTCATATATTTATATGATATAAAACTAACAGTAATGCTACCTTATCGTCTCTTTTATTCTGCACAGTTCACATTTTTATTGTTAATTTTTAAATAGGAGATAATATCTTATTATTGTAATAATTTTAAATAAAATATATTCATTACTACGAATAATCCCCAGTATAATATAAGATGAGTGGTGCTTTCTCTTCTTATTTTCATCAAAAAAATGGAACTCGTGAAATAAATAGAGAAATGTGTCTCCATCACAATTTGGCTAATATGTGTGAGTATATAAATATTTTTTATGAAGGGGAACAGGGTCATCATTTGATCCACGCCAAACAGAGTCCCATACAAAGCGAGTAATTAAAAAAAAAAAAAAAAGTCCAAGAAATCACTGGTTCACTACTTGTGACATTGATATATCAAGCACAAACAACAAACTTGTGATGCAGAGGGCGACTCAGTTCTCTGTGACATGCAGAAAGCCATAATTAAGGGGCGTTTGGACTTTTACAAAAATTAAAAGATAGAGTTGATGTGATGTAAAAATGATAAGTAATAAAATTTAATTAAAAAAATTTAAAATTTTTAAAAATTTTTTAATTATTTTTTAAAATTTCAAACAAAACCTAAATAATTTTAAAAAACTCTCTCTCCCTCTCTGTATCTCTGTGCACGACTTATCAAGAATACGGATAGCACAATCAACTCTTCTCCTGTCTGCAAATAATGCCACATTGCCACCATATATACTGATAAGTCAAAATGCAGGTAGATATTTGCCTTGATCACTCCAATACATATACATATATATATATATATATATAGGTTAATTACAATCAAAATTTATATACCAAGTCTCAGTCGCAAGCAAAGTATGAAAATGTAGTAGTCTTAGCCGCCCGTAAAGTCGATCGGTTAGCCTTTTATTTATGGCATTTTAATGAGCATTTTGGCAAACTTGGATTACCAAGTGGAGATGCCGGTCAGGATCTGGTCTCAATCCCCGTCACTAACTAGTTATTACCACTGCAGGAAATTAATCGACGTACTAGGCATATGTCAGACTTGGTATAACCCGACACGCAAAGCCAGTCCAATCAGAAACAATAGTCTCGATTAATTAAACAGATGGGGCACAATCAGATATATATCATGGAAATACCTTGCACACTTTTTTACAGTGCACGTAATTTTTTTTTTTTTTGAGCTATATAGTGCATTTATTAATTATATATATATATATATATATATGTATATATTACGATGCTGCATGTTTACCTACACAGCAGTGCTTGACCGGTGAAATTAATTCAGGGTGTGTTCGGAGAAACGTGGAAAACTTTTTAAAAAACTCTCAAACTTTCTGACGTATTTTTATTCTTTTCGTATTTTATAAAATTACTATAAATTTATATATTTTTTCATATTTTAACAAATTTTTATAAATTTTTTATAAATTCTAATAATATTTTTGTCAAAACCCAATAATTTTTTCATAAATCGCAAGAATTTTTCAACAACTTTCAAAAAATTAATTTTAAACTTTTGACGTAGAACTGCTCTAACAGACTTAAAAAAAAAAAAACAGTTCGAACAGATTTAAAATTCAAAAAATTGACGCAAAATTAAAAAAATAACATTATTCATATCTGAAAAACATGATTCGGTGGCCAAGGCAGACCGAAAGATCTTGCCCCTGCTGACTTGAAAAATTATATTGAATTTTATTGATTTTACTATTTTTTTCTCATAAATTATATTTTTTTCATATTTTTTCTCTATTGTATTTTTATTTTTACTCTTATTTATCTTAAAAATGAAATTTTACCTACACCAATTATAAATCCTGAATCCGCCTTCTTTGGTAGCTACGCACTAAATACCAAAAATATTATCCAAATCACATTATTCATTATTCCCTCCCCCAAGCCTCCCTTCAATATCTTAGTTTCGATTAAGAAATCACTGTCATGGGTTTCATAATCAATATTTGTATTGGTTAATTATTCTTCAAATATATTCATATATTTTGCATGACATACTTTCGGTACAATTGAGATCAATATGATGGAATGAATGGATATCTAAATGCCTCACCGCACATGAATGATAGAGAGAGAGAGAGAGAGAGAGAGAGAGAGAGAGAGATGAATGTGAAGAGGGCCCGGGTGGAGATGGGCTGGAAAAATGGGATTGTTAAATAATTAATTAATAGGAGAAAAAAGAGAATGGCGAAATATATTGATGGACTAACTAACTCTAATTCATCAACTGGTCGACAGAAGTTTAGTTTGTCATCATGTGGTGGGAAATGCCAATTTCTGCCATCTTACATTTATAATTAATATCTACACAAAAAGTCCCGTCCACTGTTTTATAAATAGTTTCGATCCCACACAACTTGAGAAAACTTCATTCCAAAGATTAGACTGTTGAAGCCATTAGTATGCAGGCTTGGTTTGGTACATAAAAGTTAATTTTTATTATTAGTTTTTTTTTATCTTATATAATTTTTTCACTAAAATTTAATTTATTTTAAAAGTTAGAATTTTAAAGCATGTTAATTGCATTCATACAAACAGAAAAATTCACGTTGGTTTGAGTAAAAGATATCCTTTTGAGTAAAAGAGTAATGAAAATTTGATTTTTTTTTCTAATTTTTATCCAAATGGACATTAATATTTTATTTATTTATTTTATGAATGTGATTTATATGCCAGTTACAGTTTAAAAAAAAAAAATAAATTGTGGTAAAAAATCATATAAAATAAAAAATTAAAAAAAAGAATATTATAAATATACTTAATTTTTAGCTTTTCAAGTATTAGAAAGGTGTTCGGTTTAAAAAAAAATGAAAATAATATAGACATTTATAACAAGACGATAATTGAAAAGAGAGAGAGAGAGAGAAAGTTATGACATAGATCTATATGTCTAATTAAGTGACAAACATGTATTTAATTTCCAAGCATTCATAAATATTCTAACTAAAAAATTAAAAATAATAAATACGCCAATACAATAATTAAAAAGAAAATAGTAGAACACATTGACTTGTTTAAGTCAAATACATATCAAACAGATAAACATATGTTTTTCAAATGTTAATTTAAAAAAATAAATAAGGATGCGCTTTGAGTAATAAAAATTGAGGTAAAGTGAGATAAAAAGAGATAATTTGTGAGTTCGTAATTCGTGTAGTGAGATAACAAATAATAACTTTTAAAGAATTTTAGAGATCTTCAGAATTTTTCGATGACTTCTAACAAACCAAACGGGCCCTAAATAAATAAAAATAATATAGACATGACAACACTATAATTAAAAAAAATAAATAAACAACAACACATAAAAAATACAAAAAAAAAAAAACTAAAAAAACATGAATACGAATACAAGATATAGACATAATATGATGTAAAGACCCAAATTTTTTGTGATTTAATTTTATTTTAGAATTATTTATATTTAATTTCAAATTTTTTGTGCTATTTAAAATTTTATTTAGAAATGAGATTTTAAAGTAATTACATATATCATGCATTAAATGTGCTTACATTAATTTTTATTTTTATTTTTATTTTTTTATTATTAGTATTTGTGTGTGTGCTAGCAATGGTATGTATGTATATATATTATGTGCTGTGTTTTCCCATTAGATGAAAGAGGTGGCTGACAAGTAATTATGATAAGGGAGATCAAAGGGTTACGGTTAAAATTGAATTTAGTGTTGGAGTGTGAAAGATATTAATGGGAGATTTATTCTAGGTGCTTGTACGAGTGGGTAAAGAGGGGACTCTTGGGTTATTTAAAATTTTCACCATCTATGATATTCCACCAAAAAACTCTGCATTTTTCATTTTGGCGTTTTGAATTTAAGAGAGAGAGGGAGAGAGAGAGATCATGCTATCGGTTGTCTGTTGGTAAAGATCGCTAAGAGATTTTTGAAAAATGCATAATTGTCATTTCAAATAGGATTACTGGATCATGTTTAAGGTCAACTTGAGTTGGTGTTGATTGTTTTACACACCGATCGTCTACATGTGTAGTGAGGTATGTGGGATTGTGTTTATTTGATATATATATTTTTTATCATGTCATGTATATATATATGTGTGTGTGTGTGTGTGTGTGTGTGTGTGTGTGCAAGAGATGAAAAACCTATTCTATGAATTGATTTTTGATTATGTGAAATTTTGAAACTTTCACACTGAAATGGGTACACTGTTTTCCCATAAAAATCATACTTAGAGATTGATTTAATTATTGAAACTTTTATATGTTAAATTAGACATGTAGATGAGTTTCCTGTAAAAATTTCATGAATTTTGGAATTTAAATGAATTTATTAAAAATAGTCAAACTTAATTGATTGGTTGGTATTTCTATGCTAGGATCAGCACACTGTTTTTATATAAAATTTATACTTAGAAGTCGAATTAATTTTTGATATTCTTATATATGGGAGTACATATCTAAACTAATATCCAGTAAAAATTTCATATTTTTTGAGTTAAAATGGATTTTACAAAAATCGTGAAAGTTGACTGTTTGTTTTAAATTACTGTGCTGACAAGAGTTTGATTTTCGGTATAAAATGATACCTAGAGATTAAATTTATTTCTAAGAATTTTATATATGAAATTAGACAGGTAAAATATTCTACAGTGAAATTTTTATAATTTTTTTATTAATAATTTATTTTATAAAAATATTGAAACTTGGTTGCTTGGTTTACATTGCTATACTGACAGCAGTCAGATATTTGGTATAAAAGATATAAAAAAAAAGTTGATATAATTTTTGAAATTTTATATGTTTAACTAGATATATGAATGAGCTTTCTGTGAAAAATTCAAAAATTTTGGATTTAAAATAGATTTTATAAAAATCGTGAAATTAAGCTATTCTGTATGGTTCAAGCAGAAATACTCATTTAGTATTCTTAAAATCTGTATTATATGACTTTATGAACAAATTTTAAATCTTGTTTTTATGAAACTGGACTTAATTATAAGTATTTTATTCTTTTGAATTAGTATAAAATATTTTATTTTTATTTTTTATAAATTATCAAAATTTATGTCTTGAATCCTTCATTGTCATGATATGCTTGATATAAAATTTTATTTACCAAGCTAGCTGCATATATATTGCCGAATATGGTTGCATGATATTTATTTGATAAATCTTGTATGAGAATTTTTTATGGAAGGGCAACATGAAACTTAGGCCTGAAACACATTCACACTTCATAAAACTTATAAAGTAAAGGGAAGAACACAAAAAAATCAAATTAGGGAGAACTTTTGTATATGTTGTACTATTAATTAAAGGAATTACTTGAGATTTGATTTTTTGGTTATTAGGGTCATCAAGGGTACTAGAAAGAGTGGGTTCTAGAGCCTAAGGGTTGAAAACCCTAAAACCTGCGTAGGGTGGTTAGCATAACCAGTAGGCTAGAAACCTACAAAATACATATACAGCTTATTCTAACGTATATTTAGTACCGAGACTACGGGACTAGTTTGCCTACTAAGGCAAATAAGTACATTTGGGACTGCAGGACCAATTGTACCCTCTGACTGAGGTCTGGGGATGTGATGAGTACATCTAAGACTGCGGGACTAGTTGTATCCCACGGCTTAGGACTGGGGATTTATTTTGGGTTTAGTTCTGAAACCACAGACTAAACTTACAGAGTACCTGACCCATAGTATGATATTAATGTGTGGTGATGTGAATGATGTGAAATGATTTATTTCCAACATGAGACTGCGGGATCATGGCTGAGTAATTTTATTATTTGAATGAAATGATTAAATATGGATATTTTGAAAATTTTAAGATTTTAAATTTTATTTTTATTGATTAGTGTTAATAGTTTTGCATGATTAAGAAATTATATTTTATAAACACTTTCTGAGCACACGTGGAATTTAGTATTCACCACCTACTATAGTTGGTAATGCAGGGGTTGATGCTCGTGATGGACCAGCGGGTTAGCTAACCGTCTTGAATTATTATAACTGGATAATTTGTTTTATTTTACATTCCAATAGTTAAATTTTAATGTAGTGGAGTATTGATTTGGACCCATATTTGTGGCATGGTTTTATAACCCATTTTTATGATATTTTAAAGGTATTTTGAATATTTAAGAAATTAAATAAACATTTACTTTAATTAACTTCCGTTCTGATATGGTACATTTTTCATGATTGAATATTTATTTTTGAGTTTCGTTCTCATGTCCCTGATCGTAAATTTCAGGGCGTGACATACGAATATGATGATTTTAAGAAAAGGAGTATACGAACACAAAAAAAAATATAATAAAAAAATATAAATTTTGTATTTTTATTATCAACTATATATTATAAATATAACACTCATAACAGATCTAAATTTGTTTTAATCACACTTTTGAAGGAAAAAGGAAAAAATATAACGTATCTGGTACGTATCTCGCGTATCTGAGGAATGCGCGCGTTGGATGTGAAGTGTCCATGCTCCGTGTAAACCAACAATGTCTCTACAAAGTTGACAAGCCATCCATTTGAGAAAAAAAAAAAGGCATCTTGAGGGACTCAAATGAGCATCAACAGGACAAATTTGCTGGACGGCAAACTTCAGCATTAATAAAACAAGATAACGGTCACGCTCCGGAGTATGAATCAGGAAAAAGTCCCAGAAACCAGGAAAGTCCGAGAAAACAGGAAGGAGTCCGAGAAGAAACCAACAAATATTATGATTGGTGCATGCAGCACGGCCCTTCATTTAGCTGATATCAACAACATTATCTTACAATTGAACCTTAAAAAAAAAAAAATTTGGCATGGTAACAGTTGTGACTAGTACAAGTATTCTAGTATAACAACTGCACAAGTCTTTCCATCTATACTTCTCATTTTTGAAATGACTATTCTTGATGTAAGATGACCTAAACCGGGGAAGAAAAAAAAAAAAAAAAGCCGTACCATCTGATGCATACAGTTGATATTTTAGCTTTTAAAGAAGGTACATGAGAAACTACACAGACGACGAAAAGATGCATCAGTTGGTTGACCAAGGCAACGTCCAAAAACTTTTTGTGGCTACAAGTATTTTCTCCCCCCCATGAGATTCAGGTTCCTTCTCATGTACGGTGGCAGCCCATCTAACAGCATAAGCAATACGACCTACTTTCTCAATCACTTCGGGGGAATCTCGAATCACTACTGTTCCTTCTGGGCGCAGCATTCTATCAATCTCCACCATCAAATCCACAAGGTTACACCTGTAACAAATTCATGAAGATATAATCCTGATTATACTTCACACTCTTGTTGCCAAACAAAAGTAGTACATTAAGACATCCTTTTAGACTAGAGTAATCAGATCTCATGCAAACAACTCAGACAACTCAAACAGATGCGTTCTCGGAGCAGAGGTATATTCAAGAAATATGCTAGCTCTGAGAGAGAGAGAGACTAGATAGTCAATATTGATCTACTAATCAAAACATTTGCACTTTAGCAAACGTAAAGCTAAAGCCATACTGCAGGAATCCTGCAGGATAGTTTCAATGTCAGGGCAGGGTTTTACAAGAAATAAAGCATAGCAAGTTCAGGAGTATCTAAAACCAACTTCTGCTCATTAGAAGTTTTATCCATCAAAGAAAGTTAGTTGGACTCCATGCAAACCACTTGCCTCTGCAAAATAGTTCCCCTTTTTCATCGAGGCTACAACCTCTGATCAATGGAGGGAAAAAATATATATATATATATTGTCAAGAATACAGCTCTGCCTCACCCATAAAAGAAATACAATACATTCCACTTCCATAAAAAAATGTCTAAATCAAGACAAAATACCCTCAGTAGCCATTAGTATAGGGAGTTGGTGCCTCATTTCAAGAAATTTGGAAGTCATAAATCCAATCCTCACTGGATTCTTTTTCCATAAAGCTTTTCCTGTTTTTCTTTTCTTTTTTTTTTTTTTTTGGGGGGGGGGGGGAGGGGGCGGGGGGGGGGGGGGGGGTAGAATCATCTTCCAATTAGTGGGTATCAAATTGGATCAAGCCATACAGTAGGCACATATGTGCTGGCCTTGGCTCTGGACGGTGGCAGTCCCTGGGATTTGTTATGAGCATGACTTGTTCTTGCCCTTGATTGGCATGACTTATTAGTTTGTACATCATATTACCCAGAAAGTTAAAATATCATCCAAACTTCTCAGCATTGTATAATTAATAAAAGCAAAATAATTCTGGAACTCAATTTATTAGTCTGCATAATGCAAGCCAAAGCCTGAGGAGGGGATATGATAGTACTACTCCTTTTCAATAAACTACCTCCAATTCATGAGAGATTCTTAAAAAGATAAATAAGAAAAGAATGAGGAACTAATATTCCATGATCATGACCAAGAATAAACCCACCTGCTCTTTCCAGATCCACGATCTTTTATGAGAGACTCAATGGCAGATACATGGATGAGATCATATGTTCGAGGATAAGTGGAGAAAGGCTCACACCTGTCAGCATTAATCATAAACATTAGCTCATCAAAAAATGTTTTCTCTAGAGACGATCCAACATTTTATGTGTTTGTTCAGACTTCTGAATAGTAAGGCTATCACAGCCACAACAAAAGACTGCAATGCAGCAAGGACAACCATAACAAAGGAATACAATTGCCCTCGCAATTAAGAAAGTTCAACCCCTTCAAACTCTTACATGAGTGAAGCATTACCACTTCTATCCATGATTTATAGAACTTAGGAGGAAAAATATTCCAGTCATGAAAAGGAAGCATTGGAGTCAGTTTGCTGTAAATTAGAAGAAAAACACAATAAATATGTTTAATCCAAAGAAATATTTGTATACTTCCATAAGTAAATTAGAAGTTGAGATATTGGTTAATAACAATGTTTTGAAAAGTTTTCCAAGATGTCAAGGTATATGGAGAAGCAAGTCAGGGTGAAAGCAGCAAATAATTTGGTTATAGAATCTGATTAGTTATTAGTTAGAAAATTTTGCAATTGTCTGGTGGAAATGTTAGCTTAAAATGATAATCAACAACAACATCCATCAAAAAGAAAATTTTTCTTTCCAAAGTACATTCTCGAAAAAACAAATAAAAATAATAAAATAGTAAATAAATAAAATCTAAGAATGGCCTTACTAGATATGCAAACAATTCATGTCGCCCTTTCCTGCATATTTATTTTGAAATGCAAAGGAGACATGCCATAAGTACGCACCAATCATGGAAAACTCCAATAAGGCCTCTATCATAAATGATGCCAAGGGTTGAAGGTTTGCGAGCAGGAACAACGTTCATAACCCAAACAGGATCAGATATCAGTGCAGCAGCAAAGCCTCCAAAAAATGCATTCATGTCCATGACATTTCGTATAGCTGGAGTTCCCAACTTCAAGTTTAAAGAAGTTTTATAGTATGCAACTCTCCTTGCCCACCGCCGGGTGTCAGCATCAAACACATCAATTCCATTTTTCAAAAGGTTGGTCCTTGAAGGAGCTTTTGCTAGCCTTTCTGGCCACTTTGGGATCATCCCAACAGCATAATCTCCTTTGACAGAAGAAATCCTGCTAACGCACTTCTTTAAATTATAGTACCTGCAAAAGAACAGAGATCGGATGAAAAAAAACCAACTTGTTCTTCAATGAGCTAGATTAAAAACTGTTACTGTTAAACCAGTGCTACAATGTTGAGGTAAGTAAGACTCCAATAATCATTCAAAAATTTATAAACAGCTACAAAATTTAATCACGTTAGGATAAAAGACTGATCTTTCCACAGTTCAACATCTTAATGTAAGATTTGTTTGAGAGAAAATAAATCAATAAAAAGAACGAAGTAGCCCTCTCTCTAACAGCTTAACCTTTTAGATAAGATAGGGGCTAACACATCAATATGTTATCAGAACACCCAAAAATTTTGAATTCAAACCTCACCATCTCCCCCCCCCCACCCCCACAAAAAAAAAAAAAAAGAGAGAGTCAATAGTGCTGTGTGTCTGGCCCTTCAAAAGCGTTCATCCAGCCACACGTAAGCGAGTATATTGAGAGAAATTAAGTCAATATCATATAATGAAGTTGTCCCTCCCTAACAACTTAACCTTTCAAGTGAGATGTTGGGCTAACACTTTAACAAGGATCTAAATAAAATAAAAGGCATTGCAACGAATTACCATGCATAACTTGGGTCATCAGATTCGTCACACAATTCAAGCCTAAACTCATTTTGGTTTGGGAGACAAGAGTCCCCATTAGGCTTTTTCCAGATGACAGTGGTCCCATCCACAGCAATCAGCTCATAACACAACGCTCTAGCCACTGCCTGGAGATCGGCCCATTCCTTGTCTTGCTTTGGCCACTGTACAGGGGGGCCAGAGATGACAATGTATCCTCCTGGGCGAAGTAACCGATCAACTTCTATAAAATATGTTGCATCTGCAAACCAAGACAATCTTTATAATGACGACTGATCCAATAGGTAACTGAAGTGTAAAATAAGGGAGGAAAAAGAAAACGTACTATATGCTGTAAAAGGGATCAAGCAACGAGAACAGTGCACCAAGTCAAATGAGAAGGCAGGGACTGGAAGTCTGCGAGTGCCAAGCATGGCAACAAATGCTGGTATTCCTCTTTCCAATGCAAATTGTATTTGTGCTTTGTGTGAATCTCTGGGAGCAAAGGAGAGGGTTAAAATGTCTTCAGCTAAGAGATACCCACCAAAGCTGGCTACCTGCAAAGACAATGCATTATATTTTTTTTGGGGGAAGGTATAAACTATCAATTAGAGATCAATAAAACACAGGATCAGAGTTCCTACGCCACATCCCATATCAAGACCAGTCCTCAGAGCTCCACCGGCTATTGGAATATACTGTTTAAGTTTCTCAATGTACTGTATAGCTCCATCTGGGAACATTGTGCCACCACCAGGAAAAATAAAGTACGGGCCTTCTTTTTTCATCCATCCTTGATGGCCTTTCCTGTCAGCTATCTTATTGTGTGGCATGTTACTATGCCAAATCTGCACACCCACAGAAAAACAAAAATCCAACAGTTTAGTGTCCTGATATTAAGTGCCCATTTGGAGCACCAAGATGGACCAAAAAAGGCAAAAAGCAGCCAAATTGGAGAAAGTCTGGTGTCTGGTGCATTGGAGAAAGTTTGATATTTGGTGTGTCGCTCAAAAAGTAGAGAAAATTGGAGAAAGTTGATAAAAGTTGGAAAAGGTCGGACATTTTTGTGAGGAGAAATTGAAAAAAGTTGGAGAAAATTGGATATTTTTTGTGATTATTGGTACTCCAAATGGGCACTAAGTAAATAAATTGCAGTCTTTTCATCTTAAAAACAAAAAATTAAAAGGATATTTGATGCAAGCAGAATATATAAAGAATTTTATGATTAATGTTTCCTATCTTGGTTTTTGGTACTTGTCAAAGAATATTATTTGACAAATATTTTCCATTTATTTACCATTAGTTTTAGAATATTTCTTTTCCATATTTTATTGTCTTTATCTTGTGTCTAAATTTGGCTTAAGTCAAAGATTTTTATGATTTCCTTAATTTCTTAGTTATTTCTGCCTTGATAAAGATTCCAACATTCAAAAACTTTTTTGTTTAAACCATGTAAGCCTACCGGCTAATCGGTTGAGTTGTTTTTTATTAATAAAATTATTTATTAGATAGAGTATTGCTAGAAAATCTACGTTTCTTTCTAAGTATTTTGTAGACTAAACAAAAAACTCGCAGTCCATCTCCACTTCTCTTTCAGTTCGTAAGCTTCCCCTGCGTCAGTTGGTATCAAAGCTATCCATGGCGCCACAAAAAACTAGTAAAGGTCGCGGTGCTAATCCTCAGACTGCCACAATTGATCAGGATTGTGAGTACAATGAGCTGCTTGGGAGACTCGCACTCTTCCAACTATTCGAAAACATGGCCAAAACATTGGTCCAACATGTGGCTACCATGTACGCTGGAGGCCAATTTTAAAATTTACCACTGGATCATTCTTCTACATGAGGAGGAGAATATTTAAGGAAATAACTTCCTAAAAAGGAGTTCCCATTCATATCAGCAATGATTTCCAATTCAACTGTTAACTGGAGTAAACAATAAAGTTTGATGAAGAACCCCCAACGATTGGAGCTTCAAAAAAATATACAAGGGTTGAAGTTATTGAACAAGAGGTACACATTGGTTTTGAACTCTTTTTTTTTTTTTTTTAAATCTCAAGTAAATTGGGATTCACCTCCAATATGTGATGAGTATAATAACAACATATTTTCATCTACTACCTCTATGGATTTTGAGAATGGGTTGCATGAAAATATGGTTCATAATGAAAGTCAAGGGAAGAAGGAATAGTTAAAAAAAAAATTAGTTGAAGGGAAAAATCTTGAAATTGGAAGTGATTTTGGAAAACAATCCGTCAAAAACTCTTCTTATTACAATGATCCGTTTTGGTGGGAATCTCCAAATAGAAACTTAGTTAAGGAATTTATTTATGGGATACCTTATTTCAGCAAGCTTGCAACTTCTCAAAATTGTGAAGATGGAAAAATTATGAGTTTCCCCAAGGCAAGTCAATTGCACAAGGGGCATATGGGCATAGTGGTGGAATAGAATGGTCAAGTCCAATAATCAATGGAGCATGAAAATCCAAATTCGAGGATAAATTCTTTCCATCATCAGGAGAATGATGAAGGCAGAATATATAAAGAGAGAATTTTATGAGTAATATTTCCTATCTTTGTTTTGAGTACTTGTAAAAGAATATTATTTGACAAATATTTTCCATTTATTTAGGATTAGTAAAATATTTCTTTTTCTTTATTTCGTGTCCAAATTTGGCCTTAAGTCAAATTTGTTATTTTGGTGTTTTTTTTATGATTTTCTTAATTTCTTAATTATTTCTGTCGTGATTATGATTCTAGTATTCAAGGTTTTTCTATTTAAACTTGGGTACGCCTACAAGCTACAAGCTAATCAGTTGACTTGTTTTTTATTAAAATAAAATTATTTATTAGAGAGAGTATATCTAGAAAATCAGTGTTTCTTTCTAGTTATCCGTAAACTAAAAAAGACTCGTAGTCCATCTGTCTACCCTTTCTATTCGTACCCTTCCCCTGCATTCTGAAGGATTTCCAGAAGTGCCATAAAGCATGCTTTTCCAAGCATCACTGTATTATGAAACCTGCAGGACAAAAGGGCATCTATTTTCTTGAACTACATCAACGACTGAAGAAGGGTTCTAAGTTACCTTACAAAGATTCAACCTGACATAATGGATGGAATAAGATGGTTGGACAAAGCCTGAAACTCAAGAGTACGGTTAGTTGGACTAGCTAAACAAGCTTAGGCTTGGAAATGCCTATAAAACAAGGATAAATCCCCACTGTTATTGGATGGCAAGACTGAACATTCAAGGCCAGCTCAGACACCTGTTTAACCGAGGAAAAAAAAAAAGTAATAATGATAACCTAGCTGACAATGAGATTTTCAATATGCAACTCGCCCCTACACTCACAGCTAATACATTAATTTCTGGAGAGGGGGCTACTCAAACAAAATTAATCCGGAAAATTGTTCAAAAACCAATCCCACAAGAACAGTGTTCACAACAGAATCCCACGCACCAAAAAGAAAATAATAAAAACATGAAAGAAGGCAACAATGCACTCAAAACAACACCCAACAACCCAAGTATATCAATCAGATTGTGGACTTAGAACGTGTGTATCAATTGGAATGTGTAAATTCAACTATGAGGTGGTTTTTTTTCTCCCCCCTTGGAGCAAGGGGCGTAATTAGTAATCAAACTAAATTTCAAAGTTCAAGCTTCAACATTTCAATCTTTGGCCAATACTTGAACTAGAAACAAAACAAAGCGGCAAAATAATAATAATAATAATAATAATAATAATAATAATAATAAATAATAAAAAAACATTTATCAAAATTAGGTAAAATAGCAAACATAGGATTAATTTAGGGATACCTTGTTCAAGCTATCTGGCCACTGGACCGGAATCCGGTAACCCTGGGGAGGCGGGATCAAGCACAGAGGCGTCTCCTCCTTCGGCGGGCAATGTCTTTCCCTATAGTAATTCATTTCCCTACTGAGCTGACTGTTGCGTGTCGGATCCTCACAAGGCATGTGATCGACGGCATCGGCGGGGCACGACTCAATATTCTGCTGGTGACCTGCCTCCACCAGCTCCACCAGACGGTGCCGCTGCTTCGGATCGGCCGCCGACCGGAGCAGCGCCTGGCGCCCCGAAGCCGCCATGGAGTCTCCGAGTGGGGTAAACACGAGGAGGAAGAACAACAGTACGGCGCCGAAGAAGGTGGCGGAGACCAGATCCAGGAGGCGCCACTGCCTCGCGTTGCGCTTCGACGATGGGAGGTTCAGATGCCCCATCTTCTGACTTCCACAGTCTCAAGATCAGATCATAAACCACGCACCAATACAGACAACATATATATATGTATGTATGTATGTATGTGTGCTATCTATATCTGTGTGTATAGGCGAAGCAGCGAAGTGCGAGAAGAAGATCCGAGCTGAGGTTTTAGGCTTTTTTTTTTTTTAGGGAGATGAGAGTAAACTCTAACGAAAAGGGACAGCGCGGAGAAAGATTTATGCAGAGCGGCTGTGAGCAACCGTTCATGACAGCTTGAATTTTTGCAGGGTGCTTGAACAGCTGTCTCAATTTGATTGGACTTGGGTTCGCGTTTTTGTGCTGTGATGCAACAATGGAACCTCCTGATTAATCCCCGGAAAGATGTGTTTGGATGTGTGGTAAAATAGAATGAATAAGGATCAAATTATTCTATTTTATTATTAATTAAAAAAAAGTAAAACTATTGAGAAATATAAAAAAAAATTAATTCTCCCTTTTATACTTTATTTTTATTTCTATTTCTTTTTTCTTTTTCTTTTTTTTCTTATATATTTTATTTTCTTAATTACTTATATTTTTTTTATAATTCTAAAACCTAACCCCTCGATTGGATGCAAATATAGTAAATGAGTATTATTTATGGATGACGGACCCACATTAATGTGATATTTATAAAATGGACAATAAATAGTACTTGATTTGGATAGTTTTCTAAAATAGGTGTATAAGGATGGATGTATAATGTAAAAAACTATCAAATGATTATTTTACCCTTATGCAGTCGCACACTTAATTATATGTTTATGTTAATTGTATATGTGAAAATCAACTAGTACAAATTAATTTTAGACAAATTAATTATAAATAAATTATGTTATTAATAAATTAAACTTTATAAAATATATAAATATAAGTTAGTTTCGTAGACAGTAATATTCCAATTTGCCCGAACCTTCTTTGGTCGCTTATCTTTTTCTCCTTATTTAAAAAATATCAATATATGTGTAATTTTGTACAAATTTACTAAAAAATAATATTATTATCTTAAATCACATGACCCCCTATTTGGAAAAAATATATTTTTTTAATCACACGACCCCTTATTTGGAAAAAAATTATTAATATAATTTTTTAATACATTTTTTCATTAGAAAAAAAAAAGAATTTATTTCTAATATATAAAATACATTTTGTAGGTGAGAAGGGGGATGAGAAGGGGTAAAATAGACTAATTTAGTCCATGATAATGGGGGGATAATTTTTGGAGAGTTCAAACCCTCTTAAAAAATAATATACCTTCTTCCAAGATTAAAGAGGCCGGATAATTTTTAGAAATGAGAAATTTTGTTTTCCAAACTAAGTAAAAACCATCACATCAAAATATATACAGGGGTATTATTTATGGATGCTGTCATTTGCAGTATCCAATTGGGTAGTAAGGTTCAATTTATTTTGGCCGTACAAAATAAAAAATTCCAATTATATATATATATATATATATATATATATATATATTTGCTTGGAAATATCTCAATTTAGTGAAAGAATTTAAAAATTTTGAAAATATAAGAAAATAATTTCCCTGATTTCATGGTGAAAGTTAATGAGAGAGTGAGCTTGAGACTTGAGTTGGTTCACAATTCATAGCTTGGGATTGAAATTAAATTAAATTAAATTATCCTTGAGTAAATATCAAGGTTGGAATTTCATTCTTCAAAGGGGGAGAAAAAAAAAAAAAGTTTGTCGCCTACCACGAGGGCGAAGTACAAGAACCTATGAACTTGAAGTTGAATTTATCAGCAAAAATCAATTATTAGTAAAAAGTGAGTTTTCACTTTAACTCAAATATTATTATTTATTACTATTATTATTTTAATCCCCCCGGGCCGGGGGGTGTGGTTTTTTTGTGTCTGATGAATTACACCTGCGAAAAGGCAAGCGTAACAAGGAAAAAGAAAAAAAAGTAACACCCGTGAAAAGGCAAGCGTAATAAAGAAAAAAGGGGGGGGGGGTGTAATGAACGCTAAAGCTATTTTATTTAGGGATGCAATAAAGACTTACTTTCAGATGGTACGGCAATAGGATGCCTAGAGGGAGGCTAATTTAGGGTATGTTTAATCGGATAAACTAAATGATAGGATATAAGTAATGTTATAAGATAATATATAGAATTGAATATAATATGAGATTAATTTTTTTATATGTGATTATTTTTTTAATATTTGATTGATAAGATATAAAGTGAGATAAAAGATGTGATTTAACATGAGATTTGACAAAAAATCATTTTAGACTTTTAGATTTTAAGGAGAAGTAAATTTAAGATTGGGGTATAAATAATATCACATCTCCTATGGGATGGTATATACCCTATTTTGGGGGATTAGCAATTCGAAAGGATTGCTCATCCACTCTCTTTTTGTTGTTAACAAACATTGAATTTGTGAATTATACAGAACTAAGACTCCAATTTCTTCCCTGAATCCCCCAAACAAACGTTGCCTTAACGTAGAGAAAAACTGCACAAAAATACACACACACACAAAAGAATAAATAGATAAATAAATAAATAAAATAAAAACTCACAATAAATACCTTTTGGCATTTCATATGGTCCGCAGCTCTTGAGTTGCAAAGGCACAATCCCGATTTAGAACATGACTCTGCCCCTCTGTTCAAAAAGATAGGATTAATTTTAACAAGAAGAATCTTTCATATTAGAGCTATTTCCTCGTTTTTTCCCCCCCTTTATCTCAAACCTCAAGAAAATCTCTATACTCAAATTGACCATTTCATTTCCCATCCCTAGCCTAGCCCAGCATAGTGCTTCCTTTTTGTTCCTTGTTCCCAAAACTTCCTTGAGGTTATGATATCAAACTTGAAAAGCGGCCACCAACAACTACCACCTTTATTTGCACAAAATCTGATGACCCAAAAGCTCAAAATGAATGACAGTTGGTATAAATACCCAGAAACTAGTTTCTTTACATGATCACCTAAAAGAGATTTCAGCTCAAACACTTCTTTCCATTTATGTAAAAATGAATTAAATGCAAATCAATTTTACATCCAAAACTTAAAAAAGAATTATCAACGCAAAAAATAGAGCTGATTTCAACCAACAAAAAAAAAACCAAAATAGTGCTAGCTAGGAATCTGTTTTTGAGACTCTCCTTGAACTTGCTCAGCAGCCGGGGCAGGGGCAGTCCAGTATGTCTTGACTGCAAACAAGATCTTCTCCCTGGCGTGAGGGCCTCCTTCACTGTCCACCATTCTGCTCTCCCATTGAAGTCCCTCTATCAAGATCTTGATGCTTTCAATCACATCGACATCGTCTCGGATGATCACACTGCCTTGTGGGCGAAGAACTCGATCCATTTCTAGTAGAATATCTTCAGCTTCGCACCTGCAACACAGATTGTGTCAGAATATATATACATATATATATATATATAGATGTTGAGATTGTATTAATGATTTAATGGCTATAAGGATCAAATGTATTACCTGTCCTTATAGAGGCTAAAGACTGAGTTTGCATGAATGAAATCGTAAGTTCTTGGGTACGTAGACATGGCCTCACACCTTCATAAAAGCACAATCATTCATGTTATTCAATTTAAATATTTCCAAGAAAAATTTCATATAGAATGTTCTTAAACTAGATCTGTCAGGTCATAGTGTGACCAAAAATATATGTCCAATACAAGTTTTCTAGAAAGTGTTGTGAAAACCGACTTCTAATTCAGAAAATATTATTGGTATAAAAATCAGAAAAAAATGGAACTGAGACCATAACAAAACAGGGCTAATTTTCAGATGATGGGAGGGAAGAAAGAATACCAGTTCTGATAGGTTCCAATCAAACCGCGCTCGTAGATGACTCCAAGTGTGTTGGACTTTGCCTCCACAGGGACAACGTTCATGACCCAAACAGGATCATCAACCAGCGCAGCAGCAAATCCTCCCAAGTAAGCATTCATGTCAAGGAAGTTCCTGTACCTCCCCTTCTCTGCTAGCTGATAGTCAAAACCCTTGTATTGTGATAATCTCTTCTTCCACAGTTCTGTGTCTTTCGTGAAGACCTCCGCTGTGATTCCTTCTACGCTTCCGCTCATAATCCTTGGAGGGACTGCAGTCAATCTTTCTGGCCAATTTGCTAGCCGCCCACCAGCAATTTCTTTAATATCAGACACTTCTGGGAGAGGGGTTAAACAAGTTTCCATCTTGGTGTACCTGCACAAATGGGGATATTATTTCTTCACTAAGAAACACGATTCAGATCATAATTCTTGTAAGTCTCAAAAATAGTGTAGCAAGAAATATGAGTCACAACTTTAACAGATTAGATCAAAAAAGTATAAAAACTATCGTTATATATGACAAAGTATTAAGTATAAATGACACACTCATTCTGGAGTGTTTGTATTTCAAAAGATGTGGAAAAGTAAGACAAAAAAAAAAAAAAAAACTCAACCAAATTTTGATGAACCTGACAAAGTTTCACGTGTTTAAAAGAAAATTCGGTTTCTAATTAAGGGGCGAATATCCTTTGCCATTCATATGGTTTTGGCATATTTTGGAATCACTGGTAAAGTTTTCAGTAAAGCCTTTGAAAAGCATCGGCAAGTGAGGTCTATCTCCAGTGGTCCGTACTCAGTAGCCTTTGCCATCCAATTGGTTTTGGAATCGCTAAAAGAGCATAAACAGTGAAAAGCAGTCACCTTTTCAATTGCTTGAAGACTGAACTAAAGCATTGAGAATTGCTAGATACATGAATTAGAGAAATTCAGGCAAGTAACGACCTTAAAACTTGCCCCTGAAGACGATTTTCTTCCCTTCCAAATCGTTGAAGTTCATCCAAATTAACAAGGCTACTGAAAGAACAGGAGATAAAAAGTTCCACCCAAAAAAAAAAAGGGAATTACCATGCCTGATCAGGATTTTTTGATTGACAGAAGCGCGGTTTTTTGAAGACTTTGCGATTAATCTGACAATGAATGTGATTGGTGGGTTTCTGCCAAATAGCAAGATCATCCCTCTGAACCAATTTCTTCCAGCAAAGGGATTTTGCAACACCCTCAATCACATTCTGCTCGGAATTCAGATCACCGGCAGTTCTGTTCCAGCCTCTCCAGCGCTTCTGCCAGTTTATAGGTGGCCCGGAGAGGATCCAGTACCCTCCCGGGCGTAAGATCCGATCCACTTCAATCAAGTAAACACCATCTGCTCAACCACGTTCCAAAACAGAGTCACAGTTCAATTCAAATAATAGATCAAAATAAGAAAATCTAGATAAAATTTAACTTAAACTTGTAAAAATAGTTTCAAATAAAGCAAAAAATGGAAGATTGAAAAAATAAATAGAAAAGAGATAGTAATTAAATTTACCATATTGGCCCCAGGGGATGAGGCAGCGAGAGCAATGAGCCATGTCAAAAGCTCGGGAAGGGTAAGGCAGCCTAATGGAGGCAAACACTCCAATCAGTGCTGGAACTCCTCGCTCAAGAGCAAACTGTACTTGAGCTATGTGGGTGTCTCTGGGTGCAAATGACATTGTTAAAATGTTCCTCGACAGAAGGTATGCTCCCCAACTTGCAACCTGCAAAATATGAGACAGTCAAAACTTTCGAAGACATCAAGATGATCCTTTCCATGGTTTGATTCAACTACTGCATTGACTAACTAAAAAACCTGTTAGCAACCCAAAAAAAAAAAAAAAAATTAATTTTGTACCTACAGCTGACACGTAATAGTTGGAAAAAATTAGAGAAAATTTGGAAATTTTGATAAAATTTAGAGAAAATTTGATAAAGTTACAAAATTTTGATAAAAGTTGAAAATGCGTATGTGGAGAAAGAAAATTTTTATAAAAGTTGATTTTTTTTTTTGGCACCAAACAGACTCTTAATACAAATATGATAGTAAGAAAATTAGACTCCAACGATCGATATAAAATTAATATAATATATATATAGGAATTTGCTATATATATATATGAATAAAAAAATGTAATTTATATGAACATTTGGACCAAAAAAACAGACACTTCCATAGATTTAAAATTTGAATAGCCTATAATTAACAACTTTATTTGAGAGCGTCAAACTGAATTAAATATAAGCATTTGAGGGTAAAAATGCATTTAGTTTATCATTTTTAAAACATTAAAAACAAATGAATAATGGGTTATACATGATGACTGAAGTTGAAGGAAAGGAGTATCATAGCCATGGGACAAAAAATTTAATGCAAAAGTAAAAATAGCGTGAAGAAAAAAAAAGGCAATTGCTTAATTAATTAATTTGTAACCAACTCTTAAATGCACTTTCCTTTTCACGTTTAAGGTCAAAAGTCAGAGAATTGATGGAAAAATCCATTAATCCTAGAATTAGTTGGAAGGGTATCTTAATGATGAAATTTAATAATTGAGATGTAGCAAGATTGTCTCTTTCTTAGATACCAAGAAAAAGACTCCTAAAAGAAAAATCCATAAAAAAGGTCAAAAAACCCCCAATTTTGCTTTTGATTTATTTCTTCAACCTTTTTTTATAACCTTTGCAATATCAATTTAAATCTCAAGAATGAAAATGATTGCCCAACATCCACTGACAGCCAAACACCCAATCCATATCAAGCTCTATATATATATATATATATAATTTTTGCATCTCAAGTTAATAAGGCATTAAAATTTGGCAATTATGATGAAACCAATAAAAGTAAAAATTAGAAAGATAAAAAAATAAATTAAAAGGAGTAGTTTCAATACAATCATTTGAGTAGAAATTTTGATTGGTGTTAAAAGCAAGCAAAGCCAGCGAATCCAATTCCCTCTGATTCTCTTCTTTGGAGATTTGCTTCACTATTTACAGTGTATTATTATATATCATATATCTTATTATGTTATATATTTAAGATATTCTTGAAGTGAAAGGAAAGGCAATATGGGCTTTCATCTTAAGCAATAATCACTTTTAATACCAAACGCAAGCCTCTTTTCATGACTCAAATTATTTCAATTCTGGAAACAGTATATACCCAGAGATGGAAAGAAATCCGTGGAGAACCCTCCAAGTTGCCGTTTGGCTACCAAGAAAATTCACTAGAAAAAAAAAAAGAAAAGAAAAACAACAAAAGAAAATCTATCTAGATGGGGCTAGTAGAATCAAAAGTACACAGCAACCACCATCAAGGTCTACTAATCGAAATTGTGATTAATGCCGTCTCTTAAGTACTTTCTCGGCATCTAAACAGTTGATAAAGTCAAATGTCAAAACCCAACGAAGAACTCATTGGAAAAGACAAAACAGATAGCATCCAAACACGCGCATATACATATATATATATATATATAAAAGAAAATTAGATATGTATTATATGTATATATAAACATACCCCACAGCCGGTATCGATGGCGGTCCGGATAGACCCGTCTCTGAAATTGATCAACTTCCCTATGTCGTCAATGTAAGCATCGGCACCGCGAGGGAACATGGTTCCGCCGCCGGGGAAGCTGAACCTGTCGCCGTCGAAGCGGACCCAGTTTTGACCGGCCTTCTCCACAGTCAAATGCTTGTGAGGCACGTTCGCGTACCACACCGACTCGCGACTCTCCGGCCACCGGAACTGAGTTCTATACCCGTACGGCGCCGGAATTCTGCACTTCAGAATCTCGTCACGCTGGGGGCAGTGTCTCTCTCTGTATATCAACCTATCCCTGTCGAATTTCAGTGACCTCTGAACGTCCTCGCACGGGGTGTACTCGAAGTACCTCGGGTCACAAGGCGGGAAGTGTTTGACACGCGCCGTCGAGGATGGTAATTGAAGCAAGTCCTCGGCGGCGTGGTGGGACGTGAAGTCAAGGGGTTTGGTGAGGTGGGTTGTGGCGCTGGCTCCGGCGGCGTTTCTTTTGATCGGGTTACATGGGAGGGCGGAGAGGTGGGAGGCGGCGCCGCCGCGTCGCCAACTTCCGATGAGGTAGAAGATGCAACAGAGGACGGCGGTGGCTACCATGTAGTAGAGGCTGACTTTCTTTGGGTTGAAAGTAACACAGCGTCGCAGGTTCGAGATTGTTCCCATTTGAGAAGGAGAGAGATTGATCGATGCGCTTTGGTTGATGAGTTGGTTTGGTTGTAGTTTGGTCGTCTGTCTTAGAATTCCATGTTTGGAGAGAGAGAGAGAGAGAGAGAGTGACGGGAATGTCAAGGTGACGAGAGAACTTTCATGTGAAGCAATGGCTGGGGAAAGGTTTGATTAGGGGTGAAGTAGGGTGGTTCAACCAATTGAATTTTGATCCGATGGGGCAAATGTAAGTAGCTTATGGTAAATTTTAAGCCAATTTTGGAGCTCGTTTGTTAACGCTAAAATTTATTAATTTTACACAAAATTTTGACACGTAGTGCTTTAATTAGGTATTGAGTATTCGATAAAAATTTATAAAAATTGATAGAAGTTGAATTAAAATGAAAGAAATTGTTAAAAGTGAGATAAAATTAATGAATGTTAGTAACAATTAGATAAAATTGAGAAAATTTGGTAAAAATCGATTTTCTGCTTAATGGAAAAAATTAGTGAAAGTTTTTTTTTTTTTTTTTCTTGTGTGAAAGTCGGTGAGCCAAACACAACCTTATGTGGCTTGAAATAATTTAATTATTGATTTTCTTTTAAGAGGTGTGATAGACTATGATGTTAAAAATTAAAATGAAATGTTATTAGAGTAAATGTTAATTTTTTATTTTAGTAAATTTTTACTTACTTTAACCCGTTCAATAAAAAATTAACATTTAACATTTAAAAAGAGAGAAATAGTATCCCATTTGAAAGGGCTAACAATAAGATACAAGGGTAATATTTTCCTCTTTTAATTCTGTCTTATATTTATAATTGGTAAATTAATAAATAAAATAATTAAATTCATTCTTATATTCTTATATATTAGTTAAGTTTATAGTTATAATTGGTAAATTAGCAAATATAATAATCAAGCTCATTCTTATATTTTTATTAGATATTAGTCAGAATGTCATGAAGTATAACGTTTAATGTTTTGAAGATAGAATATACCAAAATAAAATGATACCGTTATAGAGACTCTAAAAAATCATAAACTATGCTCATCGCAGGAACTCACGAGAAAATGCTGAGATTGTCGTATGATGTAAAGAGTTTAACAAAAAGCTTGCTAGTTAGAGCTGAAACCATGTAAAAAGTTCCCTGATTAGTGTGGGAACATTGTGGAGAGTTTGCTCTCATGAATAACGCTTTGTCAATTTTCTAAACTATGTTCGAAAGTCCTATTCACCTAAGATTTCATGGCTTATATATTCTTATTCGTCTCTTAGGTTTTTAGAAGAAACAACTGTATGAAAGTGCTTTAAAAATGAAGAGATCAATGCTTTCCTCACTCTTAGTGAACAACACTTTATTTTCCTCATGTATCGGTGATTTGAAAATTTTCAAATTTGAATGTTATAAATTCAAATGGTGGTGGATTTGATAGATTTTCAAAAATTTGAAAATTGTGCCTTTCACTTGATTTGGTGCATTGATGATTACAATAAAAAAAAATTAACAAAATAGACTTATAGATTTGAAACCTTTAAAAGGTTGAAACTTTTAGATTTTTTTTCTTAATTTAGGTTTTTTTGTCGTTAAAAATTTTGTGTCATTTTACTTTATGTTATTATTATATGACTACGATTGATTGCATGATTGTTTAAATCAAATATGCCACGTAGTTTTTCGCATATTATACGCATTTTAAGGTAAAATGAATAGCATATTTGATATTTATTTGAGAAAAAATAAATAAATTCATAGTGCTTAATAAATAATTATTTTCATGATAAGTACTAATTCAGTGGTGCACAAAATACCTAAGAGAAATGAAAATTAAACCAATAATTCATTTTAAGTTGTGTTAGTTCGATTTCATAGAAGAATATTTCAATTTTGCATTAAAAAAATTGTCAATTTGATTACTTTAGTTCAATTCTCTAGTTAGTATATTTCTGAACCCGATTCAACCCAATTTTAAGCTTAATTAATTTTGTACATAGGAAACTAACATATTATAGACTTGACCTGATCAAAATCTTGTTGGTTTAATTTAGTTTTATAGTATGATCAATTAGATTTTATATCCAAAAAAATTAGAGCAAATAAAAATTAGATTGAATGTGAATTTATTATGAACCCAAACTAAATCGATTCACATTCATCTTTACAAACTCTTCATTGCGAGAAAAAATAGAATGTGAAAAGTTAAAAGTTGATCATTAAAAGCATTACATTTTGTGATTATATATATCACATAATATAAAACTTCTTAAAAAAATTAAGAACCAAATTACAATTATTAACTGGAAATTTGCTTAATCATTCTATTAAAAAAACTATTCGATGCACACCTAAGGAAAAATGCTTTTGTAAAAAAATGTTGTCATTATAAAGGAAAGAATATAGAAGGGCTCTGTTTATTATTATTATTGATGAATCAGTAAATTCGTCTCCTCCAAGAGATCTAACCTAGATCTAGGAAAGCTATTTTGAATACCGGTGTGGTGCTTGCTAAAGAGTCTCCGGTGCTCAAGTTAGTAAAAGAGTTCAAAAATTATTTTGGTAGAGTTTCAGTAAGGTGAGAATCTTGTACCGGTGCTATTGAGAAGTGTTGATTTTTTATATGAGAAGCCTTCACGTGGTTGATGTGCATGCAATTACACGTAATTACATGTAACGTATTTTTCCTCTTTCCAATTAGATGACGCCACCGGTACCTGTAAACCTCAAGGTTGGTTCCTTAATCCGTTTTCTAATGTGTTTCCCCTTGATATGGTTGGTGATAGCACATTCGTAGGCGTATTTACAGGAACTGCTAAACAGTGGTAGTATGCATGACTTAGTGACGTAAGCTGCTTTGGCCAGCCCGATCAGAAAAATAATCACTTGGACCCCTACCTGGGTAGTAAGGTCTGATCAGGAGAAATTCACTCGAGTCCTTAGTTGAGTGGCCGAACCAGACCGACAACAACTTCACTCGGGTACCCCGACCAGATAAGAATCAATCAAAAAATCTGTCCAATGCCCCCAGTTGAGTGTGAGGTCTTCCCGTATCAATTACTATTGTTGATACCAGTGTGGTGCTTACTAAAGAGTATCCGGTGCTCAAGTTAGTAAAAGAGTTCAGAAATTATTTTGGCAGAGTTTTAGTAAAGTGAGAATCTTATACCGGTGCTATTGTGAAGTGTTGATTTTTTATATGAGAAACCTTCACGTGGTTGATGTGCATGCAATTTCACGTAACTACATGTAACGTATTTTCCCTCCTTCCAATTCGACGACACCACCTGTACCTGTAAACCTCAAGGTTGGTTCCTTAATTCGTTTTCCAATGTGTTTTCCCTTAATATGATTGGTGATAGCGCTTTTGTAGGCGTATTTACAGGAACTGTTAAACGGGGGTAGTATGCATGACTCAGTGATGTAAGCTGCTTTGGCCAGCCCGGTCAAAAAAATAATCACCTAGACCTCTACCTGGGTAATAAGGTCTGATCAAGAGAAACTCACTCGAGTCTCTAGTTGAGTGGCTAAATTAGACCGGCAACAACTTCACTCGGGTACCCCGACCAGATAAGAGTCAATCAAAAAATCTGTCTGATGCCTCTAGTTGAGTGCGAGGTCTTCCCATATCAATTACTATTATTGGGCCATATCATAGCATCTTCAATAGTTGTCAATCAATAGTTTTTACCTTTTGTTTTGGACGAATGTTAACGTTTGGAACCAAGATTCTCCTTTTTATTTAATCTTGTTTAAAGAGTTGTCATTGAAGTCGTTTGATCAAAAGTTCTTATCCTTTAAACCCATCAACTTGAACGGGATGTGACAAAAACTAGTCCATTGGATTGGGATCTGTTATATTTTGGCATCTATAGACTAGAGTTGTTTTATTGAGGGGTGTTTGGTTGGTTTTGTGTTTTATTTAGGGGTGTTTAGTTGATCAAAATCAATCAAAGCTCACTAATTTTTAAAAAATTTTTTGTATTTTTTCAGTTAAATTTTATCGTATATTATTTTTAAATTAAATTTTTTTACTTTTACTATACTTTTTGGTCAAATTTTTACCAACCAAACACCTCCTTAATATTTACTTATTAAATTGCATAACGTGTTTTTTTAATTTCTATCTTTATTATTATTATATGTATATATTTTTTGCTACATTGGCGGTGGTTTGGCCACATGGTATTAGGCACTGCAGGTGGGACCATTGTAGCTGGAGAGAGCGGTGGATGATGTCAGTGCTTGTTTTCCAAGTAGTTAGCCACCAAAAATAGTTGAGATTTGACTTTAAACTTAATGCAGGTGTTGAAACCAATTGTTAATGTATTAATAATAAATTTGTAACATAGAATTTATTAATGGTTTAAGTTTTTTTTATATTAAGTGATTAATTGGTTGATAATCAATCGCTTATGGTACTAAATTCTAATAATATATTCAATCAAATTTCATTACTCATTGAGGGCACATTTGGAATTTCAAGAAATACCGGAGAATTCTAAAAATCTCCATAATTTTCTAAAAATTTTTCTCGCCTCTAATTGTATAAATTTCTATAAATTTATACAACTTTACACATTATAACAAAATTTTACAAATCTCAATAATATTTTAAAAAGTTCTACTATAAAAGTTAAAAAATATCTATCAAAATCTTAAATGAAACTATTTATCTCTATTTTTTATGATTTGAAATTTACACTTAAAATACAAAAAAAATAACACAAACGACATTTTATTCTAATTTTTCGAGTTCCAAATAAATACTTAATAATATCCACCGTAGAATTGCATCAACCTATGTAGTGGACTAATAAGAAAAAAATTAAATTATGACTTAAAAAAATTTCATATATTTTTAAAAATTTTCATATACTAATATTTTAAAATAAAAAATTGCTTAAAAATTTGCATCTAAAAAATTTCTTATAAATTAATTTCAAAAAAGAAAAGCTTCTTATAAATGCAAACAAACTTAAAATTAAGTAAAAATAAAAATAAAATAAAAATTTGATGAAAAAATCATATAAAACAATCAAAAGGAAAAGTCAAGATAAAAGTAACCCACTTATTTATATTAAACTAAACGTAATTAATTTAGTCAAGATAAACAATTCATACCATTTTTTTTTTTTTTTGTTCGTGCGAGAGGTGAGAACATTTTTCATAGTAGTTAGAGATAAATTAATTTTATTTAAAACTTAAAACGAAATTGAAATATTTTAAAATATTTTAAATTTTTTAGTATATTAAAAAATAGTTTAAAATTTTTATTTAGAAATAATAATTCTAGTCATTATTACTTATTAAATATTAGTCTAGCTCTTTAAAATAATAATTTGAGACAACTATTATTAATTAATTTGGAACTAATAATAATTCAATATATTTTCTAATTGTATAAGTCAATTTTAAATTTAAAGATGAGTGATGTATTATAAATACATATTATTTTTATAATTAATATAATTTTTAAAACTATTTGAAATTAAGATAAGTATTAAAATTAAGGAAATCATAAATTTAAAAAATAAATTAAATATATATCTATATATTTTTTTTAAATTTGAAATTTTGATACTCAGGCAATTGCCTTTGCGGCCGTGATCCACTTGCATGTAAAAAATGAGTTATGAAAGAATGGAAAAATGCTACTAAATTTTGACTGTCCAAATATCTAAATTTTAATGTATTCTGCATAAATGGCGGCTAAGATCAAATAATTGTAACTGTACTACTATTCGGAGCACTGCTTTAAGAATTATGCTAAAAACGCATGCATTTTGTAAAATTTTAGATGTGTTTAAATAAATAAAATGAAATAAGTTGTAAGTTCGTAATTTGTGTAATAAGATAAAAAGTGAGTAATTCGTGTAACGAGATAAAAAATGAATAATTTTTAAAAGTTATTAGAGATTTTTAGAATCTTTTAACAAACTAAATGCAACAATTTTAATACTTTTTTTCAAAAAAAATAAAATTTTAATTAAGTAAATAAATTTTAAGCTACAAGGAAGAATAATAATTTAACCTGCCCTAATGGGTACTCCGAATCCCCTATTCGATGAGTATCAATAATTTTAAATTTTACTGGTGATATGGTAGGTTAGAGTAAAAAAATAAAATACTCATTGATTTGGAAGACGTCAGATGTTGTGTATTTAACGGGTATTATCCAAACATGTCCTGATTAGAGAGTACTCGATAGGTATTAGTTGATTACCATCTAAATTACCGTAATAATTATCATTTATTGAGTAACTATTAATTTATTATTCATTCAAATTATTCGATTATCCGTTAATCGTCTCATATTTAAAGTTACAAGTACCCGATTGTCTGATGGACATTCGCTTACCCAATAAATTAGAAATACTAACCGACTAAAAATACTCATCGGGTATCTGCATGATTTGAATATTTATTTTTATCCGATAAACTTAAGAGATGGTAGATGTAAAAAACCGATATCAATCCAACCGGTAGTCGTCCCTAGTGACAATGACAACTCTGCGAGCACATCATATGTTAAGTTTGTGTTCGAAAGTGTTGTATTGGCAGCCATACCCATGCCATCTCAATCAATATCTTATGTGTTACAACAAAAAAAAAAAAAAAGGGGGGCATAACATTACTCAAATTAAACTAGAATTTCGAATGGTAGGCAATAGACTTACCTGCACCTATGACCATGAAAAATGTCACGTGCAACTACTGCCCCATCCATGTGGCTGTGGAGATGGTCAAATGAGTGGAAAATCCTTGAATCAATATTTTTTAACAGATTTAACACCATTGTGGAGATGCAAAGGTAGTTTTGTGGTTGGGGGGGGGGGGGGAGATCCCTTTCATTTAGTACTTTCATTTTTCTGGGATGTAGATAAACATGGAGCCTATTTTTCCATTCTCATTTAGTAATGTTCACTATTTATCTAGTTTAAATTAAATAATACTGTATATTAATTACAAATATATATTATTAATTATAAATATATATTAATAAGTAATGAATATGCAAATAAGTTTGAAATGAAATAGAGAATAGTACAACAGTATATGTATCTATTAAAAGATTATATGATTTATTTCTCACAAAAAAATATCTATATACCTGTTTTAAATGAAACAGGTAATGTGAGTACCCAACAATATTAAGTATTTTTTCCATTCTTAATAATAGAGTATATTATTTAAAGATTTATTAAGAGAACTCTTACCAAAAAACAGTAAAATACAACAACGTGACATGTTTGTGTACTTATCTATTTAAAACAAAATGTCATTGAACATATGTCTTAATTAATTGTATGGAGAATAAGAATTAATGAATTTTGGAAGAAGAGAGAGAGAGAGACTAAAAAGAGGTAAAAAAATTATTTTGATAAGTTATTTAATAGTTTTCATTAACAGAATTTAGAATACCATAGTAATTTTGTCAAACATATAAGAATGCAAGTTTTATACTTAAGATTAGATTTGTATGTGGAAATAAAGAAAGTTATGAAAGAAATGAAGACAGGAAACTTTTAAGTTGAAATAATATTCTGATTGAATATTTGAAATGCTTAGAAGATGGTGGCACGATAAGGTGGACTAAGTTATTTAATGGGATCTCCCATACTAATAAGATGGTATTGATAAAAAAAAAAAATGTTGGGAGAAGATTATTTAAGATAATTTGGTTATAACTAACAAAGACCTAGAGATATTAGTACGAAAAAGTGAGTTGATGATCAAAATAGAAAAGATAGATAAAACAAAAGGTAAATTTAAAATTACATGTATTATAATTGTAAGAAAATATTGAATTTTATATAATCTCACAGAAAACTAAATTTACTGCAGAAATGGACGGGGTAAGAAAATTCAATTAACTGACTCTAATTAACTTAAAACTAGAGGTAGATATTTTAGATTTAACTTGCTCAGGTCGACAACTTTTTGGGATTGGAATTCACTTCTACGCCTAAGCCTAACTTAAAATATTAAAATATACACACACATACATATATATATATATATATATATATATATATATATATGTATTTATTTATTATTTTATCTGTATTTTTTAGGGGTGGCAAGATGGGCGGGTTGGACGGGTTAGTGATCGGTTTAAACGGGTTGAAGGTTAAATGGGTGCAACCCAAACCCACCCATTTAAAAGACAGGTTAGATATGGGTAGATTGAACCCATATCTAACCTATTTACTTATGACCTAACTTACTTTTTAAAAAAAATTTAAAAATTTATTTCAATTAATGTGTATATATATATATAAATACATCAATATTTATTTTAATTAATATAATATTATACATATTATATATTATATTTACATTTTTTATTTAATTTCGAATTGGTACGAATAGATTTATTTTTTATTCAATTTTAAATCAACAACTCTCTCTTTGTGCGTGTGCACGCGTGCGAGCGCGTATGTGTGTGGGAGTGTGTGTGTGGGTGTGCGCACGCGTGTATGTTTGTGTAGGTGCGAGTGCACAAGTGTATGTGTGTGTGGATGCGCGCGCATGTGTGGGTGCATGCGTGTGTGTGGACGCGCACGCGTATGTGTGTGCGCGTGTGCGTGTGTGTGTATGTGCGCGTGCGCTTGTACGCGCATACGTGTATGTGTGTGTGTGGACGCGTGTGTATGGGTGTGTGTGTGCATGTGCGTGTGTATGTGTATGTGTGTGGGGGGTGTGTGTGTGAGTGTGCAAGCGCGCGCACGCGTGTGGGTGGGTGCGCATGCACGCACCCGTGCGTGGGTGCACACGCACGCGTGTGTGGACGCGCGCGTACATGCACGTGTGTGTGCGCCCTCGTGTGTGTAGATGTGTGTACGTGTGTGCGCGGACATGCACGCTTGTGTGTGAGTGGGTGCGCACATGTGTGTGCATGTGTGCGTGCACGTGTGTGTGTAGGTGTGTATGTGTGTGTGTGCACGTGTGTGTGGACGCGCATTACTTGAATTGAGTATGGAGAAGAATAGGAACAGAGAATGGAAGAAGAAGCAAATTATATGTAATGTATATATATTATATATTTATTGTAGATATTGTTAGAGAGAGAGAGAGAGAGAGAGAGAGAGAGAACAGTGAAAAAGAGAGAGAGAGCAATGTAAAGATAGAAGGGGGGGATTCAATTAATTTGTACATTATATATATTATACATTTATTGTAGAGATAACTTGAAAAAAGAGAGAGAGGTGAGAGAGAGAGCAGTGTAGAGAGGGGGATTAAACTAATTTTTTTAATTTAAATGGGTGTTTTAACAGGTCCCGTTTTACAACCCAATTGCATCCATTTGTAAATGGGTGTTCTATAAGTTGCCCAATTACAACCCAATTAATAAAATAATAAGAACAAAACCCATTTATTATGGGTTTAATTGGGTGGGTTGATGGGTTTGGGTTAATTTTGCTACTCCTAGTATTTTCTTATAAAATATAAGTTTTTGCATTAAATTTTTTAAAAAATAATTTTTGTCTAAACATATAGTTTAAATATTAAATAAATGAGTTCACATAAGTTGACTTGGAAATTAAACTTATATTTGATGGGCAAAAAATCATTCTTAGCTCGGTCTCAACTCGATTCAGTCCACCCATTACCCATTCTTATTTAGGATTAAAATTTGTCAAATTGAGTTGAATTATTGCCACGTCATGATGAGTTTTTCAAGTAAAATGTAACCTTCTAAGATCAAAATGTTTAATTAATAAAAATTTGAATTTTCTTAAATGAACGTTTGGACTAAAATTTTTATTTTAATGATATAAAATACTTGAAATATCAAATATATGAGTTTTTACTTGCAACTGGGGTGAATGAATTAATGTTTTGCGTTTGAAATTTTTTCAATTTATTAAAAAAATGAAAAAATTTAATCTAATATTATTTTTTAAATTTTTCCATGAATCTTTTAGGTGGCATTTGGTTTATTTTTCTGTTTTCAATTTTTTATTTTCATTTTATGTTTTGAAAATCTCAAAATAAAGAAACAAAAAATACTTTGTTTTCATTATTTTAAAATTTTCTTTATTTTGGATTAAAAACATTCAAAATGACTTTTTGTTATTTTTTATTTTATATGCAATTCCATTTTCTGTTTTTTAAAATAAATTTTGAAAACACAAGTAACCAAATATATTTTATGGTTTTTCCTTGTTTTCAAAAATATAAAATGAAAAATGAGTTCAAAACATAAAATAGAAAATAAAAATAAAAAAACAAACCAAATGAGCCCTTATTTATTTTATTCAATTTCCTCGTACTACTTAATTCTTTCCGAGTCTAGCTTCCGCCTTATATACACTATGGCATTTATATTATGGCCCGTTTAAAGTAAGAAAAAATAAAATAAATTGAGATAAAATATAATTTAGGATTAATTTTGGCGCATTTTGTTCTTGAAAAATTGTAAACTGTGGGAATGATTTTTCAAATATGTTCCCACAGATTCAAAAAAATTCACAAAAAATAACAACAATGGTACTCGTTTGAAAGTTTTCGACATGAAAAATATGATTGTATAAAAAATTACACATTCGATTAACTTACTTTCAGATTTTTTTAGTGAAATATTGTAATTTTTTAAAATTAGTGATGGTGAAAAAATTAAAGTTAGAGTGGTTGCTGGAGATTTATAAAATTTTTTGAGGTTTTTTTTAATACCAAACCGACATATATCTTAGAAATTAATTTTACATAAATGTGAGATGGAATGATGTGTTTATTTAAACATTTGTAAACGGTGACAGTCATAATTATCATGTGATAGCGTTTATTGCTGCTAGTTGCAATTAATAAATTTTTCTAGCCTTTCATATGAAGTAAGTCGGTTTAGTTAAAAAGTGGAGCCCACTAAAGGGCCTCCAAGGAATTTCCTTTATTTCCATGGTTTTCGTGACCACATTCTTGTTACATCATTTAACGTAATTTTTACCCCTTCAACTGCATGAAACGGCACGACATGATGATAGAGATACAGCTCTGTCTAACGTGTCCGTGAGAATCGTGTCTACGTAAGGGTTGAAGGGGTTACAGTGAACAAATTCACTTGATAAGCTGTGAAAAATAAAGAGTTGGGATTTTTTTTATACTTAATCTAATGATTTTAATTTATTTTAATTAAATTTATTTTTAAAATAAAAATAAAAGTTTAAAAATTTTGATTGAAGCACAATTAATATGAAATATTAAAGATCATGTGTCATTAAAGTGCAAATAAATCTTAACCATTCGTTTTTCCACTGCAACCCCTGCAATGAATTTTTTCACTGCAGCTCTCTTGAACCTTGTATGTTTGAAGTGATATAAAGTGAGATCAAATAAAATAAATTGTGAACTCGTAATTTGTATAGTAAGATGAAAAATAAATAACTTTTAGAACTACAGCAAAGCAAATTAAACGTACTCATATATATATTTTGCTTGCGTTTTAAATAAGATCTTTCATAAATGCTCAATTTAATTAGTCGTTATTATTATTCAAATAAATTAAAAATAAATATAATATTTATAAATTCAATCACTACATACACACATATATATAGAGTTGAATGATTGTATATAACTAATCATTAACTATCACTTCAAAATGTGAATTATCTTATAATAATCCATAATCAAATAATCATAGGTCAAGAGTTTAACTATTTTTATTTTATGAATAAATTATAATTGTTTAAATGTATATAATATATTATATTAAACAGGTATTTAATTGATACTCAATAAGTATAAACGGTTATTAGGTATTAATTACAGTACAGACAAATCCCAAACTCATTCTAAACCTGCACTGATATTAAATTTTAATTCCATACCTATCTCAATCAATCATATTAGGGTATTTCCTAACAAATTTTTAATAGAATTGATCGGATCGAGTACTTTCTTATACTTATTCTATTGCCATCTCTATTTTTGTTGCTTTTCCAATCACAAATTACAATAATTTTTGAAAATTTAGTTTTAATACTTCAATTTTTAACCCTTTTTTTAAGTATCTACGATTCAATAATTCACACGTTAAGTAATTAAAAATAAATTTATTTTATTAATAGCCATTAAATTTAAAACACACGAGCCCCCCAGCCCAAATTTCAGAGACTTAACTCATTTCAGCTTTTCTAATGAAAAATTTTGTTTGAAAGAATCGGAGAAAAAGCTATTTTCTAGAATACCATAATACGCAATCAATGGCAGACTGTGATGGTGCAATTGTTTCTACCGATGATCTGAAAAATTATACTAATAAATTATTATTGTTTCTCTCGTTTATTAAGAAATTTTATTTTTATATTATTATTTTTTATAATTTTGCCACATTACTTTTACTTTTATCTTTATTCACCTAAAAAATGTCATTTTAAATTCACTTATTAAAAAATTCTGAGCCTGCTTCTACTCCCAATGGAACTGTTGAGAAATTCGAAATAAATTTTCAATAATTAGATTTAAGTCATACAAATAATAGTCCCTAAAATTTTGACTTGTGCAAATGGTCCAAGTCGAGCTGGTCCTCAGCTTGGTTGTTTGTTACATGTTGGGTTGGGGTTCTGGCCCATGCCAAGACCGTGGTTCAAAACTGGAGGCTTCATTTCAACTTACTTGGGCCCAAAATGTTGGTAAAAATGCAACCAATTTTGAACTCTCTCAAATGAGAAATAAATAAAAATTCAGTTTCTTAATTGCGAGTGACAATTTTATATGCGGTAGTACGTCAGATTTTTTTTTTTTGTTTTTTGGAGTGCACTTCATGGGGGAGGGAGGATTCCAACGTATGCCAATATGGGGCGTTTAGGATTATAAAAATTGAGATAAAATGTGATTTGAAATATTTTTTGGTGTTTAAAGTGTAAACCACAAATTGCAAAAATAAAGAAAAATAGTTCCGTTTGAACGGATTTTCGTTTGTGTGAATGGATTTTGGGTAGAAACTTTTTGATTTTTCTATCAGAACTCTTTAAAAGTTGTAGAAATGTTATTGAGATTTTTAAAAATATTATTGGCATTTGTAAAAATTTTATTGAGATTTATAAAAATTTGTTGGAATCTGTAAATATATATAAATTTATATAGATTTTTTATAGAGATTCATCTAGTTCGGGGTGAAAAATGTTTTAAAGAGAATTATAAAATTTTTAAAGTTTGTTGGTATTTTTCGATGCTCCAAACGACCCTTATAGTAGATGAAGTTCAGGGAATGCCAATAGTCAGTTAGTCTAGTCCCTATTAGACAGGAATGTGGCGTTTTTTAAACCGTTTTAACGGATTGTAGAAACTGTTTCGATAAAATTGCGCAGCCAACTTTCGTCTAAACGATTTATACAATCCGTTTAGACGAATTATAGTGTAAAGAAGTCATGACTGTCTAAAATTTTAAATCCGTTCAAACAAAAATTCAGTCCGCCAGAACGAAATCTTACTATTCATCTCCAAAAAACGCGGTTTGAACTGTGTGCACTAAACGCAAAAAAGTTTTCCCAAACTACGTTTTATCTCACTTTTTGGTGCGCCAAACACAACCATAATCAAAATTATAAAAAATAAAATAAAATAACTTGATGGTTAAAAAAATTGAAATATAAAATTATTTAATTAGTGATAATTTTTAGAAATTATTTGATTTATAATGTAAAATTGATGGGAAGTCATGGGTAGTGTCGAAAACTTTAAAAAGTTTCACAAAAAATGTAGTTTGAGAACTATTAAAAATGAATTGGGAAAAGAATCTCTTCTTTTTTCTTTCTTGTACTCATTCATCAATTGACATATCTGCAAATTAATAGTCCAATTATAAAACAATTTAATTTAAAGTCATAATCTTTATTTAGGTCGAATTTTTATTCCAAAAATGATACAACCACAACTACTAGTTTAGTTCTCAATTCTTGATATTTCAAATACAAACACACACTGATACTTCAAATACAAACACACAAACACATTATTATTATTATTATTATTATTATTATTATTATTATTTTTCTTATTAATTTTAATTCTCTTTCATTCATTACTAATATTTTCTTTAATTTTTTTCTTCCTCACAAATCAAACAAAGCAAGAATATCTCTTCGTTAAGCGAGTGCAAAATCATCATTAGCACGACAGCACGAGCCAGCAGCTAAGTACAGGGAACTAAAGAATTAAACAGCAGAGGAACAAAAGCTAATTTTTTTTTTTTTTATGGGAAAGAACAAAAGTTAATTACACAAAGTTATTTGTATGGATAATGATTCTGATTCTCTTTCCCACTCAGCACCAATCCATTGCGTTTGTACATATATATATATATATATATATATATATGTATATACAGATTTCTCCTGAAGATGAATATATAAATGACCAAATTCTTGATTTATAATTATGACAAAGTATTCCCCCCCATCCAAACTCTCTCTCTCTCTCTCTCTCTCCACCTCACTCTTTTTCCTCTCTGACATATTAGTATTTAAATTACAAATAGTATTAATAAATTTATTTTAAAATGGACGGCTAAAAAAATTTTAAAACATTAATTCTAAATTAAATATAACACGATTTCAAAAAGATACACTACGAAATAATTATTTAATTCCGATTATAATATAACACTGGTAATATTATAAAATAAATTAAACAATCAGCTATTTAATAGATTTATAAAATTTTGTGAACATCCAAACATATTTTTGAATTAACGAGTAATAAAAAAATAAAAAAGTAATTACAGAGGTTCGCATAAAAAATTATTTTAATTAACTTGATGAATTTTGTTATTACTATAATAGGGTGCATGTATAGATGCTGACAACTGTGTGGGATGAGTTGATGATGGGAATAAAGTGCCGCTTGGTGTGGCCTAGAGGCTCCGGATGGAAAGCGATGGATTTTTGTTAATTATGATTATTGTCACCTAGTAAATTTCACTCATATGCAAGTGGAGGATTATTATTTGTGCAATGAAAAAAATAATGCGAGAGTAATAACCTGACCTATTCTACTTATTCCAAAGCTATTCTTACTTGGTTGCCTTCTGCATACTTCAGGGTATGTTTTGAGTAATAAAAATGAGATAAAATTAGATAAATTATGAGTTTTATATTCGTGTAATGAGATAAAAAGTAAATAATTTTTTAATATTTTTAAATATTTTTAAAAATTTATAATAAATCAAATAGAATCTCAATCTACGAAAAAATAGTGGCTGGGGAAAAGATTAGTGAAGGGTGGGTTTGACAAAGTTTTACCTTTCAAAAAAAAAAAGGTTTGACAAAGTTTAATTCACCCAAAAAATAAATAAATAAAGGGTGGGGGGTGGGGGAAGAATAAAGAACTAGCACTTTTTTTCTTGGTGAAAGGAAAAGTGGATAGTGAAAGGAAAGGACTTTGTGATTTGTATATAAAGCCCATGTGTGGGTCATCGAAGCATTATTTGCTTGGATAAGGCCTCAATTGAGTCAATTTCATAGCTAGACAACAATGTTCTTGGCCTCTTAATTAGGTGAGTAATGTTGTTTGATCATAGTTTTTTTTTTTTTTTTTTTTTTGTAAGTATTTTTTTTTTTATCATAGTTTGAACAAGCATAAAAGTGATGTATTATGATACATATATACACACACACATGTTTAAGCCTCAAATTTTGTGAATTAAGTTGATTAAGAGCTTATGGCAAAGCAATTGATTATTTCTTAGTTCTCATAGTTACAATGATCCTTTCCATAGAGTGGCAAGTATTGGCTACTACATTTTCAAAATGAAAACCTCATTGTATCCCTTTTATAATTTAGGGTTACACAACTCTAATTTATTAATTAATTGATAGTACCATTTGCATAATTTAATTTATTTATTTTTTAATTAGGTTGTATTTAGATAGGAATTTATTAAGAGAAAATAAAATAAATAGGAAATTTGGATATAAAAAAATGGAAAGGAAAATGTATAGGATGTGGAAAAAAAATTAAAAATTGAAATATTGATGAATGCTTTTTTATTTTATTATATGTTTTAATCCATTTAGATAGCAACGTATATTTGAGATTTTATATTTTTTTATATGGATTCTCATATTTAAAATTTTTTATTTGTTCAAAATAATCAAAATAATAAAAAATGATATTTTTTTAAAAAAATAAAATAGAATTAACTTGTACGCGATTTGTTTGATGAAAGACAAATTCACTATATATTTTCTTTATTTTTAGTTGCTAGTATATTATTTTTATTTTAAAAAAAAATTCAAATTTATATTTATTAAAAAAATATAATTTAACAAATAATTTTAAGGGTTAACAAAATCATATTATATATATAAAGTAGAGTCTGGTAACGCCGTTATGTCACGTAAAGCCTAACTTGTGCTACATTTGTGACACGTGGTACTTAATTATAGTTATCTTGCGCCACGTAGAATTTAACTTGTATTACAGTTGGGACACATGACACTTAATTATAGTTATCTTAATTATCTTATAAAGAAATTAATATTCTATATAATTACTACTTATTCATAATTTTTTATTTTATTTAAACTAGAATGTTAATAGATATCACTCAATATTTTTATTTATTCTAAACTTCTATTTATCATTTACATTCTTATTTTTTATTTTTATTTAAAACATATACATTTTTTATTTTTATATTTTAACAAATTATTATTTAAAGCATAATAAATATTATTATTGTTATTAAACAAAATAATACAAAAAAATATTTACTCAGTTAAATAAAGGTTTAAATAAAAAATATTATATTATTAAATTAAATAATGCAAAAAAAATTAGCTTGTTAAATAAAAAATTTAATTTATAAACAATAATTTATAATTATAATTATATCAATTTATAATTATATACACTTCTATTTATTATATAACTTCTTATTTTTTATTTTTATTTACAACATATTCATTTTTTATTTTTTCATATTTTAATAAATTATTATTTAAAGCACAATAAATATTATTATCATTATTATTAAACAAAATAATGTAAAAAAATATTTACCCTATTAAATAAAGGTTTGAATAAAAATTATTATTATTATTAAACAAAATAGTGCAAAAAAAATAATTAGCTTGCTAATTAAAGATTTTAATTTATTAACATTAATTTATAATTATAATTATCTTAATTTATAATTATGTAATCTAAAAAGAATTAGTATTATACATAATTACCACTTATTCATAATTCTATTTAAACAGAAATATTTATTAATATCACTTAATATTTTTATTTAATCTACACTTCTATTTATCATATAACTTTTTATTTTTTATTTTTTATATTTTAATAAATAACTTAAATAAAATATAAATTCATATAAAATTCTATTACACATAACAAGTTTAAAAAGAGGTATAAAATAGCATTTACACCCTAAAAAACTTATTAGAATTTTATTATGATAACTTTCACGTATTCTTAATATGGTTCGGAGTGATTATCTGTTAATTTCTTTTAGTTACTAAGAATGAGGATAAGTTTACTATATTTATTTTTATTAAATGATATTCATTTATATTGAAATTATTTTTTATGTATTTACTTTTTTGTTTATATTTTTATTTTTTGACTTATTTTTTAATTGATTCAGTAAAATATATAAGGTTTGCCTTTTTTATTTTATTCTATCTTAATTTTAACTTGATTGTTAAAATATATAACGTTTGAGTTTTTTAAATTTTATTTAATTTTTTAGTGTGATGGTTAACACTAATTTTTAAATTTAATTACATTTTTTTATTATTGACAAAATTTTAATTTTTTTTTGTTTATTACATGGAAAGCCTACTTTTTGCTATATTTTTTAATTTGGTCATTCAAAAATATAAGGTATGATTTTGTTTATTTTTATTGTATTTTCTATTGTTCACATAATTTTTTAGATTTTATTATATTTTTTGTTGTTTTTAAAATTTAAATTTTTTGTGTATTAAATTACAGTAGAAACCTTTCTTTATGGTTATTTTTTAATTTATTTGATATTCTCCTCATATTTATTATTATATTTATTTTTATTAGATGATATTCATTTACATTAAAATTACAATTTTTTTTTGTATTTTGGCTTATTTTTTAATCCGTTCATTCAAATATAGAAGATCTAATTTTTTAGATTTTATTTATTTTTTAATGTAATTCTTAATTAAATTTATATTATATTTTTATTATTAATAAAATTTTAATTTTTTTAAAAGTCTCTTATTTGACTTATTTTTCAATTTCTTTATTTGAAAATGCAAAATATAATTTTCAAAATTTATTATTTTATTATTTAATGTGATTTTTAATGTAACTTTTCAAATTTTATTAAAATTTTCATTGCTCTTAACGTTTTTAATTTTTTGTGTAGTAAATATTGAAATTCTATTTAAATTTCATCTTAATTTATAGCTATCTAATATAATTCTATTTAATTATGGATTATACTTAATGTAATTCTATTTAACAAAAGTATAGTGTGTTTTGTGTAAATTAAAATTTTTATCCTTATCCCTTTTATTATCCATATTAATTATTATTTGAATTTTTAAATTATTATGTTAAAATTAAATATTAGAATTTAATTTAAATACAGATTAAATACTAAGTGATAATTTTATGATCTTATTAAATATAATTTCATGAATTTATTTTAAATTTTAGTTATACATTTTATTTAGATAAATATAATGTATTATTTTAGAATATATTTCGTTAAATATAATTTTATAAATTTCAAAATAAAAAAATTATGAATTATTAAATTAAGTATATTTATTTTTAATCCAAATCTATTTAAATTTATTATAATTTTTTTAATTTATCATTTATTCTAATTATAATTTATCATAACGTTTATCATAATATAAATATAATTTTACCAAATAAAATAAAAGATAAATTATTCCTTGACAACCTACACTTTTAGTGTTATAAATAATTTTATGTTTCTTATATTTTATATTTTAATAATAGATAAATTATTTTGTTATATAAATATAGAATTATAATTCAAATCAAATATTATTATCATCTTAACTTATTCTACTTTGATAGATTAGATCAAATAAAAATAGAATTAATAAATCTTATCAATAAAAAGAAAAATAATGTAATAAATTAATTTTTAAATTTTTATTATTTTACATATCTAATTTAACATAATACTTTAAGTCATTCATATTATAATTAAGCAATAATAATAATTTATTTGTCATGTGATATTTTAATTAGTAAAAATAAATTAATTATACATGTAATTTATTAATAAATTAAATCTTTATTTAGCAGTTTCATTATTTTTTGTATATTTTATTTTTTGTATATAATTTAATAAAAAACATTTTTTAAGTGATTATTAACATAAAACTTAATTAAAAAATAAAATAAATATATAATGTAATAAATCGCACGCTTAATCATTAGTCTTAAATAAAAGAGAGGATCAATGAGAGATTTTTGAAGAAAGCAGCAGAAAAAAAAAACTGAATTTAATGGAAGCCGTTAGATTTCTTTCTAAAAAATTTAACGACCAGGATTCATCGCTTGGCAGTGGGTCCGGTGTACTGTGCACCGGCCCAAACCTCAGTCCTCCAAAAACTTCGACAACGCTGTCGTGTTAGCGATCTTCTCTTTTTTAATTATCCAAAGAGTTGCTTTCCACGTATATTATCCACTTGTATTGGTTATTTCTAAGCCAAGTGGCAGCATTTACAGGCCAGGTGCCATTTCAGTGGAACCAATTCCTACTTTTGTCAGAGCGCGTGAGCACACTTCATTTTTTTTTTTTTTTTTACTAATTTGTTTCCTAATAAACGTAATTAAAAAAGAAAGACGAACCGTAAAAAAAATAAATAAATAAAAGGCATCCAACAAAAATATAGTTGAAAAGGAATTGAGAGAAGTCCTTTGGTTGTGTGTCAGAGGAATCTTTAGACGTTGTTTGGCACTATAAAAAAAAAAGTGTATTTTATGTAATTTTACACCTGAATGTGACATATGTTATATTACTTTTTAGTTGAAATTGGTAAAAGTTTATAAAAATTAAAAAAAATTTGAAAAAATTAGTTAAAGTTAGAGAAAATAGGTAAAATTTTAAAAAAAATTGTAAATGTTAAAAATTTGGTAAAAATAAAAAAATTAGTAAAGGCTAAAAACTTGTGTTGTGGAGAAAACTGATAAAATTTTATTTGTTTATTTATTTTGATAAATATTAGTGAGGTAAACACCCTTTTACTAGGTGTTGTTATAATTCTTAAGTTTATTCAAGCAACGGATTATTCAAATTTAATTTCAAATTTTTAATAATTCCAAAGTATATCTGACTTAATTTTTAAATCAATTTTAAAGAATTTTAATATATGACCAACCAATGTCAAATGAAGGAATTTTGAGGTGCTTCATTTGTTTTACAATGTTAATAAAATATATTATTAGAACGTTTTTCAAATTTTTCCATGCTAAATGTAACTTTAGCGTTAGGAAAAACCTAATACTAACCAAAAGAATACAGGAGGCCTTAGTGTCTCACTATTTTTTTTTGGCAATATTGGCGTTAGTGAGTCGTGACTTATTTGTATAACATTTCAATTTTACTAAATAAGTAACTGTTCGGCAGCAGAAATTACCGCCGGAACTGCTGACCACGCCAACCGGAAATGCAATCGCCGACCTGTCGAACAAAGACAGAAAGAAAGGTGACGGCCGGAGGGGAGGTCTCAGGCCGGAAAACCCTCCGATGATTAAGTCAGCAAGTCGCTCAAAAGAAGTTTTTATGGAAATAAAAGAGTCAAAGTTTAAGTTGGCAATAGTCAGCTTACCTCCGTGATTCAGTTGTATATCCATATATAGTGGTCTGAGTAATGATTACAGCATACCTATGACTCGACATTACGCACACTGCCGTGTTCCTCTTTTACACTCTTGCTTTAAATGCTCTTCCTCTTCATTTAATGCCTCAGACCCCTCATAAATACACCGTGCCTTTCATTTAATGCTTCTGGTGGTTTAACACGGCATTACAACCTGAATTTCAGGGTCATACTGTCTTCTTGTCGCATCAGCCACCGAATCGTAACGAGATAGACCGATTTAGTTACATCTCCAGAGACAAGTACCTAGTTCAATCCTAACTAAGGTGCATTTATGGTCATGAGCCTTCTTTAAAGGCTGTGGGCCCCAGGTTTGATATTTACTGGCCATCGACATATAGGCCGAGCAAACTAGATTCCTCGGCTATAGCCACGTGGTTATACATTGTTTATTGATGTCGAGACTGAGGGTACTCTTTGGAGCACTAACTCTAAATCGTGTACTCACGTATATCACTCACGTGGAACCCTCGTGCCAATAATCAGTTGTTCGGCGGGATGCCACGTGTCCAAACGGAACGTGCTCGGCAAGTGGCTAAGTGGCTTATGTGAATTTGCTCGGCACCACGCCACGTGGCACCGGACTAAACCTGTTCGGCAAGAGTACAGCTTTAGTATTATTATGCCCAACATTTTGCCCCCACTCTGGTCGAGAAAAGATATTTTCCGAGCAGAGTAGCGGAGCAGAATAACCTTACCTCCCTGATCCCTCAACCCTCCTACGCAGTTTTTCGTTTAGTATGTCCCTGACGCGTATCAAATCTGATTGGACTTTTCTCTCTCCTCGTGACGACACGCGCAGTGCCCTTTCAGCTTTTCATCTGCTGCGCCGCTTACGCGGTTTCCCAGATATGAGGTGTTAAAACGTGAATGGTCAGAAATTTGAAAATCGGGGCGGTAATAAATGCCACTTTTACCGCCCATTGCCTTTTCGTTGGAAACGCTTCGGTTTCCCTCAGAGATACATACACATATACATATATACCTGATTAATCTTCTCTTACCTCTTTTCTGCGATTTGAGTCTACAGTCTGCGATTTGAGTCTACAAATTTCCCTTGCTTCTTTTCCTCTGAGCTTTCGTCTTCGCAAGCTTTCACCCTTCCCGTCGTCCTTCATTTCCGGTGAGTTAATCCTCTTTTTTCTTCAAATTTTCCGTTATGGGTAGACTCGCGAACGAGCTAAGTTCTGAGGAAAAGGTTAGGATTTTCAAGGAGAAATACCAGATTCCTCAGAACGTAGGTATCAGGCTCGCCGAACAAGGCGAGCGTGAAACAGGGGAATTTCCTATAGTGGCAATCACCGAAGGTGGTCTTAGGTTCCCCCTGCACCCCTTTCTTCGCTCTATGATGAGCATTCTGGACCTTGGCCCTAGGAACCTCACCCATAACTTTTATAGAATCGTTAATGGGGTAATAGAAATAAACAGGCGATACGGATTCCACATATCCGAGTACGATCTTCTTTACTGTTACTCAATCCAGAAGGTGAGGAAGGATGAGAACAGGTGGTACCTGAAATCCCGACCAGAAAAAGCCTTGGTCCACATGCTGCCTGATACGATTAAGTCAGAAAGTGACCTGTGCGTCGTCACAGGTCACTGGACACACGATCCAGACGAAGATCGTTTTCCAATCGTCCCTCGGGTTTCTTTGGGCCCAGGTTGGTTGATTTCAAATCCTACCAGTTCTTATTCTTCTTTAACCTCACTTCTAAGCATACTAACTGTTTGATTTAATATCTGTGCAGGTGTTCAGTTAAAGAAGTTCTGGGCTACTGGCATTCGTGCTGACAAGGACCACTTGAAGGAGGTGTTCAAATTCCTCGGGGGTCCAGATCTCTATCCCTTTGCCAGAGCAGTTCCGATTTTGTTCAACTTCACCCCTTCTCATCAGACATTCATTGCCCCTCCTCAAGGTTTCGCAACTTCGGAGGCTATTAGGCGTCTTCAGTGGTGGTTTCGAGCTTCTGCTGAAGAGAGAGAGAACTATTACGCCTTAAGGCATCCAGGGTGGACTCGCCCCCCTCCATTCGCCATCCCACTTGTTGCCGAGCAAGTTCAAGCCCCTCGAGTTGCAGTTCCTGAGCCTTCCGAACAGCCGAGTAGGCGACAATTTGTTCTTTTGGACGAGGAGGAAGAGGAAGAGGAAGAAGAAGAAGTTGAGATACCCCCTGCCTTCGACTACTTTTCAGATTCAGAAGGGGAAGAAGAAGAAGTGATGGCCCCGAATATCGATTACAAGAAGCTCGCCATGGCTAAGGCAAAAGGGCAAAGGGCTGGAGAGGCCCAGAAGAAGAAGCCGGACGAGCAAAAGGCCGTTGGGAAGAGGAAGACTGGTGAGGGGAGTGCCCCTGCTCCTTCTACTGCCGAGCAAATAATGAAGGTCAAAATGGAGAAGGGGAAGGAGCAGGAGGCAGCTCAAAAGAGGCCATCTGGCCCTCCTGAGCAGAAGAGGGCCAGGACACAATCTGCGGACGCGGCTCCAACGGCCGAGCAGGCGAAGCTATCGAAGGAGGACGCCGCGAGGGGGCCAGCACCTTCCAAGGTCGTGCCACCCACCAAAGACGCACCACCGAGAACCTCCGAGCCGTTACCTGCTCAACCAGTTGGGCCCGTGCCTCTAGCCATCGAATATCCGGCCAATCCAGTTCGAGACTCCCCTCCATTCATTCCAGAAATTCTTATTCCCAGTCTCGAACACCCTCAAGGCCGTCCCTTCACTATCCAAGACACTGCCTTCAACCACGCCGAGGAGTATCTCAAGGGTATCCTCCCTCCTCGGGACGTTCTTAATACGAGGAAGAATAGGACGGAGGAGATCCACAAAACTCTGATGAAGAACATCATCTCTGTAAGTACTATAATATTCCTTTATGTGAATCCTTTCCTTATTATAGTTTTTCCTAACTTTCTGTTCTTTCTGCAGACTTCTCTCCACACAATGGAGTTGATTGCCAGGAGCCGAACATTCGAAACCAGAGCCGAGCTGGATAAAACAGAAATAAGGGAGTTGAAATCAAGCGTGAGGTCCTTGGAGAAGGAGAATAAGAATCTCCAATCCAGCAATGACGCTCTGACAAAAGAGAGGAGTCAGCTTCAGGACGAAAATAAAGAGATTGAGCATCAACTCAACACTGCCCTTGGCCAAGTTGCTGGAAGCATAGCTCGTGTGCAGTCAATGGATAAGATCCTAAATCATAAAGACGAGGAGCTTTTAGTGGTCAAGGGTAAACTTTCCACGGCCGAGATTGAGTTGTCCTCCATGAAGACTGGGCAGGAGTTACTCATCAAGGAGTTGGAGGCTTCCAGGGCCGAGCAAGAGAGATCAAAGCAGGAGCTTGTCAAACTTCGGGCAGAGCTTGCACTGAAGACTCGAGCCCTGGCAGAGAAGGAAGCTGCCCTCCAAGAAGCCGAGGACAAAGCCAAAGCTGAGGTGGAAGCCCAGATTAACGATTGCGTGGATCAGATGAGGGATGCTCACAACGACTTCTTTCTTGAGGGTTGGGAGGCCGCAATGAAGAAGAACAACGTTGATCCCACCAACCCCATATACAAGGAGGTCCCTTATCCTGATCCAGAACGCCCAATTCCCCAATTCAGCTTTGAGCGTCCACCTCAAACTCCCTCAATTCATACTGCCGAAGAAACAATTGAGGAGGGAGAGGTTGAGGTGGACAGTGCCCAGAAGGACATCTCCCAGGCGCTTGAACAGATTGATCTAATAGTGGAGAGAGATCCCACTAAGGGAGGAGAGAAGTGAGCCTTCTTGTATAAATTTTTATTTTTTTATTTTTTGGATGTAATATAAAACTTTTAACTCCAAGTGAATGAAAGCAGTTTGACTTCTGTCTAATTTTGTTTTATTTTTCTCTGTCTTTGTTTCTTTAGAACTGCCGATGAATTGATTAGGGAATGCCTTAACTGGTTTGCTGACAGAATTATAAGGAGCGCTGCCGAGGAGTACCTAGACGTCTTCTCCCATGAAATAGCTACAAACCCTTACAATAAATGTTAATATCTCATCTTAGGTTTAGGATAACTTCTTTGATTAATAGTTATGTAAAGTGTATTGTAATCGTACTCTAAGGCATGTAATGAAAGCTTTTGAATTGTTTCCTTTTAACAATCTGTCTTTCCATTTGTATATTTTATGCTTTATATTGAATATGTATGGTGTCTGCATTTGTACCACTTTGCCGAGCAACCACAACTTCTAGCAAAAATACTTTAAATAGTAAACCCTTCAGAGGTAACAAGCTCATGTAGTAATTTGCTTGTCGTAAAATAACTTCAAGTTTTTGTTAAAGAGGCATAACTTTAATAAATCTCACATACCTCGATAAGTTCGGCTGTCCTCTTTCTCATAATAACGGGGGTAACTATCTTCTGACAAATCTTCGCTTTTTAGTCTCTTGCCGAGCATCGCGAAATGTGTACCATTATGTTGATACTGGCGTTGTGCTCTTTAGAACATGCTTCTTTTGCTTCCAATTAACAAACCAAGGAATCGAATCTTGATTTTTTAGAAAAAATCGTTTCTAGTAGATGAATAAATCAAGATTGGGCCACCATCAGAAATGATGTGGGTTCTCTTTGTACCAATGGTCGGCAAACCGAGCATGGATTTCTTTTGATAATTCTTTTCAGGGGACTGAGGAGTTGAATCTCAGTCTAGAGAGCATTTCCTGGTCAATAAACAAACCAAGATTGTACCAACGCTGGACAAGCCGAGCGTGGTTTCTTTTGATAATTCTTTTCAGAAGACCGAGGAATTGAATCTCAGTCTAAAGAGCATTTCCCGGTCAATAAACAAACCAAGATTGTACCAACGCTGGGCAAGCCGAGCGTGGTTTCTTTTGATAATTCTTTTCAGAAGACCGAGGAATTGAATCTCAGTCTAAAAAGCATTTCCTGGTCAATAAACAAACCAGGATTGTACCAACGCTGGGCAAGCCGAGCGTGGTTTCTTTTGATAATTCTTTTCAGAAGACCGAGGAATTGAATCTCAGTCTAAAGAGCATTTCCTGGTCAATAAACAAACCAGGAATGTGTCAACATCGATGGAGATGGGGCGCCAACATCGATGGAGATGGGGCATTCTTTCCGTATCAATGCTCGGGAAGCCGAGCCTGGCTTTTTCCATGCCACCATCCAAAGTGATGTGGCGTCTTTTTGTTGAGCAGAAAGTGATCTTCAAGTTTTTGAGTTTGCTTTTGCTTTGTAAAAAGGATTGCTTTTCTATATACATGCAAAGTCTTTAGTCAACAAATGTGAAGAAAAAATTAATGATAGTACAACTTTAGATGGGCTATATTCCACGGTCTTTTGATTGGCTTTCCCTCCAAGTCAATTAACTTGTAGGCGCCATTGCCGAGCACCTCAGAGACGGTGAATGGTCCTTCCCAATTAGCTCCTAGTTTTCCTTCAGTTTGATCTTTCCTGCTTCCCATCAATTTTCTCAGCACCCAATCGCCAGTACGGAATTCTCTTCGTCTGACCCCTTTATTGAATTTCTTCCTTGTCTCTTGCTGGTAGTTGGCTAATCTTAGTGCTGCCAGTTCCCTTCTTTCATCAATTAGATCCAGGCTTATTCCCATAGCTTGATCATTCTCCCCTCTGTCAAATGATAGAGTTCTGATGCTCGGGAGGCCAACTTCTAAGGGTATGACGGCTTCGACACCGTTAAGCCAGAGAGAAGGGAGATTCTCCGGTTGTTCTTCTAGGGGTTGTTCGGTAGGTCCACAGTACTGATGGCAATTCATCCACCCATCTTCCTTTTGCCGCTTCCAGTCTTTTCTTAATCCCATTGAGAATGACTTTGTTTGTAGCTTCAGCTTGACCATTGCTTTGGGGGTAAGCAGGTGTAGAGTAAATATTCTTGATTCCATACCTAGAACAATATTCCCTAAACGGGGCACTGTCAAATTGCGTCCCATTGTCGGAAATAAGTGTCCTAGGGATGCCATACCTGGTAATGATGTTCTTCCAAATAAATCGAATGGTATCAGCATCTTTGATGTGAGCTAGGGGTTCTGCTTCCACCCACTTAGTAAAGTAGTCGGTGCCGACCACTAAGAACTTTCTATTTCCCGAAGCGGAAGGCAGAGGCCCCACAATATCAAGTCCCCATTGAGCGAACGGCCAAGGGCTGGTAAGCGGGCTGAGTTCCTGGGCCGGCTGATGAGGAATGGGAGCGAACTTCTGACATTTCTTGCATTTCCGAACATAGGCCTGAGCGTCATATCCCATCTTCGGCCACCAATACCCTTGAGTAATTGCTCGGTGCGCCAGTGATCTGCCCCCAGTATGTGCTCCACAGACACCTTCATGAAGCTCGTAAAGAAAGTCTTGCACTTTATCGGGATGAACACAAAGGAGATAGGGACCTGTGAATGACTTTTTGTATAACTTCAGATCGGGAGAGAGCCAAAACCTGGTGGCTTTTATTCTTAGCTTCTTTGCTTCTGTTTTGTCTTCGGGAAGTGTTCCGTCCTTCAAGTAAGCGATGATTGGATCCATCCAAGATGGGGCTCGGTCAGCACACATTACCTCTACGTCTTTCGTTATGCTCGGCCTTTTTATGACTTCCATAAAGACCTGGTCAGTTAGCCTTATTCGAGAAGAGGCAGCTAGCGTTGCAAGTGCATCAGCATGAGCGTTATGATCCCTGCCAATGAGCTCCACGCTAGCTTTATTGAAGCCTTCGATTCTCTTCTTTGCTGCTTCTAGATACTCTGCCATCTTTTCGCTTCTAGCCACATACTCACCCTTCAGCTGGTTAGCAACCAACTGAGAGTCAGTCCTTACTACGATATCATCTGCCATCAGGCGCCGAGCAATGTCGAGTCCAGCCAGGAGAGCTTCATACTCCGCCTCATTATTAGTGACTTCGAACTCGAGTTTTATTGCATATTCTATTGAGACCCCTTCTGGTGTAGTCAGAACTATGCCTACGCCGCCTCCTTTTCTAGTCGAAGACCCATCAACCTCGATTTGCCAAGTTTGTTCGGCCTCATTATGTTCGGCCGGGGCAGACTTTATTTCAACATGCCATACTTCTTTTGTCTGACCACAGGCCGGTGTGGAAAATTCCGCTACAAAATCGGTCAGGACCTGAGCCTTTATCGCGGTTCTTGGGACGAACTTTATGTCGAATGCGCCAAGGGAAACTGCCCACTTTGCTAGTCGGCCCGATACATCAGCCCTCTTTAAAACATGGCCAATTGGCTGATCGGTGACAACTTGAATGGTGTGTGCATGGAAATAATGGGCTAGCTTCCTGGATGCCATTATTAGTGCCAGGGTCAACTTTTCTAGGGGCAGATATCTGGTCTCTGCTCCTTGCATTGTTTTGCTCACATAGTAAATAGGATGTTGTTTCCCTTGTTGCTCTCTCAGCAAGACGGCACTGACTGCATGCTCTGAGACTGTCAGATATAGCTGCAAAATATCCCCCGGCTGCGGTGTTCACAATATTGGGACAGTTGTTAGGTATTCTTTAAGTTTTTCCAGTGCCGCATCCGCCTCAGCATCCCATTGCATCTTATTGGCCCCTTTGAGCAGCCTAAAGAATGGCCGGCACTTGTCGGATGATCTGCTAATAAACCGGTTGAGTGCCGCCACCATCCCTGTGAGCTTCTGTACCTCCTTTTTTGTGCGCGGGGGCGAAACAGATTGGATGGCACGTATTTGCTCGGGATCAGCTTCAATTCCCCTTCTGCTCACCAAGTGGCCCAAAAATTTACCCGAGCCAACTCCGAAGGCACACTTGGCAGCATTTAATTTTAACCCATACCGATCAAGGGTAGAGAAAACATGTTGGAGATGTTGGAAGTGTGTGTTCGGCTCCTTGCTTTTTACCACCATATCATCAATGTAGACCTCCATCGTCTGCCCGAGATCTTTTTTGAATATTTTTGTAACCAGCCGTTGATAGGTGGCTCCAGCGTTCTTCAGCCCGAATGGCATAACTCTATAACAGTATATGCCTCGCGGGGTTATGAAAGAAGTTTTTTCCTCATCAGGGCCGAACATAGGGATTTGGTGATATCCCCTATAGGCGTCCAGGAACGACATCCTGGAACATCCAGCAGTAGAATCAACGAGTTGGTCGATCTTTGGCAGAGGGAATGGATCCTTAGGGCAGGCCTTGTTCAGGTCCGTGTAGTCTACGCAGACTCTCCACTTCCCATTCTTCTTTTTGACCACGACCGTATTAGCTAACCACTCCGGGTATGAGACCTCCCGAATGGCCTCCGCCTCTAACAGTCGGCCGACCTCCTCAATGACAGCTTCTGCGTGTTGCAAAGCTGATCGCCTTGCTTTTTGTACCACAGGCTTTACCTCCGGATTCACATTCAACTTATGAGTCATGACTTCGGGGGAAATGCCTGGCATTTCGTGTGGAGTCCAGGCGAACGTTCCGATATTCTTCAAAAGCATCTCCGTTAGCTCTAGTTTTTCCTCGGCGCTCAGGTTGGCGCCGATCAGGAAGAATTTATCATCCTCAACCGGGCCAATTTGATATTTCTCCAAACCCTCTGTTGCTTTCATCTGCGGATCACCACCGACATCATCGATCTTTGGTGTGTCCTCGGGTAGTTCCGCCAGCTGGACTTGTTCGGGGATCATTTTGGACTTTAAGGCTGCAGAGAAACACTTTTGGGAGGTATTCTGATCCCCCAAAATAGAAATCACTTCCCCGCAGTAGGGGAACTTCAGCACTTGGTGGTAGGTTGAGGGGATCGCCTTCAGAGCGTGAATCCACGATCTCCCTACTATAGCATTGTAGGAAGAGGGGGAATCCACAACGGTGAACTCAACCTCTTGCTCCACCGGACCCACGCGGACAGGAATGACGACTCTGCCCAGAGGCCAGACAGGAGCAGAATTGAATCCTATAAGTGGGCATTCTGCCGGTTCCAGATCTTCTTCAGTTAGTCCGAGCTTCTTAAATAAGCTCAGGAACATAACTTCTGTTGAGCTTCCTGCATCTACCAGGATTCTCCTTACTTCTGAATTAAACATGCCCAGAGTAACCACTAGGGCATCATTGTGCGGCAGCTGAACACCAGGATGCTCGTCTTCATGAAAAGTGATTTCCTCCATGGCGGCTGTCCTTGGGCGCTTGCTCGGCTGACCCGCGACGCCCAAAATTTCTTTGCTTGGTGGATTAGGGGCATGATTAATGACACTCTGGGGTCGTCGTTCCATATGAATCACGTGGATGACTGCAGGTCTCGGGACATCTCTGCGCGCCCTGGCCCTTGGTGGGGGTTGTGCCTCTTCGGCTGCCTCCTCCTCGGCAGTCTCTTCTCGTTGCCTCCTTGGCTCTCTATCCTGTGGGGCTGCTTCTCTGGTTCTGCCCTCATCGACGAACTCTTTAAGATGGCCTCTGCGCACCAATTCCTCCAGATGATGTCGTAGCGATCGGCAGGCTCCGGTGCGATGTCCCTTGTCTTGATGATACGCGCAGTAGTTTTTGGAATTCTCCTTTCCAGGGAAATCCGGCAGCTTTTCGGGCCATCTGAAATATGGCCTATTTTTTATTTGGGGAAGGATCTTGAAGATTGGCTCTTTGAACACCGTATTAACCGCTTCGAAGACTGACTTCCCCTCGTCAATGAATCGGCGGCCGTCTCCCCGTCTTTTCTCTCTTGTCTGGCCCTGGGATCTCCTTTCTTTCTGCTCGGCCGGCTGTGTCTCGTCCTCGACCTTGGCGTACTTCTCAATTCGACACATAAGATCCGACATGTTAGCTGCTGGCTTTTTGGTCAGGGAGAGCCACAGCCTATCCTCCTTCCGCAATCCCAATTTGAACGAGGTGACCGCCAATTGCTCTGAGCATTCTCCCACCTCATTGTAGAGCTCCAGGTAACGGCGGGAATAATCTCTCAATGATTCCCCGGACTTTCTTTTCATTGTGAGGAGAGCGTCAGCGGTTTTAGGCTGTTTTGTGTTAGCCAGAAATCGGGTAACGAACTCCTCCGCCAGTTGCTGCCAACACTGAATACTGCCAGGGGGCAGTTTATGGAACCACTGAAGCGCTGTATCCCCCAAACTAGAAGGGAATACTTTGCACATGAGGTGGTCGTTACTGTTCCATAACGTCATGGCCTGCATGTAATGACGGTAGTGGGCCAGGGGGTCAGTTCTCCCATCGTAGAGATTAAGCCTCGAAGTTTGGAATTTCTCCGGAGGCTCCGCATCAATTATTTCATCGACGAATGGGGAGGCAGAGATTCGCCCCAAGGCTTTCCTTGCCATCATTCGTGTGCTCTGGCCCTGAGCACTCCATTCCTCTGCTTGCCCCCAGTCTTCCATCTTTGCCTTTCCCGCTTTCTTACGCTTTAAGGTTAGCTCTTCTTGGTCCGAGCTATCCGCCTCCTCTGAGTGCGCCTCCAGCATCTTTTTTGAGGAATTCCTTTGGTGATACGCTTTGATGGGCGCGTCAACATCGGATCTCACGTCACGTTTTGCGACCGGTTTAGCACGGCGCGAGTCCTTCCTAGAAGGAGAGACATCACGTCGCGAGCGAGAGCGCACCTCCTTCTGTTCATGGGTGTCCCCGTCATCCTCATCAGTGGGGACCTCGTAAAGAGCATCGTAACCTTCATCAGATTCCGAGTCGGATTGACCAGAATCAGCAGTATGGCTAGCAGGGGGTTTTCCCTTTTCTTTACTCAATTCCAGCAGAATCTCCTCCAGTTCTGCCTGCTTTTCACTGGCCTTAGCCATCAGCTCTTCTCTCCGTTTCAATACCTGAGGATCCTCCGTTTTTCTTTTCCGGGCGGACTCCAGACCTGGAGTCCGGATAACCAACGCACTCCCTTTAGTTTTGGCGGGAGTGGAAGTGTCTCCTGCCCGTGGAGATGGTGGTGGGGTAGTGTTTCCTCCTGAGGTCATTATGTGGACAAATATTGGAGACTTAACAAAGAAACAAGAAAAAGGCTAGTGAACACGACGATGGGCTAGACAACGAGCCCCACGGTGGGCGCCAAATGTTCGGCAGCAGAAATTACCGCCGGAACTGCTGACCACGCCAACCGGAAATGCAATCGCCGACCTGCCGAACAAAGACAGAAAGAAAGGTGACGGCCGGAGGGGAGGTCTCAGGCCGGAAAACCCTCCGATGATTAAGTCAGCAAGTCGCTCAAAAGAAGTTTTTATGGAAATAAAAGAGTCAAAGTTTAAGTTGGCAATAGTCAGCTTACCTCCGTGATTCAGTTGTATATCCATATATAGTGGTCTGAGTAATGATTACAGCATACCTATGACTCGACATTACGCACACTGCCGTGTTCCTCTTTTACACTCTTGCTTTAAATGCTCTTCCTCTTCATTTAATGCCTCAGACCCCTCATAAATACACCGTGCCTTTCATTTAATGCTTCTGGTGGTTTAACACGGCATTACAACCTGAATTTCAGGGTCATACTGTCTTCTTGTCGCATCAGCCACCGAATCGTAACGAGATAGACCGATTTAGTTACATCTCCAGAGACAAGTACCTAGTTCAATCCTAACTAAGGTGCATTTATGGTCATGAGCCTTCTTTAAAGGCTGTGGGCCCCAGGTTTGATATTTACTGGCCATCGACATATAGGCCGAGCAAACTAGATTCCTCGGCTATAGCCACGTGGTTATACATTGTTTATTGATGTCGAGACTGAGGGTACTCTTTGGAGCACTAACTCTAAATCGTGTACTCACGTATATCACTCACGTGGAACCCTCGTGCCAATAATCAGTTGTTCGGCGGGATGCCACGTGTCCAAACGGAACGTGCTCGGCAAGTGGCTAAGTGGCTTATGTGAATTTGCTCGGCACCACGCCACGTGGCACCGGACTAAACCTGTTCGGCAAGAGTACAGCTTTAGTATTATTATGCCCAACAGTAACAATAGTCGATATTATAAATAATAATAGTGTGAAATATTCTAATATTATCAATAATACAAAATCAATTACATGCGTACTGATTATATATATGTATATATATTATAGGCATTCCATTTTACTTTTTTATTAATTGGAATTACACAAGTGTCCTTTTTTTCATCATAAGTTTTGTATAGTTATAATGTCTAAATACTCTTATAAGTAAAGTAGTAATTGTCTTCCTACTTATAGAAAAAATCTAGACAAATAACAATATTTTGATGAGTTATCTATTTTATAGTTTATTTAAAAATATTTTTATTTATAAAATAAAAATATTTATGAATTATAAATATGTCTTGTATTGAATTTTTGTATAAAGGTATTTATGGTATTATAAATATACAAAATATATGATAAAAAGAAAGAGGACAATTATGTAATTTCAATTAGTAAAAAAGTAAAATAGAGGGCAAGAAGAGATTAGTTAAGTGCAAATAAGCTCATCTTTTAGTAAAATAAGTAAAATTTTTTTATTACCTTTTAACAATTTTTCGGTGTTTGGTAAAATTTTTTGATAATTTTTTGTGTATTTGGTAAAAATTTTTATAACTTTTGAGTTAAACTAAAATAAAATGACTAATATACTCCTTCTTATATAAGTAAAAATTAATTCCATTTGTTTTATTAATTCAGCTCATATACTAGCGTCAAATAATTGCACAGTTGAGAAAGGAGCGGACGTCAGGGGTGGTCTAAGATATCTGATGTGCTCAATCACAACAAAACATCTGATGAGCGCGTGCGATCCACGGCCCAAGGCCGCGTGTAGTAAAAAACATAAATCGCCCGCGGAAATCGGATAAGAGCGACTCTCTCTCTCTCTCTCTCTCGTCCTACTCAGACTTCGAAAAAACCAAATGAAACGTCTCGGGCCGACTCAGACGCCATAGCCATTTCCTGCCCCACTCTCTCTCTCTCTCTCTCTATATACACACATTGCTTTCTCTATCTAGAGCTCAGCGAACTCATCTCTGCCCGGCGACAGGTGTCTCTCATGGGTGCTAGTGCCTCTTTGTGTGCTCCCTCGGACTCCGGCGAGACAGCCAACCCGCCATTGAAGTCGAGTCTCGGGGACATACACGAGAGCTGCATAGCTCTGGTGCTAACCCATCTGGACCCGCCGGAGATCTGCAAGTTGGCACGGCTGAATCGGGCCTTTCGCGGCGCTTCGTCGGCGGATTTTATATGGGAGACCAAATTGCCCTCGAATTACCGTTACATCGTCGAGAAGTTGGCGGACAAGAGGTTGGGCGGTTTGGGGAAGAAAGACTTGTACGCGAGGCTTTGTCATCCTAATCCCTTCGATGGTGGCACCAAGGTCTGGTCTTTCTCTCTCTCTGAAATGTGTGCTTGTTTGGATTTCAATTGGGTTGAGGGTTTGAGGGATTTGGGGGTTTGGCAGGAAGTCTGGCTCGACAGGACTACCGGTGGAGTTTATTTATTGATTTCTTCAAAGGCCTTGACAATCACGGGGATCGATGATCGGCGTTACTGGAATCACATTCCGACCGATGAATCTAGGTGAGACTGTAATTGCAATATATATATATACATATAATATTTGTGCGTACACATTTTGTTTCTTCCAATCTTCTCCAGCATAGTTGAGGGTTCTTTGTGAGTTTAGGAGAGAAGACGGAAAGAAAATATTAATTAGGAGAGCACTGAAAGGTAAGAAGGGAAATGATTATAATTTTTTTTTTTTTAATTTGTTTGGAAGTTTAGGAGAAAAAAAGATAATAATTTTTTTTCTCATTATTTGTAAGTTAAGATGAAATAGAAGAAAAAAAAATGTGTATTATTATTTTTATAATTTTTATTTTGGTTAGTTTGCAGTTTTTGTTTGTTTTTTATTTTATTTTATGGACAAATATATTATTTTAAAAATTCCATTAATTTACTTTTCTTTCAGTTAATTTTTGTCCACCTTTTTAGAGGATGTAAGTTTTTGAAATTTTAATATTCACTTTTTTTTCTCCCTCTCTCTCTTTTCTTTTCCTTTTTCATCCAATTTCACTCTATCCAAATTGTCTGTAAAAGCTTTCATTTGGATTAGAATTCGAATTGGGTGATCTCACTTCATAGAGAGAAATTCAATTTAACCAACTGTTTGATGAAATGATGGTGAATTGATAGCCAAGAGATCTTATTAATCTTGATGATCTACAGTGAAAGGCTGTATTGCTTTATTTGTAAAGTAGTTCTATGGAATAAATTTTTGATGTACAATTAGATTCATTGGGTTCATGTATGAAAAATTCTGCTTCGAAGCACAGTCGAATCACAGGAATTAGCTATGAACGATGTTTTGAAACTCTTCTTTGTTGGAAGTTGGAAATCGTATATATATCTTTTTAAATTCTTCTTCTTTTCCATCGAGTCGGTGTTTGGAATTCCTGTGGCTCATTTTTCGTGTGCTCCTGCTGAAATTGGGCGTGTTGGTAGAAATGGTCAACCTGTAGTTCTCTAGTGTGGTGGTTTGGTTTCAATTTACACCCTGGAGTTCCTGAAAAGTTATTGTAGTATCAGTTGGTTCGATCTGTTGATGACATTTGGCCTATATTTTGATTATGAAATATGGAATGATGGCATTTGGGTCTATGAGGTATTTGTATTTTCTGTTTATTTTCCTCTAATTATTAAAAACTTATTTATTGTTACAATCTCATTTTCATCCTATTCTAAATTCCACCTATCAAACATTAAAAATAAAAATTACAAAAAAAAAAAATAATAATCTTATATTATATTTAATTTCATTTATTATTTCATCACTCCGTTCCCTAACTCATTTTGGATAAGGTCATGTTTAGAAATTTGGCGGGCTTGGGTGAAACTTTTTAGGGAGACCTGACTTGTGTAATTCCTTATTTCATTTTTTTAACTTTTTAAGTTACAAAATCATTTATTAAAAAATTATAAAATATTGAAATCAAGTAACCACGCACCAAAAAAAAAAATGTAAATAAATGATACGTAGAATAAGTTGATATGTCACAAACGACCTTTTGAGTTGCAAAATCATTTATTAAAAAATTATAAAATCTTAAAATCAAGTAACCACACCAAAATATATATATATATATATACAAATAAATAATATGTAGAATGAGTTGATATATCACAAAAGTGGATGATAACTATTTGATATATCACACGTGATAAGGATATGAATTGGAATTATGTGATAAGGGTAAGAATTGGAATTATGTGATAAGGATAGGAATTAGATTTGTAGCATGAAATGAAGATAAGGATTAGATTTGGATGATGAGAGTTGATATATTACTTGGGTAACTACAAGATAAGGATTGGATTTGTAGAATGACTTAATGTGTTGGATTTGGATTTGAATGATGAATAATGATCCGATATAAATATCACGATATAAATATGATACGTCTTTTCAATTTTTGTGGAAAAATAAAATTAAAAAAAATAATGTATTTAATAAGATAATTATGAATGTATAAATAGAGTTGTAGGCAATTAAAAAAATATTCTGGTGGTTTGGTATGCATAGATAGAGTTGTAGGAAGTTCAACAATACTCTCTTTTTGGTTGTGAGATAAATTTTTAAATAAAATAAAATAATAATAATTAATACATTAATAAAATTTTAATTGGTTTAAATATTAATAATCAATACATTAATAACATTTTGATTGGTTTATATATTATTTAATATTTTTATTACTAATATAAGTTTTAAAAAATTGGTGCCTTCTTTTTTTTTTTTTTTTTTTTTGGTGGGGTCTTAAACCATCACCTCATTGGCCCAGGAGTTGTCATGACCCTAATCTGGGAGAAAAGAGAGAAGAGAATCGTTCTAGTTCTCTAGTGTAGTGGTTTGAGATCAATTTACACCCTGGAATTCCTAAAAAATTATTGTAACATGAGTTGGTTCGATCCGTTGATGTCTTGTTATCTTTGATTGCAAGCAGATTTCAGACAATAGCGTATCTTCAACAAATATGGTGGTTCGAAGTAGCTGGAGAGCTGGAGTTCAAATTCCCTGCAGGGACATACAGTCTGTTCTTTAGACTCCAGCTTGGAAGGGCCATTAGGAGACTGGGCCGGCGGGTCTGTTGTAATCCAGAGAACATACATGGCTGGGACGTAAAACCGGCGGAATTCCAGCTGACGACGGCGGACGGACAACGTGCTGTGTCCCGGTGCTTCTTGGACAATCCTGGGAAATGGGTTCATTACCATGTAGGCGATTTTGTCGTCGAGCAGGCGAATGAATTGACAAAGATCACGTTTTCTTTGATGCAGATCGATTGCACTCATCCTAAAGGCGGTCTCTGTTTAGATTCAGTTCTTATTTGCCCTGTTAGCTTAGGGAAAGAGCTTAGATCTTTTTTGTAGGTAAGTCTAGGGCTGAAACTATATCATGGGCCTGTTTGGTAAATAAAAAAAAAAGAGTAAAAAGTATAATAAAAGTAAAAAAATGTGACATAAAGGTGATATGTAGAAAAATTTGATTGAAGGAAAGTGTAAAAATCAGTTAAAATTGGTGATTTTTGATGAATTTTAGTGTGACTAAACAGGCCCTGTATCATATCATGATGTATGGTAGCAGCTTTCAGAGCATATGAACTAGAGTGATGTTTGAAGTTTTGAGAATGGTTTTTTTTTTTTTTTTTTTTAAGGGGAGAATTGAGTTTTGTACGAAAATTTTCAGAAATGATGCAATATGGTTTTGATTTATGAACGACTCTCACTTTCTTTTCTGCTCATAGCTTCTGTTCTTGTTTTACCCCCGCAATTGATGCTCATGGCTTTGTGAAGGGATATTTTGCATTCCCTTCCTTATCAGCTACTTTGTGGTCTGATATTTGGGCTTTATTTGCTTGTGAAATATGGAATGATGACATAATTTGGTTTATGTGGTATTTTTATCTTCTGTTTATTTTCCTTTAATTTTTCAAAATTTATTTGTTGTGAAAATATCATTTTTACCCTGGTTTAAATTTCACCGATCAAACATTAAAAATATAAATTAAAAAAATTAATTTTATATTATATTTAATTTCATATATTATTCCATCACTCCATTTCTTAGCTCATCTTGGAAAAAAAAAAAAAAGAGAGAGAGAGAGAGAGAGAGAGAGAGAGAAAAGAATGAGAAATTGTCGTGCTTCGTCAGTTTGTGCTTCGGCTCAGGGAGATAGAGTGTATAGGCTCTCATGTTGAGACAATTAATATGTGTGCGTGCGTTAATATACCCTTCCCATCATTTCAACTTTTTGAGTTGGAATATTAAGTTATTGGGTTGCCTCTCAAGAGAGAGAGAGAGAGAAGAGGGAGTATCTGGATCTCGATTCTACCAAACGAACTGCAGAGACACAATATGCTGCGTTTGTGTCTCGTTTGGGAGATATGAAAATAAAGGGCTATCATATACATATTAGTTTTTTAGTTTCTTTTATTTTACTCCATTTTTTAATTTATTTAAGTAAGGGCGCGTGACACGCGTGGTGGAATTTATAACATAAAATCTCAAATTTATATTCTAATTTGAACAGATCAAAAAATAGAAGAAAATAAATTATATCAATATATTAGTTTTTTTTAATTTCTCAAATTTCATATATATATATTTTTTACTTTTTATTACAAATTAATTTTAAAATTATATTCTTTTATTTTTTCTTGGTAAATCCTTGATACGGCACAGAATTTTTTGTTCATTAATTTACAGCTAAATATTGATCCAAATGGTGACAAAGACTAGTCCCGCAAGGAGGCAATTCATATTTTTCATTAGGTAGCAACTTGTGATCAGTGAACTCTGACCTTGAGGCTTAAGTTCTTTCTTTTTTGTTTTATGTTTCTATTTTTTACTTTTTATTTTCGAAAGTTAAAATTTATATTTTAAGAATAATGAAAAACGCATTTAGTTGACATTGATTTCTGTGTTTTGAAATTCTCCTTATTTTGAGTTAAAAAGGCTCAAAATGACTCTTGATAATTTTACATTATATATTTAAACTCATTTTCTATTTTTTAAAATAAGTTTTGAAAACACAAGTGACAAAAATGTATTTTTGGGCTTTTTTTTTTCAAAAATATAAAATGAAGAATTAATCCAAAACCAGTATATCAAATAGACCATTAACTTTTTAGTTGTTAATTTTAACTTTTTTTATTAATTTAACGTATTTATCTTTAATAATTTAAAAAAAGCTTAAAATATAATAGAGTAAACTGAGTGACTTTTAGGGGTTGTTTGGACTAATAAACAATTACCTAAAATTACAAAAAATTATCAATTTCTTATAATCAAATTTCACAACCTATCTCTTTAATATCAATTTTTTTGTACCTTTTTTTAATGCTTTTTTCTTTGTTAACCAACCATCTTCTCAGTTAGTGGATCTCAAATCTCAGAATGAAAAAAAAAAAGTTGCCTTGTAATGTTGCTTTTCTGCCATGAAAAACAATTTTTTTGTATGTGTGACCTCACCTTACACGGACCTTTAATCCCGCTAGGACCCAACTTACCGCAGCTGGGGGCATTCCCAGCAACCCCCACGAAGCCCAATCAACGATAAAGGCACTCTTCGACATTATCTACTGCAGGGATTCACCGGCAGCGGATACATTTAACTAAGCCTTAAAACCCACCATTTCAAGCAGGAGCAAGGTTTGAAAGGAACCACTCCACCTTCGCGCGGGACCGCTTGGGACAAGTGGATTGGAGGTTAGAGTTGAAGGACTCGTCGAGGCACTCTTGACCAGCCTAGGGAAAGAAAACGACAAATCCCCCTCTTCCATATTACATAACCGCCTCGGACATGTACAACCACTACCCCTGTACCAACCAACCAAGAAGAAAAGCCACCACTACTTGGCCAGAGTACCTCACACCTGCAAGTGTACTAGGCTTGGCAGAGTTGGCCACGTTGCACGAGACCACTGTCCTTGGCGCGTGGGAATTAACCTTCCCATCTTATTCATTCTCTATAAATACCCTCATCCGCAATGCACACGGGGGCTTAGTTTTTCCCATTCTAAAAAGAACCACCCAATTCTTACCTCTTCCTGCTTTGCTCCAGGCTACTCCAACTCTCGTCCCTTCCACCTTCAGGAAGGTCCTACCATAGATAACGGCAAGTATTGTTCCCAGGTCATCGAAAGGTCCTTCACGTCACTCCGGATCCCTCACACACTTTGTAATGTTGCTTTCAGTTTTGTGCTTTTAGGGGAGGATAAATAATTATTAAATTCCGTTTAGAGTGGCAAAAATTTTTTAAAAATAATAAAAAATTTTAAAAGTTATGTACTTCTCATCTCATTGTACAGATTATGAACTCATAATTTATCTCATTTTATCTTGTTTGATTTCACCTTTTATCATTCCAAACACATCCTAAACACGGGACCGAAGAAACTTCAATTGTTTTCATTAATGTCCATAATTGTTTCAGTACTCTTGACACCGACAACAATGACGCGATTTACTTTTATGTCCTTAAGGAATCTTTCTTTTCCTCCGGATGAGGTTGGCTTGCCTGAACACTTGTAAAGTGTCGTGGAATGGACAATCACTGTTCAGATCCGTCATATATTCTTATTTATCCATTATTTATTTATTTATTTTTAGGAAATAACGAGTCAAGACTTGATGGGTTTTTTTCCATATAAAATTTTTGATGTTACTAATCTCCTTAAAGTAGGATCCATGAATCTCAGTATTGAATTCAGTTTGAATTTCGGCAGCCCTTCTGTCCCATCATCTCCTCCCCTCTTTGTAGGTCTGTGAGGCTTAGGTTGCATTAGGAAAGTTTAGGCAGTTTCTCAGTTTTTTTAATTTTTTTTTTTGTAATGATCAAATTTATCCTCTTATATTTTTAAGGGTGTGTTTGAAATAACAAAAAAAAAGATAAAATAAAATAAAAACTGTGTTTGAAGTGATAAAAAGCGAGATAAATGGTGTGTTTAGAGTTAAACAAAATAATACAAAACTTTACAAATCTCTCCAAATACAAATTACGAGACAGTAAAATTTCAATTTTTTACTCAGTACACAAAATACGAGATATTAACTTTTAATAATTTTATATATTAACTTTTAATAATTTTATACAACTCCAAACACACCTAAAATGAGATAAAATATGATTTGGGGAAACTTTTTACGTTTAGTGCACACATCTAAAATTACATTTTTTTGGAGATGAATAGTAAAATTCTCGTTTTGACGAATTAGATTATCATTTGGACGAATTCAAAATTTTGTATCAGTTATGACTTATTTACACTGCAATCCGTCGAAATAATTTTTACAATCCGTTTGGACAGAAGTTGGCTGTGCGAATCCGTTGGAACAGTTTTTACGACCTCATAAAAAATAGTTAAAGTGGGTGTTATTCGATAGTTTGAGAGTCCATAGTGAGAATGGCGGAAATAAGTTTACTATTTGATTAATCGAATTCTAGTTATCAAACTTTTTTTACTTTTTTAAACTTTGAGAAGGTAAGAATGCGTAAAAATGTATAGAGATTTTCAGAGGTTTTCACCAAAATTTGGTGCACCAAACACACACAAAGTGAGATAAATTGTAGGTTTGTAATTCGTACAGTGAGATTAAAAATAAATTACTTTTAGATATTTTCATAGATTTTCAGCAAAAATTAGTTCGCCAAACGCATCTTAAATTTCTTCAAAATCATGAAGGACAGAAGTGTCAAATTAACAAAAAATTAAAAAAAAATTAAGTTTTTTTACTTTACCAATCACACACAAAAAAAAAAAAAAAATTAGTTTTTGGTGGTTAATTAGTAATCAATTATAAAAAAGAAGAAAGAGTTAGTTTTTTATTTTTTTTCCCAAACTAAGGCTTAATTTGAGAATTTTTTAAAAAAGTTTAACAAAAATACAAATGAAGGGGAGAGGTAAAATAGAAAAAAAAAAAAAAAAAAAACCTAAAATCTAAGTTATTTTGGAATTTTTTTATTAAGTGTTAACAATTTATTTACCCAAATAGGATCAATGCTAACAATATTTCAAAATAAATGAGATAAGTGTAACTTTTAAATATTAAGGAATTATAAGTATAATTACCTGAACTTTGAGAGGTAGGCATGTGTGCTTTACTCTTTTTAGTGAATAAAACTTAATTTTGATGCAAGAAAAAATTAACAAAATACTAATACTTTCAATATTTATTAGTCAATAAAACTTAGTTAATATTTTTAACAATGTATATTTAAGATTAAAACTATAAATTATAAATACGCATACCCTCTATTTTAGAATTTGATGTTTAAAATTGAATCAATAAAATGTTATAATCCCTTGCCCTTCCCAAATACTTGATAAAGATAAATTAATAATATCTAAAATGAGTATAATAAATAGAACGTAATTTATAAAATGATACTTGATAAATGTAATTGAAAATTCCAAACCCACACAATCACACACACAGTGAAAGTAATCACACAAGAGAATAACGAGGAAACCCTATCATAGGGAGAAAAACCTCTATTTACAATCCCACTATCAACGGGTTACAAGACTCTACTCAGACTCTCTACGAATCACTCGCACGAATCCTTTCGTCACTCTTGCTCGAATCACTCGATAAACCCTACAAGTAGGCTTTCTGCCTCACACAGAAAGTGAAAAGAAAATACAAGATAAATTTAGAGAAAGAACATGAAAGCTCTCAATACTCAAAGACTCTTTCTCTAGGTCCCTATAATATGTTCTCCCACCTCTGACAATTACAGAGTTGGTTTCACATATATATAGGATTACAAAGTTGCCCTAGTTTGGCAAAATAGGAAATTGAATCCGAACAAAATATTCATAGCTCGATCCCTCGCGCTCCCATCCTCCAGCCTGCGACCTGCACTGGAATTTTTGCGCTTTAGGAAATAACACTGGCGCAGCCTCGCTCTCCCATCCTCTTGCCTGCGTACCTCACTGGAATTTCTGGAACAGCTTGGCGCAGCCGCGCGCTCCCTGCGGTATGCCTGCGTGCTTGGGGCGCACCCGCGCGCTCCCCGCGCCGTGCCTGCGAGGTACACTGGAATTCCATTCTTGTTCCAGAAAGCTGCATCCGAATTCCATTGGATTTTGTAATCCTTCACACCAATTAGAATTCTTCAAAATCTTGGTCAACTTGATTCATTTTATCTCCTTAAATGTTTAGAATTCTTCAAATCTTCAATTTGCATCACTTTAGGAAACTTGAATAGCATTCCTAATTTAACTAAGATTTTGATTGGATTTGCCACAAGACTTTACAATCTCCCCCTTGGCAATTCCATATCAAAACTTAAGTTAAATTTTAAATTCTGCTCAAATTCTGCATTTTAAATTCTGCTCAAATTCTGCACGTACTGAACACACACATCAAGGCACCAAAATCTTACCAAAGCACATAAGACATAAAATATCATGCTACGAAAGCACATAAGACATAAAATATCATGCCATACCCTAAACAAGTTCACATATTACATACATAACTTGAAATAACTCCTTGAAATGACTCCCCCTTTTTGATATGGAAGTGACAAGCTCACAAAACATAGGGGGAATGATGGAAAGATAAAACAAAACAAAAGAAAAACAGAACAGATAAAAAGAACTCACTGCCATCATCAAAACCACCACTGCCACTGCCACCAGCACCATCAGTTCCTCCAAAAGAACCACCACCAAAGCCAGTGTCATCATCATCATCGTCTTGGGGTAGCTCATCATGAAATGCTCCCCAATTATCAATCTGGCGATGTAAGGACTGAAATTGATTGGTGCACAAATCTGTTAAAGCTTTGATGTTGGCATCGATAGTATCCAATCGCCCATTAATTGCAGTCTGATCAGCACGAATATTTTCAACCTCTCCCTCAAGTCGCAGCAAAGACAAAGACATGGAGTTCATAGTAAATGGACGTGTGCTACGACTAGATTCAGCCTCGTTTGGTGCATCAAGTGTATCATCCATAGCCTGACTAACTGATTTCCTAGCAGTAAGGCGGGTAATGGGTGTAGGCTGTGGTGTGAGACCAGAAGAAGGCAATTCAATGTGATGGGACTGTATCATTTTGGTGACAAGAACACCAAACGGAAGAGAATCCTTTGTGCGTTTCAATTGTTGGGCAGTGAACATGAGACGAAACATGAACAATGCAAGATCAAAACGAAGACCCAGCAGTATGGCATACATGACACGACCTCTTCTAAGTGTGACATCAGAATAATGTGAGGTAGGATCTATGGATGCAGACACAAAGAGATTAAGCATGCGATGATCGGTTTTGAGATGCCCATGAACATATGTTTCACCACGCCAGGATGGTGAGCCAGTCATAATACTGAAGACATTGGTCAGTTCTTCTTTGGTGGGAGACACACCATCTTGAGTAGGATAAAAGAGTGAAGACCGTTCCTCAAGAGTAGGTCGAGCAATGCCCAAAATGGAAGTAATAAAATCAGGAGTGACAGTAATGGACACACGATTAACTGAAGTCTTAAAGATGGCATTTTCAAAATCAGTCTCACAAAAATTTGAGTAAAATTCTTGTACCAACTTCACAGGAACACATGCAGATAAAGAAGTAACAGACTCCCAACCTAACTGAGCAAACAAAGGTTGAATAATGGGAAAATCATGTAAGTCTAGTTGACGTTCAATGAGAACAGGGCGTTTGGAAAACAATGTGCGAAATTCATTTTGATTAAGAAATCGATTTCCAGATGAGGAGGAGGACCCAGTTCGAGTTCTTTTAGACATGTTTTTAAGAAAAAGATAGAACCTAAAGGAGAAAGACGTAAAGATTACCTAGTATGCTCACATGCAGACACAGACTCTGGAGAGGAAGCTGGATGGTCGTAGGTGCGAAGGAGTGACACGTGCTTGAAAATGACCCGTGAACTGTCCAGGCCCCATATATACCCCACATCGCTCCCGCGAGCATCCTGCGGGTATCCTGCGCCATGGGCGGCGAAGGTGCGTGCATCATGCGTATTGCCTGCGAGGATTGGCGAAGGAGCGCGTATCCTGCGTCCTGCCTGCGAGGCTCTCGGGAAAATCTTGTAAGTGTGGATTTGGACACAAACAATCAAAACCAAAAGAGACAGTAGAAAAATTTATTAAAAATGTTAAAAAAATTTAATTCCACTATGCCAATGCATGTACATCAATCTCGCACCCTTCATAAATTCAAAGATTCACATTTTGATTTTCCAAGAAAATTTTCAATTCTGTGTCGTGAGGTGAAATAAGTCAGAAAATTGAACAAATGCTTGTGCACGTGTGAGTTTTTGACTATAATATACATATAGGCTCCCCCTCAAACAAATCATAGACTCAAAAAATTAAATTTGATGTACCAAATGAATTGAGAGCCAATCTTCCTTTTTTTTTTTTTTTTTTTAAACACTTGGCGGCTTTCACACGCTTATGGGCAGGTAGCTATTCCTTAACAATCAACGAGTCATTAAGGGGCTTCTCACTGGTCCCACCGGTAGCCCTTTCCAAGTTTGTTTGTTTGTTTGTTTTTTTTTTAATTTATATGATGCATAACTTTGATATGCACATATCAGGCTCCTCAACATTTTTTAAACACATCAAACAATAACCCTTGATTCATGGAAAAGAAGAGAAAGAGATATATGCATGTACAGTCAAGTGTAATAGGAAGCACTTCAAAATTATGACAAAAATAACCAAAACACTTCGTATCAATTTACAAGGAATGCGAAAATTATGAACTCATTGAAATCGATGAATTTGGAAGATTTAATGTACAGGTAACAGTATAGAAGTCATAAAATATTTTCAACTTAATCAATGAACTTCTAACTTATCTTTTAGATTTCAATGGTGTGTACAAATGCCTACAGATTTTCTTAGAGACTCAAAGCGAAGGGCATTTTGTGAAACAAAATAATTTAAATCTGACTTTCTAACCCAAATAGCTCTAGTTTTAAGACCAGTTATCTTGACAGGTTTTTCCTCACGTTTTTGACTTTTATGAAAATTCTTTTTCTCAACAAATTTGAAATTTGTACCTCTTCGAAATATTGGACTGTTTTGTTTTTGAAAATGACGTGAGTTTTTGTAATAATATTCTGAAAATTTTGAAAACACTTGAAATTTATTCTTCACAGGGACTCTAGGCTCAGGGTTTTTTGAAAAATTTTTAACATAGTTTAAAGGAAGACCATAGAGTTTGTGACAGTTTGGGCGTATATGACCTTTGATACCACAATGGTGACAAACAGGTACAAGGGATTGGGATCTAGCAAAATGCATACCTTTCACTATGTGAGGAGAATGCTGATAGTGTTTATTCTTTTCAAAACTCTTCTTTGGTGGTGCAGTAGACTTATGGAAGGTCTTGGGATTGGCTGCAGGTTTTGAAACAACCTCTTCTACTACTGAAGGCGCTGATGATGATGAAACAATTGTATTTTTCCCTCCAGTGTAGCCTAAGCCTGCTTTGTCTCCATGTGTTCGTTGTTGGCTCCAAATTTCTTCAAGTTTTTGTGAACTGGAGTTCATTCTTTCAATTATCTTCTCATCACTCTTGATCTTTTCTTTCAGCTTACTGACCTCATCTTGAAGTTCTTCAACAACTTTCTCCAATTCATCAATTTTTTTATTCTTTTCTTCAAGTTTTTCTTTGAACTTTTCTGCACTATGAGACTGAGAAATTTTGTCAGATTCCAAAATAGATATTTTACCTGTGAGTTTTTCATTCTCTGTCTTCAAGGAATCTCGTTCACTTCGGAGTTTACTGTTGCGGGTATGTTGGGCTTGTCTTTGTTTCTTTACCTTACTGTATTCGACAATGAGAGCATCATAGGCCACTTGCAAGTCATTATTGAATTCATCCTCAGAGTCATCATCTTCATGATTAGATATATCGGTGTCGCTTTGAGATCCAGATGGAGTTCCTGCAGACGAAGAGTGAGACGCCATAAAAGCAACAAAATTACCTTCATCGTTTGAGGATACTGCTGAAGATGATTCATCTGAACTGGATTCATCATCTAATGTAGCATTCATGACTTTGACTTGTTTCTTTTTCATCTTTTTGTTTGCACAGTCTTGAGCAAAGTGTCCATATCCATGACACTCAAAACACTTGATCTTGTTCTTCTTGTTTTCTTCCCCAGATTCAATCTTCTTGATCTTCTTTCCTTTTTCTTGAGATTGTGACTCATTCTTGTTATTCTTATTAAATAAACCCTTCTTCCTCATATATCTTACGAATCTTTTAGCCACAAGCGCCATTTCTTTATCCGACTCCTCTTCATCACTTTCTTCTTCCACTGTCTTTAGAGCAATACCTTTTGACGCTTTGCGAGGTTTCACCATATTTGCTTCAAACGTTTGCAAGGATCCCACAAGGTCTTCTATTCTCATGGAGTTCACATCTCTGACTTCTTCTATTGCTGTAACTTTAGAATCAAACACTCGTGGAAGAGAACGTAAAATTTTACGTACCACTTTGTATTCTGGAATAGGTTCTCCAAGGTTGTGGCATGAATTAACAATGTGACTGAGCCGGACGTAAAAGTCATCAAACCTTTCGTCTTCATTCATCCTTATTCCCTCAAACTCAGAAATGAGTTTTTGAAGCTTGCTGGTTTTGACTTGTTCGTTCCCTTCGTGTGTACTTTGCAGAATTAACCATGCTTTTCGGGCACTCGTACAACTGGAGATGCGGCAGAATTCATTAGGGCAAACTGCAGAAAATATGGCACTCAAGGCTTTGAAGTTCCACTCCGAACTCTCTTGCTCAGCTTTAGTCCACGTCTGAATTGACTTTTGTTCGATTTTTCCATCAACATCATGAGTCGGTTCATCCCATCCTTGAACTATTGACATCCAGACTTTGTAATTCATTCCTAAAAGGAAAGCTTGCATTCGTACCTTCCAGTATGAATAATTTGAACCGTCAAACCAAGGGGGTCTGGTGCTTGAGCCTCCTTCACGTGGTGGATCCATTGGTTTGGATGAAGATCTTCACTCAAGAACTTAGAGTGACCGGCTCTGATACCAATTGAAAATTCCAAACCCACACAATCACACACACAGTGAAAGTAATCACACAAGAGAATAACGAGGAAACCCTATCACAGGGAGAAAAACCTCTATTTACAATCCCACTATCAACGGGTTACAAGACTCTACTCAGACTCTCTACGAATCACTCGCACGAATCTTTTCGTCACTCTTGCTCGAATCACTCGATAAACCCTACAAGTAGGCTTTCTGCCTCACACAGAAAGTGAAAAGAAAATACAAGATAAATTTAGAGAAAAAACATGAAAGCTCTCAATACTCAAAGACTCTTTCTCTAGGTCCCTATAATATGTTCTCCCACTTCTGACAATTACAGAGTTGGTTTCACATATATATAGGATTACAAAGTTGCCCTAGTTTGGCAAAATAGGAAATTGAATCCGAACAAAATATTCATAGCTCGATCCCTCGCGCTCCCAGCCTCCAGCTTGCGACCTGCACTGGAATTTTTGCGCTTTAGGAAATAACACTGGCGCAGCCTCGCTCTCCCATCCTCTTGCCTGCGTACCTCACTGGAATTTCTGGAACAGCTTGGCGCAGCCGCGCGCTCCCTGCGGTATGCCTGCGTGCTTAGGGCGCACCCGCGCGCTCCCCGCGCCGTGCCTGCGAGGTACACTGGAATTCCATTCTTGTTCCAGAAAGCTGCGTCCGAATTCCATTGGATTTTGTAATCCTTCACACCAATTAGAATTCTTCAAAATCTTGGTCAACTTGATTCATTTTATCTCCTTAAATGTTTAGAATTCTTCAAATCTTCAATTTGCATCACTTTAGGAAACTTGAATAGCATTCCTAATTTAACTAAGATTTTGATTGGATTTGCCACAAGACTTTACAGCATTTTAAATAATTTTAATAAATGCAAACATTATATATTTGTTAACGCAGCATACAACATAATAATCAAAATCAATAAATAAAAAAAGAAAAAGTTAAATTAGTCGTGATAATTAGTATCTCTTAAATATAATTAAAAAAATGTATTTAGTTTTATATTTTATATTTTTCGTATTTTGAAATTTTTCTTATTTTGAGTTAAAATCACACAGAACGATTTTTTACCATTTTGCATTTCATATGTAAAGCTATTTTTTATTTTCTAAAACAGATTTTGAAAATACAAGTGACTAAATGTATTTTAAATTATTTTTCTTATTTTAAAAAATACAAAATGAAAAATAATCTCTAAATAGATGTACCAAATGACAACTTAATTTTTTTTGTATTCAATTTGAATTTTTATTAATTAATTTATACTAAATTCAAAATTTATTTTTATATCTTTAGTATACATATATATTTTTACTGATCTGAGTAAGGCCGGTGGGTAATATTTCTTTCATCTTGCGATCATTATACCGTTTGTCCTAACTTACGTCAATACAAAACAAAAAATCGAGAATTTAGGAGAAGGGTAAAAAGTAAAAATAAATTGTAATAAATCCGCAAATTCAATTACAAGATTTTCGTTGCCAATGTGTCTACTGTTGATTGGACAATCGATCTCCGAAGGCAATAACAGGTGGTGGGCGACAATCGCCTCTTGTCCTTGCAAATACTTCTCTCTTTATATCTATATATCTATCTCTCTTTCCCTATATATACACCTCATCCCACTCCCTCTATCTGTCAATTCCTATATATCTCCCAACAAACCCCTTTGCCCCATCTCCATATGTATTCTCTCTGTCTAGGGTTTTGTTGGGCGATTATGCTATGGAGCTTTGAGCTTGGAATTGAAAAATTGATTGAAGAAAGAGCTGCAACAGAAAGTTAAAGGCTGAGGCATGTTAGGAATAATAAGTACGACGCTATTGTTTTGATGTATTAGTTACATACAATTGTTGTAATGGATTTGATCTTGGCCCTTGGTTTAGATCCTATCCAACAGTGAGGAATCTGTCTTCTTTTCGTATATGAGCTAAAGCTCTCACGTTTTCTGTAACTCATTTTTTTTTATTTGAATCCAACTAAATTGCTTCGTTGCGAAGCTAATCTTTGGAATTCTTCATATTTCCTGAACATTCCATAGCATTGGTATCAGAGTCAGGTTGTTCTCACCATGGCTAATGGAGTTAAGTCTCAGGAGGGAAAGAAATTGGAGAATTTGATCAAGGAAACAGTGCGGGAATCTGAGCATCGGTAAGAGAAGCCTGATGAAGTGGAGGAACGAAACAAGAAGTTGTTTGCGGAGATGCGATCGTGGATGGCAAGTATGAGTATACAGCAAAAGGAATCAAAGAACTCATCAACTTCAGGCTCAAGTACTAGCTTTGTTCCATTAATTGCAACTGGGGGCTTAACAATAGGGAACGATGATAATCTTCCTCCCACTAAGTTCACCAGGATTGAATTTCCTAAGTTTGATGGAACCAACTTCAATGGGTGGTTGTATAAATGTACCCAGTTTTTTTAAGTTTGATGCTACCCTTGAGCACTCTAAGTTGAGAGTGGCTTCCATTCATCTAGGGGGCAGGGCATTAGAATGGCAACAAAATTTTGCAAAGACTAGGGGTGTTCTATCTCGCTTTAGGTAGGATGAATTTGTGTTGGCCCTCAATATGAGGTTTGGTGAGTCAGTGTATGTAGATCCAATAGGGGATTTGAAAAATCTGCAGCAAACAAGCACAGTTCAGGATTACTTGGATGCTTTTGACCATTTGTTCAATTGGCTTGAGCTATCTGAAGAATATGCTATTAGTTGCTTCTTAGCAGGGTTGAGGGAAGAAATTAGCCTACTTGTAAGGATGTTTAAGCCCCAAAACCTGCAAACAGCTTACTTCCTTGCAAAACTATAAGAGGCCACTGTATTGGCCTATAAGGACCAAGCACAACCCTCTTCCAAACCTGTATTCCATTCCTATTAGCCGCTATACAACCTACCTACTTCCAAAACTAATTCCTCCAATGTAACCACCACCATACAACAGAACTTTCCAGCCATTCAATTACTAGTGACCAACCCCAAAATAAAACACCTACCATTCTAAAACTGCCTGATCCTACACCTGCTAATCAGAATAGAAGAAGTCTCTCCAGCAAAGAGATGGATGAGTGACGTGCCAAAAACTTATGTTTCTGATGTGATGATAAGTTTGTTCCTGGGCATAAACGCAAAAAGAAACAGATATATCTTATTAAGATTCAAGATGGAGAGAACAAAGGAGATAACCAATCCGCTGTGGAAATAGAAGAAGTAAGTCCTCAATTTTCAATCCATGCACTCACTGGACTACCCAGTTTTCAAACAATGAGACTTGTGGGGCATGAGAAAATTTATATTCTTATGGACTCTGGAAGTACACACAACTTCTTCGATCATAAGATAGCTAAAAAGCTAGGTTGTGTAGTAGAGTTCATTCCTGTTGTGAGAGTATCTACAGCCAATGGGGCCACCCTCTCTTGCACTAGTTTATGCTCCAGATTTTGTTGGAAACTTAAGGGAGGTGAGTTTGTGACAGAGGCTATGGTGATACCATTGGATGGTTATAACATGATCTTAGGGATACAATGGCTGATCACTTTAAGGAACGTTGTGAGCAACTACTAGGAGCTGGAAATGAGTTTCTCTTTGAATGGAAAACCTTATATTCTGCAGGGGGAAGGAATGAAACCAGAGGGCACCATTTGATCTAAAATTGTCAGAATGCACTAGGGTTGACAAACCATTGCAGAAAGCAAGCCAAGTAAGAACAATTGCCTACACTCTCCTGCTACTTTCTCCTGCCATCATTCATCCTACTTTCCATGTGTCATAATTAAAAAAAAACCTCTACAACTCACCCTTTATTCCTTTACCTACCTTTGCCAATCACCTAAGCACTTACCAACCACTAGCAATTTTGAACCGAAGGCTAGTTAAAAGAAGAAATTCAGCTGCTACTCAGGTACTTGTTCAGTGGAAAGAGCTTCCATCATCAAAGACCAGTTGGGAGTTTACTTCAGATATCTGGGCTAGATTTCCTTGGTTCTCCCTTGAGGACAAGGGATTTTAAGGGGGAGGTATTGCTATGGAGCTTTGAGCTGGGAATTGAAAGATTGATCGGAGAAAGAGCTGCAACAGAAAGTTAAAGGCTGAGGTATATTAGGAATAATAAGTACGACGCTGTCGTTTTGATGTATTAGTTAGATACAATTGTTATAATGCATTCGATCTTGGCCCTTGGTTTGGATCCTATCTAACGGTGAGAAATTGGTATTCTTTTCGTAGCTGAAGCTCTCACGTTTTCTGTAACTCATTTTTTTTATTTGAATCCAACTGAATTGCTTCGTTGTAAAGCTAATCTCCAGATTTCTTCATATTTCCTAAACATTCCATAGCAGATTAGTTGTAGATACCCCTTTCTTTAGTGACAAAGGTAGAAAAGTCCTGTGCCCTTTTCTTCACTGTATTTGATCTCTCTCGTGATTCTCCGATCATATCCTTTTGCTTTCTTGCTTGCCCTCCCTCTTTTTCTGTGGGTTTCTGAGCATACGCTAAAACATGTATTTATTCAAACGCTTCATGATCGTAGATGTGATTCCCAATCAATTGCTGAATCTTGATGGTTCTTTTCCCCCATTGTTATTTTTGGTTGACTCTGTATTTTGTTGGAATTCGATTGCAAGTATTTTATTCTTTTCTTGTCTCTGTGGAAATGTTCATGTTATAATTTTTTTTTAATAATTATCGAATTATGTACTGTAGATGAAACTGAATTTAATTGAAAAGATGAAAATTGTATATTTTGTATTAGGATTCTTGGTCCTATTTATATACACAAGAGTACTACTTATTATGAAACTATACATATTAATAAATTAGGAAATTAGGAAACTGATTATCTCCCTCCTATATTTACATTAATATTTAACACTCTCCCTCAAGTTGGAGCATATATATCATATGTTCTTAGCTTGGTACAGATAAATCTCACTCTAGAGCTCCCCAAAGCTTTGATAAATAAATCTACAAGTTGATCTTTAGATTTCACATGACCAGTTTTAATTATATTCTGTAAGATCTTCTCTCTAACAAAATGACAATCAATTTCAATGTGCTTGGTTCTCTCATGAAACAGTTGATTAGAAGAAATATAAATAACAGCTTGATTATCACATAGTAATTCTATAGGTTATGAATAATAAACTTCTAACTCCTCCAACATATGTTATATCCATATCAACTCACAGGACGTATGCGCCATAGCTTTATACTCTGATTCAACACTTGATCGAGCTATTAATGTCTGTTTCTTACTTTTCTAGGACACTAGATTACCTCCAACAAAGACACAGTATCCAGTTGTAGATCTTTTATCTGATGGTGACCCAGCCCAATCTGCATCAGTGTATCCTTCAACTAGAGTGTGCCCATTGTTCTTATACAATAAGCCTCTACTAAGTGCACCTTTTAGGTATCTCAGAATCCGAACGACTGCATCCCAATGACTACTGCAAGGTGAATCCAGAAATTGACTAACCACACTCGTAGCAAATGCCACATCTGGTCTTGTAACAGTCAAATAATTTAACTTCCCAACGAGCCTACGACACTGACGAGGATAATGTAACAGCTCTCCCTTATCTGCCTCTAGCTTAGTATTTGAATCCATTGGAGTGTCTACCGGTTTAGAACCCAATATACTAGTCTCAGATAGCAAATCAAGAACATATTTCATTTGAGAAAGAGAAATACCTATTCGTGATCTGGCAATCTCAATTCCTAAGAAATATTTTGATGAGCCCAAATCCTTTGTACTAAATCTGCTTTGAAGAAAGTTTTTCATATTAATAATACCCTATGTATCGTCACCTGTGATAACAATGTCATCTATAGACACTAGTAACTAAATTCTGTCATGAGATGAATTTCGATAAAATACTGAATGATCTGTACTATAGCGATTTAAACTAAACTTAGTGATAACAATACTGAACGTACAAAAACCGTATTCAAGGAGATTGTTTTAGCCCATATAATTACCTTTTCAATTTACAAACTAACTTAGACTCCTCCTGAGCAACAAAATCAGGAGGTTACTCTATATAAACTTCCTCAGTTAGATCACCATAAAGAAATGCATTCTTCACATCCAACTGATGTAAAGACCAATTATAAACCGCAGCCAAAGAAATCATGAGACGGACAAAAACAACTTTAGTAACAGGAGAAAAAGTCTCAGAAAAATTCAGATCATAAACTTGTGTATACCCTTTTGCAACTAGACGAGCTTTTAGTCTATCCACAGTGCTATCAGGTTGAACTTTAACTGTGTATACCCATCAACACCCATCTTGGACTTACCAGGAGGAAGAGGAACCAATTCCCGAGTACAATTAGCTCGAAGAGCAGACATCTCTTCTTCTATAGCAGAACGCCAACTAGAATGAGACAATGTTTCAGAAAGAGAGTTATGGATAGAAATAGAAGATAAAGATGTAACAAATGACAGATAAGAAGGGAATAACGCATCATAAGACACAAAATTAGAAAGAGGATGAGAAATGCAAGTGCGTTTACCCTTTCGAAGAGTAATAGGAAGATCTAACTCGTTGGGAGGATTAGATGACAAAAGAAAGGCCGATGGTGGAGCACATGAAGCTTTAAGTGGAGTAGTTGTTGCTCGACGTCTGGTGTAGACCTATAAATGAGGGTGAGATAAGTGACGAGCTAGACTCGGTGATTTGGGATGAGAAATAGGTTCAGTAGAGAAAAGAGGTAAATGAAGACTTTTATCAAGAATAACTGAAGGTTGTGATTGAGTGAAAAAGGGGTAAACTCAAATAAAGTAACGTCAGCACACACAAAGAAGCGATTAAGATAAAGACTATAGCAACGATATCTTTTTTGTACCCTAGAGTACCCAAGAAAAATACACTTATGAGCACGGGGATCTAATTTATCAGATACTGGAGTAAGCTGATGGATAAAGGAAACACAACAAAAAATCCGAGGTGGAACAGAGTATAATGGTTGGTTTGGGAACAACATAGAATATAGAATATGGTTATCAAGAACAGACAAGGGCATCTAGTTAATTAAATAACAAGCAGTTAAAATAGCATCACTCCAAAAAATTTTGGGAACATTTATGTGAATTAGAAGACAATGAGCAGTTTCAACTAAATGCAAATTCTTTCTTTTAGCAACTCCATTTTATTATGGTGTGTGAGAACAAGAAGACTAGTGAATAATGCCCAAAGAGGCCATAAATTCTGTAAAAAGGTTACAAAAATATTCTTTGGCATTATCAATATGAAGAATTCGCACAGGTACATCAAACTGAGTTTTTATTTCGGCACAAAGGGATTGAAAAATAGAAAACAATTCTGAGTGATCTTTCATTAAATAAATCAAAGTAAGTCTTGAATAATCATCAATAAATGTGACAAAATATTTAAATCCTAACTTTGAAGTGACTCGACTAGGACCCCAAGCATCTGAATGAACTAAATAAAAAGGACATGGCAACCTCTGATTGATTCGGGAAGCAAAAGACACACTACTTTCCCAATTGACAAGACTCACAGTTTAAAGAATTTAAATGACTTAGACTAAGACATAAAGACTTCAATTTTTTGAAAGACGGATGACCAAGGCGACAATAAATTTCAGTAGGGGAGGCAAATACAGAACAAGCTTTAGGCCTCATAGTATTAAGGTGGTAGACTCCTCCAGCTTCATGCCCTCCTTTAATTGTCTCCCTTGTCATCATATCTTGGATAATGACAGAATCAGGAAAGAATGTTACGGAGCAATTATGGTGCTTTGTAAGCTTACTTACGGATACTAGATTAAATGAGAAAGAAGGAACATATAAAAATGAGGATAAAGAAAAAGAATGAGAAGGGATTACTGTACCAATACCACTAACAGGAGTTGCAGAGCCATTGGCTAGAGTAATTGCTTTTAGAGAATTAGAATATTGAATATTAGCAAATAATGTAGATGCCCCAAACATATGATTAGAAGCACCCGAGTCAATAATCCAAATGGTAAGAGAGTAAGTGGAGAGACATGCAAGGGAATTTCCTTGAACAGCAGTAACAAGGGAAGCAGTAGGTGTCTACTATTGTAAGAATCTTAAATACTCTTCTCCTGAAAGGGTCACTGTCTGATGATGCTCACTAGTAGTGGAGACATCTGTAGAAGGATCAGAAGAGATAGCACGTGCCACGTGTGAAGGTCGACCAAATAAATCCCAACATTTTGCACGAACATGTCCCAGCTTTCCACAATTTGTGCACTTTGGTCGCGATCCTCTACCACGACCTCCTCGTCTACCACAACTACCTCCACGAGTACCACGATTATCATGACTATCAGAGGGAGATGGTGGTATTTGGCTAGTAAGAGCAGATTGAGAGGTATCTTGACTAACTGAAGACGAATCTTGGGATACAGACCTTATAACTCTGAAATAAGTCTCAGCAAAGGAAGGAAGAGTAGCCCCACTAAGTATGTGGGCTCTTACTGGTTCAAATTTAAGATCAAGACCAGTGAGAAATCGAAGAACCACCATCTGTTCACGCTGTTTTTGCATCTCATTCATATCCAAGGATAAGGGCTGAATAGAATTCAATTCTTCTGAGATTCGTTTTAAATAAGCAAAGTAATTTGTAACTGACTTGTCAGACTACTGTAGTTGGAAAAACTCACGAGACAAATCACACATGCGAGTTAAGTCACTAGAAAATAGCAAACGAACATACTTCCAAATCTCTTTACATGTATCCAAGTGAGTATACATATCAGTCACATGAGGTTCCATAGAATTCAAAAGTAAACTAACAAGATATGCATCGGTTTGAACCATGTGTCATAAGTAGGATCCGTCAATGGTGGAGGTGAACTAGTGAGGTATTTTTATTTTTCATATCCTGTTAAAGCAATTTTAACAGCTTTAGACCACTGTAAATATTCTATTCAATTTTTCGGTAGTAAGTTAGGCAATAGGCTAAGTTGAAATAGTCGATGTCCTAGCATTAGTAGAATCGGACTTAGACTCCATAGAAGTCTAAACAAAACGGAAGACTTACTGTTCTTTGGAAAAAAGAAAAAGAGAACTAGGCACAGCAAAAGCTGCTTAGTTCATTGATTATAGCAAAAAAATACTGGACACAGCAAAAGGAGGGCAGCCGTCAGCCAATTAGGAACCAACACAGAGAAGAAAAAGGGTTTTCTCTCTGCCACACAATGGGACGACTGGAGTGGTTTTCTCTGTGCAACACAAAGGGACGACTGGAGTCTTCCAGCAAGCAGCGCCGAGCGACGAGGAACGACGACGATCACTGGGCGACGAGAGGCGACAACGAGCAAGCTCTGGGACAATCGAGCGAGCTCTTAGAGGACCACCGACGGAGCTAGACGACCACAGCGAGCAAGTAGCTCTGCTGTTCACACCGGCGAGACTAGGACGAGATTCACGCCGATGAGACTCACGCCGACGAGGTAGTTTTGACGATTCCAGGTATGGACTGCTAGGGTTTATGCTGGCTATGGTTTCTGAAAATTTTTTTTCTGGTGGTTAGGGTTTCTGACGATTTTTTTATTCGACGGCTAGGGTTTCACAATACGCTCTGATGCCATGTAGATGAAGCTGAATTAAATTGAAAAGTTGAAATTGTATATCTTGTATTAGGATTCATGTTCCTATTTATATACACAAGAGTACTACTTCTTAGGAAACTATACGTATTAAGAAATTAGGAAATTAGGGAACTGATTATCTCCCTCCTATATTTACATGAATATCTAACATGTACAAAGGTGCATTTTTGGTGGTTAAAATGAACCATATACTCAATTTATGGAGTAAATTCTCAGATAAACAGATAGACCTTTTACTCTTGCTTAAATCTTCGGTGCTATTGGTTTTGATCACTTGCTTTTTGTACATGCATTAGGCTTTTACATAGGCTGAGGGCAACGAGAACAAAAGGTAGATTGAAATTGTGAACAAAAGGTAGCTTTGTTGAGTTGAATTGATTTGTGTTAGGCTTTTAATCGGTCGTACTGGTTTCATGGGGAATCTGTTAGTCCGTGTCTGGTTCAATGATATATAAATGCAGATAATGTTATCTGACCCATAAAATTCTGTTTGTCTTTATGATTTTTATTGGGGAAATGGATATAGACTTAATCTGATTTTTCTGTTAATGATTTTGCAATGATAATGTTAGATTGTGTTTGTTGGTTAGAAAAGTTTGGTGTGTTTCAACTTTTAATTGTGATTCTGGCTGGTCATGGTAGATGGAAGATCGTATTGATTTCTTGCAATGCCTTCATATTTTCTTGGCACTGGAGATTTTCAAGTACCTTGATGATCCATCTGATCTAATCCATGCTAGTGCTGTCTCGCACTTCTGGCATGGCTTTGGTGAGTATAATCAACTGATTATTATGCCTTATATTTCAGTTATGATGGTCTAGTAGCCATGTATTTATTTCTATTCATGATTATTATTATTATTATTTATTTTTTTTCAATGCTGTGGTGAAGACTGGTGTTCTTGTGTAGTATCATGACACATGATGCTTACCTTAGGTGACCCTGCTAACCATTTTAGATTCAGTCTGCCAGGGTTGATCTTGAATGGTTTCTAGTATAGTAGTATCTTGTTCTTGATTCTACCATGATTTCTGCTGTTGATAGAGATCTAAATAGTTGTGTCGTATGCACTATTTTCTCCATCCCTGTTGTTATTGTCCTAATTATCGTTCTAATTATAATGAATTCATTCCAAGTGGATCAACATACACGTGCTCATGCTTAACTTAACCATTGTGAAGCTAATGAGATGGTCCTGAAATTCAGATTTAAGGAATTCACTCATGACTTTGGCCATATAGTTTCTTATGATTGGTTGTAATCACTAGTCAAACTAAAAATATTTTTCTATAATTCTTTTCATTTTATTAAGCTGTCATTTTTTTTTTTTGAACTTTTGAGTTTTATTGAACTTCATTATTTATATGAACTTGTTGGGAGAAATTTATTTTTCTGGTATGGCAAAACAACCATATCTTGTGTCTTTCAACCTACACTTCTCCCAGGCGAATGGCCACTTGTGCACGGATGTTAATCTATATTGCATGTCTATGTTCTTTAGTACTTAGAATTGGGACTCAAAAAAGTGAATAGGCATTCTTATTAAGGATTTTTTTGGTACTAAAGTTACACCCTCTTTATCAGCTTTGGCATTTAGATGAGCTAGTTGTAAACACTTGTATTTTAAACTGCGGTATCGGTCACGGTATAATTGTATCAGGAGTATTGATCAAAGTGTAACTAGAATCAGATGGCACAACTGTGAATCTTTTTTGGTCAGTAGCAAATCCTTAAATTTGAAATGATGCCTTATTTTCACTTTAGATTATTATTTTATGATATTTTTAGTAGTTTACAGCGTTTTATAACCACATATAAGCATGTTTTCTTATAATAATTTAATATAACTAGTAAAATAACTATTTAGTTGGAAAAATGACAAAAAAATAATAAAATATTTTCATAATAAACAATTCAAGTAAACATAATCAACAAATTGAACAAGGAAAAGAAAAATTGCATAGAAAATTTTAAAAATCCAGTACAACCAAAAAAGGCAAAATTTTCAGCCAAATATAACAAAAAAGAATTACATCTTGGAAATAGTTCTTTATTCAAAATTTCTAAAACTTTTAGAGTGCACTAGTTTTGGCCTTGGATCATTAATATTTCCACTCTAATTTACATGATCTATAGATGAATACTGTTTTCGATATTCAAGGAGAAAATGAGGCCAAATAAGGCCTTGAAACCCCCCCCCCAAAAAAAAAAAAATCAATATTTGTACAAGAAATTGCGTGTTTTATGATTTCTCAATCCAAACCGCTGATTTGTATCCAAATCGGGAGGTTTTAATAGAGGACGGTCTGAATCAGCCAATATGGACTGGCACGCTATTGAACTAACCAATTCATTGTGATTTCTCATTGAACTGATAAATTGGCATGTAACAATAGGCTGAAAAACTGTTACGTAATGGACGGTTCAGTACATAATGGCTGATATTTAAAACCATGACACGCTATCAAGCTGGCAAAGGAAAAAAAAAATTATATCCTTGAGTCTCATTTCCTGCCTATTATAATTGTAACAAATGTATGTGTTTGGCCTACCTATAGCAGGAGTCTAGCCACTTGTCAGGGCATGTTTACAGTATTTAAGTACTAAAGTTGCACCATCGTTAACAACTTGAGCTTTTAGATGAGTAAAGAAGGCACCATCAAAGGTTTTTGGATGAGTTGGTTGCTGCAAGATTTGAAGTCTGGAGAGTTCAAGAGAAAGTCAAAGTTTAGGCCAAGGAATGTTGGAAACCTGGGGATCTTTCTAGGCTGCTAGGCTGTGCTATGTGACTCTTACCTTCTGTTTGAATGACTATACAAACTTCATTTGCTAGTTTCATTTTTTTGTTGGGAAAGTTTTATTTCTTCTGAGAATGGTCCCCCCCCCCCCCCCGGGGGGGGGGGGGATATGCATTATCTGTATAGGATGATGACTAGTCAATGTAAGTTCTCTAGCTGTGTTTCCATATCTTGGGCCATTGTTCATAGCTTGTTCTGCTTCCTGATGAAATTTAGTGATGGGAATGACAACTGTTCATGCCTTTGTTTTAATTTTGATTACGGTGCAGAGATTTTGTGATGCTGGTCTGAAAAATTAGATATTGCGGAAAAATACTGAGTTTTATTTTATTTATTTTGTGCAGTGGTTGCAAATAAGCTTTGTAAGGAGTTGTGCTCAAGATTGTTTCCTCAATTACGTAGCGTAGATTGTGTCACTGATCGGGAAGATCTGGAGAGGGAACACAAGGCCTACTCCTTTCTAGCTCAAGCTCTTACAAAATTCACACCAAGTGATTGCATGGCAGGGGCCATTAGTGCTTCCAGCACTGGCCATTATCCACTAGAAAGCATTAGTAATACTCTAGATCCAAGGGACAGAGTTCTGGGGAGTGCCTTGCATTGGTCGAGTAGAGGATGCAGTGATCCAGGGGTTCCTGAGACATTACTATATAAATTAATTGCCAATCTCTGTGTTATTACTGAAATCAGTATACAACCTTTCCAAGGTTATTCCTTTTCTAGCTCTACAAATGCTTTTTACTCTTCGACTTGGCTATTACCATCTAGATCCTATCAGGATGCCTCTGAGTAATGGTTAAATATGTTCTCTTTTTTAACAGCGTATTTTCAGCATGGCCTTCCCATATACTCTGCGAAGTTTGTCCGATTTCGAATGGGTTATCCCAAACCCTCAGTAGATTTAGAGAATGATCTTAGGGATTTGCCGTTGCAGTTTCCTGCTGATGATATGTTCATATGGACATACGCTTCACAAAAGTTTCCAATGGCTCAGGTTAGTTTTTTAGCCTTCAAAATTTTACCTGTTTTCTCTATTGCAGAGTGGGAATGTGTTATTAGCCAGGTTAGGAGTTATACTGCTGTAATTGCTTTGACTGCTTGATTGGCAAAATTTATTTCATTGTTTGACAAGTTATTCAGGAACAGCTTTCTGTTCTCTAAGTTACATAACTTTGTGTAGTTTAAATTCATCTCCCTTCTTCTATCCTCTCTTCCTCCAAACTTTGCAAAGCCTGTACCCACAATCCCTTAATTGGTAGCCACCTCCTGTGATGGTAGTCACGTGGTTATCATCATCAATTACAACACTACCATGTGTGTAATGTTGACTTGCTTCTTGCTTCCTCTTATTCTCTCCATTACCTAGTAACAACCAACGACCCCCTCCAAAAATATAAAAAAAACCGTTGCTAGCACTATTGCCATCACCTCCACCTTCAACCCAGTCAGATTTCCTTCCTCACTCTTCTCTGTGTGTGTGTGTGTGTTCCTTTTCTATCCTCTGGTTCTCTGACTTGTATTTGAACTCTCCCATTCTTGCTGTACCAGAAGAAAACATCCTGGTTCACCCATCATCTACAGCTGGCCACCACAATCTTAATCTGAATCAACACCTCTATACCCATAGTGTTATGGACTTCCATGGCCATTATTGGAAATACTCAATTGAATCATGGCCATTGGTGCTTTCCTAGCGACCATAGATCAGAAAGAGAGGACGAAATCATCTGTGTGTTTCTCTTCAAAGACTCTCTCTCTCTCTCTCTCTCTCTCTCTCTCTCTTGCGTTGGGGAGGTGGTGGACGCATTCTTCTGTACTCCAAATTACTTTTATGATTCTTGTTATTTTGGAGCTGTTAGATGAAAGCGGGGAGCGATATTAACCGACTTCGTTTTGGCAGTGGGTTAGCCTTCCTCTGTGCATATGGCTGGGTAATTGTTTGGCTTTGGCTTCTTCTTCTTCTTCTTCTTCTTCTTTTTTTTTTTTTTTTAAATAAAAACTTACCTAAGATAGGAAAAAAATAGAAATTCTGAAAGGCTGCTTTCATATATCAAGATAATTACATAGGTGTTTCTTTTGGTTTCTTTCTGCGACAGGGTATTCCATTTTTCCACGAAATTTATCTTGGATCTCCTTATGTCAGTTTCTATTCCCATTTTTGTACCGCAATGATAAGGTAGTAGATGTTGGTCAAAACTAATGAGGGTAAATTGTCCTTTTGGTTGTGGACTTATTTTCATAATGTGCAAGGTCCATTTAGTTGTAAGGGTAAATCCTAAAACATAAGTTGTCTACTTAAGAGCTTTGAGTGTAGGAATGGCAATGGGCGGGTATGTAGTGATCCTGCCCAGCTGAGTATTTGTCTTTCCCTGCCTCCGCTCTGCCCTTGATATTGGGTAACCCTGTCCCCGTCCTATTAAGGATGGCGTTACTTTACTATTTTACTTGAAAAAAAGTGATAACAAATGAAATATATATTACCAATATATGAAATAACAAAATAAAAAAAAAAACATTCCCCCACTAACATTTCAATTTCTTAATATATAAACTGTGAATAGCAGACATTTCTGCAAGAATAATCATAATGGAGGGGTGGGCTGGGGTATTTCTACCCTAACCCCGACCTTGCACTATTTTCTGCTCCTTTCCCCAATCCATTTACCATCCCTTCCTACCATCCCATTAGGATAGGATTGGATCCAATCCCACCTTAATCTACCCTATTGCCATCCTTGTTTGAGCGGTGATGGTAGTATAATCAAATTGTACGGAGGAGGCCTGTATGATTGATAAAATGGAAGTCAGCATAACGTTTCCTTTATTTATCTTTTTCCATTGTATCTCTTGGAGCATATCTGGGAACATTGAAATTAATATCATTATTAAATTGTTGTGCCTTGTGTAAAATTTTATTTTCCTCTGGTCAAATGCTTGTGTATTTATCAAATAATTGTTAAAGGCTTAAGTTTCTTTCCTGCAAACAGGAAAACTGCTTGCAGAAGTTCAAGCTGCCAGAACCTGTTCTATGTGTAGGTGGATTTTTACAGATTGAGCTGTTGGGTAGAGTTCAAAGGCAGGAAATGAATGGCTTATTCTATATACGGTAAGTTCAATGCATCTATTATGTGCATGTTTATGTTACAAACCCCTCCCCCCCCCCCCCCCAAAAAAAAAGAGGGAAAAAACACCACAACACACACACATACATACAAATTTCAATCAGATAGCGTTATGTTTGTCTTCTATTCAACCGTGGTCCATGCAGCCTGCAGATGTTTTCATTTCTCTTACCATAACCATGTCCCTATAACCAATGCCAGTATTTTCCTAGTTAGCTTTAAGTATCATTCAGAATCTTGAAAGAGTTGAAGTTCAGCTGTTATATACTTTCATATTTGTATTGGTTTTGTACATAATAAGATATTTTAGATCAATATAGTTGCCTCTAGTTCAATCTCAAAAATTTCACACACACACAGAAGCTTGCTTGGTGTATCCTTTGAGAAGAAGACTGTATAGATTGCCATTACTAGCTCTTAATGTTTTCTTCGTTGGTATGCTGCAGCATCTCTCATGTTAAAGTATTTGGTCGGCCACTACCTCCTGCATTCGATGCTAAATTTCTTGAACCCTCTGGAAAGTTTTTGCTGAAGTACTCTGAGGAGGACCAGAACCGCCCTCCACCAATCTCACCTTCCTCTGAAGTGGGTTCCTTAAAACTATCAAACATCAAATTGTGTAACAAGCATTTTAAGTAACTCTGGAATATGTGGGATGAATTTGCCAGGGTATGCCCAAATAAACTCCTTGCGGATTTGTTACTATGTTCCCTACAGGTTTTGTACAGATTCAATGGCAGAGGCCCGGATATTCTGATATCTTTGCTAATCCGAGTTAATTAAAATTATAAAAATGGGAAACAATGTATCAATAATTTTTATAATTTAGTAATTGAATTCCCAGAGCGGGCGCCACTGTGCTTGTTCGGCTGAGGAGAGGAAGTTCATCGTCCTTTTCTGCTGATATCCAACTATTAATCAGGTCTGTCTTGTTTGTGTCACGGTGATACGAGACATTGAGGCTCATTTAGTAAAATTTTCGGCTTTTGTTTTTATTTTTTTGAAAACTTAACGTGAAATTGTTCGGTAAATATGTTTTAAGCTGTAAAAAAAATAAAAATTGTTTTCAAAATTTTTTAAAAATAATTAGAACGTAAAAAATGTTTCTTTGCAAAATTTCATTTTTAAATTTTATTTTACTCTACAACTATTAGTCACAATCGTTATTTATCATCAACTATCATCGCAACCTACATTCGACCATCACCCACTAGCGCCATCACACTCATTCACCTTCAGTTACGGTCAACAACATATTATATTTGTGTTTGATATATGTTAAATCGATATATTAAATATAATTAATAATTAATTTTATCAATAATTAATTTAAAATATTAAATGATATATTGTATATTAAATTAAAAATATTTTATTAAATTATTATTAAAAAAATATAATTAAAATAATTAAATTTAATTAATTATTCATTAAATATAATTTAATGAATAATTAATAATAAATTAAATTAAATTAATCAAAAATATTTTATTAAATTATTTTTAGTAAATTATATAATTAAATTACATTTAGTATATTTTATTTTTGTTGAATTAAATTATTATTAATAAAAATATAAATAAAATAATTAAATTTAATGAATTAATTAAATCAAATTAATTTAAGTTAATTAAATTGTTTTTAAAAGTAATATAATAAATTCTGTTCAATATATTTTATTTTTATTGAATTAAATTATTTTTAACAAATAATATAATCAAATTTAATAAATTTAATTAATTAATCATTATAACTATCAATTAACAATTATCGTTACCAAACATGCTTTAAAATTTTTATTTTCTTTTTTCTATTATGAAAATGAAAACTAAAAAACTGAACACAAAAACTGAAAATTGAACATAAAAACTGAATACAAAAATTAAAACTAATAGTTTTGTCAGGCGGGCCTTAAGAAATTCAGTTCATACGCAATTTTTGATGAATTGGCAGTCAACATAAGAAAAAAGAAGTGTAGACAGTTTCATCCGACAAAGTTTCCAACAAAATAATTCACTTCTCCAGGAAAACTGAAATATCGAATAACTTTCAGTTTTTTCTTCAGATATGGATGTATGCCATACTTTTAATTACTTGTATGAACAACTGTATTGAGCCTAGTAAGGCAAGAAGAATGAAATATTGTAAATCCAGTAAATCTACATTAACCACCGCTTGTTTTTAAATGAAGAGCAGAGGGGAACAAACACGCATTATTACCGAAGGGAACAGTATGAGTAACATTGAGAACAGATGTGGTTAATAAGGCGAAATTTCAATGTCATCCCATTTTTTAGCAAATAGCTGAAAATTTTACTCCAATGTGGATAAATCACAACTCCCAGTGGTTATTCAAATGACACATGACTATTGTGACTTTGAACCGCCTCCAGTCCTTTAGGGCATCTTGGCTTTCTGTGGCGATGGAAGCAACTGCATAGAAGAAACAAACTATTATGAATAACAAAGAAGAGAGTAGAGTCCCTGTACTCTACTCTAAAGCTGGAAGACACAGCTAATCCCATCACGTAAGACCCAATAGAAATCCAGTGTGAGGAGTGGAGTTATTCACCGATGAGTATCAAAATATGCAGAGGTGATTGTAGTATTAGTCATTGCCCAGAGGTGATTATGGTACCAGTAACTTTAAACAATTCGAGAATAAACACTCATTATGAATATACATATAATGTATGCAGCTTTGGTTATGTAGTTCCAAGATGAGAGAGGTAACAAATCCAAATGCTCCTGTGACATGGGGAGTGACTTTTTTGGGTGCCAGTTGAAGCAGTCCAACAACAACAACTATATCCATGCCTGCTTTGATCAGGGCCAATGACCTCTCATTTGACTTCTGAAGTTTACTGCTGTATTGCTCGTTCTGCATTTACAAACTTGTAAAATGCCATAGTTCCGTAAACTATTGAAATAATTAAATTGCACACAAAGTCATGAGAAAGTTACCTTATGCTTATCATCTTCCTTGAGATCCTTCTCCAATTTATTCATTGATGCAGAAAGCCTTCCGAGCTCCCCAATCTAAAACAAATGTTAGGGGAAGCACATTTGATCACTTTCTATATGAAATAAAGTAGATAATGTAAAAAGGAAAACATTCCCTCACTCCCAAAGCCATAGTCCATATTTTCCTTTTAAGTCAACTGGAAGCTGTTGGTCACATTTTCGCCATACCTTTATAGTATTTTAAGAGTTTCAGAAAACTGTTGGCAATAGTTCAACTTTGATAGATCTAGAACCGTTCTCAAAACAGTTGTGTAACCATACATTCTATTTTATTCATTGAATTCCACTAACTTTTTAAACCACTTCTCAGAAATACTTGATCCAATTATAGATTCATAGCAGCCTTCAAATTGGAAATAAATGAAAGATCAAATCGTGCTGTACCGCATAGTACTTGTACAGTCTTTTAATTAGTATCTTGCATGTATTGTTTTCGCAAACATTCACAACGATAATTAAAGGCAAATGTTCACGACGATCATTAAAGGCCTCCCTAGATAACTTGACAGCAAATAAAGACTAAACGGGGCCAAAAGACCAGCATATAAGGGTGCGTGACACGTGTTATGAATTTTAAAACATAAAATCTCAGATTTATATTCTAATTTGAACAGATCAAAAAATAGAATAAAATAAATTATATCAATATATTAGTTTTTTTTAATTTCTCAAATTTCAGGTATTTTTTCACTTTTTATTACAAATTAAATATAAAAAATAATTTTAAAATTATATTCTTTTATTTTTTCTTGGTAAATCCTTGATACAACACAGAATATTTTGTTCATTAATTTACAGCTAAATATTGATCCAAATGGTGACAAAGACCAATCCTGCGAAGAAGCACTTCCTATTTTCTATTAGGCAGCAACTTGTGATCAGTGAACTCAAACCCCGAGGCTTAAGTTTTCTCTTTTTTTGTTTTATGTTTTTTTTTTTTTACTTTTTATTTTCGGAAGTTAAAATTTATATTTTAAGAATAATGAAAAACGTATTTAGTTGACATTGATTTCTATATTTTGAAATTCTCCTTATTTTGAGTCAAAAAGGCTCAAAATGACTCTTGATAATTTTACATTATAAATTTAGACCTATTTTCTATTTTTTAAAATAGGTTTTGAAAGCACGAGTGACAAAATGTATTTTGGGTTTTTTTTTTCAAAAATATAAAATGAAGAATGAATCCAAAACACATATCAAATAGACCATTAACTTTTTAGTTGTTAATTTTAACTTTTTTTTATTAATTTAACATATTTATCTTTAATAATTTAAAAGAAGCTTAAAATATAATAGAGTAAACTGAGTGACTTTTAGGGACTGTTTGAACTAATAAAAAATTATCCAAAATTACAAAAAATTATCAATTTCTTCTAATCAAATTTCACGACCTATCAATTTTACATCAATTTTTTTTTTACCTTTTTTAAATACTTTTTTCTTTGTTATCCAAACATCTCCTTAGTTAGTGGATCTCAAATCTCAGAATGAATAAAAAGTTGCCTTGTAATGTTGCTTTTCTACCATGAAAAATAGTTTCTTTGTAATGTTGCTTTCAATTTTGGGCTTTTAGGGGAGGATAAATAATTATTAAATTCCGTTTAGAGTGGTAAAAAATTTTAAAAAATAATAAAAAATGTTAAAAAATTTTAAAAGTTATGAACTTTTTATCTAATTGCACAAATTACGATTTCATAACTTATCTCACTTTATCTTATTTTTTTCATCTTTTATTATTCCAAACACACCCTAAACACGGGACCGAAGAAACTTCAATTGTTTTCATTAATGTCCATAATTGTTTCAGCACTCTGACACCTGCAACAGAGACGTGATTTACTTTTATGTTCTCAAGGAATCTTTCTTTTCCTTCGGATGAGGTTGGCTTGCTTGAACACTTGTACGGTGTCATGGAATGCACAATCACTCTTCAGATCCGTCATATATTCTCATTTATCCATTATTTATTTGTTTTGAGGAAATGACGAGTCAGGACCTGATGGGTTTTTTTTCATATAAAATTTTTGATGTTACTAATCTCTTTAAAGTAGGATCCATGAATCTCAACATTGAATTCAGTTTGAATTTTGGCAACCCCTTTGTCTCCTCCTCTCCTCTTCTCTTTGTAGGTCTGTAAGGTTTAGGTTGCGTTAGGAAAGTTTAGACAGTTTCTCAGTTTTTTTATTTTTTATTTTTGGGTAATGATCAAATTTATTGTAATAGCCTCAAATTTTAATTTTTAATATACATATTACCTTAATTTATATAATAAAAAATTTTAATTGCATTAGTTTGACATTATTTTAAATTTTCCTTTTTACCTTTAATTGAAACAATATAATACTTTTATAATTAGTTAAATTCTAATTTAAATAAAATAGTGAAAAAAGTATAAAGGTGACACTTGTACGAAATGGATTGAGACACATGGTGTATAGGTGGAGAAGGGTAATGATGGTGGGAGGACACTTGGAAGCTTAAGAAAAAAAAATGAATTGTTGAAGCTTCTTAGAAGCTTCATTTGCTTTTGTGGTACTTGGCCACCAAGTATGATATATATATATATATGTGTGTGTGTGTGTGTGTGTGTGGAGATATAGGGACATGTGGCCATTTGAGCCACGTTTCCCGTTGGTTTGATGCCACCTAAACCTCCTATTAAGAATATAATAATTAGGGTTAGAGGACACGTGACAAGGAGAGTATGCCTGCCCATTGGTTTGATGCCACCTAACCCCCTATTAAGCATGTAATGATTGGAGTTAGTGGACACGTGGCACAGTTTTGGGTGTTGGTGACTTGGTGGCACCTAAGGTCGATGAGTCACCCCCTATCTTTTTAGCCTCATGATTGCATGTGTGAGTATATATATGTGCGATATGTTGGGTAGGAAGAGCAAATCGAGAAAGGAAAGAAAGAGAAGGAAATAGAAAATGAGAGAGAATAAAAAAGAGAAGAGAAAAAGATTAGTGCCCAAATTCAAATTAATTTTTAAGTCTTCTAATAAAACTCGTTCCTCACGTGCCTACGCTGTCCGATTACAGAAAGAAGATCGGGGTTGTGCGTAGGGCGAATTTTTGGTTTCTAATGTGAAAATGAGGTAGAGAAATTAATGTATTATTTATACTTTTTGTAATAGTTATTTTGGTACGGAAATGATTGTGAGTTTAAATTTATATTATTATTAAATTAATATTAAGTTTGATAACTGAATTTTGGTGACACTAAAGTTGTGATTTAATTGATGAAAGTTTCTATTCAATGCTGACATATGCTGTGGTATGTTGAAATATGGTGAACATGTGTTTACTATGAAACTGATGATGAAATGGGGATATGAAATTGTGAAAGTGGATACACACTTGTGGATATTTGTTGCTAAGCTTTAACAACGTAAAGGGAAAACCTAAGAAAATGTTGATTTTAGGGTAAAGTGAGGATACTGTATAAAAATTGGGAGGGTTAAGAGATACTCTTGTGTTGAAAGACTCTAAATCTGCGCAGGACCGGGTAAACGTGCCCAGAGACTAGTAATCCAAAACGACGTCGGATATGATGAAGGCTCATCGTGGCCTTTGGACTCGGATACATAAACGACGATGTAGGGATGATTCGCGACCCGTGTATTTATACGAATTGGCAATGGATTTAGACTACCACTGTGATTGTGGGACAGTCTTGCAGAGTATCCTTCTCTACCTTGGGAAAAGAAAATAATGAATAAAGAAAGGTTGATAAGAGAAATGAAAGTTGTGAATTAATGTTGTCCTATTTTGCTATGTGTCGATGTATTTGATGATTTTTGTCTTTATATGACTCTCAAAAAGTATTACAAAAAGTATTACAAAAAGTATATTTCTATACATCGTGAGCACAAGTAGTTTAGTGCTTACGTCCCTATAGATTGCATTGCAGGTGCAGAGCTCGAAACCTAGAAGGGTCGGTATGACTGTTGGAAGGCTTACGGTGCTGTTGAGTAGCTTTTACGATTTAAATGTAACAACTTTTCAAACATGTATGTAGTTGTAAAAGTAAAAGAAACTTATATTATCTGGTTTTAACTTAAATACGAGTGTGTGTTTTATTAATAAGATGATAATTACCAATTATAATTATTAATAAATTATAAATACGCAGACTCTCTATTTTAGAATTTGATGTTTAAAATTGAATCAATCATAAAATGTTATAATCCCTTCCTCTTCCCAAATACTTGATAAGGATAAATTAATAATTTCTAAAATGAGTATAATAAATAGAACATAATTTATAAAATTTTACTTGATAAACGTATTTTAAATAACTTTAATAAATGCAAACATTATATATTTGTTTACGTAACATACAACATAATAATCAAAATCAATAAAAAAGAAAAAGTTAAATTAGTCATGGTAATTAGTGTCTCTTAAATATAATTAAAAAACATATTTGGTTTGACGTTTTATATTTTTTCGTATTTTGAAATTTTTCTTATTTTAAGTTAAAATCACTCAAAATAAATTTTTATTATTTTTCATTTCATGTATAAAATCATTTTTTATTTTGTAAAATAGATTTTGAAAACACAAGTAATTAAATGCATTTTGAACTTTTTTTTTATTTTTAAAAATGTAAAATGAAAAATAATCTCAAAACAAACATACTAAATAATACCTTAATTTTTTTTATATTTTGATTAAATTTTTATTAATTAATTTATACTAAATTCGAAATTTATTTTTATATTTATAATTTTTTTTTTTAACTGATCTGAGTAAGGCTGGTGGGTAATATTTCTTTCATCTCGCTGTCATTGTCCCGCTCATCCTAATCTGACGTCAGTACAGAACAAAAAATCGAGAATTTAGGAGAAGGGTAAAAAGAAAAAATAAATTGTAATAAATCCGCAAATTCAATTACAAGACTTTCGTTGCCAATGTGTCAACTGTTGACAGGACAATCGATCTCCGGAGGCAATTACAGGTGGTGGGCGACAATCGGCTCTTGTCCCTGCAAACCCTTCTCTCTCTGTATCTATTTATCTATCTATCTCTCTCTCTCTCTGTATATACACCTCATCCCACTCCCTCTATCAGTCAATTCCTATATATCTCCCAACAGATCCCCCCCTGCGTATGTAGTCTCTTTGTCTAGGGTTTTGTTGGGCGATTAGCTGCAGATACGCCTTTCTTTAGCGACAAAGGTAGAAAAGTCCAGTGCCCTTTTCTTCACTGTATAATCTCTCGATCATATCCTTTTGCTTTCCTGCCTTCCCCCTTCCTCTTTTTCTGTGGGTTTCTGGGCATGTGCTAAAACATGTATTTATTCGAACGCTTCATGATCGCAAATACGATTCCCAATCAATTGCTGAATCTTGATGGTTCTCTTCCCCCATTGTTATTTTTGGTTGACTCTGCATTTTGTTGGAATTCGATTGCAAGTATTTTATTATTTTCTTGTCTGTGTGGAAATGTTCATGTTATAATTTTTTTTAATAATAATCGAATTATGTACAAAGTTGCATTTTTGGTGGTTAAAATGAAGTTTATACTCAATTTATGGGGTAAATTCTCAGATAAACACATGGACCTTTTACTCTTGCTTAAATCTTGGGTGCTATTGGTTTTGATCACTTGCTTTTGTTACATGCATTAGGCTTTTACATGGGCTGAGGGCAACTTGAACAGAAGGTAGATTGAAATTGTGAAGACATAACCCCAGTGAGAAATGAATGGAGGAAGAGAATTCTTGTACCTAACCCCAACTGGTCTGGGATTAAAGCTTTGTTGAATTGAATTGATTTGTGTTAGGCTTTTAATCGGTCGTACTGGTTTCATGGGGAATTTGTTAGTCCATGTCTGGTTCAATGATGTATAAATGCAGAGAATGTTATCTGACCCATAAAATTCTGTTTGTCTTTATGATTTTTATTGGGGAAAGGGGTATAGACTTAATCTGATTTTTCTGTTAATGATTTTGCAATGATAATGTTAGATTGTGTTTGTTGGTTAGAAAAGTTTGGTTTGTTTCAACTTTTAATTGTGATTCTGGCTGGTCATGGTAGATGGAAGTTCGTATTGATTTCTTGCAATGCCTTGACGATGACGTGGCACTGAAGATTTTCATGTGCCTAGATGATCCATCTGATCTAATCCGCGCTAGTGCTGTCTCGCGCTTCTGGCATGGCTTTGGTGAGTATAATCAACTGATTGTTATGCCTTATTTTTCAGTTATGACGGTCTAGTATCCATGTATTTATTTCTATTCATGATTATTATTTTTTTTTAATTTTTTTTTCAATGCTGTGGTGAAGACTGTTGTTCTTGTGTAGCCTCATGACACATGATGCTTACCTTAGGTGACCTTGCTAACCATTTTAGATTCAGTCTGCCAGGGTTGATTTTGAATGGTTTCTGGTATAGTAGTATCTTATTCTTGATTCTACCATGATTTCTGCTGTTGATAGAGATCTAAATAGTGGTGATGGATGCACTATTTTCTCCATCCCTGTTGTTATTTTCCTAATTATCGTTCTAATTATAATGAATTCGTTCCAAGTGGATCAACATACATGTGCTCATGCTTAACTTAACCATTGTGAAGTTAATGAGATGGTCCTGAAATTCAGATTTAAGGAACTCACCCATGACTTTGGTCGTATAATTTCTTATGATTGGTTGTAATCACTAGTCAAACAAAAAATATTTTTCTACTATTCTTCTCATTTTATTAAGCTGTCATTTTTTTTTTTGAACTTTCGAGTTTTATTGAACTCTCTCATTATTTATATAAACTTGTTGGGAGAAATTTATTTTCCTGGTATGGCAAAAAACTATATCCTGTGTCTTTGAAGCTCCAATCCTCCTAGGCGAATGGCCACTTGTGCACGGATGTTAATCTATATTGCATGTCTATGTTCTTTAGTACTTAGAATTGGGACTCAAACAAGTGAATAGGCATTCTTATTAAGGATTGTTTTAGTACTAAAGTTACACCCTCTTTATCAGCTTTGGCATTTAGATGAGCTAGTTGTGAACACTAAACTGCGGTATCGGTCACGGTATAATTGTATCAGGAGTATCGATCAAAGTGTAACTGGAATTAGATGGCACAATTGTGAATCTTTTTTGGTCCCTAGCAAATCCTTAAATTTGAAATGATGCCCTTATTTTCACTTTAGATTATTATTTTATGATATTTTTAGTAGTGTATAGCGTTTTATAACCACATATAAGCATGTTTTCTTATAATAATTTAATATAACTAGTAAAATAACTATTTAGTTGGAAAAATGACAAAAAAATAATAAAATATTTTCATAATAAACAATTCAAATAAGCATAATCAACAAATTGAACAAGGAAAAGAAAAATTGCATAGAAAATTTTAAAAATCCAGTACAACCAAAAAATGCAAAATTTTCAGACAAATATAATAAAAAAGAATTACATCTTGGAAATAGTTCTTTATTCAAAATTTCTAAAACTTTTAGAGGCACTAGTTTTGGCCTTGGATCTTTAATATTTCCACTCTAATTTACATGATCTATAGATGATTAATGTTTTCGATATTCGAGGAGAAAATGAGGCCAAACAAGGCCTTGAAATGCCCCCCCCCCCAAAAAAAAAAATCAATATTTGTACAAGAAATTGTGTGTTTTATGATTTCTCAATCCAAACTGCCGATTTTTATCCAAATCGGGAGGTTTTAAGAGAGAACAGTCTGAATTGGCCAATATGGACTAGTACGCTATTGAATTGGCCAATTCATTGTGATTTCTAATTGAACTGGTAAATTGGCACGTAACAATAGGCTGAAAAACTGGTACGTAATGGACGGTTCAGTGCGCAATGGCTGATATTTAAAACCATGACACTTTATCAAGCTGGCAAAGGAAAAAAAAAATTATATCCTTGAGTCTCATTTCCTACCTATTATAATTGTAACACATGTATGTGTTTGGCCTACCCATAGCAGGAGTCTAGCCACTTGTCAGGGCATGTTTACAGTATTTAAGTACTAAAGTTGCACCATCGTTAACAGCTTGAGCTTTTAGATGAGTAAAGAAGACACCATCAAAGGTTTTTGGATGAGTTGGTTGCTGCAATATTTGAAGTCTGGAGAGTTCAAGAGAAAGTCAAAGTTTATGCTAAGGAATGTTGGAAACCTGGGGATCTTTCTAGGCTGCTAGGTTGTGCTATGTGTCTCTTACCTTCTGTTTGAATGACTATACAAACTTCATTTGCTAGTTTCATTTATTTGGTGGGAAAGTTTTATTTCTTCTGAGAATGGTCCCTCCCCCCCCCCCCCGGCCCGGGGGAGGGGGGCGGATATGCATTATCTATATAGGATGATGACTAGTCAATGTAAGTTCTCTAGCTGTGTTTCCATATCTTGTGCCATTGTTCATAGCTTGCTCTGCTTCCTGATGAAATTTAGTGATGGGAATGACAACTGTTCATGCCTTTGTTTTAATTTTGATTACGGTGCAGAGATTTTGTGATGCTGGTCTGAAAAATTAGATATTGCAGAAAAAAACTGAGTTTTATTTTATTTGATTTTTTATTTTTTTGTGCAGTGGTTGCAAATGAGCTTTGTAAGAAGTTTTGCTTGAGATTGTTTCCTCAATTATGTAGTGTAGCTTGTGTCACTGAACCAAGCCGCAGGACAAAAAAGTCCGCTGATGTTGGATCTAGCAGTTCTGTTGAATGGGAAGCTCTGGAGAGGGAACACAAGGCCTACTCCTATCTGGCTCAAGCTCTTACAAAATTCACACCAAGTGATTGCATAGCAGGGGCCATTAGTGCTTCCAGCACTGACCATTATCCACAAGAAAGCATTAGTAATACTCTACATCCAAGGGACAGAGTTCTGAGGAGAGCCTCGTATTGGTCGAGTAAAGGATGGAGTAATCCAGTGGTTCCTGAGACATTACTATATAAATTAATTGCCAATCTCTGTGTTATTACTGAAATTAGTATACAACCTTTCCAAGGTTATTCCTTTTCTAGCTCTACAAATGCTTTTTACTCTTCGACTTGGCTATTACTATCTAGATCCTATCTGGATGCCTCTGAGTAATGGTTAAATATTTTCTCTTTTTTTACAGCGTATTTTCAGCATGGCCTTCCCATATACTCTGCGAAGTCTGTCCGATTTCGAATGGGTCATCCCATATCCTCAGTAGATTTAGAGAATGATCTTAGGGATTTGCCATTGCAGGTTCCTGCTGATGATAAGTTCATATGGACATACACTTCACAAGAGTTTCCAATGGCTCAGGTTAGTTTTTTAGCTGTCAAAATTTCACCTGTTTTCTCTATTGCAAAATGGAAATGTGTTATTAGCCAGGTTAGGAGTAATACTGCTGTAATTGCTTTGACTGCTTGATTGGCAAAATTTATTTCATTGTTTGACAAATTATTCAGGAACAGTTTTCTGTTCTCTAAGTTACATAACTTTGTGTAGTTTAAATTCATCTCCCTTCTTGTGTCCTCTCTTCCTCCAAACTTTGCAAAGCCTGTACCCACAATCCCTTAATTGGTAGCCACCTCCTGTGACGGTAGTCACATGGTTATCATCATCAATTACAACACTACCATGTGTGTAATGTTGACTTGCTTCTTGCTTCCTCTTATTCTCTCCATTACCTAGTACCAACCAACAACCCCCTCCAAAAATATAAAAAAAACCATTGCCAGCACTATTGCCATCACCTCCACCTTCGACCCAGTCAGATTTCCTTCCTCACTCTTCTCTGTGTGTGTTTGTGTTCCTTTTCTATCCTCTGGTTCTCTGACTTGTATTTGAACTCTCCCATTCTTGCTGTACCAGAAGAAAACATCCTGGTTCACCAATCATCTACAGCTGGCCACCACAATCTTAATCTGAATCAACACCTCTATATCCATAGTGTTATGGACTTCCATGGCCATTATTGGAAATAGTCAATTGAATCATGGCCATTGGTGCTTTCCTAGTGACCATATATCAGAAAGAGAGGACGAAATCATCTGTGTGTTTCTCTTCAAAGACTCTCTCTCTCTCTCTCGCGTTGGGGAAGTGGTGGACGCATTCTTCTGTACTCCAAATTACTTTTATGATTCTTGGTATTTTTGAGCTGTTAGATGAAAGCGGGGAGCGATATTAACCGACTTTGTTTTGGCAGTGGGTTAGCCTTCCTCTGTGCATATGGCTAGGTAATTGTTTGGCTTTGGTTTTTTCTTCTTTTTTTTTTTTAAATAAAACTTACCTAAGATAGAGAAAAAAATAGAAATTCTGAAAGGCTGCTTTCATAGCATCAAGATAATTATATATGTGTTTCTTGTGGTTTCTTTCTGCAACAGAGTATTCCATTTTTCCACAAAATTTATCTTGGATCTCATTATGTCAGTTTCTATTCCCATTTTCGTACCGCAATGATAAGGTAGTAGATGTTGGTCAAAACTAATGAGGGTAAATTGTCCTTTTGGTAATGGACTTATTTTCGTAATGTGCAAGGTCCATTTAGTTGCAAGGGTCAATCCTAAAACATAAGTTGTCTACTTAACAGCTTTGAGTGTAGGAATGGCAATGGGCGGGTAGTAAGTGATCCTGCCCAGCTGAGTATTTGTCTTTCCCTGCCTCCGCTCTGCCCTTGATATTGGGTAACCCTGTCCCCGTCCTATTAAGGATGATGTTACTTTACTATTTTACTTGTAAAAAAAGTGACAACAAATGAAATATATATTACCAATATATGAAATTACAAAATAAAAAATAAACATTCCCCCACTAACATTTCAATTTCTTATTATATAAACTGTGAATAGCAGACATTTCTGCAAGAATAATCATAATTGGGGGCGGGCTGGGGTATTTCTACCCTAACCCTGACCTTGCACTATTTTCTGCTCCTTTCCCCAATCCATTTACCATCCCTTGCTTCCATCCCATTAGGATAGGATGGGATCCAATACTACCTTAATCTGTCCTATTGCCATCCTTATTTGAGTGGTGATGGTAGTATAATCAAATTGTACGGAGGAGGCCTGTATGATTGATAAAATGGAAGTCAGTATAACGTTTCCTTTATTTATCTTTTTCCATTATATCTCTTGGAGCATATCTGGGAACATCGAAATTAATATCATTATTATATTCTTGTGCCTTGTGTAAAATTCTATTTTCCTCTGGTCAAATGCTTGTGTATTTATCAAATAATTGTTAAAGGCTTAAGTTTGTTTCATGCAAACAGGAAAACTGCTTGCAGAAGTTCAAGCTGTCAGAACCTGTTCTATGTGTAGGTGGATTTTTACAGATTGAGCTCTTGGGTAGAGTTCAAAGACAAGAAATGGATGGCTTATTCTATATATGGTGAGTTCAATGCATCTATTATGTGCATGTTTATGTTACAACCCCCTCCCCCCCCCCCCCCCCCCAAAAAAAAAAAGGTAAAAAACACCACAACACAGACATACATACCTATTTCTGTCAGTTAGCGTTATGTTTGTCTTCTATTCAACCGTGGTCCATCCAGCCTGCAGATGTTTTAGTTTCTCTTACCATAACCATGTCCCTATAACCAATGCCAGTATTTTCCTAGTTAGCTTTAAGTATCATTCAGAATCTTGAAAGAGTTGAAGTTCAGCTGTTATATACTTTCATATTTGTATTGGTTTTGTACATAATAAGATATTTTAAATTAATATAGCTGCCTCTAGTTCAATCTCAAAAATTTCACACACACACAAGCTTGCTTGGTGTATCCTTTGAGAAGAAGACTGTATAGATTGCTATTACTAGCTCTTAATGTTTTCTTTGTTGGTATGCTGCAGCATCTCTCATGTTAAAGTATTGGGTCGGCCACTACTTCCTGCATTCGATGCTGAATTTCTTGAACCCTCTGGAAAGTTTTTGCTGAAGTACTATGAGGAGGCCCAGAACCGCCCGCCACCAATCTCACCTTACTCTGAAGTGGTACCTAACTTGTTGCCAGAAAACTTGAGGGGTTTGGAGCAGTTGTTGAACATGCTGCACGGAAATGTAGCAAATATGGAGCCGCCCTATGACTGGGACGATGATGATAATGATCTGGACTTGGTTCTTATGTAACATGCAGTCCTTTGCTCTCTGTCCTATCTGTGCCCTATGACTGGGACGATGATGATAACTTCTGTGATGTTATGATGCCGCATTAGTGGGAGTCTCAGTGCATTGGGATGCCGTTTTATATAACCATGCATTTTGAGAGGTCTCTGCTGGTTGACCTTTTGCCTTTTTGTGTAATCTTTTGAAGTTTAATGTTGTAAAACCTTAAAACTATCAAACATCAAATTGTGTAACAAGCATTTTAAGTAACTCTGGAATATTTGGGATGCATTTGCGAGGGTATGCCCAAATAAACTCCTTGCAGATTTGTCACCATGCTTCTTACAGGTTTTGTACAGATTCAATGGCAGAGGCCCGGATATTCTGATATCTTTGCTAATCCGAGTTAATTAAAATTATAAAAATGGGAAACAATGTATCAATAGTTTATATAATTTAGTAATTGAATTCCCAGAGGGGGCGCCGCCGTGCTTGTTCAGCTGAGGAGGGGAAGTTCATCTTTCTTTTCTGCTGTGATATCCAACTATTAATCTGGTCTGTCTTGTTTGTGTCATGGTGATACGAGACATTAAGGCCCATTTAGTAAAATTTTCAGTTTTCGTTTTTATTTTTTTTTGGAAGTTGTTTGGTAAATATGTTTTAAGCTTTTAAAAAGATAAAAAAATTATTTTCAAAATTTTCAGAAATTATTAAAACACAAAAAATATTTCTTCTCAAGTTTTCATTTTAATTTTTATTTTCTTCTACGACTATTAGTCACAATTATTACTCGTTATCAACCACCATCGCCACCTACATTCGACCATCACCGACTATTGTCACCACATTCATCCACCTTCGGTTACTGTCAACAATATATAATATTTTTGTTTAATATATGTTAAATTGATATATTAAATATAATAGAAATATACTAAATATAATTAATGATTAATTTTATCAATAATTAATTTAATATATTAAATTATATATTATTTATTAAATTAAAAATATTTTATTAAATTATTATTAATAAAAAATATAATTAAAATAATTAAATTTAATTAATTATTTATTAAATATAATTTAATGAATAATTAATAATAAACTGAATTAAATTAATCAAAAAAATATTTATTAAATTATTTTTAGTAAATAATATAATTAAATTACAATTCGTATATTTTATTTTTGTTGAATTAAATTATTATTAATAAAAAATATAAATAAAATAATTAAATTTAATGAATTAATTAAATCAAATTAATTTAAGTTAATTTAATTGTTTTTAAAAATAATATAATAAATTCTGTTCAATATATTTTATTTTTATTGAATTAAATTATTTTTAACAAATAATATAATCAAAATAATCAAATTTAATAAATTTAATTAATTAACTATTATAACTATCAATTAACAATTATCGTTACCAAACATGTTTTTAAATTTTTATTTTTCTTTTTTTAAACTAAAAAATTAAACATAAAAACTGAAAACTGAATATAAAAACTGAACGCAAAAACTAAAACTAACAGTTTTGTCAGACGGACGCTAAGAAATTCAGTTCATACTCAATTTTTGTTGAATTGACAGTCAACGTAAGAAAAAAGAAGTATAAATGTAAGCAGTTTCATCCAACAAAGTTTTCAACAAAATAATTCACTTTTCCGAGAAACTAAAATATTGAATAACTTTCAGTTTTTCCTTTAGATATGGATGTATGCCATACTTTTAATTATTTGTACAAACAATTGTATTGAGCATGGTAAGGCAAGAAGAATGAAATATTGTAAATCCAGTAAATCTACATTAACCATCGCTTGTTTTTAAAGGAAGAGCAGAGGGGAACAAACACGCATTATTACCGGAGGGAACAGTATGAGTAACATTGAGAACAGACGTGGTTAATAAGGCGAAATTTCAATGTCATCCCATTTTTGAGCAAATAGCTGAAAATTTTACTCCAACGTGGATAAATCACAACTCCCAGTGGTTATTCAAATGACACTTGACTGTTGTGACTTTGAATCGCCTCCAGTCCTCTAGGGCGTCTTGGCCTTCTATGGCAATGGAAGCAACTGCATAGAAGAAACAAGCTATAACGAATAACAAAGAAGACAGCAGAGTCCCTGTACTCTACTCCAAAGCCAGAAGACACAGCTAATCCTATCACGTAAGACCCAATTGAAAACCAGTATAAGGAGTGGAGTTATTCACTGATGAGTATCAAAATATGCATAGGAGATTGTAGTATTAGTTATTGCCCAGAGGTGATTATGGTACCAGTAACTTTGAATAATTCGAGAATAAACCCTCATTATGAATATACATGTAATGTATGCAGCTTGGGTTGTTATGTAATTCCAGGATGAATGTGCGAGTACCTAATAACAAGAGATGAGAGTGGTAACAAATCCAAATGCTCCTGTGACATGGGTAGTGACTTTCTTGGGTGCCAGTTGAAGCAGTCCAACAGCAACAACTATATCCATGCCTGCTTTGATCAGGGCCAATGACCTCTCATTTGACTTCTAAAGTTTATTGCGATATTGCTCGTTCTGCATTTACAAATTTACAATATGCCATAGTTCGTAAACTTTTGAAATAATTAAATTGCACACAAAATCATGAGAAAGTTACCTCATGCTTATCACCTTCCTTGAGATCCTTCTCCAATTTCTTCATTGATGCAGAAAGCCTTCCGAGCTCCCCGATCTGAAACAAATGTTAGGGGAAGCACATTTGATCACTTTCTACATGAAATAAACTAGATAATGTAAAAAAGAAAAACATATTCTCTCACTCCCAAAGCCATAGTCCATATTTCATTTTTACTGCCTGATTGGATGCTACAAAAGATAGCCTCTATAAGCTTTGATATGATGGTTTTTGTTTTATTTGGGAAGCAAAATTTCTCCCCTCTAAAAATTATCTGGCCTCCTTAATCTTGGAAGAAGGTGTATTATTTTTGGAAAGAGTTTGAGCTCTTTAAAAATTATCCCCCTTATCATGGGCTAAATTGGTCCATTTTGTCCCTTCTCATCCCCCTTCTCACCTACAAAATGTATTTTATATATTAGAAATAAATTCTTATTTTTTTCTAATGAAAAAATGTATTAAAAAATTATATTAATAAAAATAAAAAAATATAATTTTTTTTCCAAATAGGGGATTGTGTGATTAAAAAAATATATTTTTTTTTCAAATAGGGGTCATGTGATTTTAAGATGATAATATTATTTTTTAGCAAATTTGTACAAAATTACACATATATTGATATTTTTTAAATAAGGAGAAAAAGATAAGCGACCAAGGAAGTTTGGGACAAATTGGGACATTATTGTCTACGAAACTAATTTATATATTTTATAAAGTTTAATTTATTAATAACATAATTTATTTATAATTAATTTATCTAAAATTAATTTGTACTAGTTGATTTTCGTATTATATAATTAACATAAACATATAATTAAGTTTGGGACTATACAAGGATAAAAGAGTCATTTGATAGTTTTTTACATCATACACCCATCCTTATACAACTATTTTAGAAAATTATCCAAAACAAGTACTATTTACTATCCCTTTATAAATATCACATCAATATGGACCCGCCCTCCATAAATAATACTCATTTACTGTCTTATACACCCTTCATAAATCATCCATCAGAATTTTAGTTGCATGCAATCGAGGGGTTAAGTAAACTGGAAGCTGTTGCTCACATTTTCACCATACCTTTATAGTACTTTTAAAAGTTTCAGAAAACTGTTGGCAGTAGTTCAACTTTGATGGATCTAGAACCGTTCTCAAAACGGTTGTGTAACCATACATTCTATTTTATTCATTGAATTCCACTAACTTTATAAACTACTTCTCAGAAAATACTTGATCCAATTATAGATCCATAGCAGCCTTCAAAGTGGAAATAAATGAAAGATCAAATCTTGCTGCCACCGCATAGCACTTGTACAGTCTATTTATCAGTATCCTGCATATATTGCTTTCGCAAACGTTCATGATGATAATTAAAGGTAAATGTTCGCGACGATCATTAATGGCCTCCCTAGATAACTTGACAGCATATAAAGACTAAACGGGGCCAAAAGACCAGCATATAAGGGCGCGTGACACGTATTATGGATTTTATAACATAAAATCTCAAATTTATATTCTAATTTGAACAGATCAAAAAATAGAATAAAATAAATTATATCAATATATTAAGTTTTTTTAATTTCTCAAATTTTGGTTATTTTTTCACTTTTTATTACAAATTAAATATAAAAAATAATTTTAAAATTATATTCTTTTATTTTTTCTTGGTAAATCCTTGATACAACACAGAATATTTTGTTCATTAATTTACAGCTAAATATTGATCCAAATGGTGACAAAGACCAGTCCTGTAGAGAAGCACTTCCTATTTTCTATTAGGTAGCAACTTGTGATTAGTGAATTCTGACCCTGAGGCTTAAGTTCTCTCTTTTTTGTTTTATGTTTCTATTTTTTACTTTTTATTTTCGGAAGTTAAAATTTATATTTTAGGAATAATGAAAAACGCATCTAGTTGACATTGATTTTTGTATCTTGAAATTATCCTTATTTTGAGTCAAAAAGGCTCAAAATGACTTTTGATAATTTTACATTATATATTTAAACTCATTTTCTATTTTTTAAAATAAGTTTTGAAAACACGAGTGACAAAATGTATTTTGGGTTTTGTTTTTCCCAAAAATATAAAATGAAGCATGAATCCAAAACAAGTATATCAAATAGACCATTAACTTTTTAATTGTTAATTTTAACTTTTTTTAATTAATTTAACATATTTATCTTTAATAATTTAAAAAAAGCTTAAAATATAATAGAGTAAACTGAGTGACTTTAGGGGCTGTTTGGACTTATAAAAAATTACCCAAAATTACAAAAAATCATCAATTTCTTCTAATTAAATTTCACGACTTATCTCTTTTACATCAAATTTTTTGTACTTTTTTTAATAATTTTTTCTTTGTTATCCAAGCATGTCCTTAGTTAGTGGATCTCAAATCTCAGAATGAAAAAAAGTTGCCTTGTAATGTTGCTTTTCTGCCATGAAAAATTGTTTCTTTGTAATGTTGCTTTCAGTTTTGGGCTCTTAGGGGAGGATAAATAATTATTAAGTTCCATTTAGAGTAGTAAAAAATTTTAAAAAATAATAAAAATATTAAAAAATTTTAAAAGTTATGTACTTTTTATCTCATTACACAAATTACGAATTCATAACTTATCTCACTTTATCTTATTTTATTTCACCTTTTGTCATTCCAAACAAACCCTCAACACGGAACCGAAGAAACTTCAATTGTTTTCATTAATGTCCATAATTATTTCAACACTCTTGACACCTGCAACAGTGGCGTGATTTACTTTTACGTCCTCAAGGAATCTTTCTTTTCCTTCGGATGAGGTTGGCTTGCTTGAACACTTGTACGGTGTCATGGAATGCACAATCACTCTTCAGATCCGTCATATATTCTCATTTATCCGTTATTTATTTATTTTTAGGAAATGACGAGTCAGGACCTAATGGGTTTTTTTTCATATAAAATTTTTGATGTTACTAATCTGCTTAAAGTAGGATCCATGAATCTCAAAATTAAAGTCAGTTTGAATTTTGGTAGCCCCTCAGTCCCCTCCTCTCCTCTCCTCTCCTCTCCTCATTGTAGGTCCGTAAGGCTTAGGTTGCGTTTGGAAAATTTAGGTAGTTTCTTAGTTTTTTATATGTTTTTTTGGGTAATGATCAAATTTATCCTCTTATATTTTAAGGTGCATTTGGAATAACAAAAAATAAGATAAAAAGTGTGTTTGAAGTGATAAAAAGTGAGATAAAATATGATTTAGGGAAACTTTTTGCGTTTGGTACACACATTTCAAATCGCGTTTTTTGAAAATGAATAGTAAGATTCCCGCTTTGACAGACTAGATTATCGTTTGGACGAATTCAAAATTTTGTATCAGTTATGGCTTCTTTGCACTGCACTCCGTCGAAATGATTTTTACAATCCGTTTGGACAGAAGTTGGCTGTGCGAATCCATCAGAACGGTTTCTACGACCTCATAAAAAATAGTCAAAGTGGGCGTCATTTGATAGTTTGAGAGTTCATGGTGAGAATGGCGAAAAATATTTGCTATTTGATTAATCGAATTCTAGTTATCGATTTTTTTTTAAAGGAATTGAACTTTTTTTAAATTTTGAGAAGATAAGAATGTGTAAAAATGTATAGAGATTTTCAGAGATTTTCACAAAATTTTGGTACACCAAACGCACGCAAAGTGAGAAAATTGTAGATTTGTAATTCGTACAGTAAAATAAAAAGTGAATTACTTTTAGATATTTTCAACAAAAATTAGTTCGTCAAACGCATTTTAAATTTCTTTAAAATCATGAAAGACAGAAGTGTCAAATTAACAAAAAATTAAAAAAATTAAGTTTTTTTACTTTACCAATCACACACACACACACACACACACACAAAATAGTTTTTACTAGTTAACTAGTAACCAGTTATAAAAAGAAGAAATAGTTAGTTTTTTGTTTTTTTTTTTTTTTTCCAAACTAAGGCTTAATTTGAGACGTTTTTAAAAAAGTTTGACAAAAATACAAGAGAAGGGGAGAGGTAAAATAGAAAAAAACCTAAAATCTTAGTTATTTTGAAATTTTTTATTAAGTTTTAACAATTTATTTATCCAAATAGGATCAATGCTAGCAATATTTCAAAATAAATGAGATAAGTGTAATTTTTAAATATTAAGGAATTATAAGTATAATTACCTAAACTTTGAGGGGTAGGCATGTGTACTTTGCTCTTTTTAGTGAATAAAACTTAATTTTGATGTAAGAAAAAATTAACAAAATACTAATACTTTTAATATTTATTAATTAATAAAACTTGGTTAATATTTTTAACAATGTATATTTAAGATTAAAACTATAAATTATTAATAAAATATAAATATGCATACACTCTATTTTAAAATTTGATGTTTAAAATTGAATCAATTATAAAATATTATAAACTCTTATCCTTCCCAAATACTTGATAAGGATAAATTAATAACATCTAAAATGAGTATAATAAACAGAACATAACTTATAAAATTTTACTTGTTTATTTTTAAATAACTTTAATAAAGGCAAACATTATATATTTGTTAACGCAATATGCAACATAATAATCAAAATCAATAAATAAAAAAAAAAGAAAAAGTTAAATTAGTCGTAATAATTAGTGTCTTTTAAATATAATTAAAAAAACGTATTTAATTTGATATTTTATATTTTTATTATTTAAAAATTTTTTTTATTTTAAAAATATAAAATCAAAAATAACGTCAAAACAGATATACCGAATAATTCTTTAATTTTCTTTATATTTAGATTAAATTTTTATTAATTAATTTATACTAAATTCAAATTTTTTTTATATTTTTAATATATATATATTTTTAACTGATCTGAGAAAGGCTGGTGGGTAATCTTCCATTGCTCTTTCTTTCATCTTGCTGTCAGTGTACTGCTGATCCTAATCTTACGTCAGTAGAGAACAAAAAAACGAGAATTTAGGATAAGGGTAAAAAGTAAAAATAATAAATCCACAAATTCAATTACGAGATTTTCGTTGCCAATGTGTCAACTGTTGACTGGACAATCGATCTCCGGAGGCAGTTACAGCTGGTGGGCGACAATCGCCTCTTGTCCCTGCAAACCCTTCTCTCTCTCTCTCTCTCTCTATATATATATATATATCTCTCTCTCTCTATATGTTCACCTCATCCCACTCCCTCTATCTGTCAATTCCTAAATATCTCCCAACAAATCCCTTTCCCCACTCTCCGTATGTATCCTCTCTGTCTAGGGTTTTGTTGGGCGATTAGCTGCGGATACGCCTTTCTTCAGCGACAAAGGTAGAAAAGTTCCGTGCCCTTTTCTTCACTGTATTTAATCTCTCTCGTGAATCTCTTGATCATATCCTTTTGCTTTCTTGCCTGCCCCCTCCCTCTTTTTCTGTGGGTTTCTGAGCATATGCTAAAACATGTATTTATTCAAACGCTTCATGATCGCAGTTGCGATTCCCAATCAATTGCTGAATCTTGATGGTTTTTTCCCCCATTGTTATTTTTGGTTGACTCTGCATTTTGTTGGAATTCGATTGCAAGTATTTTATTATTTTCTTGTCTCTGTGGAAATGTTCACGTTATAACTTTTTTTTTTTAATAATTATCGAATATGTACAAAGGTGCATTTTTGGTGGTTAAAATGCAGTATATACTCAATTCATGGAGTAAATTCTCAGATAAACACATGGACCTTTTACTCTTGCTTAAATCTTGGGTGCTATTGGTTTTGATCACTTGCTTTTTGTACATGCATTAGGCTTTTACATGGGCTGAGGGCAACGAGAACAAAAGGTAGATTGAAATTGTGAAGGCATAACTCAAGAGAGAAATGAATGGAGGAAGAGAATTCTTGTACCTAACCCCAACTAGTTTGGGATTAAAGATTTGTTGAATTGAATTGATTTGTGTTAGGCCTTTAATTGGTCGTACTGGTTTCATGGGGAATCTGTTAGTCCATGTCTGGTTCAATGATATATAAATGCAGATAATGTTATCTGACCCATGAAATTCTGTTTGTCTTTATGATTTTTATTGGGGAAATGGGTATAGACTTAATCTGATTTTTCTGTTAATGATTTTGCAATGATAATGTTAGATTGTGTTTGTTGGTTAGAAAAGTTTGGCGTGTTTCAACTTTTAATTGTGATTCTGGCTGGTCATGGTAGATGGAAGTTCGTAGTGATTTCTTGCAATGCCTTCAAGATAGAGTGGCACTGAAGATTTTCATGTACCTAGATGATCCATCTGATCTAATCTGTGCTAGTGCTGTCTCGCGCTTCTGGCATGGCTTTGGTGAGTATAATCAACTGATTATTATGCCTTATATTTCAGTTATGACGGTCTAGTATCCATGTATTTATTTCTATTCATGATTATTATTTTTTTTTTTAATTTTTTTTTCAATGCTGTGGTGAAGACCGTTGTTCTTGTGTAGCCTCATGACACATGATGCTTACCTTAGGTCACCTTGCTAACCATTTTAGATTCCGTCTGCCAGGGTTGATCTTGAATGGTTTCTGGTATAGTAGTATCTTATTCTTGATTCTACCATGATTTCTGCTGTTGATAGAGATGTAAATAGTTGTGCCGTATGCACTATTTTCTCCATCTCTGTTGTTATTGTCCTAATTATCGTTCTAATTATAATGAATTCGTTCCAAGTGGATCAACATACACGTGCTCATGCTTAACTTAACCATTGTGAAGCTAATGAGATGGTCCTGAAATCTGAAATTCAGATTAAGGAATTCACCCATGACTTTGGTCATATAATTTCTTATGATTGGTTGTAATCACTAGTCAAACAAAAAATATTTTTCTATAATTCTTTTCATTTTATTAAGCTGTCATTTTTTTCTTTTGAACTTTCGAGTTTTATTGAACTCTCTCATTATTTATATAAACTTGTTGGGAGAAATTTATTTTCCTGGTATTGAAAAACTACCATATCTTGTGTCTTTCAACCTACACTCTTCCTAGGCGAATGGCCACTTGTGCACGGATGTTAGTCTATATTGCGTGTCTATGTTCTTTAGTACTTAGAATTGGGACTCAAACAAGTGAATAGGCATTCTTATTAAGGTTTATTTTAGTACTAAAGTTGCACCCTCTTTATCAGCTTTGGCATTTAGATGAGCTAGTTGTAAACACTTGTATTTTAAATCGCGGTATTGGTCACAGTATAATTGTATCAGGAGGATCGATCAAAGTGTAACTGGAATCAGATGGCACAACTGTGAATCTTTTTGGTCACTAGCAAATCCTTAAATTTGAAATGATGCCCTTATTTTCACTTTAGATTATTATTTTATGATATTTTTAGTAGTTTATAGCGTTTTATAACCACATATAAGCATGTTTTCTTATAATAATTTAATATAACTAGTAAAATAACTATTTAGTTGGAAAAATGACAAAAAAATAATAAAATATTTTCATAATAAACAATTCAAATAAGCATAATCAACAAATTGAACAAGGAAAAGGAAAATTGCATAGAAAATTTTAAAAATCCAGTACAACCAAAAAATGCAAAATTTTCAGCCAAGTATAACAAAAAAGAATTACATCTTGGAAATAGTTCTTTATTCAAAATTTCTAAAACTTTTGGAGTGCACTAGTTTTGTCCCTGGATCTTTAATATTTCCACTTAATTTACATGATCTATAGATGAATAATGTTTTCGATATTCGAGGAGAAAATGAGGCCAAACAAGGCCTTGAAATGCCTCCCACCCCCCCCCCCCCCCAAAAAAAAATCAATATTTGTACAAGAAATTGTGTGTTTTATGATTTCTCAATCCAAACTGCCGATTTTTATCCAAATCAGAAGGTTTTAATAGAGAACAGTTTGAATCGGCCAATATGGACTGGTATGCAATTGAACTGGCCAATTCATTGTGATTTCTAATTGAACTGATTAATTGACACGTAACAATAGGCTGAAAAACTGGTGCGTAATGGACGGTTCAGTACGTAATGGCTGATATTTAAAACCATGACACGCTATCAAGCTGGCAAAGGAAAAAAAAAAAAATTATATCCTTGAGTCTCATTTCCTACCTATTATAATTGTAACACATGTATGTGTTTGGCCTACCCATAACAGGAGTCTAGCAACTTGTCAGGGCATGCTTACCGTATTTAAGTACTAAAGTTGCACCATCGTTAACAGCTTGAGCTTTTGGATGAGTAAAGAAGACACCATCAATGGTTTTTGGATGAGTTGGTTGCTGCAATATTTGAAGTCTGGAGAGTTCAAAAGAAAGTCAAAGTTTATGCCAAGGAATGTTGGAAACCTGGGGATCTTTCTAGGCTGCTAGGTTGTGCTATGTGACTCTTACCTTCTGTTTGAATGACTATACAGACTTCATTTGCTAGTTTCATTTATTTGTTGGGAAAGTTTTATTTCTTCTGAGAATGGTCCCTCCAACACCCCCCCCCCCGGGGCGGGCCCCGGGGGGGTTGGACGTGGGCGGATATGCGTTATCTATATAGGATGATGACTAGTCAATGTAAGTTCTCTAGGTGTGTTTCTATATCTTGTGCCATTGTTCGTAGCTTGCTCTGCTTCCTGATGAAATTTAGTGATGGGAATGACAACTGTTCATGCCTTTGTTTTAATTTTGATTACGGTGCAGAGATATTGTGATGCTGGTCTGAAAAATTAGATATTGCAGAAAAATACTGAGTTTTATTTTATTTATTTATTTATTTATTTTTTTGTGCAGTGGTTGCAAATGAGCTTTGTAAGAAGTTGTGCTTGAGATTGTTTCCTCAATTATGTAGTGTAGCTTGTGTCACTGAACCAAGCCGCAGGACAAAAAAGTCCGCTGATGTTGGATCTAGCAGTTCCGTTGAACGGGAAGCCCTGGAGAGGGAACACAAGGCCTACTCCTTTCTAGCTCAAGCTCTTACAAAATTCACACCAAGTGATTGCATAGCAGGGGCCATTAGCGCTTCCAGCACTGACCATTATCCAGAAGAAAGCATTAGTAATACTCTAGATCCAAGGGACAGAGTTCTGAGGAGAGCCTCGTATTGGTCGAGTAGAGGATGGAGTAATCCAGTGGTTCCTGAGACATTACTATATAAATTAATCGCCAATCTCTGTGTTATTACTGAAATCAGTATACAACCTTTCCAAGGTTATTCCTTTTCTAGCTCTACAAATGCTTTTTACCCTTCGACTTGGCTATTACTATCTAGATCCTATCTGGATGCCTCTGAGTAATGGTTAAATATTCTCTCTTTTTTTTACAGCGTATTTTCAGCATGGCCATCCCATATACTCTGTGAAGTCTGTCCGATTTCGAATGGGTCATCCCAAATCCTCAGTAGATTTAGAGAATGATCTTAGGGATTTGCCATTGCAGGTTGCTGCTGATGATAAGTTCATATGGACATACACTTCACAAGAGTTTCCAATGGCTCAGGTTAGTTTTTTAGCCTTCAAAATTTCACCTGTTTTCTCTATTGCAAAATGGGAATGTGTTATTAGCCAGGTTAGGAGTTATACTGCTGTAATTGCTTTGAATGCTTGATTGGCAAAATTTATTTCATTGTTTGACAAATTATTCAGGAACAGTTTTTTGTTCTCTAAGTTACATAACTTTGTGTAGTTTAAATTCATCTCCCTTCTTGTATCCTCTCTTCCTCCAAACTTTGCAAAGCCTGTACCCACAATCCCTTAATTGGTAGCCACCTCCTGTGACAGTAGTCACATGGTTATCATCATCAATTACAACACTACCATGTGTGTAATGTTGACTTGCTTCTTGCTTCCTCAAATTCTCTCCATTACCTAGTACCAACTAACAACCCCCTCCAAAAATATAAAAAAAACTGTTGCCAGCACTATTGCCATCACCTCCAGTCAGATTTCCTTCCTCACTCTTCTCTCTGTGTGTGTGTGTGTGTTACTTTTCTATCCTCTGGTTCTCTGACTTGTATTTGAACTCTCCCTTTCTTGCTGTACCAGAATAAAACATCCTGGTTCACCAATCATCTACAGCTGGCCACCACAATCTTAATCTGAATCAACACCTCTATATCCATAGTGTTATGGACTTCCATGGCCATTATTGGAAATACTCAACTGAATAATGGCCATTGGTGCTTTCCTAGTGACCATAGATCAGAAAGAGAGGACGAAATCATCTGTGTGTTTCTCTTCAAAGACTCTCTCTCTCTCTCTCTCTCTCTCTCTCTCTCTCTCTCACGTTGGGGAGGTGGTGGACGCATTCTTCTGTACTCCAAATTACTTTTATGATTCTTGTTATTTTGGAGCTGTTAGATGAAAGCGGGGAGAGATATTAACCCACTTCATTTTGGCAGTGGGTTAGGCTTCCTCTGTGCATATGCCTGGGTAATTGTTTGGCTTTGGTTTTTTCTTCTTCTTCTTCTTCTTCTTTTTTTTTTTTTTAAATAAAAACTTACCTAAGATAGGAAAAAAATAGAAATTCTGAAAGGCTGCTTTCATAGCATCAAGATAATTACATATGTGTTTCTTGTGTTTTCTTTCTGCAACAGAGTATTCCATTTTTCCACAAAATTTATCTTGGATCTCATTATGTCAGTTTCTATTCCCATTTTCGTACCGCAATGATAAGGTAGTAGATGTTGGTCAAAACTAATGAGGGTAAATTGTCCTTTTGGTAATGGACTTATTTTCGTAATGTTCAAGGTCCATTTAGTTGTACGGGTAAATCCTAAAACATAAGTTGTCTACTTAACAGCTTTGAGTGTAGGAATGGCAATAGACGGGTATGTAGTGGTCCTGCCCAGCTGAGTATTTGTCTTTCCCTGCCTCCGCTCTGCCCTTGATATTGGGTAACCCTCTCCCCGTCCTATTAAGGATGATGTTGCTTTACTATTTTACTTGTAAAAAAAGTGATAACAAATGAAATATATATTACCAATATATGAAATAACAAAATAAAAAATAAACATTCTCCCACTAACATTTCAATTTCTTAATAAATAAACTGTGAATAGCAGACATTTCTGCAAGAATAATCATAATTGGGGGCGGGCTGGTGTATTTCTACCCTAACCCCAACCTTGCACTATTTTCTGCTCCTTTCCCCAATCCATTTACCATCCCTTGCTTCCATCCCATTAGGATAGGATTGGATCCAATCCTACCTTAATCTGCCCTATTGCCATCCTTATTTGAGTGGTGATGGTAGTATAATCAAATTGGAGGAGGCCTGTATGATTGATAAAATGGAAGTCAGTATAACGTTTCCTTTATTTATCTTTTTCCATTATATCTCTTGGAGCATATCTGGGAACATCGAAATTAATATCATTATTATATTCCTGTGCCTTGTGTAAAATTCTATTTTCCTCTGGTCAAATGCATGTGTATTTATCAAATAATTGTTTAAGGCTTAAGTTTGTTTCCTGCAAACAGGAAAACTGCTTGCAGAAGTTCAAGCTGCCAGAACCTGTTCTATGTGTAGGTGGATTTTTACAGATTGAGCTGTTGGGTAGAGTTCAAAGACAAGAAATGGATGGCTTATTCTATATATGGTGAGTTCAATGCATCTATTATGTGCATGTTTATGTTACAACCCCCTCTCCCCCCCCCCCCCCCAAAAACAAAAAAAGAGGGAAAAAACACCACAACACACACACATACATACATATTTCAATCAGATAGCGTTATGTTTGTCTTCTATTCAACCGTGGTTCATCCAGCCTGCAGATGTTTTAGTTTCTCTTACCATAACCATGTCCCTATAACCAATGCCAGTATTTTCCTAGTTAGCTTTAAGTATCATTCAGAATCTTGAAAGAGTTGAAGTTCAGCTGTTATATACTTTCATATTTGTATTGGTTTTGTACATAATAAGATATTTTAAATTAATATAGTTGCCTCTAGTTCAATCTCAAAAATTTCACACACACACACACACAAGCTTGCTTGGTGTATCCTTTGAGAAGAAGACTGTATAGATTGCTATTACTAGCTCTTAATGTTTTCTTTGTTGGTATGCTGCAGCATCTCTCATGTTAAAGTATTGGGTCGGCCACTACTTCCTGCATTCGATGCTGAATTTCTTGAACCCTCTGGAAAGTTTTTGCTGAAGTACCATGAGGAGGCCCAGACCCTCCCTCCACCAATCTCACCTTACTCTGAAGTGGGTTCCTTACCTAACTTGTTGCCAGAAAACTTGAGGGGTTTGGAGCAGTTGTTGAACATGCTGCACGGAAATGTAGCAAATATGGAGCCGCCCTATGACTGGGACGATGATGATAATGATCTGGACTTGGTTCTTATGTAACATGCAGTCCTCTGCTCTCTCTCCTATCTGTGCCCTATGATTGGGACGATGATGATAACTTCTGTGATGTTATGATGTCGCATTTGTGGGAGTCTCAGTGCATTGGGATGCCGTTTTATAAAAATGGGAAACAATTTATCAATAATTTATATAATTTAGTAATTGAATTCCCAGAGGGGGCGCCACCGTGCTTGTTCAGCTGAGGAGGGGAAGTTCATCTTTCTTTTCTGCTGATATCCAACTATTAATCTGGTCTGTCTTGTTTGTGTCATGGTGATACGAGACATTAAGGCCCATTTAGTAAAATTTTCAGTTTTCGTTTTTAATTTTTTTTGTTGGAAGTTGTTTGGTAAATATGTTTTAAGCTTTTTAAAAGATAAAAATTATTTTAAAAATTTTCAGAAATTATTAAAACATAAAAAATATTTCTTCTCAAGTTTTCATTTTTAATTTTTATTTTCTTCTACGACTATTAGTCACAATCATTATTCGTTATCAACCATCATTGCCACCTACATTTGACCATCACCAATTACTATCACCACATTCATCCACCTTCGGTTGCCGTTAACAATATATAATATTTGTGTTTAATATATGTTAAATTGATATATTAAATATAATAGAAATATATTAAATTAAAAAATTTTTATTAAATTATTATTAATTAAAAAATATAATTAAAATAATTAAATTTAATTAATTAATTATTAAATATAATTTAATGAATAATTAATAATTAACTGAATTAAATTAATCAAAAAAATATTTTATTAAATTATTTTTAGTAAATAATATAATTAAATTACAGTTCGTATATTTTATTTTTGTTGAATTAAATTATTATTAATAAAAATATAAATAAAATAATTAAATTTAATGAATTAATTAAATCAAATTAATTTAAGTTAATTAAATTATTTTTAAAAATAATATAATAAATTCTGTTCAATATATTTTATTTTTATTGAATTAAATTATTTTTAACAAATAATATAATCAAAATAATCAAATTTAATAAATTTAATTAATTAACCATTATAACTATCAATTAACAATTATAGTTACCAGACATGTTTTTAAATTTTTATTTTTCTTTTTTCTAAACTAAAAAATTGAACATAAAAACTGAAAACTGAACATAAAACTAAATGCAAAAATTAAAAACTAACAGTTTTGTCAGACGAGCCTTAAAAAATTCAATTCAAACCCAATTTTTGTTGAATTGGTAGTCAACGTAAGAAAAAAGAAGTGTAGATGAAAATAGTTTCATCCAACAAAGTTCCCAACAAAATAATTCACTTATCCAGGAAACTGAAATATTGAATAACTTTCAGTTTTCCCTTCAGATATGAATGTATGCCACACTTTTAATTACTTGTACGAACAATTGTATTGAGCATGGTAAGGCAAGAGGAATGAAATATTGTAAATCCAGTAGATTCACATTAACCACCGCTTGTTTTTAAAGGAAGAGCAGAGGGGAACAAACACGCATTATTACCGGAAGGAACAGTATGAGTAACAGTGAGAACAGACGTGGTTAATAAGGCGAAATTTCAATGTCATCCCATTTTCGAGCAAATAGCTGAAAATTTTACTCCAACGTGGATAAATCACAACTCCCAGTGGTTATTCAAATGACACTTGACTACTGTGACTTTGAACCGCCTCCAGTCCTTCAAGGCGTCTTGGCCTTCTGTGGCGATGGAAGCAACTGCATAGAAGAAACAAGCTATAATGAATAACAAAGAAGAGAGCAGAGTCCCTGTACTCTACTCTAAAGCTAGAAGACACAAGCTAATCCCATCACGTAAGACCCAATAGAAAACCAGTGTGAGGAGTGGAGTTAATCACCGATGAGTATCAAAATATGCATAGGTGATTGTAGTATTAGTTATTGCCCAGAGGTGATTATGGTACCAGTAACTTTGAACAATTCGAGAATAAATCCTCATTATGAATATACATATAATGTATGCAGCTTGGGTTGTTATGTAATTCCAAGATGAATGTGCGAGTACCTGATAACAAGAGATGAGAGAGGTAACAAATCCAAATGCTCCTGTGACACGGGGAGTGACTTTCTTGGGTGCCAGTTGAAGCAGTCCAACAGCAACAACTATATCCATGCCAGCTTTGATCAGGGCCAATGACCTCTCATTCGACTTCTGAAGTTTACTGCTGTATTGCTCATTCTGCATTTACAAATTTGCAAAATACCATAGTTCGTAAACGATTGAAATAATTAAATTGCACACAAAGTCATGAGAAAGTTACCTTATGCTTATCACCTTCCTTGAGATCCTTCTCCAATTTCTTCATTGATGCAGAAAGCCTTCCGAGCTCCCCGATCTGAAACAAATGTTAGGGGAAGCACATATGATCACTTTCTATATGAAATAAACTAGATAATGTAAAAAAGAAAAACATATTCTCTCACTCCCAAAGCTGTAGTCCATATTTCCCTTTTAAGTCAACTGGAAGCTGTCACTCACATTTTCGCCACACCTTTATAGTATTTTAAGAGTTTCAGAAAATTGTTGGCAGTAGTTCAACTTTGATGGATCTAGAACCGTTCTCAAAACAGTTGTGTAACCATACATTCTGTTTTATTCATTGAATTCCACTAACTTTATAAACCACTTCTCAGAAATACTTGATCCAATTATAGATCCATAGCAGCCTTCAAATTGGAAATAAATGAAAGATTAAATCTTGCTGCCACAGCATAGTACTTGTACAGTCTTCTAATCAGTACCCTGCATATATTGCTTTCGCAACGTTCACGACGACAATTAAAGGCAAATGTTCACGACGATCATTAAAGGCCTCCCTAGATAACTTGATAACATATAAAGACTAAATGAGGCCAAAAGACCAGCAAGATTTTTTTTTTGCAAAGCCAGCAATATTCCAGAACAGATTGAGTGAAAACAGCAAAAGTCAAAATACAGAGAAAAACGAAGCAACAAACCTCAACCAAGGTACTGCAGATTGAAGAACCCATCCAACAATACAGAGATATCCTGCCAATTAGCTCTGCCCGTTCTTTGTTCTAAATACATAATCAAGAAAGTATTCAACTTACTTCTTTTAAGTACTTCTTTTGGAAGAAGAAAATGAGGCTGTAAAAAGAAAGTTCATTCCATACCTTATAAATGCCAGTCCTACCAAGCCAGACAATTTGATCGAGAAACAAGAAAGTAGACAACAGTGCATTTTTAGACTGAAAAAAACTTGTGGTTAGACAATGACAAAAAAGTAACTCACAGATGAGTAGAGAACAATTCAGTGATCAAACAATCTTATACCTTTCCCAGCAAAATAAGTGGAAGGGGAGTCCCTGGAGCAGTTGGACTAATAAGCGCATGCAGGTCATTCACAAACTGCATGAAGAAACAAATCCAGGATAAGGCTGAGAGTAAAAATGGCATATGGCTACAAGTTCAAAATCACATAGGTTTCATTTCATCTTGCAGCAAAATTTTCTTCGAATCATTTGAGGCCAGCTGGTCATTTTGCAGGGTGAAGGAAAAAACAGAACGAATATAAATAGGAATTGCTTGATAATTAACTACAAAGTTACTTATGGTAGACCAAAGAATGTGAGAAAAGACATTTATCATACTTATTACTAAAACTGGAATTAAGCCTGACCTTGAAAAGACGGAAAACTTTCCGTGCCAAACTAGTTGATTTGTCAACATTTTGCGCTGTGCCAGGTTCTCCATTACTCAAGAATTTTGAACCATATTGAATCGCCCTGCATATCTTGTCCCTGGCTTCAGCTTTGTTTAAATACAGAACGGCAAGCGCAAGTTCAGCTCTGGCTACGTCTAGTGTACTCATATTTTCTCTACAAAGTCAAGGTATCTGCTACTCATCTCAAAAAACCAAAATAAACAACTCACCTTACAAGATGTGTGAATTTCATATAGAAACAAGCAAGAAGGGGGAGATCGTACTCCTTCCCCCCCCCCCCCCCCCCAAAAAAAAAAAAAACAGTAAAATTGCACACAGTAAAAGCTGAAAACTTCAATGAAAATGATATTTTCCCCAAAATAAAATAAAAAAAGATGACAAGTGGCATGCCTTGTTTATTCATTTCTTCTTGCTTGGGCAATGATATACATTGTCACCAACATATGTGTACAACAAAACTTTCTGACAGGAACCAAACCTCATCAAAATGCAATCTATGTTATGCAACCAAAGGAACTTAACAATTTTTTTTTTACCAATAACCAAAACTAAACCCCAGAACCAATCAACAAAATTCAATATCTTCAAGGTTTGTTACATGTACCATGTTTCATAATCCCACTTAAACTTTGACTACATGTATATAGAAATATATAAATGGACTGCAAGAAACTATGGAGGAACCTATTTTACATGGACTTGGATGTGGGTATAGGGTGTGCACTGTGTCTATGGTTAGAGTTCAATCCCATTTTGACGGGGATTGACACCTTAGAGTAAGTGCTCATAAATGGAGTACAAAGGGACAAAATAGCATGACAAAAAAGTCCGACCATATTAACCCTCTACGGACTACACCTTTAGACTCGACCTCCAAAAATATAGTAATTGAACCATCATGCAACCTAGGTGAATTTTCAGCATGGATGAAAAGCCTCTTCATGATACTGTCATCATCACTCGCATTCCATCCAGCTTGTAGCTACTAGTCAACCTCAATGGTATGTAATTAATCCCAAGGATGTGGGTCACAGCCAAACCTCTAAACAAATCCACCATCCCGACATACCACCTTTCCCAGCTATCCTTGAAATTGACACGGTGAAATAAAATTATCCCAATAACCTAAATTGTCAGATAAACCAGAATCACCAACACAAAAGGCACGAAGTATACATAAAGCTCAACAAAAACAACCATACAATTGAAATCTCTGCAGAGTTCAACAGTGATATATCCTGTCATTTGGGACCAGACAAAACAAAAAAAAAGAGACCTAACTTTACAAAGCCTTTTGGCTTTAGCTTAGCTAAATCATCATTTTACGAAATCTAGACATCAGCAAACCACTCAAGTTCCACCCTTTTCCCCTCATTCAATTCCCTAGCAGTCAAACAGAGAACCACACAACAGATTGCCGATACTAATGAAAGCTAATTGTAACAAAACAAAGCCCGGCCCCGTACTCGATAAATGAAGCTGGGATGCAGAAAGCAATAAAAAACCCAAAAATCAATCGACTTGAACACAGATTCGAGATCGAACCAACTTCAACACGCTCTGTTCATCAATCTCAATAAAAACAAGTCTAACAAAACGAAGATACTTAAATAACAGACCACCTCAATGCATACCTGAATCGAGATCAACGAAAGAAACAATTAGGGTTCGTCATCTCTACCTATATACATACAGATATAGAGAGTATTATATTTGGAGAGAGAGAGGGGATTTACCGGGGGCAGTGCCGGAGCTTATGCCTCGAAATCCACGGCTTCTCCTCGGAGAGAGGCTTTAAGCTTTCGCAGCGTCAGCCAGCGAGTGCGTGTCAATCTTCTGCGATAGAATTTCTGTTCTGTGACAAGGGCTTGTTTGGTTCTCTCTTTCCGAAAACAAACGAACAAAATTGCTGTATTATTTAATAATTATTGAATAATTATCCGTTGCGGACTACCTTGAGATACTGAGCTGGCATCGTGACCGTTGCATGATAAGCATCAACGTCAGGTGGACTAATATCTGCACCCACAATGTCGTCTCAACATCACGGCCTTCCGTTTTAATTATTAATCATATCCAACGGTTGCTGTGTCGAAGGAACTGAATCTGGAGATTTGGTCTGGTTGTGTGCACGAAACTCAAGGAGTTAGTTTTGGCTCCGTTTGGGTGAAAAAAACTCTGGAAAACTGTGGAAAAAAATTTTTTAATAATTATTTACTTTTTATCTCATTAAACGAATTACAAACTTATAATTTATTTCACTTTAGGTGTATTTGAAGTGATAAAAAGTGAGATAAAATAAAATAAAATAAGATAATTTGTGGGTTCGTAATTCATGTAGTGAGATAAAAAAATAATAACTTTTTAAGATTTTCAGATATTTTTAAAATTTTTTAGTAATTTTTAACAAACCAAACACACTTTTTATCTCATTTTATCTTTTTTTTTATCATTCTAAACACACCATTTGTGGCGGCTTATCTACTGCAATGTTGAAAACAGTAATGCGGTCAAAATTATTTTTAAAATTTTTAAAAATTAAGAAAACATAAAAAAATATATATTTAAAAAAATTTATTTTCCTTCAATATTATTCTTAATTACAATCATCATTTATTGTGCCATCATCTACCTCAAGTCACAGTGACCAACTGTTGCTATCAGCACCTACCACTTACCTCTGACCATGCCATTGTGTTGATTGCCACTCACTTACGACTATCATAGCCAGCCTTACCTATCCATCCATTGTCACCAATCTCCAACCATTCTTCCAAAATTATAACCACTTAATAGTATTAATTAAATAGTTTAATTTTTTCAGAGAATAAGATTACGATTAAATTTATGGGGAAGGGTAATCAACTCAGATGAAAGAGGTAGGAGAATCGACACATCACCGCTAACAATTGAATAATAAACCAGGCATACAAGTGAGTGTAAAAGTTAAGCTACGGTGCCCTGTCAATGTATTCATTAAAAAAAAAAAAGGAGAAAGAAAGAAAAAACACACACACACACATCATGTGTGTGTAACTTTGTTAATTTACATTTGTATTTATATATTTGAAATTAAGAGATTTAATACTAATTGTTTAAAGATAGTTAGTCTAATATGCTATTACAAATTTGAAATCAAAAGATTTAATACTATTATTAATCAAATATAACTTTGTTAGTTAGTTTAAATAAAAATTTTATCATGAATTTAAGCAGTTTAATATGATAATTTACAAGAAATTTAAAATCATCATAAAAAAATATTTATTTGAAATTTGTCAAGTAATAGCTCCATATTTTAGGAAGTAGTAGCGGTATTACTTAATTCAGTAGTAATTTTATATATTATGTAAATTAACTCTATCATTTATAATTTAATGTACTTTAATATCAAATTCATTAATTTAAAATTTTTAATTATTCAAATGGACCCTTAAAGGTTTTGCACCTTGGACAATGGAGGAGAGGGGAGGGGATGGTTATGGGAGAATGTTATCACATTGCACAGCTTTTACAAAGGTAACACATCAATAGTGATGGTTACATCTACTTTGTGGGAACAAACAATATCTTTAATGATGTCATGTTTGTAACAAACCTGATGGCGTCATGCATTTTATGGGTACTAAGTTGTGTTTGGCTTCTCAAAAAGATTGGAGCGAATCCTTGGAATGGAAATTGAAATTGTGAAAACTAGGATTCACATCCTATTTGATTTTGGTTTGATGTTTGGTTTCATTTATGTTTTGGATTACAAATTGCAAGAAATTACGTATCTAATCCAATCCTAAAAATTAGTTTATAAAATGAAGGTTGTTCAAAATTATGAGGCTTGAAACTTTCTTACACTCTATGCATGAAAAGTGAAAACCCTCTCCAGGGTCTAATAAAATCAGCACTAATTTTCTGTTTTGAACTGAGCTAGTTGTACAAAAAGTAAGTGCTTTATTTTAAAGTGCTTAATCCTCAAAAGGAGAGAGCTCTTTGCAACGCCACCCAAGGCTTCTCTACATCTACAATTTCTCTTTCTCAATACTTTATTGGCACCGCAAGCCACTTTAGGCCAATATGGCATAGTTTCAGTGTAATTTTACCTTAAAAGCACTTATTTGCTTCAAAATCTAATGCCTTAACTTCAAGTATATTAATTCCATGCAAAAATGCTGCTTTTTTAAGTGCCACACAAGGTTAATTACTTGAATTGCCATGGCACCGTTTGCTTAAATTTTGGATAAGGAAAATATTCTAAGCACATTGACAAGTGATGCAACCATGTAATTCCAGTCATGTCGGGATCAGACTCGCGATTAACCTGACGATACTTTGGGGTTAGCCTCCCGCTTATGGTTTGGCAAGGTGATATAGTTCTAGTAGAGTTTACCCACCCCAGATTCTGAGTTACCAAAAAAAATAATAAATGAAACCTAAACACTATCATTTTCTCAAAAAGAAAAGAAAAGAAAGGCACCTTAACTTGAAATTTGTTTAATTCCGTTGGAAAATGCTCCTTTGTACTAGAAAATTCTCTCAAGGACTATTCCCCCTGTCTGGAGTTCCTTTGCCTGATTGGGCTGTTGTCGGCACAAAGAAATGAACTCCATGGAAAACACTGAATAAATGACAAAAGTCCCATAACTTAATTACCTATTTTCCACACAAAAGTAGGAGTTGAAAATTCGTTGATGATGAGATGCACTAAGTTCATGATATGCACAATGTGAGAAATTAGAATAATTGTGGGCCCAATAAGAAGCATAGAGGAAAGATCAATTCCAACATCTCCAACTTCCAATTCACACTTGACATCTTCCTTTTTCCTTGGAGCTCAATAATGGCAGATAATTCATCTCCTTCAAGCTGATGATACCAACTGGTAACTGTGGCCAAATATGAAAATGGACCAACTTCAATGCGAATACGTAAAACCAACCAAAAGCATGATTTGTGTTCGACTCGACAAATTTAACATCGGCTCATTATGAAATCAAGTTAATCTTGAACACAACTTGCACCTCAAGCTCAAGAAGATTAAATACACGTAAAATAATTAAACTACTCGAGTTTGACTTATCTTAAACCTTTGCTTAAAAGTTTACCAAGCCAAGCTTGAACATGATTTCAAGTTTGATAAAGATGCTAGGGCTGCTCACTCATTAAGTAGAATGCTGCTAATTCTCAGGATATCTACGAGAAAGTATGCCAAACAAAATAACCATAGGACAAAGACACAGTTGATTAGACAAAAAAAAATGCAGAAACTCAAAAACCTGTCTACTGACTTGCAAGCATATGAGTTAAAAACATGAACCCTGCATAATAAGTGAACTCTCGGAGAAACAGGAAACAAATGTTAAGAAAAAGGTATAACAGTAGAGAGAAGTAGGATTATACATTTATAGATAACCACATACCGATTCCATAGATTTGGAAGCTTGCGCATTCTAGTTCATCTGATTAACTAGTATGTTTCATCCAGACAATGAAACTAAGAAAAAAAAAATAATTCATTATACAAGAACACTCACTCAACTTCTTTCCTATTTCCTGCTGAACAAACTTCTCAATTTCCCTCTTTCCAAACGTTCAAGTAGCTTCTTGGCAGCGGGAATGTCCATCTCCGTCAGTTTCTTGAGATACCCAATTGCGCCATATGAAATCATCAGCTTCTTACATTTCTTGCTCGAGGAGAGCAGTGCAAGGCAGGAAACCGCGTATTTTTTTGCGGTGTTTTGAGGACTTGGGTCGAGCAATTGGACCAAATTTGGCACGCTTTTATCATCCCTCTTAACTTCTGTTCGATTCTGTGGAAGGGTCGCCAAGCTTGAAATTGCTTGCGCAGCGACTTCTCTCGCACTATTGGTTTTAGCCTCCAGCATCTTGACAAGCATAGAAATGCACCCAGCTTCACCCACCAATTTCTTCATCTCTGCCGAGCCACAAAGCCTACAAATAGCTGACGCAGCAGCATGCTGTGCACCCAGTGATCCGGATCTTAGCACGTGAGCCAAACGAGGGAGAAGACCTAGTGAAACCAAAACATCAACAGAAACTGAGCTAACTAAATTCCGCAGAGCCCCAACAGCAGATTCTTGAGGCAATGGGCCGTCAAGATATGCCAATAGGCTTCGAATCCCACCTTCTGAAACTACAGATCTTCGAAGATTGTCGTTGCTGGAAGTGAGATTTTGTAAACATTCAGCTGCATATTCTTTGGATCCCAACAGCATTCCACAATCGAGGAGATTGATCATAGCCTTTGTAATTCCCTCTTCAGCAAGATTTTGCCGCACTTCTGGAACAACAGACATATTTTTCAAAGTACAAGCAGCAGCAGCCTGAGTAACAGAGTCGCCCGTCCTACAGACCTCAATCAGCGGTGTCACCCCACCATGTCCAACAATCGAGCGGGCAGTTTCCGTTGACATGGACAACCTTTGGAGAGAGATTGCAGCCTTTTCTTTACCCACTGCACTGCCAGACTCAACAACCCTTATTAGAGGTGGAAGGACACCTTCTGAAACAAGCCAATTCTCACAGCTCCCGGATTCTGCAAGCGAGCAAATTACAGCAACAGCCTTCTCACGAATCCGAGGAGAAGTTGCAGTGAGCAATTGGACTAAAGCAGCAATATTGCTGCGTCCTAGGACAGCCAAAACATTCTTCTCATCCTCTTTCATGGCTCCGACAAGGCTGTCAAGAGCTTTGTGTTTAGCCTCTAAGTGCCCAATCTGAAGCCGTGCAAGCAATTCTCTAATATTGGCATGAGCTGCAGCCGCTGGTTCCACTGAAGAACTCGCCGCAGCCGAAGAAGGCAACGTAACCTCGCCCAACACCCCCGTTTTGATCAAAAGTCCGCAGTCTCGCAGATTCAAATCCAATTTCCCTAACAAGGCATCGAGATCACTCTGCATCTGAAGCTTCCCCTGATACTTCTCTCTCACACATAGCTCTGCCAATTCAATCGCTTCGCTCAATGTCTTTGAAACTGCTAGCAACTGCTCTTTGCAAAGTGCATTCTTTGAGAAGCAAGGGTGGCTGGACAAATCCGATAAGCATGATGGAACTTGCTCCAGCTTTGAAATTATCATCTTCCACCTGCCCGGAAACCCCTTAACCACTCTGGCTTTCTCTAGCGCCAAAGGAACAAGCTCTTGGGCATGCAATAACCACTCTTCAGCGGATTGGGAATCAACCGAAGCGTCACTTCCAACATCTTCTACCATGATTGTAATTTATGGGTATGGATCAAATTGATAAATAGAGCTGCAGAAATGAAATTTAGAGTAAAAAAACAATACTTCAAAGCAATGACCCAGATGAGAAACATACAATGTGAAATTTTCTTCACATAAAAATGACCCGAGGATGAGTCTGAATTGTTTAAAAGAGATAAAAAGAACTCTAATTTAGAGGCCAGTGCTTCAAAGAGATGATCCAGTGAGAAGATTTGGAAAAAAAGAAGTGATTTTTTTGTGAACTAAATGAGCTGTGCAAAGAAAAAAAAAATGATTGATACAAAGGGAAGAGTAGAATTTAGAGAAACCAAACCTTCAAAAAGGTGACATAGCCCGGGAGAGAAATAGATTAAAACCTAATAATTGTGCTATAAAAAATTAAAAGCCATGGAGTAGGTGCAATCATCAGAAATTATAAATGAAAACAATGATAAATAAACCAGAGAGGGTGGGGCAAGATCAGGAGCTTCGAGACCCCTGCGTGATGGCATATTGCTGATTTGGTGAAAACAAGAACCCACAAACAAATATTAAGTACCTAATGAAGCCCCACGAGGCCCTCCCTAAAGCTTTGCCATGTGATCATCGAAGGCAGCCCAGATGAAACAAAAATTGAAATAATATGTTTATGGGTGTGTGTATAAGATGAACAATTGCTGTGAATTTAAAAAACAGCCGAAAAAAATAATAATAATAATAAAAGGACCTTTCAACAGATAATCTACCGTCCCCTGCAATGTCGGCACCAAATGCCCTTTCTCATGTGAAGCAAAGTGTTGCCTTTGAATTACAACCGAGCTTCGCACAATGACCAGGGTAATATAGTGAATGTCAAGGGTATATAGGTAAATTAATAAGGCTACTTTTCTTTCTTTTTTTTTTTTTTTTTTCAAACTATGGTATTGCATGCTGGCGTAAGACAATCCAGAGATTTTCTCTTCGAGGCCCTAGTAAAACTTGGACTAGATCTGATCCAACGGTCTAGATTAGGGAGAGAAGGCAAGCTGGATTCTAGCTGTATTGCCATTTCTATCCTCATGTACAGATAATAGCATGGATTCTGTGGAGAGTCTTTGCTTTGAAGAGAAGATGGGAGTCTTTATCCACAGTTCTGTGTAAGTATTTATGTAGAGTGTATTTAAATTCATGAAAATGGGACCAACCCCACAAAAATATATATATATATATATATATTTTACATAGAAAATTAGGACAATAAATTAAAATATAAAAGTACTTCAATTTGCTTTGCTTCTCACTATCATTCACAGCACACACTTTTGACGGCCACCAAAGCAAAATGGGGCAATCCACTGCTTCTGCAAGCAAAGAAACACAGAGACACCACAAAATAAAATAAAATAAATTGTAGATCAATCTTTGTCTACTTAGGAAACAATCAAATAAAATCCAAGTATTTTAAAAGACAGTGACTTTTATTAGAAAGAAAAATAAAAATCAATTCCTTTTTTTTTTCCCATGAAGCAAGTATCAAAGAAAGCAAAACTCAAGGACCAACCTTTAAGACTCGGGAACAAGAAATTCCAAGTTTCCAACCCTTTTTTTCCTTGCAGAAAGAAATCATAATAGATTGATCCTCAAATCACTCATTCTCACTCTTTCTCTCCCCAAATGTAGACAACCAGGTAATACTTACAAGAATCAGAGATACCCTCAAGACTTGATCATCAAATCAACCAAAAGAGGCTAGAACCCAGAATTGCTTTCAAAGAAATAGAAATTGCCCACGAAATTTGATCTCCAGGAAACACTCTCACCCCCCGGCCCCCACCCTACACTAAAGACGGGAAACCTGGAAGAGTCACTGAAAAACAAAGACAACCCAGAAAGCTATTTTGTTTCCTGGTGGGGAGAAGGACATCAAACGGTCGAAAACATTCAAAAAATACTGAAGAAACTCAGAAGAATCTTGAATGTGGAAGAAGGTGGGGTGAGTTTGAATAACATCCAAAGAAAGCAATCAAGATTTAACGGAAGAAGGCAGACATATCAGAACAGAAAAATCATAAATTCAAAAATCAAATCCTTCTTCAAATCTCTCTCTCTTAGACACTCTTACACATTCACAGAGAAGGCAATGTCAGAGGAGGCTGCTGTGCTGTCTCCCGGATTCTCTCTCTGGAATATATATAGGCATATATGTATCTACATCATCTTTGTGGTGGCGGAGAGAAACAACAGCCTTAAACGTCGAACAACAGAGTAGATCCGACGGCTATAATTAGGGGAGTAATTGAAAATCCAACCGTTATAAAACTATTGCAATTTTAGCATTGCTTTTTCGAAATTTATTGGGTTCACGAGGTGATGACGTGGCAAACTCCACGTGTGTGGTGGGGACCGTTTACTTTTACAAAAGTTGAAGGTACACTGCACGATTGTATGTTGCTGAAACGACAAAAGCACCCACGTTACTTCTGAGAAACTCCTAAGCCATCCACAACGGCTCTAGTAAGAGGCCGTTTGAAGGTTCGAAAATAAGAAAAAAAGTGAAATTTTTAGTAATTTTTTATGTATTTTTTTTGTTATATTTTTTTATGTGTTTGGTGAAATAAAGTGTATTTTTTTATTTTTTTATAACTTTTAGGTGTTTGATAAATTTTTTATTGTAGCAAATCAAAAAATGGTAACTTTTTGTGTATTTGGTATATTTTTCACTGTAACAAATAAAAAAAATAACTTTTATTTTATTTTTTACTGTAGCAAATTAAAAAAGTGAGAAAAATTGTAGTTCTACCAAACACACCAAAAGTTACAAAATGTAATTTTTGGTATTTTTTTTGTTAGTTTTTGAGCCTTCAAACAGGTTTTAAATAAATTTGCTAGTGCTGATTTAGGGTGCGTTTGCAGTAATAAAAAGTAAGACAAAGTAAGATAAAATATAATTTGAAAAAATTTTTTAAGTTTGGTGTGCACATCTCAAATCGCATTTTTTAGAAATGAATAGTAAGATTCTCATTCCGACAGATTGAATTTTCATTTGAATGAATTCAAAATTTTGTATCAGTCATGCCATTTTACAGACCAAACCAGACTCGAAACGCCACCGTTTCACACCGTTTATTCTTCTCATACTCAAATTGAAATATATTTATTCGGATTTCCTTTCATTGCACTTTCTATTTTCATTTTCTATCATTGGAAGCACGTATTGGTCATGGTGGGCATTGGTTTTGAAATTTCTCTACTTTTCCTTTTAACGTAAGTGTGGATAGATTGAGAACGTTTGTTTTCTTTCGTTTTACAAGTTTATTGGTAGCCTCTATGTTGGGATGGAGAGAAAAAATACATTTCGTTGAAAAAATATATTTCGTTGGTTATATTCCATGGATCCGACACCTCTACAATCCGAATTCCAAATGTACTCAACGAACTGTTCTAACCGGATTGCGTAGGCCGTTTGGACGAAGTTAGGAAATGAGTCGGCATCAGAACGGTTTTACAATCCGTTTGGACGGAAGTTCGCTGTGCGAATCCATTGAAATAGTTTTTACAATCCATCAGAACGGTTTCTACGATTCCGAAAAAATTAGTCCCAGTGAATGTTATTCGGTAGTTTGGGAGTCTATAGTGAGAAGGCAAATTGCTATTTGATTAACCGAATTCTAGTTATCGACATTTTTTAGAAGGTATTGAATTTTTTTTAAATTTCTAGAAAGTAAGAATGTGTAAAAATGTAATTGAAATTTTCAGAAATTTTCAAAGATTTTCACCAAAGTTTAGTGCATCAAACGGGCCCTTAATACAAGAGAATAAAGTTAAATAAAATGATGGCTTTTATATAGTTATATTATTGATCGGCTACTCACCGTGTCAAGTAGAAATTGAAGCACAAACTTGCTGATATAGAAGAAATAGATGTTATAACCGGAGAGAGGGTCATCGACCAGAAAACCCTCCAATGGTAAATTGCTATATGATTAACTGAATTCCGGTTATTGACATTTTTTAGAAGGTATTGAACTTTTTTTCGAATTTCAAGAAGGTAAGAATGTGTAAAAATGTAATAGATATTTCACCAAAGTTTGGTGTATCAAACGGGCCCTTAATACAAGAGAATAAAGTTAAATAAAATGATGGCTTTTATATTATTATATTATTGATCGGTAATAAAAAAAAAACTGTCGGAACTACTCACCACATCAAGTAAAAATTCAAGCACAAGCCTGCCGAGCACAGAAGAAATAAAGGTTATGGTCGGAGAGAAGGTCCTCAACCAAAAAAACCTTCCGATGGTAATGTCAGAAAAGACTTAAGAGAATTGTAGAATGCAAAGCGAAAAATAATGTGTTAGGTTGACAATACTGAGCGTACCTAGGTTCTGGAGTTAAGTGTTATGTTTATAGTAAGATAGTGTAAATAAATTAAAAAGTAAATAATGAAAAGGGTAAAGTACAAAAATTTTCCTTACAGTTTACACTCGGTATCATTTTAATCCCAAATGTTTTAATTGCAACAGTCAAATCTTTATACTTTTGGTCAAATATTAATTCGGTCTTTCTGTTAGTTGACCGTTAGGCACAACCATTAAACTAAGGATAACATGGTAATTTCATTTATATTTTACCCTCAGTGTCACTTTAATCCCTCACATTTTCAATTATAATAATCTAATCGTTACACTTTTCAGTGTATATTTGAAATATCTTTTATTAAACTATATAACATATTTTAATTTGAAATATATCTCATTAAATTATTTTTAATAAATAAAATATTTAATTAAATTTAATATGTTTTCTTTTTATTGAATTAAATTATTTTTCATAAATAATTTGATTAAATAATATAATTAAAATAATATTTAATATAGTTTAATTAATATGAAATATATTTTATTACATTTAAATAATTTTCAAAAAGTAATAAAATTAAATATTTTATTAAAAATTAATTTATGTAAATAAAATTGCATCTATAAATGTAATTTTTATTTTTATTTCGGAAAAAATGATAACGAAAAATAAAACTAGAAAATAAAAAGTTAAACAAAATAAAAAAATAATAATGTTATCAAATAACCTTAGTATTGTTATTTTCTAAATTTTTATCTCTGCAGTTGTCTCCCTATATATAATTTTGTATATATATTTAATTTGAGAGTATGCATTTGTATATGTGTTTTTTTTTTTTTTAATTTTATCCCATTAATTATAGCAACTATTAGTGAAACCATCAAACTACCCTTTAATAAAAATTTTAATTTTATTAATTTATAAGAAAATTAACTAAATTTAATAAAATATATTTCATATTAATTAAACTAAATTAAATATTATTTTAATTATATTATTAATTTAATCATATTATTTATGAAAGATAATTTAATTCAATAAAAATAAAATATATTAAATATATTTTAAATATATTATTGATTAAAAATAATTTAATAAGATATATTTCAAATTAAAATATGTTATATAATTTAATAAAATATATTTCAGATTATATTATTTATTAAAAATAATTTAATAAAATATATTTCAGATTATATTATTTACTAAAATAATTTAATAAAATATATTTCAAATATACATGGAAAACGTAGGGATTCGATTGTTATAATTGAAAGCGTAAGGGAATAAAATGATACTGAGGGTAAACTATAAATGAAATTATCATTTTATCCTTAGTGTAACGGTTGTTTCTAACGGTCAACTAACGGAAGGACCGGATCAATAGTTGATCGAAAGTGTAGAGATTTGATTGTTACAATTGAATCGTGTGGGACTAAAGTGACATCGAGAGTAAACTGTAGGAATGCTTTTTGTACTTTACTCCAATGAAAATGTAATCATTTTATATCATATATATATATACATGTTAAAGTTCACTGTGATTTACTTTTTTTTAAATAGCTTTCATTCATTATTTAATGTCTTTCACTTTACATTAAATGCGCGTGAGAGTATTAAACCTTTGAATAGAGAGAATACAACTCGTGGAATGTTTAGATATCACATGTCTATCACTTGTAAATGAATGAACTAAATTAATTTTAAACTAATAAATTCAGTTCATCTATTATCATTTTACAATTATAGTTAAGATTATACCAACATAGTTTCACAACACGGTGGGACCCAACTACAACTATTTTTCGACTATTTAATCAGCGCCAATCACTTTTCCATTGTGTTCGAGAGTGCGCCACATGTCCATGTTATTTTTGTACCGATAATTATTTTTTTGATAAATTAATATTTTAAATAAGTATAATGTAATTTTTTAAATATGTGTATCAAGTATGGTAAAAAAATGAAAGCGTGATAATAACAATTTCATTCTTTTACATATACCAATCCTACTTTATAATTTCTTTATTTAATTGATTCTGTGACGATTTTTTAAATCATAATGGCATATGCTAATGCATTTAAATATTAATTCTCAAAATTTTATTTATTTTTAAGTAAAAAATTAATGTAAAAAACATTTAATTAATAAAGTAAAAAAAATAGAAACTATATTAGAAGTAAAAAAAATTTTAGGGAACAAATGACAACCTAGAGTGAATTTGATGAAGGAAAAAGTCTCATTTTTTTTTTTTTATCTCCTTGAAATAGGGAGCTGACAATTGTTCAATCTTCACTTAATTATTTAATTCTACTTGAATTGTCCAAGTTATTTTAATTTTTTTAGTAGAAAGAATCAAATTGTTTGAATAAAAGATAAGGGTATGAGACAAATTAATTGAAATAATTTAAATTACTTTTAATCAGAATTGAATTAACTAAAATTATGTTTTCATATATAAATATCTAAATCATAATTTTTATTTTGATTTTTAAAAATTTAATATTAATATATTAATTAAAATCATATATATATTTAGTAGAATTTTTATAATTTTAATTTATTAAAAATTAAAGCAAAGATTTAAAACATTTTTTTTTCCAAATTGTCGCCGACTATATGGTTGAAGACAAAATTTTAGAGCCCATTTGGCAACTCAAAAATTAACAAAAAAAATATCAAAAGTTACATTTTACAACTTTTGGTGTGTTTGGTAAAATCATAAAATTTTTTACTTTTTTGATTTGCTACAGTAAAAAGTAAAACAAAAAGTTGCCACTTTTTTTATTTGCTACAATAAAAAATTTATCAAATACCCAAAAGTTATAAAAAAAATATATTTTGTTCAACCAAACACACAAAAAAATTCAAAAAAATAAAACACCAAAAAAAACTATAAAAATTTGAGCTTTTTTTTTTACTGCCAAACGGACTCTTAATTTAGCATAGAATTTGAGTGACAAAGGAGCAGAGTGGTGCAAGCTAGCCAACCGACATCTTGTTTATTTCTCTTCCAATTGACTATGGTAAGAAAATGTTTAAAATTTGAAAAAATGGAATGATTTAATAATGAGCCTAATTAAGGATCATTATTAAGATCCAACCGCCTATGATAGGATGAATTAACCTTAATAAGACAATTTGCGACATTAAAGAGTTCGAATAATGACAAAATAATTTGTCTTCCTTTTCAACCTCAGTTTCTTGGTTTGGGTGCACCTACCCTTTTAAATTACACGTGGACCAACCTTGGAGCAAGATGATTGGTTAGAGGATTTGAATCTTCGATCGTCGAAGTGCTCCAAACATTGGACTTTGCTCTAGGGTCCACTGCTTGTTCATTTTTTATTTATTTTTTAATTAAGTTTAGAAGATTTTAAAATATATTTCTCAAAGTGCAATAAAGAGTCGGCTCATAATTTGTAATTAATTAGAATATAATTATATTTTTAAAGCAAATAGAAATAAAAGTAAAAATTACAATGAGGAATTTAGTCTCAACAAGTTAGGGGACAGAAAACTCATGCATTTGGTCTGTAATTCAGTGCGCTGAGGTGTATGTGGTTTGAAAATAGAAAATTGAGGCTTTTTTGTATTAAAATTGCCTCTGCACAACAAATTCTCTGCAGAAATTTTGGCTAAAAAATTAAACCCATGTTGCATCTGATAGCAGGTATGCCAAACACACGTTGCATCAACAGTAACACACTACAACGAAATAAAGTCATGTAATTCACATCATCAACTCCACATTGCATCAACAAGAAGTGTGAATACAGCCACACATTGCATTAGTAACAACACACTGCAATATTGGCCTGTCAAATGAAATTCACATCATCAATTTCATAGGGAATATGAAATTCACATTATTCATTACACAATCAATTTCAATACTTCCACATTTGCTTTCAAAAAATTAGATAACATTGTAACTCTACCCACAACTATATCAAAAGATTGCCATACCCACAACTATGCCCACTAGCAATAAGTAACAACAACCAACATACCAAAAATCTAAGTTGACCTTACTTTCAACCTTATTACTTATACCAACAGTGCTCATTGTGCCACCAATTCCAACCTTTTTATCCATTACATAACAATTCATATCCTCATATCCCTATCAGTTAATTACATGCAATATAAAAAAAAAAAACTATAGTTCTCCACATTCTCTTATATAACAGAAAAAGAATTTCCATCAACATCAATTTTTGTAGCAAAATCAACTCCTCTATTTCTAGCAAAACCACTTTGGCCACCAATGGCAGTAGAGTCTTCAGCAACAGTAATAGTAGACTAATCTTGACCACCAACAGCCCCCATTTCCAACAGAACCACTTTGACTACCAACAGTAGCAGGTCTTCGACCTCCAATTTTCTCTACTGCAAAACATATGCTAAAAATGAACATTAAAAAAAAGTCCAACATAAAATTGTATTTGAAAGTTTTAATGTAAAGGTATTATGTACTTACTTTCACAGGCGCTCTTTGACAAATTCTTTTATTATGTCCAATACAACCACATGTTTTACAAGTTATACTATACCATTTTCTGTTGTGAACATATACTATGCTCTGTTTTGTCATTCTTCCTCCTCCTATTTTTTTTCAGTCTTCTAGTTAGCCGTCTAAGCCGAGGAGGTTGAATTAGATCTCCTATCATCTCGGTAGTCCACATTGACTCATCCAAGAGATTGTTCTTCACCAGACATGGCAAAAGCTTCATCATACCCGTCGTCAAACCGCCCAACATTTTGATATTTCCCTTGACTGGCTACAGGCATGGTTATTTCATTCTCAGATTCGGTATACCTCTCTATATGAGTAGGTATTTCAACTTGCATGTCAGCTGCTTCATTGTCAACCACCTGGCTGACTTGGGAATGACTAACTTCAGCAGCATCACCAACGTCAACAAAAAGTTAGATAAAGGGACTCCGAGTAAGGCCAAGCATTTGTAACAACTCTTCATCTGAAGAAATCTCAAATCTATTATTGCCTAACTGATAAACAACCCTTACATCGACGCCAATATTGGACGAACAGTCCACAACATTAACAAAATATACATCAAAAATTAAATCAAAGCAATAACACATATTCAGATCAACATCATTAATTACAAATTCATTGTCCTTAAAATGGACAGTCAGATCATACAATCAAAATTGTGGCATCTTTAGACCTAAGCAAATATATAGTACTAGGGAAAAAGAAATTAAAAATTATAAAGTCAGTAAACATAAGAGTATAATTGTTCAAATTGAAAAGTTAATTCCACATTTATTATAAAAAAAAAACAATAACTAGTGAAAGGCATCTAAATTTGTTATACTAAACAAATCATGAAACGACACGAGTCTGGTTTCCTTTGGAAATAGTTTTTCATAATAAATGTGGTTAACCTGGCAACATAGATCAATAACAAAATAGCATATTACTATATTTATTACAAATTGAATAGCTATCAGTTCAGGAGAAAGTAAAAAATCAAACACATTAATTACAAATCGATGAGTCATCAATTCAACAACTGTAACAGTGTAACTCAAATTGTCAACTGCAAGACTCCATAATTAGAATCCAAAATCAAAGTCAATAACATTGGCAATCACATTTATTACATTGAATAATGATACAAATATGCAATTATAAAGGAAAAAATGGCAACCATATCATACAACTAAACACCATATTTTATTACATTCAGTGATGATACAACAACACAAATAGAAAGGAACAAAAAACCTAACAAACTACTGTTTTGGGAGAAACACATTTGAGAAATATAGAAACAGCAACCTAATAATAAACTGACTTAATAAATACTAATTTGTAAATCGGTTAGATCATCAATCTGCTTAACAATAAACACTAAACACTTTAAAAATAAACAAACAACAGTTCTATCTAACAATTAAGCATAATGCCAAAATCAGATAATATACACAAAAGAATTCATTAATTAGAATAAAATCGCCAAAAAAAAAAAAATAATAGTAGATCAAACTAACTATAAAATCCCAAAACTTATAAACCCCTATATAGCAATCAAACACAGTACAAAATTCCTATACAACAAACTAAAATAAGTATAAATCCCTACAACTTATAAGTATAAATCCCTATGACTTTTTGAACCTGTAACACAGTTTTTTCGATGGCATATAAGAAATCAAAAAAAATCCACCAAAAAAAAAAAAAGGTAACATAGAAAAACATTAAACCAAAAAAAAACCCTAAATTTCATAAGTGAAGAATACAAGAATTGGTAATGATTATCTTATAAGAATAAAACCCTTTGTACAAAAATCCTACTCAAAAGTCCTACTTCAAAGAACCCTAAAAATACATTGATGAGAAGAAATAAACCATAAATCTAAAAAACAGAACCTTTGTTCGGCGATTGCTTTTTTCCTGATCACGTGGTTGTTGAGCTTCCTAGTTCTTTCGTAGTCATCATCTTCTGGAATTGAGAATATCGAAGACAATTTGAGGGACTAAGAGTTTGAGACTTAGACGATAGGGTTTTTAGAGTGAGAGTGGTTCATCGATTCAAATATCTTCGAGGGTCGTTGGGTGCATTGATAGCCGAGTGAAGTGAGAAGAGATAATATGTTCATGGGCATTTTAGATATTTTACAATGGAAACCTAACAATGCTACAGATAAAATTAAAGGATGATGTTAACTGTGACAAGTATTAGAGTTTAAGAGAAATAATTGTCAGGTTTAAAAAGTTAGAGGAGATCTATGTAACATATTTAATATTTAAGAGGTTTAAGTGTAATTTACTCTTATAGAAATTTTCCACCATGTTTGACGCCCCAGCACATGCAGACTCAAATGCGCTCCGAAAGAATTTTTATGACCTCCAGACTCATCGGCTATGCTTGTCTAAGGGATTGGATGATGGGGGATAAGTAATACCGTGAAACCCACTAATAGAATTGGATAAAAGATGGAATTAATTTTTTATGTGGGGTTATTTTTTTGGTGTTTGGTTAGTGGGATATAGGGGACGTTTGGAGCTCCAAAAAACTTCAAAAAATCCCAAAAACTTCAAAAGCTGACACGATTTCAGGCGCTTAAAAATTTCAAAAGTCGTTGGAACAGACCAAAATGGTGCGTTCCAACGAATTTTGCCAGAATTTAAAAAAAAAGTGATCTGACATTTGTACAAAAAAGTACATAAAACTCTAAAAATTTTCAAAATTCTCAACTGAAATTTTCACACGTGTGCTTTTATATAATTTTATATCAAATCAAATATAAACATTCAACAATCATTACACAATAATTTCAAAATTCACTTTTGAAAACTTTTAATTTTTGTTGGAGCTCAAAACGCCCCCATAAAATGAAATAAAAGATGTGATTTGATATGTGATGTGATAAAAAATAATTTTAGACATTTGGATCTTAAAAGGAAACAATCCGAAGATGGGGGATTATTAATCCCACACCCTCTATGGGATAACTCATCCCACAAAAATCTTCATTATTCATCCTATCTGTAGAACTCACAGATATCAAACAAATATTTCATTACTCCTCTAATTTATGGGACCCATCAATTATTTATCTAATCCTACCTCCTTGTCCGGCTAACAAACACGCCCGTCGTTGCTTGCGACCCTATTTGAATTCCTAATAAACACCCTTTTTTTTAAGTTGAAAACAGCTTTGCTTTGGCAGTACTGAGTTCCAGCAGCGGTACAGTAATATACATTGATATCAACACAAACACAAAATCACACACCCCAAAAAAAAAAAAAAATAAATAAATAAAGCTGCTGGGAAGAGCTTAAGAGCGACCTTACCAAGGCGCGTGGAGCTTCGGCACTGCGTGGCCCCGACGTAACGCTGTCTATGCATAGCAATTGCTGCCCCTGCATACGTTACAAATTACGAGGCACAAAACTGGAAACACATCCACTCCCATTTCAAGTTTTTTTTGATTTTCAAAATCACCTCAATTGCCTCGTACAAAGCAACTTCCAATGTCAAACACCCCCCTTTCATTTTCCTCTTACAAAAAAAAAAAAAAAAAATCAAATTTTCTCTTCATTGCACGAATTCGAGATTACTATCAAATTTAGAGGATGTTTGGTCAATAAAAAAAATTAAAAATTTTCAAACTTTAACTATTTTTTATATTTTCTTTCAATTAAATTTAAATATCTATCACCTTTATATCACATTTTTTTATTTTTGTTGTACTTTTTGACTAAAATTGACCAACCAAACAACCCCTTATACTTTCTTTACTTCCAACATCCTCTGGAAAAAAAAAAAATCCTCTGGAAAACAACATTAAGGATATGTTTGTTTTTTTAGAGTAAATTTTATTAAGATAATTTTTACCTTTCATTACATTAGTTTAAATAACGAATATAATAAGTGTTCTAAGTTAACAAATATTTTTATATGAGGATAAATTTTTAATCTAGATGGGAGGTGAATAATAAGGAATAAATGAAAAATTTTATTCTTTTCTCATTACTCCTTAAAATATTTTTTTACCTCGTATAAAATCTTAAACAACGTTATCCTATATATAATTATAATAAATATTATAAAATAATAATTTATTTAATCAAACTAAAATTAATTATTAAATTATTTTATCAAAATAATATTTAACAAATAATAGTTTATTATTAAAATAATTTATTTCATTTTTTTAAAATAATACTATTGAAATACTAATTTATGACTAAAATTATTTATTTTCTCGAATTAAAATTAATGTTTAATAAATAATAATGACTTATTAAAGTAATTTATTTTATTAAAATATTTTATTAAATGAAAATTATTTCTCATAAATAATAATTTACAAGATTATGTATTGTATTAATATAATTTATTAAAATCAATAATTTATTTAAATAAACTAAAATTATTTATTTTATTAAATTATTTTATCAAAATAAAAATAATTTTTAACAAATAATAATTCGCTATTAAAATTAATTACTATTGAAATATTAATCTATGATAAAAATAATTTTTATAATTAATAGTTTTATTTAAAAATATATATTAATAATATATTTTTTATTAGAATTAATTATTATTAAAATAACAATGATTATGATGATTTATTTTATTACTAGCAATTGTCTGTACCTAACGGCACAGAAATATAATTTAGTGTGTAAATAACTCAAATTTAAATTTATGAAGTAAACTTACATAAAAAAATGTAAAAATAACTTATAAAAATAAAAATCATTAATCAAAAAAGATCAAGGTATAAAATTTTATTATTTATTACCAACATTATCACATTTTTTAAAATATTAATTTAAAATCTTTTATATAAAGAGTATTAAAAAAAATATGGGAACAGTGAGACAAAAAGAAAAAATAATCTTAACCATTTAAAAAATTCAACAGTTGAAAATATTTTGAATTCAAAATTTTAAATTTCTTTATTATATAAATGATATCTTTTGTATAAAAAGTATTAAAAAAAATATAAGAAAAGTGAGAGAAAAAGAAAATCCATTTAGTAAATTCAATAGTTGAAAATCTCTCAAATTTAAAATTTTAAACTTCCTCATTATATAAATGATATATAGTGTAAAAGTGTATGTATATAAAATTTAAGTTTTAATTACATTGAAATTAAAATTTTAATTTAAATGTTTATTTTTTTAATAAAAATTTTAAAAATTAAAAATTTAAATATATTTTTAAATAAAAAATTTAGTTGACCTTGTCTAATAGGAATTCATACATTATTTAATAATAATAGATAATATAAGTAAAATATAATTTGCATAATTTTGTAAAATATAATATATATTTATTTGAATTTCAAATTTCAAATTTCAAATTCAAATGATGTATTTTATTATATTATATAATAAGTTATGGCATAGTGAAATTTTAATGATGACTGGGATAAATGTCAAATCAAATGATACATTTTATTATATAAATGATATTTTATTGAAATTAAATATTAACTTTTATCTTCAGTCAATTTATCCTCATTCTAAACACAATTAACTTTTACCGCTTTTGAATTTTTAGTATTCCAAATATATAATTATGTAATATTTATACTCTCATTCCAAACACAAGTATTACAAACTAGGGGTTTTTGGAGGCCGGTCATTATTTATGGACTTATCAGGATTTAAGTCATACCCACAAAACTTGTTTGTAAATAAGTCACACTTGCAACAAAAAGACAAAAAAGGACATCACGCGTTTTTCACCACATTTCAAAACTGCCAGTTTTATCCGAAAATAGTGTACATTTCACTCATAACTTCCGTGACTTTCCATCTTCTTTACAAAGCAAGCAAAACCGATTTTTGGAAACAAAATCAAAACTGTTTGAGAAAAACTTAATTCCGCGACTTTCCATCTTCTTTACAAAGTAAGCAAAACTGATTTTTGAAAACAAAATCAAAACTGCTTGGAAAAAACTAATTCCGCGACTTTCTATCTTCTTTACAAAACAAGTAAAACCGATTTTTAGAAACAAAATCAAAACTATTTGGGAAAAACCTAAATCGATCATCATTCCTAAGCATATTTATTTTTTTTTATTTTGAAACAGTATCGGTACTGTTTTGAAGATATCTCAAAATACTAATCAACTCCATAGATTTCTCTTGTCCAAAACTTATCATCTGCTTATAATTCATGGTGCTATTTTAAAAACAGTACCGGTACTGTTTTTAAAACAGTACCGATAAAACAGTACCGGTACTCTTTTGAATCGGTTTTGTTTTCATACTGCCTAAAAACATCAATCAATACATCATACAAACCAACGATACGAGCCAACATCATCATATTTTTTGAAACAGTACCGGTACTGTTTTGAAGATAGCTCAAAACGCCAATCGACCCCATGGATTTCTCTTGCCCTTAAAACTCGTCATCTGCTTATAATTCATGGTGCTATTTTGAAAACAATACCGGTACTGTTTTGAAAATAGTACCGATAAAACAGTACCGGTACTGTTTTGGACCGGTATTGTTTTCATATTGCCTAAAAAACATCAATCGATACATAACAAAAACCAACGATATGAGCCAATATAATCATATTTTTTGAAACAGTACTGGTACTATTTTGAAGATAGCTCAAAAAGCCAATCGGCCCTATGGATTTCTTTTGCCCTTAAAACTCGTCATCCGCTTATAATTCATGGTGCTGTTTTGAAAACAGTACCGATAAAACAGTACCGGTACTGTGTTGAAAACAGTACCGATAAAACAGTACCGGTACTGTTTTGGACCGGTACTGTTTTCATATTACGTAAAAAACATCCATCGATATATAACACAAATCAACCATACGAGCCAACATCATCATATTTTTTGAAACAGTACCGGTACTGTTTTGAAGATAGCTCAAAACGTTGATCGGCCCAATAGATTTCTCTTACCCTTAAAACTCGTCATCCGCTTATTATTCATGGTACTGTTTTGAAAACAGTACCGATAAAACAGTACCGGTACTGTGTTGAAAACAGTATCGATACTGTTTTGGACCGGTACTGTTTTCATACTGCCTAAAAAACATCAATCGATACATAACATAAACTAACCATATGAGCCAACATCATCATATTTTTTGAAATAGTACCGGTACTGTTTTGAAAATAGCTCAAAACGCCAATTGGCAAAATCAATCCATGAAGAAGATAGGCCAAATAAGTTCTATCTTCTTAATATCTTCACGACTAAAACTGTAAATAATGAAACTGAAAATAAGGAAAGAAAAAAAAAACGGAAGAAGCGTGATTCTTGGTAAACATATCTTCACGTGGTTCCCGGAATTCCTGGAAATAACTTGTGTAACTTTGTTATAGAAATAAAGGATATTATCGGTATATTAGAAACTATATTTAAAACAAACTCGTGAGACCCACTCAAAAGTGTGACTTAAATACAAAACTTTCCACATTAATGTGATTTAAAAGCAATACGTTTTTTTGGGTGTGACTAATAGTTTTAAAAGATTACAAAGTATGACTTGGATACAATTTTCCGTACAAACTAACTGTTCTAAGACAGTTGGTTAGAGCTCTTGACTTCCCTAAGGGAGGTCAAGAGTTCGACTCCAAGGCCCAACAAGCCTTGGAAGTACCCACACAAGGTGTGAGTCTTGAACTTAATCGATTCGCGTGGTTTGTAAAGTATTACGCAAGCCCCCAGTTTACCCATCGATTACGCGGTTCGTTAAATGTTACAATAAATCGGTAAGGTTCCGAGTCACAAAAAAAAAAAAAAAAAAAAAAAAACATAAATATTACAAACTTGTTATCCCAGTAATCATCATCGGAGTAATAATTACTCCTATAATATTTTACTTCCAAATTTTTCATTTTCACACCAAACATGTCTTAAGATAAAGGTATTGTTAAATGAGAATTTCACAAATCAAAAGGGTACTTCAATATCCTTTAATTCATCAATTACTGAATAACATTTATTTTCTAATTCCAAACATAAGTATTACATACTTGCTACCCTAGTAACCATTACCAGAATAACAATTATCCCATAGTCTTTTACTTCCAAATTTTTCATTTTGTATCTAACATGTCTTAAAATAAAGGTATTATTAAATGAGAATTTCACAAATCAAAAGGGTATTTTAATATCCTTTAATTCATCAATTTGAAACCACATGGCATTTTGCCAAAAGTTGCTATCAGAAGTGCAAATATCAATTTAACAAGTTTAAGGTCGAAGGGCTTAAGAAAAGGAATAGAAAGAGGTACATATAATAATGATAATAATAATACGTGCTAACAACCACTTGCTTGGAAAATCTTTTTCTACTCCTCAGGATCGAGACCTTTCTCGCGGTGGAGGGGATCGACTGCATCGTCAATTACATTTTAAAGCATTAGCAATGCACTTAAAAGTATTAGTCAGGACTTCATTGCACACTGACACAACTTTGACAAACCATAAAGAAAATAAAACAAAGCCAAGCTAACATCACAATTCCTTTTTTCTTTTTTTTTTATCCCCCCCCCCCCCCCTTGTCCTTCATCCCCCCTCTTTTTTTTGTCCTTTGAAGTTTGGGCCAAGCAAGCATAATTGACTTTTTTCTGCTCCTCCTCAAATGATAACAAGAATATTATGAATTTTATTCTAAAATATCACCCATTTTAGAATGGTACTGACCTGTGATATCTTTCGTGAACTGGGCTTTCCTCCCTATCGTAGTTGGGATCTCCCTTTGGTTCAGGTCTGGTGTTTGGGTTCGATCCACGTCCGTAGTCAGGGCTACCCCTATCTCTTTGATATGGACTAGGAGAGCGGACACGATCATAGCTTCTTCTCTCTGGAGACATGTAACGCCCTCTCCTATCAGGACTGTACCCATTTCTTTTGTCATCATCATCTCGAACTGCATATTCCACCGAAACAACTCGATCCATGAACTTGCTGTGCATCATTATTTAACAAACCAACCTCAGTATAGACCAGAAATTTTACAATCTGGAAGAAATGAAAGAAATCTTAGAGGTCAGAAGGCAATATTCAGGAAAACCTTGGAACAACATACATTGTCATTCTTAATTATTTCTAACAATTGCTTGCTCAAAAACGTTGGGAGAAAAACGGAGGATATAACATAAGCTTGAGCTGCTAAGCATGAATTTTTCTCACACACATGTATGTCAATTATCCCCAAAAATTTACAACAAATAAGAGCAATTACGGTCCCACCCTAAATGATTACATTTGTTGGAGTTCAAAAAAACAGTTTTCCGTTGTAGAGTTAATAAAATAACAGTAAACAAAACTAAAAATTCACTTGAATTGTTGTTCTTGGAAACTGCCATAGAAAATGAGTCATCTTCTTCAAAATGCCGTATTCATGTTTTCTGTTTATTTTTGTTTATTATTAGTATTCTGCTCAGAGATAATAAAATGACCAAAAAATATGACCAAAACGTTTCCAAAATTTTCAGGGTGCTCAGAAAACTTGTTTTTGAGGACTACGCTCTCTCTCTCTCTCTCTCCACACACACACACACACACGCATTTTACAGTTTTCAGAATACAAAATCCAGAGAATAGTTTTGGCCATATTCAAACATAATGCCGCAACCAATAGAGGAGTCCAGGAGAGCAAATTGTAGACATTGTTTCAAGGAAAATCAAACCTCATGTTTGTTGCCTCCAATGCTCTTGTAGCATCCTCCTGTGATTCATACTGAACAAAGGCAAAATTCCTTCTGATCCTTACAGTTAATATTTTCCCATAAGGTTTAAAGTGCCTCTCTAGGTCCCTTGTCCTAGTATGGATTGGGTCAAAATTAATAATAAACAATGTTTTTGAGGGTCTCGTATTAGTTGAAGATCTTCTTGAGCTGCCTGGCCTTCTAATATCACGTTCTTGCTGCAACACAATGATTTGTTGAGATCAAGTCAATATCACTTAAGTTTGGACTTCTTTTTTATTATTATTGAAAATTCCAAACCCACACAATTGAAAGTAATCACACAAAAAATAATGAGGAAACCCTATCACAGGGAGAAAAACCTCTATTTACAATCCCACTACCAACGGGTTACAAGACTCTACTCAGACTCTCTACGAATCACTCGCACGAATCCTTTCGTCACTCTTGCTCGAATCACTCGATAAACCCTACAAGCAGGCTTTCTGTCTCACACAGAAAGTGAAAAGATAATACAAGAAGAATTTAGAGAAAGAATGTGAAAGCTCTCAAAAAACTCAAAGACTCTTTTTCTAAGTCCCTATAATATGTTCTCCCACACTATCATTAACAGAGTTGGTTTCACATATATATAGAGTTACACAAAGTTGCCCTAATTTGGCAAAATAGGAAATTAAATCCGAACAGAATATTCGTAACTCGCACCCACGCACACCCATCCTCCAGCCTGCGGACCTCACTGGAATTTCTGAGATGTGTCATAACAGCCTGGCGCACCTGCGCGCTCCCTGCGGTCTGCCTGCGGGCCTGATGTGCACCCGCGCGCTCCTCGCGCCGTGCCTGCGAGGTGCACTGAAATTTCGTCCACGTTCCAGAGAGTTGCGTCCAAATCCAATTGGGTTTTGTAATTCTTCACATCAATTAGAATTCTTCAAAATCTTGGTTAACTTGCTTTCTGTTTTTATTTCCTTAATGGTTCAGAATTCTTCAAATCTTCAATTTGCATCACTTTAGAAAACTTTTACTTCTTTCCTACTTTAACTGAAATTTTGTTTAGATTTGCCATAAAAACTTTACAATTATTATTATTATTAGTTTTGGGTGAAGCATAGGTAACCTAAGAAACCAAGTAAAGTTTTTGGAGTTCTTATTTATTTATTTATTAATTATTTTCTTTCTATGAAATGGGCTGGAGAGCATGGAAGGAGAAGAAAACTGACAAGGGAGGATGAGATAATTGCACGTTGGAGAGGTGTGAAAACCAAAATGACATACATACATGTTTTTTAAGAATGATACAAGAAAACTAAATATGATAACAACTTCATATGGAGCTCAAACAATACCAGTCATCCCCTACAATACCTTAGTCCATTCAACACGAAGCCGGCGGCCCTTTCTACCAAATTCTATCATATCCAGCCTACGAATTGCATCCTCAGCATCTCGCTCATCTTCCATGTAGACAAAAGCAAATCCTATAAAGGAAAAATGGTTAGGGATCAGAATAGAATTACTTCTAATTTTTATAACCAAATCTGAAAGACAAATAATATAAATAAAACCTGGATCAATGTGTCCATCAAGACACTTTCCAATACAACATAATGTTAACTGGTTACAATTAACCCAGACGGAAAGGGGGAAAAAAAAAAAAGCTGTCAGGAAGCAAACACAACACCTGCCATTGGATCGAAGATGTTCATGATTTATATGTTGAAACATGTCGGAAATTGAGGACTGAGCAAAGTTCATGACGAATGAAAAAGCGATAGTGTCACAGGGAAATCTAGGATGGTAGTGCCATGGCGAATGAGATTGGTTCTTCTGAAAAAACTATGAAACCTTGGGCACAAACCAGAAATGAAATTCACAGGACCCATCCATCCAGGTAAAGCATGGACACTCCAAGTAATCCTGCGCCAAAGAAATCGTTGAGTTTGGGTTTTACCACTAAAAGGAAAGATTCATTTTTCCCTTGAGAAAGAACATATACATACCATTCAAAACAACTATTTCAAAGAATGTGTTGACCCTTTCAGATATCAGCTGAGAGATTTCCCTAACAGCTATAGGTAGTAGTCCTTGCTTAAGAGATCAGAAAATAATGAAAGCAATATAATGTCCAAGATTTACTTCATTACAAAAGACAAGATGTCAAGCCCTCAGTCATAGAAAGAGTGGTGCAAAAAATAATAGACAACGAGACGGATTTTTCATCTTGTAAATTCTTTAAACCACTTATAAGATAAAAATTAATTCCAATATAAGAGTTGAAGGTTCTGATTAGAAACCAAGTCAGTCACTATGACGAGTCTTTCTGTGTAGTACAGTAATTCATGAGAAAGGGTCAACAGCTTCTCTCTGAAATGATTATTTTTCTTGATTGTATATGAAACTTTTCCATTAAATCACTAATCCCATAATCCACCAAGCCTTGAGAGAGAGCTCTCCTACAGCCAACTCCTGTGGTCTGAATACTGTTGTACCCATGCAACAGAAGAGCCAAAGAAACATTGAGGCTATCACATGTCATTTATTACAGATGAAATATGCCTGAGTGGGGATTTGCTTGACTAAGCCAAAGGATGCCTTGAGCGCGTCTGGGTAAGTAGACTATGAGTTATCTCAGGAAGATGTTCCTTATGAGTTGTCTCCCGAAGATGTTCCCAAGTGCTTAGGCTCAAGACTAAGGTCCATGTATGCTAGCCTCAACAGGTATGGCTCAACCTCAAAAAGGAATTTATGGTGATATGTATTTGGTCCTCATGCTACCACATGAAATTACCTCGTGGCTGCCAAGTCCAAGGAGATGATGAACAATGATGTGTGACATGGTGTTCTGCATTCCAGCATTGGAAGTCTAGAAACATGAATGCACCGGAAACCATAAACCATGGAGCATTAAGGTCTACAAAAACTTGAAACTAAATGTTTAACTTCAAACTGCATTTTCATTGATCATGCACTATGAAAGAGCAGAATATATGATACATATTTCCTAGAATAATAAAACTGACCCAAACACCCTTATGCTAAAACCAAATAATTTGATTAAGACTGCCGCATCGCTTAGTGATGCCTGTAGTGCTTAGAACTCGACCACCCTATCCCCAGGTGTACCCAAATAAAAAGCAGAATAGAAATAACACAAAACAGAATAAGAAAAACTAGCATATAACAACAAAGGCAACAACGGATTTGGGAGTGAAGGTGGGCGAGCATGAGCATCGAGCGATAATTTACCAGATTTCATATCCACTCTATCAACTCTCCCATATCTTCTGAAAAGTCGCTCGACCTCAGACTGGCGAGCATCATACTCCAGATTTCCACAAAATATTGACCTCATATTCCTCATGCTCAAAATGTGCGTCTTCCTTGGTCTAGAATAAAAGAGGAGAAAAAAGAAGAAATGAAACAAGCATAAAATCATTAGTCAAATTAACACCCTAAGAAGAAACATCCAGGATTATAATAATATAACTGTGAATCACAAATTAAAGACGATCCAATGTCTTTGGATTTTTAAATATCCATTAAAAATGCTTTGTTGAGTGAAATAGAGAAATAATATTAAAAAATAAATAAAAATTTACGTTTCCATTAGTTTGGATCCAACATATTCTATTAGCACTTTTTCTTTATTCGAAATGTATCAATTCAAAAAATATCTGTGTCAGGCTTCCGTTATGGAACAAAAGCAAAACCTGTAACAGAAAAGTAGATTCACAGCACAACAGAAGGCCAGATAAAAATCATATACAGATCTACGAATGATAACACATATATCACCATCAAATCCAAGTTCTATCACATAAACCATAGAAGAAAAATAATTGCGCTAAATTTATGAAACAGACATCAGAATTGGAACCTTTTATTGAAGCCTTCCAAATCAAGCGATTCCAAAATTGCTGAACGCAGAAGACTTAAAAACTCTAATCCAAGAGGAGAAAGAAAACCAGATCTGAAGAAATACAGAAACAGAGTTCTGCGGTCGAGGAAGACATACATAAAAACAGAACCATATACATATATAAACAGATATATACACAGGCTGTGTTTGAAGTAATAAAAAGTTAGATAAGTTGTAAATTCGTAATTAACTTGATTTTCAGAAGTTTTGAGAACCAAGTTTACAACAAACCAACAAACCAAATAGAGCAATAATGTGTGTATTTATAGACATATAAGTTGAATCCTTCACCTTCGGAGGTCTGAATCGAACTGCTCTGTAAAACCCTAAAGAGTGAAGTGAGAAGGTCCGCAGCTGATTCAGCTGAAACAGCAGATCACATAAATGTTACCGTGATCCTGTGATGATGCAGACCAGAGCTTTTGGTGAAAACTGACAAGGTGAAAACGACGAACGTCTGGATGGTTTTAGTTGGGCTGCCGCCTGCTTGCAGTGCACATCTATCCAGGCCCAATAGCCCTTTTTGCTTCCTTTTTTTTCCTTTTTAATTTAATTTAATTTTTTTTGGGCACGAAGAAAATTTTTTAGATCGAATTTAAAATATAATGTTTAATATTTCTCTAAAAATATATAGGAATTTTCAAAAAAAAAAATTCCTCAAAACAATCTTCAAAAAAAAAAAAAAAAACTCGTAGGACAATTTTTAAGAATGTGCTTCTTTTAAAAAAAAAAATGAATTGCGTTTAGGATTTTTTTTTTATCTGATTTCATGAATGGTATCTATGTCTATATTTCTATATAATTCATTTATAATGAAAAAATAGTAGACATTTAGACATAAAAAAATATTTATCCAACCTAATGTTCAATTCAGCCAATTAATTATTGAATTTGCTATCAAGTGATAAGTAATTATTTGGATTTACTTTCTAATAATTATAAGTTACTGTTAATTTCAGAATCTGAAAAATTAGTTGGGGTGTGGATAATTGGCTCAAACACCATGAGTTATCAAAATTTAAAATTTTTTCATCTAATTCTATTTTATTTTTTTTTAATTAAAACATATACAAGATTCTAAAATCTGAAAAATACCAAGGCATAATTGAGATAATTGTAAGGCTTACCATAGAGACATCCCTCCGTCCATGAGTAGTAGTAATAAAACAACCCAAAACTTTAATTAGCAACTACTGAAATATATATATATATATATATACACACGCTAGCGTTCACTTGTGCGATACATGAAATTATATAATAATTTTTTATTAACAAAAATAAACTTTTAAATATATTATAATTATTTAATAAAGTTGTATAATTTTAAGTGATAGTTATTAAATTATTTTTTATATTCATATTTTTTATTTATCGCAATTTTAATAAATAGATAGAGTTGATTAAAATCATGTTTTTATATGAATATTAAAAATTTATGTTTTATCAAATTTCAATTTGACTCAATTCTAAAAATTTAATTTGCCTCTAGAATGAATATTAAGGTTCCGTTTGAGAACCCATACCTTTTTGGCTTTTTCTACAATTACTTTCTTGCATTTTAATATTCTTTGGAACTTTTAAGGGAAAAAATGTTAAATTAACAAAAAAATTACCTTTTTCCCCTTCTCAAACATAAAAAAGTTGATTTTTTAGTAGTCAGTTTTTTTACTTATCAAACCAAGCCTTAGAATCTCAAACTTACTTAATTGAGCTGATCTTTTTTTATTTTAAAACGTTTGTCAAATTTTTAATATACACTTTTTTTTAATTATTCACTTGGATTAAAAATATTGTTACAGTAATTTTTCAACTTAATTGTCAGCATGACAAATTTAAATTTTTATAAAAATTGTCAATCCTAAACCTAATTAGTAATATTTAGGCATTCTTATTAGTATTAACATTTAGACATTTTTTTTGCGTTTTTAAATTTAAAATATATTAATTTTTTTCAATTTAAGTAATATTCAGTAATTTTAAATCCCTTTTCTAAATTAATATTTAGATACACATTTTATAACTATAACAAAATAAAAAATAATTGGGTTCAACTATATGGACCAATAAGCAAATAGGCCTATTTTATGAATTCATGAGTTTCATATTAATTAAGGTCACTTGGTACAATCATAGTGGCTTTATACACAAAAAAAAGAAATAGTAAGATTATATTTATTTATTGATGTGGGATAAATAAAACGCCAATTCTTTGTGAATGAATGGGAAGAAAGTATTTAGAGAATGAAAAATATTAAATCATGTCACGTAACATTAGGATGAAAGGAGAGAGAAGAGAGAATTATATTTTTTTAGTATTATAGTATATATATACATATATCTGATACAGATAACTATATAAGACATTTACAATTCTCAATGATGTTTGGCACCTCCTTATCCCCGACATTCTATCTTCTTCTGGTACGAAAAAGCTCGCAGTCGCTACCGTAAGAGTGCGCACTGAGTGAATCTCACTCTGTACTTTAGCTGGCAAAGAATCACAGAGAGTAAATTAACCTAGGCAAGTCTTGACTGACCGGCTCAGCCGAGAAGACTGTTAAATGGTCCTCCATAATTAGAGAAAGGACGGCCCCCGAAGAGGAATCGAACCCGGGACCTATTAGTCCCAATCTCTTTAGTCCGCCATCCGGACCAACTCAACTACCCCTTTCGGGCCCCGACATTCTATCTCTAATCCATGTAGTGTGGATAACACCCAAACCTGAACAGGTACTCTCAGGGCTCGTTAGACAATACTGTCGTTTTTTGTTATTATTTTTCTATTACCGTTTATTTTTTCTAAAATGAAAACTGAAATTGCGTTTAGAAATGCAAGTTTGTTTATAATTATTAATTTTTTATTTTAGAAAATATTTAATTTTATTAGTTTTAAAAAATTAATAGAACTTAATAAAATATATTTTATATTAATTTAATTTAATTAATATAATTAATTAAATTAATACAGCAAATTATTTATTAAAATCATTTAATTCAATAAATATAAAATATATTAAATTATATTATTTATTAAAAATAATTTAATAAAATATATTTCATATTAAATAAATAATTAAATTAAATTATTTATTTTTAAATTCATTTAATTATTTATTAAAATAATTTAATAAAATATATTTTATAGAAATTAAATTAATTAAATCATAAATAATTTAATTTAATTATGATATTTATTTAAAATAATTTAATAATAATTATTAATTAAATTAAAAATTAATGTAATTTAATTATTTATTATTAATTATTTTATATACATTAATTTAATTATTAAATTAAATAAATTAATTATGATATTTATTTCAAATAATTTAGTGATAATTAATTATTAAATTAAATTAAATTAGTCTTATTATTTATTAAAAATAATTTATATAAGTAATTTAATTTATTGAATTTAATTATATTATTTATTAAAATAACTCATTTTAATAAAATATTTGAATAAAATAATTTATTTTTTTGTAATGTAACAAAAATAGACAAAGTTTTAAAATTGACAAAATATTGTTAACAGAAAAGAAAATCAAAGTGAAAACACATTTTTTCTGTTTACGTTTTTTTTTTTATGTTTTCATTTTTTTTGGAAATAAAATGACGTAAACAGATTTATAAACATGTTTCTGTTGCGAGTTTATAGAATTTTAAAAATATAAACAAAAAAATAAAAAATAGAAACGTTACCAAACGGGACCTTAGTGTTTCGGAATACTATCTGAACTCATCCCGGTACTCTTCAGTGTTTCCCTTCTCTGTTTCTCATTTTATTTATCCAATGTGTCAGCCTGACTTCTCAAACTTTCCGCATGCGATCAGGGATTGCATTTGAAGAATTATATTAAAATTGCAATTTACTTTGATTGATTAAATTTTGGGACATGGAGCTTGCTCATTTAAATTGCAACCATTGTTTTCCCTTCAACAAACTAGCTACTCGATGATCGACAGTTCCACACCTTGGCAGTGCTAAATTAATTCAGTGCAAATATATATATATATATATATATACACACCTTTGCGTTTGGCTGCATGCATGCGGAGGAGTTAAATTAAGGCAATTCTCAATTCTTAGGAAACACAGACAGTTGATATTTGATAGAAAGATTTGAAGTGTTCTATGAAGTACTAAGAAATCTAATTAATTTTATTGGCAGACATTTTGAAAGAATAAACACCCCCAAACCAGTTTGAATCTCCAGGTGAGGTGCAATTTAATTGCTTATTAATTAGGAGCCAAATCTACAACGATTAACAAAAGAACGCACGGGTTCCAGGGGACTGTGGCACTGCAGGGGTTGCAGTGAAAGAATGAATGGTTAAGATTTATTTAAACTTCAATGATACGTGACTATTGACATTCCATATTAATTGTGCTCCAATCAGATTTTTTAAATTTTTATTTTTATTTTAAAAATATTTTTAATAAAAATAAATTAGAATCATTAGATTAAGTGTAAACAAATCTTAACGGTTCATTTTCTACTGTAACCCCTGCAGTGGATTTCTTCATTGTAGCTCTCTGGAACCCAAAATGTACTACTTAATATTTTTTTAAATATTTCTTAATTACTCACTATTTAATTAGATGCCACTATTTATTTTATTATTTGAAATAAATATTTCAATTTTTTAATTTTTAGTTAATATTTTTGAAATTTAAGAAATTAAAAAACTAATAACACAATAAAAAATAATAAATATTTCTATAGAGTAACTAAAAATTAAGCGGTGTACGTACATCCACTCCTAGTAACTGAATTACATGTAACCTTGAATAGGTTTACTGGAACTCAACTTGTTGGTATGCGTGTCATAGAAAGGCCTTTGCCTCCGTCGCTTCGGGTTCGGGATCGGTGACGCTGTCGTTTTTCTATTTACATTTATATGTTTATGTTTTTTATTTTTATTTTCTGTTATCGTTTTTGTTTTTTAAAATAAAAACTGAGATTGTGTTTGAAAATAAAATTTTGTTTATAATTATTAATTTTTTATTTTCATAAAATATTTAATTTTATTAGTTTTTTTAAAAATTAATTGAATTTAATAAATATATTTTATATTAATTTAATTATATTACTTATTAAAAATAATTGAATAAAATATAAATATTATATCATTTAATCTAGTAAATATAAAATATATTAATTATAATGTAACTATATTATTTACTAAAAATAATTGAATAAAATATATTCCAAAATAATTTAAATAATTTAATTATGACAGTTTATTAAAAATAATTTAATAAAATATATTAAATATTATTTAAATTAATTATTAAATTAAATTAAATTAAATAATTTATTTAGAATATTTTTATTAAAAATAAATTAATGAAATATATTTATATTAATTAAATTATTTATTAAATTAAATTAATATATTATATTTTATTATTTATTAAAAATAATTTAATAAAATATATTTCTTATTAATTAAATTAACTAATTTAATTTAATTATTTATTAGAAATAAATTAATAATAGATATTACATATTAATTTAATTTAATTATATTATTTATTAAAAATAATTTTAGTTTAATAAAATATTTGAATAAAATAATTTATTTTAATATGATGTAGCAAAAATGGATAAAGTATTAAAATTAAAAAAATGTTTGTAATAGAAAAAGAAAATAGAGTAAAAATACTTTTTTTCTATTTACATTTTTCTGTTTAAATTTTTATTTTTTTGAAAATAAAAAAATGTAAACAAATTAAGTAAACATATTTTGTTGCCAATTTATAAAATTTTAAAAATATAAATAAAAAATAAAAAATAAAAACGTTAACAAACGGAGCCTTCATGGATGCTTTTGAATTAAAAAGAGAAAACAGAGTAATTGCATGGCTTCTCACCCATTGGACAGAAGCAACATAGAGCTAGCTCTTTGTGAACCCACAAATTAACATATCTAACTTTTTGAGATACACAAAATTAATTTATATTTATAACCTATTAATTAATTACCAGAACTTGTCTCCATTAATTATTGAATGGGGATTCAGTACTGAAGGTTGGAGGAACCATCACGGAAGAAGAAACCTTGAACCTCTTACTCCTGGAGACCTCCTGATCATCATCGGCAGTGCTCCCACAAGCACCAATCTCCGGACTTTCCATCCAGATCACTGGATCCCCAAACCCATGTTGATGATCATGACCATTATTAGCGAAGAACTCCGCAATATCCGACCCGTCCGAGTCCAACCCGTTTTGCCGGAATCCGACCCACTCGTTACTACAATCTGACACAGTACTGGAGCTCTCCCAGGACGAAGGCTCATCCACCACGGGAGGGACAATAATACTTGGCAGCACCACCCTCTGATCAATATTCTTTACATCAAGTGGAGGAGCTTGGGACTGGGAGTAATTATTCCTGAAGTGGAAAATACTAGCAAATGTGAAATGGTCACTTACCCTACTCTTAGATATTGACTTAGAATTAATATTATTATTATCCGATGACCTAGCCATGATACTTTGCAAGTTCTTTCGTAGCTTGGCTTTCAAGGAAGAGAAACTCAGCCCATGCCTTCCACTCAACTGGGTTGATTTCGGAGTATTCGCCGCCACAGCCGCTGCCGTGAAATTGGTTCGGGCATTTTCTCCGCGGAGGGCTCGAGCAGCCTCGTCATAGGCTCGGGCTGCTTCTTCAGGGGTGTCGTAAGTCCCGAGCCATAGTCTCACTCGCTGGGAGGAGTCCTTGATCTCCGCAACCCATCTTCCCGAAGGCCTTTGTCTTACTCCCACAAATCTACGTGGCGTTGATTTGGTTGGTTGGGGTTGGACCTGCATGTTGCTGGCGGCGGCTGCGGTGGTTTCAGAACCGGCCATGAACACAAAGGTGGTGAGGGGCTACTTGGTTCTTTCTTATTTCTTGTTTGGTTGGTGAATAATAGACATAAGCACATATATATGTGTGTGTGTGTATGCTATATATGTTGATCAGCTGGAAGCCTGGAACCATAAATAAGGTCATTAATTTCCAAGGTGGGGATGAAGGAATCGCATGCGCTTCTCAATTATTATAATTTGTTTGTTTTTTTTTTCCCTATTAAAATTTTTTATTATAATTTTTTTTTTGGCCCCTATTAAAATTTATCAATCTGCTGCATTCCGTATCTGCAAACTCCCTCGGCTTGGCTCGGGCTTCAGCTAGAGCTCGTACTCTTTTTACTATTTGGGTGTGCTTATATTATATGAATCAAGCACTGATCTACTAATCTTGCATCACGTGGAACTGGAGCTTTAGGATCCATTGCGATAAAACTTACCTACACAATCCAAAAGATAAGCGAAAAAAAAATAATCAGAATAAAATAAAATAATAGCAGGCATTGTTAAAATAATAGGAGAAACAAAAATGCTAGAAAGAATAATAGTTGTCTTATATTGATATGTAGAGTATGTACAAATATATAGACATACGAATCATCTATACAAGATAATAAAATATACTAAATATGTTACAACCTATATAAGATAATAAAATATATATTAAAGAATATTATATAATATGAAATATTTCTAACATGCTCTCGTAAACTCAATGAGATATAAGAGAAACTAACTTGAGTTTGGAAATCAATTCATGAAACCGTCTAGAAAGTAGTGCTTTAGTGAGCAAATTAACAGTTTGAGCAGCGGAAGTCACATGAATAAGTTATACAATATCCTATGCCACATGTTGGTGCACAAAATATCAATCGATCTCTATGTGTTTGGTGTAGTTATGAAAAATATCATTGTGAGTAATTTGAATAACACTCTGATTGTCACAGTAAGTAATAGTGGCAGCAGAATGAGATACCCCATATCAGAAAGTAACCAGTGAAGCTAAAGTGCCTCCTATATAGTGTCAGAAAGAACACGGTATTTTGTTTCAGTGCTAGAGCGAGCAGTGATTGTTTCTTATTGCACTAAGAGATGAGAGAATCACCTAGAAAAAAGCAAAACCCAGTAGTAGAGCACCGATTAGTAGGATCACCAGCCCAATTATCATCAAGTATGCCTAAAGATCAAAAGATATTTGGGAAGAATAATGGAATCTATAGAATAGTGTGCCCTTAATATATCGCAGAATACAGAGAACTATAACATAATGAACTGTGCGAGGAGTTGACATAAACTGACTAACGATGTGAATAGCATGTGTAATATCAGGTCGGTAACAATAAGATAGACGAGACTCCTAGTTAGTTGATAATGAAAAGTGACATTAGATAGAGGGGTGTTATCAAGGGGTGTGACGCGAACAGCAGGCTCAAGTGGAGTTAGTGCAGTCTTGCTATGAGTGAGTCTAACTCCGGAGAAAAGATCAGAAGCATACTTGGCCTAAGATAGAAAGTAGCCCGTGTTAGAATATTCTATATTAGATATGAGATATATTCTTTATATATACTGCCTATATTAGAATATTTTATATCTTACTTTTTAGTAAATAGTTAGATTTATTTTGATATGTAAATCATTACCATACATACCTCTCATTGTAAGCCTATATAAAGATCTCTTCTTAACCTTTATGAAATATACGACAAGATATAGATATTACATTATTCTCTCTCTAATTCTACTATTTCTTGTCTTTTATTTTTTTATTTTAACATGCTACCAGAGTTCATGATTTTTAATCCTAGATAGATTAAGCCACGCAAGTTTGGTGTGGTTCAATTTGTCTTTTATTTTTGCCAAATATTGCCAAATCTGTCTTTCTGGTGGATTTGTTCAATTTCCACCAGTGCTGCCATTGTCTTATTCCGCTGCACTATTTTCATTGCCACAATATATACAAAAAATTCTTTCACCTTCTATTTTAAAATGATATTAGAGCACATGATTTTCGATCTTAAATAGTCTACATTCTGAATCACAGTAAAATATTTTTGCGTCATATTTCTTCTCTGACATTTTTTTCAGAGTCTTACTCTGTCCTAACACCACCACAACCATCGCAAAATTTTTTTTACTTCCACGATCTGAATTAGTTTTTAAGGTTTTTTGGCCCTTCTTATTTTAATTTCGATATTTGTTTCTTCGTATTTCATTGTCTCGGTACTTTTTTTTTTGTTTAGGATGATCTCTCAACATTATATCGTTTATCCTATTCATAGTACCGTTTTTTGACGAAATTAACTACAATACGCGAACAAATGTCTATCTTTTCTTGTCGATCGTAAAATTTGGATAGTGAAGTGCTGCTGTTTTCTTCCGACGTTTTTTAGTTTTGTCTTTCTTATTCTATCTTCGCATATTAGATATTTTGTTTTGTTATTTGTTGATCTCCAATATGAAAAATAATCATATCAATGGCAGCGAAATATTTTCAGGAACTCATTGCCAAAACTTCATCGCGGCAAGTAGCTACACAACTTCAGATTCTGCACTTACAATTTTTTCTGCTATTTAGTTTAGCTGTTTTTGGAATGCTCTTATTTCCAAACTCAAGTCAATTTACCGTCTTGAGTTTGAGGGAAGATGTTAAAATATTTTATATTAGATATGAGATATTCTTTATATATATTGCTTATATTAGAATATTCTGTATCATACTTTTTATTAAGTGGTTAGGTTTATTTTGGTATATAGATCATTACCATACATATCTCTCATTGTAAGCCTATATAAAGGTTTATTTTTAACCTTTATGAAATATATGACAAGAGGTAGACCTTACATATTTTCTCTTCAATTTTATTACCACTTTGTCTTTTATTTTTTTATTTCAACAGAGACGACTCTACAATCCAAATCTAATTCCAATTCCATGGATGATCTTTTCTCCGAATTAGCCGAAACTTGATTACCCTTATGAGACAGAGGCCTTGTGAGCTTCTTAATGCTCTCAAGCCCAGATGTCACCTCTTACACCGCTCGTTCTCTCCTCCATCTGTGACTAAGAATGCTGATACGCCACGTTTTAGGGGAAGCATCTTTTTTACTTTATTTTTCAATTTGTTCATTTAAATATACAAGGTACCTGCGCAGGCGAGGCGCTGGTCGGTCCTTGAAACGCTAGCAGCGATGCAAGAAGTTATCGACTGGATGTACTGTAGCCAGGAAATCGCCCAACCATTTCAGTTAAGGAAAACGTTTGATAGAAGCCCTCATGGAAGGGTATTATGAGTTAAAGAATCAATCTCTCCTCAAGACAAAAATGGGACAATGAATGAATTTCAGAAATACGTATATATAGTGCAAGGCTAACGGTGTCTACATATTTCATCGACCCACATGTTAGGTGGATGAAATACGTATATATAGTGTAAGGCTAATGGTATTTGCATATTTCATCCACCCACGTGTTTGGTGGATGCAATACTTATATATAGTGTAAGGCTAAATGTGTTTACATATTTCATCCACCCACGTGTTAGGTGGAAAGGCTAATGGTGTCTGCATATTTCATCTACCCACACGTTAGGCTATTCAGGATTAAGCCATGCAACTTTGGTGTGATTTAATTTGTCTTTTATTTTTGCCAAATCTTGTCAACTCTATCTCTCCAACAGATCTCACCCCTACTGCCACTGTTTTATTCTGCTATACCATTTTTCATCACCATAATATATATAGAAAATTCTTTCACCTTCTATTTTAATATGATATTAGAGCACATGATTTTCGATCTTGAATAGTCTACATTCTGAATTACATTAAATTATTTTTTGCGTTATATTTCTTCTCTGGTATTGTTTTCAAAGTCTTGCTTTGCCTTAACACCACCACAACCACCGTAAAATTCTTTTTTCTTCCACAGTCTGAATTAGTTTTTAGGGTTTTTTGGCGCTTCTTATTTTGATTCTAATATCTGTTTCTTCGTATTTCATCGTCTCGGTATTTTTTTATTTAGGATGATCACTCAACATTATATCGTTTATCCTATTCACAGTACCGTTTCTTGACGTAATTAACTATAATACGCCAACAGATGTCAGTCTTTTTTTTGTTAGTCATAAACTTTAGAGAATAAATTGCTAGTATTTTCTTTCGACGTTTTTGAGTTTTGTCTTTCTTATTCTATCTTCACACATTGGATATTATATTTTGTTATTTGTCGATCTCCAATCCGAAAAATAATCATATCAGTGGCAGCGAAATATTTTCAGGAACTCACCATCAAAATTTCATCGTCGCTAGCAGCTACATAACTCCAGATTCTGCACTCACGGTTTTTTCTGCTATTCAGTTTAGCTGTTTTGGAATACTTTTATTTCCAAACTCAAATTAGTTTATCGTCTTGAGTTTGAGGGAGGCTGCTAAAATATTTTATATTAGATATGAGATATTCTTTATATATATTGCTTATATTAGAATATTCTGTATCATACTTTTTAATAAATAGTTAGGTTTATTTTGGTATATAAATCATTACCATACATATCTCTCATTGTAAACCTATACAAAGGTTTATTCTTAACCTTTATGAAATATATGACCAGGGATAAACTTTACATATTCTCTCTTCAATTTTATTATCTCATTGTCTTTTATTTTTTTTATTTCAACAGTAACAGCTCTACAATCCAAATCTAACTTCAACTCCATAGATGATCTTTTCTCCGAATTATCCGAAACTTGATCACCCTTATGAGACAGAGGCCTTGTGAGTTTCTCAACGTTCTCAAGTGCAGATGCCACTTCTTGCACCGCTCGTTCTCTCCTCCATCTATGACTAAGAATGCCACCGCGCCACGTTTCAGGGGAAGTATCTTTTTTACTTTATTTTTTAGTTTGTTCATTTAAATATACAAGGTACCTGTGCAGGTGGGTTGCTAGTCGGTGCTAGAAGTGGTAACAGCGGTGTGAGAAGTTATTGACCGGATGTGCTGTAGTCGGGAAGCCGCCCAACCATTTTAATCAAGGAAAACATTCGATAGAAGCCCCCCTATGGAGCGGTATTATTAGTCAAAAAGTCAAATTTTTCCTCAATACAAAAATGGGATAATGAATAAATTTCAGAAATACATATATATAGTGTAAGGCTAATGGTGTCTACATATTTCATCCACCCATGTGTTGGGTGGACACTTGGGTGGATGAAATACGTATATATAGTGTAAGGCTAATGGTGTCTGCATATTTCATCCACCCACGTGAAATATGTATATATAGTGTAAGGCTAAATGTGTCTGCATATTTCATCCACCCACGTGTTGGGTGGAAAGGCTAATGATGTCTGCATATTTCATCCACCCACATGTCAGACTATTCAGGATTAAGCCATGCAAGTTTGGTGTAGCGCAATTTGTTTTTTATTGTTGCCAAATTTTGTTAACTCTGTCTTTTCAGTGGATCTGTTAGTTCCCACCAGTGCAGCCATTGTCTTATTCTGCTATACTATTTTCCATCACCACAATATATACAAAAAAAATTTTCAGCTTCTATTTTAATATGGTATTAGTGCACATGATTTTCGATCTTGAATAGTCTACATTTTGAATCATAGTAAAGCATTTTTTGCGTTATATTTCTTCTCTAGTATTTTTTTTAGAGTCTTGTTCTGCCCTAACACCACCACAATCACCACAAAATTCTTTTTTCTTCTACAGTCTGAATTAGCTTTTAGGATTTTTTGGCCTTTCTTATTTTGATTTTGATTTCTGTTTCTTTATATTTCACTGTCTCAGTATTTTTTTTTTTAATTAAGGATGATCACTCAACATTATATCGTTTATCCTATACACCAAAGATGTCAGTCTTTTCTTATTGGTCGTAAATTCTAGAGAGTAAACTGCTGCTGTTTTCTTCCAACATTTTTTAGTTTTGTCTTTCTTGTTTTATCTTCGCACATTGGATATTCTGTTTTGTTATTTGTCGATTTTCAATCCAAAAAATAATCATATCAGTGGCAACAAAATATTTTCAAGAACTCACCTTCAAAACTTCATCGCGGCAATTAGCTGCACAACTCCAGATTTTGCACTCACGATTTTTTTTGCTATCCAGTTTAGCTATTTTGGGAATGCTCTTATTTCCAAACTCAAGTCAGTTTACCGTCTTGAGTTTAAGGGAATGTGTTAAAATATTCTTTATTACATATGAGATATTTTTTTAGCCGACCCCACCTAGTGGGAAAAGGCTTGGTTTGGTTTACATATGAGATATTTTTTTATATATATTGCTTATATTAGAATATTCTGTATCTTACTTTTTGGTAAGTAGTTAGGTTTATTTTGGTATATAAATCATTACTATAAATATCTCTCATTGTAAGCCTATATAAAGATTTATTATTAACCTTTATGAAGTATATGACAAGAGGTAGACCTTACATATTTTCTCTTCAATTTTATTACCTTCTTGTCTTTTATTTTTTTATTTCAATAGCGACGACTCTACAATCCAAATCTAACTCCAACTCCATGGATGATCTTTTCTCCCAATTAGCCGAAACATGATCACCCTTATGAGACAGAGGCATTGTGAGCTTCTTAACGCTCTCAAGCACAGACGCCACCTCTTACACCACCCATTCTCTCCTCTATCTATGACTGAGAGCGTCGCTATGCCATGTTTCAGGGGAAGCATCTTTTTTACTTTATTTTTCAATTTGTTCGTTTAAATATACAAAGTATCTGTGCAAGTGAGGTGCTGGTCGGTCCTAGAAACGGTAGCAGTGGTACGAGAAGTTATCGACCGAATATGCTGCAGCCAGAAAGCTACCTAACCATTTCAGTCAAGGAAAACACTCGACAAAAGCCCCCACGGAATGGTATTATGAGTTAAAGAGTCAACCTCTTCTCAAGACAAAATAGGACGATGAATGAATATCAGAAATACGTATATATAGTATGGGGCTAATGGTGTCTGCATATTTCATCCACCCACGTGTTGGGTGGGTGGATGAAATATGTATATATAGTGTGAGGCTAATGGTTTCTACATATTTCATCCACCCACGTGAAATACGTATATATAATGTAAGGCTAAATGTGTCTGCATATTTCATCAACCCACGTGTTGGATGCATATTTTATCCACCTACGTGTTGGGTGGAAAGGCTAATAGTGTCTACATATTTCATCCACCCACGTGTCAGACTATTTGAGATTAAGCCATGCAAGTTTGGTATGGTTCAATTTGTCTTTTATTTTTGCCAAATCTTGTCAACTCTGTCTTTCTGGCATATATGTTCAGTTTCCATCAGTGCTGCCACTGTCTTATTCTGCTGTACTATTTTGCATCACCACAATATATACAAAAAATTCTTTCACTTTCTATTTTAATATGGTATTAGAGCACATGATTTTCGATCTTGAATAGTCCACATTCTGAATCATAGTAAATTATTTTTTGCGTTATATTTCTTATCTGGTAATTTTTTCAGAGTCTTGCTCTACCTTAACACCACCACAACCACCGCAAAATCCTTTTTTCTTCCACAGTCTGAATTAGTTTTTAGGGTTTGTTGGCCCTTCTTATTTTGATTCTGATATCTATTTCTTCATATTTCACTGTCTCGGTAATTTTTTTATTTAGGATGATCACTCAACATTATATCGTTTATCCTATTCACAGTACCGTTTCTTGACGGAATTAACTATAATACACCAATAGATGTCAGTCTTTTTCTTGTTGGTCGTAAACTTTAGAGAGTAAATTGCTGCTATTTTCTTCCGACGTTTTTTAGTTTTGACTTTCTTGTTCTATCTTCACACATTAGATATTATATTTTGTTATTTATCGATCTCCAATCCGAAAAATAATCATATCAGTGGCAGGGAAATAGTTTCAGGAACTCACCATCAAAACTTCATTACCGTAAGCAGCTACACAACTCCAGGTTTTGTACTCACAATTTTTTCTGTTATTCAGTTTAGCTGTTTTTGGAATGCTCTTTTTTCCAAACACATTAGTGCTTTATTCAGGCAACTAGGCGACTTTACTATTTATAGAGAGAATCGCCCTGCTTGATCCTCAACATGTACACATGTAAGGCGAGAATGATTCCAGATGGCATCATTGTGCGTCAGTACTTTTATTCTCTAAATCATATCATTTGGCTTTAAATCATATTAGTTAACTGTGGTAAATTTGAAATTCAAAACATGTGTACCCTGGGGTGGGCGAATATAACGTTACTGACCATCCTCTACACTGTTCATGTGGCCCCCACCTGTGCAGATTACGTGGCATATTTCCATCAATTTGAATGTATTCCCTACCTTGCCTATTGACTGTTGCTTCGCTCTCGGACCCACTTATATGGGTGTCTATAGCTTGCATATCACATTCCTTGGGTCATTCGTCTACACAACCTTATTGTTGTATTGTGTTGAACCATAGATGTTACAATGTCTCAATTGATTGACTTAAGCCATGTTGTTGTTCCCGTTACTGGTGCCTTATCTTAGAAAGTAAAATTGTTCTTACCTGGCTTTTCTTTCTCTGGTATGAAACGCACATTTTGTCGTGCAGTTATGATAGATCGTTTGGATGTTCTCTATGAGCCTGTTGCACCTATGAATGCGCAAGGTGTTATTCAAATCACTGTTTTTGATAACCGTCTCGCAGATGAAGGGGATAGGATTCAATGCGTACTCCCAGTGCCCTTTAATTGTAAGTGTTGTCTGACGTATTATGGGTCATCTTGGGTTTCGTCAAAAGAAATGTGTAGTTCTTGTGAAGGGTCTTACTTATTAAAAGTTACAATCCTTAGAGATAGTGTGTCTTACTATCGTTTATCAGGGCAGCTCAAGTATGCCAATAGCAAAATTTTGGATACTATTAATGTGCGACCTCCGCTAGTTGAGATCCTCACCCACAGATATAATGTGGAGCATGTTAACATCTTCCACGTTGGTACAACCCAACCACAGCGTCTGTTAGGAAGAGTCAATCTTTCCTTAAGACAAAATGGGACAATGAATGAATTTCAAAAATACGTATATATAGTGTAGGCTAATGGTGTCTGCATATTTCATCCACCCACGTGTTGAGTGCATTTTCCTTGAAGGCAATATATATAAAGAATATCTCATATTTAATATAGAATATTCTAACAGCCTATAGTGTCAATAGTGACCTCAAGGCCAAGAAAGTAACTGAGATTGCCCAAGTCTTTCATTTCGAAGTAGGAACTGAGCAGAGACTTGAGTTCAGATATGCCCCCATGATCATCACCAGTGATGATCATATCATCTACATATAAGAAAAGAAGAACACTGCGCGCCATGTGCTGATTTCCGAATGAAGAGAGCTGAATCATAGGGACCGGAAGAAAACCTAAATATACTAATAATAATACTAAATTTAGCAAACTAAACCTGAGGTGCTTGTTTTAGTCCATAGAAAGCACGATGAAGGATAAGAGGAGCCAAAAGGAGGTTCTCATACTCTTGTGTATAGTCTTTGGCCACCAGACAAGCTTTGTAATGCTCAATAGAGCCATTAGAGTGAGTCTTAGTATTGTAAACCCATTTGCATTCAATAGTTGTCTTACCAAGAGTAAGATCAACCAAATCCCAAGTGTGGGCTTTCTCAAGTGCCTATAATTTTTCAGACATTACTTGCTATCAAAGAGGATCAAAACTAGCCTCTCAAAAAAAGTGAGGCTCATGTTGAGAAAGAATGGTAGAAAAATAATAAAAATCATGAAGGTGAGATGGAAGTTTTCTTACTTTAGTAAAGCGGTCAAGAAGTGTAAGATTAGTATTAGAAGCCTCAAGTGGTAGAAAGCACATTAAAAGAGGCGCGTGGAAGCACGTGAGAAGTCTGGGTTACGCTTGGAGATGTGTGACTCAGGCAGGGAGAAATTTGGGTTGCAGGTTGAAACCACAGGTGAAGAGAGAAGAGAAATCTAACAATATACTGAAGTCCTAGATCGGAGAACTAAAATCAATACAGAAACCGAGAATGATTGTTCCTGGAGGCAATAGTGATGTAGCAGCCGTCAAAAAAGAACTATTTTACCATAGTTTGATATTATGTTAAAATAATTGGAGAAATAGAAATTTTGGAGAGTGAATAATGATTGTCTTGTATTGATATGCAGAGTATGTACAAATATATAGATTTATGAATCATTTATACAAGATAATAGAATATACTAAATATGTTATAACCTATGCAAGGTAATGAAGTATATATTAAAGAATATTATATAATATGAAATATTTCTAAGTAGCATGAACAAATTTTAAGCTTTTTTTTTTCAAACGAAGTGTGCACCGCCTTCCTCTAAATTTTTAGATTAGTACATATAAATTATCGAAAAGTTCGCTATAAATTTAATCATTGAAGTATTTTGTGACATGAAAAATCAAGTGCTATTATAATTATAATTAAATCAATAGATATATGTGGATATATTTTTTTATGAATGTTCATATATATAAATTTTTGTTTTTTTTTTATTTTTTTTAACACGACGATCAAATCATATTTAATTTTACATTTTGATATTTTTTTGGGCTCAGTAATATTTTCCGAATGTATATGCACAATTTTTGCTCAATTAATACAATAGAAATTTTAAGTGTATATAACCAAACCAAACCAAATCAAGCTTTTTCCCACTAGGTGGGGTCGGCTATATGGATTTGTCGACGCCAATTAGATCTGTTTAGGGGCATATCCTCCGATAAATCTAGGTAAGTTAGGTCATGTTTAATGGTTTCTTTCTAGCTTCTCTTGGGTCTTCCTCTACCTCTCCTACTCCTGACAATCTCCATACTTTCACACCTTCTAACAGGTGCCTCTGCTGGACACCTTCTAACATGGCCAAACCATCTTAATCGGTTTTCTCTCATATTATCTTCAATCGGTGCTATTCCTACTTTGTCCCTAATCTCCTCGTTCCTAACCCTATCTTGCCTTGTAATCCCGCACATCCACCTTAGCATCCCCATCTCCGCAACTGCCATCAAATTTTAAGTGTGTATATATATATATATATATATATATTAACCAAGTGGGAATTAATAAATTGAAGTTAATTAAAAATGACCTTAATTAATTAACCGCAGTTTTCTCTGATTAGGACCCCCTATATATATCCCTACATATGTTATCAGCTTGGGTTTAAAGGAGCTGGCGAGCCGCATTCCTTTTCATGTTATACCCGTAAAATCAGAGAATAGCAGACAAGGGAAAGGCTCAGTTTGTCATCTTGTAAATGAAGAACGGATCAGCTGGAACGTTAGATTCATAAATTTTAAATAAATTAATTTCCTGTGGGAATGAAAGGCCAGTTTAATTAATATGTTTGTCAAGTGGGGTTAACCCTTTGGATTTTAGTACTTGGTGATGGAATGATTTGTGCATGGAACCCCCTTACCTACGTAGCGTGTCCTTTATGTTGTTTGTATTTCACTTTCTACAGTACCCTTTAATCATATGAATCGATCTGATTCAATATATGCATGTATCATTTATATATATATATATATATAGTTATACATAGATTGGTTAGTTTAGTGGACAATTTGAGGGTTATTGACGAAATTAAATTTGTCTTATTGTTGGAGGGTGCTCCTTGGATTAGGACTCTAATCATTCAAGTGCAGCACTTGATTCCCTACATTTTCATTCCCAGCTATGCGAGAGATTTTTGTTCCCTAGCAATGTGGATTTTTCTACCGAAGGAGCCTTGGGATGGGAATGACAGATGTCAACTGCCCAGTGGCTTGATTCGGAGATCATCTGCAATATGTTTGTGATTTCATGACATGTACATCAACCGGCCATTTGGTGTTGGTGATGATTAACCCATTTTTATAATTAACCCATTTTTGCATAATCTCTATATAATCATAACCATTTAATTATATATTATATGCAATACAGGTGAAAGAAAGTGCGTGCCCAAACAGTACTTTCAAGCATTTCAAAGTGGTATGCAATCCATCAACCATGTATGTACGGGCAATAAGGCAAGAACCTTAGCCATTTTATCTATTAGCTAGGTTAATTAATTTTTAACATTTAAGTTTTGTTTAGAGTGATAAAAAGTAAAATAAAGTGAGATAAGTTGTAACTTCGTAATTTGTGTAGTGAGATAAAAAATAAATAATTTTTATAAATTTTTATAAATTTTTAAATATTTTTAAAAATTCATAGCAAATCAAACGGTGACTTAACGTAACTTTTTAATCTTGTTTGTAAGTAAGTTGTTGTTTAGCATGCATTTGTCTTCACCTCGTCGATGATATCATCGTTAAAAATTTGACCTAGCTGGTAGTCACTGTCGTCATTGATTATAAATCATATATATGTACTTATATGATTTATATATCAGTAAAATTAATTTCTATATCCCGCACTTTACCACATTATTATAGTTGCAACAGTTGGCTATCTATGCCTATAACTCTCACTTCAAGTAAATCTTATACATAATTATTTAAGAAAATTGCTATTAACAACAATTGCGCCTGAAGCGACGGTTGAATCCCCTCGCAATCACATGCACAAATATGAACACTGGCAGACACATGAAAGGCCGAGTGTAGACAAAGGCCTACAATGAAATTTTAGACTCGACCCAATGACCCGACCCGATAATTTGACCCACGTATAAGAAGCTTTAAACCCACTTTTCTTTGTATTGTTGTAATCCTGAACCCTAAATCAATCATTCTCTCTATGCATACTAGAGAAAAATGTGAAGAGGAAAAGCAAAAAGAAAGTATTCACATGCGACGTGACTTAGAGATAAAGGCCAGCGATAACTTAAAGGATCCGTTTTCTGGATTCGCTACTGCCCACCTTCACATCTGCCATTGCGACGTGTCGAAGTTTGGAGATATAGGTTACGCCAATTTGAACTACTTAATCTGCGCCTACACTGCTCAAATTTTTTGGATCTGTCACTGAATATGAACCGCGATAATTCAATAAGACTTTCGTTTTTGTCACTGTCAGAATGAAGTCAATTGAATACGTTTTTGGGCTTTCTAACGATGACCGTGCTTAAATTGAATTGATATGTTTCTCCCACAGATTAATTAGTAGTTAGGAAAGAAGAATTTTGATTTGGTCCACTTCCAATTTGTCCCCGAGAATTTGTCCCCGAGTGTAAAAAAAAGTCTGCCAACTGGAGAGTGATGAAACTCTCGAGAGTTGTGAAATTTTGGGGGAATATGTACACATCCTAAGTTGTCCCCGACCTTCTCGGATTTCAGGAGCTATAGTGCAAAAATCATTTTAGGAGTTACAATGAGTCAATTAATAATCAAAATATGATTACACCAAATTTAATAATTTTAATTTAATGTAATAAAATTAAATTTAAAATAAAAATAAAAGTTAAATAAAATTTGATTGAAACATAATTAATGAAAAATATAAAAAAGATACATCAAATTAAAATGCAATCACATGTTGACCGTTAATTGACAGACTGCAACACCTGGAGCCTATCCTTCTCGTAGAATGATGATGCAAGTTAGTATAATAATTAATAAAATGCCAAATCAAAATATTATTTATTAAATTAATAAATTATTTTTACAGTACATTAATTAAGGCTCGTTTGGAGCCTAAAAAAATAAAAAAATTTCAGAAAAATTTCAAAAGTTTTCAAATCCCTCCAATCACATTTTGCCACCTATTTTTTTTACATCGCATCAAACCTATCTTTTGATTTTTTTTTTTAGTTTCTTTTGAGACTCCAAACACCTCCTTAATATTAATGAAATGCCTTCATTGTCATATAGTAATCGGAGACCCCCAATTAGTCAATTTAAGTAATAAACACATTTATCCAATTATTAGGAACTAATTGATATTTAGTTTATTAATTGAGGATATATAGTTCATCCCTTAATATATATATATATATATATATATATTATATTAACAAATTATCATCCCCAATTCGAACGCAGTATATGCTTTAACCAGTTACCCTAAACTATGTACTAAATTAGAAACACAAACACATCACTAGCCAAGTACCCATGCGCGGTCTCTTATTTTTGTTGCATATGATATTGAATTATTATAAAAACTTAGTAAGTATGTAATTGAAACTATATATATCTCAAAGTTTTAATCTTTAATCTCTTCCAAATTATCCCCCTTGTAGAAAACCCATCTGTCAAAGAAGAACACTTTCTTGGTGCAGCAAACACGTTGGATCACACACCCAGAACTTTTAGAAAGAGAGAACTCTTACACAAGAAAGAACAAATAAGAAACAAGACAACACAATTTAAATAGCGGAGAACAGAATACTCTTTAAAATATTTTTTTGTACTCTGCTTTCAACCATACTCATAGTACAATTTATAAATCCCGAAAGAACATTTTACATAAGATCATTAATAATAATTAAGACATGTAGTCAAACTCTTATATCAGATATATAGTCTAGATTTATAGTTTAAAGAAAGACCTTTTCTAATTCTAATGACACAGCTTTTCACCTTCCAATACTATAGTTAGCACAATAATTTTAACACCGTTTTTTCACAGGAAAAAAAAAAAAAAAAAAACTTTCTTGATGACTTGCAATCTGCAACAGAAGTTGACAAAACTTAATTAAATATATTTTCCCGTTATGCATATTACGTTAAACTGTTTTACCAGTGAAGTCTCTGAAATTAGTAAGTTCTTCTCTTCTGTTTGATCTTTTTATTTTTATTTTTTTTGATATGTAATTAATTAATTTCTTCTGGACTTGCCTGTTATTTCAGTATTTCAAGAAATCATCATACACATGTCTGAATTTATCAAACTCATCAAATTTGTGTGTGTGTGTGTGTGTATACACGCATGTATGTACAGTGCACGCTGGTTGAAGCAATGATAGTGCGTTTGGAAAAATAAAAAGTAAGTAAAAATTATTAACTTATAATTCGTCTAGTGAATAAAAAGTTAAAATATTTTAAAAATTTTTAATATTTTTAATAAAATTTAAAATTTCAAACAAACTCGATATATGATCAGATTGGAAAGTCTTTCCAGGGGCTGTAATGAAAAATTAAAGGTTGAGATTTATTTTTACTTTAATGACGCGTGATTTTTTATATTCTGTATTAATTGTGTTTCAATTAAATTTTTTTAACTTTTATTTTTATTTTAAAAATAATTTTAATTAAATTAAATTAAAATCATTCAATTAAAAATAATTAAATCTCAATTTTTAATTATTCACTGTAACCCCTACAATAAATTTATTCATTGCAGCCGCATGAAAGCCTCTTCCTTTGTTGCGTTACATAGGCTAGCTGCCATGGGTTATCAAACAGATACTGAGACAATAAGAGGTGCATTTATGGCTAAAGGTAGAACTTGAAAATATATGGATCGTTTCATTTTTGGCCAGCAATGATACGAACAAATTTTATATATATCTATAAAAGCATCTTTCTCATGAATTATAATTTAACCGTTAAACATTATTTTTCTTTCATTCAACCCATTCAATTTTAATTTTAGTAAATCTCATTGTCATATATCTTACAAAATAATTTGAGTATTTTAAATTTTAGCATATTTTAAGAGTGTAGATCATATGTAAATTACGGGTTATAGGAGCCTACAGTGCAGTAGAAAATGAAGGGCTAAGATTTATTTGTATTTAATCTAATAGTTTAATTAAAATTTTTTCAAAATAAAAATAAAAGTTTAAAAAACTTAATTGAGGCACAATTAATATAGAATGTCAAATGTCACATGTTATTAAAGTACAAATCTCAACCCTTCATTTTTTTACTATAACCCTTAGAGCCGCAAATGAAAACTACCAACTTAAATTTCGTCCAATTATGATTTCTTGGAAGTTAAACCATTCAAATTAAAATATAATAATTTGTATTTTCTCTTATAGTGTTTATCAAAGATTAATTGGAGAGAGAGATCAAAACACATGTAGTACCTTTTAGACCAATTATGATTTCTCTAAAGTTGAACTCTCCAAATTAAAACATTATAATTTATATTTTCTTTTATGGTGTTTATCAAAAATTAATTGGAGAGAGATCAAAACACGTGTTTTACCTATTAGGGCCTAAAGTTTTGAGAAAAAAAATTAAAACTTATAAATTATAATAATTTTTTTAATTTGAACTTTTTATTCAAAGTTTTAACTGTATAAGAAATTTAATATTAATTTTGTTCAAAATATCGTAAACATGGATTATTACTAACATATATATATATATATATACTGCCATTTTATATGACTTTTTTTTTTTTGAATCTTTATATAACCTCAATTAAACGTATTAATTATATTCACGCATTTTATAAAGAATTCCACGTATATTAATTATCATTATACTTTGCATACATATATATATTGTCATTTTATATAACCTCAATTAAACTTCTTAATTAAATTCACTCATTTTACAAAGAATTCCACATACATTAATTATCATATACTTTGCATACATTCTCGTATATCCATGATCTTATTCACAAATAAGTCCCATGGATAAGCTATTAATTAAAAAGAAAAGAAAAGAAAATAATGATGAATTTATAATAAACGCATGCGAGCGTGTAAGAATTTGGAGACAATGGAAATGCCTCGGAATGATTCGGTGTCCGGTAAAATGAAATTCGCCAACCAAGTAAACAAAGATCGAGATGATAGCTTTTTCGCCTCGAAAGGGGTAGTCGAGTTGATTCGGATGGCGGGTTGAAGGGACTGGGACCAATAGGTTTCGGGTTCGACTTCTTTTGGGGGCAGTCCTTCCTCTAATTGTAGAGGATCATCTAACAGCCTTCTCGGCTGAGTCGGTCAGCCAGGGTTTGCCTAAACTGGTTTACCTCCTCGTCGTTCTTTACCAGTTAGGGTTACGAGACGGGTTTCACCCGGTGCGCACCCATGGGTAGCAGTTGCGGGTTTCTTCCCGACCCCAATAGATGATAACTTTTTCGATGTTAAACCTTAAAGTTGATTTTTTCTTTTTCTTTTTCTTTTTTATGCATAGACAGCACAGTGCTGAATTAAAGAAAAGAAAATCGGATCGCAGTGCTAAACTTTGAACCTATTCTTCATTTTCTTAATTGAATTCGAAAGAATAAGGGAAAAGAATAACTTCATTAATTTATTCTAGATAAAGAATTACATTATGTGTAAAGAATGAGTGCTTTGTGAAGTTCTGGTTTTGCTTGCAAGTGGGTCTTGTGATCAGCAACTAATTCTAACTTAATTTTCAGGGCGGCCGATGAGCCGAGTGGCTCGATTACTAGAGTGTTTAAACTTATTTATTAATGTTTTTAATGAGTTTGAGATAAAATTTTATCAAATTTAAAATATTATATTCAAAATAAGATTTTTTTTACTACTTCAAGCTTGAATCGAATTTTTATCAAGTTCGAAATCTTATATTTGAGCTTGATTGATGGTTCATTGGTAAGTTTGAGTCCAACTCGATTACAACAAATAAGTCTAATCGTGAATTTTTATATAACTTGTTTTTACTTATGAGTTTTTGTTCTTGTATTGATCTGCTGGCTCACACGCCTACAAATGGAGAAGCTTAATAAATAAATTATATTTTTTTAACTTAACAAATAAATTTTATATCAATGTATTTAATCATTAAATTATTTATTTATTTTTTTGTGTGAATGGTAAACAACAACTTTCACAAACTTATTCACGAAACTATAAATGAATTTGCTTACAAATGCAACGCATGTTATTTATTTTTGGTCAATTATTGAAATTCTTAATCATTTTAAAATTTGATCTAAGTGATTGGTTTTATTTCATTTTGCTGAATAGAGTTGGACCCAAAGTTGTATTTGAGCTTGGAGTTGATCCCAGCATCCAACCCTTTTTTTTTTTTTTTCCAAAAAAATCTCATTTTATCAATTTATTTTTTTAATTACAAGATTATTACTGATATTATTTTTCCACAAAAAAGAGTACACTATTCTTATAATAATAATGGGTAACAAATTATAATTAATAAGAAAAAAAAAGGCTTAGGCTTAGGCTAGGCTACGCTAGGCTAGGCCCTCATCCCAAAGGAAGAAGAAGAGTGCAAAAGAATGGAAAATGGACAGCCTGAGATTCTGTCCATCACAAAAATTGTGTTGGCTGAGGAATATAAATAGAATCCCTTCCTCCCTTCATTTTATTTTATTTTTATTTTTAGGTCCGTTTGGGAAACCAGTTAGGAACCGGCTTTTTCTAATTAAAATAGTGTTTGGTTAATTTTATCTTCTTATATTTTAATATTTTTTTAAATTTTTAAGAATAAAAATATCCAACTAATAAAAATTACATTTCTACCTTAAAAAAATTATTTTTTTTCCCAAATATAAATTTAATTAAAAATAAATTAACTAACTTTCTTCTTAAACCAAGACTTAATTTTTTTTAACCGTTAAATGACACTCTCCCCTCCAGCCGCCACAAGAAAGGGGTCCCAGGCTATGGTGGACCTCCCACTCAGTGAAACTCCAACGAGCAAGAAAACGAGCCAAGTCTCTTTCTATTCTCATCCACACCATCCAATGGCCCTCCCAGTGGGCTTTAGCTTCGAGTCCACCCAAAGGGATTAGGATTAATTCAACATTGGGTAGTTTTCCTTTGTAACTGGGTCTTCCCTATCTTGCATTGATGGTGATTTTTTGATCTAGGTATTTGTTTCCTTTCTTCTTCAATTTGTGTTTGTTGTTGAACTCTTTCAGTTTTTTTTCCCCCCACTTGAATTGGGTTTTTTTTTTTCATTTGTTATTGAACTTCACAAATATACATCCATATCTTCCCGTTTCTTGTTGGATTTGGATCTGGGTCTGGGGATTGTTCTTGATTTCTTTGTTTTTATTCTTCTTCTTTCTCCTTGTGGGTTTTTGTTTCTTATTGGGTTCTGTGGGCGTTGTGTCTTCTAAATTTTTGTTTATTATTTTTTTTCCGTGGGAAAATTCTCGTTTGTCGATGTATCCTGATCCCCAATTGTCTTATAATTCTGATTTTCTTTGCTTATATTCTTTTGGTTTCTGAACTTGTCTTTGTTGAATTTGGGCTGAAGGCGCAGTAATTTGAGATGCTTGGTTCCCACTTGAACTTCATTACTACAGTCATTGGGTTTGGGATGAGTGTTACTTTTATTGTGTTTGTCTGCACCAGACTGATATGTGGGAGGCTTAGAGCTGTTGAATCGAGGCAAATGTTTGAGATTGAGCCCGGAATTGATATCGAACAGGTAGATTTCATTTTCTAATGTGGGACTGATTCTCCTCATGGATATGTGATTTGTGGTATTGGTCAGATTTGTTTGTTCTGTTTATGTTTGATTTAGGTCCCCAATGAGCAGTAATTCTTGTACATTTATATTGTTGTTACCAGGATCATATCACAGATTTGCAGTTCAATAGGCTTTTCTTTGCATTAAATAGAAGTATTATCTTTTCCCTAATTTGTCAGTTTTGATGTGTATATATATATATATATATATCAGTGTTGATGGATTGTATTGTACAGTCTAGTCGTTAAAAGTTCAAATTGGTAGAGAAGTGGTAAATAGGGGGAAGTAAAAAAAGGGCAACCGTAGCATCAAAAGAACATTGACATAACTTCCACCTTTATCTGATTACTGCTTCTTCATTACTAAAACATGTTACTTTGTACAAATTCAATGATTACAAGCCCCCCCAAAAAAAGCTGAAGTTCTGGAGCTTTGGATGTTTACTTTCCATTCTTTTTTCTGGCAGCCAGAACACCAGAATAGAGGCCTCCAACCAATTGTTGTTGCTGCAATTCCCACAATGAAATTCAACCGTGAGGCTTCCAGTTCTATGGAAGATGCGCAGTAAGTGAATTCACCCTTCTTGTTGGCACAAATTGAACTTGGACTGCCTTTGATTCACAATATGCTGTTTAGTTCTTCCCTAATGGTCTACATTAGCCTGTGTGTTAAGTTCCCTTATTTTTGTGATGGATGTTTCAAATTTTATGCACAAGTGAAAAATAAAAATAAAAGAAGGAAGGATGTTTCAAACCTTGTGTGAGGAAGATATGGTGTTTAAACATTTGAGACACATCTATGAGGCCCCTGCATTAATCATGTTGAAAACACATGGGCTTAATCACCTCTGAAAATTGACTTGGTTGGCTAAGGCATTATATGGGAAGTGAGTGATGTGGTAGGGCTCAATGAGACAAGTGAGGCCTTCGCTCACAACCCCCTTTATGCAAAGCATGGAGTTTGCGTTCCTCATACAGGGCATGGAGAGATGTGAGGCAAGGGTCAACGAGATGGGCAAAGCCCAACAACGTGGTCGGAACTTGGCTCTGATACTATGTTGAATAATCTGTGGGCCTAACCCAACCCTGAAAATCAGTTTGTAAGGTGAGGGTTGCTCAAAGCTTTAATGGAGAGTACAACCTTTGTGTCAAAGAAACGTGAGACTTCTCTCGCAAATCAAATCCTAATAGTAAGAACTTAGGAGGCAATTTTGTCATGCCTCAAAGCTTTGCCTCGCATTTGAGCCATGGATTTACTTGTGTAGATCCAATCAGTGCCTACTGCATTTTCACTATGGATTTGCCAAATGATATGCACACACAATATACTTCCTATTTAATTTCTATGATAATTTAGCAGGGTGACCTTGTTGCATTCTCCAATCTTCTTGATTTCTCAGCATTTTGTATTTGTTAAGACCCCACGAGTCAACAGATATCTAATATATATATTTGAGGTATGGATTGATTTATTCCTGATTTGCAGGTGTGCAATCTGTTTAGGGGAGTACCAAGAGAAGGAAGTACTGCGAATAATGCCCAAATGCGGCCACAACTTTCATCTCTCTTGCATTGATATATGGCTAAGAAGACAGTCTACCTGTCCAGTTTGCCGGCTGCCCTTGCATGACTCCTTCGAAGTGAAACACTTTAGGCCAGCAGCAGCAGCAGCATTTGATATCACCCCCCATTCTATTGGCAGCCCCGAGGTCTCGTCTGAACATTCTCAGCAATGGTTGCTCCCTAGAGCTGGGGGTTCAGAGGGAAATGGCAGTAACCAGAGGCACTTTGAATCCGTAAGGGGAAACCAAGAATTCCCTCCTGAAGAAGAACCAGAAACAATGCGATGACAGAAGCAAAGCATCAGTTCCTGAAAAAGTTCATGCCTTTGCTGAGTGAAAATGGGCTTCAGATTCTTAGAAATTGAAGAGTCCTGGGAGTTCAGCAATCAAGGTGATGAATGATCATTGTGACAAATTCCCCACAGTTCGTAAAAGGCTTTGATTATACTGGGCATGTTATTTGAGCACACAGCAGGGTTTCATCTCTTCCAGTTCAGAAATTTATGCTTTTAGTCCATTAGCCATGTGAAACTTTTTGGAAGCAGTCCCCTAGTTTTCTTTCTTTCTTTTTTTTTTTTAAAGGCATATATTTGAATTAGTTTCTATATACACCAAAAGAACAGAATATATGCTATTTTTCTAGCATTCATTGCTCAGGACAGCAGTTCATTCTCAACAAAAAATTAAGGGTTGTATTTGTATCTATGAATTTAAAATAGAGGAATCTAGTATTAATTATTCATGAAAAATTATTCAAATATAGCTTTATTAGTTTAAATATGAATTTTAATAGTTTAACATGATATAATATGATGAATTTGAAATCACAATAAAAACAATTAATTAATTGAAATCTTTTTGATAATGACTTCGGCTATGATTCACTATTTTGGAGTAGTAACTCCACTATTTTTTGGTACTAATTAGTAGAAAATTTTCATATATTTTTATATAATTTAATTATAATTTTTATATTTAAAACATATTTTAATATATTTAATTTAAAATTCATTCTTTAAAATCCATGTTTATGCAGAAATTTCTTGGCATTACCATCAAGGGTCCTGTTACAGTGGCGAGTAATGAACTTGCGGAGAAACTTGACCATTGTTGTTAATTTAGACTTAGCACCTCTGTTTCTATTCCTTTTTTTTTTCCCCTTCTCTCTCCTCCTTGTAAATCAAACGCTTTGTTTGGAATAACAAAAAAAACTCTAAATAATGATAGAAATGCTAAAAAAAATTTAAAAATTATTCACTTATCTGACTGCATGAATTACGAACTTGCAATTTATTTAACTTTATGTCACTCCAAATACACCCAAAGTGTTAGATGTAATTACTAAATTAAAACAATGAATTATGTTAAGGTCAGGTGCGAGAGAGTGTCCATTAATAACAGCTGATCAAGATATTGGGGGAGTCACAAAAAATGAGAGACAGCGGGATAATTTGATATCATTTGTGAGTTTATAATTTGTACAATAAGATAAAAAGTAAATAATTTTTTAGAGATTATATAAGATTTTCAACGTTTTTCAGTGCGTTAAAAGTACCCTATAATAAAGCAGGACGGTTTTTAAAAATGCCTATATCACAAATTAAAATCCGACAATTAAGAATTATTTTTTCTTTTATTCAATGATTAGGATCCTTTTTATATTTTTAACTATAGCTCAATTTTTATTTTAATAGATCCCACTGTCATCTTTTTTACAAAATGGCTTGAATATTTTAAATTTCATTATATTTCAAGAGTGGAGATCATATATAAATCAAAATCATCAACTTAAATTTTGCTCAATTATAATTTTGAGGAAGTTGAATTTTTCAAATTAGAACACCATAATTTGTATTTTTTTTTATGGTACTTATTAAAAATTGGTTGGAAAGAGAGACAAAAATATATGTAGTAGCTGTTAGGGGTTAAAGTTTTGAAAAAAAAATTAAAACTAATGAATTATTATAATTTTTTCGATTTGGACTTTTTGTCTAAAATTTCAATTATATAAGAAATTTAATATTAATTTTTTTAAAGTATTATAAGTACGAGTTATTTCTAATATTTATATTTCACGTACAAATAAAATCACTCCGTAGTAATGATTTTTTTTTCCAAATTTTCCAAAAGGCCTTGTTGGAGTCGTTTTGCAACTTTGAATTATTTTACAGCCCACTTATTGTTTACTTTATAAACCGCCTTATTTAAATTATTTTTTTATTACTAGGCCTCGTTTGGAGTAAGAAAAAATAAGATAAATTGAGATAAAATGTGATTTTGGGTTAATTTTGGCTCCCTTTTTCTGAAAAGTAACAAACTGTAGGAACGGTTTTCCAAATCCATTCCCATGGATTCAAAAAAATTCACAAAAAATAACAACAATGGTACTCGTTTAAAAGCTTTCGACACGAAGATTATAATTGTATTAAAAATTTTCACATTCAGTTAACTTACTTTTAGATTTTTTTATTTTTTTAGTGAAATATTGGAATTTTTGAAATTAGTGATGGCAGGAAAATTAGAGGTAGAGCGGTTGTTAGAGATTTCTAGAGTTTTTTAGAAATTTTTAGCACGCCAAACGAGGCCTAAAAAAAAACAAAATTAAAAATAAGCTAATCCAAAGGAAATGACATTAAAGAAACTTTGAAAGGTCTTTTCACAAATTATTTTGATAAAAAAGAATTCAAAAATTTAAATTTTATTTCATGGAAATAATTTGTTTCTCAATAATTTTGTTTGGCGAAATTATTTTTGGACAAAAACTCCAAAAAAAAGTATGTTTTTATGAAATTATTTTAGAAAAAAAAAATGACTTTCATAGACATGACCCAAACAAGCCTTAAATTCACAGGCTACATACCATAAGAGGCAATAATGTTCCATTTAAAAGTTTAGGAGTAAAAATTAAATATAATAAGAGGGAAAAAAATGAGTAATGATAATAATTTTTGCCATATATTTGAAAGTTTAGAAGAAAAAATATAATAATTTTTATTTTATCTGCGTGTTAAAAAAATTAAAATATAATATTATTATTTTACAATCATATTTTTAATAAGAATATACGGTATTTTTATTTATTTTTTATTTAAAGAACAAATATAATTTTTAAAATATTCATTAACTTTTTTTTTCCATTTTAGCATTTCTTTTCACCTGAACACGATAAAAATGGAGAGATTTCGAGAACTTCCATTATTTATTTATTTATTTTTTGTCATTTTGGAACTGTTTAGAATTAATAAAATATATATATATAATTTTACAAATCTTTATAAATTTTTATAAATATAAATTATAAAAATATAAAATTTAAATTTTTTACTTATTAAACAAATTATTTAATTTTTTTACAAATTTTTACAAATTTAAACAACTCCAATACCAACCTTTTATCTCCTTGTCAAACTCACAGAAACAACAACAAAAATCTTTTATTTATTTTCCCGTCTCTTTCGAATTCATCCCATCCAAATCTGCTGCTGCCGAGGAAAAGGGGGAATGGTTGCTCTTGCTCATGTGGGACTCGTATCTACAAGCTCTCGCTTTCTTTCTCTGCCTCGTCATCGTCGACCCTTCTCCACCAAACGCGCACCATTAGTTCGTAAGTATGAATTTACACTTCGCACACCCTCTGCAAGTGTATTCCTTGCTGAATTTGCAATCCAATTTGTGTGGGATTTATATATGCTTCTCACAATTCTTGATGTTGTTGAGGAACTCTGTTTCTGGGTTTTAATTGCCATTGATTTCTAATCTGGTTTCTGTTTCTAGTTGTTTTGAATGGCCCGTTTTTGAGTTTTTCTTGTTTCCAGTTGGCGAATTTTTGGAGATAGCCCGTCATTCATCTCTCTCTCTCTCTCTCTCTCTCTGCATGAATGATTTGTTTGCTTTTGGATTGTTCCGACCTATCTAAATTTGACCTTATGGAGTCAATCTTGGATTAGAGACTAATCCACACCAAATGCTTTACTGATTTTTTTTTTTCTCAACCCATGTTTATTGTAAATTCTCTCTGATTTATTAGAACTGATACGAGAACATATCATTGAATATCTGACAATTACCATTGTCGATATGATGCTTCTGTAGCTACATGTTAATGGCCAAAAACGTTTGGATTTTCCGAATGAATAAACTCTCCGATGGAGATAAATTTTGAAGCCATTTGAGAAAATAGCAATCATCTCGAAAGAACACAGTGAAATGTTGAACTTTTATTCGAGAAAGCCTAAAAATGGCCACAAACATTAATGCATTGTGGCTTTCACTAATTTTCTACATTGCCTCATTTAAGGTGATGGAGTTTTTGCTTTGAAATTCTATATAAAAAGTGAATAGGGCCACTTAGTTATTAGGGATTTCCCATTAGATCCTGTTGTAACATTTAGTCCCCCCCCCCTCTTTTTTTTTTGGGGGGGGGGGGCTCTTCTTCATTGTAAAAATAGGTTTGAGGTGTCATAGCTTGATTCATTGGGTTTCACTTTTGATACTTTTGATCATGCAGCATCGTTATGTTAATTTACTTGTTGAATTAGAAGTCTGACATGAAGATTTATGGAAGTTTTGATAATGAAGCAGTAATTTGCTAATGTATTCCAATCTTCTTTTTTTTATAAAGTAATTCTATTTTATATTATTTTACTGATTTTAAACCATGACAAAGTGGATTAATAGGCTGATAAAACCTCGGTTTGTTCAGCCCCCATACTAGCTTCTTACATGGACTTTATATTTGGTTTGCATGAATGTTTTTGTTGTTTTGGTTATTTGACAGTAGCAGCTATGAGTGATGATCCAATCAGTGAATGGATTCTGTCAGAAGGAAAGGCAACACAGATTACACGGATTAGTCCTGTTGGTGGTGGCTGCATTAATAATGCCCGTCTATATGACACTGATGCTGGCTCTTTCTTTGTTAAATCAAACAGGTATTGTGGTTGTTGTGCAGACAATTGATTTATAAATGCTATAAAGACAATTGCCAAATTAATATGAATTTTTGTTTTGGATTTAAAGTTGCATTTGATAATAGATTGTTAAACTTTATTTTTAATGGATTTTTCGTGTATTGAGGAAATGCTGATGGAATCATAGGATATAAATGATTACTTCAATAAGATTATGTATTCACAAAGCAAGTACAATTTAATCTTCAATTATGCCAGACAAGCTATGGTCAATATGCACATATATGCATGAAAAAAGCAACTAATTATTCACTTTTATGTTAGAAATACATTTAGCTCTTACGTATATCTATTTTAGAGAACAATATTTAATTTACAAAGAGATTTGAAGTTTTAGGGCTCAAAATTCCTAAAATTTAAAAACTTGAGGTATAAGGAATTAATTAATATAAAATCTAATTCTTCAATTCCAAATCGGTTTGTTCACAATTAAATGTGTTTCTGTATGTTGAAATGAAGGACAACCCTACGAGTCTAAAGAGTGTTTGGTAGGGATGGCCATTTTAACACGCCCAGCCTCGCCCTAATCAGAGAAGGGCAGGTACTTTTAAATTTAACAAGTAATGAGTTGGGTTAGGGTATAAAAATAAAATACTCATTGTGCTCAAATTTGGGGACGATATGTGTAATGTAGCCACGGGTATTATCCGAATCTACCTCAATTACTCTAATTATAAAATACTCGATGGATATTACGTGATTGTTACCCAAATTACTTATTTATTGAATACCCAATAGTATTACATAATCATCCGCCCAAATTATTGGATCCCTAATTTTATGCCCGATTAATTGCCTTATGTATCAAGATTATGGGTACCTGTTTACTAGACATGTTAGAAGATGGTAATCAGTTAAAAATACGCATAGGGTACTTGTCTCGTCGAGGTATTTTTTTTTACCCATTGGGTTTGGGAACGGTAGGAGCAATACCCAACGCTGATCTGACTTGTTACTGTCGCAGTGTTTGGTTCTAAAAAATTTTAAAAATATATATGATAGGACATATCCAATGAGTGTCGATGTTTGACACACACTAACACGATAGGGGAATGTCACCTTTCTCGAAGTGTTTGTGCTTCTCAAATTGTAAATGTGTCTGTATGGTCCCATGATATATTTTTTAAATTAACGTTTCCGCTTTCGTGTCATGTCATATTTGTATCATGTGTTCATATTTGTGCTCCTTAATTCTTCCCTTCCTAAACTATGAAGAGCATATTTGGTGTACTTACCCTTTAAACAATGGGTCAGGAGTATTGGGCCATCAATGTTTGAGGGAGAGGCTTTGGGACTACGTGCGATGTATGAAACCAGATCAATCCGCGTGCCGAAACCATTTAAGGTGAGGATTGAAGAAGTCTTTAAACAATTCAATCCATTGTATCTTGCTATTTATCAAAATCTTAGTTCTAAAAATATATAACCTTGACATGGCAATAAGCCTCGGAAAAACTCATAGTTCTTTTTAATTGCTCTTTAGGTTGGAGCCCTTCCAACTGGTGGTTCGTATATCATTATGGAATTTATTGAATTTGGTACTTCCAGAGGCAATCAGGTGAATGGTGAACATCTTATGTAACTTGATGATAGTGGTAAATGGTAATGGTTGTCCATTTGATTGTTGACCATTCACTGTTCCTCAGTCTGTGTTAGGGAGGAAGCTTGCTGAAATGCATTGGGCAGGGAAGTCGGACAAAGGCTTTGGATTTGATGTTGATAATACTATTGGAAGGTACATTGTGCTGGATGATTGTTATCAGTATTGCTCTCTCTCTCTCTCTCTCTCACACACACACACACACACACACACACAGATGCAATTGGCTTGTGACTTATGGTTGAACTATTATCCCTGTGTTTATCATCTCTCTCTCTCTCTCTCTCTCTCTCTCTCTTCTTTTCTTTTTTTCTTTTTTTTTTTTGGAATTCATTGATAGGTCTTTAAAGATAAATAATAGATATAAGTGCTTGTTTATTTTTAATGAATTCATATATTTTCTTGTAGTACTCCACAGATAAACACTTGGACCTCAGATTGGATTGAATTCTATGCAAAGCACAGATTGGGTTATCAACTGAAGTTGGCACGAGATCAGTATGGCGATTCCACAATTTATGAAAGAGGTAAATGCCTACTTAACAATTTTTCTGTGAAAAGGATTTCATGTTATATCATACTAATCAGATTTTGTAAACCAAAGCATCACATATTCCCTCATTGGTTAAGCTGTCAAGTGACTCTTGTCTTGAGCTTATTTTAACATTTGAAATGTTTGAATTAGTTTAGGTGCATAACAGTAGCAATCCCTCATATTTTTATTCTTCCAATCTACCTTGTCTTTTTATATTTCTCAGGGGCAATCCTAGAAGATTTTCCTTGCTGCACCCCTTTGGGGGATGTGCAAACAAAAGGAATTTTGATCATTAAATATTTATCTTAAAACTTGTGCAACAGTTTTTTTTTTTTAAATTAAATACTTTAGTTATCCCTCGTTTTCAATTCCTACATGAAATGATCAAAATATCAAGGACTTGTAAACATGTAATGTGGTGGATTCTTACAATATATCATCTTATACGCTAAAAAATTAGAGCTTAGGCCAACAGAGAAAGAGAATTGAATACATGACAACAATGAGAAAAGTGATGTTTTGAAGGTGGGAATGTTGTGTGAATACATGGGAATAATGAGTGTGAAGTTTTAAAAGCACATGCTTGTTGCTTCACTGACAATCCAGCACTGATGCCTAGGAATCAAACTCAGCATAAATTCTTATCTTTGAGAGTTCAGTATGTCTGAGAATCTACAGTTTTTTATTTTTTTCATGCGATTTCAGGCATGTATTGAATTTTGAATTGAAAATTAAAATCAGAGGCTTGATTTGTGCAGTTAATACTCAATAAAAAAAAAAGGGGAGTGAATTTCCATAATATTGAATGCCTTTAAGGAATATATTAAGAAGTGCGAACATGAGGCATCTCCTCCTCTTCTTCTTCTTCTTCTTCTTCTTCTTCTTTTTCTTCTTCCCCCCCCCCCCTGGATTTAGATTCATATTAAGACTTATTAGTGAAACATATGTATTCAATTTAGTTATTTCTGGCTTGTCATATTTAACAGGTCAAAGACTGATTGAGAATATGGGACCTCTCTTTGAAAATGTTGTTATAGAGCCATGCCTTCTACACGGGGACCTGTGGAGTGGTAATATCAGTTCTGATAAAACTGGCGAGCCTGTCATACTTGATCCTGCATGTTACTGTAAGTTCAAGTTCAGATTGCAATACCATTTCATATCCGGATGGGCATGTCGATAAAAATTGCCTTCAATCTGCTTAAAAATTTTTCCATTACATGTTAGTAAAGCTTGGGAGGACAATAATTTTATGGTTTGAAACTTGGAGATGCAACCTGGTCAGCTGGGAAAGGTGCCGATATTAGATTGCCATGTTACATTTTATTTAGTTGGAAGCACCTTTTCCTAGTCGGGCAGAAGGGTTGGCGTACAGTGACACTTAATCTGCTGGATTGCAATGTTGATAAATGGGAGATGATATGGTGATAAATAAAACGAATAAGAATTTTTATAAATAACAGGCTATATTTCGATGAGACACAGAATTAGTCCATAAAAAAACAAAAACTTAGCCAATAAATTCTACAATAAGGAATTTTTGTATTTTATTCCAAAACAACGTGCAGAGGATCAACCTTTGAGAAGGTCTGGCGACCTTCTCTGAATCTAGGAGAGAAAGGGAGGAGGAGGAGAAACACACACATTACTGCCAACTATCATGTCAAATTTAATTTCAAAAATCAATTTTCAAAATTTTGAGCTAGTTACTGCAATTTGGAACAATAGCATAGACTTCCAAGCCGGTATTTATCTTCTAGCATCTTTCCTTCAACGTATTTGAACTAATGCTGCCTTTTGAAGCGCAAGCTAGCTATCTATGTCGATGCTGAGAGCCATTCAATTTTTCTCAGATGGACATAATGAGGCAGAATTTGGGATGTCTTGGTGCGCTGGATTTGGAGGATCTTTTTACAATGCCTATTTTGAGGTATTCTGGTTTCCAGTCTTCTCCCTTAGGGGATGGGGTCAAGCTAGAAGATATATGAATATAAGCCACATCTCTATATCCCATCTTTGGAGTTATGAATTTGGCTTCTTTTTATGTCTTTGGTTGTCATTCATTTTAATCTTTCTGTGTTACCTCTGACAGGTGATGCCCAAACAACCAGGTTTTGAAAAGAGAAGGGATCTTTATATGCTCTATCACTACTTGAATCATTACAATCTTTTCGGTTCTGGTTACCGGTCATCTGCCATGTCTATAATCGATGATTACCTTCGGGTGTTAAAAGCTTAGATGGTAGCATAAAAACCTTGTAATTAATTGGTTTTTACACACTCAACTAATACAACTCAAAACACATTCAAGCTACATGTTATTATATCTATTACATATGTACATGCTATTTTATCTCTAGGAAGTTCTGTAAATTTTTTAAGTTTGTGTTGATGATTGTAACATAAACAAATTTGTAATTTGGGTTGTGCAGGACATCTCAAATCATATGTTATGGTAAAAAAAACTAAGGGAGCACGTTGACTTTGGTACTGGTTTTTTAAATAAAATTATAGCCATAAATAAGCAAAATTTTATTATTAATTATTCTGCTGTGATAAAAGGTGTAATACTTGAAATACACAGTGAATTGGGTTCATCCACATATTACACACACACACGCACGCACACACACACACACACACACACACACAAGGTCATTATTGTATAATAGTCCAAGTCCTGACAGAAGTTAAAACCTACTCACAATAATGAAAATAAGTCATTGGAAACCAAATTCAAGGTCTGATGATTGGTTTAATTAATTTCCCACTTGCAGCAAAAGATTTTAATCAGAATGGTTGAAAAGGGGCATCACAAAAATCAACATTCCAGGAGGAGGTTTGAAGAGTAGTACTAATCGGGGTGCTCCCTGCAGTCACACCCACTAGATCATCCATTAGTTTATCGCCCTTGTCTTCGGCTTCAGCTCCCTGCCTACTCTCCAATCCCCCATTATTACAGGGTATTGATGACTGCAGGGAAGAAAATTCTTGCTGCGGAGGAACACAATATTCTAGTGCTCCTGGGGATGATGATGATGATGATGATGAAGAAGAAGAAGAAGAAGATGGACATTGAACTAAGCTTTCAATGTTGCTTAGAGCAGTGCCGATTTCAACTTTTTTTCCATTGTCTGTCAATCTATATTCCATATATGTGCTACTAGTATTACAACTTGTAGCTTTGAAATCCAAGAGATTTGGGTTTTTTTGCGATCTTTGATGGAATTGTCCTTGTTCCGAGTTTGGGTTACAACTAGCAGTTGTTGCTTCGGGGTGGAACGAAGTAGTAGAAGAAGATGAAGAAGAAGAAGAAGATATGAAAGTACCGTTATTGCTGCTGAAGTTGGGGTATAGGGAATTTCCTTTTAAAGAGTTGAAGTTCAGTAGTGGAGAAGAATGGATCGAGAGAGAGCATGCTTGATGAATGGAAGTGCTGCTACTGGTTGAATATGTACCTTGATCTTCAGCTGCTCGCTTCTTTCCCATACGGTATTTCTGCATTTTCCTCATTTAATTAGAATATTTAGTCCAAGGAAGAAATCATGAAAGCCATCCATTTAAACATTAGTTAATTGACCCATAATAATAAAATAATGATAACAACAAACCCAAGTTCCATCTTTGTACATACATGCCATACATAAAGTACTTATACTAAGGTACAGACTCAATATTTGAAGTACTTCTGATCTAAATAAAAGATTTAAAGATAAAATAGCTAAATTTAATTTTTTTGAACTAAAAAAAAAATTCAAAAAAATACTTGTTTGGATCAAACTACCTGGGTTGTACCCAGGTTACAGGGGAGGAGAGTTCTAGTGTGCGTTTAACCTGGCTTATGCTTTGTTTTGTATCTCATTGATATCAAATAAATATATATAAAGGAAGTTGAACAATAATTTCATAGAAACTTTTGACAAAAATTTCAAATGCAACAAACCTGCAAATAACTTTCAACTATTTTCTTGGTAAATGCTCCTAGGTCCCCCCCCCCCAAAAGGAAGAACTCAATTATATTTATTAATTAAGAACACCAAAAAAATTAAATAAAATAAAAATAATAGGAACTATAAGAGAAAGATAGAATATATAAAAATAATACATACGTAGTTTCTTACTATCATGACCCCCAACTCTTGAATTGCTTGCAGGAACTTGTGGTGCATCCACTCATTCCATACGACTCTTTGCTTCTTTTCATTTGAGGAGTCGTCATTGTGATCATCTTTAGCAGTAGTAGCAACTTTATTTTGTTCATTTCCCTCTTTGCTTACTCTTCTTTTCCGCTTCTGATCATACGATGAATGATTCTCTAAACTAATTGCCTCTCCTCCCACTGCAATATTCTCATGGTTGGTTGACTTACCTTTCTCCTTCGCATATGCCCGTTGCCAAAGGGTATTGAAATCTTCCACACTCAACGATTTTAGAAAATATAGTTTATTAGCACTAGTAGTAGTGCTGCCTAGGCTGCTTGTATTTGCGTCCTCGCTAGGGGTCATTGCTGCAATAGAAATTCAACATCATGTGTTTGATTTCCAAGAAACATGAAGGTGGGGGAAAAAAAAAAAAGAAAATTACATATGTGTGTATATATATATATATATATATATATGCGGTTACACGTGATGGGCAGGTCAAATTCCTTTTCCATCCACTGGAGGATTTCAAATCCTTTCGAATTATTTGACCCATGAATATCTGTTATTATAAGGTCTAGCCTGTCTTTGTTCTCTCCTATGGCACTTAGAGCATCACTTATTGCTTCCAACTCCAAAACTGTGAGACCATAAGAGGGAAAAAAAAATATAAAAAATAAAAAAACAAATTTAATTCATTTTTTCAGAATTAAGATCACGAAAAACTTCCATGACCATTGCAGATATATATATATATATGTGTGTATATAATTAAAACTTCGTATGTACTAATTCAAACCAAATATTGCTAATATATATGAGATTATGAAATTTAGTTGCAAACAACAACCACGTTGAAGATTAATAATATATACTAAACAAATCAGAAAATTAAGTGTACACATGATCAAAATTTTATACAAATAGTATGTCGTGCATGGAACAAAATCTTTCAATTTGGTGTGTGATTTTCTATTATATATATATATTCAATATATATATACCTTCATAATGACTGCAGTGTTGAAGTATCTTGGAGATGATATTACGATATAATTCATCATGATCATGGACAACCAATATGCAGATTTCTCTAGTTCCCATAGATTGATGGTTGGAAATGGAGTAACTCTGCTCTTCATATCCATAAATATTGGTTAAATTAGATACATATAAGCGGGCAAATTAAGGAGATGCCTTCCTTTCGGAGGAAAGGAAAAGTAGAAAACATGCACATATATATATATATTCTAAAAAGATTATTTAGGCGGATACATATATACAAGAGTAGAGTCAGGAATTCTTATATAATTAGACACTAATTATATGGGATGACCTTGGTATAATTATATTGACGTGTATTACGGTAAATTTTATTTTTTTCTTCTTGTGAGTATAATTGATATTAAAATTTTTCCCTTTTTTTGGACAGGCAAAATTAGTATTGAACTATTTTTTTTCCTTAAGCGGGCATAATTAAACACTTAAGATAATATCAAAAAAAAAAAAAAATAGAGGTAATGGAATTTCTTTTCCAAGGGTAGGCACGTGCTCCTCCGCCACGCAGTTACCTCCGCCCATGCATATATACAATTAACTGAGTAACTTACTTGAAGATTAAATTTTATCATAAGTCCCTAACTGATATTAATTACCGCTTTTTTCCAAGTTAGAATTTCCTCAATTAGATTAATTGTTACTAAATGAGAAATATTATCGATAGTTTATTGGTAGCAAGAAAAACATTTTCCAAAATATAATTTATTATCTAAGTTTTTTTTAGCATGGAATGTTAATTTTGTTTTATAATATTTTCTTGATTATGGGTGTGTTTGGAATTGTATAAAATTATAAAAGTTAATATTTCGAGTTTCATGTAGTAAACAGAGAATTTAAATTTTATAATCTCGTAATTCGTGTTTGTAAAATTTTATATTTTTTTTTACCAACTCCAAACAAGACCTATATATATATATATATATATATAAAGTAGGGTAACTCGATCTAGTTGCTATGAGAAAGTAAGATTATAAAAAAGCATTACATTTTCACTTGAGATAAATTATTAGATAACCTTAAACTTTACTTATGTATCACATTATTCTTAAATTTTTAGGGTGCAAAAAACGTGAGCAATCTTATCATTTAATGGGGGGAGATATTTTCATTTTACTGCAATTAAATGCCTACTTATTTTTACTAAAAGGAGAGAACAACAATTAATCATGATGCAAACGTGAGCTAAGGAAGCGGGTTATGAAAATTTAAGTGAGCGAGAGCTTTATGATGGAACAAAACAACATTTTTTTTTTAAATTATGGGCTAATACTCTATTTAATAATAATATAAATACTTAAAATAATTAAAGATATATAAAAATTAAAAAAAAAATTGTTTGCTTTAGTTCCTGAGTTTACCCATGAGTGTTCTAATAATTGTATGATACTAATTATATGTAAAAATATAAAAATAATATTACATTATTAGTGACGTTAATGGGTCGGGCTAAGCCATGGCTCAGATCGACCCACCTTGCCACAAAAAAATGTCATGCCCCAACTTATGTGTCTATACAGCCCGACCTAGTCCCACCCTGTCTTATTCGGGTCAAGACTTGGGACACTCTGACTTAGCTCATTACCCAATCGGGATATTAGTCCCGACCCACCTTGCCCCGAAAAATGTCCCGCCCCAGCCTATGTGTCTATACAACCCGACCTAGTTCCGCCCTGTCTATTCAAGTCAGGACTTGGGACACCCTGACTCGAACATCCTGGCTCAACCCGTGACCCAGTCAGGGTAGCTCGGCCTGCCCTGCTCCCTTCTCTAGTCAGGATCTTTTCTTTCCTGTATCGATTGAACTGGGTTGTTTTTACTGGTTAACCGGACCGTTTCTTGGACCGGTTTCCGATTCAACCGGCCGGTTCGATCCGGTTTTTAAAACAATGGTTAAAACCGCCTTATCTATGTAATAAAACCGGACTCTGAAAATATTTGTCCCAAAGAATTATTTTTTATTTTATTTAACGATTAAGGTTATTTTTATGCTTTTAATTTTTATTTATTTAACAAAATTAGTTAAATATTTTAAATTTTACTATATTTTAATAATAGGTATTATGTATAAATCAAAACTGTTACTTTAAATTCTGTCTAATTATAATTTATAAAAAGTTGAGCTTTTTAAATTAAGTGTAATAATTTGTATTTTCTTTTATGGTGCTTATCAAATTAATTGGAGAGAGAGATCAAAATATATATAATAATTGTTAAAGTCTAAATTTTTTTTTTAAATTAAAATTTATAGCTTATCAAAAATTTTTCTATTTGAACTTTTTATTTAAAGTTTTAACTATATAAAAAACTTAGGGTTCATTTGTAACCTAAAAAAAAACCAAAAAATTTCATAAAATTTTAAAAGTTTTCAAATCTCTCCAATCAAATTTTTTCACTTATCATTTTTACATCACATTAACCCCACCTTTTGATTTTTTTTATTTTTTAAGACTCCAAACGGCCCTTTAATATTAATTTTGTTTAGAGTGCCATCATCACGAATTATTGCTAGTCTTTTACAAATTAAACACTACTTGTTATCTTTTACAGATTAAGGCTCGGTAAATGGCTTGCCATTAATAATTAATATTATTTTTTGGCATACAATTTTTTAAAGTCGTTTTTTTTTTCTTTTTTTTTTTTTTTTTGGTCCAGATGAACTTTCACATTACTTTCAAGTAATTTTTGTGAAATTTATTAAAATTGCGCCTGACTTTTAGTATAAGCCAGTCTCTCTCCGAAGTTAATTCTAGAAACATTAACGAAAAGAATGTCAAAAAAATTCAATTACAATTCTTTAAAATATATTTTGTGTAATTTATTTTTATATATCGGCATGTTAATTTTATTTAAAAATATATATATATATATATATAACTCATAATTACTTTATTATATGTATATATATTTTATTTTAGTTTAGTTTGCCTTCATCAACATAGTCAAACTTTTTTATATTATCTATTATTTAATAATTTTTTAAATATTCGATTTACATGATTGGACAGGTACAGTTTCCTAGTTAACACTTCTCTTACTGGGTTTAAAATCTGCATGCGGAGGGCTAAAGTTTATTCGAATTTGGTGCAATGACGGGTTGTTTGGAGTAAGAAAAAATGAGATAAATTGAGATAAATTGTGGTTTGGGGAGAGTTTATAATGCGTGCAGTGAGAGAAAAAGTTGATGTGATATAAAGTTAACAGAGATTTATAGAATTTTTTAGAATTTTTCAGCAAACCAAACAACCCCGACATTGTTAAGAGTATTGGAGCAGAGTGGATACAGAGAAAATGTCACTGGATAAAATGCTAGGTGTTAATATTATTTAGTTTTAATTATTTACACCTTTTAAAATGAGCGATATAATGATATTAGGTCATAATTTAGAAGTTGTTGGTATAATTAATCTTTTTTTTTTTTTTTTGACAAAGGAAATGTAACACTTGGTACCTAAACTGGGCCTAATTTGACATTTTATCAAGAATTTGGAGCATTTGAAAATTTTTGGATTTGAGCTGTGCTCTCAATAACTCATGATTGAGTTAGACCCAAACTGGATGATTGAGTTAGATCCAAATTGGTGCGGTTGGGCCGAAGGGCTCACTGTTTTTCCTTTTAATTTCTAGCCAATTATATACTAAGACTCTGTTTGGATTGACAAAAAATTCTAAAAAAATAGTGAAAGATACTGAAAAATTTTAAAAGTTATTTATTTTTTATCTCACTACACGAATTACGAACGTATAATTTATTTCATTTTATCTCATTTTATTTTATTTTTTATCACTCTACATGCACCCTAAAGCATATTGCGGTAAGGAGTTTCCTAATTGAACCAAAATCGTTTGTATTAATTTCGTACTTGTAAATAAAACAAAAAGTTGTACATTCTCATGAATGGGTTTTAATAACTATATTTCATAAGATTCTACCACAAATTAGTTTAGACAAGTGAGCAATGACAATTCTTTTTTTAATTTAATTTTATTTTTTAAAAGAAGCCTATATGTTTATTACAAAACTCCCCTCCCCCAACAAAAGGATATATATATATATATATACTTGTCTTTGTCATATTTATAACCAGTGGCGGACCCACACTGTATCAAGTGTGAGTCACTGCCTACGCTAAAAAAAAATTATATTATGGCTGCGTTTAGTGTTAAAAAAATAAAACTCAATAAAATTCTTCAATTCTGTAAAAAAATTTAATTTTTTCTCTCATTACACAAATTATAAAATAAAAATCCTACAAATTTTTATAATTCCAAGCACCATGTCACCACTATCATGACTTCCACCTGTACCTATACCCAAGGGTTGTGATTCATGTTTGTGTGTAAATGCTCAAATATTTTAAAATTTAATGAGTATATTTAATAATTAATTTATTTTATAATCAAGGCAAATTGTATTAAATTAGGTTCATTTTGGATTCATGTATTTATATTGTATCATATTTAAATTTTCTCTCAATAACTCGTTTTATAAGTTATGTCCTACTTGTGTTGTGTCAAATATTATCGTCTTTATTTCTATTACCCTCAACTTTCAAAATTTTTTTATCTAATTTTATTTTAAGTAAGTTTAAATTAATATTATTTTAGTCTAACATTACTTAAATTGATAATCAAGAAAAAGAATAAAAATAGTCATTCTACTTTTATAAAAAAAAAAAATTACAACGTTTTTAAAATGTGAAAAACGAATGGAATTGTTGTATCTTATTTTGTTAATTTAAAAGTTATTTTATGTTAAAAAAAAGTGATATCAATTTACGAGATATGTATTTTATACAATTATTTAAAATTTAAAATTTTATTTATAATTTAGGTCTACATTTACTTAAATTCGTAGGTCTGCCACTATTTATGATTGTACTACTAGGAAGGAGGCTAGTGCTCACTGATCTTGCTAGTCATTCGATGGTTCTCTTTCCTTTTTCTTTTTTCTCCAACAAAAGAAAATATACTCTAACTAAAGACACGAAGATATGATTTCTCGCGGAGAAAACCTTTTGAGTGGATTCGAGAGATCAGTGGAGTCTGAAAGTTACACTTGCAATCTCTATCCAAACCCACTATACATATACATGGCCAATGTTGTCACTGCTCAATGACCACATATATTTACCTTTTGGAGTTTGGAATTTGGCGCCCCCTTTAACTGGTGAATAAAAGCAAATTAAACCCATAGTGATCCCACCCTCTTTTTTTTGTACAAGGAAAGCTGAATAATTAGTTATCACACTCTTAACATATAGATATCTTTTGTTAAGATAATGATTTTTTAACCATTTGGCACCACAAAAATTTTTTTAAAAAATGCAATTTTGCATCACGGACTGACATGTGACATTTAGTGATCAATTAAGTGTTTCATAAAAATCTATATAAGTTAGAGAAAATTAAAAATAAATTAAAATTTTGATAAAAATCATATGAACTTAGTAAAAATTAAAAATATATTTGATAAAAAAATTAGAAAAAATTAGAAGGCTCGAACCCTATACAATGATGGTCTAAGCCAAAGATTAAAAGATATGAGTCAAAAATTGTCCTATTAATGTTCTATTTGGCACACTGAAATCAATCAAAACTTACTAACGGTAACTAATTTTTTATATTTTTTTTAATTAAATTTCGTTACATATCACATTTACATCAAATATTTGTACTTTTATTATATATTTTGCTCAACTTTTTTTCAATCAAACAGCGCCTAATTAATTGGAGGACTTGCACTTTATACAGAGTTGCTCCTGTCCATACGATACTATGTACTTGTTAGGATTATTTTTTTTTTATATTAGAATTCTATAATTTGCATATTATTTTACTATTAGAATTCTATAATTTATGCATGTGGTGGATTTGATCAATATTTAGCTGGTGAGGCCCTATCGGTCTTCTGTTCTACAGGTGTGGCACTAGCAAGGTTTATGTCGGGATTGGGTTAGAGGCTGATGGGACTTCCACCTTCTCTGAAATGGATGGGAAATGAATGGAGAATCTTGACGCAGGACCATCCATGGAAAATACTTTAAAAATGGGGTTGACAGCTTGATTTTGTTAGCCCAGTAATTATAAGATTGAAGTTATTGAATTAAAATTAATTTAATTATATATATATATATATATTTAAATTAAAAGTATATGAATAAATTTAAATTATTAAATTTTAATCAAACGACTTGATGTCCCAAGCATTCTTAAGTCTAAAGACTAGACTTTCTAGTCTCACTATATTATATGAATCAAATGATTAACAAAATAATTAGAATTTAATTTTGGCATTGTTAATAAATTTTATATTTAAAAAATATTTTTTATGTGTGTATTTTAACTTATATGTATTTATAATTATCATTTTTATTTTATTAAATAATAAAATATCAAATGTCACTTGTATAACTTTTTTTTTAATATTGCAGTATATTATAATCAAACTCTTATAATGGACAACCACTTTTAAAGTTTGTATGTACTTTAGGATAAATATAAAAATATATCTTCCTCAAATGCTTGTTTGAAAGTACAGGTAGATAATGAGTCGTTTTAATTAATATATTATTGAAACTCCAAACTTTATAAAAATATTATTAATATTGAACTTCAATCATTAGTTAAATACATAACAATATCATAAAATATGTACATAATAAACCTTTTTCATTCTTATATAAATATGTAAAAAGTTTAAAAATATTGTTATAACCTGATGTCGGAAAAATTTGTAAATCTTCGCGAGGTATTAAAAATGAGTAATTAAATCCAATTTAAATATTTTACATGTTTAGAAAAGATCGGTATGTTATTTAAATATTTTTATTATATCATTATTTTTGTTTAATACTTAATGACATAGAATTTGTATGTCACATCCCTAACTTAATTATCCGGGACAGGCGACGCGAAAATATGAGAACTAATAAAATAATTAAACACCTGTTCCAAAAGTTAAGTCACAATTTAATAATAACAATCAGAATAATTAACATCGTCCCTCGTTCCCATATAAAATAATAGAACAACATCATAATAATAAAAGCTAATGTCACACTCCGGTGACACAATCTAAAGTTTACACAGCTAGAATAGCATAATTTTAATACAATTTCAAATGTAAATAAGTCGAGGACCCACATCCTGGGTTGCACAAAAAAAAATATAATAATTTAAAGGATAAGATATCAACAAACTAAAATTAAGTCAAATCCATCAGTCTTAACTTAATCTTGGGTGACTACTCTCTAACTTTGCCGAATCATCTAAAATATGGATGGCATAAGCAAACGTGCCCAGTAGGTAGGACATGCTAGTGTGCACGAGTGAACAGTAATCAAACATATAACATAACTCACAACAATATTCACAAAAATATAATATGATAATACACATGTGATGCAATGTAATGGTTAATGCAATCTCTAATTTCCATCTATCCCCAACCTTATCCTAGGACGGGTGACACTTAGTAAGGCGGGGTCACCAACTGCACTGTTTATATTTACAACGAACGTATATCTCAATATATATATATATATATATATATATATAATGAGTAGAAAACCATGTTACACCCCCACAGATGTAAAACTTAGGAGAACTGTGCTACACTCCGTAGCCCTTTTGCTAGAAACCGTGTTACATCCCAAGTCAAACATCTGCATAGCTCAAGCAGAATCCAGCTACAGTCTGAAAAATCTTATAGTCATATCTCGTAATTAGCATTCCAACTATAAATGACTAAGCTCTAGTTATATGTATTAACTAAGGATCATCCGGCATTTTTAAAATCTCATTTTAAAAATTAAGGGTCCCATTCATATACATGACCCGTGCCTTGGCATGTCAATAATATCAATATGGCACTCTCGACCAATCAATAATCACAATATCAATCAAATGATGAAATCTCATTCTCATGCACATGATATACTCAATCATGTAAATGAATATTGTCTCAATATAAACATGCATTCTTATTAGGCTTGATGATGATTAGAGATTCATTTAATTATTTAAAAATCAACTATGAATAGATTTTGGTACAAAATAGGAGTTTTTTTTTTTTAAATTTAAAATTTAACATTTTTGAACATTCTGCGTAACGCTGTCTGGACACTAAAATTGTCGTCCCGATGCCAACACCAAACATTAGCATCCAGCCTTACAGCCAAGTATTGTCCAGACGCCGGGATCTGCCATCCAGATGCCAACGCCCAACACTTGATTTCTGGGTTTGTTTCAACGAAACCCCACTCCAAATAATCCCAAATTACTCATCCAAGCCACAATCTCAACAATAGATCATATATAAACACTTGAACACTTAAGTCACATGTTTTTATAATATTTAATCGAAGAATAACTTAAATATATGCAAAATCTTCACCTATATATGCATATATATACACATTCATATATATATATATATATATATATTACAAATCCTACAATATTTAACCAAATTAAGCATATATATGTCAAAATTATCCTAGTAACATCTAGAATACAAGTATAAATCTCATCTACTTCAAATCTGAAGAGAACAGAAGAAATAAGAAGGTTTTAATTTTGGCCTCCAAACTTTCGTTGTCAAATTTTCACCCCTCAAGCAAAGTCATGCAAAACGGACATCATCGTGACATTTATGGCATCGAATACTACGCCAATCCGTCAGCATTCCTTCCCGACACTCACTTTCTCTTTCTAATCTTGCTCCTCTCTCTCTTTTCTCTCTCGTACTCAGGAAGTCACAGGTGCCAAGGAAAGAAAAAGAAAAGAAAAAAAAAAGAAAAGAAAAAAAAAGGAAGAAAAAAAGGATGGGCCTTTAACCCAAACGTCCAACCCAATATCAATTCAAGCCACACCCAACCCAAGAAAATAAAATGAATAAACATAAACTCATTTTAAATATTTTATTAGTCTAAAATAACACATAAATGATCAAAATTAAATACTGGATATCACATTATAAATCTTAATGAATTATTAAACATAGGTTATTAAACCCATTTTAAACATTTTATATGTTTGAAAAAGATTATTATGTTATGTAAATATTTTTATTATGTCATTATTTTCATTTTATATTAAATAAATATTAATGACAAAAGTGTAGTGTTAACAACGTTAATTATTATAATATAATAAATCCCATTGCAATACTCAAATTGTGTAAATATTTGGATGAGTTTTCACTTTTATTTTTTTATTTTTATTTTTATTTTTATTTTTTTTTTAGGGAGGGGGTGGATCTAAACGAAACGGCCTTTATTAGGTTCCACCCGAAAGCAATAGAACAATCTTATTGCAACTGAAAAAAAAAAAAAAAAATTATAATGATTACATTATTTGTTTATTATGAAACCTAGCTTTGGACCAGCTTGTTTGTACCTTTGTCTAAAAGAAATGGAAACCAAGTCATTAAGCAGTGAGTTAAAAAACAAAAAATCAAGTTGAGTTGTCTGTTAGCCAGACCACCCGTTTGCTCGAGCTGGATTCGAATATAAGTTTAATTTGAAACATAAATAAATTAAATTTAAATCACAATTTAAATTTGTTACGTTATTAAATTTAATTAAAGTTTAGTTTGATAAATATAATATAAAATATATGTTAAATTATTCAAACTATGTTAGGGATGAATTCAATTAGGAATTTGCTTGAGTTTGACTATAAAAAAATAAACAAATTGAATTTTAAACTCATTAAATTTAACTGAGTTTAATTCCAACACCTTACTATTATCAATTGGATCAGTTGACCCCCTTAAAGATAACGAAAGTGAAAGAAGATCTGTATGTATTCTTCTGGAATAAAAAATGCACATTTACAACAAATCTGATGGAATGGGTGAGCACAGGGGTTGATGCATGCGGGTGTTTTTTTTCCCTTCTGCAATGATGGATGCACGACAAAGTAGATCGATTTCATTAATTAACTCAGGTGACGATATGGACTTGGGCCTTTTTTTTTTTTCTTTTTTTAAGAAAAAAGTTATTTTATTATAATTTTTAATAAAAAAAATAAAAATAATGTGACACGCAATCGTATTATTGTAATAAAAATGATAGTGAATTATTTTATTTAAAATTATATCATTCTAGCATAATAATATTTTATAACATCACTCAATTATTACTATTTTTGTTGGGATATTTTGAGGCCGTTCGGAGGACAAACAAAGTTCAAAAAATTTTTAAAAATTTGTGAAGTTTTATCTTTTTCAAACACCAAAAAATTTCAAAATTTTCAAAAAATTTATTAAAATCCGTGGAAACAAATTAAAATAGTGCATTCCAATAAATTTTGTTAGATTTTTTTAAAAGTTAAACTGATATTTATACCAAAAAATTTTTACAAAACTCTAAAAATTTTTAAGATTCTCCACTAAAATCTTGTCACGTGTCACTTTATATAATTTTTAACAACTTTATATCAAATCAAAGACAAACATCCAATCATCATTTCAAAATAATTTTTTACACTCAAAGTTTCGAAAATTTTCACTTTTGTTTTTTTATTTATTTTTTATTTTTTTGGCACTCCCAACGACCCTTTAGGATATTCAATCAGTTTGCAAATCTCGACTAATCTCTGACTTTTGCAATTAACAATTAACTAAGTCTTCTATTAATACCATTACTGGCTTGTTCAGTGGAGTAGGGGCGAGTTCAAAACTTGGGTGATCTATCTAGGTCGCGAGTTCGAATTTCTTTTTTGGGCAACCTAGATAATTAAGTAGGGGATTGTGGGGTTTGTACCTCGGTGGATCCGAAAGTCCCTAAGGGTTTATAGCTCGGTGGATCCGAAGGATCCAGCGAGTGACCCAAAAAAAAAATAATAAATAAGTCTTCTATTGATCCTCGGCTAATCCATTAGTGATCCCTGGGGGCCTTGTATAATATTACCCCAGACAACAATAATAAGATTGTTTTAAGGAAAAGGCAGGAGTGCCCTTTTAATGCTTGGGCATACTCCATGTATAGTTTGTACCTGATGGTCAATACTACTCCATATGCAGTAAAATCAAGCTTAGAAGAGTAGCTGTTGACCTCTACCCTCTGATTCATTTGTGTCCAATTGTCCCTAGCAAATAAAGACAAGAAAGGCTTCTGAAAAGATAATTATTTGTGCTAATTAATTTAGAAACATAAGATGATTTAGACAGCTGGTAGTTAAACTTTTAGCAGAATCTTTGATTGATCACACTTGTTAGGGTGATAACAGGCAACAAATTGCAATTTGTCAGCTGATTTCGAATATGAAATGAGCTCTAGGGTTCATAGTCAGGCCTTGGAAACACAAGTTCTATCCCCAGCTAAATGTAACAATATTACCAGGTTGTTCCCAATGTACATAATAAATACATTTCTCTGTTGATTCTTCGGTTAATTGCAATTCTCGATTTGATTATCTAGACTGTGTGTGAAGAAAATTAGTGTCTTTGATATTAGAGTAGTTAGTGCATTTGTCTCTTTAATTACCACGGGAGGTGGCAAACGAGGGAGTTTTGAGTTCGGCGGGTGTCTAATTGGATAAGCAAGTCAATAATTGAGTGCATTTGTTTAGCGAGTGTTTGATTTATCCCAAAAAAAAAAATCATATTTTTATTAATTTTTTTAATTTTCTCCAATCAAATTTCGTTATATGTTATTTTTACATTAATTTTTTAATTTTTTTGTCATCCAATCATCACTTTAGGCATAATTAAATAAGTCGATTCACATAATTATCTCATCATATAATTTAACCACATTTTTTTAATTCGAGTAGTGGATGTGGAAAGTGAGTAACAGTAAATAGGAGCAGTAAAAATAGAGCACGTAATAAAAACATTATGAGTAGTAACAGCCATTTATAAGAACTTATTGAGTATTCATATTTCTAACTTGCTCATATAAATTAAAATGCGTTTGGAGTGACAAAAAGTGAAATAAAATGAGATAAAGTGAGATAAGTTGTGAGTTCGTAATTCATACAGTGAGATAGAAAGTGAATAACTTTTAGAATTTTTCAGTATTTCTCGCTATTTTTTAGAATTTTTTTGTCACTTCAAACAGAGTCTTAATATATTAATATATACTTAACAAAATTATAATTTTAATAAATTTAGAGAAATCCTTAACATATTTAAATGGATGAATTAAAATAAACGGGTTGAAATTGGATATAATAGTGTAATTATCACTGATCTTTTGTACCCTAATGTTCTCGTGGGTTGTGACGAGGAAAAAGAAATATTCACCTTAAAGCGTACAAGTCACTGTCACCATTTCTATCCTCTAATGGTAGCAGAGCTATCGAAGAAAGACAGGTGTCGTCGTCGTCGTACGGACTGGGCAACGCACTCGTGCATATTTAGCAACACTTGCCTCTTGCCATAGCAATAGGGACACGCTCTCTTTCTCTCTCTAAAGTATTATCCTGCTTCTTGCTGCAAGTAGCTCTAATGGTTGAAAACTGAAGTAGTTCTGATCAGCTGAGGGTCCAAAGATATCAGCAATCTCTCATCAAAACAATACATCCCAAGACAAGCTCAAACTGTAAGGTAACTTAATCTCTGCACGTGATGCAGTTTCTTTTTATACATTTGATTTTTAGCCACCAAATAATCTTGTATAATCAGAAAATTTTACATTTCAGAATAATTATTGAGAATGTTTGGTTTATTAAAAAACATAAAAGAAAATTTATTTTTTATTAATTTTTTTTAATTTTTTCTGATTAAATTTTATTATGTATCATTTTTACATTTTTTTTTATTTTTGTTTTTGTTGGCAATCCAAACACCACCGATGTAACAGATTTTTCAGTAAAGCTTTTCTATAGGATAAAAATTTCTAGCTAGCTATTAGCGTGACTAATTTCCAATGCACCAATTAGAAATTAAGAAGAGACTCTGCTTTTCTTAAACTTTCAATAGAGCAGTTATAGTTAACTCATAAGAGTGGAGCTCCCTGCCATTTGACCTTCGCGTTAATACAGTATTTGACTTACTTCTGATCTTAGTTTAATTAAAATCTGTTAAAATTTAAGCATTTGGCAACAAGAACGGAGCTACATATAGGAAGATATTGGTACTTGGCTTTTACTAACCGAATTATTATAGATGTTATGACGGAGTCGGAAGTTCATACGTGGATGAGCACTAATTATATTTATTGGATGAGCTGGTATAATAGTATTGGTGTGTATTGGTTAAATTTTATTTCTTTCTTTAAGTTTGCACAATCGGTATTTAACTAATTTTTTTTTCTTTTCTTGGGTGGGCTTAGCTAGTATCGGGCTAAAATTATTTTCTTATGTTAGTACAATTAAATACTAAAAATAAGGGATTTTTGGAGGCCGGTCACTATTTATGAACTTATAAAGATTTAAGTCATACCAAAAAATCTTATTTGTGAATAAGTCACACTTGCAACAAAAAGACCAAAAAGGATATCACGCGTTTTTCACTACATTTCAAAACTGCCAGTTTTATCCGAAAATAGTGCACACTTTACTCATAACTTCCGTGACTTTCCATCTTCTTTATAAAGTAAGTAAAACTGATTTTTGGAAACAAAATCAAAACTGTTTGAGAAAAACCTAATTCCGCGACTTTTCATCTTCTTTACAAAATAAGCAAAACTGATTTTTGGAAACAAAATCAAAACTATTAAGGAAAACAGTACCACATAATAAAACAATACCGCATAAAAAATAATACCACATAATAAAACATTATCGCATAAAAACAGTACCGCATAAAAACAGTACCACATAATAAAACAGTACCGTATAAAAAAACAGTACCTCATTAAAACAGCATCATTCTTTGCATGATATAGTCATGCGGTACTGTTTTTGAACGAGCATGCATCCTAAAAAAAACAGTACCGCAGACATGTGGTACTGTCACACATGCGGTACTGTCGGTCATTCGTTTGATATGCGAACTATTTTTGTGTTTACATGTGATGTTTGCATGATAGAGTCGTGCGGTACTGTTTTTGAACGAGCATGCATCCTAAAAAAAACAGTACCGCAGACATGTGGTACTGTCACACATGCGGTACTGTCGGTTATTGGTTTGATATGTGAACTATTTTTGTGTTTACATGTGATGTTTGCATGATAAAGTCATGCGGTACTGTTTTTGAACGAGCATGCATCCTAAAAAAAACAGTACCGCAGACATGTGGTACTGTCACACATGCGGTACTTTCGGTTATTCGTTTGATATGTGAACTATTTTTGTGTTTACATGTGATGTTTGCATGATAGAGTCGTGCGGTACTGTTTTTGAACGAGCATGCATCCTAAAAAAAACAGTACCGCAGACATGTGGTACTGTCACACATGCGGTACTGTTGGTCATTCGTTTGATATGTGAACTATTTTTGTGTTTACATGTGATATTTGCATGATAGAGTCGTGCGGTACTGTTTTTGAACGAGCATGCATCCTAAAAAAAACAGTACCGCAGACATGTGATACTGTCACACATGCGGTACTGTCGGTTATTCGTTTGATATGTGAACTATTTTTGTGTTTACATGTGATGTTTGCATGATAGAGTTGTGCGGTACTGTTTTTGAACGAGCATGCATCCTAAAAAAAACAGTACCGCAGACATGTGGTACTGTCACACATGCGGTACTGTCGGTTATTCGTTTGATATGTGAACTATTTTTGTGTTTACATGTGATGTTTGCATGATATAGTCATGCGGTACTGTTTTTGAACGAGCATGCATCCTAAAAAAAACAGTACCGCAGACATGTGGTACTGTCACACATGCGGTACTGTCGGTCATTCGTTTGATATGTGAACTATTTTTGTGTTTACATGTGATATTTGCATGATAGAGTCATGCGGTACTGTTTTTGAACGAGCTTGCATCCTAAAAAAAACAGTACCGCAGACACATGCGGTACTGTCACACATGCGGTACTGTCGGTCATTCGTTTGATATGTGAACTATTTTTGTGTTTACATGTGATGTTTGCATGATAGAGTCGTGCGGTACTGTTTTTGAATGAGCATGCATCCTAAAAAAAACAGTACCGCAGACATGTGATACTGTCATACATGCGGTACTGTCGATTATTCGTTTGATATGTGAACTATTTTTTGTATTTACATATGATGTTTGTATGATAGAGTCATGCGGTACTGTTTTTGAACGCGGTACTGTTTTTGAACGAGCATGCATCCTAAAAAAAACAGTACCGCAGTCATGTGTTTAAATGCGTAATCCAAATCTGTATATATTAATTCGATCGACGTTAATCTCACAGCACAAACTCGCGTAATCCGTGTGTATTCCTTCGTATATAATCCTTTAACAGATTTCTATCTCACTATATGTTCACGCAATTGATAAGGAATGAAACAAAAACGGAAAACGTGATTTTCGGTTCCATAATTTTCGGCAACTACATCTCAGTTAATTATAGAAAAAGGGCATTTAAGTCATATTATAAATTATATTCAAAACAAACTCGTGGGACCCACTCAAAAGTATGACTTAAATACAAAACTTTTCACATTAATGTGACTTAAAAGCAATACTTTTTTTTTTGAGTGTGACTAATAACTTTAAAAGATTACCAAGTATGACTTGGATACAATTTTCCGTAAAAATAATATCAATAAAAAAAATTATAGGTAATAAAAATTATTTTCCAGGGTGGACACGTGTCCCTCCTGCCATTGAAGTGGCTCTGCTCCTAGATGTTATAATTTAGAGTTAAAAAATTAAAATAAAAGTAATTGACCTCTTCGATTAAAAACTGTTGTAGTTACTGTACTTTTAATAAATTGAAATATTTTATCTCGCATCTGGCATGTCTGACTCCGTTCATCTCGACGACTATAAAATTTTTAAGAATTTATATTTTTATCATCAACCTTTAAATCTAGCTAATTTTATTCTCTACACAGTCTAGTTGGCTTAGCCAGTTAGCTTTGCCTCATGAACATTTGTTCCTATATCATTTTTGGATCATCACTTTTCTGCATCTTGAATGCTGCAAAGTTTATGCACAGATTTGTATAAGCCAACTTACGGTGGTTTTACTTTATTCTAACCACAATAATAATAATAATAATAATAATAATAATAATAATAGTAATGACAATTACAGCAGTAGCAGCAGCAACAACAACAACAATAACATAATTTAAACAAAAAAGTACTAAACCAAGGGTTTATTTGGATTCCTAATTTTTTTTGAAAAATTCTTAAAATTTAATAAAATTTTAAATTTCTCCAATCAAAATTTATCATGTATCGTTTTTACATTAAATCAACACTAACTTTTAGGTTTTTTTTCTTTTTAACACTCCAAACGGTTTTCAAATAAGTTTGATTTTTCAACTTTGGTTCAGTTTTTCCAAAATCTTATTTGGGCTATTTGGATTATGAAACTCGAAATTATTGCTTTCATTGCATATTTTTAAAATTATTTTTTGTTAATTTATTTAACTAGTTTTTATTTTTTATTAATATTTTCTTCAATTTGTAATGAAAAGGTTTCCAGTATACATAAAAAAATTTCAAGAATTTTGAATTTAAACTAAACATAGAAAACAAAAGGAAAAAATAGCCATGTTGTGGCACCAGAGCACCCTACCATATATATAGGAAGGGTGGACGCAACCCTTATTTAAAACAAAATTTATGTGACGAATAATATAATTTTTGAAGTATTTTTATAATTTTATCTTATAAAATATATTTTTTAAAATAAATTATCTCAATATTTCAAATAATTCATGAGTTTTATTTTTTAACTTGATTTCACTGTAATAATTGTAGATCCGTCACTAATATACTAATATATATATATATATATATATATATATACACACATATATTAACTAATATATATATAATATATATACACACTTAAATCTCAGTTGAAAGCATAATCACTTCAAGAATAATTGCTCTATGCAATAAAAATTTTCGAGTACACTAGCAAGTAGCTACCCCAATAGTGCTCCATGAAACGAAATTAGTTTTTTTTTTTTTTCATTAAACTCAAAAATGAAATTAGTTAGGGACCGTAGAATAATTTTTAAAAAATATATACTAAAATAAAGGACAGATGTGCCGTCTTATCACTGCTCAACAAACAAACAACAAATTTCGCAGGAATTTCGTCCTGTTCTCCATCTCTCTTTGTTCGTGCTCTCGCCACAGACTACACTAGAGACAAAACTCTAAGAACTTCAACTCTCATTCCTATATTTTTTTGGATTGGATTAATGGGTTTTTTTTCTTTTTTTTTTTAATGGTTCGATTGTTTTTTGTCTGAATCGGACAGCGTTTGTCTCTCAAAGGTTAGCCTTTCTTGCCCTGCCCTGCCCTGCTTCGGATCCTATTCTTTTGCTTTCCTCTTCTTGTGTGCTTAATTTTCTTCAGATTCATTTCTTTCGTGCTTTTCCCGTTGTTTCTTTGATTGGTTTTCATCTGCATGTCACTGATCTATTTGGTTTCCGAGAAAAATGTCAGGAAGAATCTTGGAACGTATGTTTAATGACAGAATTTCGTCAATCAACTGACCCTAACAGAGCTATTTGGCCTCGACCCAGTATATTGGATTTTGGGAACCAGAATGGAAGACAGAAAATTTAGAACTTGCTTTGATTTTCTTTTTCGTCAGTTCTATAGAAACCAAAGTATAGTGTGGAATTGATATTAACAAAGAACCAACTGACCCTAACAGAGCTATTTGGCCTCGACCCAGTTATTGGATTTTGGGAACCAGAGATGGAAGACAGAAAATTTAGAACTTGCTTTGATTTTCTTTTTCGTCAGTTCTCTAGAAACCAGAGTATAGTGTGGAATTGATATTAACAAAGAACCAACTGACCCTAACAGAGCTATTTGGCCTCGACCCAGTTATTGGATTTTGGGAACCAGAAATGGAAGACAGAAAATTTAGAACTTGCTTTGATTTTCTTTTTCGTCAGTTCTCTAGAAACCAGAGTATAGCGTGGAATTGATATTAACAAAGAACCAACTGGATTGATGTACAGTTGGTCAGAGCCTTTTACCATTGACATAAATCGGCAGCTTGGCGCTTCAAAACATAATAATGAAGTATATCCGTCAGCATTTCTGTCAATTAGATTTGTGAAGTTTGGCTCCTAATTCAAACCAAAAAATAATTGATACAGGAGCAAGGCCGTATATCTTTATAATCAGCATTCCTTTTGGCCGAGATTCTGATTATAAGGATATACTTCTAATGTGTCAATTATTTCTTAGTTTGAATAGAATGTACTCAAAAATTTCTCTTTAGAGCCAAATCTTCACAAGTCTCCAAATGCTGATTATAAGGATATATTTCGTTAATTATGCTCCGATGTTCAAGCTGTCGATTTACGTTACTACTTACTAGTTGGAGGTCAGGGGCTCAAAGCCCCCAACTCCAAGGCACAAAACGTAGTTGCGTGGTAAAATGGGCCTGCATCACATCTAGTGGTCCAGTCCTTTGAGTCCAAATCTCCGCCGAATTGTGAGGATCACTCTCTAGGGTTTAGTTCTCTGTAGTTGGTTTGTAAAAAAATAACAAAAAAATTTTATAAATCTTTGTTAATTTTAATCACATCAACTTTTTTCTTTCATTACACGCATTAAAAACTCTCAATTTATTTTAATTTATCTCACTTTTTATCATTTCAAACACACATTGTGTGGGTCTAAATTCCCTCCAAATTGTGGGGCTTAGTTTGTTTTATTGGGGGGTGGGGGCGCGTTTCTTAAGCGGCTTTGGAAAGGAGATAATTCCAGAAGCAAGGGTCTAGGTCCGCGGTGATCCTCTCACGGGTTAAACTTTATATGAATGCATTCACAGGGGAAAGGCATCACTTGCACAACATAAAGTTTTTTTTTTTTTTTTTTTTTCAATTGAAAGGGTTCCTTTTTCTGGAAGCATTTTGTACTTCACAAGCTGAAATGTAAGGGCGAATATGGTAGTCATTTTGTTTTCAGTTTTTTATTTTTATTTTTATTTTTTTTGTAAATTAAACATGAAAATTTATTTGACAAATTTATTTTTAATTTTTTGTTTTCAAAAAAATGAATACATAGAAAATATATTTTCTCAAGTTTTTATTTTCTTATATAACTATTATCAGTTACAATCATCAATCACCATCATCCGTTGTTTGCCACTAACGTCCGGCCACCGCCTCCCACTGCTACTACTACCTCCCACTCATCTCCGCTCACCGCCAAATATATTATTATTTAATATAAAAATTATTAATTAACATATAAAATTAAATAATAATAATAATATTTAATTAATATATAAAATATATTAATATAGTAAATTAAATAATATATTATTTTATTTACATAAAAATCTACTAAATATAAGTTAATTTTTATCAATAATTAATTTCATATATTAAATTATGTATTAAATATTTATTAACTAAATTCTCTTAGTTATAATTGAATTTAATTAGTTAAATTAATATAAAAATATTTTATTAAATTATTTTCAATAAATAATATAATAAATTATATTTAATATATTTTATTTTTATTGAAATAAATTATTTTAAACAAAAATATAATTAAAATAAGTAATATAAAAATATTTAATCAATATATAAAATAAATTAATATATTAAATTAATATGAAAATATTTTATTAATTTATTTTTAATAAATCATATAATGAATTATATTTAATATATTTTATTTTTATTGAACTAAATTATTTTGAAAAAAATAATATAATTAAAATAATTAAATTTAACTAAGATAATTAATTAAACCAAATTAATTTAAGTTAATTAAATTAATTAATTTAATTGATGTGAAATATATTTTATTAAATTTTTTTAAAAATTAATTATAATAAATTATGTTTGATATATTTTATTTTTATTGGATTAGATTATTTTTAATAATTAATATAATTAAAATGATTAAATTTATTGAATTAATTAATTAATAACTATAATTATCAGCTAACAACTATCTTTATCAAACCTATTTTCAAGTTTTTGTTTTTCTTTCTTTTACTATGAAAATAAAAATAAAAATTAAAAACTTAATACAAAAATTGAAAACTGTACATAAAAACTAAAAAATAACAGTTTTATCAAATGGACTCTAAAATATTAATGGACAGATTTTTTTCTCCAAATAATCAACGGTGGAATTTTATTTTAATCAAGTTAAATCAGTAACAGTAGATTTTTTAGAGAAAAAAATCTTACTATTAATACTTCACACTTTAACTGCTGGTCCATTAAATTTTTTAGAGAAAAAATCTAACTATTGATATTTCACACTTCAACCACTGCAGTGCCTTTTACACTTCAGCCTCCTCCCTCCCTCTTTAGTGCCCTCTCTCTGTAGGCCAAACTGGCCCTTTGCCCATTGAGGCTATTTCAACCCCTAGGGTATATCTACTAAATTATAAATTCATAAGGATACTAAATTATAAATTTATAAGGAATGTGATAATTAAATATAGGATGATTTGGTGACATATATGGTTTCCATATTTTACATTTGATGTCTTTTATATAAACCCTTATAAGGCCATGTAATGATCTCAAATATATCGCCAGGAGACCCTTCTTCTTCCATTCTAATTTTCTTCACTTACTAGACTGTCTCATATTCTAACGCATTCATCATTCCTTGTTGTTCATGTTCTGTCACAGACCATTGGCGTTTTTCTGAAAGATGGTCAACTTTGGTAAAAAGTTGAGGGAAACACAAATTGAAGAATGGAAAGGGTATGCTTGAGTGACACTTTGCACTATTTTGTCCAGTTAGTCTATAAGAGTTCGACTTGTGAATGCTTTACAATTTCGGCAAATTTCTGCGAGTAATGTTGTTGGGTTGCATGCTTCCATTGCCCTGCCATAGACTGCTGCGACATAGATTCACACAAATTATGGTAGCACATCTTTTGCTTGAGTTTCCATTCATGGCCCTTTCAGTATGCGAATGATTTCTTTTGTTCTCTTCCAGATATTACATTAACTATAAGCTACTGAAGAAGAAAGTTAAGCAATATGCTCAACAAATTGAGCTTGGAGCTCAAGATCAGTATTATATTCTTAAGGACTTCTCGAGACTGCTGGATAAACAGGTATTTATTCGCTCTATACAAATGATTGATATGTGCATAATTATTGCAAATCTTGTTCAAGAACGAATGAAGATACTGTTGAATTATTCTTGCATTTTCAAATTTATCTTTCATCAGGTTTACTATGAACATTCACAAATAGGTGCTTCAAAGAATTAGACTTCAACTTTGATATCAATATGTAAATCGGGGAAAATGGATACTTTTCTAGGAAGCTTAAACCAGGCTGCTGTGTATGAGAACCTCGTTTTGCTCAAATTTTCACTGCCACACGAACGGAAAGCTTAGTGCTTGCTGATTCATAATTAACCTAACAAAATATTAACTTTTTGACAGGGTGCAGTTTGTCACCCTTCCTGTTTGAAAGTTCCATCTAGGAAGGCATGCATATTTCTCTTAGAATAAGAACCCATATTTTTCTTGTCCGATCCCTTGTCATTAAGATTTCCACCTAAAAAATTTTTGCCTTTGTCAAACTATATATTTGAGATGAATTTCACACGCACGAATTCAGTGTGTGTGGATTTATATACATGGAGAAGGTGACTGTACATCTTACTTTTGGTGACCATTTGGGTTATCAAGTGTCTAGATACAATCTCTATAATTAGTTATATAAATACGACATCAACACACTACATATATTAATGCTACATTAACAGCCTTATTGGCAGCGCTCTCGGATTGCAGTCGATCAGTCGAGATTTTTTTCCTCCCTTGCCACGTTTTATGGATACTCCTATTTTTTATTTTAAGTATATCATCTCTGTTTTTCTTCTCTGTCTTCCTCTGCCTTTTTCTTGCCTTATGGTGTTTTGTCTTCCTCTTCTGCCCAATGAATAATCAAACTTCGGTCATGTTGCCTTACCCCTTTTCTTATGCCTTCATACTTGACTAAAAGCAATGCATTTCCTATTCAGAATGAAATGCATTTCCTGATGTCAGGTGCCAAAAAAATCGTCTATCGGCAAGCTAGGGGTGATTTTTCTTTAATGCCCAAAACAGTGCTGTATGTCTCAAGTATCATACTGAACTTATCTTTCAACCTCAGCTCCCGGCTTAATAAATTTGTTCTTTTTATGCATTAATTGATCTGATTGACATGGTGTGCCTGGTTGTATTTTCCACAAATAAAATGAAAGTAATTGATCTAGGTTGACACGTAATCATGAATAGTGACGTTGCAGTCTTTTGTTTAGCAATGATAAAAAGATAATTATTTTCTCTAATATAATTTCAGATTGAAAATATTGTGTTATTCTTGTTGGAACAACAAGGGCTACTCGCAAGCAGGTTATCCATTCTTGGGGAACAGCATGAGGCCCTTTCAGAGCATGTTGATGTCTCAAAAATATCTGAATTGCAAGAGGCATATAGAGAGGTTGGACAGAATCTTTTGAGGCTTCTCTTCTTCGTTGAAATGAATGCCATTGGTCTTCGTAAGATATTGAAGAAGTTCGACAAGCGCTTTGGATATAAGTTCACTAATTATTATGTCAAAACTCGTGCAAATCATCCTTACTCCCAGCTGAGACAAGTTTTGAGACATGTGGTAATGCAAGAAATTCATCCTTAATATCTCTTTATTTATAATTATTATTATTTTATTTTTATTTTTTTTGGGGGGGGAGGGGTGTGGTATTTGTTTCTCCTAACTATAGATTTGAGTTGTTATAACATATTATATCTTCATTGCATTTATCTGTATATTTAAATGAAAAAGTTAATATTTTTTTATTGAAAGAAAGAAAGAAAGAGAAAAAAAAAAACATTATCAATTTCTAACTGAAAAAAGTTAACATGTAGGGTATTGTGGCTGTTGTAGGAGCCATATCTCGCAATCTTGCTCATCTTCAAGATCATCAGGAGAGCTACATATCAATTTATGATAGGCCTGTTCTCCCTCTATCGGTTTGTGCTGACATCCATTTAAATGCATCGCCATTGATAAAGTGCTTTTATTTGCTTTCATTATCTTTTTTCTGTATTCCATTAAGTCATCAGTTTGGAATTTGTTTAAATTATGAACATGTAGTCGTGAGTTGACACTTGAGAACAATTTGATGGGTGCAAAAGAACCAGCTATCTTTTTTCATTCATCCCTCTGATCATTTTTCCTCTGGGATTTCATACTGATTTTGGATATCATTTATGATGTGTAGGAATTGATAGGATTTTTTTTTAATTTTTGAACATTTTGAATCTTGACATGGGTTGAGCACTGCTTAAGCAGTGAAGATAATTGACCAAGGTGTCCAGTGAAAAACAGAGTTCTTGGAAAAAAGCATACAGTTTCTGACAGAAATTTACCAAATTGCTGACGCTTTATGTATGTTTTATGCTTTATAGAGTTTACCGGTGAACAATTCAGCCAAACTTGGTTGTTGTTTGAAGTTCTATATAATTAACTATCACTCGAGTGAGGCACTTAGCTCAGTGGTTGAGCTCCATTCTTTGCCCACTCACCACCCGGGTTCGAGCCCGGGGCCCTCCCCCCTCACTTACCTATCAAAAAAAAAAAAAAACTATCACTCCTTATTAGTGAACTCTTTTTAATTATTTATTGAAGATATTGCATCTTTGTTATGATGGTTCTGCATCTATCCATATGGAAGAACGAAAAACATTTTCAAGATTGCTATTAAACAAGCAAACAGGACTAGAGTTTTCTTACTGTTTGGTCAACACCCTAACATTTTTTGAGTTAATTACTAAATCCACATAGGCTTCCGAGGGTGACAATTATATATAACTGTTATTAAAGTTTTCATGAACATGTGTAATAAATTGGAACTTCTAGATTACGTAGCATATTCATAATTGAAAAACATAACTATCAAAAGGCAATGTTCTTGAGAGTAGGGTGCTCATGTTAGGTAGTAGGACTGCCTACAATAAGTTTGTTTCATTCTTCATTTGTAGGATTTTTGGTGGAATAAACAAATGTGTGACATGACAAAATGTATATAATTTTCAGGAGCCCATCATTGATTCTATAAAAGCAGCAGTTGACCGACTGACAAACTCAACAAATGTTCTTGAATATCTGGGAAAGCATGCGCTTATTGTGCAAGAGGATGTCTTACCAACTCCATCTGAAGATCAAGTTCTCGATGAGAGATATCATTTTATGTCACTTCTATTGAACTTGGCCAGCACATTTTTGTATATGGTCAACACTTACATTATTGTCCCAACGGCTGACGACTACTCCCTAAGTCTTGGAGCTGCTGCAACTGTGTGTGGTATTGTGATTGGGGCAATGGCCGTTGCACAGGTGTTTTCTTCAATATACTTTAGTGCATGGTCAAATAAATCGTACTTGAGGCCTCTTGTATTTAGCACTGTTGTTCTTCTTGTGGGAAACACCTTATATGCCTTGGCTTATGATCTCAACTCCATATATGTTCTCCTAATCGGCCGACTATGTTGTGGGTAAGTGATTACATTCTCATTCTTCTTCATTCATTTGGTATTGAACTTTGGGAGTGATTAACTAAGCAGAGACTAAATTTATCCCCCCCCCCAAAAAAAAAGCAAAGAATTACACCTACTATAAATATCAAAAAATAAAATTGGTTTTATGACTTTGAGAACCTATGGAGACTATTATCCATCTTGTAAATTTGTGAGAGTATGTATATATATATTAAAAAAAAAAAAAAAAACAAGTTATAAATAGCATAAGCAAAGCTCACTCTATTAGGACTGTTGCGTGTCTTCAGAATTTAGGATACGGTGAAGTGCAGTAGGACAGCTGCAAAATCATCCATGTCATATAGTACAAAAAGCTGGAGTCAAGAAACAAATTGCTCAAAAAATAAATCCACTAGCAAATTCTGTAATCAGGCTTAGAGCTTAACACATTACGACGGGTATTTCAAATATATATATAAACTCCACAATTCCGAAAAGAGTATACCAACATGGCTTTCCTATGTGATTTTTTTTTCTACTTTTTTTTTTTCTAAAACTACACTTTGAAACATGTCCCATTTCTAAATATTTTTTTTCCCTCTAGTGGTATGGTTGAAACAGTAGAAAATTTTGTTGTATATTCAGGGGGTGTTTGGAGCCAAAAAAACTCAAAAGTTGGGGTTGATATAATGTAAAAATGATAGGTGGCAAAATTTGATTGGAGGGATTTGAAAACTTTTGAAGTTTTTTGAGTTTTTTTGAGATGTCAAACGCACCCTCAGTATGTATCTTAAAGAATCTAATGTAGCCACAGACGTTGTGGGTATATGGTTCTCTATCATGCGACATTGAGTCAATAGCCATGCCAAGTAGCCTTTGTAAATGCATGCATTCACAGCCACTGTAGGAAGTGCTTAGCCATAGAGTACCAAATGTATTATACCTCCAAAAACTAGGCTGAACAAAGTATTCCACCCACACCACGATCCACTTAGAAGATGTAAGATTGATCTGACCACGCCTGTACGCACGTAAGCATTTCTAACTTTGGTCCCTGACTAAGCAGCCCCTTGCCAAGTGCCTATCTCCACCAAATCATCTCCAGCACATGCTTCCTCAACTTGTGAGTCCTCACTAAGAAAACTATTAAAGACGCTCAATAACACAAAAGAATAGGGGTCTCAACCTTAAAAACCTAGGTGTTAAGTTGAAGAAAGTTTATCTCTTATATGGGACATATAATTTTTCTAATGGGCGGTTGTGGAACAACATCAAGCAAGAACTGAAGACAACTCTCTGTACCTAGCCTTTGGGAGGCTTTTCCATCACCATCAGCTGGGGACAAAGGCCTGAAATACTCTCCATGCATAAGAACCAAAGGGATTTCAAATTCCAGGGCTCTTCTCTTCTACATGTAATCACTAAGATCTTATGACTTAGTGGTTTTCATTTTTCTTTGGAGTTTGAGGCGGCACAGTCACTACTCGGTCAAAGTCACAGTACTACTCGGTCAAAGTAGCCACTACCATGCAAGTTAGAACATGCAAATTTGGCCACCTATCCCACATCCACAAGTCCTTGGAGCTTGAGGTGGCCTTCATGATCTGGCCCTTCCAATAAGTAGTTGCCTCCACGCATTCAATGGAGATAAAATCAAACATGTCATTATCCACTCTTGCTGCCCATAACTCCAAATTGCTCTAGTTCTTAGGCCAGCAGTCCCCTTTGATCCTTTGTTGTCATTAATGCTCAGCATTGTTTCAAAAAGTCATACTATCTAGCTCACATGTATTCACCCAGAGAATAAAATCCTGTACTCTCTAGATAAATATGGTAAAAATAACTTTGGTCAAATGATTTTAGATGTTTTAATTTTCATATATTTACAAATCTTGAATCTACTGTAAGTCTACAATTGTTTTACTCAGCAAGAACTGAACAAATTTTTACTCCTACAGTGCAGGCCGTATACAAGTTGAATAAATGTAGCAAGATTATCATAATATATTAAATTATATAAAGCCACTTTGAGCATTGGTAATTGGTTGTAGTTCTTCTTTGCTTACTCTTCCCCAATTTTTGCTGTGCAATTGGGACCCAAGATCTTGCTTCATATAATAGCCAGAAACATGAAATGTGACGTTTACTTTCTTTTGTAGATTAGATGTGTGTAGCAGAAGGTCAAATGGTATTTAGAAGATGGATTTCAAATCATTGAAGCACCACTTAAATGTGTCTAAATTTCTTTACCTTTTTGGCCCTTTTTTTTTCCTTCTTGTGCTTCTGAGTGCACCATCTGCTATAAATGCCAAAGGTATTTGTTGCAACTACAATATTGACATTCAAAGTCATACATCCTTATATCCTGTGCAAATGGGTAATGAGCACTTATTCAAGGTTTGATGCTAAATGATTGTTTTTGTGAATAGTTCTTGTGAGATATAGTTTCTGCATTCTCTAAAATTTGATTCATGTTTATTTGTTTGCACAACAAATCAACAAGGCTATGTTTATCAATCTTTCAGGTTAGGTTCTGCTAGAGCAGTTAACAGGCGTTACATCAGTGATTGTGTACCTCTTAAAATGCGAATGCAAGCCTCTGCAGGTTTTGTTAGTGCTAGTGCACTTGGGATGGCATGTGGTCCTGCTCTTGCTTGTTTACTCCAAACTCAATTTAAGCTCTTCAATATTACATTTAATGAAGAAACTTTGCCCGGATGGGTAATGGCTTTGGCATGGCTTGTTTACTTACTGTGGTTATGGATTTCATTCAGAGAGCCTCCTCCTGAGGTTAAAGATAATGTTGCAGAACAGGAAACCAAAACTGGTATTCTGCACACCTCATTTCTATTTCTAATTTAATATTTCTAACGATCCAATTAATGCTAATTTGCCTTCATAATTTGAGAGCATCTCTTTCACCGGCATTACTTGGTTGAACTGAGTTGTCCGTGTCCAAAGCCAATTCATGTTTCTGCATACTAGGTAGTGTAGTAATGTGTGCATCATGACCTTCTCGTGCTTGAGTATTTATTTATTTATTTATTTTGATATAATAGATGACGCCTTAATAAAATTATCTATAATGTTGTGAAGCAAGAGTTTGGGTCCAGACAGTTAATAAATAGATGCCTGAACCACTCAGCAGTTTGACAAACAAATATACCCCTTAAAATTTTTGGGTTATCATGACAACAGAGTTCATAAATTCACACAATTGGTAGATCATTTCATGGTCATCTTCTAAATTACTCGGAGGTAGAATTGGCAATGGAATATGGAGATCTGCAAAATTTGATACCCTAACTCTGAAATTAACCTGCAGTTAATCGAGTCCAAGCTTTTCTGTCATCTCTAACTTTTTCTAATTCTATTAGAATTTCGTATCTGCAGTTGATTTGGCCTTATCATTTATTAGAGAGCACCCTTTTCCTCGTACGATGCAAACTTTGATACCCAATTAAGAATATTTTTCCCAACTACTTTGGGTTTGAGTGTATGGATCCTTCTTCGCCATTCCACCCTGCAACAGCCAGTGCAACCTTAATGTTCTTAGGCAAGCCTTCCTTAATTCTTTTACATCAAAAATATTAGTTCTCTTCATAAAATAACAAGCCATTGAATTATCATTTTTCATATTCAATGTCACAAACATATAGAATTAGTTTAACAACTGCAGATTGTTCTATAGCCTAGAACATATGAACTCTTATATTTTGGTAATCTTCTTGCTCACTTCATGATTCATACTAAAAAAGGGGGTCACCTGGTGCGCAACCGCTCCCCAGCTAGTGTGGGGGTAGGGTGGGTATGCACATTTGTACGCAGCCTTACCTTACATTTTGCAAAGAGGCTGTTTCCACGCCTCGAACCCGTGACCTATAGGTCACCAGTGGAGCAACTTATTGTTGCGCCAAGGCTTTCCCTCTTCATGATTCATACTCTCTCCGTATTTTTGAAAACTCCTCAAGACAATTTACCAAATAATTATGTGGAGTTTCCTTGACATGATTGTTGAAATATAAATATATCAGTTTTCAATATTGGCAAATATTTGAAGTGAAAAAAAAAATTCACTAATGTCAACTTCTATCCAAAATCTACATCTTTTTTGAGTAAAATCTCTCTCATAGTTTAATGTGAATTTGTTGAGTAAAATGTTCCAATTCTAGTGCTCATTTCCAACAATTGTTTTGATCACTTTGTAATCCGATATTTGGGACTTAAAAGGGGCAAATTGACTTCTGGTAAAACCGGTACTTCAGAATTTCAGATGCTGCAAGTTCTCCACTAGTGTTGATGGATGCTGTCTTTTGTGGTTTTGAGGTTATAATTTTGGCATTACATGACCTGACCATTCCATTGATTCAATGATGAAAGGTATGGAAGTTAACCACTGGCTGCCAGGACATGAATACTTTGTTAAATCTCTATATTTACAATTACTCACAACCCAACCTTCTGTTTAGTAGGTAGACCTGAAATAAACTATTTTCTGTGTTAGGACTGCTAGAAACTGGCATAGTAGAGGACAGCATTGCCCAACCATTTCTTGTAAGCTTGGAAGGGAAGCAACCCAATGAAGATAGAGAACAAGAAGAAGAAGAAGAAGAACGTGATATTTGTGAAGAAGATCCTGAAGAGACTCAAAAACCCATCAGTTCAATTGGGGCTGCATACAGGTTGCTTACACCATCTGTTAAGGTATAAATCTTGTTAGGTCTAAATTTAAGATTGGCAAATTCCTTGACTCTTGAGGATTATGATTTCCTTGTCTCATTAGGATTTTAATCACATTAAATTATAATCTTTGTGAAATTCATGTTTCGAATGGATTAAATTTGGATCAAATTCTAGATATGCTAGGAAATTTAGAGTTTGAATTAGAATTAAGACTCCATTTGACATGTTTGCCTGAAACATATTGACCTTATGCTAAACAATATTTAAATTCAAAAAGAGGAAATAAATTTTATGTTTGCATGAGTGCCTTGCATTTGTCTATGAGTTGGGAAGCCTTTTGTGCACCTTTTTCTTTAGCATGTCCAATCAGGAATCGATATTGATGTTTCCTCCACTAATATTTCTTGTATGATGCATAAGGCTAGTGAACTTTTTTAATATGGTCTCACTCTACTTCTGACAACGTTGATCAGGTTCAGCTACTTGTATACTTTATGCTCAAGTATGCCATGGAGATTTTACTTGCAGAATCAAGTGTCATCACTACATTTTATTTTATTTGGTCAACCAGAAATGTGGCTATTTTTCTTGCGTGTCTTGGATTGACAGTTCTTCCTATAAACATTTTTGTTGGAAGCTACATTAGTAACATGTTTGAGGAAAGGTAAACCTTCAAGCCTTGGACAAACTTCCATTAGCATTTTCTGTTGTCTTGTTAAATAGAATCTTTTCTGCTAAAGAGAGGCTGAGAACAAAGAAGTCAACTTATGAATATGATTGCAGGCAAGTATTAATGACATCAGAAGTTCTGGTCTGCTTGGGGATAGTTCTAAGCTTCCACATGATCATACCTTACTCTGTACCGCAGTACGTCTGTTCCGCTCTTATCACATTTGTGTCTGCCGAAGTTCTTGAAGGTAATTAATTTGTGCTTGTTTTATGAATTTTGGCAAAAATATTAACTTGGTGAATTGCCAAAAAAAAAAAAAAAAAACGCACACACACACAATCAAAGAGATTAGGAAGATACCTAACTAAAGTAGGATCAAGAGTCACTCCCTCTTAGGTATCGTTTGGAAGTCCAAATTTTTGAAACTTTTGATATTTTTTTGAACCAAAAAGTTGCTAATTGTAATTTTTGGTGTGTTTGGTGAAAGTAGTAAGTTTTTGTAACTTTTGGGTATTTGGTAAAATCTTTGTCAACTTTCGGCAATTTTTAATAATTTTTGATAATTTTTAACAACTTTTAATGACTTTTGACTTGAGCAAAGTTATGTAGCCAAGTAAAAAAATGGCAAAAATTGGTGTTTTGTCAAATACTTATAAAGCAAAATTTGATAATTTTTTGCTAAAAATTGAGTTGCCAGACGGTGCCAACGGCAGTCCATAGCTAAGAAAAGGAGGGGGAAATGTTACAGCCCCTTAATTTTGTTCATGGCTTCTAACTGCTGCTTCCGGTACATGTTTTGTGGTCTGAATGGTGCAGGCGTGAACCTATCACTCCTCTCTCGGGTCATGTCATCGCGGCTAGCACGCGGGACCTACAATGCCGGGCTGCTTTCAACAGAAGCTGGGACGCTGGCTCGAGTAATCGCAGACGGGACGATAACGTTGGCTGGTTACTGGGGTATGAGTAGGCTCCTAAACATCACCCTTCTTCCTTCGCTCGCCATCTGTATCGGTTCCATTATAGCAACTTGCTTTACCTATAATGCTCTGTACTGATCAGCTCAGTTTTAGGACAGTTCTCTTTTTTCCTTTGCCTCCTAACCTCTGATGTATCAATGTTGTACCTGAAGCAAACTTGCTTCTTGAAATCTTTCATGTAATAACCTAAGGCCGGATTGGATGATGTTAAAATTTTGGAGGATAAGTTTTAGAGGAGGTATAAGATAAGAGGGGTTATTATTTTTAGAGGGTTGGCCCACATTAATGTGATGTTTATGGAGGATGATAACTTTTGACTTGGTTTGGATGTTTTATAAATAAAAGGGGGTGAATGATGAAAAAAGTAGTCAAATGGCCTTGTGGTGTCCCAAACTTGATTACCCATTAAATTAAATATTAAATTACAAAACCCACTCCATTTAATTATTTTTAGACAATTTGAAGTTATATTATTTATTTCATTGAAAATTTTGATTTTTTATAAATTTATTTAAACAAAATTTTTTTAAATATATCCTTTTGAATGATTGATTATTATTTAATTTTATTTTTAATTATGTTTATTTTAACTTGTTGGCCTATCTATTAATTTTTTACTAACATTATATTTGTTTTGATCAAATTAATGAAGGTTAAAAATGTTAAAATATTATCCATTCTCCCGGATAAATTTTGGGTAGGGTGGAGGTCATCCAAAAATTATCCGAGACATACCGCGGAAGAAGAAAATGAACAGCCAGGAGGGGGGATAAATTGGTTTGTCAAATCATGGTAATAGGTGAACTCACTGCATGTACCGAAGATAAAATTTGGCCCGTGGCTTTCCCCACATCCAAGCGAGGCCTAAAGTTAAACAGGAGGTATGTGTATTGCGTGGAATTCTTTGGTCATCGTCAAGGAAAAGTCTAATCGTTAGGTAATATTGAGATTTTTAGTATTGACCCATTTTCGGCTTCGTTTGGTTTGTAATTTTTTTTTAAAAAATTTTATAATTTTTTTTTAATTTTATATCACATTAATTTTTTTCTTTTATTATACGTATTATAAATTTTTATTTTATTTTAATTTACCTCACTATTTCTTACTTTAAACGAAGTCTTCATAATTACGGTACGGACGTATCCTGTGTCCGGCTCTTTGGTCATCATACTGAGACAGGCGAACGAGAAGGTTGTATCCAGATTTTTTATTTTACTGATGCATCCTAAGTTACACCTATGTTTATAACTGATGCAGTGATGAGATATTTGACAAGCTATCATTCTTGAGATTTGACAATTTATCTCAAATGATGTTTGTTTGGTAAAAATTTAGTCAAAAATATAATAAAAATATAAAAATTTAATTTAAAAGTAATATGTGATAAAATTTAATTGAAAGAAAATATAAAAAAATTAGTAATAATTGATGAAGTTTAATTAATTTTAATCAATCAAATACCCTTAAATCTAGCAACAAGAACAATGATAGATTTGCTACAATGGTCCCGTTTAGAGTAAGAAAAAGAAAGATAAATTAAAATAAAATATGATTTGGGGTTAATTTTGATGTTTTTTTTAAAGTAACAAACCATGGGAACAGTTTTTCAAATCCATTCTCACGGATTCAAAAAAATTCACAAAAAATAGCGACAGTGGTACTCGCTTGAAAGCTTTCGACACAAACAATATGATTATATTAAAAATTTACATATTCTATTAACCTACTTTTAGATTTTTTTGTTTTTTTAGCGAAATATTGAAATTTTTTGAAATTAGCGATAGCGGAAAAATTAGAAGTAAAAGAGTTGTTGGAGATTTATAAAATTTTTTGAAGTTTTTTTTTTTTTTTTTTTATGCCAAACTGACCCGATACAAATGTTCTTAACTAAATTTAAAATATATTAAAATTTTGAATTAATTTAATCTATTATAAAAGGTACTTAATAAAGAAAACTAGTATAATCCTCCTACGTTTAAAGAACGGTTTCCTAGCTAACTCTTTGAGGAAGTTTTTTTTATCCCTCTATGAAAAGAAATATAGGTAATTACACTTAACTTTTTGTAATTTTTTATTGGTAATTAAAAAAAAACATATGGCCATCTTTTAATTTTAAAGTTAACGTTTGACTTTCTCGTGGGATAAAATTGTCAAAAAATATTAAATTTAATTAGATTTGTACCACACTTGTCATATATGTTTATATATGATTATTTAAAAATATCATTTAAAAAAATAAAAGCAAATTGATTCGCTTTATAAGTAAAATAATATTTTATTTTAACTAAAAATGTAATTTTATCTATTCATTTTTTTAAAATTTTTTTCTTAATAAATTTTGACTTATGAGGTACAAATCCAGTTAAATTTAACAGATTAAATCAATTTTGCATTTTAGGCCAAATCCTGATAAGATTATGTTGAAGGGGATCATGTTATTTTTGTGTCAAATCATAAGAGAATAAAGTGTGATTATTCAAATATATATATATATATATATAATCTAACTCTTATAGAGATTACAAATAACTTTTAACTCAATTTCCAAAATATATTTTTTTTCTAGCAACTGAATTTCCAACTTACATGGGAAATTAAATTAAAATTAATTGAAGAATTACATAAAATTTATTTATCAAGGTCTAAAATTCATAGATATTATATTCATCACGTTTCGATAGTAACTCACTTAACTTCTCATCGACTTAACCAATAAATTACTTGTTATTATGTCTTATAATAAAAATTATAAATCTCTAACGCTAAATCTTTTTTATTTTCTTTTTTTACTTTCACAAATTATCAAAGAAGTTGTTTTGAATCATCAAAAAATTTTCCCTCTTCCCTACATAATAGTTGGAGTAATGAATCCATATTTTTGAATAGCCCGTGGTTTTTATAATATTTTTTATTTGTAAAATAAAATTATGAGATTTGAAATAATTTCATGTCATAATTATCAAAATGATAATAATAATTTTATTTTATTGTTTATCTGTGTTTGATAGAACATAAGAAATAAGGGTAATTAAAAAACAAAAATTGGACTAAAAATTTCATTTTCACCCCTTAAAAATTTAAAATTTAGATTATGCGCCGGTGTAATTTGTTTACATATCATATACAAATGAGGTGCAATAAAAATTCAAGCATTTAGAATTTTAAATTTTAAATTTTTATTAAAATGAAAATTTCTTTTTTAATTTATTTTTTGAAAATTTTACAAAAAATAAATAAATATTTGTTTAATTTTATTTGTTAATAACCTGTTGATAAAATTTTCTAAATAAAAAAAATCACATTACAACCAATTAAAAGAATTAAAATTCAACTGTTACACATAAAAGTGTATGCTACACCATACAAATATGCGAAAGTTTAATTTATCGGATAGGTACACAAATTAACTGGCCAAATAAACAATTAAATAATTTTGTTTGTTGCACCATATTTAGTGAAAATATTTGAAAATTTCTGAAATTTTTTTAAATTTTTTATTATATTTTTACACATTTTTACCCTCTCTAAGTTAAAAAAAATTCAATATCTTCTAAAAAAAATCAATAACTGGAATTCAGTTAATTAAATAACAAAATTTTTTTTTACCATTCTCATCATGGACTCCCAAATTACCAAATAACAATCACTGTAACTATTTTTTTGAGTTGTAGAAACCGTTTCGACAGATTTACACGGTCAACTCCGTCTAAAAGAATTATAGAAATCGTTTCAAGTCCGGTTTAATTTGCAAATAGGTCATAATTGATATAAAATTGTGAATCTGTTCAAATAAAAATTCAATTTGTCGAAATAAAAATCTTACTATTTATTTTTAAAAAATACAATTTAACATATGTACACAAAATACAAAAACTTTTTTTAAATTATATTTTATATTATTTTATCCCATTTTCTTTTACTCTAAACAAACCTCATATCGAAACAAATTGCAGCAGTTTCCGGATTCCGAAATTAATTTGAGGTTCATCCTCCTGGAAATCAAACATCACCTGCGACATATAAGCAAAGACAAAAGACAGCGCGGGGAATCGGGCGCACGTTAGCATAGAAGCCTCGTATACATACGCCGTCCCAACTCTCTCTCTCTCTCTCTCTCTATCGCGTTTACATCACCAACTACGCAAAGCATCGGCACTGACTTCGATTCGTACTCTGGTTGTCAATCCAACACCACCCATTGCAACCATGGCTTCGGATCAGGACTTACCGGAGGGGACGTTGAAGAATCTGCTGGAACAAGAGAGCCTGAAGTGGGTCTTCGTTGGAGGCAAGGGCGGTGTGGGCAAGACCACCTGCAGCTCCGTCATCTCAATCCTCCTCTCCAGGGTTCGATCCTCTGTTCTGATTATCTCCACCGACCCGGCTCATAATCTCAGCGACGCTTTCCAGCAGCGCTTCACCAAAAACCCTACTTTGGTCAACGGCTTTAGCAATTTATACGCCATGGTACTAGTGTTTTGATTCTCAGCCCTTTGCCATTCATTTTTTCCCCTTTTTCTGTCGCTTGACTAAAGTTTTTGCTCTGTTTGGGTCTTGTTTTGATGAATTTTGCGCACTTTCAATGTTTTCGTCCCCGTCTTTTCAGCAAATTGTGGGTCTTTGATCAATTGGGGGAGTACCGAGTTCATGATTTAGTGAATCTGTGCATTGTTTTGTAAGTTGAACAATCGAGCAGATTAAATCTGTGCATTGTTTGGTATGCAAACTTCATTGCTCGATTGTGGTGCTAGCTTGTCATCTATCTATTCCTGGAATGGTGATTATTGTTTTCATGAATTTTGAGGATATTCAGTGTTTTTAGTTCCTTCTTAAAAAAAAAAAAAAAATTGTTAGTTTTTAATGAATTGAGGTTGTACCCATTTGATGATTTGGGTGTTTTATTTCATTGTCTTGTTTGTTTGTTGTTCAAGTGGAAATTTGGTTATATTGTTGTTACTTGTGTCCACAGTGCTGTTAGAGCAATGCAAAGTTCGTTGTGTATTTTTTTGGCATACACAGTTAATTTCTAATTATGGTGTCACTTGTCGTCTCTCTCTTCTTCTGTTGGTGCATATTTGATTTATTGACGTTTGTACTCACCTTTTTAAGGATTTTTTTGGTTCCTATAGGAGGTAGATCCAACTGTGGAGAATGATGATGCTCTTGGATCCGATGAAATGAATGGTTTTTTATCTGATCTAGCCAATGCAATTCCTGGAATTGATGAGGCTATGAGCTTTGCAGAGATGCTCAAGTAAGCACCCAGTTTACATGATTTGGTAGCTCTATAAGCAGCAATTTTTGAATCACAATCCTCTGACTCACATTGTGAGCTGGATTGAATGGCCAACTAGTTTGCATTTAAAAAAAAAGAAATCGCTATATGATGATTAACCTGATTATTTTATTTTTAAAGTCCTGTTATAATGAACCAGCTTATTTGTTAAGGAAACTGAAAATAAGATATGAAGGACAAAAGGTAACTCTACCATTGTAGTTTTTTTTTTTCCCTCCTTTTAATGCTTTTTTCCCCCTGCAGATTGGTACAAACATTGGATTATTCTGTTATAGTATTTGATACAGCTCCCACTGGCCATACTCTTCGTTTATTGCAATTTCCATCAACTTTGGAGAAGGGCCTCACCAAAATAATGAGCTTGAAAAATAAATTTGGTGGCCTGATGAGTCAGGTATTAGTATCATCGTTTTTTTTTTTTTTTTTTTTAAATACATGCAATAAGGATTATATAAAACTTGGATTTTTTTTGGGGGGGGGTTTAAAATGTTCTTCATGGCCGAAGTTATGGAAAGTTGCAATCCCTCCCAGAGTTATATTTTTCACTTGTTGCAGTCAAAGGTAAGATCTTGACGATGGATAATTTACAGCAACTTGGCTATCGGCTAGCTAATAGATGCCCGCTGTGTCTAAAGCAAGAGGAATCTATTGCTCATCTCTTAATACATTGCTCTTGGTCAGCTGAATTATGGGGTTTGTTACTACATTGTTTTGGGGTTCATTTGTGTTTTCCGAAAGATCTTAGGAGTTTTCTTATGCTTTGGTGGGGTCAATCTTTGGTCAAGAGGAAGAAGCACACCTGGAACTTGGCTCCATTCTGTCTTTTTTGGATAATTTGGAAAGAGCGCAATAGGAGGATATTTAATGAGGAGATGAAGACTACCTTGAGGATCAAGAGTTTATTTCTTAGTTGTTTGTATGGCTGAGAAAGAGAGGGAAGAGACCTTGATTTATGTTCTTTTTTGAATTTTCTTGATGATTTGTGTTAATCTCTGGTAAGGGTAGTATTGTATAGTTTATTGTACTATAAGCATCATCCTGATGCTTATTTGTGCTCTTTGAGATAGTAAAATTCTTACTTGATCTTTTTCAAAAATATTCTTCATGAATACATGTTTGAACTTATATTTTAGGCTTGTAGAAATATTAACTCTCGATGGGTTAATTACTGGATTAAATGTGTTTGCAACATGATCATGTAATTACTGGACTTGATAACTGTTGATGGCACAGATGACTCGTCTACTCGGTGGTGATGATGAATTTGCTGAGGATGCAATTTTAGGAAAGCTTGAGGGCATGAAAGATGTGATTGAACAAGTAAACAAGCAGTTTAAGGATCCAGTAAGACCTTATCTTCAAGCAGTTTGTTGGTATACTATATGTTTGTAGCTTATCTAAAATACTGTATGTTTGTCAATTTTTTGTTGTGTAGTGACCACTTATGCTTGATGAATGTACCGTAATGGAATAATTTTTGTGAAGGTTAGAATGCATCCATCAACCTGTGTGTTTTTAGTCTGTCTTGAATGGGGAATCAAATGCGTGATGCTGAGTTTTATCCTCTGAAACTGAATCCTAAAAGGGATTTGTATTATTTCAGCCTTTAGCTGCAGATAGGAGTCATGTAAAAGTGATTTTACTATTATATAAAGCTGGGGCTCCATTAGTTTACAGTAGGTGAAATGCCATGCTTAATCATTGTTCTTGTAGATACCCTTGCATCATCTCTGCCCTAAATTGTAATTTATAATCTTTAAAGAGCTCACTAAGTCCATTTATGTGTTCGATGTTTTTTTTGGGGGGTTGGGATAGGCTTATTGTGACTTGGTTCTTGGAAGCACTTCTGGCCTTTGTTTGGATGGCTGGGAATGACATTCTGTTACCACTATTGGGAGGTATGGTGATGGTAATAATAGGGGTGCACAAAATACCCGAAAGGCCCAAAAACCTAACCAACTCAATCTCCCTGGGAGTTCAGTTCAGTTCTAAAATTGTCAACCTTGGATTTGGTTCTCAAGTTAGCATATTTTTTGACGGGACCCAACAAGCCCGACCCGAACTTTAATGTTTATTTCCACATAAAACTTACAATCATGCTATAGATCCAAACCAACTTGATCAAGTGCGGGTTGGGTCAGGTCGGTTTAGTTATAATTCTAAAAATTTGGTATTCACAAAAATTGGGTTGGGAGTGTTATGCTACTCAATGTCTTTAATTTTGTTCAAATTGTATTAAAAAAATATCTATTTATTTTTTATAAGTTGTAGTAATTCTCATGAAACAATTTAGTTATTTTAATTGTCGATTCCAATGGGATTTCACCCCCCCCCCTTTCGTTTCTAGTTGGAATACAACTGCTCTCTCAATCAGGATGAGATCCTGGAGGAACTGGATTCCCGTTTACAATGTCCCAAACATGGGGGATCAAATCCCATTCAAGCTTTCTCTTTTTCTTTGTTTCTTGGAAGAGAGGGGAGAGGGGTATGAGCGTATCTTTTAAGACTATTATTTGTCAAGTGGCATACGTCTCTCCTCGAATGCCTATCTTTTATGATTAATTCTTCATCATCATCTTCTCCTTCCCTACTTTCTTCTTTTTCCTCGTCTGTTTCCCCCTCTAGATTAACATCCTCACTGCTTTCCTCTTACAGTCATTAAAGTTCATGTTGTCAGTTCTGCTTTAACTTGCACTAGATCTCGTTTTCACTGAATAAAGCATAACAGTCCCAACACTTTTAAACCTTCATAAGAAGTAAGGAATATCAGTGTGCAATCTCAATACCATACCTATAGTAAGCATTCGTCGCCATCTAGCCTACGTGGTAAGCCATCATTCCTCGAGCTCTCCTGAGTTTACTTTGTTGTTGATTAGTAAGGATTTTCCATGATATTAAACAAGAGATGATATAGTTGGGTTCTTTGTAGGAACTGTTCCTAATTATCAATGCATTGATATCAAGCTCATTTAACATGCAAATCAGATGAAATACTGAAATTAAGACCTCTTTGGAAAGTTCAGTCAACAATCAATCTCATTTCATTATAAATGTTATTGAATAAAGCATTATTTGAAAACAAAATTACTTCTCTTTCCCCTATAAAACATATTGTTGAAAATATCCAAATTCTCACCCTCAGAAGAGGATGTTATTTCTAAGAAACCCCTTCCTAAAGACAAAATGCACCCTTTTAGTTATTTCTTGGGTAAAAATTATCACATTCAAGGAAGTCGAACCCACAGCCATTTCAGTGGAACGTTTTCAATTCACGTTGTTGCATTATAAATTAGTGCATGTGCCTGTGCAACTCTCTCTCGCTCTACTTTTTTTCTCCTCAAGATCAATTTGTTCATTGTCTTTATTGTAAATACAGCCCAATCCATTCACTGCAAACGCCAAAACCTGCCTCCAAAAAAATAAAATAAAATAAAAATAAAAATAAAAATACGTTTTCCTTTCCTCTGTTTCTAATTGTATTATCAAGGGTTCGTACGGCAGAATCTTATGAGATTGTTTTGCCGTTTGCTTTTCTTTTCATTAAATTTGAGCTTATTTAGTCTTTGGCTAATATGAGGACAATGCCGGTAACTAGTGAGCTTTCTTGTATTGTCTTTTTGTCTCAATGTTTTGCAATGGATTATCATTGGATAATCCGGGCATTCCCAATCTGCCCCCCCCCCCAAAAATAAAAAACATTTAATATAATGTTATTGGCAAATATTCAACCTTTCTTAATCTGCCATTTATACCTTTCCAAATAATAATAATAATAATAATCTGCTATTTATTTTTTTATTTTCTAATGTCCACTGTTTCCCGTTGCAGGATTTAACAACATTTGTTTGTGTTTGCATTCCGGAGTTCCTCTCTCTCTATGAAACAGAGAGACTGGTGCAGGAACTCACAAAATTTGAGATAGATACACACAATATCATTATCAACCAAGTACTTTATGATGCTGATGAAGGTATATTAACCTTTTTTGAAACACAGTACCTCATTTGATATCCTTGCTTGAAAAAGAGAAGCTAAACTTCTAGATGGACTTTCTTGTTTGTATTGTAGCTGTTGAATCTAAGTTGCTCAAAGCTAGAATGCGGATGCAAAAAAAGTACCTTGATCAATTTTACATGCTATATGAAGATTTTCACATTACTAAGCTGCCATTGCTGCTGGAAGAGGTAAACTCTATTGTCAAAATTGTTTAGTCCTGCATTGCCTTTTCAGTTTTGAGCACATTGAATTCATTATTATCATCTATAATTTAGCAAGTTGCGAATTTCTTTTGTTACCGCAGATGTCATGAATAATTTTAGAAGTTTTGCTAATATTATGAATAAAATACACTTCTTTGTGATATACTATTGTACCCCAGACCAATGTTTAATCTATATGGCAACAAAGTCCAGGATTCCAAATCCGCGGCCCTTCATGGGTTTTAGGAATTTGCTTTCCTCTAAGCCCCTTGATCACGAAATTGGAATTTGTAGGTTTGCGGTGTAGAAGCCCTGAAATCATTTTCACAGCATTTTCTGTCCCCATATCAACCTTCCACCAGTAAAGGCACCGTGGAAGAGCTGGAACGGAGAGTGTCAACATTGAGGGAACAGTTGAAAGATGCTGAAGCAGAGCTAGAAAGACTCAGAAAAGGGAAGCAAAAGGTCTGATAGAAGAGGAAGCAAAAGGTCTGACTATACCCCGAGCGGTTAATGTTGGTTTTTTTCCCTTTATATATATTTATATATTTTTTTTTGGGTGGGGGGGGGTACTTGAAAATTTATTCTACAAACGGGTGACTTACATAGATTCCAATGGATTGCCCAGATAATTAAATTATTTAAATCCTGCTCCATTTCTATTGAGCTTTTTTATGTCCTGTACGTGGTCTTATATTCGAGCGATATCAGCTCTCTAGTCTCTCTCTCTCTCTCTCTTCTTTTCTTTTTTTTTTAATATTATTTTTAATGCGTATGATTACACAAAGTGATGAAAAATGGTAATCAATTCTTACTTTAGTAGTAATTATGGATTTACATGTATTTTATGTTGTATGTAAAATTGTATGAAAAGCCTGTCCAAATTAAACCCGCCGAATGAAAGGTCAAAGTGAAGGAAGTGAAGGGTAAGAAGGAAAGGAATTCAGAAAAAAAGAAAAAAAAGAAAAAAAAAAAGGTCATAAATTTAAATTGATTTATGCAATTATTACTGATAAGATCAATAAAAAAGAAGATTAATAGATATCCACGTATCATAAATATTTAAGCATACATACATCTATTATATATATTATAGCCATTGCTTAATTAGTCTTTTTGATCTTTAAATTTTTAATCTAATTTTTTTTTACATTTTTAATTAATAAATATAAAATTACACGTCCCAATGCATTGGCTTTTCATTGAAGTGGTAGTGTTTTAAATTCTATAATTTTTTTTTTCACATTTAAATCTTTTTTTTTATTTTCTACATTGTATGATATTTCATAACACATATGGAAAACCTGTCTTTAATAAATATAGAAATATTTTAAAATTTTCTTAAATTCTAAACTTGTTAGAAAGAATGGTACTCTTTGTCTTGCTTAAGTATTTCAAAATTCAAACTATGATATTCTTGAAAAAAATTAAATCTAAAAGAATAAAGTGTATGGGACATTTTAACTCTTCTCTTCCTTTTTTTAGAAAAAATAAAGAAAAAAAATTTCCACCGGAGCAATATTTTAATTTAAATTTCTTTTAATTTTTTTTTTCTAAAAATTTCTCCTACATCTTTTATCCCATTTATTATTATTATTATTTTTTAAAAAAAAATCTCTTTTAAAATTTCTTCCTCTAACATGCCACCTTTTAAATTTCTCCTTTTGCCTTGTTTCTTTTATCATCTCACTCTTCACTTTATTTGGAGTGCTTTATAGAGTATGAATTTTTAAATGTTTATCAAGAAGTACAATTCAATTATTAAATTTGTATGCTTATCATTGTAAATGAATGATATGATAAACGCAATATATATGTTAAGATCATTAGATTGTACAATTTATTAGCATTCTATTTCGGATATTTTAATAACTCTTTTATTAGTTTCATTTTGCTTAATTATTATTTTTTAATTTTTAAAATGGCAGATCATTGAATAGACAAACATACCATGGCCCCGTTTGGTGTAAGAAAAAACAAGATAAATTGAGTTAAAATGTAATTTGGGATTGATTTTGGCTCCACTTTTTTCTGAAAATTCGCAAACTGTGGGAACGGTTTATCAAATTCATTCTCACGGATTCAAAAAAATTCACAAAAAATAGCGACAATGGTACTCGTTTAAAAGCTCTCGACACGAAAAATATGATTATATAAAAAATTTATACATTTGGATAATCTACTCTCAGATTTTTTATTTTTTTAGCGAAATATTGAAATTTTTTTAAATTAATGATGGCGGGAAAATTAAAGATAAAAGAATTGTTAGAGATTTATTGAGATTTTCAGTGTTTTTTTTACGGAAAATTGTATCCAAGTCATACTTGGTAATCTTTTAAAGCTATTAGTCACACCTAAAAAAAAGTATTACTTTTAAGTCATATTAATGTGAAAAGTTTTGTATTTAAGTCATACTTTTGAGTGGGTTCCACGGATTTATTTTAAATATAATTTATAATATGACTTAAATGTCCTTTTTCTATAATTAATTGAGAAGAAGTTACCGAAAATTATGGAACCGAGAATCACGTTTTCCGTTTTTGTTTCATTCCTTATAAGTCACGTGAAGATATAGTGAGATAAAAATCTGTTAAATGATTATATACGAAGGAATACACACAGATTACGCGAGTTTGTGCTGTGAGATTAACATCGGTCGAAGTAATATATATGGATCTGGATTACGTATTTAAACACATGATTGCGGTACTGCTTTTTTTAGGATGCATAATCGTTCAAAAACAGTACCGCATGACTCTTTCATGCAAACATCACATTTAAACACAAAAATAGTTCACATATCAAACGAATGACCAACAGTACCGCATGTGTGACAGTACCACATGTCTGCGGTACTGTTTTTTTTAGGATGCATGTTCGTTCAAAAACAGTACCGCATGACTCTATCATGCAAACATCACATGTAAACACAAAAATAGTTCACTTATCAAACGAATGACCGACAGTACCGCATGTGTGACATACCATATGTCTGCGGTACTATTTTTTTTAGGATACATGCTCCTTCAAAAACAGTACCGCATGACTCTATCATGCAAACATCACATGTAAACACAAAAATAGTTCATATATCAAACGAATGACCGACAGTACCGCATGTGTGACAGTACCACATGTCTGCGGTACTATTTTTTTTAGGATGCATGCTCATTCAAAAACAGTACCGCATGACTCTATCATGCAAACATCACATGTAAACACAAAAATAGTTCACTTATCAAACGAATGACCGACAGTACCGCATGTGTGACATACCACATGTCTGCGGTACTGTTTTTTTTAGGATGCATGCTCGTTCAAAAACAGTACAGCATGACTCTATCATGCAAAGAATGGTGCTGTTTTAATGAGGTACTGTTTTATTATGCGGTACTGTTTTATTATGCGGTACTGTTTATTATGCGATACTGTTTTATTATGCGGTACTGTTTTATTATGCGGTACTGTTTTATTATGTGGTACTGTTTTTTATGCGATACTGTTTTTATACGATAATGTTTTATTATGTGATACTGTTTTTTATGTGATATTATTTTATTATATGGTACTGTTTTCCTAAATAGTTTTGATTTTGTTTCCAAAAATCAGTTTTGCTTGTTTTGTAAAGAATATGGAAAGTCGTGAAATTAAGTTTTTCTCAAACAGTTTTGATTTTGTTTCTAAAAATCAGTTTTACTTGCTTTATAAAGAAGATGGAAAGTCACGGAAGTTATGAGTAAAGTGTGCACTATTTTCGGATAAAACTGGCAGTTTTGAAATGTGGTGAAAAACGCGTGATGTCCTTTTTTGTCTTTTTGGTGCAAGTGTGACTTATTCACAAGTAAGTTTTTTTGGTATGACTTAAATCATTATAAGTACATAAATAGTGACCGACTTCCAAAAATCCCTTTTTTTTATGCCAAATGCAGTCCATATAGCACTTGAGTAATGACTTACCTTCATAATTATTTTTTTGTATTTTAATAAAATTATTATGCATTGTATTTTTATTATGTTAGATATTAAGGTGTTATTTGATATATCTTTTTGAGCCTATTTGTTATTTTACATTTTTAAAAATGATAAAATAGCTAACAACGTATTTGGTCACTCGTGTTTTAAAATTTTGTTTTGAAAAAACAGAAAATAGATTTATACATAAAATGTAAAATGGCCAAAAGTTGTTTTTAAGCATTTTTAACTCGAAATATGAAAAATAGAAAATATCAAAATAAATACATTTTTAGTATTTTTAAAATATAAATTTTAAAACAAAAAATAGAAAATAAAAAAATAAAAATACAAAATCAAATGTCACCTTAAATTTCTTTAAATATTTGAATTGATATATTATATAAAAATTATTTAAATAGATATATTTTTGTGAGATAAATAAATTTAATAATTACAAATATATTTAAATACGAATTCCTTTCTAGTATATAGCTCCGTTCGAGGTTTTAAATTTTTTCAAAGAATCCTTGGAAAAAAAAAAAATACTCCGAATGTTTTCCAACTCTACCGATCCAAAGATAACTATTATATATGAAAGCTCTCGCGCAGGTTTGGGATGAGTTAAGAAATAAAATATCCACAATATCTTTATCCCTTAAATAAAAAGGTGCCGTTATTTGTAATTTTTTTTTTTCGCAATTCAATTAATTTATTCATCTTATATTTTCTTCAAATAATCTAATAATTTCTCTATACAATTCATAAATTTCACCTAAAGTTCTAAAAATACCTCTTTCCCTTCTAAATCCTTTAAAATTGAAAACCCATTATTGAAATGATGCAACGTTTTCAATAGATGTATTGTCGAAATTTTACAATTATTTCATTAAGAAACTATTGAATTATTATATGGCCTGTGAAAAAAATATCAAAACATAGTAAAAATCTATTGAAATGTTTTAGTTTTTTTAATAATTAGTTGCTAAAATGTTTCGTTTATTTTAGCGTGGAAGTGTCAAAAATTTATGTGGTTATTTGCTAAATTTTTTTAGCAACTGATTGTTGAAATTGTTTGATTTTTTTAACAAGTATCTGTTAAAGAGAGAGAAGGAAAGGATACCATTTTACATTAATACATTTTTGTCCTAGTATGAAAAAATTTTATGGGTAAAGTACAAAAAATACCCTTACAGTTTACCCTTAGTATCACTTTGGTCCAATACGTTTCAATTATAACAGTCAAATCCCTACACTTTTGGTTAAGCATCAATTCGGTCCTTCCGTTAGTTGACCGTTAGAAACAACCGTTAGATTGAAAATGACATTGAGGGTAAACTATAAATGAAATTACTATTTTATCCTTAGTCTAACGGTTATTTCTAACGGTCAACTAACAGAACAACCAAATTGATACTTGACTGAAAGTGTAGGGATTTAACTGTTGCAATTGAAACATGTGGGACCAAAGTGATATCAAGAGTAAACTGTAAATGTATTTTTTATACTTTACCCAAATTTTAATTGAAAACTAAATATATTAAAAATAAATGATAGGTATTTTTATGCCCGACTTCCTCTCAACCCATCACATAATGCCGACCGCGCCACCCCTCTTTCCTTCCAAACATAGCCGGAGTGGTAGATGTAGATGACGATTGTCATTAGCAACGCATATATGGCATGTCAAAAGCTGATCATCTCTACTTTTAAAGTAGTAACTGTAAAACAAACGACTCAAAAACAACCGTGAAGGGTTCTATTGTTTCTGCATTTGCTCATCTGGGTCTCGCACAGAAACACCAAAAATTTGAGTATCAATTGAGCTGGCGGGACAACGAGGATTTAGGGTTTCAGACAGAGGGCTCGTCACCCAGGAAAACCGGTGTATCTCTGTTTGTGGTTTTCGATACAGTTTTTGAATCTGTGGAGGCTTATAAGAGATAGGTTAGGAGGAATAAAAAAGACTATGCCCATTCATTCGAATATATAGCTAGTGTAAGTACCCACTTAACTCCCAGTGTCTTCGTTAGTTTCTCTTATAAATCTATTTTGCTTCTATGCAGTTTCTTTGTTTATGTGATTTTTAACATGTTTTGTTGGTGGGATTTGATTTCAGTTGTCAATAGAATTTGTAGTAGCTCTTGAGTAGGGACTACGTAAGACATAATTTAACCTTGTTATTTGCAATTTATTGAATTAGAAGAAGAGGCTTATTTGAATTTGCCTGGATGTTTGGTGAGTCTACTTCCCTTAACTACTACAATTTGGATTATGCTATTGGTCAAATGCATGTGAGTCTATGTTTTGTATAGAATGTAGTTATTCAGGGTTATTAAGTTGACTTTTTTGCTTATTTGTTTTTTGGACATTGTTTACATGGGATTTCACATGCTTGTGGTACTGTAAATAGCAGCTGAATTTCAGGAATTGGTGAAAACAAGTAGGAACGATTAAGAAGATGGTTGTTTATATCATTCATGGTGGCTTTGTAATGAAAAATCTGAAACTGAACTGCTTCTGGACTTGTCTTTTATGTACTTAAAATTGTTTCTAATATTGCTGTTGAAAATTATTCTACAGGGGCTGACATGGCTTCTTCCAGAACGGTTTGCTGATTCAGAAATAGGACCTGTGGTGAGACTAAGGATCTGAGCTCAGATCGGGGAAGGCAGCTTGTTTACAGATGAATGGCTGGGATGAAATGGAACTTGTAACATAGAACAGCAGCCCTCAGATCAAGAATATAAAGAACACGTGGATGGCAGATCACAACCCTCAAACCCTCGAACCCTCTCATCTTAGTAGTCGATGGTGGAGGAAAAGGACGGCGCTGTTCAACTGAGTGAAGGCCAGCTGGGAAGTATCATGAAGAATCCAGGAGAAACCAACAAAGATGACGGGCGGGTCGGGCCCACAGATCCAACCACAGCATCTTGGGCTGGAGCAAATTAGTTCACTAGCTGACTTCAATCAAATGGGCCGAGCATTTCAGCAGTCCAAGTCACCAACGGGTCCAAGAGAGTTGCTTGAGGGTAGCCTTGTAATTGGGTCATCATTGGGCTTCTGTTATTCAAGTTCACCCATTTGTGGTTTGGGTTGTTGTGCCAACTCATTACAAATCTGAATCAACTAAAGTTAGCTAAGTAATTACAAGTGGTTACTGTTAGTCTATAAATACAAGAAAATTGTTGAACTGTAGCCATGGAATTTTCTTGACAATTGCCCTCTAAGCAATTCAGGCATTATCTTCATTCTCCTGTTCTGTAAATTTTCTTTTTCTTCTTCTTCTTCAATCTTTCAGTGGTGTCTTTATTGTCCGCCATCACTGGGAAGGCTAGGGGAAAAGGAGTAAGTACACTCCAGGACCAGAAGCAGGTTTTGTGAAACTGGTAACACTGGGCTTCTTCATGTTACTTTAGAAACTGCAGCTATAGATGGCTTTGTTTCTCTTTTTAACTAAAACTTGTCCGCTCGCTAGAAAGAACTGCAAGAAAAAGGCAGGAAAAATTAATTTTAATCTCACATTGATTGCTATTAGGGGGCTTGCTTGCAGTATCAAAAGCTTGGATTTCAATGTGGGAGAAAAACAGGGTGGGGGGTTTCAAATTTGTGACATCCACCTTGTGCAAATAAAGCCAAATGTTAGGTTCGTATGCAATCCATTCCCCACCTAGCAAACTTGACCAATGGGCAACAATTCAATAATGGCCTCTTTTTGGGCTTATCACATGATGATGCTTTTTTTTTTTTTTGGTAAGTATCACATGATGATGCTTTTCAGCTACACTTCCAAGTGCAGGATATCATCAAGTAATACAGTTTTGGTTAGCACGGGTCAAATCCATAAGGAACGTGTGTCTGTTGGTGTTTCTTCAACAATAGGGTATAATTGATTGTTCGGAATTGTTGTAATTGTAATGTGAGGTTAATAGTTGAATGCTTTTAAAGAAAAGAATGGAAACAAAGTGGATGAACCAAAAAGTTACATATCACAATATGCTTTTCAATTCTTGAATGAGGATTTTCATTTCACCCGTTCTCAATTTCAACAGCAGTGAATTGAGAATGGAAGATTTAGCATCAAAACCTATAATTTCATAATGATTTTCATTGGAACATCAAGGACAATTGCATGTGAAATTGAGAAGTGATTGTTCCAAGTATCCTTTATGCAAAATATGATATTCATCATCACACTTCATTGGGTTCCAACTAATAAGATTCAAAATTTTACATTTGTTCTGATTGCATTTCTTTTGTTGGGGGGGGGGACACTTTGTTTCTATTCTATTCTGGATTTTACTTTTTGGATTTATCCTGTCTTGGTTTATTTCAGGATTGATTTTTTTTTTCATTGATTGTACAAAAATTCTTCTGCAGTTACTGCAGTTTTGGGCATGATCACTTCTGTCAATGGACATATTATTGATACAACTCCAACACCAACGCACACAGGATCAGTAGAGCCTTCTTCCTCCCCTTACTCCTTGTGCATAACTTTGCTAAATGACTTGGAAACATTGATTGAAGTTGCAGCCCAACAATTTTTGGGGGATGATAGAAGGTGGAATTTTATTGCTGCTACAGAGGCAACGAAGTAAGTGGCATGTTAAATTTAGTGCACGACTATTCATTGTCGTCGTTTGGTGTTCTGTATGCTGGAATTTGTTAATTTGGCCAAGGATATTGATATTAATTAATTTCAGGGCATTAGTTAGGCTAGCTTTGTTCCGGAACAGTGGATACAAGTTGCTTTTGCAGGGAGGAAGCACACCAAATGTTGAAAAGGGTTCAGAGGCTTTAAACCCTCAACAAAGGTTTGGACATTTGGCAAAGCCTGGGTTGCATTGGCTGCCTGGTTAGCATTGTCTGCCTTAAGCAGGTTTGGAGAAAGTGCTAGGATGGATATGGACTCAACACAGTTGCATAGGTTTCAACACATTTATGAAATCATGGAGCCTCCATGTAACAAGCCCTTTTGCTTTGCTAATATAATAATCTGATGTATGGGATAAATTTGCTAAATTTTGTTATATTTGTCATTGTAGCTTTAGTGGTCAAGAGGCCCGCTCTTTCTACTATATTGTCCAAGAAAGGTATCCATGGAGCCTTATTCGTGATGGGGGAGATGATGTTCATAACAAGACCACTTATCTATGTTTTATTGATGAGGAAGTACGGAGTTCGGTCATGGTTTCCTCGGTGCATATCCCTGGCCATGGACATCACCGGAGTGGGCATTCTTTCACTTGTCACAATGTTATGGCATGATAGGAAAGACCAACAATTTCATCTTTCTGACCTGGAACACAGTGAGGTTAGAATTCTTCAAAATTATTCTATTTTAAACATTTTGGTGCATTTTTCACGCTGGGGAGTTGAATTCTACTCGTCTTCTATGCAGCCTTTTCACCTGTGTTCTTTTCCCCTTACCTTTGGGCCGTCGAAGTATATGTTCTCCTTTTGATGTATAGCCTCTAGTACTGTTTTAGGCTTGCAAAATGTCAGAGATTTAAAAATCTAGTAATTCAAAAAAGTCGTAGAATTCTAAAACTCATCAGTCTAAAACAATAAGGTAGTGTTTGGTTTACTTTTCAATTTTTCATTTTTTTTGTTCTTAATTTTATATGTTTTATGTTCTAAAAGTTCCAAAACAAAGAAGCAAAAAATGCTCTATTTTTCTTATTTTGAGATTTTCTTTATTTTGAATTAAAATGCTAAAAATGACTTTTTTGCCATTTTACATTTCATATGTAAACCTATTTTCTGTTTTTTAAAATAGATTTCAAAAATACAAGTGACCAAATGCGTTTGCATTGTTTTTCTTATTTTCAAAAGTACAAAATGGTAAATGAGTTCAAAAAAGAAAATAAAAAAAAAACAAAACAAAAAAAACAAACCAAATGCTACCTAAGATTCTTGAATTATGTCGTTTTTTTCCAAACTGAGATTGAGTTACAGATTTTACAGAATTAAATGTGCCTGGCTATTTCAAAAACCCAGAATTTTTGCTTTCCTTGATAAATGACTTGTGTCAAAATACTTAGTATTAATATATATATATATATATATATATATATATATTGTTAATGGATATTAGATAATTAGTAGTAGAGTTTTGAGTAATAGTCAGATAGCTAGTAGTATAGTTTAGGTAGACTTATAACAGTAGAGTTTGTTTCTTATTCCTATTCTAATTCTACATTAACACCTTTATAAATAAGGTTACTATTCTATTATATTGACGCAGATTATTATACATAATTTTTTCTTTATTTCCTTTTATTCTTTTCTCCTAACATATATATTAAAATAATGTCCAAGTCTTCTTAACAATTTAAAAGTTCGGTTGGGGGGGGGGGGAAGCCCTGAGAATGTCCGATTCATCAATATTTAGCATGAGTTTGGCTATCTGCTGATTCTGGGGACCAGTTTTACTGATGGTATATAGTATTAGATGCTTGATGCTAAAACTAGATTTCTTGTATGGCTATGATACAGTTAAGAAGGGGGAAGCTGTTAGGGGCACTTTACTCAATGAGAGACCCGTTCTGTAACAAGTGTACGAGGTAATTATGCATTTCTCGATGAACTCATTTAATTAGTTCCTTCGGATTTTTTTTTTTTTAAGTTCGGGATTTTGGGGCTCATTATTGAAGCTCAAACACGCTACACTTTACATACCTGGTTCAATGATAATGGGGATATGTGCTGCGCCTTTTTGCTAGGGTTGGTATTTTGGGATCCCATCGTGTCAATGTTCAAATATAACAAAAATTAATAAACATGGTAAATAATTATTTTATTTGATAATTTAGTCAAATTCACGTTAATTTCGAGTTCACATATCTGTATCAGTTTCGTGTCATCTTTAGATTTTTTTTCCCCTAGTAATTTGTGTTGTAGGTTGTAGGATCGATTTGCACACACACACACAATATATGGAAGAAAAACAGTAAAAGATCGACACACAGATTTACGTGGTTTCTCAAAATTTGGGTACGTCCACGGGAGCGAGAGCGAGAGTTCTTTCTTATTGATTATAGGGTTACATAAAGAATATTTATAGCTATCCCTATTCCTAACCCTAATAGGATTACATACTCTATTCCTAACCCTAATAGGATTACATGATCTGATTCCCAAAATACCTTTAATTATACTGTACCGTACCGCGAGGGGCGTTGTCCCCCGCACCCCCCCCCCAAACCTTCGGGCCTACGGCCTAACCCACTATGCGTTGAATCCGATTCCTTCCTAACACTTGATTTCTCTCTATATGAGCCACAAGTCTCAACATAGGTTGTGTCATGTTTGGACATTGTCAAATATTACTGGCCTTACTTTTTGGCAAAGTGTTTCCCAGTGTTGGCTGGTAGAAAAGTCTTCCCATCTTTTTAAAAGGGGTTTAGTCGGCTAAAATTTACTAATTTTTATTAATCTTTTATACTTTCTTCTAATAAAATTTTACTATATATTATTTTCACACATCTAATTTTTATATTTTTATTATATTTTTTTATCAAACTTTTACCTACCAAACACCAACGTAGAGCGGCTCTCCCCCAAACTTCCTTGCTTGGCTCTAGTTCTGCATCTATAAGACTAAAACCGCACCCACGCCTGCATTAATTAATAGATGGCATCCATAAGTCAAAAGTTCATGTGATTGTATTTCCACAATCTCCTTTTTCCTTTTTATTTATTTATTTATTTATTTATTTATTATTATTATTATTATTATTATTATTATTATATGGTGCAAATACTATTATTATTGTTATTATTAAGACTCTTCTATTTCTTTTAAAGCAATTGTGTCCATGAAATATGACAAGAAGGGATATTTGTGACATTTGAACCATCTAATCTGTAATAATATTTAAAAACAACATCTTTAGACTAGATGGTAAAGATTTTTTATTTTTAGATGGAAGATAAAATTGATCTCGACGAGCCCAATTTGTGAAAATACTAAAAAAGTGATCTGTAACAACTATAATTTAAAAAAATAAAAAAATAAAAATAAAATTTTGTATTGAAAAGTTAAAATTTCTTCTGCATGAAAGTTGTATGTGGTGCAGAAACTAATTATACAAAATTACACATATAAAAAAAAAATTAATGTATTGGGAATTTTAAAAATTTTTGTTTAATTAAAATATAATTTTTAATCCAAAATTTCATTTTTTTCAAATTATTCCGTAAGAGTTTATGAATTTGGAATTCTAGTATTTAAATTTCACTATTTTAATATTTAAAAATTGAATTCATGAATATGAAATATTTTTACTAAAAGTTTATTTTTTGTGTAATTTTCGGTCAGGTTGGAAAAATATGAAGATAATTGTTAATGAATATTTGTTTACTTGTTAATATAGCATATATATATATGTATACATATAATGGAAACTTGTAGCAGTTTATACCTAGAGACCATGAGGATTCAATGGAGGTGGAAGGGGGGCCGGGGTTGTGTTTGGCTGGGCAATGGCCCGCACTACAAACAGACAAAAGGGGGCACTAAACTAAGCACGGACAATGGACCACCTTAGAGCAACTGTGCTCGGCGGTGGTGGTGGTTTTTGCAGCTCTGCTCAACCCCCCAATTCGCAAACCATTATCGGGTCTACGACGCTGTGGGCCCATAGCACCCACAACCACTGCCCACTGATAAAAATGGTGGCACCCACCACCCAGCTGCACTGCCCTGCCGAACACGGCTCTGCTATCGGGCCCACCTGACCGTGGACCGGGGGTCCCACTCTCAGAAGGCATATGTTCTTTGTGAGGAAAAGCGGGGTGGCAAACCGTAGATTAAAATTTAATCTTTTAAATATATTTATATTTAAAAAAAATAAATCTATCTAAACCGTTAAATTTTAATTTAATAACTCCCAATTACAAATTATGGAAATGGCATAAATTGCTACACTTTGGGTGTATTTGAGGCGAGAAAAAGTAAAATAAAATAAGATAAGTTGTAAGTTCGTAATTCTTGACTTACCAAAAAAAAAGTTCGTAATTTTTGTAAAAAGATAAAAAATAAATAATTTTTTAATATTTTTTTATTTTTTTTTAAATTTTTATCACCCCTGGCAGTGCTTTACTCTCCAAATCCGTCTGTGGGTGGGGTCCGAAAGTTTCGAAAGAGGAAGAGTTTCATTGGGCTCAGCCGTACGGTTTTGACGGTTCGTGTTGGGTTGGGCCCCGGCACCCAGCTGTCGCTGCCTCTAAGCGCATCAGGCTTCGTTGCCTTCCTTGCGTCATCCATTCGTCTTCATCGATATGGGACTGTCCGGCACAATTAATTAATTTAGTTTTATGTCAAAATCACTCAACGCATGTGTTGAGTGAGAATTTGGTAAAATAAATAGAAAAAAAAAAACTTATTGCAAAAGATGAAGATAATATAAAATTTTAAATATACATGTTTATGTGAATGAATTAAAAATAATAAAATAAAAAATTAACAACTTAATTAATGTTTATTTTTAAAACTTCATTTTTTCTTTCTATATTCTATCACAATCCAAATAAGAGAATTTTTTTAGTTTTTATTATTATTCTTCTCTCTCTCTTAACAATTTCTTAATCTAAACACATTTTTAAAGTGTGTTTGGATTGAGAATTCAGTGAAAAAAAAAAAAAGAAAATGAAAACATAAAGGAGGAGAGAAACAAAGTGTAGAAAATATAAAATTTCGTATACAAATTATTATCTGAATGAATTAGAAACAATACAAAAATGGAAGCCATTCTTTAGTAAATTAATTTTTTAATTTTTAAACAACCCCCCCCCCCCCCAAAAGTTCTCCCATAATTGGACTTTTCACTTGTTTCGTAAAAACTTGTTTTGGTGCATGAGAAAGCAAGTTGGTTCCTAACCTCAATATCAATTGGTCAACTAGGTGGGATGGCAATTTACATGGCAAGACTTTAAAATAATTGTTGCTTCCAAGCTAACATAATGTAATTATTCAGTGACATTCATTTCAATTTATTGATATTCTTTTTTTTTTTTCATTTTAATTTCAACTTCGTTATTGAAAGTTATCAACAAAACCTCAAATTCCCTGTTCATTTGAGGTCCCATTTGGAGTACCAAAATTCACTAATGTGAACTAATTTTTTGTACTTTCTTCCTATCAAATTTTTTCACATATCACCTCTATATCACATTTTTCTACTTTTATTGTACTTTTAGCTAATTTTTTGTCAACCAAACACCCCCTACATTTACATTCAAACAACAAAGGAACAGAAAAACACATGTCTAATTGTTGATGAGAAAAAGATATTTAAAGAAAAAACAAATTCAATTATTATTTTAAATTAAGTACGCCAGAAAAAAATTTAAAAAAAAAAAGGAAAATTTGCCAGACTAATTGTTGAAAGTTACGGTAGCTAACAGTGGATGCCCTCTGTTTGGCTGAAACGAAAATCACTTTAAACTCAAAAAAAAAACAAAAAAAAAAAATATATATATATATATATATATTCATTCATTTAGATTCACCACGTGTCATCATCATGTTGGTCCAGTGAGTTATCAAACGGAACCGATGGCTGTAGGTTTTTCTCATCGTCTATAAGACTCTAAGGCCAGTTATGTGTGTATCCTCTTATATATACACATATATCCATCTCCAATATCCGATTCTCTCTCTCTCTCTCTCTCTCTCTCTCTCTCTCACAGGTCTTCAGGAAAGTGATGTTCTGAATTCGTTCGTTCTCCCGTCTGAGATTCTTTCTGGTTATGTGCTAATTCGTTACTGGATTTAGTTAATTTGTTCTCTCCGCTTGGTGTATCAAAAAATGACATCACCACAGAAATTGCCGGAGGAAGAAGAAGACATACGCACCGGGGCCTGCTGCGACGATATAAACGCTTCACCTTGCATCGCATCAACGGAGGCTCAACCTTCCCGACAGCCGCAGCTACCAGTGGAGCAACCCCAGAAACCACCTCAAGCAGCGGCGGCGTTTAAGAAGGAGCCATACATGATGGAGGAGACTCAGGATATGTTGAAGGAACCACCGGCGGCAAAAGGGATGGTGCCAGCGCAGATAAAAGCGCCGGGTTCGGTGGCGCTGCTGAAGAGGGTTTCGACGAAGGACCGCCACACAAAGGTGGAGGGACGGGGGCGGAGAATCCGGATGCCGGCTACCTGCGCCGCCCGTATCTTCCAGTTAACCCGAGAGCTTGGGCACAAGTCCGACGGAGAGACCATCCGGTGGCTGCTGGAGCATGCGGAGCCAGCCATCATCGCCGCCACCGGCACGGGAACTATCCCAGCCATCGCCATGTCTGTGGGCGGCACCCTCAAGATCCCCACCACATCCCCCTCCTCCACCGGCACCGACGGCTACCCCGCAAAAAAGAAACGCAAGCGACCCTCCAACAGCGATTACGTCGACATCAACACGAGTTCCTCCACGCCCTCAAGCCTCGCCCCACTCGGCGGAGCAACGCCGACTCATCAAACCCTCGTCCCCGTGTGGGCCATACCATCAAATGCGGCACCAACCTTCTGGATCCTTCCACCAACGGCTACTGCCATAGCTGCAGGCCCCTCCAATCAACCCCAAATATGGACGACGTCGTTTCCACCCACCGCTTCGCCATTGATAAACCTATCAGCAAGACCCATTTCGACTTTCGTAGCCTCTATGCAACCGAACCCACAACAACCGCCATTAAACCTTCAATCCGAAGCCTCAACCTCGCTCGCTTCAAGCTCCTCGGTGGGCGCCAAAAGTGGGTCAACGGTTTCAGCTAGTGCACCCAGCTCAACCTCAGCCAAAACCACTCCGACGCACATGCTCAGAGACTTTTCCCTAGAGATTTACGATAAACAGGAGCTTCAATTCATGGTCAATCGCTCTGTTTCTCCTAAACAATGAAGAAGATTCACAATCACAGTCAGAGGGTGTCGCCGCCGTGAACGTTCACGGAGCGAGCTTGAAGCTCAAGACTCAAGAGCTCTCTCTCAGTGCCCAAGCACGTGGGAGGAGTTAAAGCGATGCACGTGTAAAGTGGGTCCGGTTTAGGCGGGAAGAGTTTGTTGCAGCGGGGCCCACAAAGTAGTGGGTCAACACGAATGGTGGACCATCTCCCGTATATGTGTGTGTGTGTGTATGTATATATGGGTGGGGCCACCTCTCGTGACGGTGGATGCGCGGGCCCCAAGATGAAACGGCTTGGTAGGGCGGCCGGGTGGTGGTCCCCGCCCTCTCGCGGAGGGACGATCGAGGCGCGTGTGACAAAGGCAAAGCTTTGGTTTCTGGGGGGGCTGGGTGATTCGACACGTGGCAAGACTGAACATTTCGTCGTACGCAGTGGGGCACGGACACGTGGAGTTCGTGGGTGGGCTCGAATTGGGTTCACTTTTTTTTTGGGGGGGGTGTTTGGCACGTGATGGTGATCGAAGTTGATGAGAATCAGATGCGCCCGGTTTTTAATTATTTTATAGTATTTGTTTTTTTGTTTTTATTTTTAATTCGCTTTGGCCAAATTTTGATGTTTTTCAAAAATAAATTTTCTTTCGTTGATAGATAAGTCCAATCACATTTATTAATCTGTGGGCCTCGTGGGTTGTTAATCGGGTAAAGTCCCTACCTCTTGTGATTGGAAAATTATTTCGATTTTCTGCTTTAATAATTTTAAATGTATGTATGTATAACAATATACGAATAGTATAAAGATATATATATATATTTGTAAGTTATAAATATATATGATTACGTTTAGAGTGACAAAAAAAAATTGTGAAAAATAATAAAAATATTGAAAAAATTTTAAAAATTAATTATTTTTTATTTTATTGTAAATCTATAATTTATTTCACTTTTTATCATCTTATTTCTTTTTTTATCATTTTAAACGCACTACGGCTCCATTTGGAGCTCTCCAAAAAAAATAAAATCTTACAAATCTCTATAAACACGAATTGTGAGATAGTAAAATTAAAATTTTTTACTCACTGTATAAATTGCGAGATATTTATTTTTATAATTTTATATTATTTTATGCAACTCTAAACACACTGTGAGAGAGAGAGAGAGAGAGAGAGAGAGAGAGAGAGGCGGCCATTAATGTCATAAACAAATGGGCATTCTCAGGAGATGGCTTTTGGATAAATTTCATTGTTTTTGGGTTTGGGAGAGTTGGAGCAGGCAAAGGCCTAACCGGTGGGGGCCCAGTGGATGCCAGTGCATCGCCACTTTCACGGACCACATGGTGGCCCATTTTAAAAAGCCAGCTGGGCCTAAAATGGTTTTAACAAGAGACAGCCTGGATCACAATAATATGCGTGCCCCTGGTGGTCCACGCGTACGGTGTACATCGAACCTTGTAAATTTGGTGGTGGTCCACTCTAGAAATTTTTTGCTTCCGGAGTCCTTGTTTGCCACTAATAAATAATTAACTGGCTCTTACGCAAAAGCGTTTTATGGGAAGGAATACAATTGAGATAACAAAAATGAATATATCTTTTTCTTTCTTTTTTTTCCTTTTTTTTTAAGTGTTATAATTTAGATTAATGGGAAAGAAATTTATATAATCTAGAGGGTATATCCTTAATGTATAAAAGAATTATCATCTATAATTATACAAAAGTTAGAGATTCTCTAGTTTTTATGGGCTCATTTGGTTTGTTTTTTCAATTTCTATTTTCTGTTTTTGTTTTCTATTTTTTATTTAGAATTCATTTTTTCATTTTGTACTTTTAAAAATAAAGAAAACAGGTTAAAACTTATTTGTTTACTTGTATTTTCAAAACTTATTTTCAAAAATCAAAAATGACTTTACACATGAAATAAAAAATGACAAAAAGTATTTTTAATAGTTTTAAAAAAAATAAAAAAATCTCAAAATAAGAAAAATAGAGTATTTTTTGTTTTCTCATTTTGAGAGTTTTAACATATAAAACAAAAATAGAAAACAGAAAAGTAAAATAAATGCCACCTACATATTTTTATATTTATATTATTAGGCTTAATATTGGTAATTTGAGAAATTTAACTCTTAATTCATACTCATTCTTTTCTGCTGTGCTTTTGGGTTGATGTTGACATTCTTTTGACAATCTATCCGGGTCAATTTTTTATTAAATGATTATAATATATTCAATATATCTTGTTAATGCATTTAAATAAAAAAGCATCAATTTTATTTACTAGGCTTGTTTGAAGTTCTACAAAATTCAGTAAAATTTTAAAAATCTTTATAAAATTTAAATTATTTACTTATTGTCTGAATTACGAAATTATAATACTAACTTTTATAATTTTAAACACCCCAATTATATTAGTTATTGTAATTACTAAAAAAAAAAAAACTCAAAAGAATCATAAAAGTAAAAATTGAAAATTTACGAGACCCTGGCAATCCTTGTGTTGACTAGTGGCTATAGTGTTGAATCCCACTTGATTGTTGGATTTTTTTTTTTTTTTTTGGACGTTTAGACTTTTAGCAAAAGCTTGTCCATTTATCAAAGGCTATTTTGATTTTTTTTTTTTTAATTACTTTCCTGTGCTACATTCTATTATCTGTTTTATGTATTTTATATTTTAAAATTTTTAAAATAAAAAAATAAAAAATATCTTATTTTTAATATTTTAAAATTTTCCTTATTTTGGGTTCAAAATAATTTTTTATTATTTTTTATTTAATCTGTAAACTTATTTTCTATTTTCTAAAATAAATTTTAAAAACGTCAGTGATCAAAGACATTTTGAGTTGTTTTTTTTATTTTCAAAAGCAGAAAATGACAAATGAGCGCCAAAAAAAAAATATATATATAAAACAAAAACAAAGAATAAAAAATACAAACCAAATGTTACCTTAACAATTCCATAGCCCAATTTCGGTGGTAAAGTGAAGAGTAGCCTTGTAGAAGGGGATCAAAAGGAACATTCATATACAAAGACAAAATACGTACGTAAAACCGAAATTGCATTCTGAGCAAGGCAGGCAAAAAGTATTAAAACTGTGGTTTACTCTGCAAATATAAGACAGAAGATGTTCCACTGAAAGCAGCCTTTCACAAATTGGATTTAACAAAAAAAAAAGATGAGATCAGTAACTTCTTAATGGTATAATATAAACAACAACAACAAAATTGCATTTATCCCATAAATATGGACTACCTAATACTCTGATATGTGGGCACAATTATAAAAAAAAAAAAAAAAAGGTGACTGTACAATAAAAAAGAATTTAAAAAAAAAAAAATCAGTTCAGGAAAGATGTCGTGATTCTGTATTCATCCTCCTTGGAAGCTTTATAGGAACAGATCAGTGGGGGATTATATGGTAAGGTTCTCCTGAATGGCAAGAAATGATCCAACTATGCGTCCACCCACGTCTGGGAAATTTTCACATCCAGGAAGAGGCCTCACCTTGCCCTTCCGATCAACATCGACCGGGTACTTTAGGAGGTGTCCCCTCATCTCTGTAATTTCATCCGCCGCGAATTGCTTCCAGTTCAACTCACCCATTGATCTGACCTTTCTCACGCATTCAATACTCTCAGGCCGCGTAAAGCAGTCCTCAACAATTCCAAGATGCTCTGCCCACAACGACATTCTATATCCATAAATCTGGAGAAGCATGCATTGACAAGTAGTAGTAGGTGGTCAGAATCAGGCTCCTCAACAAAATGAAAGCTTTTTTTTTTTTTTTTTAATTTTATACACTATCCAAATAAATTTATAAACTGTAAAAATATAAAGTAAGATGATTTCCCGACCATGAATTATGTTCTCAGAATTCCAAGAAGTTAAATCAACTGCATTCTCGATTCTCTTTGCATTTTCCTCAATTTTCAAAGGAAAAGAAGAAGAGAAATGGAAGAACAAAAGAAAAGAACTACAGGAAACAATAAGTGAGAAATTCAATAGTGATATCTCATTAAATATTTACCTGTCCACGAGGATTGGATAGTTTTCTTGCCCAAGTATGATGCGGTTGGTAAGCTCCCATTGCAATCTCAGTGTCTCTGGTGCCTTCCATGGAACGCTGATTGATGTTTGCAGACCCCAGTAGGACATACTCATCATCCACTATCATGCCTTTTGAATGAACATAAATCATGAATCTTCGGTTTTTCCGGCTCAATGCCTAAAACACAAAAATATAGATGATGTATATATGTACATCCTTGACAATACAACTACCAAGAACTGCAGAACCATGATCAAGCAACTACTGGAAACACCAACCCATGGTTTGATAAAACTATAGGTAATTGATCAGTACTCACAAAATTTGAGCCCACTAAAATAAAGAATCACGAAGCTAAAACTTCCCCAGTCCCCACACAAGAAAATACATCATCACTTTATCTTTATTTATATTTATTTTACTTTTGAAAAGAAGGGGGGGGGGGGGAGGTTGCTCACAGTAAGAATATAAAAATGGAGGACTGAAAAAGATAAATATGATGTATCTTTCAGAAGGGACCACTGTTCTTGACTTGGAACCTTCTCATACGAGGACCAAGTTATGAAGATCATTGACTAAACAAAATGTTACTTCTAAGGGTAAAAGGGAGAGACCTGAGGTGTGTTTGCCACGTTAGAACTTTCTGTGTTTGCAATTTCACTGTCTGCAACTTCACGGTTGCCAAGACAGAAGAAGTTCAAATAATCTTGTGATGTGAATGCGTCTTCAAGCCCAACCTCCACTAAAGCCTTGTGAATGGTCTCATGCATCATTTGCATTGTTTTGTGCTGTCCAGTCAATGAGAATGCAACTCAATTAAAAAATTATGGTCCATGCTGAAGTTGTACACTGATTTTCCATTAGAAAACAATTAATCCACTGAAAATAAAACTAGCAATAGTTACTAGGAGCAATAGAAACTAGAAAGTCATACATCGATGGAGACGCCTACAAAATAAATAAATCACCAAAAGGTGATAAATGCTCAAGATAGTGCAATAAAATTAAGTTCATAAATGATCCATACCTGCCAAAATAAAATCCTTTGTGTAGCTGCACCTGTTGGATTGCCTTCTGGCCACATTGGAATAACAATATAAGCTGCAAACCTCTCATGGGCTCTAATTTTATCAGCAATTTTAAGTGCAATTTCCATGGGAATCAAATTGTTTGCACCTGCAGCAAGATAATATGCTCACAATCTGTCTTAATATGGGAGTTTCAAACATAAAGCAAAGTAGATGCTTATTACCATTATCATCCTTTGGCTCAAAAAATTTATATCATAGAAAGGACAGAAGATAAAAACTGCAAAAATAGCACATAATAATAGAACATATGATAAAAATTGCAAAAAGAACACATCATTGACTTGGTATTTCAGTGAGTCTTAACTAGTAAAATATCACATCCTCCTTTTTCCTGCCTAATAGCAAGTGATGATAGAAGGCCCCATTTCATCATTTCTGGCTGTAAATAAGTCATATTTTAAGTAACAATACGAAACTAACAAGTAACACCTTTCCTCGCTAACTCCATTCATATCATTTCAACTTCTCTACCCCATAGCCCTTTCAAGCACGTAAAATGCCGGTAACTCCTAATACCAATGCTTCTAAATCTGTGATTATGTCTGCCTCATAAAACCAGTCCCGTTATGTGAGATTTGGCTCCAAGGGCTAGATCCAACTGATAAATAGAAATCAGAAAATTCTAATTACTGGAAACTGATTATCTTCCCTTGCTACTTTCATCTACTCGGCAACTTCTATATTTTTCAAGTGTTTCTGACCTTCTTGAAGAATTTCTAGTCCTTCCTCCATGTAGTTTTCCCTGTGGGTTGATTACTTTGTATATGCATCTTATGAGAAATTTAGAAAAAGGAAAAAATTAGCCATCTCCCAAACTCTCTTAAGATACCAATAACAATGCTTCTACACCCATACAGATCATGTCAACCTCACAGATTTCTTAAATTTGTCAAAAAATTGTCAAGATTCAAGATCTGTCATTTGTACATTAGAGTAACATGTTTTGACAACAATTATGAGAACGAAATCTACCAAGCAGGATTTTTAAATGCATAGAGAAATAATCCTCACCTAAGTCTTTGTAGGAGTTCCAATTGTAAGAAGACCCAATGAAATACTGATTCTCAATATAGATGAAATGCTGAGCAGCACGAATAGCCTTTACATAAGCTGAATGTATGCTCATATCAATAACCACATTCTTCCCACATACCAGGTTCTGTTAGAGAAATTAATTAATTCCCACATGATCAAAGTCATAAAAAAATAAAATATGTGAAATAGAGTTACACTGACCTTGCTAATAGCTTCTTTAGGATCTTTAGGAAAACCTCTAACAGAATTTGAATCAATGGAACGGAAGATCTGCACTTCAAGAATTCACAAAATGACTGAAGATTGTCGTGCACCAAGACCCATAAGAACATTTCAAAGATGACAAAGTATTTTCTACATACACAATATACATAATGCACGTATATCAATTTACCTGAACATGCCAACCCTCTGGATCATTCTCGCTGAGGCAAGGAGCATCAGACACACCAATTATGTCAGGCATCCTTTCTATTCTGAGTAAAGCATCATCATAAGAACACTTCAATTTTTTAATGCCATGGGGTTTAGAAGCCTTGAACCAGCGCTCCTCAAAGTTTGACAGAACATCATATGCTGCAGGACCATCAATTTTACAGTGCAAGTCATGCCATGGTTCTCTTGGACAACCAACGACACTCCCCTGTTAGGCGATTACATTAATATGCATATATAAGGAAAGCAATCATGGTTCATGAAAAAATAATAGCCAATATTGATTTGCATTCTCATGCTCTGGCCAGAAGTTTTGAACACCGTGTCGACTACAAAAAGTTGCATTCCAACCAAAAGACAATAATAAAGGAAAAATAACAAACTCCCCTTTCAAAAAAAAAAAAAAATTGACTAACAGTTATTAGGAAACCTCTGTAGTCAAGGCTGACAACTAGTGTGTTGCTCCTTATCCTTATGCAATGGTAAAGATAAAAAGTGCCATGAAATTACCGCGTAGGTGGGGTTATGATAGTCATCCATATGCACAGTTTGTAGTGTCCTAAATAAAGAATGCTGTGGAGAATCAAATCGCCCATCGCATAAATCAAGTCCCCCAAGGAAAGCAATAATTCTTCTTCTATTATCACCAGCATCAGCATCAACAATCACAGTTTTCTGATGGTGTGTATAGATGGTTCCAACTTCCTGATAATAAAATAGTGAAAACTAAGTTAAATCCAAAATGTCCTTACCACCTAGATATACAAGGCAAGCTTGACATGCAATATAATAGCAGATAATTGGGAACAAAATTTCTAGTAATCTAATTATGATGAAAATTCACTATTTCAGCATTTCTGCAACAAAAAGAACTTATGACTCAGCACAACAAGGTTCGGAAACGCAACAAATCTTGTCGACATCATAGGTTACTGCCCTTTCTTGCTTTCGACAACAAATATAACTATATAAACTACGAACCGTGGACACTTCAAAGTGGTAACCATATCCGCATCTGACATGTACCAAACACATACTTCTCAGAAATACCGAAATATGTATTGGACATGCCATGTGGTGTATTCCATTATTTTATCATTTTTACTTCAAACATATCATTAAAACAAACTTAAATTTGAGTAGCCGAAACCTCTAAAATTATAAAATAAAATAAAAATTATCTCATATTTTTTTATGTTTTGCATGTTAAATTACATATTGAATGACTTTTCTTATAAATTTTATACTCATGTGTAGATGATAAATTTTCTTTCCCCGTATCCCTGCTGAATCCATATACTACGATTGCATTTGGCAACCAAGCCAACTAATCAGCTTCTAACTACTCAGCTTTTTGGTTTTTCTAAAATGACCATATTTATTATTTACTCTCTTACATTTTTAACTTCTTTTAAACCATGGAGTGCAAAAGTGTCAAATTAACCAAAAAAAAAAAAGTTAAAAGGCTAACTACTAAAAAAATTAGCTTTTTTCCCTTCCCAAACACACACACACACACACAAAAAAAAAAAAAAAAAAAAAAGAAAAAAAAGCAAAGAAAAAACTAACTTTTTAGTAGCTAGTAGCTAGCTAGCTTTTTATTCCCAAACTCAACCTAATTTTTTCAAAATTGTTATATTTGTGTCGTATTCATATCTATGCTTGGCTAACATAAGTATCCCAAACATATTAGCAATTGCATTACAATCTATTATGAAGCGACGATGGAGAACGAAGTACAAAGAAAATAAGAACTTTGGACACACTATTGTCCTTAACTTTGCAAAATCCTTGGCCATATCACCTGGTCATTATGATGTATCCAATAAGGAATAATCAAAGAACTGTTGAGTTGTCAAATTGGTCCCCTGTCTTATTTATTCATTCATCTCCTGCCTATTTGGAAGTGGTATCTAATTGTACCAGAAATGAGGATACTATGACAGATGTATGGTAATACAATAAAAGATAGAATACGAAATAAATATATCAAAAGGAAAGTTGAGGTAGCACCGATAGAAGAGAAAATGGAAGAAAGACATTTAAGATGGTTTGGTCCCGTCCAAAGAATAATTTATACCCAGGGAGGCACCAACACAAAAGAGTGAGTCGATTCAAGTAAAAGGAATAAATAGGACCAAAGGTAAACCTAAGATTACATGAACTAAAATTGTAAGGAAAGAACTAATTTCATATAATCTCACAGAAAACATCACACATGACAGAAACGAGTGGAGAAAAAGAATTCATGTAACCGACCTCAACT